>VHKM01000079.1:0-1363750 GCA_007210695.1 Neogobius melanostomus | reverse complement strand
CAACTGGCTCAGGATGTAAACAAAAAGCTAACGCGCTCCGCTCTGCTTCAGCGTAACAGAAGGGAAAGTGAAACCGTGCACATGTGGAAATCAGCTGTTCAAAAGAGTCTCCTTAGTCATTTTGTTTCATTCTCTGTTCATCAAAACATCTGACAAATAATTAAGCAGCAGCATAACGTTTGAGAACATAAAACCTAGCCTAGCTTGTGGCCTAATAATATATAGTAAAATAATTATGAAAATTATAAAGAAGTAAAGTTGACATTGTTTTGTATGATTCAATGTAGGCCTATTTATTTTAATGCAAAACAATCTTAAATCATTTTCATTTTTAGAAACGGTGAATGTTCAAGTATTAAAAAGCTTTTTAAAGACAAAAACTAAAAATATCAGTTCTTTCCTTTCATTCGGTCGATAATCGTGAATAATTGTAAAATCGCAATATTTTCTCTCACAATAATCGTGACTCAAAAAATTGAAATCGTGACACCCCTGCATTGCAGAGATGTGGTCCTCTGGAACATTTCCCCCAGTGCACATGATGCACATGAACGTTCACTAAACTGGGGAAAACAACTGGGAAACTCGAGTCAAAACCAGCCTCCCGACTTCCGCACCTGACTGTGGAAATCAGCAGATTTGCTCATATAGTTGACACTCGGAAAATTAGAATATCGTTAGAAAGTGCATTCATTTCTGTTATTCAACTTAAACTATGAAACTATTATATGATAGTGAAATATGTGTAGCCTTTAATTGTTATCATTTTGATTATTACGGCTCAGCTTGTAATAAACCCCAAATTAAATATCTCAAATTTAGAATATTTTGAAAATGGACTGTAAGCCATAATCTTCCAAATCATAACAAATAAAGGCTTGGCATATGTGACTTTGCATGTAATGAGTCTATATCATATATTGATAGTTTCACATTTTTTGTTGAATAACAGAAATAAATGAACTTTTGAACGATATTCTAATTTTCTGAGTTTCAACTGTATAGCGTTTAATGTGAGGTTTTTATTTGAACTCTGCTACATTCTTGAGCTTGTGTGTACCGTCATCTTTGGAGTAACATATTTGCGAGAGAAATGCCTGATTTTTACGTGATTTTGTGAAATCGAAAAAATTGTGTGCTGAGTTAAGCGCTAATCAGTAAAAGACCGTTTTTATTTGATGACATAAAAATCTGCATTTTGCGACATAAAAAGCTCATGAACACAAACCGACTGGGAATAATGATCTAGGGAAAATAAGCTTCCCATTCATGTTCATGCTATGTTATGACATCACATGCACAAGCTCTATTGAGTATCATCAGCATCTTCATCCAATACAACAGGCGAACCACTAAACTGTGTTCACGTGAGAGAAGTTCATGAATGATATGGGACTTAAGAGAGTGTTCCTCACATAAGGCAAGGCAAGGCAGCTTTATTTATACCGCACATTTCATACACAAGGCAACTCAATGCGCCTTACAAAAGAAGATATGCGAAATTACAATCAGGTTAAGTTAAGGCAAAGTACAAACATCAAGACATGGGAAATACACGATGACTGGCCATTGACCAGAGGGTGGGGCTGAAGAAACGTGTTGAGGCAGACGCAGAACGACGGGGGTGTGGTTAGGGAGGGGGTATGTGTGTGCAGTTATTTGCAGTCTGAAAGTCAGTGTTATGCAAAATATGACCCAGAGAGGTCAGTCCTTATCAGGTTTAGCTCTGTGGCTTGGCCTTGAAGGGAAGTGTCGACGGCGTCGGAGAGATAAGAGGTCCAGCTGCTTCAAACCTCCTCTCTCAGGAGGAAGAGAATTATTCCAGCAATAGTTCAAACATTTATAATGAATTAGCTTTTTCTTGGTCTCAGCTTTAGTTCAGTTCTCCTGAGCAGATAGTTCCCTTCACAGTTCAACCCTTTTCCTCCCAGAAATATAGTCCAGCTATTGTCTATTGTCACAGCGAGCTGCCAGGTCGTACATAACAGTCCATCGTTGTTGTGCTTTACTTTGTGTAATTCCATCACTCGGTCACTCCCTGCTCCAAAGTGCTTGTTAATTTCAATGAACAGCAGCGTGGTCCGATTGCAAGCTGCTGTCATTCCAAATTTCCAAATAATCCAGTATAAGTGCTAGTATCGGTGTTTGAATCAATGCAATAACGTATGAGAAAAATAAGTGTCTGGGCGTGCTGAAGGGGTTCAAGTGACACAAAAAAAACAGACAATAAACAAATCATGTTCTGCTTTAGAAGTACAAAACAACCTGTGTAAAGTCCAAGCCTTCCTTTAGAGACCACTCACGCCCTTATGACCATACTAACATCCTCTGCTCGTAGCCTGCTTGTAGCCTGCTCTCTGTGGCTCGGCTTTCCCAGTGTGAATAAGTGGTTTCGCTAACATCCCGCTCATTTATACTCATCTGTGTGACGTTTGCGTAAATGGCTTTCTGTTGGAGAAGGGTCCCCGGAGGAAGCAGTGACAGGCCGTTAATACCCCCTACAAACCCAGCCCCCTCAGCCCGGCCACAGACAAACATCTTGATTGTAATTGAATTTCTTTTTGTGCGTGTGTGTGTGTGTGTGTGTGTGAGCGAGACGGCTGCTCTGTGAAGGAGGACAGATTGCGACCGAGCGGGAGAGAGAGAGAGAGAAGGAAGGGAAAGGCTTGTAAAGTGAAGCCGAGGAGAGAAAGGTTATACGGCGGAGGTAGACATGGAGATTGAACAGGAAATAGCATATTGAGGAATGGCAAAGTGGATGACAAGGACAGGACAGGAGGAGGCTGGACGTGATTGGCGTCTTGCCTGGCGTCGACAGTTCAAAAGCTTTGTTTAAAAATCCACTTGAACACATTCCTATCCGTGCAAGCAAATTAGGCCTGTGTCTACAGCAGTGCTCTTCAAGCTGTGGTAAATGTACCTCTGGTGGTATTTGAACTTCTTCAGGTAGTTCTCAGGGTCATCTGCAATTTTAGATACTTTCATTTTTGCTTTTGCTCTTACCCCCCGCTTTAAGTGAGCGCATTTTGGTTTTACCCAAATCTAAAAGCTTCTTGCAAACCCTCATTTGAAAGCTAAGACCTGCAAAACTGATAGTAACTTCTTTGTCACTGTGGTTTTGTCAAATTTTTGAAGCATTTTGTCATGTTTTAGTACTTTTCTTTGGTCACTTTTTTGATGCTATAACATCACTTCTTTTTTCTTGCGTTTTTGTCACTTTTTCGTCACTTTTTTGACGCTCTTTAGTCGTATTTTTGGACGCTTTTCCATTGTGTTATTGTTGCTTTTCTGGCCTGTTGTTGTCGTTCTTTTTCCGCTTTTTCGTCACTTTTTTAGATTTGGGTAAAGCCAAACTGGAGAAAATCTGCTCGGGTCAGGTGCGGGTTAAGAGGTTAATGCATTTAGAGGCGTTTCCTTCTGCTTTAGATGAGGCTGACACCTAGTTTAGACTAAATGTTGCCTGATTTTGATATATTGTATAGGCTCAATTTAATCCTGATTCAATCATGATCTGGGTACTTCCAAGGTCTAATATTTTATAAGGTGATTCTTGGTGTGGAAAGTTTACTAACCACTTATCTAAAGGACATCTAAAGTCTAAAGTCTAAAGTGTTTTATATCTCAGTATTCCAGTAATGGTTTTATAATCGTTGGTAAGGTTTGTCAAAGTCGTCAACTGCCCGCGGTTGTTTGAGTTGAGGGTGTTTCTCTCGTCCATGTCATGTCATGTCATACTGAAAAAACTTTTTTTGGGAAATGAGGATAGTAAATCCACTTTGACTTTCCAAGTGTCCCCCAAATATAATACAGGAAGATGTCAGCATTTATTAATGTTGCCAGGAGTCTGTGCATTTAGGCTGTGTGGAAACAAATGTGTAACTAATCTTTAAAAGGTGCTTTAAAAGGACTAAAACATCAAAATAATCTGTTGCAAAGTTTTAGCACACACAGTTGATACCATTTCATGCCACATTGAACTGTAATTTTAGCTCGGGCTACATTTTATTTTGTTGAATAATTAAAGTACAGAGAACATGAACAGTGATGGATGCCTTGCTAGAAAGTAGCTTGTTGAAAGATATCCTTTTTGTTTTACCTAATATTGGTTTCATGGGGATCTCCCACTCTTTATAGACGTGTGTTTGATATCAGTAGAAGCGACGTGACTTGTTGGTTAAATAATGTAACCGCTGTTATTGAGAATAACATCCGAGAGGCACTCTATTAGCGCTCGGTTCGATTCCCACCTGTACGGGGCCTTTCTGTGTGGAGTTTGCATGTTCTCCCCGTGTCTGCGTAGGTTTCCTCAAGGTCCTCCGGTTTCCCCTACCACTAAAAACATGTACAATAGGTTCCCCTCTGGGGCCAGGACTCCCCTGAAAAAGAGATTCAGTGGGACTATCCTGGTTAAATAAAGGTCAATACAATAAAATACAATAACACACTGACTGTTAAACAGTGAGCTGTGCAGTTAATCAATTTTGTTTGGTGTTTTTGCAATCTCAACTTGGGTCAAACTCAATTATCTTGGTGGGAGAAAAAAAAAAATTTTGGAGGAGTAAGATGGAATATTAACCCTCAGGGCACCCTAGGGCCTTTTTGTGGCCTTTGACATTTTCATTTTTATGGCATTTTTCTGTGTTCAGTGGATGTTCCTCAAATTTCCCTCAGGATAATCATTTCTGGAGAAGTTCATTTTGGCTATTTCAGTTTTTTTATATTAGCTTCCCAGAGCTGGTGCTGAAAAAAATCACACATAACACCCTAAGGCCACAAAAGTGGCCTCTACTTTCAACATCCATAAAATTTTTGTACTTTCATATTTTTTTCTACTTTAAAAACTCAGAATCATAGAACTACTTCTGCTTGACACATACATACCAAATATTTGTAAATTTTTAATGATTTTTAACCCTTTATCGGCCAAAATGCACACAAAAGTTCACTGTCATGCAAGTATTTGTGATACCTAAACAGGAAAACTTTTTTAAATGCATTCCAAATTGAATGAGGTGTTTAGTTTTATTAGGCCTTGGGATGGGTCAAAGTTGAGTGGTAAAATTATTTTTACAGGTTTTTTGTTTTTCTGTAGTGACAGATTTTTATAAAAAATCACACATAACACCCTAAGGCCACAAAAGTGGCCTCTACTTTTAACAGCCATAAAATCACTATACTTTAATATTTTTTCACACTTTAAAAACTCAGACTCATAGATCTATGTCTGCTTGACACATACATACCAAATATATGTAAATTTGTAATGATTTTTAACCCTTTATTGGCCAAAATGCACACAAAAGTCCACTGTTGTGCTGTTTGTAATGCAGAAATAATTGCATAACTTCTATAAAAATATTCCAAATTGAATGAGGTGTTTATTTTTATTAGGCCTTGGGATGGGTCAAAGTTTAGTGGTAAAATTATTTTTTACAGGTTTTTGTTTTTCTGTAGTGACAGATTTTCATAAAAAATCACACTTAGCACCCTAAGGCCACAAAAGTGGCCTCTACTTTTAACAGCCATAAAATCACTATACTTTCATATTTTTTCACACTTTAAAAACTCAGACTCATAGATCTATGTCTGCTTGACACATACATACCAAATATCTGTCATATTTTTATATTTTTAACTCTTTATGAGCCAAAATGCATTCTTAACTCCTCATTTCTGCTCTTGCAGCGTCAGTAATACTTGTATAACCTTTATAAATGTGATTCAAATTGAATGAGCTTCATTTGTTCATTTGCCCTAAGGGTTGGTCATACAATGGTAGTAACCTTGTTTTTAACAGTTTTTAAATGTTTCTGTAGAGCCACACTAAAATGAACAAAATGCTGTCATCCCATTGAAAATCAATACAAATGTTCCACAGAAACTCTGTCTTCTGTGGTTTTATCTCAGGAGCAGTTTGCAAATGTGGGAACATTTTTATATGAGTTGGATGACTGTGCATAAGATAAACATTTGGAGGGTGTGGTGTAGTGAGGGGGATTTGGGGTGTGTGGCGTCAAAAGCCTTTCCTCTTTGAAAAAACAACTAAACACAACAGCAATAACAACAGTAAGAAAATGTAAACAAAAGCGTGTAGTGTTATGGTTTTCACACAGTGTTTCACAGGTGCACTGGGCACGATCCAAAAAACTTAATTTGGTCTTTGTGTGTTAACTTGCAAACGATTTCTTTTAGATCAGACCAGTGTGTTTTTTTTATTCCTATATACAGTTTCTACTGGTCACTTTCTGCAGAGTTGGTCACGTTACTGTGACTTGCCTTGTCAGCTCAAAACTTCATGTGACCAACTCTGAGGAAGATTGCAGAAAGTGAGCAGTGGAAACTGTCAGGGATAAAGAAACCACACTGGTCTGATCTAAAAGAAAACTTTAGCAAGCTCTGGGCACTATATAAGAGCAGTGGGACAATGAGGAGACCTTTGAAGATACATCATGAGGCTTTGGATGTGATCATGAACTCTGGGAGAGAGGATGAGGAGAAAAATATTAGACCAACGAGGATTCTGATTTAGGGAATGACCAAATGAAATTAAGCTCTGATTCAAGGGAGGCTCATCTGAAGACCACACTGAAGATGGCAGTGTAGAGGAGATTGGGGAAGAATTGAGATGGATATCCAAAAGTGGAAGCATTGTGTGGTACTCGCTCCGGTATGTACTCGCCCCAACAGGATTGTCTCCTGGACATACAGTACTGCCTATGCTGTCACGCGAGTAAGTGATCCTTTGTCTAACATCAGGATGTTTCTAACTGATAAAATAATGAAGCATTTATTATAGCACTTCGGGCCAGATAAAGGTAGAAAAGCGCTGTATAAGTTGAGATCATTTATTGGCAATGACAAACTTGCAAACGTGAAATTGAAAACTGGCGAGATTAGGACATGCTGGAAATCTTGGCTTACGTCGGGCTTCTTTTTCTGTAGTCAGTCCAGGAGACAATCCCATTGTCCCACTGCTCTTATATAGTGCCACTGCTCTTATATAGTGCCCAGAGCTTGCTAAAGTTTTCTTTTAGATCAGACCAGTGTGGTTTCTTTATCTCTGACAGTTTCCACTGCTCACTTTCTGCAATCTTCCTCAGAGTTGGTCACATGAAGTTTTGAGCTGACAAGGCAAGTCACAGTAACGTGACCAACTCTGCAGAAAGTGACCAGTAGAAACTGTTAGGAATAAAAAAAAAAACACTGGTCTGATCTAAAAGAAATCTTTTGCAAGTTAACACACAAAGACCAAATTAAGTTTTTTGGATCGTGCCCAGTGCACCTGTGAAACACTGTGGGAAAACCATAACACTACACGCTTTTGTTTACATTTTCTTACTGTTGTTATTGCTGTTGTGTTTAGTTGTTTCTTCAAAGAGGAAAGGCTTTTGACGCCACACACCCCCAAATCCCCCCTCACTACACCACACCAACACCCTCCAAATGTTTATCTTATGCACAGTCATCCAACTCATATAAAAATGTTCCCACATTTGCAAACTGCTCCTGAGATAAAACCACAGAAGAGTTTCTGTGGAACATTTGTGTTGATTTTCAATAGGATAACAGCATTTTGTTCATTTTAGTGTGGCTCTACAGAAACATTTAAAAACTGTTAAAAACAAGGTTACTACCATTGTGTGACCAACCCTTAGGGCAAATGAACAAATGAAGCTCATTCAATTTGAATCACATTTATAAAGGTTATACAAGTATTACTGACGCTGCAAGAGCAGAAATGAGGAGTTAAGAATGCATTTTGGCTCATAAAGAGTTAAAAATATAAAAATATGACAGATATTTGGTATGTATGTGTCAAGCAGACATAGATCTGTGAGTCTGAGTTTTTAAAGTGTGAAAAAATATGAAAGTATAGTGATTTTATGGCTGTTAAAAGTAGAGGCCACTTTTGTGGCCTTAGGGTGCTAAGTGTGATTTTTTATGAAAATCTGTCACTACAGAAAACAAAAAACCTGTAAAAAATAATTTTACCACTAAACTTTGACCCATCCCAAGGCCTAATAAAAATAAACACCTCATTCAATTTGGAATATTTTTATAGAAGTTATGCAAGTTTTTGTGATTTCTAAACAGCACGTCAGGGAACTTTTGTGTGCATTTTGGCCAATAAAGGGTTAAAAATCATTTAAAAATTACAAATATTTGGTATGTATGTGTCAAGCAGAAGTAGTTCTATGATTCTGAGTTTTTAAAGTATGAAAAAATATGAAAGTATAGTGATTTTATGGCTGTTAAAAGTAGAGGCCACTTTTGTGGCCTTAGGGTGTTATGTGTGATTTTTTATGAAAATCTGTCACTACAGAAAAACAAAAAAACTGTAAAAAATAATTTTACCACTAAACTTTGACCCATCCCAAGGCCTAATAAAAATAAACACCTCATTCAATTTGGAATATTTTTATAGAAGTTATGCAAGTTTTTGTGATTTCTAAACAGCACGTCAGGGAACTTTTGTGTGCATTTTGGCCAATAAAGGGTTAAAAATCATTTAAAAATTACAAATATTTGGTATGTATGTGTCAAGCAGAAGTATTTCTATGATTCTGAGTTTTTAAAGTATGAAAAAATATGAAAGTATAGTGATTTTATGGCTGTTAAAAGTAGAGGCCACTTTTGTGGCCTTAGGGTGTTATGTGTGATTTTTTATGAAAATCTGTCACTACAGAAAAAAAAAAAACCTGTAAAAAATAATTTTACCACTAAACTTTGACCCATCCCAAGGCCTAATAAAAATAAACACCTCATTCAATTTGGAATATTTTTATAGAAGTTATGCAAGTTTTTGTGATTTCTAAACAGCACGTCAGGGAACTTTTGTGTGCATTTTGGCCAATAAAGGGTTAAAAATCATTTAAAAATTACAAATATTTGGTATGTATGTGTCAAGCAGAAGTAGTTCTATGATTCTGAGTTTTTAAAGTATGAAAAAATATGAAAGTATAGTGATTTTATGGCTGTTAAAAGTAGAGGCCACTTTTGTGGCCTTAGGGTGTTATGTGTGATTTTTTTAAAGGATGCCCTGAGGGTTAAATGGTACTGAAAGTATTATATGGTATAATATGGTTTTGTAAATGATATGAGTAAAGGAAGTCGAAATCAATATATGATGGGTAGAAAAAATTATATAATAATAATAATAATAATAATAATTTGAAATGAACTCCTTTAATAAAATATTGCTTATTGCCCCCTCATGGTGTACACTATATGTACATCAGTATTTGATATAAACCGTGAATGTTATCAGCAGAATAGGTCAAATCTAAATCTGTTTGTAGCTCTCACTGACCCACATGTACGTTTGTTCATGATTGTTCACTGGAGTTAATTAGAAGCACATCTCTGCTGGAGTTCCTAGCAAGACAGAGTGAACAAGGCAGACCACCAATGCTAACGCTGTGCTAATTTAGCCCCTGACTTCCTGCTTTGCGCTAGAGGAAATGAATGCGCCATATTTTGACACACAACAGCGCACATGGGTCTGTTTTTTTTCCCACAAATGTCACGTTCACAATGTAGATCTATCGTGCCAAAACAAGTTTACTCTACTTCCAGGAAATCATTTGATTATCACAACTTTAACTTTAACGATTTAGGAGTTACAAAATGTCTCTTCATGCCAGTTGAATAATAGATGACAAAGCCAATCGACACTCCCAATGTCCTCATGACTCTTGCCCCTTGTGAGTGTAAGAAAGAGAATGGTTTATGTCTATTAATACTCTTGTGTGAGCCTTCCTTTCCCCAACCAAAGATCGATATAGTCATGGATAGCCAGAGCAAGTCATGGACGAAGTATTGCATTGTATCATTGTAACAATAACATCTCAAATTGGTGTAACATGAAACTAAATAAACAGTCACTATTATTCCAGTATTTTCCCTCAGTTGCATGCAATAAGTGCGTAAATGACTTGAGAACTAGAGACACACAGCGCTGTATGAATCTACCCGTTGAGCTATGAGTTCTCTTAACTACTTTATCATGTGCGCATCGCGGCTAATCGTTTTAGCATCTTAAAAACAAGGCTTTGCACTCCCCACAGACCTGCATTAAAAAGCTTAAAGGAAGCAGCGTCTGCGATAGAGGTGCTGGGATTAACCGCGCATCCTGTTTATCTACTCTCTGTCTCACACTGCTTTAATCTCAGACTCTTGTTAAGGGTTTACAAGATGTCGGTTTAACCAGCATTTCAGGCTGTTTTAGACCTCATGTAATACAAGATATATCTGTGGATTTGTAAAGGGATTTTTTCCTTGTATGAGTCTCTATGTTGCATTAGCAGGACAGGAATATTTTGTTAAGTCAGCCTAAGATAGCAAAGTTCGGGAAGTTTGTTGCTTCTTGGATATTGTGTCGCCAAGTATTGCAATAGCATTAATTTGGTGATGTATTGTCCATGTCCCTTGAAACACTTTGATGAATTGTGTGTTCTTTTCCATAAAGTTGATGAAGTGGTTCAACAGGTAGAATGGTCTTCTTGTAAATAAGGTTGGCAGTTCCAGTCCAGCGCAAGACAATACTATTGTCATTTGGCAAGATAGTTCACTGACCCCCAGAGCAGCTTTGGGAAAAAATGTTTGACACAACCAACTGTGTCCGAGGAGTGTCATCGTCATTAGGGCCGATATTTGGGGATTTTACAATATCGGCTATCGGCCGATCTAGTGCCGAAAAAAGCTGATATTTCCGGGACCGGAAATGATAGAGACTTCCCATTTTGCATTGGCAAGAGCAAAGTCAGGGCTTTAAAACGAGCCCTCCCACAACCCCCTAAGCCTCAGGGGAGGTGAGAAACATCGCAATGAAAATTGGTTAGCTTCAAGTTTGTTAAACACAAGTTTCACTAAACCTCCGTCAATATGGACATGCTGCATGTCATTTTGAAGTGCAGAATTTGAAGAATTCAATCGTTGAGTTAGTTTTAACCTCCACTATTGTATTTTTGATTGCCGCGCAAAATGCCGCAGCTAGTAACAGTATGCTAATGCTAACGACAACTAATAAAAGCTGGACAGAAACTATGATTGGATCACCTAAAGTAATAAAATAAAATCAGCCAGTGCTGGAGCGGCCAAGTATTTGTTTTTACAGGATTATAGACCAGACATTTGGAAAAATCTGCCAAAAATATTGGTCAAAAATATCAGCATCGAGCATATCGGCATCGGCCTTAGAAAAACCTGTATCGGTCGGCCTCTAACCATCATTATCCTATTAGTCCTTTACAAAACCATTTATGTAATAGTATCTTTATCTTTTCATTTTCCATTTCAGTGTATTTTGTTGTTGTTGTACATTTACATTTCTGTCTATGTAGAGACTTGTAGATAATGGTAGCTGTATTTGAAATCTGTTAAGTATGTTCTAACGTAGAAAGCTTTTAAAAACGTTATCTAGTTCTTCTGGTTCGCACACAGGGACTTATGTTACCTGTCTACTTGTGTGAAGCTAGGCAAGCCATTTTCTAGAAGAACCTGAAGTCTCTGAGATGAAAGGTGAAGCATCTTCAAAAACAACTAAAACATCGAAATCAACCCAGTTCATATGACCATTTTTTTATTTGTGATTATGCTTCGTTCAGTCTGGCTGCCTCAACAGCAGGTGCCTCTGAAGCAGATTTGTTGTTATATTGAATGTACACTTTGGTTTGGAGCTGGGGAACAGGCTGTAGCTGTGATCACACCTGCACAATGCCACTCCAAACAAAATGATGACTCAAATTCAGCCTGCTGCTTTCTCTGTTCCTCAATATTTGGTACTTCAAGTTGAAGTGCCGTCGTATTGGAGCAACAAAGAGCTATTTGACTGCAAAAACACAGTATCTGTCACTTTATCTGTGCATCTCCTTTGGCCTTGTCTAATGCTATTACACTGGCACATTTGTACAGTCGTGATTGAGATATTAGATAAAGACTGCAGAATGGTTTTAAAGGGCTGTATGGATCTGACTGTTGTGCTCTCTCTCTCTCTCTCTCTCCACAGATTTTATTTAGTCAGTGGTGGAGTGCCCCTCATCATCTGTGGGGTCACGGCAGCCGTCAATATAGACAACTATGGCAGTGGGGAGCAAGCACCATAGTAAGTCTGCATTTACACCTGATCTCAAGGTCAAATCTGATCATATTTCACAGGAACTATGGCTCCAGCTTTGCCTGTGAGGCCATTTGAATAAATCTAACACCAATGTTTACTGTATCAAGTATTTGGCTTTATAAAGTAACATATTCAGACATGATTTTTCACTTCTAACCAAGAGTGTAAACCATACATAAAATATGATTGACTGACTCCTGTCCTCCTGTGCACAGCTGCTGGATGGCCTGGGAGCCCAGTCTGGGGGCCTTCTTCGGCCCGGTCGCGTTCATCGTCCTGGTCACCTGCATCTACTTCACCTGCACCTTCATCCAACTGCGGAAGCACCCAGAGAAAAAGTATGAGTTGAAGACTCTGTCAGAGGAGCAACAGCGACTGGCTGCTGTGGATGTACCTCCTCACTGCCACCAGGGGGCAGAGCCCGGGGCACCAGCCCCTGGGAGTCACTGTCCCGCCGGCTGTCCAGGTATACCGATTAACCCTGCGCTTTTGGCCAATGAGCACTCATTCAAGGCACAGCTGCGAACCGCCGCCTTTACGCTCTTCCTGTTCCTGGCCACTTGGACGTTCGGGGCGCTGGCCGTGTCACAGGGGCACTTCCTGGACATGATCTTCAGCTGTTTGTATGGTGCCTTCTCTGTCACGCTTGGTCTCTTCATCCTCATCCATCACTGTGCCAAGCGCGACGACGTGTGGCACTGCTGGTGCTCCTGTTGCCCCAGTCGCCGTGAAAATGCCGGCCCCGCCCCCCAGGGTCCTACTCCGGCCCGGCCCAAGGTCAACGTAAACGGCGACACCACGGGGCACATGCCATGTCACGGCCACTGCCACCATGATGCCACGGCCTGTAAGGCTCTGCTGAGTTGCCATTGTAAACACCAGAACCATGTGACATGTGTAGCGCCTGTCGCCCCCTGCTGTGCTGCGCTGCATACTACACAGCTGCTGGATGAGGAGCCTGGAGCCACTCACGTCCTGCTGCACTCAGACCCCGAGGGCTACCGGCCCGGCATCCAGCTGCACCCCTGTCTAAAGACCAGCAGGACTAAGAGCCGCAGCTTAAACCGTAGGCCCACTGCTGCCCCGTGTGGAGGCGACCGGGAGTACGCCTACCACATCTCCTCCAGTGCAGACGCAGGCAGTGTTCACAGCTCTCACACTGACAGCCCTCACAGCACACACGAGCGCCACGCCCATATCTGTCCCCACATCCACGAGCACGAGGCTCACCACAGCTGCCACACCGCCTGCCACAACCCCTGCCACCGGCACATCTGCTGCGCCAAAGCAGACCTGTTCCCCTCGCTGTGCCCGGCCGAGGCAGACACTGGCATGTTCCTGTGCGGCTGTGGGAAAGTGGCAGAGGAGGAGGCCGCTCATCACCATCTGGAGATGCATGCGCCGCGCAGACAATCTTTTCCTCAGAACCCGCCCAATCAGAACGGGATACTAAAGGGTGGACTACACGAAGGACTGCTGTACACATCAGACAGCACGGGGAATATACGCACTGGGCCTTGGAAGAATGAAACTACTGTGTAGTCGGGGCGCCCTGTTGTGGAATATACCCAAATCTCCCGCCAAATATAACCCTCACCTCCCTTTTAACGGATTTAAAGATGGAGGAATTATCACAATCAGTGTGGAATATTTTATTTTCACGTCATGTTTTTCTGTGTACGTTTTACTGTACAGTAAAGAATTTAGTGCTCACTAGGGGGCGCTGTTACATCAATGGACCAGAATCTCTTCCATTCAGATGAATTTGTGAAGTGTCATCAGCTGTTACTGAAGGTATCTCCAAACGCTCATATTACTACAGATCTATATATATTCAGAACATGGATGGTGTGTGTGTGAGTCTGTGTGTTAGTGCTCAAGGCAACTCGCTGCAAGATTTTTTACTCTATGGACCACAATAATCTGACACCTCCAGTACTTTAACAAACTGTTGGCATCCACGTTTTAGAAAACTAAACCAGCAATTTTAGACTCCATGGGTATTTTTGTCATTCAGTCAAGCAACTGTGAATAAATACTAGTTTCTTTTTCTTTTTTTTTCTTCAAATACTATACAAAGATACTGTCGCTTGCAAGAGATGTGTGGATGCCAGGTATAAAAATTGTCACTCTATGAAAAGATTGGGCATCCTATTCCAGGTTTCTATTGATCGTACTGTCTGTATGATGTCTTCACTGGTGTTTTTCGTTTTCTTCTGAGGGGAGTAAAAACAGCGACAGTGGTTGTGAAAAGAGAGTCTCTGCCATTCCGTTTGTGGATGAAGCCTTTTATTTATTCAGTTGGTAACACTGTGCAACAGATAGCCAGGTTTTCACGAAGTTGATTGCCAAAACAATTGTTTCCCCCCTTCTTTCCATCACAAAACCAAGCCGGTCAACAGCTGAAGGGGCGGGTGATGATCTAGAAAAACTGCCTGTGTCAAAATACCTTTAAACATCAGCTGTTGGCAGAAAGCTGTTGAATTCCTACATTTTTCATTTCATTTATTTATTTATTTTTTTATTTTATTGATCCCCAAAGCATGCATGCTGTTGTTGTATGAAGCTAAATGTTTCTTTTCAGTGTAAACAAATGATTTGCCTTGACCCGATAAGACTGCTGCAGCTCGCCATGATTCATTTTGTCGACGAAGCTTCCTACAAATTAAGTTTTGCCTGGATTGTATGTAAAATGGGCGGTCCACTATACAGTACATATTTTTCCAACAAATTCTTGCTCCTAGAAATTGACGGCATTGCATAAACCTCATTAGAGTCCCCGATGGTAACCTATAGTTCAACTTGTTCAGTGAGGCTTACAATAGCTGCAGCTTTGTGTACAAACTTGCGTCATCTGGATAGTTCTCCACAACACACAGCCACTGTTCCGTCAAAGTACAGAGCTTTATTTAAGACCCCAGCTTTAGAGATGCACTCACAGCCCTCAGGGTCGAATGTAGGGCAGCACTGGAGGAAGCTAACAGTGCCTGCCATTTTGAATTTTTACTCTGCATTGAGATTGCATATCTTATTGAATCAAATGGAAATGCTTTAGATACGTTTCAACATTAGAGGCAATAGAGCACTGGTGGAGATGCATATTGAATATACCACACAGAATGCAAGTAAAGTTAGATTATTAATTACATTTTTTATTTGTTTAATGACAGTGATCTCTCATTTAAGGAGGTCAGTTTAAGGGCATGTAAACCACGATTGCAATAAAATGATATTCAGATTGACAAAAGAATCACATATCAAATCTATATAATAAAATAAAAAATAAAAACATAGGAAGGGGTTGTCAGGTCAAGCATGAAATTAGGATAAAAAGTAGCTTAGAGAGCCACATGCTTTTCAAAAGTATCTGGACCTTCCTGATGCAACATTACAGTATTTGACCAGTGTTCATTTTGTTGACTAAAATATATATATGACTACATAAGAATGAAAAGAAGAAACAAGTAATAGCCACAAAGCCGACGGAATGTCTTCAACGCTGTCCATTTTACATACAGTCCTTCTAGCTCCAGAAATCATCACAGATTCATCTGCGCTTTAGAGTCGACCAAGGCCGAGGTTGTTTTCTCATTAACGTGAAGGTTAGGTTTCCACTCCGCGGGGATTGTATTGAATATGAAGCACTTGTTTGTTTTGTGGATGATGAGTTGTATTTACCAGGCTCAAATCTGTGCAAACTCTCGGCATGCACGCCATCTCTTCTCCGCCCTGTGCACTCTTGTCTGTGTATATAGAATTGGTTCCTAATTATTTTATATGAGATTTATGAAGATATTTAAGAATAAAAAAATATGTGTAAAGAAAGATATGGAAAAAAAAAACTGACCTCTTAATGTTACTACTCAGTATCTGAGTTTAGAAATGTATGGTTTCAGTGTTTCCTGTTTTGCCATTTTATTTGACGACATGAAGTATGCAGACCCACCATGTGTTGTATTCTGTCACATCGCAAATAGAAATGCACTACCCATCATAATGTCTGGAGTTAGTATTTGTCACTACTTAAAATTGGAGATAAAAAAACAACAACAACAAAACAACTGAAATAATACGCACTCTCCCTACACATTCGAATAGTGGATAAAGCTCTGTACTTTTCCAGGGTGATGCATGCTGCTCATAGCATTGCACAGGGCTATTGGAGACAGACTAAACGGGGTTTTAGATGAATAATAGGCCCATAAGTTATGAGTCAAAACAGCGGCTCACACTTGATCGTTGGACGTGAGCTCTGGTGAACTTTGGAGGGTGCAGTCAGTGGCCCCTGTGTCTGAAACTGAAGAGAAAGGATTTGTAACAGTATCACAATTAGTCATGTTCATGCCATGTCCAAAGTAATGTGATTAAACTTTGACAGTAAGGATGATTTATGGTGGTGAACTGCTGCCAGGGCGGTAGTAAAGGGTCTAACTCACATTAGACCACCGGCAGTCCTCCCAATGTAGGCAGGCCTACATGTAACCGGTCTGGAGACTATTTGGAAACCTGTTTGTTTTCACCGAGACTACCTAGAGACTTGCCTTATCTCCAGGGGACATCTCGGAGACATTTCCGTGACCAGCAGCAACTCGAGTCTCTTCTTTCCTAGGATGGGAAAGGCCACATTTGTATTCTTACCTTATTTTATACTCCACTATCCTTAAGGTTAGGATTAGAGTCAGGTATACGGTTAGTTTGGATTAGTTTAAGCAAGCGTTGTTTTGTTGAGGTGACGTCATGGTTGGAGCTCCACTCATCACTGACTGCCATTGTTGGTGACTGGCCAATCAGGGAGCGACTGGCCTTTCCCATCCTTGGAAAAAGTTGCCTGCCTGACCCATAAAAAGGTTATATAGGCTCTGCTATTTCGTTGAACCGCCTTGCGCTTTGATCACAGCACGCGTTCGCTGTGGCATTGTTTCGATAAGCCTCTGCAACATCAAAAGATCCGGTGTTGCATTCATTTTTCACCAAGATCCTGTATTGATGATGGGAGAGTGTGACCACAGCGCAAAGCCTTCTCCGGCCCATCCCACAGATTCTCAATGGGGTTCAGATTTGGACTCTGCGGCAGCCAATCCTCTTGCGTATAAATGATGAGTCCTAGCGCTGTCATCTTGGAATGTACCCGTGATCATCAGGGAAGAAGAAATCCATTAATGGAATAACCTGGTCATTCAGGATGTTCATCTGATCTCGATCTTTGGGCACATAGTGTGGCTGAACCTAGACCTGATGAACTGCAGCAACCCAAGATCAGAACAGTTAGTTAAAACCAGGTGGAGACTTTTTTTGTTTTGGTTTTGGGTCTAGCAGTGTATTTGTAGGTTTCAAGTCAGCTGCCACTTATGAAATAGCCATACCTTCAAATAAATCCTTGACACATCATCCTTCATTTTATTTTACAATCATGGGGTTTGCAAAGAGCGTAGAGTGGCTGATTTTGAGTCCGTGTTTGGGGAGTTAAGCCTACAAGAAGATACAAAGTGGGTATTTTTTGTGGCATTTCCAAGCTGTCATATATGAGGAAATGTGTAGCAGGTAGGACATCATGATTGAAGCTGTATCATTGTATTAAATTCAGATGTCAGAGTCCAAAAGGCCCAGAAGAGTGGCTTTTTATTGGACATTACACTACCCTGTCTGTAGTGCATATCGGAAGGCAAATATTGATGTCACTCTCAAAAGTGTTTGATCTTGTCTAGCCTTCAGCACAACTATAACTCATTTTCTACTGTCCTTCGAATTAAAAGAACTGTTAAAAAAAAAAGAAAGAAAAGAAAAACAAAGTATGGCATTAGTTTGGACATGGCCTAATTCAGCTTCTATCTAAAGCTTGTGGTGACCCTGAGAGTCCTGTGTTACTGCTACTACAATGTGTGTGTTTGCTGCGTTTAGGAGCAGCCTGAGCTTTCCGCTGTCAGAGATGATGTGTTCGCGGGCTGTAGGTCATTTCCGTTCTGTCCGAGCATTCGCCTGTGGTACTGTGACAAAACCTAAAGCCACTTTTCACTTTTTTCTACATTGACACAGATTCCAATAAATGTATTTTTTCACCATGCAACCGGCGAGATCCTGTTTGGGTTCTTTTTTTGTGTGTGTGAACATTGCGGAATCGAGAAGACAGAAGAAACCTTTAATGGTTCTATGTTTAATAGGCTTTCTCTCTGTTTCCAGGGTGATCATAATTGTAAAACTGGTAGGACTTTACTTTACAGCGCAATAACAGAGCGGTTTTAGGATGGAAATAGTATTGTTCCTGAACTGTAATAGCATGTTTTTTATAGTAACTGGACACACTTACATTATTTTGTAATTAATCCTGAACTGTAAAGACTCAATTATCATGAACGATGTTAGTGTAGTTTTCTATAACAACAATACTTCTATATCAAGAAACATGGTTAGTATTTTTTTGGTAATATCAAAGAGACAGCATTAAAAAAGGCAATATTCCTAGAGTTATTTCCACCCTCCTTCCATGTTATCACTGCTGTAAAGTAAAGTGACAAGCCAACCACTAAAACCTAATGCGCCATGTCTTTTACATATCCATCTTTCAAAAATGTGGGGGAAAATATCAGCTTTATTATACAATAAGATCTTCTGTACTAAGGTAAGGTAAGTCACTCATTATTGTTATGCATTTTTAGATTTGTCCTCTGCGTTAGACCCATCCTTCAGTGTCACTGGGGCAACCTGCCAGGAGCAGTGGAAGGCTGCAGTTCAGCACCAGGGGATCCACCTCCAGATCTTGAGCTATAGGCTACAGTAGATCTGTTTTTCAGGAGTATCTAGCTTCAGGTTTCACCCTATCGTGCGTGTTTTAGGCTGGAGAAAACCCACTGAGACATGGAGAGAACGTCCGAACGTCACACGGGAAGGCTCACATGCTTCAGGAATCAAATACAGGACCTTGAAGGGCAGTCACCCCTCAGCCGCTGTGGGGACCAGCACCTGTTAGAAAGTCCATTCTTCTCTGATACAGAAAGGTTGAGATCACTGTTCTTACTTTGTCTAAAATGCATCTTTCACTGATTTGAGCAACTGATCAGAATCCCTGGGCTATCACTTTGACCAATGAGACGAGCTTTCCTGTGAACCGACCTATCAGATCGTGATCGTTTACTTTAATTTTATTTTTCTCCCTCTCCTCTTTTTGCAAACTAGGAGTGTCTTCTGGTTCCAAACAGGAGGGGAGGGGGGCAGGACTTGTTGTTTACTTTTATCTTACATCTCTTTAACGTGCACATATCATGCATATGGGGCTTGAAAATAGACTTAAAACATTGCTACCTGCAGCGGTTAGCGCTCGTGCATCACAGCTAGAAGGTCCGGGTTCGATTTTTTTTTCTGTGTGGAGTTTCCATGTTCTCCCTATGTCTGCGTTGGTTTCCTCTGGGTACTCTGGTTTCCCCAACACTAAAAACATGTAGGCCAGGCCAGGATGAACGATGTGTGTGCATGAATGAATGATGGTCAGAGGGACCGTTGGCGCAGATGTGTGCAGTTGCGACAGCGCTTCTGTCAGTGTCCCCCAGAGGAAACTGAAGCTACAAAGGTAGTTTACCACCACCATGGATGGAGTGAATGTAAAATGCTCTCATGTAAAGTGCTTTGTGACCATGTCTGTGAAAGGCGCTATATTATTATTATTATTATTATTATTATTATTATGTTGGTGCCTCAGCATTGATATTTTATCATTTGAAATGATGCCTCTGTAAGAATATAGTAACAATGAAATACAAGAGCTTGTAAAGACTTTGACGGGCTCCTCCTGTGGCAATCACTTATTTAAAAATTAACTTTCAGTTTCATTTTATGCTGTGGTTTACAGGTTCAGCACAGTGTAATGAACACTCTGAGCATAACGGCTCAGAACCAATATAATGTTGGATTATGGGCTTTAAAAATGTGGAGGACAGTTTGGGGTGTTAACAGTGACAATTATATTCAGGAAGTACAGAACAAAGTACCGAACACTATAGAAGAAGAAACAGCTAACATGATTACCCGAGGATGAGTCTAAACTGGGTAAATATAGTGAAATAATCCTCCAGGTGTGACTTTATAACATGGTTTAAAGCACAAAAAGTCCACTTTGCATGATAAGTCTGCTTTAAAGGTGAAGACTGGGCCTGAGGTCCGAAATTCGATCCCTGCTGAGCAATGCCTGTTGTGTCTATAAACACGACTTTACCCACCTTTTCTATATGCATAGATATGGGACAGATTTGCCTTTCAAATTTTGCAGATAAAGGTATTTAAACAATTGCAGGCACTACAGATGCATAAGAATAGTAGTGTTTAAGTAAAGTGGTATCTGATCTCCCCTCTTCTCCCCTCTTTAAGGGTAGAATATTTAGTCCTTCATTTCGTCCAATATCACAATTAAACTTTCCTTTTCTTAGTTTTAAGGTGGACTGTCCTATTCCCAACTACAGTATGAGCCGTTCCACTTTATGCCCCAACAGAATTTTAACAGCAGAATGACAAAATGGAAAACTGCCAAATTAAGTCCTCAATTGGAATAATCATTCTTTGGTGAATGATGGTTTGTAAAAATATTTGCAGTTTTTTTTTTTTTCTGGTTTTGATTGACGTGTTTTTGCCTTCAATGGCTTTGTAATTATCACAAAGGGCCCGATTGTCACTAGTGTGAAAACAGAAATGTGGCTGCTGCGGTTCACGGTCTTTTGGCTCTAAAGAATGAACTATTATGTTTGTAGTTAGCAGGTCAAAGGAGAATTGAGACATGTTGCTTCCAGAAAATCTGGATGGAGATTTTCCATCCATAAAATCTCCATTGTAGTATGAGATTTTATGACTCAACTAGACTATACTAGAGGACCTTTCACTAATTTCTTCTGAAGCTTCATCTTTTGTCGTCAAATGTACAGCAGGTAATACTGAGCAGAGTATAAATAGGCCTCTAGCTTGTGTGCTTTGATAGAAGCGAAATCTCCTCTCAATCCACCCAGACCAGTCCATGATACAAGATGCTTGAACAAACTTAACAAAGAAATTTGATTTGGCACCTATTATCTGCTGCTATCTTGAAAGCTCATGTGTCAAAAGAGAAGGTGTAAATTTTGTATGAAAAACTGGCAAGAGAAACAAAAAATTATGATGTGGGAATTCTGTATTCTTCTTGAGGAATTTTTCTTTCCCTCTTAGGTCTAGATCAGTGTTTCTCAAACTTTTTCAGCCCCAGGACCACTTTATCTTCCAATTTTGGGATTTTACCCATGAAACAAAAATGATACATTACAAAACTAATAGATCTGTGGATTTTACATTTTGAGATTTCCAACAAAAACTCAAGGTGAATGTTGAGACGAGGGGTGCTGAAATATCAGTTTCTGAATGTTTGGCTCTAAAGAGGAGAATTTCACCTTCACAGTTATACAATATATACAGGAGACATTTGGCTCCACAAAAGCGTTCTCTGGATCACAAGCAACAAAACGCTGCTTATTCTATGAAAATCCGCCGCATATTGACGTCAAACACCTTGAGAAGAAGAAAAGTTGTGAGTTAAAACCTCTTTGGGGACCACATATTTGGATCCGCTCTATAGCCAAATTAAACAGTAACGTTTCCAAATGAAAATGTCTATTAAAACGGAATACTTTGTCCAAAATGCTTGTGTGAAATACAATTGGAAACAGAAAAGATACAGCTTCAGTATAAATTCAGGAGCAAAACCATGCCAAAGGTTCCCTAAAATGTATTTCTTTGGAAAATGGCTCTTTTCCCCAATTTTAGACCATTACTGACAATATAAATTGATATTATTTGACACATTTTCACAAAAGGGCTACTATTGTTGAAAGGTTTTTATCATTATATTTTTGGTGTTTTATCTGGTACAAAACAAGACCAACCAATCTCCATAGTATTGTACATTAAAAAAAAAAAAGAAAGAAATAAATCCTCTATATGCTCTTTCCTAACTGCAACTCTATGCCCTCTATCATGTCTTTGTGCTTCTTTTTATCTGTCTGGTTCAAGTGTTTGTTGGATTGGAGACATAAAGCAAACCAGACAACTTGTCTAATTTCTCCGGTTAGCTTTAACTTGTTAGCCACCGTGTAAATGAATCGTCAACCCCCATGTGTATTTTGAGACCTACAAAATGTCTTCTTCTGAAACACTGAAGAGGCACCAAGAGCCCCCACACCTGCCGCACACAGTGGAGGCGTCACAAGAGGCGCTACAGGACACAAGGAGGGGGCAAAGGAGAAGGTATCCGGGCAAGACTCGCAGCTAAGCCACACATGCCTTCTCTCCCTACTATTGTTCTGGCTAATGGACGTTCACTGGAGAGTAAAACAGATGAACTGCTAAGCTCCTCCCAGAAGATGGTGAAAGACTGTTGAGGAGCGGAGGGAGCTGCGCAGGAGGAACAGGAAGGAGGAGGTGGAGCTGACCAGTGCAGGACACCACGCTCTTAAACAGAGACAAACCCAGCAGGCGGTGCACCGTTTCAGAGGATCAGAGCTGCACTGAAGGCAGCCAGCCAGGTTTCCTCCAGGTGATACGGTTTTCCCGACCTCCAATACTTACTTACTGACTTATTTGCAAAATGCGATAGACTTGCAGAGCAAAGTAATAGGCATTTACAGCACCCAAAGATCAGCCTGTCCAACCAACGGCCTACTTGGTTGAGACAGTAAAACATTTAGATGCTATCACCGTTACACATCATTGAAATAAATATGATGGAGTCTCCCTGCTTCTACATCATGTTTATTCCTTGTGACAGGGTAATGAAGATGGAGAGATGCCTCACGGATTGGCCCCGGGGGAAGCAGCTGATATAACTCCACCAATATACTGGGCGAACGCTGAAGTGATTTTCACAGTGTGTGGGTCAAAACACAAATTACTATAAGAACATTTTGAAGCTAAAGAATTCCTTGTTTCAATTCCAATTTATTTTTGTGCCACCCAGTATTACAGCTGCAATTGCCTCACACGGTGTCACGAGAAAAAGCTGATTTGATCAAACAAGGAACAGCTAGAAAATCAACAATAGATATCGAACAAATTGATTCTTGTTTTTTCAGGTTCGGATCTTTATAAATCAAAATACATTGGAACGTCTTAGCAAAATGGCTAGAAAAGTGCTTGAATTAAGACATATAATACTGATATTGAGCTGGTTTGGCCTGTTTTGAAATAAGGAGTAAGTCACTAGAATAAGATATAAAATAATATGTTAAATTTTTGGATGAAAAGCATTGATTGATTGATTGATCAAAAGTAAGAAACATCATTCTTGTTCCATTGGCATTAAAATAGTCCAAACCAACACAAATTCAAATAATTCTAGCCCTTTTAAAAGCAGTACTAAGTAACTCATGCCCCTAGAGGCCATAAGCGCCACTGCAGGTGTCGTAGCATGTTGCGATTTTTTTCTCATTAATTGTCCGTGACAGTAAATACTACGCTGACAGAAAAGACAAAGGGAAAGAGGGATATTGTACATCCAATTACACAATCAATAGAGATCAACTTTTTCACTCAGACTTGGCTGTAAATACTGTTTAAGTGGCGCTAGCCCGCTGTTAGCTTTGCCCGTTAGCCTGGTAGCTTCTTCTTCGTGATTCCATTAGTGTGTATTGTTGACTCTGACCTGGTGCAGGGAAAGTTGCAAGTGTGGTTTTCTGGCCAGAGACACCAGGGGAGATGAAAGACCCCCCCAATCATTCCATTAACACTTGTATTACCCCAGAGGGACTACGGAAAGGATTTATTAAGGTAAACACGTTACTTAGTACTGCTTTAAGTCATTTTTTTTTAAGATAAGATTGCATTTTTTCCAAACCTACACAAATAAATAAGAAAATGTCTAAAAATATTGTTACAAGACTGTAAAATGTAGCGTAAACTTATTGTTTACACCTACACCAAACTATTTGTTGGAGGGAAAACCTGCCTGCCCCTTTTTTCGTCCGAATGCATGAACAATATGCCAGAGTCAACATACATTGCGTACTATTTTGCCTAAATAATTCCACAGTAATAAAATAACCCTGCTTCCCTGTTGCACTGTGGCCATTCCATGTTTATTCTTTGTGACAGGATAATGGAGATTGAGATGTCTTATGGATTGTCCCCCGGGGGAAACTTCAGATGATATCATGCTTCAGTATCTCCTGTATGTTCATGTGTATCTATATGACGCGCATGACCCAAACAATCGGCCTGTACTCGTCTCCGCACGTGCACGGCTCGGCTGCGTAATCCGCGCGGGCTTCCCGAGTGCTCCACAAATCACCGGCTGCTTTGACAGGCCATGAAATGCCTCAGCACGTTTAATATGCCGCTGTTCTCTTTTCCTCCCTCGGCCATGCAGACCACCCGGCCCAGACCCCCCCCCCCCCCCCCTCCCTGATTACATGTCTCGGTGAAAGCATGGAAATGTCAAACAGCATCTCCACGCCGCTGCATTGCTGAACAGAGGCGGGTGGTGCACAAGAATGACAAGGAATGTGGCATTTGATACACTGCACTATAGGGTGTAAATATTATAGTTGTGAGCTAAACGTAGAAAATCGTAAATCGGCCTTAAAATTAATCAAGCAATTGTTAATTTGTACTCACTGTCTGGGTGTATAATATGTGTTTGACATCAAGGAACCACTCACCCATTCACATTATACCAGAGCAGGGAACAAATGCCCCAAATTTCGATTGCAGGGAAAAAGAATGATGCCAATAAATCAATACAATGGAGTGGAAAGAGCCAATTCACGTTTATTGTAAAAATCCACTCATGCATTTAATGGAAGCCCATATTAATACAATAAATTTGATATTTTACTTCAACATAAGTTATTAGTTTATTTTATACACACAAACCTTATATTTCCTTCTCGAAACATTTGCGAGATAAGTTCTTCAACTCACAACAGAATCAAGGGTGCTTTACCATTGAGATTTTCTTATTTTTGTCTTTTTTGTTTGTCCCACAATAATTAAAGGTGCATTATGCAACTTTTTATGCAAGAAAAATAGTTGATATTTGTGTGTATTTGACCTTGTAGTGACCGAATGGCTGTATGAGTGGTCAGCATGGCGCCTTTAATTTCGATCACAGCGGTCTCTACAACGCTCCAGGATCAATTGTTTTAGGTTTTCTCAGTGCTTTAAGTGGCCAAAAACAAGTTCCGGTACACATTCTGGCTTGGTGGGGTGTCAGCCAGCAAGTCCTCTGATTCTGGCCTTGTACTACCCTGAAGCCAGGAGGGCATAGTCAAGTGTTCATTGTATTTTAACCGAACAGCGATGGTTGCGTTTGAGTTGGTTGAGTTGAGCTGTTTACATTCATTCAGTTACAGACGTCGTATCATTACAGTACACAGTAATGGAAGCTCAAAAGAAGTAGGCTGAAGCTGAAGCTTATGTGTGCCTACCCCTATATTCAATACTCTCAGTACTCATGCATTTCACATTTGTATTCCCATTGGGAACTCAACTGATGACAACAGTATCTAGCAATTCCCATTACATTGATAAAGTTACCATTAAAATATACAAAGTTCAAGTACTTTTCACTCGTAAAACTCAAGGCTGTATGGGTAATGTAGTCTCTCCTCTCGGTGGGACGAAGTAGGAAGCGGCGGAGCAGCTAAAGGATTAAAACAGATGTGCAAATGAGCGTTAAAAAAACGCTAAAAGTACCTGCGCATACCGGACCACTTAAAGCACTGGGTTTTCTGGTGAGAGGCTCTGTCAGCAGTGAAAATCTTCCAAACAATTTACCACTGGGATGAAAGTAAAGGCACCATGCTGACCACTCATACAGCTATACGGTCAAATATGCACAAAAACAAAATAGACTTTTTTTCCACAGAAATGCATAATGCACCTTTAAGCTGAGTTGCATTTTTTTTTTTTAATATAAATTGCATCTCCCTAGATTTAGACACAAATTATCATCACTCATAGCTTCACTACGCCTTGAAATGTAATCTAAATCCACTCAGGGCAAATCAATTGCTTCTATGGTGCACAAAATAAATGAGATTTGGATTCTATAACTTTGTTTCACGTCTTATTGTGCAATTCATTATAATTGAAGGGAGACGTTATGCAAAATCAACTTTAGAGCTTTAGGCAAAAAGATAGTTATCGAGACTTGAAATGATCACCTGCACAAAAGCACAGTGCCCCATGCTTTAAAATCCCTGCTTGCACCAGCTCTATCCTTATTCCGTGCATCATTTTTCGTAAGTGCAGACTTTGGCTCCTGACCTTTTTGAGACCTGGAAGGTGGTGAGTCATTTCCAAATAAAAGTCTGGAGTGTGAATGATTTTGTTTGCGCCCGGGCCAAACGAGCTGCAGCGGTGATTATACGGATAATGGCTATAAGGCAGTGATGGCTTTAATTACACTGGGTGCTTTTAAACCTATAAGTGCTCTGCTTTTAGCTTAGCACAGCAGCGGAGTGGAGGCTGCTTCACTGTGGATTTAAGAGGCTATGTGACGCTCTAACCTTTTTCCTCCACCGCGTGAGACACTTATACTAAATAGAAAAACTGAGGGCGACTTGCGCTTAAATAACTATTGGAGTTAGCCAGAGTACACCCTGGATAGTTAGTAGCCAAGATATAATTTAAACTCTTAATCCCTGCTTGTACCAAGTGCATTTTCTCCAGTTCAGCTTTACATATGTCTAAAAGGTTACAGCCAGTATAACGCCTCATTTGAAAGCTGACCTAAACAAAACTCATCTAAACTGATCTTTTTCCTCGTGTTGTTGTCACTTTTCGGACCTTTTTTTTCAATTGCTTTTTGTTGCCGTTTCGTCAATTTTTTTTGCCACATTTCTATTGCTTTTAGCCACTTTTCTTTAGCTGTCTTGTGGCCTTTTTTGTTTCCCATTTTTGTCACTCTTTCGGTCACGTTTTAGTCGCTCTTCTGTTGCATTTTCATCCTCGATTTCTCGTCTCACGTTTGACGCTTTTTTTCAAGAAGCTTTCAGATTTGGGCAAAGCCAAACTGGAGCAAATGAGCTCGGTTCAGGTGGGGGTTAAGAGGTTAAACACAAAGAGAAAGAAAATAAAGAAATTTACTTACTTCCTATTAAAGTGCCTTTAGCTTTGCACACATTCACGCATTCTTTCAATAAGCTTCTGTAATGTTAAACGCGTCATGGCAACACGTACACAAACAGCAACTTTGTTTTGCCTTTTTCTGCATATACAGCATTTGTAGTTTCTGTGCTCCACATGGTTTTGTTGGATGCTTTTGTCTATCTTTGCCGTGTTTTTGTGGAGTCCGGCAGATTTTTTACTGCAGAGAGACAGACTACAACAGACATTTGAGACCTAGAAATACCTTCTTCTGAAACACTGAAGAGGCACCAAGTGGAGGCGTCACAAGAGGCCCTACAGCAAAC
Source organism: Neogobius melanostomus (assembly GCA_007210695.1). Lineage (NCBI taxonomy): Eukaryota > Metazoa > Chordata > Actinopteri > Gobiiformes > Gobiidae > Neogobius > Neogobius melanostomus. The sequence continues at coordinate 1,336,216 of VHKM01000079.1, read as the reverse complement.
AAAAAAGGGGGAAATGAGGAGAAGATGGTGAAAGACTGTTGTGGAGGGGAGGGAGCTGCGCAGGAGGAAGAGGAAGAAGGAGGACCAGTGCAGGACTCTTAAACAGGGAGGTGGTGCACCGTTTCAGAGGAGCACTGAAGACAGTACTCCGGTTTCCCCTACCTCCAAAAACATGCTGGTCAGACGCAGGGCGGGGGTGAGTGCATCAGTGGGTCCCGATAAAGTGATGAACAAGGTGGTCTTCAAGGACAAAAACCACCAGAACATGGATGAGAAGAAAATGTAATGTCCGAGGCACTCTGTTAAGGTTAAAAGTCCTTTATTTGACAAGGGACACCAAAACATGCTGTTCAGGTTGGCCCACAATGGCGGCTCAGGACAAACCCAACACCTGAACACAATTTCGATGTACAATGTGCAACGTGCAATGACAAATAAAGCACTTACTTACTTACACATTTTTCTCCAAGATCTTGTATTGATGATGGCAGAGTGTGACCACTGCACAAAGTCTTCTCCGGCACATCCCATAGATCCTCAATGGGGTTAAGATCTGCACTCTGTAGCGGTCAATCCATGTGTCAAAATGATGCCTCATGCATGCTACCTGAACCCTTCACAATGTGAGCCCGATTAATCCTGGCGTTGTCAGCTTGGAATAGCCGTCAGGGAAGAATATATCTATTGATGGAATAACCTGGTTATTCAGGATGTTCAAGTAGACAGCCGATGTCATTCTTTGAGCACATAGTGTTGCTGAACCTAGACCTGACCAACAGCAGCCGCCCCAGATCATAACAGTTAGGTTTTATTTTTGGTCAGGCAGTGTGTTATGCTTCATTCAGGCTTTTACAACAGCTTTACAGATCTTAGCCTTGGTAAAGTCGTTGTTTTGTATCTCTTATTTTAAATACAAGTCAAAGTCCAAAATGCTCAGAACAAGTCCTTTCAGCTCATGTGAATTTGCAGTGCTGTCAGGTTCGGAGCTGGCAAGGGGACAGACTGGCCCAGGACGGCATCTGTTCCATTAAAAATTAATCAGATTTTAGTAACGCAGATGTGTGTTAGTGATACAATTATCTGTCTTTTAATTTCCTGTTATAATAAATAGGTGGGTAAATATGGGGTGAGAGGAGAGGGACCGTTTTTAAATGTTCATGAGCAGAGATGATCCATTAAGAGGAAGAGAACAGGCGTGGGGCTGCATGTATATCCTGTTTTTGAAGGCTGCCCTGGTCTCTGAATTCAAATAGGCTTTGTTCATAGTGAAGGCCCAGGGTGATATTTTTTTGTGCAAAACTGATTAAAGCATTGGTTTTCACAGCACAACCTTGCAGCAAAACCAACATTGTAAATTCAAATTTGAATTCATATGGGTGTGCATGTGAGATCTGTTCATTCTAAGAATATGTGTGACCTGTCACTAGAATCAAAGACACAAGTCGGTTCTAGGGCATTTTGAGATTTTCACAGATTGTTAAAGTGTAGTCTCCAAGCTTTCCAACGATGTGTAACACATGGAAATCTGATCATATTTGGAGGCGTAGCGATGATTTGAAGTTAACAATTCCCAAAAGGCCAAAGGGCTGAAAAAGCTCTCCAAAGATTTGGGCCATTGTCACCTCTCTGCTGTTGGGAGTGACAATAGGGCTCATTTACATCTCAAAGTATTAAGTCATGCTGTATGAATACTTGTGCACGCCCCACTTTTCACTTTTCTATTTTTTGAAAAATAACAGAATCATGTATCATTTTGCTTTCACTTCACAGTTGTCTGTTACTTGTGTGTGAACTTTCAGTAAAAAAATTCAAAATAAAATCTTTATGTTTATGGTTGTTTATTTACTGTCAAAATCCTGCGTGCTTCTCCCCAGTCCCTCCGTCTGTCAGCTCCAGCCTCAGGCTGAGAGAGACTTACAGACTCCGGACATAACTGAGGTTATAACTTTAGAAAAGACTCCTGTACTGTTTTAGTAATGCGCATACATTCTCATACACGAGAGGAAAAGGCCGACATTGCGTTGTATCGCTGCGCGCGGTTCCAGATTGTTTACGTTTCACTGCACAAATCCATCGTAACTTTATCTGGCCATAAAACCGAAAATATGAAGCGGATCTCTCTCAAATAAGAAGTGGCTGAAAGCTAGGGATGAGCTGAATACATTTATGGAGTAGTTTAAGTTTGTAGAGATCTTGATTTTGTGTAAATAGCAGGTTAATTCCTCGTGACTACATGACTGTCTCCCATGCTAACGCACCACTTAGCTTACAACAGCACAACGATAGCCTCATCAAACAACCATTGGCACAGCAGCCACCAGCGATAAAAAAACAAACTTTCACTCACCCGTCTGAAGTAACCTTTGCGTGGTAAATCCATTTTCCTGCGTAAGTAGCGGCAGCTTCTGAGAGCAACATAGCATTGCGTTGCATAGTCATGAAGCCACACAGACAAAGACCCGCCCTTACTGCAAGCTCCGAAACTAGTCGGTTTGAACATAAAACTTTACACTCTTAAGTATACCAATACTGGTAGCTTAAACACGGAGAGGCTTCTTTGTGACTTCAACTGAACGATTCTGCAAAAAAGTGAAAATCACCAATTAAAAAGAAAACAAAAAACACGTTTTTCTCGAGACACGGGCTGCCGACTTGTGTCTTTGGAATCCAGGGCGGGTCACATTTACTATTGCAACTTTTGTGTATCATGTTGTATTATCTTGGACATTGCTGGACCGTAGGGCTAATACTTACAGCAATAATAATCTGAGAAAAAGCCAAAACACCATTAAGATGAATTTGATTCAGTCATATGTACCAAATGGAGTACGGAGTACGCCCACATAAACACAGGGAGAACATGCAAATTCCAAAGAAAAGGTCCAACACAGTCCAGATATTGAACCCTTATTGTTGTGATGTGACAGGGCTGCCCAAATGTGTTGAAGAGATGCTGAAAGTCATACTTTATTTAATAAGTCAGCTTGTAGCGAGGCATTGGGGTACTCTCTCTGTCTCTCAGGACAAAGTATTTAATTTACAAGTGGCTGAATAAAGTAGTTAAATGTGCGTGACTGTAGAAAGCATGTGTAGTGGGGTGGGTTTTATCCACCTAAATTAGCCTATAAAAGGCCCCATCGTAGTTGCTGTTCGGCGTACAGCTCAGTAACTGGGAAGGATGCTGCAGGCATCGTCGCTGTTCGTGGCCCAGCTGGAACTGTTGCGAGGAAGGTGGCATGCTACGACTCCTCCTTGGAACTTGTAAAGAACAGGATGCTCGGCCGACTTGGGCAGCTAACCGAGCCTTGGCCGACTCTGGTTTCCTCGCCTCTTCTATAACCGGTTCTCCCGGAGTAGCTTAGCTCTTGGAACTTTTATCAACGAACGTCAAATGAACGGTACAAAAGGACGTGGCAGATGTGTCTGTCGACGGGGATGGAGGCTTTGAAAATAGGATTACACAACAAAGGTTGAAACTGGAAAATGGCCTTTCTCTGTGAACAGGGTACAATAAATAAAAGTAAATACCTATACATAATCTACATAATCTTGTCTCTGTCTTTCAGCCAACGGACCTGCGTAGCCTATTAGCGGGGGTAATGGTAACATCTTATCTTACTGTATATGGCGTTGTCGACAAGGATTAAATATAAAATTACCACCCAATTCTAGCCACTTGGTTACACGTGCATGTGTTATTGAGTGCATGCATAGGCTTAAGTGGTTTTCATACTGGTCGAGCGAAAGCTACCAGTACCTCCAGCACAGGGGTGTCCAAACTTTTTTTCTCGGGGGTTGCTTATTGAAGAGTTTACGGTATGGAGGGCCACGGATTGGTAGTCAGTGCAGTGAAATATTCAACTGGGTGCATTTAAGAGCAGTTTAAAACACCTTTATTTAGGCTTGGAACCCTAAAGCCAGTTCTGTCTCACAATACAATGTTAGTTTTTGAGGTTTTAATCGTGTTGAATGATTAAACTTGCAGTAAAATCTTTGGGCTTTTGTACCTATAGTTAACAAGAAGGACCACCAACAATTGGTCTGAGGGCCGCATTTGGTCCCCGGGCTGCACTTTAGTCACCACTGCTCTAGCAGCTCTCGTGGCTGTACCAGACTACGCTTGTTCTTTCAGGCGGAATAAACACAACAATAAAACAAAATACCAAACCTACAAAAAGTTCAGGTCCATTCGTCCCGATGATGGTTCATGTCCGGGTCGGGTGCAGACAGAACATGAGCGGGCTAGACTTTCTGGGGCTGATGTAATCTCTAGCGTTCACTGTGCTGGTGCCACGTCGATGTGCTTCTTCGTTAAAAAAGACATTGTACCCGATTTTTCCCATTCTCAAACAGTGACTGAGGGTGGAAGTTTAATTGTTTCCTGCACTCACAAACCCTTCTGGACATCCCAATTCTTCACATGCTTCACGACTATCATACACATGACAACAATAGTTCATCATAAGAAGTGAATGTAAAATATGCTTTAGGGCACAAATGGATTTACTCTACTACAAGGAACAAAAAGTCAAGTATAGGACCTTTTAACCTGTATCATAAAAAAGCCTGTTCTGACAAAAGAAATATGTCAACAAACCACACTTTTGATGGCCAATTAGCAGATTGTCTTTGGTCTATAAATATTTAGCTTGGCATGTTTCCTTGCTGTCGTCTTCTTGCACATGTTAACATTTATTCCTGGCATCGACTGCCAGCCTTGTTTGATTCAACTTCCCTGCATGCCCCTCATTATATTGCGGTTTTGCATGATGGCTGTGTGATTTTGGAGTCTCTTTGTAGAGTGCTGGTTTTGTCTCCCATCGACAAGAAGTGGGTGGCCTGCTCCATGTATGTAGAGCGATAAGACAGCACTTGGCATGCAAATGGCCCAATCTGACATAATTACAAGTTTTCTTTGATTGATTTCTTCTAAAACGCGTCCTGAACCCTCTCATGCCTTTGGCTCTGTTTCTCATGTGTTTGCTTCTCGCATGCTTAGTAGTTTCTCCCCTTACTTTCAACAAGGCTTTGCCCCTCCAGCCTCGGCAGAGACAAGCGCTGTGATGATCGTCATGCAAATGCCGTCCTTGACATAAAATAACACGCAGAAGGAAGTGATGGAAATGCAGGAGGGGTAAGGGAGGCTTGGCGGGGCGGCGTGCCCGACTGAGGAGCACCGTGACTGGGGGAAAGAAGTGAGACGCATGCAGCGGGGCGGAGGAGGAGGAGAGCGGATTTGGACGAATAGTTGAAGCTTACGGGAAGAAAGAATCCAGAGCTGTAATGCGCGGAGATCAAAGAGGAGCGGCAGACAGGAGAAGGAGGGTCAAACTTCTTATGAGATATTATCAACCCACTTCTTGGAAACACACTCTGTGCTTCCAAATCGTGCACCAGGATCGTTGTTACTAAAACAAAGTGGCCATCAATAAGTAATGTCCAGGAAGGAAGGTCTCCAGCACTGGCAACCACTGAGGAAAAGTCCCAGTATAGTCACAACAATGTTTAATTGATGGCTCTGCTTTAAGAAGTCTGCATTACTGTCATCTACTCTGGTAAAATCTTTTGCACCATTCATTTGCTCCTCAGACGCTGACAGTGCACTTGACAGGTTTTCATGAATTACAAAGTATTACTTGGTTTGATGGGATAATGCCAGTGGTATGTATTAATCATAGTTTTACGACAGTGAAGTGACAATTTTGTGAAACAAAAAAAAAGTTAAAGAAAAAGAGGGAAAATTCCACATTCCACGGACAGAACAAATTCTACCTGTGTCCATTTTTGACGAGGAACACACTGCCCAACAAAAAACAACACTTTAATATTTAAGACTTTCGATTATTTTGCTGAGGCAATGTTTCAGGGTTTGCAGTGTCAAAAGATGTATTTCCATCCGGTGCATTCATCTTTCACCAAGATTGAGAGAATGAGACCACAGTCATCTCACAAATGTTGTCACAGGAGTAAAGATTTAGACTCTGTGGCCAATCCATGTGTGAAAACGACGTGCCGTGCTCCCAGAACCACTCTTTCACAATATGAGCCCAGTGAATCCTGGCATTGTCATGTTGGAATATGCCCGTGCCATCAGAGAAGGAGGAATCCATTTTGATGGAATAACCTGGTCATTCAGGATGTTCAGGTAGTCAGCTGATCTCATACTTTGGGCATATAATGTTGCTGACCAGACCAACGGCAGCACCCCCATAACAGGTAGCTATAATAATAATAATGGCTTACACTTGTATTGTGCCTGTATTACTAAGTTGCTCAAAGCGCCACACTCACACTATACTCAGTGGTGGTAAGCTAAGCCGACCACTCACACACACACACACTACATTAATTCTGGCCTATTGTACATGTTTTAGTGCTACACAGACACAAGGAGAACATGCAAACTCCACACAGAAAGGCCCCGTCCAGGTGGGAATCGAACCCGGTACCTTCTAGCTGTGAAGTACCAGCGCTAACCCCTGTACCACCGTGCCACCCGTGATTAAATCCAGACGGCGACTTCTTTTTTTTCGTCAGGTGTATTTGTAAGGCAAGGCAAGGCAACTTTATTTATACTGCGCGTACACAAGGCAACTCAATGTGCCTACTTGTACTTAAAAGTATGACTGGCTGGCAGAAGTGATGCTGCCAGTCTGCTTAGTGAGCGTAAATCCGGTTGCAAAAGCTTTAGCCGAGATCTAACCTCTGCACTGTGGATTAGTTGGTGTTAATGCTTAATAAAGTGAGTTGGAAGGATCTATAATTGGTCTCAGGAACATTCTTGGGTGGTGTTTGTCTGAAGGCAAAGTTTTGGTTCCTTGGAAGAGGATTAGCACACTATACTATTACTTAATTGTCTTTTAAGGACGCTACAGCAATGGACAAAACAGGGAAATGTTTACTGCTAAATCATTTGCTTAAAAAAGAGAATAAAGTGATGGTTTGGACAAGCAAGTAAAGGAAAGTGATTACACGGGGGGAAATTACACTCAAATTTGAGAAGAACCAAAAGGGGGATTGTATGATTTTACTTGTTTAAGAGTGTAACATGCTCTGTGTCAGGTTATATGAAGTATATGAAAATATTTATCGCTTCCTTAAATGGACGTTACAATTGCATTAGCGTTGAAGCATAATCGGTACACGCTGCATAATTGTCAGCATATACAGGAGCAATGCAAGTCCTCTGTGTGACATGAGTAACTCATTCTTGTTGTAGGAAACAAAACTGCGCTCTAATTAAACAAAACAAAGAAGTAATTACATTTTGTGTGAAGCAGCTGTTCTAAGTGTTATCCTGCTGCAAAACGAACAATATTGTTGAGATCTGTGTGCTTAGCTGTGCTCAGCATTCACTTTTTATATGTATCCTACTGTACTTTAATGTATTTCAAATGTGGTCCCGGTTTGTCTCCTCATGGCCTGCTCATCCATCTCCTTTGGGTCAGAGGAGCAACTAACTAGATTGTTTAATACAGCAGTCCTGATGTCGCTATCATAATACTATGCTCTTCACAAACTTGACGACAATGCTGATGAACGTTTTCATTTCTTTCATGTAATACAAACTTCTTATCAATGCAGCCTGCACAAACAACTATCTTTGATGAACTCGGTCTGTTTTTATTGACACCTAATGCAGCCGTACGAGCATTAAAGTCACTCTCTCGATCTCTCAATGTGACCAGACTGTGGATACATCACCTGTCAGTATTTTTCACTTTTGACGGATACCTACCAATGCAAGAGCTGTAATGAACGAGGACTACACTTGGTCTAACCTAGAACTAAATCACCTCTGACAAGATTCTGACCACTGATGACAGGGATGACCTCACAATGCTGCACCAAACATGGACTAAACATGTGATATGTCCTGTTTTTTGATTCAGACGTTTACTCACATAGATCATATGTGGCCGACTTTACTGGTCAGTTGTCATCATTTTATTATTAAATTATTATTCCCTCGGGAGCTGTTCCAGGCATGTCCTATTGGGAGGAGGCCTCGTGGAAGACCCAGGACACGCTGGTGGGACTATGTCTCCGAGCTGGCCTGGTGTCGCCTCGGGGTCCCCCAGAACTGCTGGAGGAGGTGTGCGTGGATCGGGAAGTCTGGGCGTCTCTGCTGAGACTGCTGCCTCCGCGACCCGGCCCCGGATAAAGCGGAAGAAAATGGATGGATGGATGGATGTATTATTATTATTATTATTATTATTATTATTATAGCCAATAGGTGACGAAAAAGGGTTGCCTGGCCTGCCAAACTACATGCTTTTTCTACAAGATTTGTAGTCTGGGACTCCCGGTGGGCGTGACTGACAGATGGGATCAACCAATTCGAGAAACGCTGGATCTGTCGCAGGATCAAGCGGCAGGAAGCCTTCTCAAAAACGTCCTTTTTCACAAGGAAAGCTTCCAACGCTGTTTCTTGCTCCGGTTTTAGGGATTTTATATTGTACAAATTATTGTATCAGTCACAGTGCCGCCATCTTTAATGTTTTGGAAGAGTGCAGTGACAGCTTCCGTCTCTTGATGCAATGAAGTCCCGCCTCTCGGTGTGTGATTGGACCGATATGGGTAAAATCGGGAAATTATTCTGGTGTCTTGCTGGCCAGGCAAGAAAAAGGGTTTACCCTTTCCATCACATTTTGACTAAAAGGGTCAAAATACCCTTTTATTTTTTTTATTTTTAATTTTATTTTTAAAGAAAACACTTTATTTTACACTATCCTTGATACATTGTACCTAACTAAATTTAGTACAATGTAATGTGCTCTGTAACAATGTGTAATAACTTGTACCTATGGGTTAGATACACAATGGAATAATATATATTTGTAGTTTGGAGGTACATAATGTAATAAGACATAACCCTAACATTAAGCCCTAACCCTAAGTGTCTTATGTCCTATTACATTATGTACCTCCAAAGTACTAATACACATTATTCCATTGTGTATGTAGTGCATAGGTACAAGTTATTACAGATTGTTACAGAGCACATTACACTGTACTAAATTTAGTTAGGTACAATGTATCAAGGTAGGGGATAGGTATTATTTATTGCTATACAAATAAAATGGATTGGACACGACTTTCTCCTGCCATTTTGAAGACTTGAACCATTCAAAATAGAATAATTTAACTCAATTTCTTGGGCCCATAGATAAACTAACCTGATTACACAATACCTCAAGCATGGATTTGCAGTATTTAAGTAAAAAGTAAGAAGACCATCGAGGACGTATAAAGCATGCAAATATCTGTGCGCCAGACTCTGCACAGCCTGTCCAAAACAAAGCCTCTTTAAAGCTTTGAAATGTACAGTGCATCTTCAATAACAGCCTTTGTTGTGTTTCTAATAATCCGATGGTGTGTTGCATTAAACCCATCACATGATCCTCGCTGTTTCCCATTGTACTGCGTTGCGTCACTATTGGAAGGAAGCGGCTATAAATAACAAAGACGAGAGCGGAGGGGAGAGGTGCGAAGGAGGGAGGGGGGGAAAAGGATTCAGCGGAGGACTATCAAACGCATGCAACAACACGGATTGGCAGCTATTGGATTCCTCCCAAACACGGCTCGCTGCTTTGAGTTAGACGGCAGAGTCGTTTTCACACTTACCTGACTCCGCTTTCTTTGGCACAACGCGCACAACACGCAGAGAAGAAAAAAAAAGCCCAAAAGAAAGAGTTTGATGCAGAAGGAAATGTGACAACGCAGCAGGGGCCAGTGGCTGTGACGGGAAAACAAGCTAAAGGGAATATTCAAACGTGTCACTCAAACAAATGTCACTCCTTTTTTTTGTTTTTTTTGCAAGAGGCATCTACGGCCGACATTACAGACGGAGATCCAGGTTTGTCAGAGTTGTGACAGTAAGCCGCAGCGAAGCAGCAGATCCCGTTTCTTTTTCTGTCTTATTTTTGTGGTTCAACACTCCGTGTGCTTACAGGGAATGCAAGTCATCAGAGGGCTTCTCAGGGAAAGAGCAGAGATCAAGTTTGGCTGAGAGCTAACCTTTAGTGCAGGGAGACAGAAGCAGCTATGGCAGGCTAGAGAATCCCATAGGACACTTTCTCAAACTGTGCTGCATGTACAACTGGTTATATTTGGGCTTTTTCATGGTACTCAGGATACAAAATTATTTCATAAAGACTGTAAATTCTCAGTCATCCAGGTGGTTAATTCTATCAAAGGTATCCTAACAGCAGTTCCCAAACTTTGCGTGCTGTAACCCCCAAAATCTGTTTGTTTTGATAGTATTTTTGATTTTAAAAATGTTTTCTTGTCTTAAACATATATATCTCGCGACCCCGAAGGTCCCAGTATCACTTTTGGAACCCCTGCTCTATAGCAAGAGTTCTCAAACAGCGGGTCAGGACCAAATAAAGGGCTGAGGACACATTTTCAGTGCTTCGCGTGGTCTTCCTGAAGAACAATCCTATCAGTGTTTAACTCTAGAAAGATTCAAAACCAGCTGATATGATTGGTGTTCTTTTGATCATGATTCCAACTTTATTTTATGTAACAGTCATTTTGTGGGAAAATATAGTATTTACCATTATGTATAACACATTTATTTTTGTTTGGTTCACAGTTTGTTTCTATATCTGTACACATTGCAGTTACAGTCTGCACCCATCTTAGACATAATTTAGTACAATTAAGAGCAATTTTAGACCAGTTTAGTCCCCGTTTAGTCTTATTTTGATTGTGGCCCGGTGGTACTTGAAAAGTTGAATATTTATATAAGGGTACTTGGCATAAAAGTACAAAGTTTATTTACTAAACGTATTTATTTATTGGTTTATTTGATTGCCACAGTGCATGTTAATGAACATACATGGGTCTCATGCATGTAAGCACGCCACACCGGATTGTAGCATTGGGCTAATTTCCATCCGTCGTCCCCCATGCGCACTCTCAAACACACTCTCATTCATCCTGGCCTATTGTACATGTTTTTCAGTTTTACCTATTTTGCTGGGTTCTTCAGTTAACCCAGCAACATAGGTAACAAAGACACACACTATACCAGCTGTTATTGGAACTCTGACTTGTTAAATAAGACCTCAACAAGCTCACAGATGGAATTCCAGGAAGCGTAGACCCGATGCAGGTTCAGAAAATACTGGGAAGACATATTTGGTCTCTGGCATTAACATCACTTTATCAGTAAGTTCTGGTAATTGGGGATACTGCAGAGGTTCTTCCTTTTTGTAATCCCTGAAGATCTTCGTATCTAAATCACTTGAAATCAGAATATTGTCCTGCATTGATTATTTAGACCTGCTTACATTTGTCCTACATTATTCAAGTTGACATTTTGCCGAAGGAGACACAAGACGCAGCAGTGACAAGCAAGAGAAACCAACCATATTTTCCCCTCGCGTCTAGCCCCAGAGCGTATAGCATCCGGCATTAGCATACAGCGGCGCCTCTGCCCGCCAGCAAACAACTCTAGAACAACAGTGCGTTGGGGAGCAATCTCAGCCTGTTGATAATGTGAGAGGACAGACAAACATGCTTCATAAGAGTCTGCGTCGCTGAGAATTACGGCGTCTCCTTTACACCATCATCTCCATTCTAATGTCGGGTGTAAATTACGCCGGCACATCTGCAGAGCATGACTTATGGTGGCGCCGTGTTTATTAAGGGCACATTACAGCTGAGCTAAGCAGGTTTGGCCATGCGTTCAATGACATGTTTAGCATACTGGCCTTAGCGGAGGAAAGAAATTGATTTGGAAATACATATTCATATTCTCCGCTCTACACTCAACAAATAGTGCAGTACGTTCTCTTGACTCCACAGTGAGCAACACATGTGTCCCATGTTTGATTCTCAGACTGTGTAGATCTTAGTATGTGGAGTTTGCATGTTTTACCCCATGCTTATGTCAGTGGCATGCTGGATAATTTGGGTAAACAGACTTTCAGAGTTGGGTTATGGCCAACAGGCATTTAATCAGACAGCAAAAGTTTGAGCTACTGTTTGTAATAATTGAGAGATAATTAAAATGACATACAGTACCCGTCAAAAGTTTAGAAATGCTTAGTTATGTATAGATGCATGGATGGATGTTTGGATGGATGGATGGATGGATGGATGGATGTTTGGATGGATGGATGGATGGATGTTTGGATGGATGGATGGATGGATGTTTGGATGGATGTTTGGATGGATGGATGGATGGATGTTTGGATGGATGGATGTTTGGATGGAGGATGTTTGGATGGATGGATGGATGGATGTTTGGATGGATGGATGGATGGATGGATACTGTAGATAGAGAACATGCAAACTGTTTGGATGGATGGATGGATGTATGGATGGATGTATGGATGGATGTTTGGATGGATGGATGTTTGGATGGATGGATGTTTGGATGGATGGATGGATGGATGGATGGATGTTTGGATGGATGGATGGATGGATGGATGGATGGATACTGTAGATAGAGAACATGCAAACTGTTTGGATGGATGGATGGGTGGATGGATGTTTGGATGGATGGATGGATGGATGGATGTTTGGATGGATGGATGGATGGATGGATGGATGTTTGGATGGATGGATGTTTGGATGGAGGATGTTTGGATGGATGGATGGATGGATGGATGTTTGGATGGATGGATGGATGGATACTGTAGATAGAGAACATGCAAACTGTTTGGATGGATGGATGGTGGATGGATGGATGGATGGATGGATGTTGATGGATGGATGGATGGATGGATGGATGGATGGATACTGTAGATAGAGAACATGCAAACTGTTTGGATGGATGGATGGATGGATGGATGGATGGATGGATGTTTGGATGGATGGATGGATGGATGGATGTTTGGATGGATGGATGGATGGATGGATGGATGGATGGATGGATACTGTAGATAGAGAACATGCAAACTGGATGGATGGATGGATGGATGGATGGATGGGTGGATGGATGGATGGATGGATGGATGGATGGATGGATGTTTGGATGGATGGATGGATGGATGTTTGGATGGATGGATGGATGTTTGGATGGATGGATGGATGGATGGATGGATGGATGGATGGATGGATGGATACTGTAGATAGAGAACATGCAAACTCCACACAGAAAGGCCCCATCCAGGTGGGAATCGAACTCACGACCTTCTTTCTGTGAGGCACGAGATTGTTGGAAGCCATTTCAGGTGACGACCTCATGAAGCTCATTGAGAAAATGCCAAGAATACAAACATATTTTGAGTTATTTCACTCTTTTCTGTTTAATCCCATGTGTTCATTCATAGTTTAATGTCTTCAATGAAAATCACACAATGTAATTGGTGTCGAAAATACATAGTTGTCATGTGAATCTGTCAAAAAAAACAAACAGAAGTTTTGAAATCAGAAAGAGAAAGAACACAGCTTTCGCTTTTCTTTCTCTGCGTGTGCAACAAGCCGATCTTTCACGCTGAACAAGCCTCTGCACTTGTTCGAGTTGGTTGAGTCCAATGTAGAGCATACTATTCGTTGCTGTGTAAGTGAAAGAAAGGACAGAGGGAGTTATTGAAAAAGCCACTGGTTAAGAAAAAGAAAAGCAATAGTGACCTTTGTGTAAAAACTGGATAAATAAGATCTATTTGATTTTGGTTAACGACGTCTCTTGACTGCAAGAGCTGCTTGATCATGTCTTCGTCAACCCCGTTTGAAAAGAATATCAGTCGAAAACGCAGATGCGATCCATAGTTTTCCAATCCAAAGTCTGAGTTGACTTTGGATTGAAAAACTATGGATCAGTCAGGCTTAACATCCAGTTGTCTGTGCCGGAGCTATTAACAGTGAAAAAACTTCATCTGTAGAGTTTCCAGGCTGAAATTGGGGCCCATTACGGAAATGTCTTCCAATTATCCTTCCTTATTGGTAACTTAATTTGGCCTATTTTTCTGCAGCGTTGTCTTCCTTATCCAGTCACAGCACCTTGTGAATCCCGATCTCGTCCATAATGATTCATCTGTGGGAGTGACTTTCTCCTTCAATGTGGTTTTCTTCGAGGTTCGAGGACAGGGGAATCATCAGGCCTTGTGAGATGACATTTGTTCTCATTTTGAGCTATACGAAAATGAATTGATTCGTAAATATGTTGTGACTCAAAAGATAATATAAAGGAATTGCAACACGAGATTACACTATACCTATCCATTCTTCAGGGGCATAATGTTCACCGATTTACAATTGAGAAAAAGGTCAAGTTATTGATTGTTTGAAAGATTTAGTTTGTTCTTAGCCTTTTCACTTATATTTGGTGTGAAGTGTATCAGTTTGGGACAGTTTAAAGCTCATGCTTCTAATGTTGTACAGTTTCACACTCTACAGTTACATAAAAAGCCTTTCTGGTTAATTGTTTGGAGATTACAAAAGGAAAAGCATGCAGTGCTGCTTTGCTTCATAATTAGTGCACTCATTTGAACTACAACCAAGTGAGTGTTTCGACTACCTGTGCGCTTTTACTGGGTTTGTTTGGACAGGCCCACGTTTTCATTTCTTCACCTCAGACAAACAAGTGTAAATAGATAAGTTAAGCCTTTATTGATCTCACAATGGGGAAATTCACTTGTTCCATCAGCTCTCAAGAAACACTCAGGGTGTGCAAAATAGAGGAAATGTGCAAACAAATTAAATCATAAATAGAGGTATCTTATATACAATGAATACAAAAGGGGCAAAAAGTATAAACAATAATAATTTAATTAATATTAATTTAATTTAAATTAATTAAAATCTGTTGCATCTGTTGTGCAAAGTTTGCAGTCATAGTGTAGGTTGTTGATAAAGTGACGCTGATACAGATATTATTGCACGTAGTTTTGCATAGAAGTTATTGTTACAGCATGTGGGGATGAAGGACCTGCGGTTACGCGCCTTCTTGCACTGAGGGTGAGCCTTCCACTGAAAGAGCTGCTCAGCTCCTCTACATTGTTGCCAGAATGTGTTGGACTAAATAGTTGATTGCTGATTGTGTATTCATTCAAATTAAGTCATTTCTGAGGCTTTCCACTTCAATAAGTAACGGGTTGGCATCTTACCTCAGAACAGAGAAGTCCTAAAGGTCCAAGTTCGATTCCCAGACCACATGGAGCCTTCCTACGGAGTTGGTATGATCCTGTCTCAACTGAAGTCTTCCACTGCTCCTGGTGGGGGAAAGAATGGGTTAAATGCAGATGTCTGTGAAAGTGTTTGTAGTTTGACTGTGTGCAACCATCCAAGCGCTTCAGTAAGCCATTATTCGTCCAGTTTCCACACTTAGTGGTGCAAAGCTACAGGCTGCCCTGAAGCCGACTAATCTGGCCACCTGATCCATACTACATTCACACAGACTGTTGTCTTCCCCAAGGACACAACAACAACATGAACTTGTCTAGGTTTGAACTTCCAACCTTCTGGTTATAACAAAACTGTCATTCCACCACTGTCATTCTGCAGTTTCCAAATATCATAACAAGACCATTCACTGTTGAAACTAGATTATTTTGAAATAAATTCAAGTTCAAGCATTAATTAAAGTGCACTCTCACCCCTCTGACATACATCCATATCTGTAGCAACCCACCACGCAGCAGCAAGACCAGCTACCTCTACATATTCTCTTCCTCTTCACCGCCACCAATGTAACATAACATAGAGTGTTGTTTACATGTTAGTCTCCATGGGTGGCTATATTGGTCTGAACTAAAACATATCACCCCATCTCTCTTTCTAGCATGTTTATCCCCATTATTTTTATGTTTATGTTTCAGAATATTCGCTCAGAGTCTCTTACTCCAACTGTCCATGTGGCACCACTTCCAATTGTATCCACCAGGGGAGCACTGGGATTCACTGATTGCTCTTGGCTTTCTCTTAAATTTCTCGGCAAGACGTTTTTTATGCACTTGACTCTTAAACGCTTTAAACATGCGGCAGCCAATGTGCAAATGCCTGAAATTTATATTGTGGCATTTGCAGGGAGGGAGAGAGAGAGGAGCGAGGTCTTCGTCACCGTACAAATCAAACAGCCAGTCTTTGAAACACAGAACAGAAACAGAAACGCACGTTCACGCTTCACGTTATGGCCCCAAACACTCATCAACATTGCAAACACACGTAGAATCTGAATCGCTCCCCTTCCGCTTTAATCTCAGTGCCGCAGTGCCATCTAGTGGTCGAGGCGGGTTACCGGAACTGCTGGAATGGACTTCAGAGTGTGAATGACTGGAAACATCTGTAGTCAGTGGGACGCATGGAGGAGCAGAGGAGAGTTTGAACGGGGGTCAGCGGGCAGGTTAATGCACGAGTGGGGCTTTTAGTCACAGTAGTCGGGCACAAATGCAGAGGGTGACTCAGACCAAAGAGAGGCTATTACACAGAGACAGTGGGAAAATAATCATCCAAATAGGTCATGGAAACAGTGAATAATTGCACATTCTGGCAGTGCATTACAGCTACGGTCAGGCTACGTAATGTGACACACAGTAAACTATGCCGACCTATTTAATGGTGTTTTTACAACAAAATAAATGGATGTTGCATAGATGCTCTACAGTACAATGTGTATCAAATGTGTTCACACCAAGTACCGCCCCGTACAATATTTGACCTTTCAAGTAAGCACCACCTGGCGTACATCGAATCTGGACCAAACTTTGTGTAAAGCTTCTGTGTTGGACTAAATTATGTCCAAACCAGATAAAGCACCTGACTATAGGATGATAATAATTATAGAATAATATCATAATATCACATTGAAATTAAGTCTAAAGATGACCCTGAGTACCACCAGGGGAACATGTACCACAGTTTGAGAACCACTGGTATGGATTACTAAGATTAAAAGTAAAATAAAAAATGATCCAGTAGATAATGTGTCCCACAGAGACACAGGAAGAGTTGCACATTATTTACATCTAAATAATTGCAGCTTTGTAGTTGAAACCCAAGTCATAAAAAGTGACTTTGATGGCAAATAACTTTGCAGTCCAAGTATAAATAGGTTTTCCAATCTGTGTTTATGAAGAGTAAAATAAAACTTGAACAAAAGCAGATCTCTTCACTACATCGCGCCCGTAGGATGTGTGATCATAGTGCCACTGTGCCAAGTGTAACCGCGTGGCACAGCAGTGCCCTGGGTTCTAAATCAGGATTTTCTCCTGTAACCAGCAGCGCCGAGCCAGACCTTTCATTTTTATTAAGTGAAAGTTATCCCACGGAACAGTTGAAGTAATTAACTCCACACACAGTGAAGTGCGAAAAGTTAAGCGTGGCTGAACTCAGACCAAATGTAAATGAATACGTGCCCACAGCTTGTGCTCTCTTAAGTGGTTCATCGGTCTTCTCCTGGGAGACATTATCATGTGGCTACTACATGAAACTAGTTCATAAACATTTATCGCTTCACACAGTTTATGGACTGCACAAGAGTGCATTATTGGTAATGCCCTTACTTAAACTGGCTGCATCAAAAATGACCTAATCACAAGTCTTATAGAAAATGTGAGGTACGGGCAAACTAAGATGCACCCAGAAATTCTAATTCATCTCCAGGAATTTGAAAAACATGTTATTATTTTGGTTCAATCAATGTAGCAGTGGCCTAAGAGTTTCCTCGTATTACAACTAAATAGTGAAGGGATTCATTCATTTATTTTATGATTATTTTATTATAAGAAATGTTTAAAACGTGTGGGCTTATGTTACAGCTGAGCTTGGCAGACATGGGAGCGTTTTTAATCCTGCACATATGCTGATAAACGACATTCTTGCTCTGGGCCCGTTTCCTGATAACTTGCAAAAACATCTAAGCATCAAGGACGTTGGACAAGCTGGCAGTTTGTGACCCGGCGCACGAGACAAGAAAAGGAGATTGTAATGAAGGGAATGTGTAAGAAGTTTAATAATATGTTTGAATATGTTTAACATGTTTAAGCTCTTATTTACAGTGAATAATGATAAGGGGAGGCTCAGGTCCCACACGCACACGCTGCTCAAAACCTCACTCTTGCTCTATTGCTCTTCTATAAATGTTAATCCAAATCACAGGCATGTATGAGTCTCCAGGATGGGGCACAGTGACACACGGTGTCTTATCAACGGTCAGTGGAGCTGGACCTTATCAATGAGGAGGCCCCACCCGCTCTAGGTCATCCTAACAAACATCACACGTGGAGAATGGAGAATGGGAGGAGACAACATTGATCATGAATATGAATGATTGTGTTTTAAATACTGGGTGCAGGGACATGGGCCGTGCAGACCGCCTGACGTAAGCCCCGCTTAGATGTAGGACAATGGATAAGCACCCAGAGCTCTGTATTAGAATTGTAAACGACACTGAATCTTGGTTTTCCTTCCAACGGACGAACATGCCAACAATAGTAACGGCATCCTTGAGCAACCTTTAGAATAATAGTATAATAGTATTAACATTTTATCCGTTAATGTTAATGCCAATAACTTTTTGTGTACCGTTTTCTGCAGGAAATCTCTCAAACCTACAGTAAGGTAAGTGTATTATATTCAAAACATTTCCAAAAAGTAACATTGTGTTGTTAATCTGACCTCACGGCACCATTCATCGTTTCCTTTACATACAATGTGGACTGACTCGTCCTCTTTTCGTTGGCAGGACTGTTTCACCCTCCCGTTTCCCTCAGACTGAAGCAGCGTTTGTCTGCGAGGCCGAATGAATATTAATTTTCCTTTCGACTTTTCTGCACGACTGCCTCCTCCACAACAGCAGCTCTACCGCAGCGAACAGACTCACACAAGCATTTACATACTGATCGCTTTTGTTTAAGTTTAGAGACAACAAACTTCTGTCACGCTCTCAACCTCCGTACAACCTTAGAATGTATTTTCTTACAGTGTAAAACTTTAGTAAATATTATTGATCTATTCTGGCAATCTGTTCTGTTCTTTTGGTCCATGCACCTGGGCAACTTACTGCAGCCTAATCAAAACAATGCAGAACGCTATCACACTTTTTTCTTGCGTTATTCCTCTCTGTACATACTCCAGGTTACAAATGCATGGAGCTGACTGACAGAAACAAAGCTGCCAATATGTTCCTTTAAACTTCCTCCGATCACTAAGTCACACACTCATGGTTGAATGAAGTGTCTTGCCCAAGGACAACACAACAATATGCAATGGCCAGACTCAATCGCTGAATTAATTAATGGTAGGCAAATTTGTTTTGAGAAGGGCTGCAAAGTAAAGAACCACTTTTTACAAACACCAGGGCTGTAAATCACATGTAACCTTATGAGTTGCAAATTTAAAGGAATTGACAGTGTTTTACACAAGAGACTTATGTACTGATTTGTGTCTTTCTCTAAATCAGGGGTCTCCAACTTTTTTTTACATGGTGAGTTACATTAACATAAGAAAACCATCAGAGAGCTACTTTTGCATCGAAGACACTTGTGTAACTATGCGACTTATAGGAGGAGTTCACCCTGGAGAGTTTGTAGCCAAGACATTCCCTTGAATTTTGTCATTATTCTTAACTTTGCTTTAAAGTAATGTTTAAGTATTTAATAATAATAAAATAATCAGTGACTTATCAAGCAGATGGAGAAATAGGAATAGGTTTTACTGACATTGAAGGTACATTCATCTGCTAGTTTTTTACAGTGCAGTTGTGCAACATGAAACATCAAAGTAGTAATAAATAAATATAAGTCTATAAGAGCATGCAAAATAATAGTCTCTTGATGACAGAAGCAGTGCAGAGCTCAAGTGTATCTTGATCCAAGATGTAGGTCAGGACTGGCTGGATCGTTTTTCAAACTATAATGTTTTCCAGCTGCATTGTTTTAAACCTACATGGACAGAATGAATCGTCTGGATGACTGAGCATTTACACCAGGAGTTTATACTCAGCAAAGTCTGGGATTACAGAACAAGGCACCTTCATGGTGAGGAAAAGCATTTCTTTAATTTGAAATATTCACTGTTTGTGTGCTCTTACCTCCGGATATAATTAGCACGACTGTAAAAGAGCGCTAATTGTTACAAAGCTATTGTCGAAAAATCCATATATGTAGATTTCAGGGATTTGTCTGACAATTTACAAATCACATGAACTACTTCCTTAAACTAATATCACTTTACTGGTAAGCAGGCACTTGAGGCAGAGTGTAATGCATGTTATTACCACCAGGGGATACCCACTGCTCCTTTAAAGATGAGAATCTAGCACTTAAGGTGTAAATTAGGAATTACATTTAAATAACCCCGGAATTCCTCTTGAACAGTATCAACAATCCAAGCTATTTCTTCAATTAAACCTCCTTATTTCGACATATTCATGCATTTTGCCCCTGAAAATGGCTCCAATTATTATCTTACATGCAAAAGTAATTGTGCGTAAATAAACATTTGCCAAGTTCTGATAAATATAGTAGAGCTCAGCGAGTTCTCTTAAAGCTGGTGATCAAGTGGCTGAGTAATGTCGGGTCATGCTCCAGTCCACAGTGATTTGTGTTCAGTAATTGCCTGTCATCAGTCACAGTCATAAACAAGATGTCAACACAATGGAGAGCTTTTAAAGGGAGCACTTTCTGCAGTCCAAGCGTGCAGTGGCCTTAATGCACAGAAGACATGGCTGAAGAGTTTCATTTTTTATCTTTTTCAATCTTTTGTTTTTCTTTTTTTTCCTATTGTTTGTTTATTTGTATACTTTATTGTCCCTGTAGGGAAATTTGTCCTCTGCATTTGACCCATCCTTCGATGCTGCTGGGGCAACCCGTAAGGAGCAATTTATACATTTCCTTTTGCCAACCATATTTTTTTTTAAATGTTTTTATTAACACATTGACAAGGTACTCATAAAGTTTACTAAGTATAAGTTACAGACGAAGGCCTTGAAGGAGCCATTGCACTATGGTTCACTGCAACGTTTTGAGCTTGTACTTTCCTTTCTGTTACATGATAACCCCACAGACAGAGAGACACACCTCTGTGTATTTATATGTCGTCCATTGTGAACATAACACAGATAATAATAATAATACTACTACTACTAATAATAATAATTGATTGGTTTTATATAGCGCTTTTCTGGACACTAAAAGATGCTTAACATTGGATTATTCATTCACTCCATACTTGGTGGTGGTAAGCTACTATTGTAGGCACAGCTGCCCTGAGGTAGACTGACGGAAGCGAGGCAACCAGTCTGTGCCATCGGCCCCTCCGACCACCACCAACCACTCACTCACTCAGTACATTTGCCAGGCGACCAGGCCCTTCCCTGCTTAGCTTCCGAGGTCTGACGGGATTGGGCATGGATCAGATTCATGGATCTACTCGCAGACCGCAAGATCATGATTGTTTGGGGGAAAAATAAGAAACAACAAAGGTCTGATGAAGACGTCTAAATCTGTGCATCTATAAGTAGAACTGCAGTTTTATAGATCCACACTTTCCGGGTACTGGCTACAAACACGACTGGTTCATAGAACATCGTAGAACCACTCGACTGGCTTTGTAGTGTTATTTTTGTTCCCTCAGGTTTACGGCTAAAATAATCATATTGAATGCAATTTGTTGATAACAGAAATACTTGTCTACTCATTTAGGTAAGGGATAATGCCTGAATAGAACGATAAACGACGCGGAGGCGTGAACCGTCTGACGCGAAATAAAATACAATAGCCAAATTTCAATTCAAGTAATAAGCAGCTTAATTGATGAACAAAATAACTGTTGGAGCTGTAATCTGTCTTATCAGAATTAAAATGAATGTATATCACATGCAATTTCTATGGTCTGAGCATTTAGCTGCCAGCTATACATGTATTCTTTATGATTATGTAGAAGATGAATCAGTATTGTACATACGATTTACTTGTTTCCATAGAAATACCTCTCAACCTACATAACAACTGGCTCTATGACTACTATCTCCCAGGATCTCCAGCCAATGCCTGATTATGTAATCCTTGTTTTAGTGTACCAACCCACAGAGCGCTTGTCACACTCAATGAAACTGGACCTATTACAAACACGGCCTTTTACTTTATGTCTGAAACCTCTACAAGCTTATTTTCCCCTGTGCTCCAGCCAACGAGGGGGAATACTGTGCGGTTTCCTGTTTTGTACTTTTGAACAAGGTGAAAACAGATGTCCACACTGGTCATGTCTCGAAGGTCTCCCAGGATAAAGACAAACACAGATTTTGAGGCGACAGGAGTTCAGACAAGAACAGAGATATTGGGGTCCAGCGGATAATAAAACATCGAGGGTGGGCTATACATGCCACACACAAAAAATACGTTTCCATTTGGTTTGACAAGGAACTCGCTAAATAAATAGCCATTCTTCAAACACATACTTTCCAACAAAGCTTCCCCCTCGTCCGCAAAGAAAAATGCAGATTACTTTGTTCATGACCTCAAAGAAAAGATTGGCTATGTAGTGTGTAATCAGGGGCTGTTTCCACTTTAGATACAAAACAAATAGGAGACAGACCAATGTTGGTTTTGTTGTATTGGAGAAAGGCCTGAAAAGTGTATTGGAAACAGTGGAGATGCAAATACAAGAGACAGTGGATTAAGATGTGATTCAATGGATCACGGATTATCCTTTCAGATTACAAGGATGCAGAGGTTTTTTGAGGGGGGAAACAGATTAAGTTAAATCATGATTGTGCTTCAGTAGGTTGCATCAATTTGATATAAATCCCAAAATATTTACACAATGGCTGTGGATACTAGATACAGTAATGGTGCATCTTAGTAGCTCCAAATAACATCCACATCAAAATCATTAGGCGGACATGCCAATACAGTATTTAGAAATATAGCAGAAGTAAATGATCAGACACTTAAGGAATTAGAAACATAATATGTATATGTATTGATATTGGGTAAAAAATATTTGCACTTGTTCGTTTTCACTTGCCTGAAGACTCGCCTTATCTCCAGGGGACGTCTCGGAGACATCTCCGTGACCAGCGAGTCAAGTCTCCAACTAGTCTCCAACTAGACTTCAGGCTGGTGAGATATAGGTACTTTACAAACCAGGTAAACAACAACAGAATAAAAAAAATATATACTGTATCAATCAAATAAGTAGTAAGCAGGATAGGTACCAATATAGGCCTACATATATATTTTTAAATGTACACATTTACAAGACTGAAATGATTGGAAATAGTCTTATACAAGTGCAAAAGAGATACAGATAAAGATAGTGCAGTACAATATATCACTGACTTTAATGATACTTCAGTCAATCTCTTTATTCAGCTTCACGTCTCAGTAAAATGAAAAGGTGGCCTTCAGCTTTCTCTCATGGTTACCGCAGCAAAACGTTCTCCTACAGAGACATCTCCCTCTCATGACATTATAGTTATGTGATTCATGCATAATTTAAGCACTCCTCTCTTTATCAAGGCTTGGGGCAGGCACAAAGATCGGCCAGAGCTGACGTTTTTACCAACTGCCGGTGAAGTATCAACACTATATTTATTCGGTTGAAGCTTTATTTAGCTGTAAACAAAGTCTCCAAAAAAACTGTTTTCTCTGGCTTCCTCTTTCCTGTACCTTACATGAATGGCTAATAAATTACAGCGGCTAAATGCTGTGAGCAGATGTTCCCAGATTAGCAGACTGCTGAGGCTTTAATAGGGAGCGATAAAAATGTCAGAGCTACATTTTGTAAAGGTTTAGAGTCAGGAGAGCGTAGCAGCAGGTATACGGCTTTGTAAGGCTGGCAGAGAATTAGTCCTTCTCTCTTCCAATTGTACTTTTGTGCACACCTTCAGTTCAGCTCAGTTACCTTTATTGCTATGTAATTACTACCACATAAAGCAGAGAATCGAAATTGAGTAAATCTCAAACATTTGATGCAGACAAGGAAACAATATCTGTGAAGGGGCTCGGTTTCTATAAGGGTTGCTGTCAACCTACTGGGACCTTGTGTTTTTTAGTCAATCAATCAAACAATATAAATGCAGGCTACAGGGGGCAGCAAAGGGAGGGAGAGAGTGTTACTACTGTATGACTAAAATCACATTTTCGATCATATTTTCCATCTTAACTGGCTACCGATTCTCTCCAAACTTTCTCATTGTGTCTACTGTGCACATCCAGACGTCTCGCTTCAGTCCGTGGAGACTTTAACAGGGTGGACTCCAGAAAAGTTTGACATCTTGTGTGTATTTTTTTTGTCTGTGTGGGTGGTGAAAATCTCAGCACTCACTAGCAGCCAACAGAAAACTGACAGCAATCCAGTGGTCCAGCCTCAAAATGGCAAAGAACTGCTGTAATATTCATTGTATTACACAACACTAGGGATTTTTCTCTATACACAACTCAGCAAAACCTGTTTCTATGGAACTTGGAAAAGCATGTATGTAAGTGCCACTTGTTAAGAGTTGTCTGACCTGATGTAACCCCACTTTGGTGCTTGTTCTTCCTGCTGCCGTCTGTTTCTTAATAATTAATCTTTCTCCTGCAGAGTGGGACCCTGCGGTGTGAGCTAATCCTTTGAATTCAAAACACCTTATGAATGTATCTATAGCAAGGCCACAGTGCGCTGGAAACAAGGACTGCGCCATTGTTATGTTGTAATAAGTCAATGCACCAAAATAGGATCCCCTTATGTAGCACAAAGCAGCCAATTGATATGTTTTTTATGGACAAGAATCAAAAACAGTTCACAGTATTTCAAACAGAGGCTTATAGGTGAAAAAGCAACAAACTGAGGCACTCAAAAAGGATACAAAAGTTAAAAACAGCCTTCAGTTTAAATGGCCGACTGGATTAAAAAGGCAAAACGCACTTGTGTAATCTTTTTTGTACGTTTTTTTTGTTGCTTTTTCACATAATGATCCCTGCACTGAAGAGCACCAAAAGGATATGATTTTAAACATACTATAAACCAGGACTTTATATCCAAGCAGCACTCCTAAAAATCAAGTTTTGAAAGAAAAGCTCAAGCATATTACACAAATCTTCCAAATCAATTTTAAAGTATTTATTCAAAAATAATAATTTTTCAATGCTAAATAAGCATTAATTCTATATGAACTACCAAAGCATTTGGATTGTGTTGTCAATATCAAACAGATTTCTGTGATTCATGGTCAGTGGAGATTTAAAAACAAAAAGTCAAACACTAGAGGAATTGTTCATATGAGAGCTTTTAGGCACTGGCATGTGTGAGATGTATTTACCAGCAGCAGCAGCTAACGGCTTTTTTTTCCTACTTTTCTGTGTCGTTACAACTCATGTTTGTCTATGGACAAGTCTGCTTGTACCTCCTAAAATGGCGGATTTCCATGGTAACGTTGAATCAATAACATTTGATCCCAAACGCCATTGAATTCTGTTGAAAAAAAACAAACAAACGTGGTTTCCTGTGGTAAACTGATCTTTCAGGATGGATTAGTTCAGGGAAGGCGGTGGATGTGAAAGTGTGGAAATCTTCCTTTTTTTTTTTCTTTTTTTGATCACAACAGGCTATAACACCAGGCAGTCAACAGATCGAATGTTGTTCCCTGCTTGTCTGATGAGGCCCGTGCATCATTGAGGGAAGCCACGGGGCAGTGCCAGTGTAATAGGCGCATTATTGTCTGCCGCTGTGGGCCCAGCTGGAGCTCAGACAGTGGTTTCATCTTCACAAGCAGCACAACAAGGCGACCGACGTGAAAGGCCAATTACAGCAAGACGGATCAAACGAGACAGAAAATGATTCCACGTTCAATATGTTCATCTGCATTGTGTTGGAAATGCCTAAAAAATTCACCCCCACGTGTTTGGATGAATAAACAAAGATTGTAAATGAACTGAATGAGCCTGGCCTTAGCCTTCTGTAAATTCCGGTCAATTCTAATTACAGTACATGTACGTCTGGGTCTGATCTCAGTGGCCGTGTTACATCGGTTCAGTGAGCGGGGAGGCGGGTGTTGTAGGTGACGTCAAGCATTTGCGCCGCATTTGCTGGTTGTAGCTCGGCAATGGCGGCGGATACGAAAGTAAAGGAAGCTCTTCAATCCGTTATGGCTCGGCTCCCAAATATCCAGAAATTATAACTGAAGCCTTCGAATGCGCAAGGAATGCTCCCAAGAGTGATGATAGCTGCTTCACTCAACACGGGCGCATTACATACGTCACGGCCAAACGCTAGCGAAAATCAGATCCAGTCGTTTCAAAGGAGTTCACCCCTCCCACCTGTTAACAGAGCTCAATTGTGAAGATCCAAACCCTTGTACGAAACGAAATGAGTACGAGGGTATGGTAAAACTAGGCTAGAACTGAATGGAAACATGTCCTTTGTGTTTTGTCCATCCCGAAAGTGCATGACGAATGTTGGAAATACTGGGTCTTTTTTAACAATAATTTGGAAAGAGGTTAGCCATGAAAACACTTTGATCATTGATCCCTGCTGTTGTTATACTCTTGCCAATACGAGCGTGAGATTGATGGTGACTGGTGTTCACAATAACAGCCGCATTCCTGTCTGTTTGCTCCATGGGCAGCTGTGGCCATAGCTAGCATCGCCGGGGGGGAAGGAGTACCAAAAGATAGGCTACAGCATTGGCGTATATGGTAGTGTGGGTAGTCTCATTACCAGCAGAAGACACTTCAAATCTGAGTTCCTGCAGGTGCACACAGGCACGATACTTCACTCATCTTACTGCGACGGTGGCGCAGTTGGTAAAACGGGTCGTCTCGTGATCGGAAGGGTGTGGGCTTGAATCCCAGCTCCCGCAAATGCACACTGTTGTTGTGTCCTTGGGCATGACACTTCACCCTACTTGCCTCCAGTGTCTGCGTAAATTGGTGTATGAATGAAAGTGTGAATGGGTGACTGGTTCCTTACTGTAAAGGGTTTTGGGCCTGATAAAGGTAGAAAAGCGCTATATAAGTTGAGTCCATTTACCATTTTACTGTATGTGTGAGTGTACCGTCTGTCCGAGTGTTTGGTGGTGGTCAGAGGGACAAATGGCGCAGATTGGAAGCCTCACTCACGTCAGGGCAACTGTGGCTACAATAGTACCTGAGTAGAAGTGAAAGTAAAACGTCTTTGAGCAAAATATTTATAGGCTGATGCATTAGCACTGTTATGAATACTGGTGGATAATATGTAACAATTCCCCAATTTTTGAGCTCTTAAAGGAATAGGCCACCATTTTTTAACACCTGGAGTACTTCGACGTCTGCGCAGTAATATTGTCCAAGTACTCCAGGTGTTATTACGCCTCGCAATATAGTGCCTCTTTTATCCGCTTAGAAAATCGACATGTTTAATTTTGTGTAACTAGACTTGGATCGTGTAAAGGCTCACATAACTGTATTTAACTAGGGAAAACGTGGAACAGCTTGGTCGCTTCTAACTTCACCCCAGTTTGGAGCTATACTCTTGCTGGGAGAGGCTAAATGCTAACAACATTTGCGTGACTGAGCGCATGCACAAAGACCAGACAGTTACACATCAACTCGTCTAAGCTAAGGTAAGAACATATTTCAGTATGGAAAAACGGTGACCTATTCCTTTAAAGAAGCTATACTGGATTTTCAAGCAATGGTAAACATTTGCCTTCTCCTCCATTAGTATTTTGCAAACTCAGACATTTATGGGAAGAACACTGTACATCTAAAGCATTTGTACCAACTGAACGTGCAGGCTAGTTTTCTAGCATTTCGCTGACAATGACCCAGAAAAGTGACCCTGCAAGTTGTGAAATGTTCCTGTGAAGAATTGGGATGCTACAAATATGTTAAGAGTTTGGACCGCGACTAACACTTAATTTGGTGATTTCCCTTTTCATTGTTCATAAAAACAGGTAGGCTAACGGTGTGTGGTTAGTTCTCAATAAAACCTCAGTTTGTGTGTGTGCTTGGGTCGTAAAAATGGCCACTCACCATTTATAATAACTAGTGTTAAACTTACTGTGTTGGTCCTGAAAGACCTTACTAAGCGCTACTTCAGTCTGTGAGCCGCAGCTTGTCTCCATTACGGGATAAAGCGGGATTCTCTTGACAACTGACACTGGGCCAGATCACAGGAATAACTGTAGTCAGTGTTTAGTAATGAATGAGTCACACTACCGCGCTGCCGCTGAGGAGGACGGAGGCGTGCGGCCAACTGTAGCTCTCCACACACCGCTCTCTCCTCTCCGCCTGCTGCCCCTGCCTCTCCGGCCTCCAGCGCGAAGGGAGGGGACTGGAATCTGCTCCAAACTGCGGCTCCGCTCCTCCGTGTGTCGTGTCTCTCCCCGTGGAGGCGTACAACTCACCGGCCAGCCTCTCCCGGCCCCACACACGCCTCCCCCGCTCAATCTCCCGAGTGTTTACCCATTCGCGACGGCGTTGCCTTTTGGTCCGTCTGTGCATGCGTGCGCCCGAGTGTGTGCCTGCAAAGACTGCCTCCTTCCTTTGGACTGCAGCAGCAGCGGCGCGAGAGGCGGCCACAACACACGACCTCGTTTCGAAGCTTATGAGAAACTTCTACGGCATGCCATCCGTCTCGTCTGGGAAGATTGTGTTGTGGACAGAGATAAGAACCGCTGCTTGACTTTGGTCGGAGAAGTTGGAGCAGCAATGGAGAGGACGCGGAGCAGCGACGCGGGAGTCACGTATTTGGGGAAAGCGGATGAATAGACGGAGTTTACGATTTGGAACATCTGGAGCATCTGCCGCCGCTGCTGGAGGATGAGGTGGGTGCAAACATTGACTCTTGGTTCAATACCAAAGCAAGGAATCTGTTCGCTTTGCTGTGCTGGTATAACTAGGGCAACTGAGTCTTAGAGCTTCCTGGGTTTGCTGTCATTGCCGATTAATTTGACTGTGCTTATGCTAAGTTCAACAGTAACAAAACAGGGAGCGAAAGCAGGATCATCTTTCTTTTTTTCTGACAGCAATTTAACATCAAAAACAAAGTGGCTGAGCAATGTTTTTTCTTTTCACTTTCTGCATTTGACCCATCTGTCAGCCAATGCCTCAGGGAAACCTGTCAGGAGCAGTGGGCCAAATCTTGAGCCAGGATCCTTGTCTAAGAGTAACTAGCTGGAGGAGTTTTTAATTCAGAGAACCTGTTGGACATCAGACAGCGGCGAGAGCGTCGACCATACTACCGTGGCCATTAGGGCTGCAACCACCGATCTACCGATTATTTTTTACGATGAATCGCTTGGCTGTGAATGGTGTATGAAAATGGTATTGTTTCAAATTTTTAATCATACAGTAGAGCAAAAGTGGTGCCACTTGAGCACGTGTTGATGGGGTAAACTTAAAGCAAGTGTTTGTCCTCTAAGGATTTTCCATTGGTTGGAATCCCACAGATGCACACTGTCGTTGTATCCTTGGGCAAGACACTTCACCCACTTTGCCTCCAGTGTCTGTGTACACTGGTGTATGAATGACAGTGTGAATGGGTGACTAGTTCCTTGATGTAAAGCGCTTTGAGTGCCTAAAGCAGGTAGAAAGGCGCTATATAAATGTGATCATCTATTTGTTTTTGTTTTTTCTAAGTGCTAATTCTGCAATTTACAAAACACTTCAAATCCTAAATTGATTTTTGATTGATTGATTTTTTATTTCGAGCTACACAACACAGGCACAAAATCCAGAAAAAATATAATAAAAGAAAAATAATTAATAAAAAATAAATAAATATAAAAACATAGTAGGTTTTCATTTTTATTTTTATTTTATTAGTTTATTTGACAGGGACAGTACACATTAATGAACATTTCTGTAAATGTGTCAGTATTAGCTGCAAAGCTAGTTTTCAACTGTTGTCCCTGGGCAAGGTGTATAATGCCAACAACAATTATAAAACATAAAACAATTTAAAAGTTGAGGCTACATACTTGCATAACGAATGTTGATACAATTCATACATTAATAACATCTGAATGTTCGTTCTGTGACTTGCACAATAGAATGGAGATTTTAGTGCAAGGGCAGGTCATACGGTTCAAACAAACATAAGGATAAATATGTACAATTATTATTTACAAAGCAACATCTATGCAGAGGATCCTGACACTTGGCTCAGTCCTGCACCAGGAGGTCTAATGAGCATAAAACAAATACACTATTTTCATTCATTGTTGCTCTATTTGAGTCAGAAAACAATTAAGTGATTACTATAATAGTTGTCAACTATTTCAATTATTGATTACTTTATAACTGCCACCATGCTAATGTGTCGGTCCTCTCAGTATCCGTAACTAGGACAAGCTGAGAATAGCCTTGGGCATTCATTTCAATTGCAAAGCAGTCCCAACAAAATATTTTCAGAGTTATGTCAATGTAGGGTTACAGTCATTGGCTGCCACTGAAACCAAGACCAGATGGACAAATGCACAGATGTTTGCACATGGTATCAATGGTTAAGAATTTGTACCATTAACATAGGCTGTAAACTAGACCTACTGTTGTCGACCGGCCTGGACAACTATTGCCAACACAGTGTAACTCAAAGATATTATAGGCCTGAAACTATGTGGCCAAGATTGAAAGTTTTATGAATGGATTTGTAATGCCCCTTTGGACTCTTAAACTTTCACAATCAGACATGAAACAAAACTTCTTGGACCTTGTTGAAAGAGTTTTTGACTAACAATTAACCTTCCTCAGAAACGAAAAACAAGGGGAAGTTCTTTGTGATAACTGGCCAGAGGGGAAAAACAGTAAGATTTAATAATTGGATTGGGGTTTTATAATTATTACGTTTGCTCTTTTTGATCTACAGACTGAAAGTGACTACCATGCACTCTGTCTGTAATGAATCATTGTGTTTTTTGTTTTCTTTCTATTGAAGTGTAGTACAGTAAGTGATGTAATTTCATACCAAGCTAGTAATGGAAAACAGGACCTGAATGATAAACAAATGCTTTCAATTAGATCAAATTTCAACGCAGTAACCCTGAGAACTAACTTGGGTATCAACAAACATGACAGCACAAGGTTTTCATGACTGAGCGTCGCCCTGCTCTGGATCCAATTTTGAGCTCATCTCGATCTTACCAGCTGTACCGCAAAGTCATTTCTCTCATCATAAGTTTACTGTACAATTGTGGTGAGTCTAACAGAAGTAAAAGAGAGTAAAAAAAAAAGGAGCACGCTGTAGTTGTTTACAGGTTATGAATACACGTGTGGCCCTAATGAGCCGGTGTAATGCTGCCTTATTTGCATATGTGTGAACCTAGGCGGATTTAGCATCCAATGATTAAGACTGCACTGGATTTGGAGAAGGTCATCGAAAGTACACCCAAAGCAGAAACACTGGCTACTATTTTCAGCCTTATTCTCTTGAGACGCGTATGTGCACTCAGCAAATCGACTTTTCAGAAAATAATACACTGCCTGGACAAATAAAAAAAAAGTAGCCAAAAGAAAAACAAAAGGTCACACACTCTGATATGTTGTAGGACCGCCTTTAGCTTTGACTACAGCACACGTTCGCGGTGGCATTGTTTCAATACGCTTCTGCAATGTCAAAAGATCCAGTGTTGCATTCATTTTTCATCAAGCTCTTCTATTGATGATTCCCATCTCCAGCATATCCCGAACATTCTCAATGGGGTTACGATCTGGACTCTGTTGCGGCCTATCCCTGTGTGAAAATGATGTCTCATGCTCCTCCAAAAACAGTATTACCCTCCTCTCCTGTAGCTCGGACTTTGCAGACAAACTTATGTAGGGCAGCGCATTAAAGTTGTGGGGGGTTGGAGACTTTTAGCTTTCCTCTGCACTGTTCTCGAGGGAAGGCATCTATTTCTGGGGCGACTTCTCTTTTTGCCTGTAGTGGCATTTTTCCCCCCCCTGTAATTGAATCGTATTCAACGTTACCACATTGGTGGCGATTTGTTTCTGCTGCGGCCCTGCGCCAGCGCCAAGAAATATACAAAACATGAGCAGGTGCAGTTATGCCGCATTGCTATTAGTTGCTAAAAGTTTTGTGAAGTGGGAAATGCCAAATGTAAGAAGTTTGAGATGGAGACTGAGTGACTGTTGGTGACTGAAGCGGCCGCAGAAAAGCAGCAATGTCTCCTGTTAGTCAGCCTCAAGGCATAGGTTGTGCACACATTTTTTTAGACTTTGATCAGAAGTTCTGGTAGAGGGCAGGGGTCTCAATAACTCCGTGGGTGATTCACAGTTCATGAAAGAAATATTCAAATAGAGAATTCTTTATCGTCGCTTGTTAGGTATGGGTCCAAAAACTTGTCATAATAAAGTCCTTTCAACTGTGTTATCCAATAATGAAACACTTTTTTCAATACTAGAGTGAAAAATATTTCTTTGTGCAGACAGAAAAGACTTTGACATTCATGCCAGTTTTTGTTGTATGTGGACAGGCCTAGTAATTAGATAATAACCATTCTAGGTCAACAATCCACATTTCGAGAGTTAAAACTAATTTTTATTTGGGTCAGGGCTTGTCTTGTTACGTTGAAGGTGGGTTTAGAAGCTGTATAAATTGAGAAGCACTATTCAATGTCATTTCAGATTTTGAATGTGGCAGATAATTCAACATGGATGTCAGAAGTATTTGGATACCATTGATGCTGTAGCACAGAAATCTCCCCGTTAAAGTTGAGCTGACTTGGACTTGATTTGTCCTTACAAATCCTATTGACAGCTTTAAAAGGGCAATAAAGTGAATCATGGACACGGGGAGGTTTGCCAAACAAGCCAGTCCAAAGAGTAAATCAATTTTAGCTCCATCAAAACAATTTGATAATCTCTTTATGAGTGTTAGGTCAGCTAAGGGAGGCCTCCGGGGCCAAACAGTGGGAACATATCCAGGATTTTCTCCTTTTTTGAGACACATAGCTGTGCATTATCTATTATTTAAGATTGCAGTAAATAATGCTTTCATTTACATGAAAAAAGCATTACAATTTGGTGTTCTAGAATAGGGCTGTCACGATAATTACTATATCGACTTGTCGTTCAAAAAATGACAGATAAACCATAACATTTTGGGCTCAATATGATGTGTCAGTACATTTATTTGCATTTTTCCCAATTTTTCTACGGTAATGCTTTACTTTTTAGCCAAAGTAAGTTGTGTCTCATGGTACAGTATTTACAACAATATATTAAGCAGCAACCTCCCTCTCTCTTGGTACAGCTGAATTTATTGCCTTTTTCTGCAACCTGTATTTTTGTAATTTTTAATTTCTATATTCCGCATTGTTTTACTGGATGGTTTTGTACGTCTTTGCCGTGTTTTTGTGAGGTTCAGTGGATTTTTTTACTGCAAAGAGTTCATAATGATGAAGAAAGCTTTTGAAAAGTAAATAAACAGCTAGCTTATGAGCTAAAGATATTTGAGACCTACACATTTCTTCTTCTGAAACACTGAATAGGCACCAAGAGCCCCCACACCTGCAGCACAGTGAACGCCTCACAAGAGGCGCTATAGGAAACAGAAAAAGGGACAAATGAGGAGGGAGCCGGGCAAGACTCACAGCTAAGCCACACATGCCTTCTATCCCTACTAGTGTTCTGGCTAATGGACAGTCACTGGAGAATGAAACAGATTACCTGCTAAACTCTTCTCAGAAGACGGTGAAAGACTGCTGTGGGACAAACCCAGGAGGCGCTGCACCGTCTTAGCACACCAGAGGAGGACTGAAGGCAGCCAGCCAGGTTTGCTCCGGGTGCTACGGTTTCCCCTACCTCCAAAAACATGCTGGTCAGGACTAACACCTGAACACAATTTCGTTGTACAATGTTGTACAATGACAAATAAAGCACTTACTTACTTACTTATTTCATGTTTATTATAGGATATTTTAAGATTAAGTAACTTTCAAACAGAGTTTAACTGTCATTTTTAAGCTTTAGAGTTAGTTTCTGTTGCATTATATGGTCTTCAGTAATATTGTTTATTGCAATAGTTTCCTGCCTCAGTATATCGAACTTTAGGTTTTGTTATCGTGACAGTTATAGTTCTGCAACTACCTAGCTATCTGCTATGTGCAATTGCTAGAATAAGCTTCACAAGCAGCATTGTTTGCTATATAACGTGTCTGGAGGCACAAAAGTTGTCTTGTTGGAATCCTGGAAAACACTGCCATGGTTATGACACATCCACTGAATTATATGCCTGATTAATATGTAGTACTGGCGCGAGAACATTGGAAATAGCACAGGACCCTCCTTGGTGTACTGTATGGTGAATACAAATCAAACTAAAAATAAACCGCCAACGGAAATGATTACAGGCTAACACTAATGGCAGCTGTGCA
This sequence comes from Neogobius melanostomus, assembly GCA_007210695.1. Taxonomy (NCBI): domain Eukaryota; kingdom Metazoa; phylum Chordata; class Actinopteri; order Gobiiformes; family Gobiidae; genus Neogobius; species Neogobius melanostomus. Next base: position 1,301,979 of record VHKM01000079.1, on the reverse strand, counting down.
TAATCCGTAACAATCACTGCTCTGTGCTGGTCCACTCCCACCACGACCTCAGTCTGCACTGCCTTTGTCTCACTCCCAAACTCCACTGAAGATGCTGTCATTATCAGAACAGAACATTATACTGGTCTCTCCATGGAAGCTCTGAGATCACTGTTGGATAAATGGGGCTATAGTAAATCACAGATATACTGTACTCTAGTGGGGCGTATGGATAACATGCAATTTGTACGGAACATGCAGGTTGTAATGTTGGTGTTAACATTTACTCCAAACTAAAGGCTTTACAAAAAGACAAGGTCTCAGTGTTGTGAAGTATGCAGCTCTCTGCTCCTCTTAGTATGGCTGTACTGGAGGTAACTTTGTCTTGTTGTTGTTCACCAGTGCGACCATGATGCAGGACCTGTGATTGATGCTGACATTACTATCAGAATAAAAATAGACAAGAAAATCAAGCCACTATTCTAATTTAGGTCACCAAAAACTTAAAAGCATTTTGTTTTGTTCTTTAAGTTAAGTTAAGTTATACATTATTAATCCTGGTAGGGAAATTTGACCCATACTCAATGTCCACTGGGGCGACCTGTAGGAGCAGTGGGCAGCCAGCGTGGGCCGGCGCTCGGGGACCCATCTCCAGATGTGGAGCCAGGCTAATGGTCGGAAACACCTGGCCGTAGATAGATAGATAGATAGATAGATAGATAGATAGATAGATAGATAGATAGAGTGCCTCTCGAAAGTACTAATACACCTTGAACTTTTGCACATTTTGTCATGTTTACAACCCTAAACGTAAAGATTTGATGTTGAATTGTTTACTGAAGGTTCACACACAAGTAACAGACAACTGTGAAGTGAAAGTAAAATGATACATGATTCTGTTAATTTTCAAAAATAGAAAAGTGCAAAAGTGGGGCGTGCACAAGTATTCATACAGCATGAATTAATACTTTGTGGAACCCCCTTTTGCTGCAATAACAGCAGCAAGTCTTTTGGGGTATGACTCTACAAGATTTGCACATCTAGACACTGACATTTTAGCCCATTCCTCTTTACAAAACAACTCAAGCTCTGTCAAATTAGAAGGAGAGCATTTGTGAACAGCAGTTTTCAGGTCTTTCCACAGATTTTCAATATTTTCAATAGGATTTAGGTCAGGACTTTGACTGGGCCATTCTAACACATTAATATGTTTTTTTTTTAAACCATTCCATTGTAGATTTAGCTTTGTGTTTAGGGTCATTGTCCTGCTGGAAGGTGAATCTCCGCCCCAGCCTCAATTCTCTTGCTGACTCCAGCAGATTTTACTCCAAAATGTCCCTGTATTTGGCTCCATCCATCTTCCCAACTATTCTTACAATCTTCCCAGTCCCCGCTGAGGAAAAGCAGCCCCATAGCATGATGCTCCCCCCACCATATTTGACACTGGGGATGGTGCACTCAGGACGATGAGAAGTGTTAGGTTTGTGCCATACATAACGTTTTGCATTTTGGCCAAAAAGTTCAATATTTGTCTTATCTGACCAAAGCACCTTCTTCCACGTGGTAGCTGTGTCCTCCATATGACTTCTAGCAAACTTCAAACGGGATTTCTTATGGCCTCCTTTCAATAATGGCTTTCTTCTTGCCACTCGTCCATGAAGGCCAGATTTGTGTAGAGTATGACTCTAGTTGTCCCATGTACAGATTCCCCCAGCTCAGCGGCAGTACGTCGCAGCTCCTCCAGAGTTATCTTGGGGCACTTGGTTGCATTTCTGACCAGTGCTCTCCTTGTTCGGTCTGTTAGTTTAGGTGGACGGCCGTGTCTTGGTAAGTTAGCAGTGGTGCTATACTCTTTCCATTTCCGAATGATGGATTGAACAGTGCTCCGTGAGATGTTCAAATCTTGGGAAATCTTTGTATAACTTAACGCTGCTTTAAACTTCTCCACAACTTTATCCCTGACCTCTCTGGTGTGCTCCTTGGCCTTCATGATGTTGTTTAGTGACCAATACACTCCAACCATAGCTCTGAGGCCCTCACAGAACAGCTGGAATTATATTGAGAGTAGATTACGTACAGGTGGCCTCTATTTAATGGTTAGGGCAAGGTTTGAACTTTCTGCAGTCATTAGGAATGTTATAAAGGCAATTTAATGCACTCAGAAAAATGCTGTATGAATACTTGTGCACGCCCCACTTTTCACTTTTCTATTTTTTGAAAAATAACAGAATCATGTATCATTTTGCTTTCACTGCACAGTTGTCTGTTAGTTGTGTGTGAACTTCCAGTAAAAAATTAAAAATAAAATCTTTATGTTTATGGTTGTAAACATGACAAAATGTTCAAAAGTTCAAGGTGTATTAGTACTTTCAAGAGGCACCATAGATATATATATATATATATATATATATATATATATATATATAGATAGATAGATAGATAGATAGATATATAGATAGATAGATAGATAGATAGATAGATAGACCAGTCCAGCCACTTGGCTGGACTGGTCGTAGGAAGATGGGAAGAGGATGTGATACTTAACCCGAGAAGGAATATACATCACTCCAAGATCAAACTTTACAAACGATATATTGACGATATCCTCATGTTTTGGCAAGGAACAGAGGATGAATTGAGGGACTTTGTGACATATATAAATGACAGTTCTGAGTATCTTAAATTTACCTGTGATCACAGTGCCCATCAAATCAATTATCTGGATTTGAATATAAAGAAGGATGAAAGTGGGAACATACAAACATCAATCTACAGAAAAGAAATGGAACGTAATTCATTACTCCATGCAACCAGTAATCATCCTAAATATCTCAAAGACAATATTCCAACAGGACAATTTTTGAGACTTAAACGTAACTGTTCTGTTCAAGACGACTTCGAGGATCAAACCAAAATAATGGCCAACAGATTTCTGGAAAGACTGCTATAGACCGAGCCAACAATACCCCTCGCTCTGAACTTCTTAAGACAAACCCCAGGACAAGAAGTCCGAACCGTATTTGTTTCTCCACAGAATATAATCAGTGTGCTTCAAAGATTAAAGAAATACTCAAAAAACATTGGTATGTGCTTCAGGCAGAGCCATCTTTGGAGGGTATGAGTAAAAACCCACCAACATTTGCATTCAGAAAAGCACCAACAATCAAAGATAAAGTTATGTACAGAAACATGGCTGACAACAACTGGAATGTACAGATGTGGTAATTGTGCTTGCTGCAACAATACAACAAATACAAAATCGTTTAACCATCCACATACTGGAAGAAAATTTAAAATAAGTCAATTCATTAATTGTAAGTCAACCCATGTCATTTATATGCTTCTCTGCCCATGTGGTTTGGCATATGTTGGTCAGACAAAAAGACAATTAAAACAAAGGATCTCAGAACATAAGACTGCTATTAGAACAGGTAATATGGACTATGCTATTGCCAAACACTACAAAGAAGCAAATCACGGTTCACCATCTTCTTTGAGATTCTTTGGTATCGAAAGGGTTACTGTGTCCACAAGAGGGGCAGTATTCTTAAAAAACTGTACCAAAGAGAAATGTTTTGGATCTATACCTTGAACACTATGGCACCCCATGGACTGAATGACGATTTTAGTTTAAAATGTTTTTTGGGTTAAGCATGCATGTTTTTACTGTCTATGTATAGAGCACTGTGAATTGCAGGACATTGTGAGTTGATTGGTTCACCTGTAATTGGGTCACATATCCACCTGGTAGACCCTAAGGCTATATAAGTCTAAGCAACCAACCTGATTGTAAACGCTCTGATGAAGGCGAATGCCAAAACGCGTTAGCGTTTATTTTAATGCTGTAACCAAATAAAAAACTATGTGAGTACCTCTGTCTGGATATATGAATTACATCGATGTGCTACCCTTTACATTTTTTCTAAAATGTTAGTTATTATTTGATAAAAGTCTGTGTTAAGCCTATTTGCCTGACCATGTCAAGGTGACATGTATGCATCAGTAATGCTAATTCTGAAAGATTATTACTATAGTATGGTATGGTAGTACTATAGTATTTTCAGTTATTGATTTAGAACCTGCACAGGAAATTTGGTAGACCTGGAGGTGAAGATTTTGTCATTGATCAAATTGTGAACATTGTGAAATGTAGCCAATTAATTTGAGAAATGTATTTTTGTGTAATAACACAAGTAAAGAAGAGTCAGCAAAGCAGAGAGCCAAGATGACTCAGCACTAACCAGTGGTCTCCGTCTCATTTATTTATTTCAGATCTATTTCTCCTTGTTATCGTCGTCACCAAGCCTGGGACCCGTAACAAAACCACCAAATAACCTTTAATGCTGTCACTGAACCCCACAGTCATTAAAAATGTGGTCTCTAAAGATATAATATTATTCCCAGTACCTGCTTTCGATATTTTTATTTTTCATACTGTACTGGTATCGTTTAACGGTACCCAGCCCCAGACATGAGATGTTGTGGCAAAATCTTCTCATCTGTAGATTGAGGCTTGTAAAACTACCATAGAGCTACTCCAAGCAAATAAAGTTTTTTGTTTAGTTTTTTTTTCCGGGTAGGCATATGCAGAATTATGCTGTTTTTGCATCTAGTCAAATAGGTTCTGATTTCTGAGCCGCAGCTGTTGTGTCTTGGCATTCCCTGCACAAACCAGTGGCAATCACATCGGGCCATGGCGAGCAGCCTGGTTTCTTTGATGCTTGTAATACATATATACATGATCTCCTTCATCACACTCCAGAGGTCTGCGCTGGGGATTCAGCTCTGGAAATTTGGCCGCGCCGCATGTATCTTTCCAATTGCTGTCTGTTTTTAAAAGAATATAAGAACGTTCCTGTGGCTAGACGTGATAATTTCTGTCATGTGTCAGTGTTGTGAAAGACTGTTCACTCACAATGTATTTTCATGGCTAATTGTGTATGACAGGCTCCAAACACCAAAATAAAAAAGGTGTTTACATTGCTTGCAGGCATCTTTTCTTGCCAATGTTTCTTAACTAGAGCTGAAAAATGACTATAATGACATGGAGTATGCAATAGATAACGTAAACACAGCACTAACAGTGTTGTATTGATTCTAGCTCTTGAGTAGTTTGATAAATCAGGGGCGTGACAGTGACATTCAGGCCTCATTTTGCATTAGTCTTTTTTGTGTTTGTCAGGCGTTATGCTTTGTTTGATAGGTCAGTCGGTCGCCTACTGTTTTCTATAATTGAATCACTCTTGACACACTGTCCCATTGTGGTCATTCTGCTGTGGTCTTCTGTTCTTTCTGAATTCAACATCATGAAAGCATATTTTAACCTGTTCTCTGCCAGTTTAGGGTTAGGTTTAGGATTAAACCTAACCCTAACCATAGGTTTAGGAATAAACCTAAACAAAACACCTTTCGTGGCCATACCGCCTTTGCTATGCCCAATCCCGTCAGACCTTGGAAGCTAAGCAGGGAAGGGCCTGGTTGGTACTTGGATGGGAGACCGTTTGGGAACACCAGGAAGCCTAGTGAATGTAGTAAGTCAGTGAGTGGTTGGTGGTGGTCGGAGGGGCCGATGGCGCAGACTGGTTGCCTCGCTACCGTCAGTCTACCCCAGAGCAGCTGTGGCTACAATAGTAGTATGGAGTGAATGAATAGTGCAATGTCTTGGAGCGTTCAGAAAAGCGCTATATAAAACCGATGCATTATTATTATTATTATTATTAGAGTTAGGGTTAGCAATTATGCATATACAATTCCAAAGCATATTAACAGGAGAGCATATAGCCAATATGCCAGTGTGAGACCTCATTTGAAAGTTTCTAAAAATATGTGTAAGATCTGTGTGAGTGAAACACAACTAATGGTGCGTTCCAGGCAACTGGTAACTGGTATCTTTCCCACTTGAAAATTACGACTTATGACCTCAGAGTGTTCCAGGTAAACAAAACGGCTAATGCTACAACAAATATGAAATTTTCTCCAAACCAGATATAATTCAAAACATGCGACTTAACGTTATGTTGAAATCTATAAGCAAAAGTAACGTTCACTTCACTGATGCAGTGGTTTTGTTACAGTTTTAACATTAGCGGCGCACTATTCATCTCGTATACGAACTCGTCTTGAGGTTTCTGAGTTTACAAGTTGTAATTACCAGTTCGAGCGGCGTTCCAAGGCATTTTTCCAAGTGGGAAGTGGGAAATTTACCAGCTACCAGTTGCCTGGAACGCACCATTACATCACATTTGCTGTTCCTAACCCTAATAATAACTCTAACCCCTGACTCTAAACCTTTTTAAAGCAGAACTAAGTAACTCATGCCCCTAGAGGCCTTAAGCGCGACAGCGCTTCTGTCAGTCTCCCCCAGGGGAAACTGAAGCTACTAAGGTAGTTTACCACCACCAAGTATGGAGTGAATGTAAAATGCTCTCATGTAAAGCGCTTTGTGACCATGTCTGTGAAAGGCGCTATATAAATAAAGATCTTCTTCTTCTTCTTCTTAAGCACCACTGCAGGTGTCGTAGCATGTTGCGTTTTCATTACTAATTGTCCGTGAGAGTAAATACTATGCTGATAGAAAAGACAAAGGGAGAGAGGGATATTGTACATTGTGCCACAACCCAATTATACAATGGAGATAATTTTTGTCACTCAAACTTGGCTGTAAATACTGCTAAAGTGGCGCTAGCCCACGGTTTTAGGGCCCCAAATCTCATATGTAAATGAGAAAATGCTAATGTCAGTAAACAACGACTCTGCTGCTTACCCACTTTTTGCATGTGTTATTTATTTTGCACATGAGCAAACCCTTGGTAAATGACCAGCCTAGAGTATAGTACTTTGTTCGTGCAGTTTTGAATAATTCTGTTCACTTCTACTGCTTAATTGCTGTATTCTGTTTAGCCTGGAATTTGCCACGTCATATGGAACAGAAAACTGTCCACCAAGATTTTCAAGCCCTTAATCTATCACTGGACACGTGCTGAGCAGTTCCTTAGGGAGCCCAGTCTCTCACTCCGAACTGTCTGTTTCTCACTGAAATGTACATGCAGAGGCATCTCAAGAAAGTTTTTAAGCCTCAATTATCCAATACTTGCCAGAAATCCCACTGGACTTTTAAAGAAATGCCTTGGTGAGTAGCTTTTAACAAACAAAATAAACGTTTTCACATAATGTCTACCAGTCCCTAAGAAATAATATTAACAGCTACTCACTCCTGAGTGCAGGAGTTCGTAAGAGGCACATTACTGTCATCTTATCTATCCTCCACTTTGCAGATGAGCACCAATTAGTCCTAATGTTGTGACAGGTGAGGCAGAGGGAATAACCGTGATCTTCTTGTTTCTATGGCACCGGCCTGAGAATAGGTTTGGACAGATGCTGAATGTCTTGGCACTAAAGTGTCTGATGTTAAAAATGCAGTAACAGATGCTTAATTTGGGCCTGAGTAATGTGATCCTCGTCGTCGGTCTATTTCCTTCTCAATAAGACACCTAGTGATGTCATGAGGTGGTTTTGACATAGAGGCACCTGCACTGGACTCATTTCAATCATCACTGCAACTGGCTAATAAAGTGAATCTGAATCATTCTCTATTTAAACTGCTGCTGGATGAAGTTAGTGATATTAAGGCCTATAAACATTAGTCCATTATCTAGAGTGCTCTTCAATATAATTGAAATAGAAATCTCAACTTTGGTCTGTCTCATTTATTGTCATGTGGCTTTTAATTGTCAAGTCTATCAATATTTGGCACCAAACCTAGTTTTGGAGTTTGGAGCAGTACAGCAGAAGATTTTATTGTGTTAAATTGGTGTAAGCGTTTGTGTTTTGTTTGGGGTATGTTCTCTATCGTCTTGAATCATAAAATCTGGACAATCAAGTTCAGTCAACGTGAGGGTCCATTTTAGTCCTGATCTCGGTGTTACGTGGAAAGACGAAGTGAAAACTATATGAGAACATCGAGACAGAGATTGTGAATGTATCCCTATATGTATCTTATTTTATGTTTTATGCAAACCGTGGAGCTGTCCTACCTTCCTGCCTGCCTCCCACTCTTATTTATAAATTCACTGCCAGCAGAATGTCTTAGCAAGTGTGGATAAACTGCTTCTGCTATGTGAGAAATGAGCTCTGCAGAGTCAACTGAATTGTATTTGTGACCGGTGTATTAGATTGCAGCCAGGTGTGTCCAGCAATGCCCATTGTATCTCTTACCGAGGCACATCTGTTTTATCAAGGGACTAATAGATCAGCTTTCTCCCTGTTGGAAAGCGATTTAATTGGCAGTTGGCATGGCAAAGAATCAAAAAATAATCTTCCATATTTGGTTATTGTAAATATTTTTAAGTGATTTTTTCTTTTTTTATTGGTTTGTCAGAATATGTTGCTTGATGTGCATTTTCCAGTTCGATTTGGTAGTAGGTCTGGGCAATTCGTCTATAAGATTTAATTGTCTAGTACAGGGTTTCCCAAGCTTTTCAGGCCGCGACCCCAAAATAACTCAACCAACAACTCGGGACAGCCTTCTGTAGTGTACTTATGCATTTCTAATAATTTAAGGTGCAAAACATTTAAAATCTGGCCTAATTTCACTAAAATATCAAAACTTAAATGTCAGAAATTCAACAAATATCTAAGTCATTCCGCGACCCCCACTCAAATTTTGGTGGCCCTTCAGACTTCTTGTTGAATTGGTACATCTCAGAGATTGTACTTTTTACAGTAAGTTTCATTATTCCACACAATTAAAGCTAACATGATATGGAATGGAAGCTTATTTGTATAGTGCTTTTCACGAGACACAGGTTACCCAAAGCGCTTCACATAGTGTCTTTATTGGGAGACAGGGCTGGCATTATGGTCCCAAGCCTAAATAAAGGTGTGGGGCATGGTTTGAATCTCTCTTAAAAGTGAAAGTTTCACTGCACTGACCACCGATATTTGTCCCTCCACTCTGGATACACTTCGAAATGTGGCCCGCGATGAAAAAGGTTTCAACTTAAAGAAGAGGCCTGAATCATGATAAAATCAAAATTGTGAACTGGAAGAAAATCGTGATATTCTTATTATACATTTTTTGGGGCATATCACCCACCCCTGTTTTTTGTTTTGAGTGCTTTTTTCTAATTAGCTGATTTAATACTAAAACGCTAAAAAGATTTCTCTAAAGCCATTTGAAGCTTTCTTATCGCTAATTAATTCAACCTCAATTAACCTCCATCTTTGTTCTTGTTTGTTTAGTTGTACAATGATTTGGCTGCATCTATAAAATCTATTTCAAGCTTGACAATGAGCAGTGTATTAATTCCCTTTGTGTTTAGTCTCACAAAATGCCAATGTCAAACAATTAACAGAGCTAACAAGCTACAAGCCACATTTAGCTTCAGGTGAGTGATTATAATAACACTCTTATTATTCCTATTAGCTTTTCACCTTTTTATAATTCACCATATTGAACCAGTGGACAGAGCGGTCAGAACTTCTGGCTTACATGCACTATCCAATTAAAGCATTCAGAAATGGATTCAAACATATACATTGCCCACAGCCAATGAAAATGATTGTCGATTGTTATTTACTGTGAGGATATTGTAGATAGAAGAAGTTAAACAAATTTGTCCATGTTTGTTTAATAATCCAATATACAGGGAGCGGGCAAACATTTTCCTGCATGAATACATGTGTCGGATCAAGGGTTGTGGGAAATAAAACATCTGCACTGTAAACTTAGTATTGAAATGTCAAATTGCACAGACTTACTGTACATGGAATTTGCAATTTAGCAGAAGAATATACAGTAAGTATCAAAATGTTAACTTTAAAAAAAGAAATGTGTTTATTTGATGTGGACATAACAGCAGCATTGGGCTAACCAGATACATTGTCTAAATATGGACAACACTTATTTATTCTGCCTCTAAATGTGTGTTGACAACAAGATTAATCGGGTTTATCATTGAATCCATCATCAGTGCAGCATGTACAGGGATAGTGAATGGGGTAGAGCAGGGTTCAATAAAAATCCAAAAAACATAGCTGAGGGCAGCTTAAAGTTGATAAGGTGGTGTTAGCGTAACATCTGCACGCTTAACTTCATGATTCATCTTTTAGATACTTTCCTCAAGTATTTGTCTTGTAACCTCTGAATAATTTCATAAACTCCACCAAATGCAGTATTTGCCCAAGTGTTCTCATCGCGGCTCACAAAACCTTCATCGCTGCTCCGTTGTTTCTTCAGAAAATGTGTATTCCAGTGTTTATTTGTGATGGAAATAGTAGACGAGTAAAAGCGGCCGAAGCCACGTCCTGCGGCCAAACAGTGCTGGGTTGAAGTGTGCTACATGGAACACGACAATTGTGCTGTGGAAATGAGCAGTGCAAATCAGAGTATCGTTAATTAGCAGTATGTGATACAGTACTATATTATGAAAAGTCAGGGGTAGGATTGTTTGTTTCTTCTCTCTGCTCCTATTGAGTAACACTGTATTCTCTCTGTAACTTTTCTGTCAAATAGTATAAATAAATACATATGAACGCTAATGTCCCTGTAGCAGTAGACCCTGATTTTCCACCCAATTATCGTGACAACAGTTCTTTCGTCATGTGTGCAGGAGAACGTGTCTTTGGCGGATATCCTGTCTCTGCGGGACTCCTGTCTGACTGAAGATGAGGTGTGGGCAGTGTGTGGGGAATGTGCCCTGGCCCTACAGAGCATCAGCCTGTCCGCACTCTTCCACTCACTCTGCATCACCCCTGATACTCTGGCCTTCAACGCCCATGGCAACGTGTGCTTCATGGAGCAGCTCAGCGGTGAGTCAACATTGTGTGCTATAAACAACAAGATGTGTTCATCTTTGTACCTATTAGGGGTGGGAACCTCTGGGCACCTCACTCCTCCCATTTTATACAATACGCGATACGTGGCTCACGATAATGATAACCTTACGATATGCTGATACGTTAATCAATATATTGCACATACAAAAATAATCAAGATACATGCAGTTTTTATCCTTTCTTTTAAAACATTTATAAACAAATTGTTCCATCTTATTTTTGATTTACATCTGTTTTCATCATGTGTATTGTTCCCCTTGTCTTAAATAAAAAGTAAATGGTCACATTAATATTGCACCTTTCTACCTGCTATCAAGAAACAACTCACCCATTCACACACCAGTGTACACAAACACTGGAGGCAAGGTGGATGTAGTGTCTCTAGCCCACAGTGTGCGACACAACAACAGTGTGCACCTGCGGGATTCGAACCACCAACCCTCTGGTCACAGGACGATCCGCTCTACTACCTGCACCACTGTCGCTCCAAGTAAATAAGGGATCCCTGACTTACTCTCTGAAAATGGGCTGATTGATCGTCAGTGGCATCATTTCATTTACATTTAGTCCTGTTTCCAAAAGGAATACATTCTGTAAATCATATTTATAATGATGTCAAACCTTAATGTGCATTGGTCTAATATTGTGCTGTGAAATATCGCAATATATCACAAAATCAATCACACCCCTAGTACCTATCAGTGATGCGTGGGTCAATGTAAAAAAAATTGGGACATAGACATCGGAACTAGGGCATCTTTATTTCAAACGACCCGGCCGACCACGACCCGAATATCATTACAAATATTTTTGGATGACTCGTAACCGCGTGTGACCGCAGGCACCCACTCATTTCGGATCAACCTGCGCATCACTGGTACCTATTACCTGTTACCCATCTGGCATCTTCTTTGTCTTTCAGTTGCTCAAGGCATGGCATTCACATACACAATAATACAATATGTCTCACTGATGCAAAAAGATAAGTGCACACAGACAACTTTTAATAAAACACAAAAGATCATCTGCTATCAATTCAAATCTGGCAGCCTTTCAAAAATCTATTAACTAGGGCTGCAACTAACGATTATTTTTTCATCGAAAAAAAATTATCACATAAAGTTAAAGGGACTATACATAAGTTTAACCACAAATAAATGTATACAAATTTAAAATTTCTTTCTCATACATGCTCCAGCAATGCCCTGGTGAGTAGAATGAGCCCTGGCCTTTTCACCGCGATTGCCTCTATATGCCTGTAAAGTCACTTGAATAGTTTATGCTCGGGTCGAACAAGCAAACAGCGTAATGCGTAATGCGCGTTCACGCTCAGCTGTAGCGTTAGCTGTATCTCCTCTATACTGACGCTGCAGTGGTAACTTCGGAGGGATGGATTTAGCGGAGAATAAGAGGAGACCGGCTTCAAGCACCATCGAAACTCCAGCCCAGACCCCAAATAACGAAAAGAAACGAAGAGTTTATTCGAGTGTGACAAAAAAGTTGAAAGTCGAGTCTGATCAGCGTAGGCAAAGAACCAGAGTAAACATCGGAAAATGTTGAGAATCTCTCAAAAGACCCGCAGCTTATTTTTGCTTGAAAGGTAAGAAATTATTACTAAATACGTGGGGGAAAAGTGTAGTTGATGGTAATGAATGCATTGGTAATGGTGCTGTATTTACAATGGCAAAAATAATACTGCTAATGTTAGCTTTTCTTGGCTGCAAAATAAGCATGACTGTTCACGGATTTATAAGCAGTGAAACGACTACAAAAAGTGAACATGTGCCGTTTACAATAGAGTTTACGAGTTAGCTACGCTAACTTTGGGCCCAGGGAATTGAAGAGACGATTTTGGCTTTTCCCAGTAGCATTTCTACCAGTGGAAATATTTTATTATTTCAATTAGGCCTGCGTTTATGCATACAAAGTATACAAGTTTTTTTTTTCTCCTCCTTCAAACGTCAATTATTCGTTTATATGTATTACTTGGCTTCTTCACTCGATTCACTTTGCTGCATTTGCTCAAGTATTTTATCTTGGAAAATATTCACTCAAACTGATTTAGTCTAAATGTCTTACAAAACAGTAACGTTTCTTACCTCAGTTTAAGTCATGCCTGCAAATCTGTAAATTGACCAGGACGGGACTGTTATTTCTGGTGCTCGTAGAGCCTGAGCGCCTCATGCACGAGCTTATCATTGAGGCTGCAGTTACGCGTTTGGCCTGAGGGGGCAATTGCGAGCACAAAACTGCTAAACTCCACACAGCCCCTTTAAAGTGGCGCCACTTGATGATGCGTTGATGGAATAAACTTAAAGTAAATGTTTGTTGGAGGCTCTTATTGACACAACGCCACAGGGAATGCGTGCTGTGATCAAAGTTAAAGGTGGTCCAACCAAATATTAGAGTGCGTGACATGGCTGCACTGTCCCCAAATTGACTTATGCTGTCTGTGGTCTACTTCACTGCTATCAGTAATTGATTCCACAAGGGCTGTTACTGTTTTCAATTGTATGTGGCACTGTAAAGTGAGATGAGGCAAGTGTGCAATTTTTGGATCCGTCAAAGGGAGTGGAATCTCTCCTTCCATATGTTTCTCATTGAGTTTTCACTTATTTTCAGCCTTTATTGCCAATAATAAGGACTATCTAAAAACAGGAGATGCTCCGGGGCATTTATCAATTTGTAAAATATTGCATTGTTATTATTAAGGCTGATGAATGCCTGTTCAAATCAACAATCCATATCTATACTGTGAGGCAACAGTTATTTAAATATTATTTGAGACCCTTTGACTGTTGTTGTTTTGTGTGTTTTTTTTTTCTTTCTTTTTTTTTTACAAACATAGTCATTTGTAACTTTTCAAAAACATTTCTAATACTGTATCCTACCTATTCAGAGGGATGAGTTTTATAACTAGATGCACAGTGCACAAATGTATTTTGTCACAAATGTTTGCTTTCTCAATACTGAAGGGCAAAACAACAAACATGTTATTCCTATATTAGGGAACAGTCAATACAGGACCTTTTAAGTTGCACAAAATAATAAAAATGTCATAAATATAGACCAAACGGTGTGTTGAATTAGCCCCTGGAAAACTAAACTGAAATATCCACATTTCATTCTGTGGTTGCACCAAAAGTCAGGCTCAAGTATCAACCTTTGAGACACCCATTATCCTTGAGATGCTGTGGTAATTTTCATATTTCATTTCTGAGAGTAGCCCTTTTTCTTTTCTGGGAAAATAAACTATTGAATAGCCTAGATAGAAAACTGCATGTGCTTTAAAAACTTGTTGATCTGCTGCTTCTATGACTCACCATCTGCTCCCGAGGCCGAATGCACCACACAGGCAATTACTATTTCACTCTCACCTCAAATGACTAGTTTTTTTGTGTGACCTCAGGCCATTTAGAACAATATTAGAAAATATGAGAAGATTACGATGATAATCATGTGCAATTTGGTTATGTGAAGGATTAACTGAAGTTTATTAACCTCTCATGGTGAAACCTTGAATAATATGAACCCGTTTGCTTTCATCACTTCTTCGCTTTAAGGTTAAACAAATGCGTAATTTGGAGTCTGTATAATTGAAATGACTAAGTAGTCACTTTTCAGCTCTGTTCTTTCAAATGAAGTAAATCGTTGGCACCCAAGATACGCATATAGGGTTGGGTACTGCTAAACTATTCCAGTATTGTATGGAGTAAAAGTTTGGATACATATAAAAAAATAAAAGCATCCATGGCAGGTATCATTTTTATTTATTTAAAATATCTTTAGAGACCAAGTTTTGATGCCAGCTTTAAAGGAAGTTTTTTCTTTTCTTTTTTTTTTTTCTTTTTTTTGGGAATTAATAAACATTATTGTTCTGTTTTATGGTTCTAGATGACAAATATTTTGGTAACACTTTATTTTCACTACCCTGATACATTGTACCTAACAAAATTTAGTACAATGTAATGTGCTTTGTAACAATCTGTAATAACTTTTATCTATGTAGTGCATCCACAATGGCATAATGTGTATTAGTACTTTGCAGGTACATAATGTTATAAGAAGACATAAGACCCGCCTCATTTACACCAAGTACGTTTTGTCCATGGCCCGTTTACGTACGTCAAATCACGCATTCTAGTTTACACAGTGTCCGTACGTCTTTAATCCGTCATGTAATAATGTTGCCTTTTAATCACATGTAAATCAGTAATAGCAGCTTACTTTCTGACTTTAAAATGCAATATAAGAGCTAATATACATTTCCTACATTTTAACTTCATTTATTAGGGAATGTTTAGTGTTTATGCGTTTACCTGCACCTCAAGAAACATTACATGGAGCCACCGTTGGTCGGTGTCCTCTCCTCCTCCTCTCTCATCATCCGCTCGTCTGTCCTCCTCTTTCCCCCTCGATCTTCTGCTTGTCTGTTGTCCTCTGGTCCTCCTCTCCTGGCCTCTGTACACCTCCGATCATCACCATCATTACATCCAACGTCTGAAGCAAACGTGCTCTACGTCCCAGGAGTTTCCCCAGAGTTTCAGATCATAGTCTGTGTGTGAGAGGAAAAAGAAAGGCGGGCCGTGCGATGGGTCTCGGCGCAGTCACGGTGCAGAGACCCGGCTTTAGCTCGCTCATTTTCGGTTGAATATCTTCAGAAGAGACGAGACGTGAGTCACGGACAAAACGTTTTCCATGAGATGTTGTTGGCTGCATCCGAAACCATTAAAATGTAGCCTCTAAGTACTAACCTAGCAACTAATCCTTAACCTTTCATGGGGTCAACTGTTAGATCTCTATGCAGTTAGTGAACTAGAGCTTCAGCAGCATTTGCCCAATTCGACCGTCCTTACCCAGGGGAAGGGGAAGTGACATCACCAACAGCTGTTCTTCTTCTTTAAAGTTCAGTGCAGGCCAAACAAAAGCGCATACCGCCACCTACTGTATATTGTCCAACAACAACATAGTGTCCAAATAAAGACATTTAAGGCACACACACAAAAAAAGAAACATCCAAATGATCCTTCACATTTCCCTTTATTTTATCTCAACAGCAGTTTCATAAAGCTACAGTATGCAAATTAGCCATGTGGCTTAAGTTTCTACTAAATGAAAGCAAAAGCACTAACTGCCTTCATTTAAGCCATTTACTGACGAGGCTCTTTAAAACCATGTGACTGAGCTATGGTGACTCTAACATGTATTTTGTCACTTTTATAAGGTTTGGCTTGTGCAGAATCTTTTTTTATTTTTTTATCAACTGTGCACCTGTCAATCAACAGTGGTTGCCCATGAATCACTCGAGGGTGGGGGCGAGGGGGTGGGGAGATTGGCGCAGTGGCTTATGGGATGGCACATAGCTCCTAATCGCCAGTGAGTTAGCATCAGAGGTCCCTATGCTAAAGTAGCTATGATAGTTAGCATCAGAGGTCCCTATGCTAAAGTAGCTATGATAGTTAGCAAACAGGCCACTTTCCCTAACTCCTTCCTAACTGAAAGCCCAATTCGGACGCTTCTTGTCATGGCGGACACTGACACACATCCGGTTTGGCGTAAGACCTCTTACCAATTTACTGGTTTCGGATGGAGCAGTTATGTTGTTCTTAAGTGGTGTTACGCAGTTTATTGTCCCACCGAAACACGGAGAAGCAGTTCCACCTTGACGTTAATGTTATGACTAGGCCATTATCCGGTGTTTTTCCGTTTTGTCGAGCACATGGCTCATTATGAAGCATAAAAAAACTACTGCGCTGTAGAAAAAGCTATTGACGACGCTCCGGCGTCCGTCAAAAATAGAATCGATGCGTATTCCTTCCGTAGAGGACACCTGACGGACAGGTGTAAACCACCTGATTAATTTTATTTCATTCCTATTGTTATGGCAGACGTACGTAACGTACTCGGTGTAAATGAGGTGTTAGGGCTTAAGGTTAAAATACTTTAATAGATCCATAATGGATTAAATGAATTTAAATGAAGACATGATTTAGTTTAATATAAATTAACATAAAACAAAATGTTTCCATATATACTGTATATCGGAATATTGAAATTTATGTTAAAATCAATTCTAAATACATGCTTATTTCTCTTCTGTTTGACACGTGGTATTGTATATTATAAATGTTTGTGTTTGTTTTCTCGGGGAAGTATGTAAACTGGGTTAGGCATAATAAGTTTTTACTTCAGCCTAAACCCTTTCGGTCGTGTTGTACACGAATAATGGAAATGTGTGTTTAATGTTTAAAGGAATGAAATGACCGAATAAACTACTACTACTACTACTAAAGGTTAGGGTTAGAGTGTCTTATGTCTTATTACATTATGTACCTGCAAAGTACTAATACACATTAATCCATTGTGTATCTAACTCTTAGGTACCAGTTATTACACATTGTTACAAAATCCATTACATTATGCATTTACATTACAAGAAACGATAGACAGGCCTATACACATTATGAGGCTTGAGAACTGTGATATTCCTGACAACTTACAACTTACTAAATCCTTAATTTCGAGGCTTATGTTGGGTTTCTTTGATGATACAGTATGTCTATGGATCCAATGGATGACTGGGGCATCCCCCTTGCTGTCATGTGAAGGTCCATACAATGAAAGACTTTAAACAGGGGACGGTTCACGTGAGGCTCTATGTTGAAATACTGAAACCCATAAAATGTGTTGTGTAATCAAAATGTAATAATATATATTTCAATTGTTAGGCTTCCAAAAACTGATCTCTTTTGCTATTTTGTTGTAGGAATGTACAATTATTACATCTTTCTTGCAACATGTTCAGCGGCATTAAATAGAAGGTGGAAATATGAAATGCTTGAGCTAAATACAGTAATCCCATTCAGATCATGTGAACTACAGAGTTCAGAGGATGTTGACAGCAGGATGTTGTGTTGCTTGCAGAGGATATTGCACTGCCTAGATAATCACAGTCTTTTGAGATTTGCTAATCATCACCATTCAACAATTGTAATCCTCGTTTAAAGTGCATTGCATCGAGTTACAAATGATGTGGCTAAAAGCTGCTCAAGGCTGTTGTGAATGTCGTGACACCGCAGGAAACACACCCTCACATTCTTCTTCATGCTTTGCTGTTGCAGATGACCCGGAGGGCAGCTTCATCCCTCCTGAGTTCGACAGCATGGGCAGCACATTCGAGGTGAGACATAATGCATGGCTTTCTCACAGACCTGGATCTGTTTGAGTAGCGGCCCCTGGGAACAGCACAAAGTCAAGGGCACTTTGATGGAGGAGACTGCTGCTGCATGCGGTTCCTCCTTGGTTTAAAATAGACCAGACCAGTGCACGGGATTCTACCATTTTTAACAATTCAGCAAAATATTAACTTGTGGATACAGATGTTTCTGCCATTCTAATGAAGCCCTCCTCACACATTGTCTTATTCAAAAAGTGTTTGCCATTTTTAGATAGAAACATGTGATTTATAATATAAATCACATTAACAAAAGAAAGAAAATTACCAACTTAGAGTGACATTTCCAGTACCTTTATGCTGACGCGTGTAGAGCAGGGATCTCCAGCCCTTTCTAAGTAGGTTGCCACTTTCACTTTCTACACTTTCTAGATGTGTATATGTACGCTTGATGACTCACATTTTAAATGCATTTTCTTTTTGTTCTGAACATGTTGAACACAATCTGCAAACATTTGGGTCAATATAGTAAAGTACAAGGACAAAACTCATATAGTTACATCATACATAGTTACATTACACTGTTAGTAAATCTGTAATTGCCAGAAGCAACATGTTGATTTTTGTTTTGTTTTTTGATTTAAACATGAATTGATTTTCTTAAGGAATCAGGATATTGAATAAAAGCATTGTATCTTAAGAATAGATTATTTTATTTAAAACTGTACTAAGTAACTTGTTCATTTCAACAAGTGTTAATGGTATGATTGGGGGGTCTATCATCTCCCCCGGTGTCTCTGGCCAGAAAGCCGCAATTGCAACTTCGCTGCCACCGGGTAGGAGTCACCAATACACACAAATAGAATCACGAAGAAGAAGCTAACAGGCTAACGGGCAAAGCTAACTGCAGGCTAGCGCCACTTAAACAGTATTTACAGCCAAGTTTGAGTGAAAAAAAAAATCTCCATTGTGTAATTGGATGTACAATATCCCTCTGTCCTGTTGTCTTTTCTGTCAGCGTAGTATTTACTCTCACGGACAATTAATGAGTAAAAAACCACAACGTGCTACGACACCTGCAGTGGCGCTTATGGCCACTAGGGGCATGAGTTACTTAGTACTGCTTTAAAGCAGAACTAAGCAGGGAAAGCTGCAAGTGTGGTTTTCTGGCCAGAGACACCAGGGGGAGATGAAAGACCCCCCAATCATCCCATTAGCACTTCTAGAGGGACAACAAAAATGATTTATTAAGGTGAACAAGTTACTTAGTACTGCTTTAATGTTAATGGTGTATTCATTGGAAATGTCAAAATGTTCGTGCTATTTTATGTTCTGACAGTCCTATTACCCTATTATTATTATTATTATTATTATTATTTTATTTTTTATTTTTTTTATAAATCACACTCGAACAGTTACTCAACTGGTATTTTCACCAGATACTCAAACCAGCATAAGAGATGGTCTGGAAGGAGATGTGACTGAAATGCCAATGTCAGCCAGTGATTTTCTGAACCAGCCCCGAAATGGAAGAAGCAAAAGCAAAGAGTTGTCTCAGTTGAACTAAATAGGAACTTTGTCTTCTGCAAGTTAAGTCTCAATCCTCAGCAATTATATGTTCCATAATTGGACATTTGCACCACTGTCTTTGTGTGCAAAAAGTAGATATCTGTCCAACAGTTTGCTGCAGTGGACTTGCCTCATTCATTATTCATTTGTGGTAGACCAGGGCTGTCTCAGGCTCTCAGCTCCTCCGGGCCTGAGGTGCACGGCACTCACACACACAGAGCAATCAGTTAATCACAGAGACAGACACTGACTGCCACTCGCTCCCACATGAGAATCACTGTGAGTAATTGGTTTCATATGGCACTTCCTGTCTTTCCACACCTGTAGACATGATGGAGACACAAGCCCTACAGATATTCAAATATATATGATATTGTGTATCTTTGAATAATTAATTGTGGGCTTCAGTTAGTAATTAGTGCTTAATTCAAATTTGACCAAAAGTACATTGTTGTTAAGTTTTCACTAGAGCCTGTGTGATGATTTTGAGTTCCAAAACTGATAATAAGCAGGTTGGAAATGCCAATACCCAAGTCGTTCGCATTTTGCATGGTCTTTTGATACCAGATTCTCTTTGTTTTCTGCAGCTTGATAACAAAAAAAGAAGTCTGTTTCTTCTTGCATTGGTATTTAAATAAATTGTTTCCCCAGTGTTTGTGAAGACGCTGAATAATTCCAGAGCACACAAAGTCTTTCAAGGTCTCGCTAACCTAATTCCCAAATCCAACTTGCGTGAGCTCACTGTGAGCCTCACACTGACTCTGGGTTTTTGAGAGACAAGTCTACCGTAAACAAAACAACACGTCGGGGCCGCGTCTTCACTCAATCTCGGTCTATATTTGGTAAGCCACGGTGAGGCGGCCGGTGCGCATCTGCTGCCACATAATTACAGCCGCACTCCTCTCCACTTATCGGAGATTTGAACTGTGTCTGTCATGTCTGGCGAAAAGCACCTGTTTCGAATATAGCTTTGCCAAAGCGCTCGCCACAATGACAAGGGTCGACCGCAGCGCAAGCAAAACAACAGCGGCCGATACGACACATGACCGGCACTGCACCGAGTACAAAAGTGCATTCCTGTTTTAGTTTTACCCACGCTCACAAAAATATCCCCTTTGATCTGTTAAATTTACAACTGTGGGGGACCGGCGCTGCTTGAAAGCCGTAAAAATGCTTTAAATGGAGTGCTTTGTTTTTAAGGGTTAAAGCACCGAATACAGACTGAAATGTGATGATAGCATTGCCATGGTTTTAAACTTCCCAACTAATAAAATACTGTAGATATTACTCAATGAACTTTGTTAGGTTAGTTATAAAATGTTGTTTATCTGCCTCCCCAGTTGATCATTGAGTGGCTGCGTGGTAAAGTTGGCAAGAAGGTCCCAGAAGGCCCGTAACAAAAGAATGAGACTCCATTTACAATCTGGAATGTTTATAATTATTACAATGCACAACCCGACCAAATTAAATAATGGGAAACTGTGGTTCTCAGACTGTACCAGGTGCTTCTCCAGGGGGTTGGTCATCTGCAATTTTAGTCTTTCTTCGTTTTAATTGAAGATTATTTTTTAAATCCTTTTTATATGCCTTATAATGTTTTGACAATGTTTACATCCAGTTTGTACATAATTTAGTCTAAGTTTGGTCAATTTAAGAACCTTAGTCCTGATTTGATCTTGATTTAAGCCTGACCCATATGCACGGAAGGCCGGATATTTAATGGACTGGAAGTTTGGAAGTTGGTGTGAAATGTTTGAGAACTACTTGATATCAAAGAAGAAACACTCTTCATTTGAATCTTCATGAGTGGGGCAGGGTACCGTACATTTTGTTCCAATATCGACTTTATTGATACTTGGATGATACTGATCCTTTTTTTGATATCTGTACTAAAATATTTGTCATTGAGGGCCATACAAGAGAACAATAATGTTACAAGAGAAACTAGACAGAAAGTGCCTAGGTCAGGAAGTCAATACTATAAAGTTGTTGATTTTTGGGGAAGGTGCTCTTTGGAAAAAGTCATAATTCTCTATTCACATTTTCTAAAAAGCCTTTATTGTGCTGGGCTTGTATATTAAAACATATTGCTGGTTTCTTCCACACGTATCGGCTGAATGTAAAGCAGTACTAAGTAACTTGTTTACCTTAATAAATCCTTTCTGTAGTCCCTCTGGGACAAGTGTTAATGGGATGATTGGGGGGTCTTTCATCTCCCCCTGGTGTCTCTGGCTAGAAAACCACACTTTCCCTGCACCGGGTCGGAGCCACCAATACACACTAATGGAATCACAAAGAAGAAGCTAACAGGCTAACGGGCAAAGCTAACTGCGGGCTAGCGCCACTTAAACAGTATTTACAGCCAAGTTTGAGTGAAAAAAAAAAAGATCTCCATTGTGTAATTGGATGTACAATATCCCTCTCTCCCTTTGTCTTTTCTGTCAGCGTAGTATTTACTCTCACAGACAATTAATGAGTAAAAAACCGCAACATACTACGACACCTGCAGTGGCGCTTATGGCCTCTAGGGGCATGAGTTACTTAGTACTGCTTGAATCTAATTTAATTTAATTTACTCCATTTGTATCTTTTATTTCAGATAAAGCAACCAAGTAACTTCCTTTAAATCTGTCCCTGGCCCCAACAGGTATCAGAACTTGGTCTTTAAAGATAAGATTTTTTTTTTTTTCTTTCAGTACCTGCTTTAAATACTTTTATTTTTTTCGATACTGGTAGTACCTAAACATTTTCTTTTCTTTTTTGTATACCATACTGGTAGTCTTTTCAGATGTTAAACCTCATGTGTCTTTAAATCTCTTTGAACAGAGCTGTAGTGTGCTCCTGCTGTAGCAGTAAACTCCTTGGAATCGCCCCTGTCCTCTAAAGTATTATTGCTCTTCCTTATTTATTTCCTAGGGCCATGTGTTCTCCCTGGGCTCCACCCTCTCCGCGGCTCTGAGCTTCGTGATCGAGCCCGAGCTGGAGTCTGATCTGGGGCCAGAGCTGAGCGGCCTCCTGGAGCAGATGCAGCAGGAGGCGCCCGAGGACAGACCTGCCCTCAAGGTACCGCCGGCAGAAGCATTAGTAATTCGAGTGTGGATTAGTTTGTTAGCTAGCTTTTTTGTCAAGGCTACCACACGTGAAGTCAAATCAAATTGCGTTACTCTCAAACCATTTGTTCAAAAATTAAAAAAAATTAAAAGGTCAATACGTTCATGAGCTTTACTTTATGTCATATCCTCCTCAAAAACATTGCCCAAGTGGTGTTTTGTTCTACAAACCCTACATAATCACCCAGTCTCCCTAGCTCTTCTTCATCAAACCTAAGGATATATGTTACTTTAAGTTATACTACAAAACACTATCAAGGCAAATGGGTCCAAAAGTGTTCACAGTTGCAAAAAAAAGGTTTGGAGTTGATTTAAGCGATACCATTTTTAAGCATGAGCATTTTATTATTAACCTGGAGCTATTGCTGATGTAAGCTTTAGCCACCTGCAACCTCTGTGCAAGAAGATGAATGAATCTAGAGTGTAACAATGCGCTGTGCTATTTTTACAGCAACCCATATAAGATTTAAAGGCACATGACTGGACATTTTCCCCATGTGCTCCTACAGCAGCATGTCTGGAATCATCCTATGGCACTGAATCACTATTTTTCACTATAAAGTTCAATATGCTTTTCTTGTAAGTCAGCCGGTTTTATCAAATGCTCCTAATAGCCACATGCATCGTAATTTATCCCAATAAACAGAATAAATACAAGCAATCCATTTACTTTAGTCACTTTAACTAATTTGTAAATATAAGCACTTATGTTCGGGGGCTTAGTACGGTTTCACACTAATTTCACAGGCGATATAAATCAGTGTCATCTACAGGAGTGAGGTGTTAATCATGACTGGAACGTGGTCTGGTCTACTTTAATTATATCTTGTAAATTATGCACTCACTCCCTGCTGCTGTGTGGCGTATGATGACACGAGCAGAGAAAAGCATGCGAGTAAATATATTTACTGTCACGACTGCGGTGACACAAATGTAAGTCTGTGGTAAATTGTGAATGCTGATGATTGCACTGTGACAAGAAGTCGCTTCGATTTTTGCTCAACAACAGCAGCATCTAGTGGTGGGGATACGTCAGTGCAGATTAAATATGAAAGAAGAGACTTTTGGCTATAAAGGGCTGAAAATAGGAGCCAGATCCATCATAATTTTTAAATGTAATATTCATTTGATTGGGACAGTGTATATTAATGAACATCTACACCGTTTGAGATGTAAATATGCCAGATTATAGCAAAGATGCTCTTTTCCATCTAGACAAGTGACAGAGATAAAAATGTACATCACAAATACGACAACAAGTCAGGCCTATAAATGTTAACAGGCCTGGTTTTCTTTAGCCACTGTTTTAGGCACAGTCATAATGGACAAGAAGCATTTTTATATTTTACCTTTTGTTTTATATCTTTTTTTTGTTTTGTTTTTTGTTCGTAGCTTCTAGCTCATTTGCAGCTCGCAGGTTCCTTGAATAACATCAAGACTATGGGGATGGGACATTTAAATTAGGATGGTCAAATAAACCAATAATACCGAGATAGTATTCTATATTAATTTGTAAATTGCTGTCTGTACTAAATTTCTTGGATAAACAGTATATACAAGTCACAAGCAGTACTACAGTAAAATAAGGAACTGTGGATGGTTTTCAGTCACATGACTTTCTCCTGTCATGGATACCATTTTGTAAACTTTTGCTCTTTTTTTTTTACATTTTTAATCATTTCTGTGGCATATAACTCATCACTTTTGATCCAAGGATGTAAGATAATCTATGCAATTATGATTACAGACTACGGACATGGGAAAGAACATGTACTGCAAGAATCATCAATCAATAGTTTTTTGCAATGTGTTATATGCATTAGTATTTCCTTCATTTTCCATTTATTGTAGAGTATATACTGTATGACTTATTTAATTACCAACACCTGAAATTAAGACTATGGCTGGGTACCATTAAATTTGTGTCGAGACCGGTACTTTAATGATACTTTGTTCACGATACTGATACCTAACCAGAAAACCGAACAATAATGTTTGGAAGATCTACAAATTTACGACATCGGGTTCATCTCCAATGTCAAGAAATGTGTGAAAATTGGGAATAATTTGGGAAAAAATTGGGAGACATTGTGGCAAAAATAAGGAAACATTTTGTTAAAAAAATGCCGTAAAAATTCTGGAAAAAAAAGTAAAACATGGGGAAAAAATAGGATATTGGTCATGGAAAATGGGCAAAAATTAGGAAAAAAATGGTGTAAAAAAGAAAAGAATATGTACACCAAAAATTGGGGGAATAATGGATTTGAGCTTAAAAAAATGTCACTTCCTTTAATTCTGCCCCTGGACCAACAGCATCAAAAGTTGGATGTAAAGATGTAAAAAACAATTTGGTACATGATTTCAATACTTTTATTATTCGATACCTGTAGTACCTAAACTTTTTTTTCGATACCATACTGATATCGTTTAACGGTACCCAGCCCTAATTGAGACATTGAAATCGAGATTGCTCCACAGAGGACCAGTACTGTAACTCTTTGTTCAGTGTCAATTTGGCATAGAAACAACAGATACGTTGTATAATAACTATCAAATCCGACAACAGTGAACCCTTGTACCACTGTTCTCCTGTATTCTTCCACTCTGAATACTCCACACGTGTTTATTGTTTTTCCTCTCCCCGTAGGACGTCCTGTCCCTGGCTCAGTCCCACCTCTCCCACACCTCCTCCACAGCTGTGTGCAGGAGGCTGTCGTCTGCGGGCCGAAGAGTCCTGTCCATAGAGTCCTTCCAAGGTCACCCCTTCTCTCTGTGTCTCTCCCCCTCCCTCTGCGTTCGGGGCAGTGTTTGGCTGAATCTGGTGCTAATTACTCTCTTTGTCTCTCCGCAGATGGAGCAGAAGGCTCTTGGGAGGCGCGGTGGCAGCGTCCCAAACCCAGATGTCTGCTGAAAAGACTGAGCTCAGAAGATAATGCCAAAAACCTGTGCGCTGACAGTCCCATTAAGTCCAATGGTTTGTCCAGGCAGCAGGTATGTGGCAAAGTTTCACTGTAGCATCTGCCTTGATAAAGACTTTAGCGCTATCTTCATTATGTCCTGTTGTTCGGAAGGCGGTATGTCTGGTTAGCATTTAAACCATAGTATATCTCAAAACATACCTCATTTTGTTGTACTTCTATACTGTATGTCGATGCAAACCTGAACAGATGAAAAGGCTTCATTTCCCATTGGCTTCTCCAGTAATTTCCATTCAACTTCAAATTCTACAAAATTGCCTTCACTTTTGTGTGGCCTATTTTTGGAGAGGTATCATACTGTACCTGCTGCGTAATGAATAATGTGACACAGGCAAAGTAGACGGTTTCAACAGACAGCTATCTTGACTGGTAAAATGTTTCATCAGCTACCTCATTTACTTATTAATAATAGAATAGGGAGCCTAATAATTGTATGACATTATCTTATCTGGTAAAGCGAGGTAACCTACTTTGATAAACAGTTCTAAATGAAAAATTCAGCTTAACTTGACAGCTGAATGTAAAATGGCCCAGTATTTCTGCATGTGCACCAAGAGCATACAGCTCCATTCGATATGTATTTTTTATTGTACACAGAGACTTGAACCCACAACACAGAGGCCCAATAGTTATTTTGGTGGCTATTTATTTGTGCTAGCCAAGTACCTTTGTCTATGTCACTGTCTCAGGCACTCACACCATCAGGTATCCATATTTGTTATAGAAAGCTCTTGCTCAACTTGTCCTTCAATATCAGTGGGCCTCATTCACGAACGTTCACAACACATTCTTATGCACAAATTTGTTCTTAAGGCCTTTTAGGAAGATTTGTGGCATTCACAAAACTTGTTCTTAGCTGAATTTTGTAATGGGAGCTAACTCGCGTGCCCAAAGGTTTAGGTGGGTCCTTTAGCGCGTGGCACTGATTATTTGGGGGTTTTGTTGGTTATTAGTTTTGGATTCGTGTTTGGACATTCATTTCCACCTTTGGCTGCCTTTGGCGCGCAGCACTTTTTTGTCCTCATATGGTGAATCAGAGGCGGTGACATATGCTAATTAATCCTCAACTCCCAATCCCAACTGTTGGGATTCACAAACTTGAGAACACTGTTGCGAAGGATTTTCCCTACTTCAGAACGTGTCGTGAATCTGGCGCAGTTTCATGACACTGCCTTCGTAAGAACGGATTTTAAGAAGTTTCTTAAGAAGATGTTCATGAATGAGGCCCAGTGTTGTCATTTAATAGTATCCAGCCCTTGTCTCTTGGTTAGCAATCTGCATTGACCTGTCTTTCTAAGCGCTCCTTCCCCACTGCAGGTGTGCTCGGGCTGGGACTCCTCACTGTGGGCCGAGGACATGGACAGCGGCATCGGCCACAGTATGAACCTGAAAGACGAGCTGGATTTCCACTCTTACGACAGCTCCCCGGTCAGGAGGCGCAACCTCGCCCGATTTAACCGAACTCGGGGAGCTTTGAACCGCTCCTGCTCGGTCCCGGACTCGAACAACCCCCCTCACTCTCGCCCTCGTCCTGTGGAGACATTAGCATTGCCGTGACAAACCTCAGCCAGATCGGGGTGGATGAAACAGACGAGCCGTGCACCAAATCCACACGGAGGCTGGACAGGTTTAACCGCGGAAGCTCTTGTGAATGCTACACTGTTAGCAGCATAGAGGACTACATAAACTCAACAATGGGATGCCACAATTCAGAAGAAAGTCTGAATGAACCGCTGCACATAGAGGAGGAGAACAGTGAGGTCTGTACAGAAGAGGAGAGGGAGAAGAAGGCAGAGGAATTACCCTCACCATGTAATTCATGTCAGGATTTGGAAATGGAGCCGGACTACTGTGGAAAAACTCTAAACAACAGCCTGAGCGCGAATAACCACATGACCAAAAGTATGTTGTGCCTCAATGAAGAAACTCAGGACGAGGTCAGTATGATTTGTCTGCTGTCATTGTTTTTAACTTAGAACTGGCCCTGTGGTTCTGTAATTGTATCACACATAAATATCAGAATATAGCAGGGCTTTGCATCATTCATTCTCTTCATACTCTGTGGTAGTGAGCTACTATTGTAGCCATGCACACACTACATTCACACTGGAAGGTTGGTGAACTGCCCAAGGACACAGTCACAGTCTGCACGTGTGGCAGCTGGGATTTGAACAGCCAATTTTCCGGTTATAAGACGATTCCGGTTATACTTTTAAAGAGGCTAAGTTCTGCTTTTTCCAGTTATTTGTTAATCATCTCAAACCCTTTATCACTATTATGAGCTGCTTCTCTAAGGGAAGTAATATAAAACCCGAGATGTAAATGGGTTAAATAAAACTTGACAATTTATTCAAGTAAATATAACAAATAAGAACGAAAGAAGGCTCTATTCAGAGTAAAAACGAAATAAACCAAAAACAAAGAGCCAAAAAAATATCCAAATACAAATCGAATCCAGCGACACATTAGAATCTAAGTCGAGCTAAGTCCCAGCCGCCCTGAGCGTCAGGTGAGCGTCACTTAGGTGGTGACAGGGTGGTCGGGCAGGCGCTGAGTTCAGGGATTGGAACCATTCAGCTCCCAAGGGAGAAGTAAATCCACCAATCAGGAGTGAGCACTCCAGCCACAGCATTTACATGCGGAACAGAGCACATGGATTACAGCTTACACGTGATGGTAGTGAAGACGAAAGCGGGCCCTTGCAAGCGCCGTAACAATCACTATATTACGCTTTGTTGGTTAGAAAATTCAATATTGTCCAAAACGGCTGAAACTAAATATCCAGTAGTTTTCCTTCCTGATTTTCAGGTTATGTCCCTGTAAGTTCCTCCCACCCCCCTCCTCTGTGCTGTTTCAATAAAGACACAAACAAAGTCAGTGTGGGAAGTGTTTTTGATACACAATAAAACTATTAAGCTTAGCAAGAGATTGAGGGGCCTCAGGTGGAACCTTTTGGAAGTTGCCACCATGGTGCTTGGTATAACCTCTGGAGATGATTAAAGATTACTCAAAGAGGCGCGTGTGGGTTGACACACAGGTCCAGGTATGTTTGTGATGAGAGAACAACATTGTAAGCTCTAAATTGGCAATTTTGCATAACCCCTTGACGGCCCCTATAAGTTCTCAAACGACATTATAGTCACAGTACAGGAAGGCCTAATCTACATGAGTGACATGAATAATCATCTCCTGCCTAGTATATATTCTTTTGGGTAGATCTGATTTATCAAAAAAAAAGTGTGTGTAGTTCTCAACTTAATCCATTCGCGACTGTTGTAGGAGCCATCTTGAGTGACTCCAGCAGGGCACATTTTCCATTCAAACTACAAAATATGACTTGCATGTGATCTGGCAGCCCTTCAAAATCATCTTCCAACTCCCGCACTGAGAACAGCTGGTTTAAGATACATTTTGACTCGTGGGCCCACTCGAAAGGATGGTAAAACCTGCATCCCACTGAGCTGTTTTTAAGCACTTAAAGGTCAAGTGCACTCTGAACAGTTTTATATCTTGTTCCGGGTGTTTACTTTCAGTGGATTCCTCTGAGGGAGCTGCTCACTCGCTGTGGTCGGAGGCTGAGTGTGAACGAGCTGTGGGCCCTGTGTTACACCTGCCTCTCCTCGCTGCAGACATACATCGACTTCCCAGGTCAGAGGCAGAATTAAAGTCATCATTCTGTACAGCAATTCAACCCGGAGAGATTTTGTGAACAGTTTATTGCTCCCTGAAATAACCTGATTGCTTGAGACACAAACTTAAGCTTGGAAAGTAACATAAGAAGTCGTCTTCCTGAAACTATGCCAGGAGAAATGTAAAATGCAGTGGGTTTTACAGTAACAACAGCTTTGTCCTTGCAGCATTTCTTTCTTTGGACACGGTGTATGTGGGCTGTGAGGGGGAGGTACTCTTCTTAAAGCCAAAAAACATAGGTATTTTCATATTTTGTTCATTGAATACTTTGTTCTTTGCTTCGTAGAGGTGCTCCTATATTCACTTCCACAATGTGTTTAGGTTACTGTGATGAGTTTTATCTCGCTCCTGAATATCAAGAACATGGAATAGTCACTGAGAAGGTCGGTTGCGTCAGTTTGATCGCACTTAAAACAGGAAATAACATGAGAAAAGTATCTTATAATGTTTTTGTTTTTTTTAGGTATGTGTCTATGGCATCGCCGCTATTCTCTGGGCCACGGCAAAGTTCAGCCTATCGGCCGATCAGAAGCTGGCGATGCCCCGTAAACTGAAGAGACTGCTGCTGGAGATGGCAAAGAGGACGCCCATCGAGAGGCCAACCATCGTCACGGCTAAAAAGGTTTGTTATCTTGTTTTTTGTTCTTTATATGAACCAGTGTTGGCTGCGTTGTTGTCTAAACTAGTTACGACCCAAACTGAGCACATTGTTCTATTGTATCTGGGTGGGTTTAGTTCAGGCACTACAGTTGTCCCCATTAATCTAAAAATCGAATTAGCCAGTTTAGGTTTAGGGTTAACGTTATGGTTAGCAATTATGCATCCAAATCTCAAAGGGTATTGACTGGACATGAACTGGAACCGATATTCCAGTGTGATACCTCATTTGAAAGCCAAGACCTTCTAGTTTCTAAAACTATGTGTAAGATATGTGTGAGTGAAACACAATTTACATCACATTTCTCATTCATAACCCTAATCAAAACCCTGACCCTAAACCTAACCCTCGCCCCTCGGGAAGATTTTTGTATAGCCCAATATCATGAAAACACATCACACACCTCAAAAATCGCACTAGATCCTCTAGCTTTCTATTGCGGAACTTGCACGTAGCTCATGTCCTCCTGGTGCAGTACTGCAATCGCTCACTGCTCCTGACAGGGTGCCCCACTTCTTTGGAGGATGAGACAAATGCAGAGGACACATCTCTAAATGAGGACAAATGGAGTAAACTTAAAGTTGCTCTGTATAAATGTAATGATACAAAACATGATTTTGAACCATGTTATGATATCAGAAGTACTTTTATAAACTGCTTTAATAAAAGCAGTTGGATATGAACCTAATATGCAACATAAATAAGCTGCAGAGTGCAGTGTTGACACAAACTGCTTTGCTAAAACATGACCTTTTGTGTTTTTATTCATGCACTGACACTTGTTCGAATTGAGCGCCCCATTATTTTCTACTCTGTCCAAGTTATTTATGAGCGGACTCAAGTGCCGCCTCTCAGAGCTCCTGTCGTCACATATATCTGTTGCAGAGCTGTCGTGACTACTTATCTCGTCAGGGGACTAGCGCGGAGACAGTGTGGGATCAGCTCATCCACAGAGTGCACAAGGTAAAGCACATTGTTTTGATCAAAAACACCTCAGCACTTCTGACAATGTTACCTTGGTCAATCATTATTGTATCAGCATACTCACTCGGTCTATGCTCAGCTCAGTCATGTTTCAAATGGCACTGACGGCATTGTTAAATTTATTTCAAGGAGTATGTTTATGTTTTTCAGCCAGTCTCAAAGTACATAGAGGAGGACTTGAAAACATCTGATGCTGAACGGTTGTCAAATGAAGAGACGTCTGAACAGAACAGTGGTATGGAAGATTAAGTGAAACGCTCATGCAATTACTATTGAGATCTTGTTATGTTCTTGTATTAGATGCTACAGTCTGTCTCGATTGTCTATTATGTCTCCAGAGTCATGTCAGTCACAAGTCATTTCAATATCTGTGTGAATTGCATGAGACAATATCATTGATATTGTGTCTGGCGTTGTTGTAACTGTGCGTAGGCTTTGTGCCCATGGCCACTGAGAGCCGACTGGCTCCTGTACCTGGCCCTATTCCCCACAGTTACCCAGTCGACAGAGATCTACAGCTCCCAGAAGCCTTCACTTCCACCGCCACTCACTTCACACCCATCATTCTGACCAACCAGGACCAGGCAGAAAAGAGTCCCAGTGTTGGAGATGAGCTCGAAGGGTAAGGAGATAGAATGTAAGACTGGTATAGTTCAGGGATTTTACACGTTTTCAGACCTGATACAAACCGTGAGGCACAGTTAGTGTCCAACCTTTATTTAGTGTATCAAAGAGTTTCTACTTCTGCAGGATATTGTATTTGTATTTCCTTTTTTGTTCAAGCAGCAGACTAGACGCAACTATGGCATATTGCTGCCTCCTGCTGTTCGTTCTTCATATCTTACTTATTTATATTCTAAACTCTGCAGATATTTTAAGTGTTTGTCCAAAACTGATTGCATATACTGTACATTTTGAGTGCTGTCTTCATTTAATACTTCTGTTGGTAATCCAGCAAGTACCAGTTAATGAGAGATTTGCGATTTTTGCGATTGTTTTTTTGTGTCTGGTTTTGGTTTTCTGCAACTTCCCTGACCAAGTGTCAAACTTTGTATTGTGTGCATGAAGGCTCACTCTTCCTCTTACACTTTCAGGTACGTGGAGGGATTCATAGACAGCAGTGAAAACATTGCGGAGATCGGCCTGGAGTCCAATTCCAACCCTGAAGACCCCCAGCCTCGTACAGAACCTGTCTCCTGTCCTTCTGTAGAGGAGTTGGACTGCCAAACTATCACGGGAAGTGCGTCTAACACCCCCCCAAGTGACTCAGCACCCTTGTCTGCTATCTCCGACGTGTCTCATATTGAAGTCTCTCTACCGTCTCTAAACTCAAACCTCAATAACTGTGGCGTGTTCAACAATTACCTCTTTCGGCAAGATCCCACCACGGGGCATCTCTTCCTGGTCCCCGTTCAAGTTCGAGCCCCTGGACACCAAGGTCTGGACATCAACCTGTCTCTTGTGCCACCGTCATTAAAAGGACTTTTAGCAAATCCACACATCAGTGAAGATACGAGCATCAATCAGCGAAATGTAACCCAAAATCAGAAACAAGGAGTGGCAGCTCTGGACAACAACAGGAGCTTTTTAAATAAAGGCGATAAGGCTGGAGGACAAACTGCGGATTCCATGTCTCCAGAGGTGCACCCCGCTCTGCAGGAGGTGATGGATCTGCTCAAAGGAGAGTTTACACTGAATGGCAGTTTAGACAATGGACATGAGGACATTGCAATGGGTAAGACTTGTGAACCAGGTGGATATTGCATGCCTTACCTACTACACATTTATCAGCCGGTTTGCTTTTATTCCACCGTTATCATTGTCAGGGTTTCTACAGGCAAGTCAAATTTAATGCTTCTTAATGCCATTTTTAATACCCAAATACTGTATTATAATGCAGCAATCACAAAAATCATATGCATATTTTATTTCTCAAGATTTGCAAACAGTCCATTAGGTCTGAGGAATGAGGGGAAATCTTGATATTCAAAAGCAAACTGGACACAACAAGCAGCTTTTGGGCAAACATTTCTGCCAAAACTGCTGCTGAATGTGCTTGTCCTAACTTTTCGCTTTTCAGAAAACTTTATATTAATAGTAGAGCAATACCATTATCCCCCATTATCCTTTTGCCTCTCACAAAGAAGGTCCCAAGTTTGATTCCTGGGTTGGATTTGACCTTTCTGTGTGAATTTGAACGTTCTCTCTCTGTCTTGCATTTCCCCTTCCACTGAAAACGTATAAAATATAATGAGGTCTGTTGCCAGCACTCCAGATATTGAGCTACTTAATCTCAGTAATCTCATCCAGAATGGCTGAGAACGTAAAACATGTTTTCTGTGTGTGCATGTGTGAAGTCATATTAAAGCACATTCAAAAATACAGTAAAATCCTGTGCTTGGTTTTAGTTACAACTTAGTAGTTCACTGTTAGTACGTTATTAGTTATTAGCAGCATCACTAGTAGTACTTACATGTTCTTAAACTTCTCCTCCACATTTCTCTTTCCCGAGGGGAGTACATCTTCTCTCTTAAGGAGCTGGAGTATGAAGTGTTTGCTGCGGTGGTGAAGGAGAGGTTCAGTGATCTGTACTGGGACCAGGACCTGCTGGGAGTGCTGCACTGCCTCGTCAACTACAGCTCGACCACACTGTGAGTAGCAAGGCACCGTCAAAAGCTGATTTCAGTGTCATTTTTCAATGTATTAATTTTTAAATGTTCAAAAAATTCAGTAAATCAGTTTTAAAGTGGACATAAATTACGCAAAATCAACTTTGTTGAGGCTTAAACCATGTTTTAAAGGGACTAGACTGAGTTTAAAAATGTTACAATTATATATTTTCCTCCCCCTACATGTTCCAGCAATGTCTTAATGTGTTGAATGAGCCCAGACCTGTTCACCACAACTGCCGCTAAAAGCCTGCACTGTCACTCAAAAAGTTGTAATTTCGGGTGCAATATAGAACCTGCAGTTACGCGTAAGACCTGAGGTGGCAGTAGTGAGTATAAAATGACAACTTGCATCTAGCCCCTTTAACATTGGTCCCTTGTCAAAGACATACCTGGAGTAGTATTTCACAACATTCACACAGTTTGGAGTAATCTTCAAATAAAGCTGTTGAATTTGGCTGTTTCTTCTTCTACGGCGTCAGCGCCTCGTTCTGTACTTCCTGATTTCAAATGTGTCATTGTTTCAAAAAAGCTGTCCTCCACATTTTTAATGCTAATCCAACATTATCGATTTTGAGCTGTTCTGTGTCGAAGTGTGTTTAATCACGTCATGCTGGAGCTGCTAACTACACTGTATCCAACTTGGAAGTTATTTTTTAAGAAAATTATTCCTTTAGCTGCCAGCAGGAGGAGCCCCAGTCAAGATTTTCACCAGCACTTTCGCTAAAATGTAAAATATCAAAGCTGAGAAACCCAAAATAAATACATGTGTGTGTCCAGACTCATGAGAGGAGTTGATTGGGTTTTCATTTCACTTCATTTATAATTTGAATTACTTTACTTTACTTTGAATATTACTGTACGGCAGAGTGGCTGAGTAGTTTGTCCTTTTGTCTCACAGCAAGAAGTTTATTTTGTTTTTAGTCCTCCGATTTCCCTTACCTCTGAAACATTTGGGTCAGGATGGGCCAATAATGGCGGCACGTGGAATCACAGCGCCTCAGGACAAACCCTCCATCTGATAAATAAAGCACTTTACCTTTATATACTGTAAAACAACAAACATAAACAACATATTCATTAGGTCTTCATTGTTTGTTTAAGAGCCTCTCCTCCTTTTCCACACCGGTGTTGCATCTAATTCAGCTTCTGCACAATACCCTCAGTGCTAACTTACCCCATAACAACACTATCCCTATGGTTACTGTAAACTCACCTGTACAATGGACATCTAACCGTAAATAGACTGTCAATGTTGTCGGAGCACACAAAGCCCCGCACCTATTGTTACTGATATGAACAAGTGGCAATGCTCAAGTGTTGCCGAGACTGAATGAAGCGTGCTCACTGAACCCTTCACACCTCTGCTTTTCATTTGAATAGCTTACACACAGAGAGCATTGGTCTGTCTACTGTTGCTTTTCATCCAGCCGTAGCCTCCCCGCTCTCCGCTCCGGGCGATACATGGAAAAGCCCTTTAATCTGCTCCAGTGGGGAGACATCACAGTGTTTTTGTGTGTGTGTTGTTGTTTTTTTGTCCACTGCTCCTCCGGGCAGTGGACATCGGAGAATACAGCACAAATACATTTGAATATGAGGAATATACAGCATGTTTTAGTACGCTGAATTTGATCTCTTTGGAACAATTGGCACATACATTGAGCAGGAGATGCGAGCGCTGAACTCATAAGGTAAAATCCAATGTTTCTTCTTGGTCTGTAATGGATGTGTTTTTTATCAATTGCCACTTCAGCTCAAATTGAGTAAACTGTTCTTTTGTTAACTCATTCAAGTTGATTTGTCACTAGCTTGTTTATTTGTTCCTTAGTTATTATTGTTCATCACATTCATAATTTAACAATGTCATTTATTGTTACCTAATCCTGATTCTTATGTCTTACAATGCAAATAAGTTGACACAAACAAGATCACACGCCGTTAACTTTGATGGCAGTTGTGACATTGTTTCAGTGAGCTTCTGCAATGTCAAAAGCTTTATTTCCATTCAGTGTTGCATCAATTTTTCACCAAGATGTTGTGACCACTGCACAAAGCCGTCTCCAGCACATCCCAAAGATTCTCAATAGGGTTTAGATCTGGACTCTGTATCGGCCGATCCATGTGTGTTTTGGTCAGGCAGTGTAATTTGATATTCAGTCATCGCTCACAGTCCATCATTTTAGCTGCCATGTCCAAGTCTATCCCCCACTTTCGGAGTGAAATGTGATATTGTGTCTAAAATATATCCGTGTATGGCAGTGTCGACAAAACTGTTACGGAAGGGGCTACTCATTTTATAAAAAGTACATTTATTTCGTCAGTGCTTCTCCAACTGTGGTGTGTACCATTTGTGACCTTGTTCATTTGAGTCAAGGCAGTTTTATTTATACTGCATGCATTTAAGTTAAGAGTTTTTTTTTCTGATTTAGACATGGTTTACTATAATTTCGTCCAAAGGAGGTCTGTTGTTAGATCTGGTTTAGTCCTGAATTGCTCTTGGTCTTTATTAGAGGAAAACATTAAATCGCTATTTATCATACTGGGTCAAACTGTAAAGTCGTACTATCTCCGTCATAGCCTTGACTGTGGTGCTCAGACGCCCACTCTCAGCCTCTAAATGTTTTGCTTGCGTATCAGTATGACGCTCTTGGAGGGTATTTATCCCTCTTCTGTGGAAGCATGGACAGACTTGAATGGTAGGACTAGCGCAATGTGTCGAGTTCATGTCTCCGGGTCCCGCACCGATGGTAAATAAACTTCTCCTGTATAAGACATCCTAACTGCTGCCTATTCTTCATCAATCCTCTCGAACATCATTGTTATTTCTCTAACAGTCTTGGGCTGTGGTGGCACTAGGAAGATTTATGTTTTACAAGGAGGTGCTTTACACTTTACATTGTATCATATGAAAGAGCCACACCACAGCAAAGGTTTGGTGTGAAATTGCAAAGGTTGAAGGTATATTGAATGTATTTTGACGTTAATACTGTTTATACAAAGCACGTCCAAACAAAGAAGCAATGACTGAAACCCCCACTACATATTCTGTATTGCAGTGTGCAGTCTGTATCACAGACTGCACACTGTTATTTATTTAATTCGTTATAATTATATCTGGCTTCTCATGTGTTTTTGTGTGTTGTCTGTCCTACTGTAGCCCATACAGACGCTGTGAGGAGCAGGCGGCCTCGAAGGCAGTGAAGAGGGCATCGGGGATTGAACCAGTGCCCCCTGGTGTCTGGGGAGAGGATTGCAGGGAACTGTGCCTGGACCTGAATGGAAACATACACACCACAGACAGCCCTGATGCAGTGGGCTCATGGGTTCAGGCTGAGCTTAAAACCGAGCAGGGAGCGGGACGTCACACTGATGGTTATCAACAAGAGGCAGAGCAGACCCAACGCTGCATCATTAAAGGTATTGATGTTAGCTCTACAAAAAGATGAAGAAAATCTAGCGCTGAACAAACAATGAGGATTTATAATGGCTTAATGAAACGTCTTAGTGGATCTTTCATGATAAGGATAAAAATCGACCCATGAGCCAATCCCTGTGACAATCAGTGCTTACCACTTACTCCACCTACTGGTCAGTCCTGTCATGTCCTGAAGTGTGAACTCTTAGAAGCAACACATGGCTCTGGTTACTTCTTGTGAACCTCAGAGGCTCAGCAGGGTTGGGTCTGTTTCGTACCTGGATGGGAGACTGTGAGGAGATATCTGGTAGTTTATGTGAGTGGTCACAGCCTCGTAGGGTTCGTTACCGCAGTTTCTGTCCATCTGTCTTACCTGCGTCTACATACTTTGCTTACCACCACAGTGTATAGAGTGAATAACACATTTTAAAAAATGCACTTCCCTTTCCTCTTGGCAGATATATCACGATTTTAAGTGCACGTGGATTGTATTTTAGCAGTGACAACATAGTGCCTTCACAATCCACAGCAATGTATAATAGTAATTATGGCTGCACAATTTGGACAAAAAACCTAATTGTGATGTTTTTCTGAAAAATATTGCGATTGAATTTGCTACTGTCAAACAACATAGTCTTGTTTATTTTCACATTAGAACAATACACAATAATCTACTTTCAAAAATATTTGGTTTTATGTGATCAGCGCCATCTTCTGGAGGTTTCGGCCTCCACGTTTCCCTGACATTCAGAGTACCTCTGAGGGACGGCCACGTGACTAAAATTAGTTAGGGATGGAATCACATAGCATCTATCTAAACACTTTAGAATCTGCTTTATGGAAACTCAGACATTTTCTCTGTTGCAGGTGAACCTGAGATCCCAAGGCTCAACAATCGGTGACATCTATCACTAAAATATAGAGACAGAAGAAAAAAACTCGGTTATTGCAGTAGTCAAAACCTCGATTTCAATATCGATTAACCTTGCAGCCCTAATAGTAATAGTAAAAGGCTGTAAGTAGTTCATACTAATGTGTTTTCCTCAGTAGAGCTTTAAAATTAGATGCGTACAGCATTAGATTAAATAATGGCATTGTATTTATCTGACCACACATCAGATCTGATACTTTCAGGGTCAGTAGTCTTGTGCTGTGAAGAGCTAGTCTTCTTTCTTGTTACTTGGCTGCACATACACACTGAAGTTATGAGCTTTATGTATTTGATTGGCTGTTGGACGCTGCTCTAAAGATTCATTTGCATTCATTTCAGTCCAAGTCTCTGAGGAGAAAAAAAAAAACGTCCTTAATTTTCAGCTTCTTCTCCGGCCTCTTTCTCATCAGGGACCTTTGAACAAGACCCAAAGCCATGAAAACACAGCTGTTACTTTGATTTTTAGGTATGCTTGGTCACACTTTCACTGATACTCCAGATATATGCCATGATAAAACACCAGTTGATCTTTCGATGCCTGTAAGCGTAAAGCCACAAACAGCGGCCCCATTGTTCGTCCACATTAATGATGTTAGCCCACACCCCCAGCTAGTCATGGATATTCCAGTGTTTTGGCTTCCCATGTGACCCTCTCTGACGTGGTTGACTTTCTTTTTTTCCCCTCTTTTTTTCCCAGGCATAAGCACAGACAGTTCGGACGCGGGTGCGATGGAGGGCGGTGAGCTCTCAGCGGGGGCCGGCGATGAAAGCCCTTCTGAAGCTGAGCTGACGCTGGGCAGAGACGAAGCATCCATGGACCTGGAGGACAGCGACTCCGGGGCGTCCGTAAGGCTGCTCTCCCCAGGGACGACGAGGGGTTTTGGGGTGGAGGGACCGATCCACTGCCTGAGCGCGGCCTGGGACTTGGCCTTCTACGAGGAGCGCT
This sequence comes from Neogobius melanostomus, assembly GCA_007210695.1. Taxonomy (NCBI): domain Eukaryota; kingdom Metazoa; phylum Chordata; class Actinopteri; order Gobiiformes; family Gobiidae; genus Neogobius; species Neogobius melanostomus. The sequence continues at coordinate 1,263,040 of VHKM01000079.1, read as the reverse complement.
GTTTTAGCGAGGAGGTGATGAAGTATGCGGTGGATCTCGGGCAGCATACCGGAGGGGCGGCCTGTGTGGATGCGAAAACCCAGGTGAGAAGAGTGTAGGTGACGTCAGCGCTGACCTTATGAGCGTGAACAAAGAGACGGCTGTGTGTGCCGTGTTTATGACGCTGCTCTAAGCATCATCAATATAGATCATCACATCAGACAGTTTAATTTAAATATTGCTGGTAACATTATATAGGTTTGGTACTCTAGTATAAAATGCATTGCACTACGAATATGACATTATTTGTATTTGTAGACTTTTTTCCCAGCAAACATTCAGGGCACCCTCTAATTAGCCAGGATCTTGAGTGACAGCTTTACCCGACCTATTTTCACTTTTAGTGATGCCGAAAACAAAGAACCCAGTAGAAACAGACACAGCCAGAACATGCAAACTCCATGTTGAAAGGCCCCACTCCAGAAAAAATAATCATCTTGGATTAGAAGATCTGCATCTGCGTTGATTTTTGAGTAGATATGGACTTTTTTCCCCACATTTCTTGAATTTACCATTACCATTGAATTCACCTTTTTCGTTTCAATTTAGGAGTTGTTTTCTGTAGTGAGAGTTAATGTATCTTATTTTAAGCAACGTTGTTTCATTGTCAATTTATTAAAACGATTAAGATTGTCCAAACCTACTCAAAATCAGCAAAATTACCTTAATTCAAGCAGTTTTTATCCATTTATCTTATTTATATGGCTGTTTTACCTAAACCCTGTCAATGGAGCATGTTTAGAGTGATTCAGCTGTGCTTTTAGGCGATTAGATTTTTTTCCCTTGCTATGTATACACTGTATTGTGGAGAGTGCAATCAAAGATGCGCAGGAGTCGCCGTGGTTCAATCGTTGAGCATTGTTCACAGGTCCCAATGTCAACAGTACACATACACACTCTTCTGGCGTCCTTGGGCAAGACTCTTTACCCTCATTGTTTATATGAATGTTATGTGTGAATTGTTGGGGGGGGATGGTCAGCTTTGTTTTCATGGTCTGCAGTTGTTGCCACCAGCGAGTTTGGAGCAGCTTTGAATCCATTTTCATGATAATTGTGTAATGTTGTCAAAGGAAGAGTCCCAAAAGAACCATTTGCAACTCTGCGTTTATGTCATGGTGAAAACGAAACTTGTTTGTAATCATTGTGAATTCATGAGAGACAGATCAATTGGAATACCATATTATAGAAGATCTTTGAAAACATTCACACCAATTTGCTTCCTTATATGGCTAATAACAGTATTTTATTACCGTATTATTTCAAAATGTACATAAGGGTGAAAGATGACCGGCTGAATGTTCAACAGGTTTTACATTTTCCAGAGAGAGATGCAAGTTTAGAAGGGGATTGTAAAAATATGGATTTTGCTGTAGAAACACCATTGGATTAAAATGGAACCAATGAAGTAGATAATGATTTTTCCAGATTGTGTAATTATCATGTAATGCAGCAGTAAACGTTAGGAGGGATTGTGCGTAACAGCAGAAAAACAAGCAAGACATTTTTTTGTGTGTGGAAGAAATATCCTGCATTTTAAGTCACCTTTCTACATTGTTGATTGTAGCACATGCAAAATGAAGTAATCACCATTAGGGGTGGGAACCTCTGGGTACCTCACGATTCGATACGATACGCAATACATGTTTTACGATAACGATTATCTCCCAAATGCGATACTGTGATAATCAATATATTGCACAAAAATAACCTACGATACATGACGATAAAAAAAGCATGCTACTTTTAACCTTTATTTTAACATACTACATATTATTCATCATTTACATTTCTTTTCATGTGCTTTGTACCATTTTTTCTGTGTCTATAAATGATCCCTGACTTACACGCTGGAAATGGGTCTATATATCTGTCAGTGACTTCATTTACATTTAAACAAACAAGCAGGGCCGGCCCTAGGCAAGATACAACTTTGAACTTTTGATCCAAATAGCATGCTATAGTTGTTTGTCGTTTGTTTTCCAATCCTCTTGGACACTTTTGGATATGGTTAAGGCTTGTTTTTATTTTATTATGATTATCATTGTTATATTATATTATGTTCATCTATTCAACAACAACAAAAAAGATAAGAGCATGTGCATCATAAAACGCACAACAGTTCTTTTGGAGGAGGAACCTCCACTTCTGAAGTAAATTTCCGAATGTTCATTGCAATGTTAAACGGCCCCCCGGGGGCGTAGAAGGACCAAAGATGGCTCGTTTGAAAGCTTGAAATCTCTAGTTTCCAACACAAAAGACCGCAAGTCTCTAACAAAATGTAGATGGTGGGAGTATGGGGGTTAAAAAATTCAGGCGCAATTTGGCCCTAGGCAGATGGCACCCTAGGCGGCCGCCTGGGTCACCTATGCCTAGGGCCGGCCCTGCAAACAAGAAACCACAGTCCTATTTAAAAGAATTAATCAACCTCAAATTAATCGTATTTATACATATAAAACGATAATTAAAAGTAATTTATTTGTGTTTGGTCCAAGTGCTTAAAACTGTAGTGCTGCCCCCTGCTGTCCTGACTGAATTCTTGATCATTGTTAGCCTCTATTGACTGTGAAAACAGTGGAGCACTGCTAGCTCAATAATGTACATAGTGGCTCTCATTAATATGCACCACATCATCAAAAGTATCAATACCGGTATCGTATCGTTCTGCAAAATATCGCGATATATCGGAAAATCGATATATTCACGCTCCTAATCACCATAATAAAATGCTTTCACTGATTTATATTGATCCACTAACCCTGCTGTAGAGTTCAAATGAGCGTTTTCCTCTGTGATGAAGAAGGGCGCGTGAGGCTGAGGAGTGAATAGGAACAGGAACGTGTGCGGGACTTTAAGATAATTGGCGTATTACTCTCTCCAAACTGGATGTGAATATTGATGCGTTTGAACTCAGCCCTGGGCAGAGGATGCCATTATCTTCCGCGGAGGCGCATTAATGAAGCGCTTTTGTGTTAGCTCGCTTTGATGACTCCCCGGCTCCTTCAGAGGCTCTTATAGTCGCTAATAACACACCTGATGAGCTCCAACAGGGAGGGGGAGAAAAGTGCTTTGAAAGATGTGTTTGGTGAATTCGGTTGCTACTGTTTTGCTCTGTAAATGCCCAAAGGCTGCACGTACTGAGACCTTACTGTCATTTAAATACTTAATGGGGTCAAAGCAAGTAGCACGTGGATCAGCAGCAGCGCCATTTATGCATTTTATGCTCACACATCATTGTCTCATTTACATATCAGATTTGCGGCCCCAATACTGTAATACAGAAAAAAATCAAATGGTAAATCAAGTGCAAAATGCCAACAAAATAGCATATTTTATATTGATCAGTGACCCTTACTGTATGTGTGATGTAGTGTTTCATTTGCTTGGAACAGGAAGTGCAGCAGCAGTTGGTGATTGAGACGAGAAATCTGAGGAAAACAAGGAACTTCTATCACAAGCTGCTTCAGCAGGAGAGAAAGAACAAAGGTACTGCCCTAAATAAGATGGTTACTTATTACGCCGTGAAGATTGATGTTTTTCTTGTTCGGAAACTCACTTAGATAAATGCTATGTCATCAAATAAAAAATAAAACAACATTGCAAAATAGTATCTTCAATTAAAGCTAAATTTACTTTTATAGCTGTTTACCATCTTACCATGTTGTTCTCTCATCAAAAACACACCTAGAGTCGCATGTTTGAATAATCGTTGGATCTTCACCAGTGGCTATCCTTATCACCATGGTGGCAGCTCTCAAAAACTCCTTTTCCCCAAAAGCTCCTCCTGAGGTCCTACGTATCCAGGAAATACTTTCCTCACGTCTCGATCTCTTGCTTAATCCTCTCATTGCGAAGTGAAAAGACTCGCCATAGCTTCACTACAACCACACGTGCCAAGCAGGGGATTGTTTGTGTGTTCTTTTTCTCTTTGAAACAGCTGCGCAGCAAAGGTTAGCAAGAGGAGGGATGTGTGGGAGGGCTTATTTTAGCTCACTCGGGGACCAGGAAGTGAAGCTATTGGATATTTGTATCAGCTGTTTTAGATCAATATTGCGTTTTCTAACCAACAAAGTGTAAGATAGTGACAAAGATGTGTTAAACATTATTATCAAAAATCTGGAAAAAGCATAATACCGCCTCTTTATTATAACTTAGAAGTAACCTGCTTTTTAAAATCTGTAAGTGTACTTTTATTAAAGGCACACTGCGTAACATTTTGGACTATATTTTCAACTCTCTTCAATACAAAACATGCTCCTAAATGACCAGCTCATAGCTTCGTAATCAAAGAATGAATTTGGATGAGAATCAAACCTGTTTTAATCTCAAATTCTGCTGCCTCAAGTCAACATCTCCATGGAGACGAGCTGGAGACGTACCCTCTCCCAGTAAAGATACAGTCATGTCTTAGGAGAGCTGAGCCACTCACAGCAAAAGCTCATGTTTGTTTGTACATTCACGAGGTATTTTTCAATGACGAAAATATCTGTCATAAAATAAGTGCTTGTATTTAAATTGTATTTATTAGGTAAAATTCTACGCGGTGTGGCTTTAAGTAAACAATTTCGTCACGGATGCTTCTGTTTTAGCACCAAAATGGAGAAATAAATTTGGATATGTCTCCCCGAGGGTTAGCAAACTATTTCCCAAGGCCTTGCCATAATTGCAAAATAGTTTCTATTGCAATGACGCATTGAATGAGTAGTTTTAGATGGCTCTGACAGTAATGAAGACTATAATCAGGCACTTTGTAATAGCCCAGTTAGTGTAGCATGAACTTGAAAACCCTCTAGATTAGGCGAGAAGCTGAATAAACCTCTTGTTTTCAAAAGGCTCCGACAACAAACTGATGCTGTGCAAACTGAAGTCTCAGCTGGAGGAGCTGCGGTCGAAAGTGCTCTTCCTGGAGTGTGTCAAGAAATACCTCGAGGTACCACATTGCCATACTCACAATGTTCTTTTCACTGAATCTGCCTCAGAACTAATCTTTATTTCAAATAGTTTTGATTAGTTTAGACCTGCTTAAAACCACGGGCAATTTGTATCATTTTGCCATTTTGATCTTTTTTGCTGACTGAAAAGACTTCTGTCAGCTTTTGCTTCATGTGAATAGGGTCAATATTTACAGAGGTATAATCATAAACCACTTCCAAGCAACAGTCCTTTCTCAACAAGTTCCTTACGCATACACATACACATCCATTTGAATTATAAATCGTAAAATATAAATGCTGAGATGCCAAATGTAAGTTTATATTATATAAATATTATATTCTGTGAATTTTGCACCTTTGTCAAGTCTGTGACCCAGTGAAGCGCTCCCACCGTGCTGTATTCTCTTATAAACATATTCTCTTTGAACAGGTTTTGAGCATTGACCAGTGGGGGTTGGAGAGCTCGCTGCTGCCCTCTCTGGCTGAGTGTGGGCCTGATGCGCTGGAGCTGCAGTCGTCAGAGGACTCCTCTGTTTTATCCTACAGCTGCAGCAAAGGAAGGGTGCGCTGCAGCTCGGGTCTCCTGCAGGCCTCATGGCTTACCTCTTTGCCAGGTAAACTCGAAAAGCTACAGGGCTGTTTAGTTCTGTAGTACATCCTAGACGTCTACAGTGGAACATCTATAGGACCTATTGTGGTACTTCACTGTTAGTTACAGTGGTACACTAGCAACATAGACTGGGCCATATTGTAAAGTGTTACCTTTTATTCTAAAGCCTTCCATACAGCATTTGACACGGACAAACACAAGCTGTAACTTTAACATAGGAAATTGTTTAAAGAGGGGTATTATGCTTTTTTCAATCACATAGCACCAGTCTATAGCATACTACAATGATGAAGTAACCTTCTGTTGGTCTGTATATGCAGTAAATTAAAATAACTGCCTTGAATAAAATTGCTCTCTCAAAATGGCTGTACTGAACGTCTTGAAATAGGCCTCTGTCTCTTTAAGAAGTTTCCGACACGCCCCTTCAGCACACTGCTGTGGCATCTAAACAACAACACCTGGATTTTAAATTTATTCAATATGATTTACAGAACACCGAGAACGACATCGACCCTGAACATAACTTCTTTACAACATCTGTCAATGACTGTCAGTATTACACAGAGGACCTTTATAATTGCAAATTCAAGAACGTTAATGCTTTTTCTGTAATCCACTTCAACAGTCGAAGCTTATATGCTAACATTGACCACATCAAGAGCTTTCTAAAACAGTTTTCAAAGCCATTAATGTAATTTTAATAACAGAAACATGGATTCATAATAACAGAGAAATGGACTTTAGTATCGAAGGTTATGAGTTTACAAGTATGAACAGACGAAACAAGCATGGTGGGGGCGTAGCTATGTTTGTAGACTCAAACTATTGTTATAAAGTAATCGAAAATAAGTCTATGGCAGTGGATGATGCACTTGAATGCCTTACTATAGAAATTGCAAGGGAAAAAAGAAAAATATTATTGTAAGTTGCATTTATAGGACTCCTGGCTCCGATATAGAGTTGTTATCTAATTGGATGGAGGAGCATTTTTCAAGCTCAAATCAGAAAGTCATGTTTGTGGGGGGAGATTTTAATATCGACCTGTTAAACCCAAATAAACACAAAAAGACGGACGAATTTATAAATACCCTATTCAGCATAGGTTTGTATCCTCTAATAACCAAACCGAGCAGAATTACAACCCATAGTGCTACTCTAATTGACAACATTTTTCAAATGAAATAGAAACTGAATTAATCAATGGACTAATGATAAATGACATAAGTGACCACCTGCCAGTTTTTGTAACATACAAAAATGAAGATCAAAAAAATAAAGAGGAAACCATGCACTGGTTTAGAAGAGTAAAAACAGAGAAAACTATCGATGCACTTAATAAGGAACTATTGATGCAAGATTGGAGTAATATATACAGAGAGATTGACACTGATAAAGCTTAGGATGAGTTTGTGCAAGTATTCCAAAAAGTTTATGATAAAAATTGTCCAACGAAAAAATACAGTAATAACAGAAAGTGTAAAGATAAAACATGGATGTCTAAGGGTTTGCTAAATGCATGCAAGAAAAAAATTCACTTTACAAAAAATTTATAAATAATAGAACAAAAGAAGCTGAGGATAAATATAAGAAATATAAAAATAAACTGACAGGTATCATTAGAAAATGTAAACAGGATTATTATAATAAGTTGTTAGATAGCAATAAGAATAATATTAAAGGTTTATGGAATATCTTAAATAGTTAATTAGAAATAAACCAAGAATCATTAATTATCCACAATATTTCAAAGATGAGGATAATACTTTAAATAATATGAATGAAGTAGTCGAAACATTTAATAAATTCTTTGTAGATGTTGGACCGAATCTTGCTGCAAAATTGCAAATGTTGAGAACTATAATTGTAAACTGATAGACACAAATCCTATGTCCATGTTCCTCAAACCTGTGGAGGAAAAGGAGATACTGGACATTGTTAAAGGGTGTAAAAATAAAACCTCGACAGATTACCATGACATGGATATGAAAACTTTGAAAACTGTTATTGAAAGTATCTCTAAGCCGTTAACATACATCTGTAACCTATCGTTGCAAACTGGACAATTTCCTGATGGTATGAAAGTAGCAAAAGTGATTCCTCTGTTCAAGGCAGGAGATAAACATCTCTTTACAAACTACAGGCCTGTTTCCCTTTACCGCAATTCTCCAAAATCTTAGAGAAGGTTTTAACTCTAGACTTGACAGCTTTATTGAAAGTAATAAATTACTCTCTGAAAATCAGTTTGGTTTTAGGAATAATCACTCAACCTCACATGCGCTCTTTGATATAATCGATGAAGTAACTAATTCTGTAGACAAGAAGAAATATGCAATAGGGTTATTTATTGACCTGAGTAAAGCGTTTGATACAATAAACTATGATATACTAATTAATAAACTAGAACATTATGGATTAGGGGGGTAGCTCTACAGTGGGTTACCAGTTATTTAAAAAATAGAAAACAATATGTGAAAATAGGTGATTATCAGTCGAGTTGTCAAGAAATTGTGTGTGGTTTACCTCAAGGTTCCATTCTGGGCCCAAATTGTTTAATATGTACATCAACGACATTTGTAAAACTTCTCAAATACTTAAATTCATCTTGTTTGCAGATGATACAAATATTTTTGCATCAGGAGACGATTTACAACAACTGTGTCGGATTGTTAACTTGGAACTCAAAGTGTCAATAAGTGGTTCAAACAAAATAAATTATCCTTAAATCTGAGTAAAAGCAAAATGATGATATTCGGCAATCGTAATTCCAATGCTCAGGAAGCAATTCAGATAGAAGGTGTTGTCATAGAGCGAGTGCATGAAATCAAATTTCTTGGAGTTATTATAGATGATAAAATGACTTGGAAATCGCACATTAAATATATATCTACGAAAATTTCTAGAAGCATTGCAGTAATAGCAAAAGCAAAGCACATTTAAACATCAAAGCTCTACATATCTTATACTGTTCTCTGATTTGCCCTATTTAAATTATTGCACTGTGGTTTGGGGTAGTACTTATAAAAACACAGTAAAACCAATAGTAATGTTGCAAAAAAGAGCTATCCGAGTAATTCATAAAGTTGGGTTTTTGGACCACACAAACTCATTATTTTTAAAATCAAAGATCATGAAGTTTTGTGACATTGTTGAGTTCCAAACTGTACAGATGTTATACAAAGCAAGATACAAACTGTTACCAGGCCAAATACAAAGAAGGTTCCAAGAACGTACTGGTCGTTATGAATTACGTGATGAATTGAACTTTAGGATTCAGAAACATAGCTCAACTTTGAAAAGCTTTAGTCCGACAGTTAATGGTGTACAATTGTGGAACAAAATGGAGATGGACTTGAAACGATGTCCAAACTTCAACCTGTTCAAATATAAATACAAACAAAAGACTTTGAAAAGTACAGAGAAGAAGATACACGTTGCCACAAGGGGGAGTAGTAGAATTAAATTGCATTTGCATTTTATTAACTAAGACAGTGTTGTTGCTCTGAACGGTTGTCATTCTATTGCTCTAAATTACAAAATTGAGAATTAGGATAAACGAGTTATGGATCTGTTGAGAGGGATCCTCCCAACGGGCTCATAAACCTCGTCTTTTAACGCACCACTAAGCATAGGAACATCATTTACAAATACAGCTAGTTAGGGCAGCTGGGTGGGGTTTGTTGATGGGGAGTTACTGCCCTCTTCAACTGGCCCGTTCTACACCCTGGCTTTTTAATGCACTACAGTATGTAGGGCTTACATATTACATAATCCATTGAACAAAAAAAACAAACAAAAAAAATCTATGATGGAAATGACAACTGGGAAGTTGCAAGATCATGGATAATATAATATGTATATTAATGTGCCTTTTGAACACAGAACTAGTGCCTTTTGGAAGTTGTTAACTGTGAACCTTCTCTGTAAAAAAAAAAAAAAAAAAAGAAAAAGAAAAAAAAGGGGATGTATGTATGTATATATATATATGTATATGTGTGTATATATATGTATGTGTATATGTATGTATGTATGTAGGTGTGTACGTGTGCATATATGTGTATAAATAACTTAAGGATCGCCCTTTTCACTTGCTTTGTATTAGCCATAGCGTACATGAAATGAGACAGCTGTTGTAGTTGTGTTTCCTTTCAGTTGTGTTTCTTTTCCTTTCCGTTCCGTTAAACTCTGTTAATTTATATTTGTACAAACAATTCTAGAGATGCTTTGTGGGTGTGGTCCATGTTGAAATGGCCGCTCTAGTGGGTTGTAGGTTCTCTTTGCCGGTGGGACAAATAAAAAAATCAAAATATGATGTTGCTTAATGTAGGATTGATAATGTAACTATAGCAGGTAAAGTTGGGTCACGGAGGGGTACGATGTGTGTGTGTGTGTGTGTGCTGTGTTCCTGCTCTTGTGTCTTGTACGTTGTAACATGCTCCCTGTACTAGTGTGATTTGATCAATTGTTTTTATTTCATTGATGTCGGGGGTGGGCGCTTATAAGCTTTGCTTCAGCCCACTCCTTTTGAGCAGAATTTTAACTGCTCAAATAAACTAATAAACTAAACTAAACTAAACAACAACACTGTGCGGGGAGGGGGCTCTGCTGAGCTGAGGAGCAGTGATTGGTGGCTTGGCTGGTGACGAAAGGTCCAGAGGCGTCTCCAGGAGGTGGGGGCGTTCCTAGGAGGACTGAGGCATAGCTACACCTAAAATGGCTGCCGTCTAAGTTTTTACTGATTACTCAAAAATACGTGAATGAGCCAAGGCAACACTCCAGGCATGTGTTTAATGAGGGAATGACATAACATGATATAAAGCTTGAAAAAGTCGATTTTACATAATACCCCCCCTTTAAATTACTTTTTTCTTCTTTTTTTTAAGACATTGACATTGAACCGTACTTTGGATAAAGAAAAAAAGTTGTTTTGAAATGCCCTTTCAACACTTTAACTCGTTATATCGTTATAGACACACAATGTTTCTCTGGGAACTAATTAGTTTGACTCAAATAAAAGTATTCCCTTTTTCCCACAGAAATGCTGCAATGGACGGCTACATCCAGCAGTTTTTATACACTTTCCGTTACTTCTGCACCCCAGAGCAGTTACTACAGTTCATTATGGACAGGTTCAACAGCGCTGCAAGGTAAGATGTAACCGCTCACGTCAACCAGTACTCGTAAATAGGAAATAATCAGAAGATAATAATATAGATCTTTAAAAAAATATTTTCAGGGAGGGTCCGGACTTGTCAGGAGGCAGTCTCAAGGTGTTCCACAGGAGTTTGGACCTGCTGCTGCTCTGGGTGTCGGACTGTAAACTGGTGGACTTCACAGGGAACAGCAGCCTGGTGGAGACATTGGAAAACTTCGTCAACACGCAGGTATGGATACGCTAAGTGCTTATTTTATTAAGTGCGCCTTTATAACGGCAGTTGCTTGTTCTCTGTAGGTGATTCCCGTGGACAGTCGAGGCGAGGCCATTCTCTCTGCTCTGCACAGCTCCGCAAACACGAGCTGGGCCCAGGACAAAGGCAGTCAGATCAGTTTAGCGGATGAGGACGACCTGGTGTGTCTGCACTCTTCAACAGAGGACCTGGGAAAGAGGGTAATTCAACTTAAAGTGAGATATTGTGCAAAATATGAGCTTTAGAGGAGCTGCATCTCCATAAATAAGTACATAGATAAATAAATACCTGGAATAGTCTTCTCCTTCTGTTCTTCTATTCTAGTTAAATTGTTTGTGTTGAAACAAGGGCTTTTCAGTTGTTCAGATGAATGACAGAACCTCAGCCCGCGTGATTCCCCAGTAATGTGTGACTAAAAACCCTTTTACAGTAGGGTTTAGTGTGACAGTGATAAAAGAGTTGAACGTTCTGCTGTTCATGCCCCCAGTGGAGGATCAATCGCGTGGTGGAGCCCTCGCCCACTGTGCCCAAAGACAGGTCGTTCTCCATCGCGGCGGCGCTGCCTGTGCCCTGCTACAGCTCCATGTTGGACGACCTGACCGCCTCCGGTGTCCACAGCGAGGAGCGGCTGCCCTTCTGCCAGAGCGACTACAGCCCGCAGCACTTAGCACAGCAACTCACACTACTCCAGCAGGTGGTTTTGCTGCATATTTGAACTAAGTCAAGGCTCATAATCAGAATTCTGAATCCTAAAATCGTATTACACACTTATTACACATTCACATGAACTAATTGTGATGCTTCCTAGATTATTTGTGGATTGTTCCCTCAGTTTAGTCAGCTGTTTTCTGTTATTTAAATGGGCTTGAATTTAAATAATATTTTATTTTATTTATGTATTTGAGCAGGGGGTTTTTTCCCCCCTAAAATAATGTCACAATTATACAGTTTATAGAAGCTCAAAGGGAGTAGACTCAAGCAAAAAGTGCCTTGTTCATGTAAAATAAATTACTTTTGCATTTCATAATCTTACAGTTAAGGCATTACATTGACATTATATGTAAACAATTCTTCCTGAGTGAGTGTTATACCAAACTCATTATATAATATACACGTATTTGCAAAAGTTAAGACTGGGGTGGGGTGGGCCATATCGTATTGTATATCGTTATTGCAATGTAATTTTTTGTACATTTTTACAAAATGTGTGGACACTATATAATTGATGGTACGCTCAGCTCCATCAGAGCAGCATAAACACCGACTGTAGAACACGGGACAGGCGCTTAAAAAATGTGAACTGCTTGAGTAGATCATATTTGCGAGGAAATTAGTATGCCCTTAAAAAAAATATATACTGTATATCACTGAATTAATCTTCCCAATAGGCGCAGGGCTGGGATTTTGAAGTAATTTGTTGATTGTCAATTATCTCGTCAAATATATTGTTATCGTGATATTTCTTTTTCATATCGTGATATAGATTTTAGGCCATATCGTATTGCCCTAGTTAAGACTCTAAGGGGCGACTTTATTGCAAGCAACAAAGAGAACGCTGCTCTCCTTTTGCAGCCTCACATCTTTTCCTCGTTGACAGGTCATGCGTCATGTTCTTCTTCTGTTGCCTTTTCATCCTCGTTTTTGTCGCCATTTTTATGCTTCTTTTTTTTTTTTAAAGCTTTTAGATTTCGGTAAGGCCAAACTGGAGAAACTGTACTCAGTTCAGGTGGGGTTGAGAGGTTTAACACTGTCCATGTCCCGTGTATCGAGAGAAAGAGAATATTCCGGTCCCGCACTCGGGTCTGCAATCGGCCAAAATGTGATCCAAACAAAAGCACGTGTCCGTCCCCACACCCTTACAACCCCTCCCCCTCGTCCCTGTCCGGCCGCGGAAAGACATTGGCCATGGGTGTCTGTCCAGCCCATGTACAGCCCACTTAATGCGCCTGGTCTGGAGCTGGAAGAGCTCCTCGTCAGTGGCAAAGTCTACGCTATAGTCTGCGTTTATAAACACAAGATCGGGCCCTAAAACTTGATTTGCCTCAAGGAAGTCAAGCTCACTGTATGTTTCCATAATTACCTCATGTAACACAGATTTTATTTTTCATCAGGAGATTTTCCAGAAGTGTCACCCGGTCCATTTTCTGAACTCCAGGACACAGGGGGTCACGGACAACATCCTGAGCACAAACAAGTAAGACGCGATTGTGGCACATTAGGCCTGTTTACTTCACACAAACTGCCAATTTAGAAGAAACTATTCATCTTTCATAGAACAGAGCAGTGCTGGTGACCACATGCTGTTCCAGGCATTAGGCACTTTATCAAAAATATCTAACATGCTTCTGGTTTTATGTTTCTGTTTTCAAGAGGAATGTGACCTTTATGAAGCCTTTGGTAAATATGTCCTGATGGAGCCACAATCTCGACACAGAATATGTTATGTTCACATTCAGAGACAAACAGCTGCAAAGTTATCATACTTGAGTGTAACTTTTCAATTATACTGTAGCTGTAGTCTTCATAGCGGAGCAGATTAGGCTAAAGATGCTCTCTGGGTTAGGGTGGTACATATTTATTTGAATTTAACAATTTTTAAGGTTTGAAAATACTTTTAAAAAGTCACGCTAAATTAAATACTGCCCTCAACATCTCAGCATAGTTAATCTTTTGACAAAGTATGTGTGTGAACATTTTATAGTGTTTGTACTAGGTCACTCATAAAAGGTTGTTTAATCCTGGGATCAAATGAGGCTGAATTAGAACAGAAGAGGTGAACTTTAACTATAATAATAATAATGATAATGATAATAATAATAATAATAATAATAATAATAATAATAATAATAATAATAATAATAATTCCAAATGGAAATTTCACATGACATTACAACATCCTAAATAGCCTATGATTTAAAATTGAGGTGAAGGGCAAACAGGAATTCCTTAATGGTACAGTGATAACTGTCAAAACGTTTATTTATTTATTTTATTTTTTGGGGGGGGGACAATCCACACGAAGCAAAAACAGTCACAAGTCTGTTTTGTCAGCATAAACTAAGGTCCAATTACTTTCTCATAAAAGGTGCCCAAAAGGGGTGTCAGTAGTCAAAAACATTTGTGCGATGTTGGTCAGATAAAAGGACTTTCAGCCATAAGATTAATATGTCAGGTTTTTTTTATCCAAATTATTATCTTTTTGAAGATTTCTTAAAAAAAAAAATCCTCAACCATAGAGTATCGTTGTAGTAGTATTGATCCCTGCCCTCCATCTTAAATGTTGACATCAAATTCTAGAACCTGAACGCAACCTATTGCCCAATGTACAGTGTAGGTTTCATACAGACTAACAAACAATGTAACATTTTAAGACAAATAAGGCACTTGTAACACAAAGTGGACAATTTGGCCTCTTAGGCTGCTCCACTATAAAGGAGAATGCAAACACCCCTATAGTTGTACAGTATGCTGTAAAACAACATTTATATACTGTATAGTGCGATCAATGAAAAGTACTTTATCACCTACACTCATGAATTATAATAGACCGTTAATTGAACAAAAACAAGCATGTATGTAAAGTGTTCATTTGTCATAAAGGGACTAGATGGCAGTAGTGAGTTATTTTATACTCACTACTGCCACCTCAGGTCTTACTTGTAACTGCAGTCTCTATATTAAACTCGTGCATGACGGCCCGAATTCGGACCCGAATTAACACCTTTTTGAGTGATAGTGCAGGATTTTAAAGGCTGTTGTGGTGAACAGGTCTGGGCTCATTCTACACATTAGGACATGGCTGGAACATGTAGGGGAGGGAAATGCTTCATTTTAACATTTTTAAACTCAGTATAGTCCTTTTAATTTTTAATCTTAACCTCTTAACCCCCACCTGAACCAAGCACTTTTTTTCCAGTTCAGCTTTACCCAAATCCATAAGGTCACAGAATATAGGCCAGTGTAACACCTCATTTGAAAAATAAGACCTACAAAAATGATCTAAATGGATCTTTTTCCTCACGATAGACACTTTAACAAAAAAAAAAAATTTCATCATTGTTTTATCGGATTTTCGTCACATTTTTGCCACATTTTCATTGCTTTTTGTCACTTTTCTGTAGCTCTTTTGCTGCTTGTCTGTTGCTCTTTTGTGGCTTTTTCATTGCTTTTTCATCCCGTTATTGATTCTTTTTGTTGCATTTTCGTCACACATTTCTGCCACATTTTCATCGCTTTTTTCACTTTTCTGTTGCTTTTTGTTGCTTTTCATAACATTTTGTCACTTTTCAACGCTTTTTCATCACCTTTTTGTCACTCTTTTGTTGCATTTTTATCCTTGTTGTTGTCTCATTCTTGTCGCTATTTGACACTTTTTTTCCAGAAGCTTTTAGATTTGAGTAAAGCCAAACTGTAGATAACATGCTCGGTTCAGGCGGTGGTTCAGAGGTTAATAAATCTGCATTATAACATGTTTAGTTTGTCCTCTCTTCAGAAACGTGTCGTCTGCGGTGTGTCCAGCAGAGGGCAGCAGTGCTCTGACGGCGGACCACAGCTCCCTGCACGTGCTGCTGCTGCAGGCGGACAGCGTGTCTCACTGGGTCTCCGCTGAAGTGGTGCTCTGTGACTCTGTGAAGGTGACGCCTCGTATATATCTGTCACTCAGGGTCAGGGCCAGAGGGCGGTCATTACTCTCACAGCGTGTGGGTTCAATTCCTCATCGGCAGAGAGCATCGTGTCAGGCTCACTCTGCTGCCTTCAATAACTGACCGAAACTGACTCTGAAAGGTGGTTTCAGACTACATTTATCAGGCAAAAATACCACATGTTGTCTCTTGTATGTGGATAAATATATGATCCCATTTTGAAAACCTTTTTTAAATTAATTTATTCAGAAGCCATTTTAAATATAGTTCCGTTTATAAAAAGTTAATGGAACTCACAATGCTTTAACCTCTTAACCCCTGCCATAACCAAGTGCATTTTCTCCAGTTCAGCTTTACCCATATCTAAAATGTTCCAGCCTGTTGGCCAGAGTAACGCCTCATTTGAAAGCTAAGACCTACAAAACTGATCTAGGGATCTTTTTCCTCGCATTTTGCCGCATTGTCGTCACCTTGCTTTTTTGTTGAATTTTCGGCACACATTTTTGTCACTATTTTGTTACATTTTTTCCAAACTTTTTTGTCACTTTTCTGTTACTCTTGTTTCTTTTCTGTTGCTGTTTTGTAGCTTTTTTGTCACTTTTCTGTGGCTTACTTTTCGTCTCATTTTTGTCCACACTTTTTTCAAGAAGGTTTTAGATTTGGGTAAAGCCAAACTGGAGAAAATGTGCTCGGTTCAGGTGGGGGTTAAGTGGTTAAAGTCATAATGTAAAACTACTTACATTTTTTTCCTGATTAAATAAAAACTTTTAAAGAGGGGGTATTATGCTTTTTTCAATCACATAGCACCAGTCTATAGCATACCACAATGATGACGTAACATTCTGTTGGTCTGTATATGCAGTAAATTAAAATAACTGCCTTGAATAAAATTGCTCTCTCAAAATGGCTGTACTGAACGTCTTGAAATAGGCCTCTGTCTCTTTAAGAAGCTTTCCGACACGCCCCCTTTAGCACACTGCTGTGGCATCTAAACAACACTACTGTGCGGGGAGGGGCTCTGCTGAGCTGAGGAGCAGTGGTTGGTGGCTCGGCTGGTGACAAAAGGTCCAGAGGCGTCTCCAGGAGGTGGGGCGTTCCTAGGAGGACTGAGGCATAGCTACACCTAAAATGGCTGCCGTCTAAGTTTTTACTGATTACTCAAAATATGTGAATGAGCCAAGGCAACACTCCAGGCATGTGTTTAATGAGGGAATGACATAATAACATGATATAAAGCTTGAAAAAGTCGATTTTACATAATACCCCCCCTTTAATCATATAAAAAAATCAAAAAAAAATCTGAGAAACAACAAAAAAGAGAAACATTTTATGCCCGAAAGGCTGGAACACTGTGGTTAGGAAGAAGGTCTCCTGTTAGTGGGACTTTCTGTGTCTGCGTTAGGTTTCTCCCAAGTTCTCCAGTCTCCTCCATTAACCTTAAACATGTACAATAGACTACCGGTTCAATCCACACTGGAGAACGATTGAAAGGATACGTCAAATAGGAAGCAAAACAAGAAAACATGTGCAACGTCCTTAATCACTTATTCGATTTAGAGTTTGCTGACTGCACATCTAGTCGTTGTTTTGGCTGGTATGACACTTTATTACTTTAACTCGCTCTTGAGGTTTTGTCTACAGCGCGAGACTAAACATAGATACGGAGTGGAATCACATCTGGATTTACTCTGAACTGACGCAAAACCTTCCCTTTTGTTGCTAAATGTTCTGTTTCAGGGACTGCACACACACACAACATGACGCCCCTGATAGCACTGAGGCGACAGTGGCTCAGATTGTAGAGCTTCACCCGTCCACCCATTGACCACGTACTGTACTCTGCAAAAAAAAGTCATCTAGAAACAAGTACAGTTTTCTTGAAATCGGTAAATTTGTCTTCGATTTGAGTGACTCATTTGAAGAAATCTGTCCGTGGGGCAAGTTCTTTACACTTAAAGGGATATTCAGGATTTTTGACATTGGGCCTCATTTCCTAGTTATCCAGAGTGTTGTTCATGTCTGGAGATATTTTTTCTTAAATTCATGCAGTTCTTATATTTGAAGAGTCTAGTGGCGCTAGGCTAGGGCAAGGCTAAAGCATTTCTATGGTATCAGTTAGCCTGCATTAAAACAGTCTGACCCACTCCACAGTGCACCTGAGGTAAATCACTTATAACACCAGACTAACCATATAAATGTCTGTGTTAATAGAATAATTTTTGAAATATAACTGACCTTGTATCACATGAATTACCGCATTTTGAGGGACTATTTTCTCGCACATCACTCCACCGCTGCGTTAGCTTACAGCCACGAAGCTGATGCTGCTCAAATATAAGTTATTTTAAATGCAAAATGGTTAAAATTATTCTATTAACTCAGACATTTATATGGTTAGTCTGGCGTTATAAGTGATTTACCTCAGGTGCACTGTGGAGTGGGTCAGACTGTTTTTAATGCAGGCTAACTGATACCATAGAAATGCTTTAGTCTTGCCCTAGCCTAGCGCCACTAGACTCTTCAAATATAAGAACTGCATGAATTTAAGAAAAAAATATCTCCAGACATCAACAACACTCTGGATAACTAGGCAATGAGGCCCAATGTCAAAAATCCTGAAATATCCCTTTAACCTCTTACCCCCCCCCACCTTAACCGAGCACGCACATTTTCCCCAGTTCGCATTACCCAAATCTAAAAGCTTGAAATAACGCATCAGAACAGTGTTGAAAACAAGGGTGACAAAAAACAGAGACGAAAACACGAAAAAAAAAAATGCTTAAAAAATATG
This sequence comes from Neogobius melanostomus, assembly GCA_007210695.1. NCBI lineage: Eukaryota > Metazoa > Chordata > Actinopteri > Gobiiformes > Gobiidae > Neogobius > Neogobius melanostomus. Next base: position 1,244,621 of record VHKM01000079.1, on the reverse strand, counting down.
ACAAAGACAGGGCAACAATGTGACAACAAAGTTACAATCACTTTTGTAGGTCTTAGCTTTCAAATGAGGCATTACACTGTTGCTCTCCAGTGGAGAAGCTTTTAGATTTGGGTAAAGCCGAACTGGAGAAAATGCAGTCGGTTCAGGCGGGGCTTAGAGGTTAGATTAAGTAAAAAAACATCAACAACAATCTTATTTCAATGTGATTAGAGCTGAAACAACTAATTGATTATTGAAATAGTTAACCACTATTTTAGTAATCAATAAATCATGTATGCAATTATCCAAAACAAAGCAGAATTAGTTCCACTCTCATTGTAGCCCAGTCCTTAGAAATGAACAGCTCCTGTCTCTGATGAAGTCCCAATCAGCGCCAGTTTCAGCCTCCAATCGTTAAAGCTCAGTGGCTGAACTCTGGAGAATCTTAGCTTTCAAATGTCTGAGCAAACCCAGTTCAGCTGCAGTGACTTTTTAAAGCACTAAGAACCTCTTACAAACATTCTCTTAAAGTTTACTCCATCGACACGTCCTCAAGCGGCGTCAGTTTAGCTTTATGTGGATTAAAGCAGTACTAAGTAACTCTTGCCCCTAGTGGCCATAAGCGCAACTGCAGGTGTCGTAGCAAGTTACGATTTTTTTAACTTATTAAATGTCTTGGAGAGTAAATACTACGCTGACAGAAAAGGTGAAGGGAGAGAGGGGTGTTGTACATCCAGTTATACAATGGAAATAATTGTTTCACTCAAACTTGGCTGTAAATACTGTTTAAAGTGGCGCTAGCCCGCAGTTAGCTTTGCCCGTTTAGCCTGTTAGCTTCTTCTACGTGATTCTATTAGTGTGTATTGCTTGCTCCGCCCCGGTGACACTCAAGTTGCAAGCATGGTTTTCTGGCCAGAGACACCAGGGGGAGATGAAAGACCCTCCAATCATCCCATTAACACTTGTATTACTCCCAGAGGGACTACGGAAAGGATTTATTAAGGTAAACACGTTACTTAGTACTGCTTTAAGTTTGGGGAAAAAAATAAGATGTTCATGTGCTTTTCACAGCCAAGATATAAAAAAGACATATTGTTTGTTCCAGCCTTTAATGAGATCAAGAACTTTTTGCAGAGTATGAAAGTGGTGAGAGAGTGAGTGGTGGTTGGTGCAAATTACCACATAAGATGCAGCTTATTAGTAACAATTTCTCACATTTTCCACTCGTACAGTCATAATTACCCAGCAGTGCACAAGCCTATTTATATAATTTGCCTCGCCTTGCATTTCTTCGGTGTTATTTTAATGACCACCTCCTCCTTCTTTTGTTGCAGACTCAAGTCTCTCTGCTGACCAAGTATCTGTGGCTCGGGAAACACTGCTACGAGTCTCGAAACTTCGCCACGGCCATGCAGATCCTGGGAGGCTTGGAGAACGTGATCGTCAGGCAATTACCCGTAAGCCCCGGCGTTCGCGGGACGCCAACACGAATGTTCAGCTCGCGCAATAAGCCGGATGCCCCGGAGTCAAACGTTTCCTCCAGCTGTGATTGGTTTCAGAGCGTGTTTTAATTAGTTGCACAAATGAGAAATTAACATTAATGCATTCAAATAGAACAGAGCGTAGCAGAGGAATGAGAGCTATGAGCACGAGTAATTAAAAACACTATAGTAGTCGGGGAAAGTCGACGCATTTCCATATACACTGCACAAATCTATATTCAACTGACTGCACGTGGCTTGTGTTGACAATAGTAATCATGTTTTGAGTAGATTTGTCCAACTATAATAATCATCATCATTTGAATGCCTTGGATTTATTGTCCACATGCGTGCGTAGGGCTGGATAGCCTAAAGCTTGTAGGTGCTACTGGTATAAGGGAGGGAAAAGGTAACAAAAACAGGTAGCAAAAAAAATAGAATCTTTAGATACCAAGTGTTGATGCCTGTTGGATCCAGGGACAGCACTAAAGAAAGTTACTTTGTTGTTTCAGCTCAAATAAATGAGTGCTCAAGTACCTCCAGGGTCCCCGTAACCCAGACTGGAAATCACTGAAATACAGGATAATATAAATGTTATCCTGTCCTGGGTTTACTTTGCCAAAGTTGCATTCTCTCCTGACATTTTCTTTCTTTTCTTTTTTTTATTTCTAAGTAGCTCTTGAGAGGAAAAGGGTTGGGACCACAGATATAATAATTAGAGATAGATGATTTCCTATTCAGACCCATGCATAGTAAAGGCCCCAAGTCGTCTGTGGAACTTACATGGCTGCTCAATCTCCTCCTACGCAGCCTGTTCCTTAAAAGGGCAAAAAGGCAGGAAGCTCCGCTCGGTGGGCGGAGCCTCCACAGAGCTCCAGAGCTTAATTGACAGGCTCTGGAGTCTCAGTTAATGCACTGAAAATGCTTCCACTATTTTGGGCAAAAACCAGCGTGGTTAAAAATATTTCACCTACCCCAACGTTGTCACATCTCTTTGGAGCCAGGCTTTTAAGCCATCCTAGGGAGGTCTGAAGTCCCATTAGAATCCTGTCTACCAAGTGTCTTTTGGAGTTGCCCCGGCTACCAGGGGTGGTATTGCAGCTCCCCACCATAAGTACCATAGAGAAGCACGTTCCTCGCCCATTGGTTGAGACGTTTAGCAAAATTGGCAACCGGGAGTCAAAACTCACAACACTGAGGCCGTCCAGCGTATGTGCTGCTGCCTACAACCCCAGGCCAGAGGTGGGCAATGTTCCCACAAGGTTTTCATACAGCTGTCCCATAGAAAGATCATTTATCTTTAAAGCCACATTGTGTCATATTCCAGGTTTTGTGTTTATATGTCACGAGATGAACTAAACTGTTGTAAAACGCAGATGCATGCACAAACCATACCAGCGATACCAAAATTAAGCATTGGGAAGATGGATGACCTAATGTACCTAATTTCTGGCTGCCTTTGGTCAAAGCAACGACTGCAACATCTCCTGATATCTCGCTCCCTGCAAGGTTACGAGTCAGTTATTGGGTGACATGTTACACAATATGACTTTAAACAAGAAGCTATATGGTAAGAAAGAAAAAATGCGCTGAAAATGTCCCATAATCTTGGTCCAATAACTATATAAAACAACTCATATCAAGACAAAAGTAATTTTCCTTCATGTGGATATTCCCCTTTACAGTGTAATTTAGAATCAGGTTATATTTCATTACTCACTCATTAAAACTGTAATGTAATTAGTGATGTGTGAGATGCTAAAGAAATCTCTCTCTCTCTCTTTCTTTCTCGCCAACAGGCCTGGAAACACCTGCCCACCAAGGTGTGTGAAATCCTGGAGGAGCTGAGAGCGGTGCAGGTGGGTGCCTCCACAGCATTCACAAACAGCGACAGAAAACCCAGCGGGCACAATACTGTTAAAAGGCGCCTGCGGGGCAAAGAAATTAATAAAAAAACAGCTCCGAGCAACTTAACGCTGGGTGCCAAGTCTGAACTGAAAGTTGAAAATGACAAGCAATATTTTTAGTAGTAAGGAAGTATGTACCTCCTGTGTTTAAAAAGAGAGAAAGAAGTTCAGAACATGTGTAAAAGCTGTTGAAGGAAATTGGCATTAGTGAAGTGCAGCTCAAGGAACTATATAATACAAAATCTTGTTTGAAGTTGATTTAGTCCCAAAGTGGGGTTCGGGACCCAGTGGGGGGTTGCGGGACACTGAAGTGGGGGTCGCAAGATGATTTTGAGACCGTATTTTTTTACATTTCTGCCATTGAATTTAATGTATTTTTAATTGAAAACAGCATTTTTTTTTGTGAAATTAAGCCAGATATAAAAATACAGTATCCAAATTAACATCATTAACCATATTGTAAATATTGTGTGCCTTAAATTTATCATAATTACTAATTCCATTTTACAGAAGAGGGTCCTGAGTTGTTGGTTGAGTGATTTTGGGGGGTTCACGGCCTGAAACGTTTAGGAACCCCTGCATTAGAGCATGTGTCAGACATCCTACTCTGTCCATACTCTAAAGTACTAAAGACCACTAATATACTTAATATATCTTCTATCTTCATCAAACATGTTCTGATCCTGACTGTGGCCAAACTGTCCTCCTTGCAAATTTCCTTTCATTTATTTATTCATTTGAGCAGCATAGTTGTACAAACTTACTGAACAAAACAAGACAATTGCGCTCAACAGGAGTAGGAAGAAGTTCAAAGAACTCCTTTAAACGTACCCATCTCTCATTCATCTAAAACATTACTTATGTTTGGTTAGCTCGTGGGTAGCTGTTTCAAAACATAGCCTTTGCCCTGCGGCGCTGGTCGCTGTTGCACAAAAGGAGGAAGTGCTGGCTTGAAGTATAACTACGCTTTATCACACCATCAGAAACAAGCCTAATATTTATACATATACATTATTTTAATGCTGGGGAGTATAAAGTAGTTATAAAAGCTTTAAAAAGATGTGAGACCTTCAAAGCTTCAATGTAAGCCAGACTATTTCTAATGCAAAAAAGTCTTCACTTTCGCTGCCTGCTCCGCTCGTATACTATATTTAGTGCTTGTTCAGTGTACATCATGTGTAAAAAGATCTGCTTCTTTTCACAAATGAGATCTGTGAAACGGTTTTCTATTAACAGGATGTTGTGAAAGAGCAAAGGAAAGCTGTTTTATTTTTTTAAATGATTATCTCATTTCATGCTTCGATACTTACAACACTGCATATGCCTCAAAGCCGTAAAGTTCACATAAAAAAACGTACGACTTAACATTTTACATATCACTTTAGTAACAAGCTTGAAGCAACAAAAGAAAAAACATGGGCAGGTGAGATTTTTAAGCTCACAAATTGTGAAAGTGCTTTTGACATTTTCAAAACAGCAACAGGCTCCAGTGAGCTCGATTTGGAGAAAACAGCCCCGAAGCGATGCCAGTTCTCTCTAAAATATTTCTGGTCGTAGGAAGCTGAGATGCACCAAGAGACACAAATTCAAAAGCCGTTGCCAGGGTTCGTATCATCCGAACCGTGTCTTTTGTTATTTTTTCGGAGGAATGCAGAGAGAGAGAGAGAATGTCCTTTTCTCTGAGCTCTCCAGCAAGTGCGAAACTGAGGCATTGTAACGGCACAGGACACTTGCATATGACATGAGGAGGGGTTACTTTGAAATCCCAGCATCTTCCTATACATTTCCGCAATACTGTGTTCTCATTCCATGCCAGACAAACAGTAAAACTGAAGGCAAGGAGGGGCATGTGGTGTCTTGTTCTTTAGTTACCCAATTAATGAAAAACCTTTCTAAACAGTAGTGTCTTAGCGGCTGTTTTGAAGGAGTCTACAGGGTTCTCTGGACTTCAACCTGAAAAGACTGGTCTCTCCGGGTTATAAAGAAGTGTTTGGGTGTTTGGGACCTCAGGATCCTGGCCTGAAGATCAAAGGGTAGTGTTCTCTGAAAGCGGAGCTCTGCAAACAGAGGGTCTGCAATGCATGTGGTTCTTGTACAGGATTAGTTGTAGTAGTAAGTATTATGTTATATGTTTTCGAATGTTAAAGAGGGGGTATTATGTAAAATCGACTTTTTCAAGCTTTATATCATGTTATTATGTCATTCCCTCATTAAACACATGCCTGGAGTGTTGCCTTGGCTCATTCACATATTTTTGAGTAATCAGTAAAAACTTAGACGGCAGTCATTTTAGGTGTAGCTATGCCTCAGTCCTCCTAGGAACGCCCCCACCTCCTGGAGACGCCTCTGGACCTTTTGTCACCAGCCAAGCCACCAACCACTGCTCCTCAGCTCAGCAGAGCCCCCTCCCCGCACAGTAGTGTTGTTTAGATGCCACAGCAGTGTGCTGAAGGGGGCGTGTCGGAAAGCTTCTTAAAGAGACAGAGGCCTATTTCAAGACATTCAGTACAGCCATTTTGAGAGAGCAATTTTATTCAAGGCAGTTATTTTAATTTACTGCATATACAGACCAACAGAAGGTTACGTCATCATTGTAGTATGCTATAGACTGGTGCTATGTGACTGAAAAAAACATAATACCCCCTCTTTAATGCATCAAAACGTGCTTAAAACAAGCTCTGTAAAGTGTTGACTTTAAAATACATCATCTTGCAGCCTTCAGAGTTTCGGAAGTTATCCTAAATGTTTATTTCCGTTCCCTGTGTGCAGGTGTTTTTGAAGAGTGACGACCTCTGTTTGATGGGCGGCGATCACATGAGGAGGAGGCCCACTCTGCCCTCGGCCCACATCTTGGCCATGCACGTCCAGCAGCTGGAGATCGGAGCGTTCAAACTCACCACAGGAGCCTACAAGTGGAACAAACTCAGGTCAGCGTCAGCATCTGGACTTGATCACAAGAGTAACACTTGTGGCAAGGGTGACCTCATGTCCCTCTTTTTGTTGCACAGCACTGCCATTTAAACGTTTGTCCCACCCGTTTAACCTATTTAGATAATGTCCCTCTTTTTCAATACAGTTGGACTTACATAGAGAATGACAAATGATCCACCAGTGGGGTTTTTATGTGCCAAAATGAAGGCCTTAAATGTCACTGTAAAGCATTACCGTTGTTTCAAGTAGGCATTAAATCTTTTAATCCATACATTCATGAAATAAAACACAAAGTATGGTCCATGAAATTTTCAGTATTTATTTTGTCCACATTACACAGTTATTTTGCCCAATTTGCCCAATTTTGTCTCCATTCATCTGCTAAATCTAATAGACTTGTTGCTTATAAGGCATTAGAAACCTTATTTTTGCATAAAATCTACAATAATGTGTCCTAACTTTCCGGATTTAGAATATTGAGACCTATTTATATCTGTATGTGTGCCTTTGGGCCAAAATAGGAAAACATACTCCATGTCTCTCAATGACATGTCCCACTTTTACTATTACTATTTGAGGTGGTCATCGTACTTGTGTCTCCTACTGGCTGAAGTTCCCCTAAAAATGCTTACTGTCTATTACAAATGCAAATGCTTTTTACCTTACTTTTTTTTAATTTTACTTCTACCACAGTAAGATACTTGAGAAAACACTTCACCTACTCATCTCTGGTCCCATGTGAAGCGATTTGTGACCAATGGCTGAGAAAAGCGCCACACCCCTCCCTCTAATTAATACTAGTGGTGGATTATGCCCAGCTTTATCCATCTTTGTGGAAAATCCAGTGTTTTGCGTGCCATTAGCTTGTCATTGCTCCTCTGTTCTTGTAATGTCATTAACCCCACAATATGCTCACAATCCATCGGCATTATTTTAAGCCTATAATCAATATCCCTCACTTTATTTTACAGTCGATCAAATTATATTGCAATTCCAGCCTGTCACTTCCCGGCGTCCTTGTGCACACTGCATCATTAACTGTAAATTAGCTCCCCGTCCCACGCCCGTCCCCCATATCCATCTATGACAGGGTTGGCCCGGAGCTCTTTGGGGACACTTCTGCATGCGTCCTTCTCTCTCGGTCCAATATGGCCGACCAGATGCCGGGGTCAGAGCGCGCGCTGCTGGGATGGTAATGGCACAGCTGTCTCGGGTTCGCGCCGTGGTGAGGAGCCAGGCCGACGCAGATGGAGAGCGTGGCGTGAGGGGTTGATTGGAGAAAAAAAAAAGAGAGAGGGTCAGGACTGGACACAAACTCTGTCTGGACTTCGCCTGAACTTTTTCAAATTAGGTCTGGAGACAAAGCAGTTAGTGAGATGTTTTATAAGTGAAGTTAAAGCTGGTCAAAAACAATATCAGAGTATGCTTTAAAGAAATGACGGGTGTTTATGTTTAGTTTTGTATGCTAAGTTTTACTTAGTTTGATGGTACGATGCCAAGTCAAGACGATGCTGATCTCAGAAGGGGAAAAGTTCACCAGGTAAAAGCAACTCTTGAAAAGACAGTCAGGTGCAACAAAGGATAACATAATAGTATGTACTAACAGACAAAATAGTTTTATGTATTCATTTATTTATCAGGGACGATGCAATCAATGTACTTACAATTCAGGTTTGCAACTGATGAGACGCATAAAGAGCTTCTAGCTAGTGCTAATTCGCAGCTCATGTCCCTGTTTGGGCCTTTCTACACAGTTCACAATAGTAAAATACAGTAATACAAAATGTATATACAACCTTTACAATCACACACATGCAGTACAATGCATTCTTTAATTCTCACAGAGATTCAGTGCTATTTACAAATGGGTGCAGCTTTCTCTTCAGCCAAGACTTAACCCTAGAAGTGAACATTTGAAACTTAGATATGGTCTTAAGTTCTGTGGGTAATGAGTTCCACAGCTTCGGACCTGAATACGAAATGGCAGACCGATCAAATGAATTGTACAGTTGTGATTGCTGGAGCCTCTGGTGACTCTGTTATTGTTTTGTCTCTGTATAAATGAGTGGCTCAGGTGCTCGATTATTGACACATTTTAATATTAGATTGAGAAGGCACAATTTACCAAAGTTTTCAAAGCTTAGCAGTTTATGCATCTTAAGAATCCAACTATAGTAAAAAATATATATATAAAATTAAAAAATATACCTTACAAAGAAACATAGTGCTAGTATTAATCACCAGTGAGGTGGCAATTTAAAAATGAAAGGTTAGTAAAAGTGATCTTTTTAGGTTGTAAAACATTATTGACAATGGAAGATTGGAAGAGGTCTTGATGTCTCGCTGATGGCCCATATGCACAGTATGGTTGCACAGAGACGGTTGTGGAGTCTTTACTTCTTTGTATGTTGCGTCATTTGCCCATATCCAATGGAGGAGTGGAATATCACATTAACATCACACACAAAAAAGCTAAATCTTAACATAATGTTGTCAACTATCTTCTTGTAAAAGAACAGGCCTCAACTCTGACAATGTTCAAATCCAGGCTGAAAACAGCTCTTTTTACCCGTGCATATGAAAACTGAAAGTATTTTATCTGCACTCTTGCCTTTTACTGTAATTGATTAACTTTATGTTGATGTTTTATTGATTGATTTTATCTGTTTTCTTGTAATTTTTTCTGCAACTGTGAAGCACTTTGAATTGCCTCGTGTATGAATTGTGCTCTACAAATAAACTTGCCTTGCCTTGCCTAAAAATGGTTTGTCTAACTGGTTATATGCATTTTATCATGAAAAGAGTTATTTATTGTGAAGGTTTTGCAAATAACTTTCTTTCAGCCATTCTGCAACAAAGCACAATCTTAGGTGTTAATATGACTCAAATTTGGCCCATATATATATATTTGGTAGTGTTGACTAGTTCATATTTCTTAGATTATCTGAATGAGATCCACAACATAACCATTGCTGTATCATTGCGCTGTAATTAACTTGATGAGGCTATGCAGATTATATCTTTGCCCCCTACACCCAGCATGTTGTTTTGGAATAGGCTGTACACTGGATGCCCTTCCTGATATGTCCCTCTCTAACACTATAGCCTGTGGATAAGCAGACTGCACTTATGTTATGAGTAAGTAAACAATACTTTTTTCTTCCCTACAGGAGAATAGCGAAGGTTGTGAGCCAGGTGCACGCGTTCCAGGAGGCCGTGTTCCCCTACAGCCCGGACCGGGACCTCCAGTCGTACCTGCGGGTCCGGATCAGGCGCTTGGGCTCTGCGGACATACACCAGCTGGCCTCGGGAAACCAGGCCAACTTCCAGCAGTCCACCGAGCGCCAGACAAGGAGGATCCACGACACTCTCCGGAGGGTCAAGGCCAGCTTCCAGTGAGCTCTGCCCCAAACCGAGGCCCCGCTGCTGGGACTAAAGAAGGCAGTTATGGCCCCTTGTGCAACGCTAACCTGGACTTGTGAGGAAGGATAAACCTATTTTAACAAGCCTATATTTAAACATGCATTTAGGTGAGAGAGTGTTCTAAAATGGTGCAGAGGGCACTTTGTTTTTACAGATTATGAATTATAACAGGGCACAATGGTACAGGTTGAGTACAATACATTTTGGGAAAACAATAAGTAACTTATGAAACATCTTATAAAATCACATTAGTGTTTCCTCTTTAAATGAAGTAGTCACTGGAAGATCCACATACAACACATCGCCAAATGTTAACTTATTAATTAAGAAAAGGCTTGAAATACAGATCACAATGCAAAAGAAAAAGGAACGTGTATTCCCCATGTTTTCATAATACAAATGGACTGATTTGTGTTTTGCAGCTCATTTTTCACATATTCATTGGCTCGGTATGCATTTTTAGCTTGAGACTTTTCTTCAAGAAGTCTTGCTTTTTTCTGGCTTGGTCCCAGCACAAAAAGTATACCTGACTTTTGAACTGGTGGACTGATTATATAAGCTAAAAAGTTTTTTTTTTTTTTTACTTACCAAGCGCAGCACTCTAAAGCAGAGGCTCCAAACTTGTTTTCCTTGAAGCCTCTCGTGCTGTAGCCAGGCCGCACCCCCAGTCCGAATCCGTGGCCCCCACAAAGGTAGCAAAACATAAAATTAACAGTATAGGTTGCTTTCATGTGACATCACAACATTCTAAGGAGCCTATAGTTTAACATGTAGGGGGAGGGCAGCCGAAGTTTCCATGCTGGTAACTATGGTAACTGTCAAAATGCAGTCACAAAGTTTAAAGCCATCTCTTCCAGCACATATGGTCTGATTATTTCCTCATAAAAGTGTCCAAATGTGGTGATAATATTCAAAAGAATGTTGGCCAGTAGAAAGGGTTTCAGGCATAGGAATAAAATGGCAGGTTTGTCTATCCAATCACTATCAAATAATGATCATGGAAAACATTTGGACATTTTCTTTTTCGGAAATTTCTCTCCCATATAGTTGTATTGGCCCCTGCTCCAGCTGAAATAGACTTCCAGAACGTGAACGCAACCGGTGAGCATTTATTTCAAACAAATACACTGACATTGCAGTGTTTATGGGAACCAGATGTTTACATACACTATATAAAAAGACACATATGCATTTTTTTCTCACTGTGTGGAACCAAAATTAACTTTTACTTTTTTTTGTAGGTCAATTAGAATTTTACCAATTATTTCTATTCGCTACATGCCAGAAGAATGCGAGATAGAATTTTCTACACAGTTTTATATGACTTTTTACAAAGCCCAAAAGTATAATCGTTTGGACCAATGAACGTGGCACCTTCAGGCATCTTGAAACTCCTATGGCATTTAGCAAATAGAAATGTATTTTTTTTTCAATTCTAATTGACCTAAAAAAGTAAAAGTTAATTCTGCTTTCATGTCAGACAGTGAGAAGAAAATGCATATGTGTCTTTTTTTATAGCGTATGTAAACATCTGGTTCCCACTCTACTCCTTTCACAGTCATATTTGATGATTTTTAACCACTGAATTTGTTAAAATATCATTTTTGACCTGACCACAGCTCTACAGCACCCAAATCAAGTGTAAACTCAAGATCCTAGCTGACTTCAACAAAAACCTGTCTGATGGACCCAGCCTGTACCATGCTATTCATCAAAAACATTCACAGATCAGTCTTGTCAACATCACTTGAACTTGGATGGTTGTCTTGTTTCGTTTACTGACACGCTCTTGCTTTTGTGACCTTGTTAAGGCCTCTTTACTATATATTAAAAAAGGTGCATGTTACAGAAGCCCGGTCTGTACTGCATGATACCAAAAAAAAGTGGGATTTTCGACAACGGAGCAAACGCCTTAAGCCATCGCTGGACGCATCGAGCAGACTATTGTTATCTATGAATGACTCGACACTTTACGGATCATTGTTTTGTTCTATTTGACGCACAGCTGTTGTTGCTTCCCATTGACCAAATCTGATACATGGCCAGACTTGCTAAATTGATCTCTTATAATGATCCCATTCTACGGCACAATGTGGGGTAATTGCATTTGTTATCAAGCGGCCGCAGTGGCGAGCCATTGTGTCTCGCCTGAATCTCGCTATTATTGAAAAACTGATGTAACATAATGAGATGACGACGTGTAAAAAAAAATCCGAGTCGGTGTCTATTTTTCTAATCCCGCTCTCGCTCTCCTCCATGGCTGTCCGCCGTGAAAGGCACCGTGGAGATGCAATGTGACGCGCTGTGAACGTGTGCTTAATTTAGCCAAATAAATGAGATTTTGTAAGCCGCCATCTTGCCAGAGTGTGTTGTTTATTCTGTGTCAGCGCTGTGTGGCTAAAGCCCGGTTATCTGTCAGAAAACATGGCCCGATAGCTTATACTGGGTAGATTTTGTTATGGAAATTGAAAGTCCGGCCAAATTCATGTAAAATGGAATAATAGCCACATGGGTAAAACGTGCAAGACATGGTAATGTGTTAACCTCCTGCCTTTAACCAAGCACATTTTCTCCAGTTCAACTTTATCCAAATCTAAAAGCTTCTCGACTGGAGCTTACAGCCTACTGGCCAGTGTGACGCCTCATATCAATCAATCAATGGTTTTGTATAGCCCAATATCTCAACAGGAGTTGCCTCATAGGGCTGCACCGAACATTAAGGCAATAAAACAGAGCAGTAAATAAGACAATGTAAAGTTCAGGTGAATCAAGTATCCAGGCAAACATAATGTCCAAATAAGTGTCAGCAGTGGGTGGCGACGAGGTGTCCCCTGTCCTTAGACTCTCCAGCACGGCAAGGAAAAACTCAAAAACCCAGTGGGAGAAAAGAGAAACCTTGGGAGAACCATAGATGGAGAGATCCACTCCCATGGACGGACAGGCTACAGAGACCCAGGGCCGATGGAGTCCCTGAAGCAGACGGGCCAAGATCGCAGACCGTCCAGTCCTTGTTGTCAATCCATTAGGCAGGGTTCCTTCATTCAGCCGGGTTCCTCCGCTTGATCTAGACAGACACTCCCGAGGGGAGTGGGACAGGAGACACCATGTGAATAGTAATGAACAGACTACAGATAATATAATTGTATCATAATGAGACAAAGTTTGCAGTAAGAAGAGGAAGAGGATAGCGCTCAGTGTACCATACTTCCCACAGCAGTGTTTCTCCTAAGGCAGCTCATAGCTAAGACCTACAAAACTGTAACTTTTTGGATGCATTTTTTAAGCACTTTTGTCGTGTTTTCGTAGTTTTTTTTTTGTCATGTTTGGTCACTTTTCATCGCATTTTTGGCGCTCTTTCGTGGCTTTCTTGTTGATTTTTTTGTTGCTTTTTCATCACTCTTTAGATGTGTTTTTGTCGCTTTTTTGTTGTGTTATTCTTGCTTTCCCAGCAAGGTTTTGTCGCTCTTTTGCCACATTTGCCATCTCATTTTTGTCACGTTTCTGTCACTTTTTTTGTTGCTTTTTCATCGCTCTTTAGTCGTGTGTTTGTGACGCTTTTTTATTGTGTTATTGTTTCTTTTCCGGGCACTTTTTTGTCGCTTTTTTTTTTGCTTTTAGATTTAGGTAATGCCAAACTAGAGAGAATGTGCTCGGTTCATGTGGAGGTTAAATAGCAGTGGAGCAGTGTACAATAAGTTGCAATGGATTGCAAATGGATTCACACACCACAGAGACTAAAACTATGGAATTTTATTTTGCTTTCCCAATGTTTTGTGCTAGAGGTGTTGTAAAGAATAAAAAGCTTTTGAGAAACTTCTCCACATCAACCCATTTGAAAATACTATGTGAATAAAGTGGTGAGTCAAGCTCTGTACATTACCGACAGTTGCAACTATCTCCATTGCATTGCATTAAGCTGAGCAATAGGGTATTCCAACTCTCTTCGTCTAGTATATTATTCTGAATAATTCTCACAATTGTATCAGTCATAGTAGTTAACAATGTTTACAAAAAGAGTCAGACATTCACAGATAAAGCCTAGTTTAATTGGGCTCATGGTAAGTGATGGTTATACTTCTAGTACCTAAATGGATGCGATGACTATTGTCTCTCAGTGTCTGTGCCCCTAAACTCTCACTGCGTATGTGTCCCGTGCTGCGTTACAAATCAGAATACAGTGGGGCTTCCGTGGCGCAGACAGTGGAGCCGCGCTGAGGAAATAGTCGCAGTGTGAAGGCACTTCCCTGGCGCTAAGTATTGTTTATGAAACAGGATCAGTGCAGCTTCAAAGCCTTGCAGATAAATGCCCCCGAGGCCGCAGGGCTCCGGTCATATAGAGCCGCTCTGGCGATAAGGACAACCGCTGCCAGCACTCTTATCTGCATTGTCATATAACTAAACGATCAGTTCATCGCTATTGTCTCGGCTCCGCAGCACGCTGAGAGCTCTCATTGGAGGGAGGGGCCCTGTCTGTCTCAGTTACCTGCCCATTTCTGCGTCTAACCAGTCCTCATGTTAACAAAAAGATATTAATGATTTATTGTAGCTTTGACACCTGAATGGTGTGATGGGCTTTCAGTCCATTTGAGGATTATTTAGGTCTTATCTCGGCTCTGTTTGCTCGCTCAGGGGTTTCCCAGCTCCTCGCCAAGCTTGTTTTAACAGATTTGCATGTGAACAACTCGACAATCAGCTGTAATTGTGTTGCTACTGTAATACCTTTGATCTGTAATGTTTGAAGCGCGGTGCCAAATGCTGACTCTTGGGCAACTGGCGCCAATGCACCCCAGGGATCCAGCACCGCTGGCTTTGGGACGCTTAACCTGCACAGGCACAGTGTCTTTACAATACATACTGTGACTGGCCAAAGGGGACGTTAGTTTGCAAAATGCTATTCTAAGAGTATTGTGCGCAAATGATGGTGATCACATGGTCTTTCCACACAGAAGCAATTAGTCGATGAAAAACTGATTACTTTAGCACAGATGGGCTCATGGCTTCCAACAATTTAAAACTGAAAGCAACAGATTATTATGAATTGCAATCTGATTCGCATTTTTCTGTGGTAACTACGAATCAAACTGATTTTACTGGTCACATTATTTTACTTTTGTTTACCGAATGCAGTTCAACGTTGATGAATCATAAATTAAAAAAGGATTGTTCAGACTGATATTTGTGTATCATGTCATCCATATAGGCACTCGTGCGTTAATGTTCTCATGAGTTTATGTAAGTATGTCATTTTTTTCTGTTATGCGTAAATAGGGTCTACTGTAACTTGACAATGTAAGTGACAAACAAAAGTGAACAAAATGTCGTACAGCTGTGGAGTAAATCCTTGGATTATTAATGTTTATTCGTTTAAAACGACTATCGTAAATCTTGTGTAGTGAAGCACAGTGTCTGCTTGGCCCATGTTTTGCGACCCTGACACCTGTATGCAGAGGCCGTATGCAGATGAAAGCCACATCTGCAGCGCATCTCCGTCCCGGCGCAGACACATGTATGAGCTCAGGGTGGTTCTCACAGACTCACTGGCGCCGGCTCTTCACACACTCACAGGATATGTGAAGACTTCAATAACGACCCATTAAGGCTTTCTCATAGGGATCGATCAGGCGTCAACAAGCGCGGCCTTTACATATGCAAACAACTCGCTAAGGGGGGCACCTGGGAGCGCATATAAACCCCACAGGGACCCAGGAAGGACACTGCACTCCTCTCTTGGACTTACAAGCGCAAACATGGTCAAATTCTTCTCTGTGGACTGGCTCGCTCAGAGCCACTTTGACAGCAGCTGCGAGGCGAGGGATCAACTTGAAAGCGAAATGGATACAACTTTTAAACCCCACGTACCCTGCATGGTGCAGCCTTCTGCGCCTTCTTACGGGAAAGGATATCTCCAGCCTAAACCCAAAACTGCACAGAATGCTGAACATACTGTGAAGACTAGCGTCCAGTCCGGCCTCTGCTCTCCTCGCTCGTCATGCGCCTCGCCGGGTAAGTTCACATCCTACCAAAGCACTACACTGCACGTCTAATATTATACTATGTCAGTGATTTAACCCATGAATGTCCCCATAGTTTCAGAGACGAGCGAGTATTTCTCCGGCTACGAAAGCGAGGCAGCCTCATCTGAGTACTCAGCTTCGGATGATGTCGAGAAAGACGCACAGAACCAGCGCCGCGTACGCACCAAGTTCACTCAGGAACAGATCAACAAACTGGAGAAGATCTTCCACAAACACAAGTATCTGGACGCGGGGGAGCGAGTTAAGACCGCCCAGAAGCTCAACCTCACAGAAACACAGGTAAGAATCACAATCCGGACGCCTGGATACTTTTTACGCACGTTTTACGCATGGCATTTTCACATCTAGATTTGGATACTAACATTGTTTCCGCCTCTCTTTCTTTTATTAGGTGAGGACTTGGTTCCAGAACAGGCGCATGAAGCTCAAACGGGAGGTCCAGGACTACCTCACTCCGCCGGTCCCACCGATGCTGCTCCACGCTCTGCCCTCGGCGCTGCAGTACCACAGGCCGCACTACGCCTACCCTCACCCGGCCGCAGCAGCTCCAGCGCCCGGCTTCTACCCATTGTCCAACCCTCACATGCTGCCCCATCACCCCTCCCACCCCATGATGATCCAACACCCACACTTTTACTAAACCAAAGATACAGACATTGATGGACGACAAGAAGTCACTTTGAGCCTTTGCTGTGCAATGTTGCAATATGGACGTTTATATTTAAGATTTGTACATACAGAGAAATGTAAAGTATATTTATGAGTGAATAAATAAATGAATACATAATCTTCTATTCTGTAAATCACATTGTGCTTCTTGGTTGCAAACTTTAGTCTTGACATTCATATTTGTCATGGATATTAGAGTAGTTTTAGTTAAAGCCACACCGCGTAGAATTTTACCCAATAAATGAAATTGAAACACAAGCATTTATTTTATGACAGATATTTTCATAATTGAAAAATACCCCTTAAATTTACAAACAAACATGAGCTTTTACTTTGAGCGGCTCAGCTCTCCTAAGACCAGACTGTAACTTGTACATCTCCTGCCCATCTCCATGGAGATATCGACAAAAGTCAGCAGAATTTGAGATTTAAACAGATTAGGTTCTCATCCAAATCCTTTCTTTGATTATTCACTGCAGTAATAGCATGTTCTGTGTTGAGCTGGTCACCAGGAGCATGTTTTGTACTGACGGCAACAGTACAGTCAAAATGTTACGCATTGTACCTTTAAGGTCATTCTCAATAATTTCAGCGGTTCTCAAACTGTGTACATTGGTGATACTTGGTCTTGTTCACTGCAGGGTCATCTGCAATAATAGACTTCGTTATTCATTTATGCTTTAGTAATGCCCCTAAGTTGGATGTAGTGTAATATTTCTGGTTCAGGCATGGTTTACACTCAGATTAGACCAAATATAATTACATTTGATCATGGCGATATGAGGTACTTGGCGTTGAAACACATTTTTGGCCACATTGAGATTTGTGTTACATTCTTTCCAAACACTGCAGCATCTTTTGGCATCGTTGGCTCTGTCCTCAGCCAATCAGAAAGGTGTGTTATAACCAAAAGCAATATTTTCATAAAGTACAGACATAAACCCTTTGATTTATATTAGAAATGCCCCTATAGGACAGTAAGATTTTCACAATCTCAAATCATATTTTTGTATCATTTATTTAGCCTTTAACTGTTCGAATATAGTTTAGGTATTTTACTCTTTAGAATGACATTGAGGTTTTAATTTATTTTTAAATGAATTCATTATCATTATTTTATTATTTTTCAAAATTAGCATATTTTTGACACGCACAAGGCTGAGCGTCTGTGGGGCAGTAAGGCATACTCGCTTGGCCAGTGGTTCTGAATGTGTATCTTCGGGACCCACCTTATGATCATAATAAGCTGCAACCCTAATGAGCATATTAATTTCAATTTATAACAAAAGCAATGTGTAGTTTCGCCCTGTCACGGCAGCTAAGTTAAACTCAGATATGTTTCCTCACATCTGTTGCAAAAAGACCGCGGGGCTGAAGAATCTGGTCCAGCAGGAACGAATCAATTCATGAAATGAAGGGTGTTGTCCCTTGTCTTCTCCTAAAGTCTTGTTTATCGGGGCTCATTGTATGCAGCCTGCATTGATCCCACTGTCTACGCAGATCATACTCTGCCCCAATAAAGATGATACCACAGGGCTGATGCGCGATCACAGCTCACAGACAGAAAGCAGCCACTGTCCCTCTGCAGCAGACCCCCCTCCCCCACGTCCCTCCCCTCCCTCTGCCGCACTTCAAACACGGCCTAACACGCAGATCATGGACAACAATTAGTCCTAATTAAGTCGCTCAGTGATGAGTTTACACTTGGACGCGGGGGGTTTCTCCGGCCTGGCTCCACGCAGTCTGGCTCTTTGTGTGCGCACTGTCCCTGGTTCGGATCAGGCCTCAGGTGAAGTCCTCTTGATGTGATCAGACCGGGAGATAGTAAACGAAATCCCCGACAAGGACAGGCTTTGTAGTGTTAAACGAGGGCGAGTTATTAGTGTACTTACGGGCTTCTCCCTCACAGGAATTTCACTCATTTGTAGGATCAGATCAGCAAAGCAATTACAGCGAGGGCTTTCCTTGAGCCAAACAAAACATCAAACAACCCAATCTGAATGTAAGCTGTATATTTACAGAGGACTCAGCCAGTTCTGTATTTTTCTTGTCATAGAAAGTTTGCCGAGTTTAAACCCAACGTGAGTTATGATGAACTTCCTTCTGCTCTTTTATTGCACATTCGTTTCCAAATACATTTATCATATCCTATGTATCATCTATGTGTGGGGCTATACTTTAAGGGCAGACACTGCAGGTAAAACTCATTTTTTTCAGTTTACAGGTTTTGGGCCAGATTGGTCTCTGAACATATAAACTTTCACCTAGAAATTAAAATTATTCCTAATCTTCACAATAACATGTTTAAATATTGCATTGATTCAATGTTTCCCCATAGATTTATATGGGAAATCGTAATTTCAAGGTCCATTTCCTCAAAAGGCATTTTTCTCTCATTGGGGTAACAACATCTCGACGTCAGAAGCTCCTACAGACTTCAATTTTCCAGCCTTGGATTGAACAATTTTGGAAAAAAAAATGTCTGAGGGATTATTTAATATCTAATTCCTAGCCTGATTTATTTAGCCTGATTTACAGATTCTTTCACAAAAAAAAGTTTATTTTAAAACTAAACAAGATTTCCAAAATCCCCTCTGAAAAAGTCGTTGTAACTAATATCTCAACTAAATAAAACCATACATTTGAATCTGGCTCAATCCATTATTCAGTTTTCGTCGCTGGAAAAATGCAACATTTTGTGCATGTTTAGGCTTAAAACACCTTATTTTTATATGAACCCATAAATGACAGAAAACATGCAATACATTTTTTCTTCCTATTTATGCCGCAGTAATCTACAGCAGGAGTTTCAAATCGATATATTTAAATAAATAAATAAATATATTATTTTTATTTAAAGATGTCGATTTGAAAAATGTCTCATCTTTTCGGCAACGAAATCTGAATCTTGAGCTAGATTCAAATGTATGGTTTTATTCTGTTGACATATTTTCAGAGGGGATTTAGGATATCTAGTTTTGTTTTAAAATAAGTTGATTTTTTTAGTGGAGAAATCTATGAAAATAGAAATTTCGCCATTGAAAACTCAGTAAGTCAGGCTGAGAATTAGATATCAAAAAATCCCTCTGGAAAATTATTTAAAAATATTGTTCAGTCCCAGGCTGGGAAATTTGAAGTCTGTGCTACTGACATAGAGATCTGGAGACCTGGAGATCTTGTTGCCACAATGAAAATGGCCCTTAAAATGACGATTTTATGGAGAATTCTATGGAGAAACATCAATATTTAAACATGTTATTGTGATGATTAGGTATATATTGCTTTTGTTTCCATGTAATTTGGCCCAAAACCTGAAAACTGAAAACACTGAGTTTTGCCTGTAGTGTCTCCCCTTAAAATACACTGTATCCAATCTTCATGTTATCATCATTTTCATTATTCTTTTTTTAAATATGTAACATTCTTATAAGTAAATGACTCAATAGGCTACTGTTTTATTTGGGTTAACACACTTTACAGCACTATCATTGTGATGTACATTGTAATAACTTAATGTGATGGGAGTATGACAAATGAAAGCCAAGTACAATTGCTGAGTTATACCCTTGTTTTTTCATATATTTCATTTAGAATCTGGTAAACACCGTTTAATCTGCAAACAAACAGTGCCCTGATGTTTTTGCCTTGGCTTCGGGGGGCGACTCACTGTCAGCGACCCCCGGGGGCCCCTCCCTCCCGCTGCAAATGTCTCGTTAAAACAAGTCAACGGAGATCAAACGACCGCTTCTCACTTTCAGTCGGGCCGGTCGCACCCAAAGTCTGTGATCATAACAAAAGCTTCATCAGCCCCGGCGTTTTGATGGGCAGACAGACAGGCGCGCCTCCAAAATCACCGCAATAACATCACGAGCAGACCGGACAGCTGTTTGATTGGACGTGATGCGTTTACTGATGATGTCATTAACCATAGAGCCTTGTTTTTTTATCGGCTGTTTGTAATATTTATCCGCGTGTTGATGAGCGGATGATCCTTTTACGCATAAACGATGGGAGATGCCAGCTAACTGATACTCAGACTGAGAGGCGCCACGGCTCCCGGCCCTGTCACCAAGGTGAGAAAAGCCACAACCTTGCCTCTATTAAGCTCAATTACAGCGGCCATCCAGTTTCTATCGTTCCGCTGAGATGTCTCCGCATATGCAAATGGAGAAGTGTGTCCCACCTATATAGAGGTCAGCAGCCAAACGAGGCCGAGCACACAACAGTACCTGCAGCATGGCGAAGTTTACCATTGAGTGGCTTTCGCAGAGCTTTTACGGCGCAGAGGGAAGCGAGGAGCAGGGTGCACTGGAGCAGAGAGTCTCGGAGGATTTCCCCAAGGAACCGACCAGCCAGTTTACAACCGCGTCTCCAAGCAGTAAGTTCTAACACGCGAAAAGCCCATCCAGTGTATTGTGTGCTGGTTATGAGCAGAATGTGCTAATCGTGTCTTGTTTTCTCCAGACAGTTGTGACGACACCTCCGCCTCTGAAGGCAGTGATGCGGGGGAGGACAGCGAGGGCGAGGCCGGGCGCAGAGTCCGGACCAAGTTCAGCTCAGAGCAGATCCGAAAACTGGAGAGCACCTTCGGCAAACACCGGTACCTGGGCACTTCTCAGAGGAGGAAGATCGCCGAAAAACTCAGCCTTTCCGAAACACAAGTCAAAACCTGGTTTCAGAACCGCAGGATGAAGTTGAAGCGTGAGGTGCAGGACATGCGCACTGAGTTCCTGGCTGTTCCCGCAGCGCTGCTGCCGCCGATGATGCTTCAGCACCACGCGCACCTTGGACAGCTCCCCGGGGTCAACGGGAGTATGTACCCGCTCCAGGAGGTGCACAGGGCGGCTGCACATCCCGCTATGCCCCGCCACCATCCCTATCATCCATACCAGGCTCTCCATGCACTGCCTGCGCATCGAGTCATACCAGCTTTTTATTGACTGAGGCGAAAGTTTGATAATAATTGTCTAGAATCTAGATGTATTCACTGCTCGTTTGAAAAGAGCTGTAAATTATTGGCAATATTAAAGCACTATGTTTATGTTTTTGATTATGTGTTGAATAAAACTATAATTCATAACGTTCTGCTGTTTGTCATTGAAATAGAAATATTGGAAAGTTAGAGCAAATGCTGTTATTTTATTCATGTTAAAGAACGCCTTGTGTGTAGGCAATAACAAAGTTAGTTAATGCCACACGGACAGGACATACTATAGACCTATTTATATTTTCAATGTTAAGGGCGATGCATTACAGTCCTATTGCTACAGTTTAACCAACACATTACTCATATTCGGCACACGTTTAGTTTTTGCTGACGTTGACAAGTCGGTAGGCTATGGGCCTCGTGATTGCTTTACATCATGCGACCCTTTGGTTTGTCTGAGCCATTTGCGGCTGTGCCCGGTGTTGACATCAGAGTAACAGCAGTTTCGTCTTTCAAACAAAACGCCGTGTGTTCCGCTGTGTCCAAATATTTGAAGAAAAAAAAAAGTTTAAAACGGCGGTTGTTTTAGCATCTGTGGTTGTGTTTGATAAGATTATAACCGAGTGGCCGTTGTGGACCCTCTTACGATGGTGCGTCCAAACGGGAGGAACACTTCATCCTCCTTTCACTATTGACTGTATAGGTTTTACGCAGCAAAATACCCCGAAACATGCTGTCACTTGCAGTATGTGCATCTTGATCATGCATTAAAAAATGTGTAATTCGTAAGGTACAGTCATTTTGCAGACTTTATTGACTGCTTTAGCCTGTGGGGGAAACATTACACAGATTGAATGAACCAAAGGCTGTTCTGTCCATTTGTGTAAGTCGTCAGTCATCCATTAGTCATCTGCGTGCATTTTTTAAATTTTTTTAATTCGGTTTCTCATGCGTCAAGACAATGCGTCTGCGGCCCACTGCGGCGCGCGCCCCTGACGCGTCTCCGTTCGCTCATTGCGGTATTTTCGCCTCTGGTTTGCGTGGCTCCCACTCTCCGGTGACAGTGGCTGCGCGCACACTCATGTTCATTTGCATCTTCAAAGCGACATCAAAGGCCGAAGGTAACGGCGACATCATTGACATCAAGTCGGCTGCATTGTCTCGCGATGGATCAGTTGGCACTTGGCTGAAAAAGCAGAAGACGGCGCCCGTGAGTCTGACTGATGTGTGTATTGCCCCGCGTTACAGGCTTTAGGTGCCACCGGCTAAACGGGACAACGATGCAGCGTGACGAGTGCTGGGTCCAGCGCTCTGCAGTCATGACCTCACCCCTGTCCTAAAACAGCTTTTAACACGGAACGTTCAAATAAATGGAGAAATGACAGCTCAAACTGTCAGACGCTCAATGATGGCACACTAAGAGTTAACTGTCAGTGCGCATTTTCATTTTAAGCTAAAAAGGTCAAACACTCTGCATATCACATTGCCATATACTCCCAGGAAACATGCTGGGATCTAAAATTCGTTGTAGAAAGTGATTTAATATTTTATTATGTTGCTGCAGGGTATACTTTTTTATCTACATTTTAAAAACAGATCGTTTTTATGGAGGACAAAGTCATGAACATTATTTTCAGATTAGCGGTTTATGAAAGACCCTTGAAAACCTTTCGTGTAACATCAGACTTTAGGTTTATTGTTAGTCCACCCGTGCTTTACACCAGTGGTTCCAAAGTGGGGGTCGGGACCCCTCAGGGGGTCGCGAGGCCTAGGGTGGGGGTCCCAGATGATTTCAAGATGAAACAAAAGAAAAATGCTACTGTTTTTAGCATATTTTTGAGTGTAAAACAGCCTATAATTAGTCAAATCCATTATTATTCAAAATAAACAGTTTAAATACATATTAACTTAAGCCTAAAGTAGCATAAGAGGCAATAACTTTATGCAATGGGGGTCCCGAGATGTATATGTGTCAATTTTTGGGGTCCCAGCCAAAACGTTTGGGAACCCCTGCTTTACACAGACGGACAAGAGAGATATATTAGCAAATCAATATCAACACCTCAGTGGTCTGTGTGTTCCTGTAGTTTGGTAGACTCAAGAGTGAAAAGAAGGGCTGCTTTACTTGTTTTTTTTGTTTTTTAATGGGCATCGATATAAGCATAATGTCATATATCAGTGAGCATTAGTTCATTTAGCCATTTATTCCATTGCAGAGCATTGTTTTTATGACTTACATGACTCTATATTTTGTTGTTCTCCCAGAATGTAGCTTTCTGTTCTAAATGTCATCTTTATTTAACCAGGAAAGTCCCACTGAGATGTAAGAATCTGATCCTAGATGGGTAACTGGAGCGCTCGGAGGAAAAAAAACCCAAAAAACTTTAAATGCAGAGAAGAGGAGTACATGCAAAATCCACACAGAAAAGCCACACTTGGTTCCAATCAGAATCCAATCTTACCACCCGCCTTAACCAAGCGCAGGGTGGTTAATGCTTTCACACTGATGCACATTATACATATAAAGTGCATCAGTGTGAAAGCATTTTAATATTAATATTAATGTATAAATCATGATTAAAAAGTTATGGGTAACGCTTGTTACACCGCCTTATTATCAGTAATTATGCAAAAATAGCACTTTGCAAATGCACCAGGAGCAGATCACAGAACATGGAGGAGTTTTACTACTTTACTACTTATTATGGGAGGAGAGACCGATCATAAAGCATGGAGCCGAACCTTTCCCTGAGCATTTCAATCTTTTCTTTCTTATAAATGTTAGGGAATATGAAGCTGACATTTGTTCAATCGAGTTCCGCAACACATCCCTTTGATTTTAGCAAAGTAACTGGACCAGTGCATGTATTTAGTTTCTGGATACAAACACAAACCGACAATCCACTGCAAAAGGCCTTCCCCATTTTAGCTCTACTGCTTTAAACCATTGTCCCCGGGAAGCCTTTACATGGGACATTTCAAAATAAGCCATACGTATTGACACGAGGCATCGCCGAGAGCCACAATGGCAGTAATCAGATGATAACAATCCCATGGCTGAGTGAGTCCTTTAATGAGAAAGCCCTATTCATTTTGAGAGCTACTGGAGCATGTATAGACAGTCTGCAGCGTTAACCAGCCGTAATAACATCTCCCAATGACCTACTGGGCCGGGCGGAATGACAATGAGGGAATGGTATCAGGTGAGCTTTGGGCAATGGGGCAGAGGTAGAGAGGGGCTATAACAGGTCCGGACTTGGATCCCCCCCCCCCTCTCCCAGACTCCCGGGAGCCATGGGCTGCAGAGCGGGAGTGGTCCACGGGTTTACCGGGTCGTCGACGCTCATTCAGGGATCATCGTTCGGCCATTGTTGTTGGGGATTTGAATTTGTTTACGGCATGGGTCAATGCAAACTGTAAGTCTCGGCGAAAGTTTTGCACGTTTTAAATAACGTATTGCATCAAGTAAAAGTTAGTTTAGACTTATTTTACTCAAGTAGAAGTAAGAAATAAAACCACTACTCAAGTAAAAGTAAATGAAAACGGAACCTGGTGAAATGACTGCCTGAGTGAATGTTTGATTAAAAAACATAAACAGCATCACTTTGGTGTTTGCTAAGTGCTCCTCTGCTGTCACAATGATCAACACAATGAGCCCATATTATCACCTCGTTCATTTTGTTTCAAGATGATTAACCTCTTTTATCCCCAACTTTAACCAAGTTCATTTTCTCCAGTTCAGTTTTACCAAAATCTAAAAGCTTAAAATAAAATGTACACAGATTAATATTGTGTTGAGCATGGTAATGACAAATGCGGAGTATAATATATATGTATATTCATGTACCCTTATGTCATAAAACAAGTGATTTTGGGTGATATTTTGGCATTGGTAACCATCTGAAAGAATTATATTAATGGTCACTTTTTGTTACTTGCTTTGTGGAGATCTTACATGAAACAAGACCGTTCTTGTAATAGTGTTTCGTTCTGTTAATTATACGAACAGTTGAAACAGTGGTTGTGAGTTTTGTCTGTGTTAATAAGCTGTTCTGAAACGTAACAAGTTCTTCTTTTCAGTCAATGAGACTAATCACATGATGTGGCTAAATGTATGAACATGTAAACTTATTTTCTTATTATTGCTGTGGAAACTGAAGCTTCAGGGGTCGAGAGTGATTATGATTTCATTACATAGAATTATCATTGTTATTGTTGTAATTAGTATTACTTGTTTGGGGAAGGTGTAGCCTATAGTACATGATAGACATGTCATTTTAGACATGTAATCTTCCTTAACGTAAATGTCATCTTACCAACCATGACCAGACTGTGCACCTCATCCTTTTTTGCTATTGTTCCTTGTTGTTGTTTTGTTCCCTTTACACTGATTGTATTATGAAATGAAATGTTTTATCATATTGAGTTGGGGGGTAGGCGCTCATAAGCTTTTTGCTTCGGCCCACTCCTTTTGAGCAAAATGTATGCTCAAATAAATAAATTAAATAAATAAATAAACAAACAAATAAATAAATAAATTCTCCACTGGAGAGCTTACAGTTTATAGGCCAGTGTAACGCCTCATTTTATTTATTTATTTATTTTATTTGAGCAGTAAGTCTGCTTATAAGTGCCCACCCCAAAATTACAAAACAATAATATTTACATTAACAATCAAAGCAAGGAGCGTAATGCACGATAACAAATCTTAAACAAATCATAAACAAGGGAACATAAGGCAAGGTAACAACAAATAATAAGGACCAATAATAATAAAAACAACAGAAAAATAAAGAAACAACAACAAAAGAATATACTACATAACTCACAATAATTGTTCGTATTTAATAAATAATAATTGTAAACCTTTTAAAATGTACCGGGTTTTTACATATTTTAATGCTTTCATCTAAATTTGTCCATATTTCTACACACACATGCTTTTCAAAGTTGTTCTGGAGTATAGTTTATTGAAACTCATTTTATCTCTCAAGTTGTATTTAACTTCTCGTTTGCAGAACATATTTTGTAAACTCTCAGGAATGACTTCTGTGAGGCTTTGAGCATGATTTGTGCCATCTTAAATTCAGTAAGGTCCTCGAATTTCATTGTTGTTGATTTAAAGAATAATAGATCTGTGTGATCACGGTATCCAGCTAAATGCACTATTCTTATTGCCTTTTTCTGAACTTTAAACAATGGGTCAAGATTACTTTTATACGCATTTCCCCAGATCTCTACACAATATGTTAAATGGGGAAGGATAAGTGAACAGTATATAGTATATAGAGCTTTGTTGTCAATGATATATTTAGATTTATTCATTAGGGCTGAAATCTTTGCAACTTTAGTTTTAATTTTTATGATGTGAGGTTTCCAGCTGATTTTGTGATCGAGTGTTACACCAAGAAATGTATGTTCATAGACTCTTTCAATAGTTTCGTTGCCAATTTTAACTGGTAATTGTACATTCATTACACGATTTCCAAAGAACATTGCTTTGGTTTTCATAATGTTTAGAGACAATTTGTTTAAGACCTACAAAAACTGATCTAAGCTTCTTTGTTAAGACTGTCATGCTTTCGTCCTTTTTGGTTGTGTTTTCATCACGTTTTTGTTGCTTTTTTTGTCAAAAAACAAAAAAAGAAATACATAAAAAAAGTGACAAAAAAGCATTGAAAAGGTGGCAAAAATGTGAAAAAAGAGCCACGAAAATGTGATAAACTACACAAAAACGACTACATTGTGATAACAAAAACAAAGATGAAGCTTAGATCGGTTTTGTAGGTCTTAGCTTTCAAATGAGGCATTACGCTGGCCTATAGGCTGTACTTTCCAGTTGAGAAGCTTTTAGATTTGAGTAAAACCTGAGAAAATGTGCTTGGTTAAGACGCGGGGTAAGGGGTTAAAAGAAAGATGGCCATTTGTCAAATTAATTCTGCAATTATACACTGATCATTAGCTTTCTTTACCATACATGGAAAATACATCATTTTCACATTGATGTTTCCTGTTTGGTGCTGGATTTAGAGTCCATGGCCCATGTGCGCAAATATTGACCATGACAATGTACATAATCACCTTTAAGGACCAATGCATTCATGCCTGTCTTAGCTTACAGTTAACAACAAAGTGAAACTAAGACTAATTTGACTAATGTGGAATTCAATACAACTACAGTTCTTTTCTGAGGAGTTTTTGTAGAAAGCAGCCACCGATCTGCCACTAGGGCGGTGACTTAAAACCTCCTTGTCCCAAAACAAACTCCCTGAAATCCACAATGCTTCACAGAGCGATATTTACCTAGAATCATCCCTCAGTTAGCACACACAGAGGGCAAAATAAATACACATTTAAAAAGAAGTCCACACAAGAATTACTGCAGATGACCGTGTGAAAACTAGACTTTTCCAGTCATGTTATTTGCATACTGACACTGTGTTTCACCATATTTCTGTAGACGCTTTAAATTATCTTGTGCAAATGTATGTTATGTCGTGAAGTATGTTGTGATCTTTTAAAAGGACCCCGGGAAGACTAGCTGTCATTAAATGGGCAGGTAACGGGGATCCTAATAAAACAATAAACAATAAGAAACCCTATAATCCATGGTATTTCATGATATATGTGATGTGTCCAGCATTTTATAAAATAATGCTCGAATAATGTTCAAAGTAAGGAAGAATAACATTCAAAACATATTCAAATAGAGAGAGGGGTGAGCGGAATTTGAAGAAAAATAACATTTGACAATTGAGCGTTTATATTGGGTTTATGGACTGGGTTTGAAGAGAAGCTTAAACTGTGTCAGATACAAAAGCGTTTTAAAATTGCAAACACATCGCGCAATGATTAATTGTTCATTTAAAGTGTGGTTTGCTTTCGGCTGAGTTCTGATGTGGAGTTCTGCACAGAAACACTGATAATGTGAAAGTAAACACTGTAAAAGAAGGGTAGGATCAATATAAGCTTTGTTATTTCACTATTCATTTATTTCCACATCAATAACGACAGACGCTTTGATAACATAAAAAAAAAACACACACACAACGAAAAGTGTGATGGGTGTGACACAAACTCCTGAGGGCTTATCCTTAATATCAAATGCTTCCTTGTACTGTGACTTAGTTATCCAACATGAACTGAATGATAACTTGAAATATTGCAGTGTGTCTGTGTGTGTAATGTGATTTTTATTCTTTATTTATTTTCTGTTTTTATAATGTTTAAATAATGTGTTTCTAGCTTCTATAACAACTTGCTTGTGACCACATACTGTCTATTATCTTGATCTACTTTAAGATTCTTTTTGGCCCGAACGCTCTATTGAACATGACAGTTTGCTGTGATGGAGTGTGTTTTTTATTTATTAATTTAATTTATTTATTTGAGCGTACATTTTGCTCAAAAGGACTGGGCCGAAGCAAAAAGCTTATGAGCGCCTACCCCCCCCAACTCAATATGATAAAACATTTCATTTCATAATAGTACAATCAGTGTAAAAGGAACAAAACAACAACAAAGAACAACAGCAAAAAAGGATGAGGTGCAGAGTCTGGTCATGGTTGGCAAGATGGCGTTTATGTTAAGGAAGATTACATGTCTAAAATTACACGTCTATCATATACTATAGGCTACACTGCAAAAAGTTAATATCAAGCATTGGCTTAAATGTCTTGAATTGAGGAAATGCATCTTGTTTTGAGCGGTTTTCACTCTTTTAGACTTTTTTCCTGATCTGACCAAGTTTACTTTGCTAGTTTGAGGACATTTCAGACTGGTTCTAAGTTAAATCTTGCTTTAAATAAGAAAGTAAAATTGCCAATGAGATAAGACCGATTTTCTTTCCCCATTGGCAAAGAAAATTACTTGAAATAAAGACAAAATGTATTGAAATGAGTCAAAAACATCTCAAAACAAGTTAAATAATCTAGGTCAAATGGCCAAATACATCTTACCTGGTCAAAACAACTAACATTTGGATTATTATGCTCAAATTGAAACATTTATACTAATCTAGTTGATTACTTTTTGCAGTGTACACCTTCCCCAAACAAGTAATACTAATTACAACAATAACAATGATAATTCTATGTAATGAAATCGTAATCACTCTCGACCCCTGAAGCTTCAGTTTCCACAGCAATAATAAGAAAATAAGTTTACATGTTCAGTCATTTAGCCACATCATTTTGTGATTAGTCTCATTGACTGAAAAGAAGAACTTGTTACCTTTCAGAACAGCTCATTAACACTCACAAATTCTGTTTGAATTGTTCATATAATTAACAGAACGAAACACTATTACAAGAACGCTCTTGTTTCATGTAAGATCTCCACAAAGCAAGTAACAAATGGCGACCATTAATATCATTCTTTCAGATGGTTACCTGACAATATTACCAATGCCAAAATATCATTCATCACTCTGCAATTGTCATTACCATGCTCAACACAACATTAATCTGTGTACATTTATTTTATTTTATTTTATTGTGTTATTTATTTTATTTATGTATTTATTTATTTATTGTGTACAGTGTATGATGTAAGCCCTACATCGAGTGGTGCATTCAAAAGCCATGTGTGAGTGTGAAGAACAAGAAGTGACATTAAACACAATAATGTATTTTCATAACAAAGTTTAGGTTTAACAAGTATTGCAGTGCACGCCTTCAACAGTTGACAAAATAACGATTCAGAAGACGAACTATTCAAAAGCAGTAACATTTTATTTTGAACGAACGAAGACAGATCAACACATCCAAAAGTTCACAATGACGCAGCACAGCATTCTAAACAAACTCTGAAAGCGTCTCACACACACGCAGCGTCGACTCCCTTCTCCGGCAAGAGATTCTGGGTCTCTGGTGGAATACCTCTGCAGCCCCATTTTCCCATGCCCTATGCCTCTTTAAAGTTACGTCTCAAAGAGGTATATGCATAGGAAAAAGGAACAGCGAGTCCGGGTTTCAAAAGCGGCGGAAAGCGCGAGTCCAGACCTGTGGGGGTAAAAGCACAAGAATTTAAGGATTTAAGAGAGGCAGATGTGAGAAAATGTTGATTAAAAAAAGCTCACGAATACAGCAGTGGAAAAGAAAATACTGAAATGAGTTGCATTTAAAGGCTAAGAGAGATGTGTTTGTTTTGCATCTGTCCCACAAACCACCTATAAATGTATGAGTCTGAGAAAGTAGGAGTTTAGTCTTGTTTTTAAGGACTATTTCAAAAAGTGAAAAGCCAAATAGAAATTTCTGTAACTCCATAGGAGCCTTAAAAGACTGAAGTTTGGCATTTAAAAAACAAAACATGTTTATGAAATGGAGGCGAGTTTGGCGTGACTTACCCCTGCCAGCTCGGGATGTCCTCTCCCAGCCTCCCCTCCTTGCGCACCATTTATCCTGCCACGGGACCTTGAAGATGTCCGCACAACACAGTAGCCGATGCCTGGGTGCCCCGTCAGCACTCCAGGGTCCTCCCTTCGCCACCTGTAGAAAAAGGAAACACGATTGTTACACATCCTATCGCCAAAGCAAGGTTTCCGATATCGCCCTGTTGTGCCGAGTGCTATTTTGTTGCACGCTTTTTATCGCTGGGAATGGCGGTGTATCTCGGTTGTTTGAGGGAACGCCGTGTACTTTTTTCAGCCCGGGAGAAGGTTTCTTATCTTGTTGCTGTCTCTCCCCAGAGCGAGGCCCCCATGGCTCCCAAGGACTTCAGACAAGGACTCGGGCTGAGCAGGGAGCAGGGGAGGGAGGGCCGAGGTATGTCAAGGCCACTGCGGGCTACTCCATGTGAAACTGTTCATACAAGATTCACCACTTTGGATTATTGTCTGTGCAAGAAAGTGTATGTCAAAGCTAAATTGTATATGCATTCTTTTTTTTAATTTATCTTCTTTTTGTAGATTTTAATATGATATAATTATGTCCCTCATGGAAAAAACAAACAAGCAAACGTGGAGTTCTCTTCAGAGGTGGGTAGAGTAGCCAAAATATAAGAGTAATGAGTAATATTTCTCATTACTCATAATAATGAGTAATGTAAAATGGTCTTAACTTATATAGCTCTTTTCTACCTTCATGGAGGCAAGGAGGGTGAAGTGTCTTGCTCAAAGACACAACACCAGCGTGCACCTGCAGGCGCTGGGAGTCGAACCTCCCACCTACCACCCCGCTCTACCAACTGCACCACTGTCACCGAGTAATGTTACTTTCAAATAATTCTATTCAAGTACAGCTAAAAAGTAGTGGACAAATAATTACTCAAGTAATAGTACAAAAAGTACTATTTACAAACTATTTACTAACTACTAGCTATTTTTATTGTGAGTGCTGAGTAAATGAGCGAAACAGTCTTATGACTCGACGATTTGTGGTCCAGTTGAGAGAAACAAAACATGAAATTCAAAGAAAATGCCTTAAAAACATATAAAAAGAAATCTTAATGAAGAATAAAGAAAACAAAACAAGAAATACAGTATATGTTATTCACGTGTCAAAATGAAGATTTGTCACTTAAAAATGTGCTCACAGTGGCATGAGTTACTATGAGTTACAGATATTTCATTAGCATATTAAAAGTACAATTACTGTACTTAAAAAGTTACTAAAGTACATGTACTTGTGTGAATGTAACTGAGTACTATCCACCACTGGTTGTTTTTTGTTTCATTCCCCCTGTCTCCTCTTCAGAACCTCAAAGAGGGTTTGTTTCACACGCTGATGTCATAAAGTGGTGCCTTGCTTCTCCAGCAGCGCTCCTCAACATTGTCCACACTCCTGCCTCTGATCATTTCAATACGAACAATATCTTGCAGACAGCAGCAATCGTTTTTAACTTAATTCACTGAATTTTACTATCAATTACTTCCAAACCTGTAGATTATATTAAGTAATGAGAGGTGATACTATTTTTAGAAACTACATTTCTTCCAACTGCTTCCAGAGGCAGCAGCAACAGTTGGCTTCACTCCGATGTTCACAGCAGAGAGCCTCCCTTCACCGGCTCTCTGCGCTTTAGATTTGTCCAAACAATGCATTTTGAACATGTTACATAAGTCATTCTTTGGACAAGATAAAAGAAAATCTTTTAATGATAATCTTTTCATTATCATTGCTTATATTAGTTTACAGGGTCACCTCATTCCATTCAAAATGAAGCTTTTATCCAGATTTACTCACAGTGGAAAAAGTAACCCAATGTTTTACTAAGTAGAAGTAAGAAGCAATGTGGAAGTACAGTTACTTCAACACAAGCACATGTCCAGGTACACATGGTTCAGCAAACAGTCAAATGTACCTGGGTAAATGTAAAAGACCTGCCTCTGAAAGGAGATCAAGCCTTTTTGATCTCGGCGCCTTGGCTCCGGAACAACCTGTCCGAGGAGATAAGGCTCGCGCCAGTTTCATCTTTCAATCACTTTTCAAAGCTCACTGTTACTGATTGGCCCTTTGAGATATCTTTCTCTTTGTGTCATTGTTGTGTACTGTATTCAAATCAGTTGCGTCTTGTATGTTATTATAACCGGCTCTTAGTAAACTTCTTTTTTAACCTCTGAACCGAGCGCATTGTCTCCAGTTTGGCTTTACCCAAATCTGAAAGCTTATTGAAAAAAGCGTCAAAATAGCAACAAAAATTTGATGAAAACGTGTGGCGAAAAAATGTATGAAAAGTGACAAAAAGAAAGCGAAAAAGTGTAACAAAAAAGTGTGTGACAAAAATCCCCCCAAAAAGTAGGGGAGACCGGTGCTATTTGTCACGTGGGGTACTTTGTCACATTGCTTTTTATAGCCACACTACAGGGCGCTGTGCACTAGTATCGATATATAATATGTGTATTGGTATTCTTCTTCTCTTCTAATAATAATTTTCTCATTTGGACTGAAGACACAAGGAGAGGACACATTTAAATTGTTTTTCTGCCTTTCCCCAAACTTTAATGTTTGGGTTATTTCTGTAATGAGAGCTTTCCTTCATTAGTCCCTTAAAGAAGGGGTATTATGCTTTTTTCAATCACATAGCACCAGTCTATAGCATACTACAATGATGACGTAACCTTCTGTTGGTCTGTATATACAGTAAATTAAAATAACTGCCTTGAATAAAATTGCTCTCTCAAAATGGCTGTACTGAACGTCTTGAAATAGGCCTCTGTCTCTTTAAGAAGCTTTCCGACACGCCCCCTTCAGCACACTGCTGTGGCATTTAAACAACAACACTGTGTGGGAGGGGCTCTGCTGAGCTGAGGAGCAGTGGTTGGTGGCTTGGCTGGTGACAAAGGTCCAGAGGCGTCTCCAGGAGGTGGGGGCGTTCCTAGGAGGACTGAGGCATAGCTACACCTAAAATGGCTGCCGTCTAAGTTTTTACTGATTACTCAAAAATATGTGAATGAGCCAAGGCAACACTCCAGACATGTGTTTAATGAGGGAATGACATAATAACATGATATAAAGCTTGAAAAAGTCGATTTTACATAATACCCCCCTTTAAACAAAAGACACTGATCTGAAAGACAGTGACGTTAGCTTCAATTTGAGCCGTTTTAGAGCTAACATGCTAACTCCGTTTGTTAGCAGCTTACATTGTTCGTAAAATGGACACTCTGGGTTATTTGTCACAAAATCTGAGGGGTTATTTGTCACAAAATCTGAGGGGTTATTTGTCACATGGGGTATAACATGGTGGGACATATTTTCTTTTGTGTCTAATATGTTTTTATGATCACTTTATTTTAACATTAGCTTTTAAAGAAGCCGTAGGTTTGGGTCATTTTAGTGACTTTGTACATTTCACACCTCATAGAGCAATTTGCAAAAAACAAATCAACAGTTAGTTCAAATGAGTGTGGCATTGCTTTGCGACTGTTTTAAAACATATTTTGTCCTTTTTTTTCCTCAAAAAGAAAAAAAAATGAAAAAAGTGACGACAGCGCGGGCAAAAAGATTTTTTTGGATGAGTCTTAGCTTTCAAATGAGGCGTTACTTTGGCCTTCAGGGAGCCACCTTTTAGATTTGGGCTACATAAAGAATAATTATATCATTGCTTATATTAGTTTAAAGGCTCATGTTTGCACATTCTTTTCACATCTGTCCCACACTATATTTTCAACTCAAAAATAGCCGTTTCTTTAATGATAGTACATACATCTTTCGCATTGCCCAGCAGGTGGCAGCAGTTCACAGGCCTGCCTCGTGGCGCTCACCTGTGACATAGGATTTGATTCAATTTCCCCGGATTAGATTGATAATAGCAGTAATAACATAGCTCGGTGTGGAGGGTCATAGAGTGCGAGTGAAGTGTGTCTGAGAGCAGGCTGCAGCTGGGCTTACACTGAATGTGAAATGTCCTTCAAAGAAAGAGCAGACGACGCACAGAACATCTTTGGTGCAGCTCTGAGGAGGCGGGCCATGTGTCTCATGGAAAAAACCCCCGAAACATTCATATTATTTATCAATCGAATTATTTTACCATCTTTTCTGAAGCATACTGTTCATTTCCAGTCTGCGACAGCCGGGTGCCTCGTGCGTTTTTTCCGGTTTGCTAATAACAAAGTTCCATAAAGGACGTGACATTTCAGCAAAAGTTATTATCGAGCCACACGGCGGTACATTGAGTATTGCTAAATGCCATTGCAGATTTGGGGGAGGCAGTGGCCGAGGTGATAAAGTTGGTTCATCCCTTAACCGGAGATTTGGAGGTTCGTTCCTTGCTCCAACCGGTAGGCCTGTCACGATAACACATTTGAAGTTTGATATATTGAGGCAGGAAAGTATCGCGATAAACGATAATATCGACTCTAACGATACTAGAAACTCTCCTAAAACTCTCTTAAAGAGGGGGTATTATGCTTTTTTCAATCACATAGCACCAGTCTATAGCATACTACAATGATGACGTAACCTTCTGTTGGTCTGTATATGCAGTAAATTAAAATAACTGCCTTGAATAAAATTGCTCTCTCAAAATGGCTGTACTGAACGTCTTGAAATAGGCCTCTGTCTCTTTAAGAAGCTTTCCGACACGCCCCCTTCAGCACACTGCTGTGGCATCTAAACAACACTACTGTGCGGGGAGGGGGCTCTGCTGAGCTGAAGAGCAGTGGTTGGTGGCTTGGCTGGTGACGAAAGGTCCAGAGGCATCTCCAGGAGGTGGGGGCGTTCCTAGGAGGACTGAGGCATAGCTACACCTAAAATGGCTGCCGTCTAAGTTTTTACTGATTACTCAAAAATATGTGAATGAGCCAAGGCAACACTCCAGGCATGTGTTTAATGAGGGAATGACATAATAAAGCTTGAAAAAGTCGATTTTACATAATACCCCCCTTTTAAAACTTTGTTCTAAAAGTACATAGTCATATCCTGAAATACCACACAAGCTTCAATAAACATGAAATATAATGTAACTCAATTTGCTTCACTTAGAAATCAAAGTTTTACAAAGAAACATAGACAATAAATATCGAGCCCAGAAATATATAGTTTAACTGTTATTTATTGAACGATAAGTCGATATAGTAATTATCGTGACAGACCTACCAACCAGTTAATTCAGAAGAATCCTCACTCATTTGGACCATCCTGCAAGTTTAATTTAGTATTTTTTTTTTTCTGGTTTAGAAAAGGTTTGCGCACAGTTTAGCTTCTTAACCTCTTAACCCCCACCTGAACCGAGCACATTTTCTCCAGTTTGGCTTACCCAAAAGCTTCTTAAAAAACAAAAAAAAGTGTCAAAATAGCAACAGAAATGAAACGAAAACGCAAGATTAAAGCCAAAAAAACGCAACAGAAAAGTGATGAAAAAGTGACAAAAAACGATGGAAATGTGGCAAAAAACGTGACGAAAACCCAACAAAAAAGTGATGACAGTAAGTAAAGATTCATTTAGGTGAGTTTTGTAGGTCTTAGCTTTCAAATTACATTACATTACACTGGTCTGTAGGCTGTGATGTTATGGATCTGGGTAAAGCTGGAGAGTTTAAGACAAGAGGTTAACCCCCGCCTGAACCGAGCACATTTTCTCCAGTTTGACTTCACCTAAATCTAAAAGCTTCTTGAAAAAAGTATCAAAATAGCGACAGAAATGAGGCGAAAACAGGGTGAAAACATTTAAAGGGGGGTATTATGTAAAATCGTCTTTTTCAAGCTTTATATCATGTTATTATGTCATTCCCTCATTAAACACATGCCTGGAGTGTTGCTTGGCTCATTCACATATTTTTGAGTAATCAGTAAAAACTTAGACGGCAGCCATTTTAGGTGTAGCTATGCCTCAGTCCTCCTAGGAACGCCCCCACCTCCTGGAGACGCCTCTGGACCTTTCGTCACCAGCCAAGCCACCAACCACTGCTCCTCAGCTCAGCAGAGCCCCCTCCCCGCACAGTAGTGTTGTTTAGATGCCACAGCAGTGTGCTGAAGGGGGCGTGTCGGAAAGCTTCTTAAAGAGACAGAGGCCTATTTCAAGACGTTCAGTACAGCCATTTTGAGAGAGCAATTTTATTCAAGGCAGTTATTTTAATTTACTGCATATACAGACCAACAGAAGGTTACGTCATCATTGTAGTATGCTATAGACTGGTGCTATGTGATTGAAAAAAGCATAATACCCCCTCTTTAACAAAAGAGCGACAAAAATGTGAAGAAAAAGGGATGAAAAAGGGACAAAAAAGCCACAAAAGAGTAACAGAAAAGTGATGAAAAAAGTGATGAAAAAGTGACAAAAAAGCGCCAAAAATGCAACAAAAAAGCCACAAAAGAGCAACAGAAAAGCGAAGACAATGTGGCAAAAATATTTTTTTACCATTGCAAGCAATGGTAAAAAAAAAACTCAATTATGCGTTTCAATGAGTTGTGTAGATTTGGGAGGTTAGACATCATGTATAGTCCAATTTTGATCTATTTTTGACCGTTTGTAGACCCAGTTTACTCTTGATCCCAGCCTGGTTGAATATTTCATGAGATGGTGCTTGGTGTAGGAGAAAACCTCTTTCTTTGATTTGTAATAGCATCATGGCGACTAACTGTTATCGTTACCTCAAACCTGAAGGAGTTCTCTCTCTCTTTTTATGGAGACCCCTGGCCTACAGGAAGCCCACCTACAAAAGGAGAACATGCTCAACATGGAAAAAACCCACTTGTCTTGTCGTGAAGAAAGAGCCAAAACTGTCAAGCACTACTTCTACTACAGTCGCTAATCCCTTCCAAACATTATAGATTTGTAACAACAGAGGTTTCAATAATGTCTTTCCTCTTTGCTTTTAGCTCGTGCAGCGGGAGCGTTCTGCCTCCAAAATGCTCCCGTTCATTTCCCGTGACTCACGAGGGACCTCTTTTAATTGGGAGCACTTTAACATGCAGCTTTAAAAGTCCTCGCTTGTTGTTTTTTTTTTCTGCCGAGTGTTTCATTCGAGCGTGGAAATGTGCCGACTTAAGCAGAAGCGTCTCACTCAGAGGCAGCGAAAAGGAGGCAACAAAAGCTGCTTGTTCATCTAAACATTTGTGTACAGGAGAGAGAGAGCAAACCCAAGATGGCGACGAGAGATGGGAGAGTGAACCTGCTACTGTGACAGTCAACAATATCCTAATCACACAGAAGCAAAGCACTGTGGCCTCTGCTTTTGAACATTGTAATGATACAATAATACATTTCAGGTCTAAGAGTTATAGGCTTGAAATAATGTAAAAAGTTCACTGTAGGGAGGATCGCTGTTATTGTTTATTTCCGCGGTTGTAACCAGATGTTTTGGTTTGATTTTTCCCGGCGTGAACAGCTGTTTATTTAATTCACAGATCTTTTGCAGCACAGAACCTTTTACACAAGCAATGCTTTGTTTGTGAACATTGTTTTGACCCACCATAGATCTATTACTATCTATTTAATGGATTTCCCACCAGAGCCTCGGACGTGACGACATCAGCACAAAACTGCCATTTAAGTTGCATCCATTTAGGCTGATTCGGTTTGACCTGGAACACTTTTACTGTGTGTTTCTTCAGCATTGCACATTGTTACGCTCTCAGAGACTTGCTTATCACTCAAAGAATGTCAAGGCCATAAACAAGAGGCAGCAAGACAATGAAGTGTTTCTTCTGCACTGAAGCAGTGTTGCAACAGATACTCAAGTTCAATCTTTAATATTTGGATTTTATAAAGGTTCACACTGGATAATTGCCAGACAGTCCCTGAGCTGATACAGAGACATACAGTAAACATGCACAATGCAGTGAATGATGCTAAATTTACCTGGATAGAGAAATCCTATTTTCAAAACTTGGGTTAGTGATAACCATATGTTCTTATTAGGTCACTCAGTGTAACAATTAAAGTAAACCTGTTTTCTTTCTTATTTTCTAAGTCTCAAAGTGGAGCGACATGAGGGCGTCACCCTGGAAACGGAAACAAATGCTTCATGTTTTGTATGATAGAACTTGCAGCTAATTTGCGCTAATTTCAAGTGGAACTTTCCTTTCTTCATATTTTCATTCTTCCATTTATTTCTTTTGTAGTTTAATCCATTGAATGCATTGGTTTATTCTGAAACGCCTGTAGATCACAGCCTGAGCCTGGCCTGGACTCACTGATTTGAGTTTTCGGTTGAACTTGTATCTAACCCGCAGCGCTCGCTTTTATTATTGCAACAATGTGAGCGTTTTCTTGGGAGTCACGGTTCAGTCTTTTCCCAGAGCGCTCCTGGTTAAACGTCCCCTCCCTGTTTGTCTCCGTGCTGCGGCTGTATTGGGAGTTCGTGGCGCCCTCAGACAGATGGAGTGGGCGCAGACGTGTGTGTATGGGGGAGTGGGGGGGGGGGGGGGCTGTTTGTCTCGTTTGGGCCTGACAGAATAAGGCCACGGTGCTGTGGGTGGTGGACAGTGGATCCAGAGGAGACTGGGTAAGGGCACGGGGCAGCACCTGTGTCCCGGCAGCGGAGAGGGGAGCATCGGGCAACAGTTCTGCTCACTGTGGGATATGAATACATTTACATTCTGATTCCATACTGTATAGCTATAATGGCCATTATGGATATTTAGATATATCTGCCTCAGTGGTGCTGCTGAGACTGGACACAGTGTTGATCGACAACAAAATAATGTTTTAATCAGCAGCGGACCTAGAATGAATAAGAACATTAGTCTTTTTTTGGTATCATACTGTATTTGTTTTGCATATTCAGAGTTTATGGACACTGATGAGCTTTGCCCTGTGGTACCTCTAGTGGGACTTGTGCTTCTCCAGGTGGTGCCCAGGGTCATCATTTAAGGCTTTAATCATTTTAATTAGAGAACATTACATTTAGACTACAGAGGGGGTCCAGAGCGTTGTCTGTTCATAGGGTCAGGTCATAAACAGAGGCAGGTCGTACTCAGTTACCTTTACTCAAGTACATGAAGAAATTGTACTTCTCAGAGTAGTTATATTCAGCACTTGTTACTTCTATTTCAATAAAACTAGAATAAAGTATCTGTACTTTATCTGTATCTTTTTCCACTGTAATTAAAATGTAAGCGGCAAATGCTTCATTTTGATATGTAACGTAGATGTAGTTCGACTCATGAACTTTATTCTTTAGAATTATTTGTTTTTTTTCTGATTTTCTGCCATTTTCTTTGAATTTTCTTTGGAAATATCACAAATTCCACATGATTTTATCTTTTGTTTCACACAATTTATGGCGTCATCTAAATAAATCAGACTTTATCGCCCAAACAGTTACTCAGTTACTCACAGTACACAGGTAACATTTTTTCCAAGTACTTTTTTTACTTTTACTTGAGTAATTGTTTTGGTCATTACTTTTTTACTTGTACTTGAGTAAAATTATTTCAAAGTAGCGTTACTTTTACTTATAAGAACTCTTAAAATATGACAGACAAAGGAGTACAGGTTTATAAAACACTCCACATGGCAATTGTTATTAGGTTTGCGTACATTAGGGTGGTCACAGTTTTGGACTGGGGGTGTGTGGCCTGACTACAGCATGTGCTGGGGGGCTTCAAGGAATAAACGCTTCAGAACCACTGCTTTAGTAGAAGAGAATTTTAATGAGGTGTTGTTTTTTTTAGTTAAAACATGTTTTACATCCAGTTTAAACATAATTTAGTCAAATTTCAATCTATTTCTGACCTGGTTTAGGCCTGATTTGGTCTTAATCTGGCCTGCTGACACTTGGATGGGGACACATTTTTTACAGGGGTACTTGGTGTTTGGGAACCACTGGTATATAATAAATCAGTTACAAGGGAAGTGTTTTTTTGATTGGGTGAGCGAGAATCAAATGGCCCTGACTCACATTCAGTTTGGCAACTCATTTGTTTATCTTTAAGACCAGGCCACTCTACTTCAGCCCCAACACTGCCCTTGGTTTTGGAATCTGAAAGAAAATCTCGGTTTATCAGCAAGTACAAGGAAATGAGTTCGAGTCTGACTCAGGACACGTTACAGAAATCATCGACAAAGCTCAGCATGTACTTTCTTGCTCCAGTGGGGATTTTTTTAACTTCTGAAATAGACCCCACTTCAATGTAGCTGGGGAAAACTGTCGTGTAGGTCTTGTATTTGGTTTTGTTAGGACTCCCTAGCAAGGGGTTTCTTGTTATACACTTTTTAGGTTGATGAGGGAAATCGGAGCACCCCAGGGAAACCCACCCAGACATTTGGAAAACATACAAACTCGAGACAGAAAGGTCCAAGAATTGACCTTTCTTGCTGTGTGGCGCGAATGCATAAACTCTCTGTCCTCCCATCAGTGTCGTATCCACTGAGAGACTGTTGAATAATGCACCAGACCCAGAAACCAATAGAGTTGACTCCTTTAGTTAATGTTTTCTGCTGTATTAAAACACTTGGCTTGGAAGAATACATCTGAATAAGAAACTTTCCGCGACAACACGAAGCCTCTCCAGTCAGCGGTGCGTTTATGCAGGGAGTGAGAGCGGAGACCGAGCCACTGTGAGCGTGAACTCTTTTTGTCCTCCCCGAGTTGCCGTCCCGTCTCCTCCCCTTGTCCTGTGTTTCCTCCTGAAGCTGTCTCAATCGCTCCGCGGCGCTCTCAGCCTGACGTCGGACAAAGACATTTCAATTTCCCCCCCGTCTCCTTCGGGTGCAGGTGCATTTGCATTTCAAAGACGCCGAGTCCCGGGTCACTCCCAGTGGGCGGGACCAGATCATCTCCATTTCCTCTACACGCTGCACCTTCTGCCTTTTATGAGATGCAGTGCAAGGCTTTGATTCGTGGTTTGATCTTATAGCAGAGATACACTCTATATGGACCGTTCAAAAGTACAGTGTGTGCAATGAAGTAGAAATGGTGCCTTTTTGGTAAATGATACTCTTTAAGGAAGGCTAAAACTTCCCAATGAAAACCAATTACTTCAAGCTGTTGGAATAAAAGTTTTTTTTTTTCCATGTTTAATCCCTAAAAGTTTAATCACTGAAGTTACTCTAGTGTAAGGAACTGATGTAATCCTACAGTAAGTTTTAAGGCGAGAGCTAATTGTCTCTTTTGGGATTTGTGACTTCTTGTTCAACGACAATAGAGCTGCATGTCAAATGATTGTCGGCTCAACATCAGGGTTCCGTTTACAAAGCAATAGTCTCCGGGAAAACGCCGCAGCCACTTCCTCTCTTGATCAGCTTTTACATAAAAAAATGATGAGGTGTCAACAACTGTAGGCGGCACGGTGGCACAGCGGTTAGAGCTCGTGCTTCACAGCTAGAAGGTCCGGGTTCGATTCCCACCTGGACGGGGCCTTTCTGTGTGGAGTTTGCATGTTCTCCCCGTGTCTGCGTAGGTTTCCTCTGGGTACTCTGGTTTCCCCTACCACTAAAAACATGTACAATGGCCAGTATGAATGAGAGTGTGGTTGAGAGTGCACATGGGGGACAACGGATGCAAATTAGCCCAAGGCTACAATCCGGTGTGGTGTGT
Source organism: Neogobius melanostomus (assembly GCA_007210695.1). Taxonomy (NCBI): domain Eukaryota; kingdom Metazoa; phylum Chordata; class Actinopteri; order Gobiiformes; family Gobiidae; genus Neogobius; species Neogobius melanostomus. The sequence continues at coordinate 1,202,346 of VHKM01000079.1, read as the reverse complement.
TTACATGCATGAGACCCATGTATGTTCATTAACATGCACTGTCCCGACCAAATAAACCAATAAATAAATAAAATAAAATAAACAAATCCAATGAAACTGCAGTGCATGCCTTTGTCCGCTGAGTCAGTGTCAGCTTTGTTGATGTTACTGTTAAAATGCACTTCCAATACATTTAGTGTTGATAAAAGGGTTTGTCATTAGTGTGTTGTGACAGTGGAGATGTTGTTGGCTGCAGCTGAATGTAACTAATAAAGTAACTTGTAATCTAAGTAACTAACTAACTAAGTGACTTTTCAAAGGAGTAATCAGTAATCAGTAATATATTACTTTTTCAAGTAATCTGTGGCAACACTGCTTGGATGTGTGGCTTGACCGAAGAGATGACATGTCAGATTCGGAAGGAAGTGGTGGCGTGAGTGAAAGCGAGAGCGGGGAGTTTAAACATGCAAGATATAAAGATAAATGGAAAGACAAATGTTGGCATGCCTATAGTGACTCTATGTGTGAGGAAGATTTTGACGTCGGCATGATCTCAATCGAGCGAAGTGAAATTTCGCATGGAATTTCAAAGGATCCCCATGTGGTGGGGAGATTTGTCCACCAAGAGTTGGGACACGTCACAGGAGTTAAAATCACTCGAGGAGGAATGGTTGTGATTAAATGCAGTTCCAAACTCCAGATGGACAGAGCATTGGGCATCACAATATTCAGAGAAAAGTATGGGGTGAAGTGTTTTCCCCTCGATGGGAAACCAAAGAAGCTGGGTGTTATAGGTGCCCTTAACTATGGATGAGATACATGTTATGGATGTGCTCAGAGTTTGCAAAGTTAACAGAGTACTACGTTTTGTGAAGGAAATCAGGAGCGTTCCACCTCTGTTTGACTTGCGTTTTTTGAAGAGCTTCCAAAAAAAGTGGCACTGGATTATGTGCTATATATCGTGTAAGAAACTATGAGAAAACCCCTGGGTGTTTGGTAGGTAGGGTGTGTGATAATAACTGTAAAGAGTCGGAAGAGCTGGTGTGTCTGCATTGTAAGGGAAATCATCTAGTGGGTTCTGCTCAGTGTCCACGGAAAATCTTAGAAAAGCGTGATTGATTAGCGTGATAAAAAAGACATCCGTTGGTAGTGCACTATTGAGTTTGCATCCGTTAAACAACCAAAGAAGAAGAAGAAGATGTTGTGGCTTTTTAAAGGTGCATTATGGAACTTTTTAATGTGACTTTGTTTTATTAGTGAGTATGTGACCTTTTAGTGACCCAGTCGTTTGCATGGCGCCTTTACTTCCCATTATGGTGGCCTCTATGATGCCCTGGATCAATTGTTTATTGAATTTCTGGTAGGTTTTCACTGCTGACGGGCCAGAAAACCTACAAAACAACTGATCCCGAGAGTTGTAGAGGCCACCGGATTGAAAGTAAAGGCGCCATGCTAACCAATACAGCCACTGGCTCACAAAAAGCTCAATTATTTTCGCATTAAAAGTTCCATAATGCACCCTCAAGGCAACTCTGGGCTTTCTAAAGTAAAGGTAAGTCATTACAACACATTTACAGACCGTTTGACAAAATATAAATGTGAGAATCTTCACAACACAATATAATGAGCTTGTTTCTCCTTTTCACATTCAGTGATGCCGGGTGTCAGGCGATACAATGTGCGTTGTAATGTAAATGATACGTGCCTCTGATACCAACATACCAGTGGTGTGTTGGTATCAGAGGCCATGTAAACGACGCCAGATCTTGCGTTTGGAAACCAGCGCAGAGATAAGAAGAAAATGCAAAGACCTCGTCCTCTTCGTGCCGCTCAGAGGTGAGATTACAGATCATTTTACTACGGCTCTACCTGTGAGACTGTGGGTGTAATCTGACATTGCCACAAGATTCCACCAAAAGTCCAAATTTATTTTCTCCACTTCTTTGTTGCATCACTCTTTATTCATCCATTTGTTTGGATGCTTCAGTTATTGTGGTTGTTAAGATCACAGCAAATAACAAGTCTTTTGAAAAGCTCGATGATTACTGCGTCTGCACGAGAAATCCCACGCCGAATCAAACTGAGACTGAATTGTTTGAAATTGCAAACACAAGACCATAATGTGCTTACATGCAGCAGAAATGTTTGGTTGCCAATAGACACTCACAGATATAATTGCTTTGCGGTGAAGGCAATTTAGAACTGAAATTATCCAAATTAATCTTCATCAAGTGGACTGATTGGACTTGGACTCCTGGAGAAGAAGACAGGCAGTGAGATAGACGATCGTTCGAAAACGGAACAAATCAGGTTGTGCAGCTTAAAAAAAAGCCATAGGATGCATGAGAGCTCCAGCATATGAATGAAACAAAACACTCCATGTATGCATACTTTTTATTTATTTATTTTTTTACTTTAATGCAAGAGCAACATTATAAACAGAAATGTCTGGTTAGCTTGATGCGGGACCTTGAATGGCAGAGCAGAAGAGTCCACGGGGATGACGGGGTGATAGATTTGTAATGGACTGATTAGGAACACAGTGGGAGTTGACAGACAGTGACGGCTCTATTGTGGAGATGACTGACACTGACTCATTCTGCTTCAGAGGGCAATTACACTTCTGACAGAGGGGCTGAAGAAACAAGCTGAAAGCTTTATGCTCCAAAATAATTCACACTTTGCAGAGGCAGAGGAACGGACTTGTGCACTCAGAGCTTCCCCAAATATAATAAGACAGACAATGTTATCAACTCTAATGGAGAAGAAAGCATGATCAATGGCTTCTGTGCAAATTACTTGAGTTGCCATATTTGTTCTTCACAACAAACAATACACAACAAACCTGAAGCAAGAATGCCTCAGGTTTGATTCCAAGGCCTGTGTCAGTGTGGGTATACTCCGATTCCCCATCATTCCTAAGGTAAAGGGAATGATGGGGGAGGAAAAAGTATGTGAACCCTTTGTAATTTCTTACAGTACATTCTGTATACTATTGTGTTCAAAAATGGATGAAAAAGAATACGTAGGCTCGTTCTATTAAAATCAAAATCATTATTTTAATCCGTGAATTTACAATCTAAACACAGAGCGCTACATCTTGAAATGTTGACCGGCCAACCAGGAGGGGAGAGAGAGAGGAGCGGCCCATGCCTGGCCTTTTATAAACACAGGAAGTAGGCGTCCCCTTGTTGAAGAACCAATCAGTGCCTTTAGAATACTCTTCTTCTGTGCGATCTGACTCCGCATTCTAACACACTGCCCCCAGTGGATATCAGAATAAAGACAACAACGATACAGCAAAATGTCAGCCCAATTCAAATCAACCCCAAAAGCACAAATTACATCATTAAAGCCTATTATGACAAAAACATATATAGAAATATTCAACAATACCTTGGTCATAAAATGTGGTCTGATCTTTATTACAATTACAAGAATGAGTAAACAGTGTCTGCTTAAACTAATACCACCCAAACAATTACATGTTTACAATTACATATTTTATAGGCCATAACATGTAAACATTCATAGGAGAAATTCCAGAGGGTTCACATACTTTTTCCTCCCACTGTAAATGGGTCAAATGAAATTAGATGATTTATTCAAGTAAGTATAACAAATGAAAAACTAAAGAAAGTGTCTCAGTTTTTAACAAGCACAGACAGAACACATGAGACACACGTCCGAATCAGAGGCGAGCATTTTCTCCAGTTCGGAGAATCTAAAATCTTCTCGACTGGAGAGTTTAGTCCAGAGTAACGCCTCATTTGAAAGCAAAGACCTACAAAACTCATCTAAAAGATTTTTCCTTGCGTTGTTTAGGTCACGTTTTTGTTGCATTTTGTCTTGTTTTTGTCGCTATTTTGAAGCTTTTCTCTTTGGGTAAAGCCGAACTGGAGAAAATGTGCTCGGTTAAGGCGGGGGTTAAGGGGAATACTGCCTCCATGTGCCTGTAGTGTATAACTGACTGTTTATTGAGCAGTGTTGTTGAATAGGCTGTGTACATGCAGTACTTCAAGTTCACACAAACTGCATCATTCAGTTTTTGTACTTCAGATGTTTTAAAGAGGGGGTATTATGCTTTTTCAATCACATAGCACCAGTCTATAGCATACTACAATGATGATGTAACCTTCTGTTGCTCTGTATATGCAGTAAATAAAATAACTGCCTTGAATAAAATTGCTCTCTCAAAATGGCTGTACTGAACGTCTTGAAATAGGCCTCTGTCTCTTTAAGAAGCTTTCCGACACGCCCCCTTCAGCACACTGCTGTGGCATCTAAACACCACTACTGTGCGGGGAGGGGGCTCTGCTGAGCTGAGGAGCAGTGGTTGGTGGCTTGGCTGGTGACGAAAGGTCCAGAGGCGTCTCCAGGAGGTGGGGGCGTTCCTAGGAGGACTGAGGCATAGCTACACCTAAAATGGCTGCCGTCTAAGTTTTTACTGATTACTCAAAATATGTGAATGAGCCAAGGCAACACTCCAGGCATGTGTTAAAGAGGGAATGACATAATAACATGATATAAAGCTTGAAAAAGATTTTACATAATACCCCCCCTTTAATGTAGACCACGAGGTTGGAGTCACGAGTTTATGTGCAGTTTAGACCCCGGTTACATTTGGAGTCAGAAAGTTATGCCGTTCTCTGTGTAAAACAGTTATTATTACAAATACAAGAACTTCAATCTGCACGTTGACTCAATCCCTCTTGGTTTAGTTAAATGGCTTGGTAATGTTCCCTTCAGTTTGTCAGGAACATTCAGTCGTCTACGCCTCAACAAAGTAACACAATTTCTTTTCACAACTTCTCCCCGAATATTTATCATTCAAAGCATTTCCATGTGAAATCATCTCGCATCAAGTCGAAGCGGTGTGAGAGAGTGTGGGTTTTAGAGTTGAACCGAGCGGACACAAAGCGCTGTACTTCAAAGCGCTGCCTGGACTTTGCTTTCCTCTGTAGAGGTGTGGACTCGGCTGAGAGCGCAGCGCACAGGGGCCCCGAGAGACAAGAGAAAGAGGCTTCAGAACCTGCTGTAAATTAGTGCAACATCTCCAGCCAGATTAAAGTTAAATACAAGGATGGTGGCGCATGGCTTAGAGGTTATCTCTCTCCATCTGGATGGGCTTTCTCCGGGTGCTCTGGTTTCCCCCCATCACACCAAAACATGCACAATAGTTTAATCCTCCCGCCAGGTGATTCTGACCGGGCGCTACACTGCAGTCGCGCGGGTTAAAAGCTGAAAACAAATTTTCCTACAGGCACAATAAGCTACACCTTTATCCTTAACCTTCTCGACATGTATTAGTTTAGTGAAAATATCTTTAAACTGTAGACTGTTATTAGTAAAATCATACAAACCTAAAGTGTTGTAGAGGACCACCACCAGACCACCCTGGGAAAGCCCAATTTTTATTTAAAGCAGTACTAAGTAACTCTTGCCCCTAGAGGCCATAAGCGCAACTGCAGGTGTCTTAGCAAGTTACGATTTTATTACTTATTAATTGTCTAAATACTACGCTGACAGAAAAGGTGAAGGGAGAGAGGGGTGTTGTACATCCAGTTATACAATGGGAATATTTTTTTCACTCAAACTTGGCTGTAAATACTGTTTAAAGTGGCGCTAGCCCGCAGTTAGCTTTGCCCGTTAGCCTGTTAGCTTCTTCTCCGTGATTCTATTAGTGTGTATTGGTTGCTCCGCCCCGGTGGCAGTCAAGTTGCAAGCATGGTTTTCTGGCCAGAGACACCAGGGGGAGATGAAAGACCCCCCCCCAATCATCCCATTAACACTTGTATTACCCCCACAGGGACTACGGAAAGGATTTATTAAGGTAAACACGTTACTTAGTACTGCTTTAACCTGAGCGATGTGGGAATGGTTAATACCAGGATGGGAGACTGAGCTGAAAGGCCATCTTCTGTCTGCATGGGGCGACAGTGGATCAGTGTTTACAGCATTCATTTACGGCAGTGGTTCCCAAAGTGGGGGTCGGGACCCCTGGAGGGGTCGCAGGACACTGAACTGGTGGGCAAGATGATTTTGAGGCAATATTTTTTAACATTTCTAACATTGAATTGGATGTATTTTTGATTGAAAACTGCATATTTTAGAGAGATTAAGCCACATATCAAAATACAGTATCCAAACTACAATAATGAAACCAAATTTTAAATGTTTTGCACCTTAATTATTATAAATGCTAATTACATTTTACAGATTATGGTCCTGAGTTGATGGTTGAGTGATTTTGGGGATCGCGGCCTGAAATGTTTGAGAACCCTTGTTTTACGGGAGGGAGACAACAGTGGTGCTGAGACATTAGGGTACTTTGCGAGTGAAAAAGTCCTGCTTTTTCCCCCTCCTCAATTTTGGGGAAATGCAGTGGTCCTTCCAGACTCAGACTCTGGTCCCACACTCGAGTTTTATCCCAGAGTACTTTCCCCTTTATTCCTCCAGTGACGGGTCCAACATTAATCATGACATCAAAGTCTACAATGATGTGAACCCAAACTACTCTAACCAACCTTAAAATATTGGTCCTTCAGAACAATATATGAATCCTATAACCCTTCATTGTGTGAGAAATGTTTTGATTTATACTTGGACATTATTATGACACCAAACCCTAAAAAAAACACTTCCTGCTGCTGATTTATATCCCCTGTGGTCTCCAGGTTGTGTCCTTGCTCTTGAGTAACTCCTCTCCTCCTTTCTTCCCTTGACTCCTTCCTTGTCTCCTTTGTCGGATAGTAGAGACCTTGATCCATTGGGAGAGTGATAAGAGTATAGGCCTTCTCCTGGGAACATGGTGTCCTCTCTCTCTCTCTCTCTCTCTCTCTCTCTCTCTCTCTCTCTCTCTCTCTCTCTCTCTCTCTCTCTCTCTCTCTCTTGCTCCGGGAATGAAGGTTCGAGCTCTACGGGAATGTGGCAGATGTTACAGAATCACAGTCTGTCAAAATAACACTTTCACTTGAATTTCCGTCTCAAACGTGCCGAAAATAACCTCCACAGACAGTGCTGATCGGAGCTGTCGGCTGTTTCCTTGAGGGTGGCAGTAGCTCATAAACAGCTGATAGAAAGTTAAACAGGTCAGGACGACCCAACCAATCTTTTGTTTTTTTTCTTTACAATGTTTTGCTTTCCATGCTTTTCCTTACTCATTCACAAGAGCAAGAACAAACCTCGTATGATAAAAGCGAAACATCCTCACCTCAATCAAGCTAGTCCAGTCAATGCAAATCTATAATAATGTGACTCTTCTAATTATTTGTTGAAAACTGACTCTAGCATGCCTGATTTTCTTGTTATGCAAGGCAAGGCAAGTTTATTTGTAGAGCACAATTCATACACAAGGCAATTCAAAGTGCTTCACAGTTGCATAAATTACAAGAAAACAGATAAAACATCAACATAACGTTAATCAGTTACAGTATAAGGCAAGAGTGCAGATAAAATACTTTCAGTTTTCATATGCACGGGTAAAAAGAGCTGTTTTTGCATCAGATTTAAATCATGAATATACGTCTATAGTGCACTGGTTCTCAAACTTTTCACACAAGGTACCACCTCATAAAGTATGTGAGCTGTCACTAGGCCAAAATCCAGATCGAAGCAAGTCTAAACAGGCTGAAATACAACATAAAGAATAAAAGGTCAACACCTTTTATTTTATTTCTAATCAAAATGACATTCAGCTTCCATTGCTTTAATTCGGCATAAATGAAACACTATTTTAACACTAGACAAACGCATCTGAGATCAATTCTTTTTTTTGTGTGTGCAATAATTACCCGACCCAATCTTTTATAAATTATTAAGACTCAAATTCCTCCTGCAAATGTTTGCCCTTGAACACATCGAAGCCCAGTCTCACCACTTTTCGTTTGCAGTTCTTTAAGAAATGAACAGTGGATTGATGTGTGCTTCTCATTATCTTTCTCATCTCAAGTTTTGGGACATGAAACAATGGCAAACCTTTTTTTTTTTTTTACAAGGAAATCAATTAAATCCTCCCCAAACTAAAGCTGAAGAGTTTGAGCCTGAGAACTGTGCGCTGAAACGCGTTCAAAGTGCTTTGGAAGAACAAGCGGTCAGACTCAGAGCGCGCGGTCACTGAGGTGAGACCAACTGCTCTCCACCTCCGCTGTGCACTGACTGATCAGCGCTTATGTAGCAACGTGAGCGGACTTGGCAGTGTGTGTGTGTGAGACAACATTTAGGGACACGCACAACTTAACTGCTCGCATTTGGGGACCATATCCAGCGGCACGGTGGCACAGCGGTTAACTAGTAGGTTTCCCCTCCCACTTTCAACATGTACAATGGGCCAGGATGAATGAGACGGATGCAAATTAGCCCAAGGTTACAATCCGGCATGGTGTGTTCATTAACATGCACTGTCCCGACCAAATAAGAAAAAGAAAAATGAGATTGACCTTTTCAACTTAAGGGCTCCAAAACTATTAATGCATTTATGTCATCTTTGGACATAGTCTCTCAGTTGTAAAAGGGGTTAGGCAAAATAAGTCTTGACTTCAGCCTAAACCCCTTTCGGTCAGGCATCATCTAGCACTTAAAGAGGGGTATTATGCTTTTTTCAATCACATAGCACCAGTCTATAGCATACTACAATGATGACATAACCTTCTGTTGGTCTGTATATGCAGTAAATTAAAATAACTGCCTTGAATAAAATTGCTCTCTCAAAATGGCTGTACTGAACGTCTTGAAATAGGCCTCTGTCTCTTTAAGAAGCTTTCCGACACGCCCCCTTCAGCACACTGCTGTGGCATCTAAACAACACTACTGTGCGGGGAGGGGGCTCTGCTGAGCTGAGGAGCAGTGGTTGGTGGCTTGGCTGGTGACGAAAGGTCCAGAGGTGTCTCCAGGAGGTGGGGGCGTTCCTAGGAGGACTGAGGCATAGCTACACCTAAAATGGCTGCCGTCTAAGTTTTTACTGATTACTCAAAATATGTGAATGAGCCAAGGCAACACTCCAGGCATGTGTTTAATGAGGGAATGACATAATAACATGATATAAAGCTTGAAAAAGTCGATTTTACATAATACCCCCCCTTTAAGTTCTGAATGTAAACATTTTTTTCGTATTGTATAATGTATAAGATCTTTGAAAATCATGTGACCTAAGATCTAAATGTTCATAATGACTGAAGAAAAATAAACTACTACTACTAGATTGAAACAAACTAAAGCCTAAATTTACTACTTATAGTCATGTATCAGTTATGTAGGACAACTTTTCCAGTTGGTCAAAGTGTAGCTTTATTATTTATTCACCCCTCGCACTCTGAGGTAAATTGCGAATGGAGCCACAGCTGTCATGGGACAGACCGACTGAAGCATAGCAGCAGATCTGTGCCATTGGCCTCTCCGACCTTTGCCAACCACTCACTCACTCACTCACCACCACTCGTCAAAAAGACCTCGTATTCCCACATAGTTTCTAACCAACCATAATTAGCTTCTGACATCAGACAAAATTGGGCATTCTCAAAGTGCTATGTACTCACAAAACAAAGCTATTAATGGATAGCATGCCTCTGATGTCACAGCATGGCAAAAGCCAAATAAGAGTCAAGAGATATGAAATGTGTTATCATTGTTATTGGCACTAGAATAAAAATGACAGTGGATCAAAATCTAAATTAAAAGAGAGGACTATTCCCACCGCTGCTGGCTCTATTGTCACTTCTCAAGGTTGTTGTGTGAGTTAAGGGTATAGGGATAATGAGCTGCCAGTTAAATGACCAGGCTTTGATCCATGGCTGGCTTCCAGGGAGGACACAGGACTTTCCGTCCGGTTGACAGCTGTGGCTGGCGGAGACAAAACCGACAACATTTGCATCAAGTCTGGAAGTGCCAACGCCTATTCAGCCTGACAGAAAACGTGATTATCTAGCCCCGCTCTCCCGCTGCACATTTTTTTTTCCTCTTCACTAAGCGCATCTTGTGTGACACGCGGACTCATTATTGGCTACAGCGCTCCCCGCAGCGAAGGCCAGCAGGTGTTGCACGAGACTGTCAGACTGAGAGAAAGAGGACAGAGGAGGAGAGAATATGTCAAGTATTTATCGCCCAGACGACACATCAGAGGTGTTAGATTATGAAACTCCTAACTTTCATGAGGCAGACCAGGACATGGCGTACGGGCCGCTGCTGTCTCGAGGTGTGGAAGTGTGGAAATAGACGAGGACATAACCGGGTGTAGGGGGTTGGTGCAAGGACAATGTTACACCCAGCATTAGCAGATTGGTTTTGCAAAATGTCACGCACAACATTTGTGAAAACTAAAGTCAACATCCTATGGTAATGAAAACACTTGTTTCATATCTCATTTGTCCATTACAACCAAGCTGCTTCTAGCTCAAAACTGTTTAAAATCCCATTAAAGAGGGGGTATTATGCTTTTTTCAATCACATAGCACCAGTCTATAGCATACTACAATGATGACGTAACCTTCTGTTGGTCTGTATATGCAGTAAATTAAAATAACTGCCTTGAATAAAATTGCTCTCTCAAAATGGCTGTACTGAACGTCTTGAAATAGGCCTCTGTCTCTTTAAGAAGCTTTCCGACACGCCCCTTTCAGCACACTGCTGTGGCATCTAAACAACAACACTGTGCGGGGAGGGGGCTCTGCTGAGCTGAGGAGCAGTGGTTGGTGGCTTGGCTGGTGACGAAAGGTCCAGAGGCGTCTCCAGGAGGTGGGGGCGTTCCTAGGAGGACTGAGGCATAGCTACACCTAAAATGGCTGCCGTCTAAGTTTTTACTGATTACTCAAAAATATTGAATGAGCCAAGGCAACACTCCAGGCATGTGTTTAATGAGGGAATGACATAATAACATGATATAAAGCTTGAAAAAGTCGATTTTACATGATACCCCCCCTTTAACAAAAACAGCAGAAACAACTTGATCTAAGAAACCTTTTTCTCTTAATTATACAAATACATTTGACGGCTTTTCCTGTCAAAATAAATACATGTATATTTTTTAAAATAGGAGTGGCCAGAGTTCAAATACGTCTAGCTTGCGTTTGGTGTTTGGCGCAAGGACAGCATTGCTCCAAAGGCAAGGCAACTTTCTTTATACCATGCATTTCGTACACAAGGCAACTCAATGCACCTACGAGACGTCCAAACGAGACGGTCATCTTTCATGTGCGCAGCTGTTACGTTATGTGACTGCTCCACTACTTGCTTTTAAAAAACGAGGTCGACTGAGGTGTGGTTTATTACAAGTAGCACTGAGAGAACTGCTCTCCTTTTGCAGCATCCCATTATTTTTCTTGTTTCTATCGCGCTGCCTCATGTTCTTCCTTTAGCATTATAGGCTTTTATCAGCTCTATCAGGTCCCACTGTGGGTTAAACACTGTCCGTGTCCGGTGTCCGAGAGAAAGAGAATATACCGCCGGTCCCTCTGAGGCGCGCCGGTCTACACGTGGCCGAAACGCGATCCAAACATAGCACACGTTCACCCCCACCACCTCTCTCCCTTGCCCTCGCCCTTTCCTGGCTGCGGAAAGGAAAAAAGGTTGTTCTACATAACATCGCCATTGGCCGTGGGTGTCTGCCCAGCTCACATACAGCCCACTTTAATTGGCAAAGGTCTGGAGCTGGAAGACCTCACAGTGTGCCCCTTTGTCAGTGGCAAAGTCCACGCTGAAGATAAAGCGAAACATCCTCAATTCAACCAACCCACTCCAATTCCTGGACAATTGAGAGCCTTCAGCAACAGACTTTATAATGACAAATAAGCAGTAAAGGTTTTTTGGTTTGTTTTTTTAGTTGAAGGCCTTTTGCTTCTTATTCAATTGTGACTTCACCATGTTTTATGACTCATTTGATGTCGGAGACTTTGTAGCCTGACACATAGTTTCGAAAAAGTTCTTTCTAAATTGTGTGTTTTCCTTATATTGTTTGCGGCTCTGTGAATCGCAAGTGGGTCATGGCTGGATCAGAGGCCTGGCAGTAACAGGGACTTCAAACAGAATGAGCAGCGTCTGAATGCACACGGGGGACACAGGGTTAGGAAGAGAGAGGACCATCCCGCCGGCCCACGCATGTCCACACACGGTGCCAATTACACACACAGTAATGTTACGGCTTTTACTGCCATTCACTTCTGTGCTTTTTTTTCTTTTATGGGCTCCAGGCGACAGAGGCAGAAGAGATGGGGTTTGAAACACGAAGGTAAGGAAACGTCTTGATAAGTTGAGGTTACAATGAGCATGCACATATGTGGAACAAAAGGAAAAGATAAAACAACTGTTAAAAGAATACATGTTAGATATACAGTGCCCGTCTCAAAGGTTTGGAAACACTTTTATTTTAATAACACTATTTTACAATGAGTGATTGTCATTGAAGACTAAACTATGAATGGACACATGGGATTATGTTATAAATTCTTCAAAATTGTCACCCTATAGTATATTTATTGGCATTTTCTCATGAGCTTCATAAGGTCGTCACCGGAAATTGTTTTCAACCGTCTGTGAAGTGAAAAACATTTATCGTAACTACATTATGAAAATGTGTAAAGTGTGCAAAGCAGTAATCAAAGCCAATGCAAATAGTCTTGAAATATAAGAAAAAACAATACATATAAAAAGCGTTACAGGCACTGTATATGTTTTGTCAATGTTTGTCAATTGTGCCTGTCTATGGATACCGTGGCTACGTTACCATCCATCCATTTTCTTCCACTTGTCCGTTGCCGGGTCGTGGGGGCAGCTGTTGGAGCTGCCCAAATCACATTGCACCAGCCCCCTATGGCTCCTCCTGCAGGTGGTGGGTCCACAGAAGGACGGCCTCATGGTTCTAACCGGGCCTGTTGGTCTCTCATAAGGGGCTTCTGAACCGCTCTTTGTCTGACCCGTCACCTAGGACCTGTTTGCCATGGGAGACCCTACCAGGGGCTCGAAGCCCCCGACAACAGAGCTCCCAGGATCATTCGGGTTCTCAAACCCCTCCACCACGTTAAGGTGGCGGTTCCAGGAGGGGAGGGCTACGTTACCATTCAAAAAAAGGAAACGGATCCATGCAGAGGTCCAGAGGTCACACAACAAAGGAGCAGAGCGTTAAACAGAGGAAAGCCGGAAAGTTTACAGTTCCATATGTGACAGGTTAAATGAACCGTTGGGCCACCATAGTGGGAAGGGGCGGGGTGTGGCCCTTCACAATCAGGTGTTTCCTATAAAAATCAGGAGTGGCACAGAGGCACTGCTCCATGCCACAGCCTGCACTGCTGGACTGCATTGACACTAGCTGCCCCCCTTTCATTAAGTAAGAGGTCCACTGAAATTGTCGCGGCGTGGATTTTCTGCTGCGTGTGAGAGTGAGTGCATTATTTGAACAGTTAAGCTATTTTTTAATGTTAACGGACTCAATTAATTAATGCTTGTTTTTTTTGTAGAATTGATTTGCAACTGCTGTTTTGTTTGAGTTCTAAAGACAGTTACATTTCAGCCTGCTTAGTTATTCAAGTGTTTGTCCCATTAGTATTTATATTTTTCATGGTTCTTCTATTTTGTAAATAAAACTTGTTACATTTTTAGACCGCTCTCTGCCTCTCATGACCACTGTTTTAATCCACATCCTTACCTGTGAGCTTTAAATATTATGAGTTATTTGTTGCAAAAAAAAATAATTAAGTTGTATAAGGCTTTGGAACTCTAATAAGGTCCGCTCGGTTACAATTGGCGTTGTCGGCAGTGATGTGGTTGTGGTCAAATGTAGGTCTAAGTAAATGCAGTTAAGTTTAGTTACTTGTGGAGACTCAAACAAAACAGCAGTTTGCTCATCGAGGGACTTCCTGGTGGATTGCTGCAGTCCCGGGGCCTGGAGTAAATCACCTGCTGCTGTGTCAAACGACTGTGGTTTGCCCTGGACATGGCAGATGAACTTCAAAAATTGAGAGACTTGGTTAAGATGTTGCAACTGGAAAATGATCAACTCAAGAAGAAAGTGTTAAATGTAACTAATGTGGCCTCTGATGTCCCTAGCCCCCGGGATGCAGCTTCTCGTATATCTTTCCCCTCTGAGTGCCTGCTTTATATACCCAGGGAGTGCAAGTGGCTTATCCTTAAGGGAACCCCGGGGCTAGCAATGGAGGACTGGGAAGAGGAGAGGTGGGCTACTGTGAAAGCCCGGCTACTTGAGTTGGCGGAGCGAGGTCGGTCTCTATGTAACCATGTTGACCAGGGAGTTATTGACAACGCTACAGAGAAGCAGAATGGGACCCTGGAGCAAGAGGTGGGTAGGCCTCAAGCCTCTACCTCAAGGTTTGGTGCAAAGTTTTCAGAAAGTGAAATGCAGGGGGCAGCAGCTCATTCGCACAGCATGGAAATAGCAGAGTTGCAACTCTTGGTTCAACGTCAACAAGAGCAGCTTAACAAAGTAGTGCAGAGACTGTTTGCTTTACAGGCACCTACTATAAACCCGCGGCTGGAGCGGGAGGAGGTTAGGAGCCAGCAATGGAGCCCGGGATGTCATAAGGCCCTGCTCAGGCAGCCCTCACTTCATCATGAACAATCTGCATCTAGTAACCCTGGGCTGCTACATTCGAGGGCCAGGTCCGGTCGGTCTGTTGGTGAGTTGAGGTCCCTGCAGCAAAGTGACCTGATCATCGCCTCCGTACTTCCTCTGATTCGACAAAGGCACAGGCCGGGACGGCTAGAGAGACGAAGCCTGCACCCAGAAGCAAGAAGCTTGCTGCGCCAGTGGGATCGGTTTGTGATTAGAGATGGGCTCCTCTACAGGACTATTCGACAGCCAGGAGGAGGGGATCGCATCTTTCAGCTGGTACTGCCGGAGGCCTTAAGGAAGGAGCTGTTTGACCAGGTGCATAACCAGCATGGCCACAAGGGGACGAGGACATCTTGGCACTTATGCGGGAGAGGTACTACTGGCCCAGTATGAAGGTAATCATTGATCGCTGGTGCCTAGAATGCCCTGAGTGTGGCGTCAAACTGGGCGCTCGGCCACAAATGTGTGGCAAGGACAATGTTAGGACCTCTAATCCTAACAAGGATTGTGGTCCTATGGGGCCTGTAGTGGAACCTGCCTACCGGCCCATTCCAGGAGGTAACCCACGGGAAAGGAACTATGGAGATGAACACCGGAGTCGGCCTGGAGGTTCTGCTGCGCAGCCAAATGTTGGACGGTTTTTGCCCAGCAGAGAAGCGCCAGTAGTATTTAGACCGTGGGTTTAGTAATTGTCGGGACGCCAATTCAGAACCCTGGGGTGAATGTGACAGGTTAAATGAACCGTTGGGCCACCATAGTGGGAAGGGGCGGGGTGTGGCCCTTCACAATCAGGTGTTTCCTATAAAAATCAGGAGTGGCACAGAGGCACTGCTCCATGCCACAGCCTGCACTGCTGGACTGCATTGACACTAGCTGCCCCCCTTTCAATAAGTAAGAGGTCCACTGAAATTGTCGCGGCGTGGATTTTCTGCTGCGTGTGAGAGTGAGTGCATTATTTGAACAGTTAAGCTATTTTTAATGTTAACAGACTCAATTAATTAATGCTTGTTTTTTTTGTAGAATTGATTTGCAACTGCTGTTTTGTTTGAGTTCTAAAGACAGTTACATTTCAGCCTGCTTAGTTATTCAAGTGTTTGTCCCATTAGTATTTATATTTTTCATGGTTCTTCTATTTTGTAAATAAAACTTGTTACATTTTTAGACCGCTCTCTGCCTCTCATGACCACTGTTTTAATCCACATCCTTACCTGTGAGCTTTAAATATTATGAGTTATTTGTTGCAAAAAAAAATAATTAAGTTATATAAGGCTTTGGAACTCTAATAAGGTCCGCTCGGTTACACATACATTTGTTTACTTACAGGAAAACAAGGAAAAAATGACATATATGCACTATCCAGTACACCATCTTTAGATACTGCACTTGATGCCTATATCATCATCATCATGCTCACAGTGTGATCCCCTGTCTCTGCCCTAAGCGTTGGGGGTGGTTGGTAAGTATGAGCAAGTATCAGATGATGATTATTTTTTTGTTTAATTCAACACAGTTTTAAAAAATGTCATAATCTCTCCCTTCCCTTCAGAGCGTGGCTTGGGCTATAAATAATTCTCATTTGCCGCTGCTTTGCAAGTGAAAACAGCTGAGAGGAGAAAAAAAAATCCCTGCCTCTTTCTGGGTCTTTGTTTCTGTTTAATTGACTTTTTAACAAGACCGCGTTCGACTTGACCAGCTTACACCCCGCCATCTCCTCACGCACGCTCCGGCTCCTCGCTGATTGGTCGAAAAGGGAAACTCATTAAAACGGGGCTCGCGTCGGGGTGCTGCAGCTCTCTCTCTCTCTCTTCCCCAATTTCCAAATCAATGGAGTATGTTGCTGGGAGCATAAATGAATGTTTATAGCAGTGGTCGGCCCGGTAATGCGTTTTGACTGACACACGGAGCCTCTTGGGTGGGTTATAAATGAGTTATTTTACAGGATTGTTATGATGTCCGTGCGGGAGCGTGAACCAGCTGCTTAATTTGGTGGGCAGATGTGGTGTGTTTAAGCGGTGAGCGCTCTGAGGAGAGGATAAATCACAGCGCTAAATAATTGTGTCAAACAGAATTTAAGTAAACAGATCTCCCAAAGCAGTGAGTGCAATATTAATACTGCGTTTTGCTTCATATCCCTTCTTCATATCGAGATATTCAAAATCTCTCTGCTCTCAAGGTTTAACTCAACAAAAAAAAAAAAAGTAATTTGCCGAGCGCATTTTCTTCAGTTGGGCCGACCTTACCCACATCTAAAAGTTTCTTGACTGGAGTGCTGTGTTTATTAGTTTATATAGGGTCGGGACAGTGCATGTTAATGAACACACATAGGACTCATGTATGTAAACATGCAATGCCGGATTGTAGCCTTGAGCTAATTTGCATCTGTTGTCCCACTCTCGCAGTCTCAAACACACTCATTCATCCTGGCCTATTGTGCATGTTTTTAGTGAAACAGGAAAACCCGGAGGAAACCTACACAGACACAGGGAGAACATGCAAGGTGAGAATCAAACCTGGGACCTTCTAGCTGTGAAGCACAAACGCTAACTGCTGCGCTACCGTGCCGCCTATAGGCACGGTATATCTCATTTGAAAGTTAAGACCAACAACATTTTTTTGCTGCTCTTATGTGGCTTTTTTGTCGCATTTTTGTCACTTTTTCCATCGCTTTCTTGTCATTTTGTTGTGGCTTTTTTGTCAATTTTTGTCTTTTTGATGTATTTTTGTTGTACTCTCATCCTCGTTTCCGTCTCATTTTGTGTGGCTATTTTGATGCTTTTCTCAACAAGCTTTTAGATTTAGAAATGTGCTCTGTTCAGGCGGGGGTTAGGAGGTTGAAATTATTTTTTTTTCCTTTTCTTTTTCTTTTTTTAATGCAACATTATAATAATAATAATAATCTCTTGGATTTGTATAGCGCTTTTCAAGATACCCAAAGCGCTTCACAGCTCATTATTCATTCACTCCATACTTGGTGGTGGTAAGCTACTGCTGTAGCCACAGCTGCCCTGGGGTAGACTGACGGAAGCGAGGCAACCAGTCTGCGCCATCGGCCCCTCCGACCACCACCTACCACTCACTCACTCATTACATTCGCTAGGCTTCCTGGTGTTACCAAACGGTCTCCCATCCAAGTACTGACCAGGCCCTTCCCTGCTTAGCTTCTAAGATCCGACGGGATTGGGCAGAGCAAAGGCGGTATGACCAAAAAACTACTAATTTCTTTACAAATTAAATCAACTACCCCCTGAACGCTCGCACTCTGGAGTATGTGTGCGGTAGAGACACCCACCTCACAGCACCCATGCAGGCACAAACACTGCACAGGGCTCCTTCAGAGCAGAGGTGGGTAGAGTAGCCAAAAAATATTTACTCAAAAGAGCAATGTTACTTTGAAATAATTTGAGTCTCAAGTTCACGTAAAAAAGTACTTGGATACAATTCTAATTGAGTATTGTGATACTGAGTAACTGAGCATAAAAGTCTCATTTATGTTTCAGTTGTGACATAAATGATGAGAAACAAAACTTGTAATAGAAGAAGAGGCATTTGTAAGAATAAAGACACTCCATTACAATATCACTCAAGTAGAAGTAAAACATACTGAACTGTAACTACTCGAATAAGTACAGTTTCTTCAAAAAGTAAATGTAACTCAGTGCCACTGCTACCCACCTTTGCTTCAGGGGAAACTACTGGAGATCCCAAAAATAATAAAACAATATCATAACACAACATCATAACAAGTAAAGAGTAAAAAGTAGAAACCAATCAAAAAGCTAGTTTTACAGTATAAGATAAATCAATAGGACTAAAATAAATAAATATCAGCTAAAAGCTAAACTAAAAAGGCGAATTATGAGCCTGTTCTCTGTAGCGGTTCCATAGGCGCGGCGAGGGCCTCTGGAGACCTCAAGCATCATTGAAAGATGGATCAATTTCAGGGGTAATCATCTCTTCTATGGCTGTGTAAGAAAATGTCTAAGTGCATCGGTGTAGGTCGTAATGGGCCCAGGATCGCAGGGGGAGCCAATTTTCAAACACACATTAGTAGGGGAGCTGTGAAACGCTTTTGGCCCCAGCAAATCTGCCGATGGCCCTGGTCAGGAGTGGATTTGTTAAATACGCTGTTTCTCTATCTTCCTTCCATGGAGCGAACCAGAGGGGACCAACTACATCCTTTTTGCTCACAGGCAGGATGGAAGCCCTACATATGCATTCCCCAAGTCCATCATCGAATCACAGAAAGTTGTAGGATGTAACTTTGACTCCACACCCCTCTTGCATTGTCTTTTCACAGCTTTTTCTCAAATATCCCTGTGTCAGTTGAAATGAATGTGTTTACTTCCAACGTGCTCCTGACTTCAATATTGCACCTGCCTAAACCTTTGCTCGCCGATGTTGTTCAGAGCAAACAGGAAATTACAAAAAGTCTTGCACAGAAAAGTGGAAAATGAAAACTTGGCCTCTCACAAACTCCAGCTCGCGTTGGTCTCAGCTGTGTGTCTGTCTGCTCCGGCCTGATAGCTCTGTATCTTACCTCGTGCGGTTCCCAGGATGTGCTAATTATAATGCACCTTTCTCGAGTAATTATGAGATTATTGGAGGCTAAAAAACGCAAAACGTCTTTGGCTGTTATCGAGACCGCACACTCCTTACTCCCAGGAACTACGCCAAGGATTTTAAACACATTCCTATTAATCTGTGGCGCCTTTAGCATTGGTATATCAACAGCAAGAATGGGAGAAGTACCTCTCAAATATACAATTACAAATCTGTTGTTTTTTAGCCTTTCCCTGTTTATAGGTGAGTCGGACTTCTTTAAATTTAAAGAATATTAATATGTTTTATTTGTCTGAGTGCTGTAATAATTTGGTGATGGTTCCAGAAGCTTTGCACCAATTGAGAGCCGACAGTGGTTCTCACATATTCACACCAAAAAGCACCTCATAAACTACTGACCTTCCAAGTACCATCAGGCTATATACTGTAGATCAGGGTCAAACCAGGACTCAACAAGGTGCAAAATAGACCTTGATTGGACTAAATTCCATCTAAACTTAACTTAAACAAACAAAAACAAAACACAAAACTTGAATGTATTCCTAAAACATATTGCAAATGATCTGAGCACCATCTTATTTCTCATATTTCCCTCGCGGTCGACTGAAGCAGGATGCCGTTCGCCAGAGGATCCCGCCTCACTTACCTGGGACTGTTCCGGTGGTGGGCCACAGACGTGAGCCTCCAGGCAGAAGGTGCAGAGGGAAGGGAGTGCCCCGGTAGAGGAGAAATAATGGGGCACTACACGACTTTACTGGGGCTCTTTGCAATGGGCTTAGGAATCTGAAACGTGACTCATTCATCTTTAATCTTATTTTGCAAGATGTTCAGCCTTGGGGTGCATCAATCTGATACTGGTATTGGTTATCGGAGCAGATACTGGAAAAAATACGATATCGCGTATCGGCTACAAATAATTTGATTCTGAACTGATATCTGTTTTGGCCATTTTAAAAACACAACTTTTACCAACTAAATATACTGTAAGTGAATATGGACATGCTGTACCTCATTTAGTTTTAAACCTCCGCAAATGAATTCTTGATCACGGCTAGCAACAGTACGCTAATGCTAGCGACAACTAATAAAGGCTTGGTCCCCCTAAAGTAATAACCAATGGGTGAGGAACGTGCTTCTCTATAGGCGTCGTTCCACATAGCGCGAACCGGCCGCGCACGCCACGATCTACGTGCACGTATCGACACTAGCCCGCAGACCTTTCTGTTTCCACCACACACACACATGCATTTGTTGTAGGCGGAGCCGCATAGAGCAGCACGCTGTACAGATCATCATTAAAAGTTTTGTAAGCCACGATGAGAACAAATGTGGACAAAGGCTGTCATCTGTGGGAGTTAGGGAATCATTTAGAGGAGCCAAGCTGTATTAAAACAGAAAATAAACTGCTAAACTACGAACTATGAAGGTAAGCTACAGGTAAATGTTATGCTAACACCAGCTAAAGCTGCGCTAACAGCGGCTAAATGCTATTATCGGCAAAATCCCCTTTTAGCACAGCGGTATAATGTTGTGAAAAATTAAATCCGTACGACCTGCGTGTCAATAGTGAGGGCTGTCCACTCTCTCGTTGCCAATCAGAGGCCAGCAGTCTGTCCACGTCACATCAGACACGGGTAGCCCGCTTTGGCCACAGCCAGAGGTCGGGCCCAAAACCTATACCTGGTCAGACCGGTTTGGCCCTGGCCTTTGTTATGGAAAAGCTCGACAAAGCGGGTGAAAGAGCCATTCGGCTGACACGAGCCTGCATGTGGAAAAGGTTAGGTTAGGTTAGGTTTCTTTATTCGTACCCGTAGGTAAATTTGTCTTGCAATTCTGAGAACTAGTCAACATTAAAACACATTATACAAAGATAAAACACAAAGTACATGTTTAAATATAAAACTTGTAAGTGCTCCAGATACTAACAGGATGTGCCAAAGATACAACAGAAATTTAAGCCACTGGACAATAACAAAGATAAGAAGCCGTGTCAGGGGCGATTAGATCCCTACTTGTTCATCAAGGAAATGGCAGCGGGAACAAAACTTTTACTAAAACGATTCGTATGGCTTATTGGCATTAAAAACCTACGCCCAGATGGAAGCAATCGAAACTCTGAATACAAAGGATGCGCAGCATCTTTTAGGATGCTGCGTGCCATCCTTTCTAATTGTCTATCATACAGAAAGTCCAAACTGGTCTGAAGCTGACCGATGACTTTACTTGACCACTTGACCAGCTGATTCAGGGCGTTTTTGTTTCTAACAGTGGAGCTCCCATACCAGGCGACCAAGCAGAAAGTTAGGGTCGTTTCGATGAATGCCCGATAAAAAGTGTCATCACAGTTTTATCTACATGAAAGAAGGACAGTTTACGAAGACAATACAGTCGCTGGTGACCCTTTTTACAAACAACAGCACAGTTTTCATTAAAATTCAGTTTACAATCTATAATTGTTCCAAGATATTTGTAGGACTCCACAAACTCCACAGGTTGTCCCTTTATATATGTTACGTCATGTGGGAGAGCGTTCTTCCTGAAGTCGATGATCATATCCTTTGTTTTTGCAACATTTAAGAGAAGATATGACTCATCACACCATTTGACAAAGTCCCCAACAACTGGGCCATGCTGACTTTCATTTTTGTGAAGTAGACTTACAATAACCGAGTCATCTGCGTATTTTAAGATGATTCTGTTTTCATGGTCACTCTGACACATGCTAGTGTACAATATAAACAACAAGGGTGAGAGAACGGAACCTTGGGGTGAGCCTGTCGAAACAGTGCACTGGTCAGAAAGTTCACCATTAACTCTCACTCTTTGATTTCTGTTAGTTAAAAAGTCAAGAACCCAGCCTACAATGTTTAAATCAAGATTGAAATGTTCTATAAGCCGTTTGGCAAGCAGATATGGTTGCATCGTATTGAAAGCTGACGTGAAGTCAATAAAAAGTAGGCGTACATGAGTCCCTTTCCCCTCCAAGTGTTTGAAGAGCAGATGAAGCAAAGTTAAAGTTGCATCCTCCACGCCTCTTTTCGGCCTGTAAGCGAACTGCATGGGGTCAAGAGCATGCTCAGTTTTACGAAGAATTTCTGATTTAATTAGCTTTTCAAATTTTTCATAACAATGGATGTTAGTGCTACAGGCCGAAAGTCCTCCAACCTTTTGGATCTATTCGATTTAGGGACTGGGACAATCACTGAATCTTTCCAGATTTGCGGTACCTGTTGCTTTCCCAGCGACAAATTAAAAATGTGCAAGAAAATTGAACTCAGTTCTTTAGCACAATTTTTAAGAGTGTGGCCGCAGATGTTATCTGGACCCCAACTCTTGTTAACTTTGGTCGACTTAAAGACCTTTTCCACTTGTTTTTGTGAAATCTCAAAATGTTGATTATTTTTCAAGTTATTTTTAAGTTCCTGAACCTCATTTATGAAATCAGAGGTTTCAAAGCGAGAAAAGAGATCATTAAATGCATTGCCAAATTAATACTTGATTTAAAACCTTCAAGGAGCACCTGACAACTGCCTTCCTTGTGAAGACCAGTCAAGGTTTTCATGCTACACCAAAAAGAGCCCAGTTTGTTCTCAGCCATCTTTTTCTCCAACTCATTTTTATACCTTTTCTTGGCCCTTAAAATCTCACATTTTAGTGATTTACTAACATTGTAAAGTTCCATGGCTGATCCCTGCTTAAAAACTCTCCTTTTTTCCTGTATACATGATTTAACAGATTTATTTACCCAAGGCTGATTATTCGGGTATAATTTAATCTGTTTAGATGGCACAATCATGTCTCTACAGAAAGCTATGTATGAACATACTACATCCGTCAGTTCATCCAAATCATCCCCACAACTGTCTTTAAAGACATCCCAGTCTGTGCAGTCGTAGCATTCCTGTAGACATAGGGCAGATCCCTCAGTCCAAGTTTGTATTTCTTTGGTCTTGACCTTCTCCTCTTAAGAACAGTCTTGTATATGGGCATTAGTAGGACACAGTTATGGTCTGATAAGCCCAGTGGGGGGAGAGGTACCGCCTTATACGCGTCCTTCACCGATCCGTAACAAAGATCCAAAAATTTCCCCCGTCTCGTGGGGCAGGTGATGTACTGGTGAAAGTTCAGTAGAGACTTTTTAAGGCAGACTTGATTGAAGTCTCCCAATATAAAATTGGGCGCATCAGGTGAGATTGACTGAAGCTTCTGCACAGCGTCATAGATTACATTGGTGGCAATGGCAGCATTGGCAGCCTAAACCTCCCAAGAACGGCTTTAAAGCCTGGCTCCAAAGAGTTTTGTTTATTCTAAATGTCGCTACAGGCAGCCATGTAAGTTTCACAGAGGATTCGGGACCATTACGTGAATGGGGCTGAACGGGACCCACTCATCTGATTATATCATATCAATGGTAATAACATAAAATTGGCCACTACTGGAGTGGATAAGTATTTGTATTTTAGTTTATGAAAAGCCTGACATGTAGCCAAGGATATTTAGTGCAGAAAAGTCCAGTGATCCTTTAAGTTTAATATTTGTTACATTAATTTATAGATATAATTGATATGTAACATCTCGTTTGCAAGAGAAGATAAGACTTACTTGATCTTGCAATGAAGAGGACCATTCACTTTTCACTCAGGGAAAGACACTTTTAAGAAAGTCTGTATGTGTGAGTAAGAACTGATACGTAAATATATATAATATATATATAAGTAAAAGTAGAATAAGTAGTTATCGTATTAATAATAATGGTAACTAGTGGTGGTGGGGCCAAGAGACTTTCTTTATTTTTATTTTATTTATTTTTTTATTGTATTTTGTGTTTATTATTTTTTGTGTTTATTTTATTTTAATTTTAATTTTTGTATTATTATTATTATTTTTCCCGCAATAGTGTTAAGTATTTATTTCGCTTGTTTTGTCTGTGTGTCCGTTTGTCTGTTTGTCTTTCTGCTTGTTTTTGTATGTTTGTTTGTTTGTTTGTTTTGATGGAAATGAACTCAATGATGGCCAGTTTCAATATTTATGACATGGACTGTTTGTTGAGGTTGAGGGTGGGTATGGGAGGGGTACATCATTTTAATGGATCTGTATTGATATGAAATAAATCTTGTTCTAAAAAAAAAGAAAAAAAAAAGAAAGTCTCTTGGCCCCACCACCACTATTAGTTACCATTATTATTAATACGATAACTACTTATTCTACTTTTACTTATATATATTATATATATTTACGTATCAGTTCTTACTCACACACACATACATTTTTGTTAAATTATACTAAATGTCATCTATCTTCATGTTACTGTGTGGAAACCAGATTAGCCCAAAGTTCTGGAGGTGCTTTGTTCACTTTTAACACGGGACTTCTGAGACACCGAGCTGATCCTATCTCTCCGAAGCATTGCTTTTAACACAATTTATCTGAAAATCTCAACTCCAGCCTGAAATGGGAGCGACACACCGGAGCTGCTTTGACATAAATTAGCAACAAGAATGTGCCCAAGCCATTTCTGAAGCATGTTAATTAGAAAAATGCTAATTGTGGTGCTAAAAATAAGTCCCTTGTCCAGTTTTTCCCCCGCAGCGTTTCTTTTTTTTTTTGTGACAGCTGGAAACAAAGGAACTGTTGACGGTGATGACTTGGGGAAAAATTAGCTTCACCGAAAATGTCCCCACACGTCCCCTGAAGCCTCACAGTCAAACAATCATTATACAGGACATTAATATGAGAACGGAGTGGCCGTGGCAATTACAAGGGAATACGACATGCACATAAATCACTTTTAGATGCTCGTAAATTAACAGTCCAAAGCCCAACCTTGACATTTGGTGAAATTTGTTGCAAAGCCATGGATTACATTTGATAAGTTATCCGGAGCTGTGAGGAATCTAGATGCATAAAATGGCAGTGAAATGCACACACGGACTGGGTCATGGATAAAAGCGTTGATGAATAGTTCTGGTATAGGTTCACCCTTCAAACTCAAATATATGCTCAAAGTTTGCACGTGGTTGGCTTCTCTGTAGGTACTTCATTTTCTCCTGCAATCTGATGAAAGAGTGTGTAAGTCACATTCTCAAACTGGGTTCATGTGCAGGGACTCCCCTTTATTCACAAATTTCAATAAGTCTTTTTGTAATGAGCTATGAATATGGAAGCAGCTCTTGCAATAACAAATTCATTTATACAATTATCCTTCACATGCATTTGGTTCCATGCATAACAATTCACTGTAACGTCATAGTGATTGGCAGTAGAGGATGTTTGGAGGTGTCCAGATGTTTCGTCTGTTCGTGTTGGGGTCCCAGGTCAACCTCAGTCTCAGTGGATGTGGGTGGGATGGACTCTCCTTTTAAAAATTTGTAATGATGATTATTTTTATTCTTGTCAACCAAATAAAGTTTTGAGATTGCCAAATGAGTCATTGTTGAGGCATGAGTTGTGGCTTAAAGAGGGGGTATTATGCTTTTTTCAATCACATAGCACCAGTCTATAGCATACTACAATGATGACGTAACCTTCTGTTGGTCTGTATATGCAGTAAATTAAAATAACTGCCTTGAATAAAATTGCTCTCTCAAAATGGCTGTACTGAACGTCTTGAAATAGGCCTCTGTCTCTTTAAGAAGCTTTCCGACACGCCCCCTTCAGCACACTGCTGTGGCATCTAAACAACACTACTGTGCGGGGAGGGGGCTCTGCTGAGCTGAGGAGCAGTGGTTGGTGGCTTGGCTGGTGACGAAAGGTCCAGAGGCGTCTCCAGGAGGTGGGGGCGTTCCTAGGAGGACTGAGGCATAGCTACACCTAAAATGGCTGCCGTCTAAGTTTTTACTGATTACTCAAAAATATGTGAATGAGCCAAGGCAACACTCCAGGCATGTGTTTAATGAGGGAATGACATAATAACATGATATAAAGCTTGAAAAAGTCGATTTTACATAATACCCCCCTTTAAAGCCTCCCTCATCTATCTCTGCGCTAATTCTAGATAAAAGAGGCACTTTGGCCAAACGACACACTGCACTGGCCGACATTAGACATCCTTTTGACACGTCGCCACAGAGTTGATTGAGAATCTTTGGGATGTGCTGGAGAAGGCTTTGCGCAGTGGTCACACTCTCACATCATCAATACAAGATCTTTGTATCAGTGTTTTGTCATGCATTAAATCAGCTCCAAACCCCTTTCCCTCCGCTTCAGCTTTCTCTCCACCAGATGAAGTTGGTCCTTAATGCTAAAAAAAAAAGTTTTGTTATTTAGCACGGCTCGCTCCCCACTGCATGATGCCGTTCAAACGTCAGAAGGGGTAGCAATTGAAAAAGTATCTTGTTATAAATATTTCGATTGTGTGGATTGATGATAAACTGTCCTTTACAACTCACATCGAACACCTGTTGAAAAAGCTGAAAGCTCTGCTGGGCTTTTATTACAGAAACCAACCCGGTCTAAACCCAGATGTGAGGAAGAGACTTGTGCAGACCATCTTGCTCCCGGTTCTGGACTATGGGGACATTCTGTACATGAGCCCTCCATCGTCTGGACACTGTTTATCACAGTGCACTGTACTTCTTTACCTATCTGTGTACAGGACCCATCACTGTGAGCCGTACTCTCTGCTCTCATGGCTTTCGCTCAACGCCAGGAAACAGAAGCACTGGCAAATCTTCCCGCTCCTCTCTCTGTCCCGAGGATCCACACTGACCTGGGCAGAACAGCTTTTTCCTCTGCTGCTCCCCGGCCATGGAATGATATTCAAAACTCTCTCCGGCTTCAGGAAAACATTCCCATGACCTACTTTAAAGTGGCACTGTCTGAGAGTCTAACCCAAGAGTGTACATGTTATTCTTGAATTGATTATAAATTGTTTTTATTGTGCTTAATTGTTATTTGTTTTGTACTTGTCACCGGTGCCTCTTGGCCTGGTCTCCTGGTAAAATAAAAGTTACATAAACACAATAACTGCAGGAGCTCTTTGAAACAATGCCACAGCAATAATCATGAGCTTGATTCCAAGAAATGATTAGGCCATGTGACCTGTTACTCTTTTTTGTGGCGACTTCTTTTCTGGTCGGGCAGTGGTAGCAACTTGTTTTATCAGTATCGTTTTTGCTGATAACAATGGTTTGTTACAGATTACAGATTTGGCGACGACTTTGCAGCCTTTCAGTCAGTTTTGATGTTTTGTAATATGTCTCCTCAGCTGCTCAGATAGAGCAGGGGTTCCCAAACCTTTTGGCTGGGACCCCAAAAATGGACACGTAAACATCTCGGGACCCCCAATGTATAAACTTAACGCCTCTTATGCTACTTTAGGCCAGAAAAACATTTAATTATCAAGTTATTATGTATTTAAACTGTTTATTTTGAATAATTGAATAGATTTCACTAATTATAGGCTGTTTTACACTCAAAAATATGCTATAAACAGTAGCATTTTTCTTTTTGTTTCATCTTGAAATCATCTGGGGACCCCACCCAAGGCCTCGCGACCCCCTGAGGGGTCCCGACCCCCACTTTGGGAACCACTGAGATAGAGAACAGAAAGAAAGACACACAAAAGGAAACGAAAAAACCCCCCACAAACATCCATTGAACTTTGAGAGTATTTACGAAGGAAACTTCACGGAGGAAAATAAAACCGACACACTGCTTATTTATTAAACAAGTGAACAGGGGGCACATACAAAAATCCGTGGCCTCTTTAGCCTTTATTTTCTCGAGACCTCATACAGAGCGAGGGGTGAGTGACACCGGCAAATGAACACAGGCTGAATTACAAACAGTATTGCTCAGGTATGTCATATGCTCTGGCAGGTGACCCAGGAGGCGCCCCACACATACATTTTTAAACACTTTCCAGCCCTTCACTGACACGTCCAACTTGGTATTCCCTCCGCATGGAACTCGCACTGAATGGTAAGACTTGCAGCAGTTGGACTTTGTATTTCCTCTCTAAATATTTCCTCAGATAAAATGATCCATGAACTCGACCCTAATTAACTTTAACACACGCTGATCTCGGGTTAACGCTCGATGGTTTGACGGCCTTGAAGAGTCACTCCATTCCTGTTCTACACAGACATCTCGAGGGAGTTCTAATGGGTGGGACAGACAGGGAGATGATCGAGCAAAGAAATACATGGTCTGTCGTGTGTCGAAACAAACACGGGAGGAAAAACTCTCAAGAATGTGAGATGTGAAATCCAGTTGAGACTACAAGTTAAGACATAAATATGGAGATAGTTTATGATTTGGTAAAGACGAAAGAAAGACGTCTCTTTCAAATAATCTGATCTTTGTTCCCCCCTCTTTGTTACTCAAGAGAAGAAGAAAAGAAAGAAACAGGATAAGCCACGTGAGCTCACATTGGTTCATGAGAAAGGCATGAGATGTTATCAAGATCTGTTTTGGGGATTTCCTTTCATTTGGGAATGTTAATGGTCATGGTAAAACACTATGGCCTCAAACATGAGAAAAGATATACATATCATCAGCATTGAGAGATTCATTATAAAAAAAAGAGTTGTTGGAGAAATAATGCGCCGTGAGGAGAGTCGCATGGAGTCTGCTTTAAAGTGATAGCCTGTAAGATTGCAAAATGTGGAAGAGAAAGAAACAAATTTCAAGAGTAAACAATCGCGCTCCTTGCTTTCTCTTATCATTGGACCAGGAAGCCACTCCGAGTTTGCAAAATGAGAAGAGAAAAATACTTTTCAAGTTCCCTTCCCTTCCCTCCTGATTGGACCTGACAGGCCGGTTCACAAGAAAGCTCATCTCATTGGTCAGAGTTACGGCACTGGAGATTCTGATTAGTTCTGGGAGCTTGAGGGTTCTGCGCAGTATCTTTGCTGTTCTTATAAATGCACTTTCTGGACTGAGATGTCTGATGTATTTCCTGGGATCTGCTGGAGCCACTCCTCCAGTTTGGGGGTCACTGCCCGAGTGCCCCAACGACCACGGGCAACACTGATGCCTTCACTCTCCAGGCCTTCTCTAGCTCTTCTCTGAGCCCCTGGTATTTCTCTAGTTTCTCGTGTTCCTTTTTCCTGATGTTGAAGTCGCTTGGTATTGCTGTGTCAACCACCACGGCTTTCCTCTGCTCTTTGTCCACCACCACAATGTCCGGTTGGTTTGCCATTACCATTCTGTCCGTCTGTATCTGGAAGTCCCACAGGATCTTGGCTCGGTCATTCTCTACCACCTTTGGAGGTGTTTCCCACTTTGACCTTGGGGTTTCCAGCCCATACTCTGCACAGATGTTCCTGTACACTATGCCATAGCCACTTGGTTATGGCGCTCCATTTAAGCTTTCCCTGCCAGCATTTTACACCCTGCAGTTATGTGGCTGGATTGTCTCAGGGGCCTCTTTGCACAGTTTATACCTGGGCCTGGGGTCTAAACATATATATAAGGCAAGGCAAAATGTTTCTTTTTCATTTTTTTCCAGATTTTCCCACTAACCCTAAGCCTATTTTTTAAACTAAACAAGTTTTCCAAACCCCTCATGGAACCACCACCTTAACGTGGTGGAGGAGTTTGAGCGCCCAAATAATCCTGGGAGCTCTGCTGTCGGGGGCTTTGTGCCCTGGTAGGGTCTCCCATGGCAAACAGGTCCTAGGTGACGGGTCAGACAAAGAGCGGTTCAGAAGCCCGTTATGAGAGACCAGGCCAGACCTGCAGGAGGAGCCATGGGGCTGGTGCAATGTGATTTGGGCAGCTCCAACAGCTGGCCCCACGACCCGGCAACGGACAAGTGGAAGAAAATGGATGGATGGATGGATGGATGGATGGATGGATGGATGGATGGATGGATGGATGGATGGATGGATGGATGGATGGATGGATGGATGGATGGATTGAAGTTTTCCCAAATCTTCTCAGAGGAAACCTTAAAACTATTATATCAACAAAATGTAAACCTGGCTTGATCCATTGTTTAGATTTCGTGGCTGAACATATAAACAATAAGGGCCATTCTTAGGCATATATTTTTTAAATGAAAACATAAAATTGATATCTTTAAATAAATAAAAAGTTTCCCTATTCACTTGCACTTAAAAGAAGTTGCCAACTAAAGATCAAATGAGCTAACACACAGTAGAGCCACTTCTTTCTTAGGCGTCAGAGACTGAAAACAGAGTGACAGACGTGCAGCTCCCGAGACCTCCCGCTTTAGCCTGCTCCCTGTAGCCTCTTCGCCTTGTGCCGAGTCGTGGATAGAAATAGCACTTGTGTGACACTTGGATCCTATGGGCCTTCAGCGCTCTGCAAAGAGAAAGCCGGTGGTGAAACGCGATGCTTTTCTGCCATGAGCCTCTGTCTGTCTCAATGTGTTGTTGTTGTTTGGTTTTCGGAGGCATCGGAGCGGGGGACCGGGGAGGGGGCTGAAGCATGCACCCAAAGGAGAATGGATTTCATATTCGGCAGTGAAATGCCTTCTGGCAGCGTTACGGCAGCCCTTGATTTAAACAGACAAGAGCTGCTGGCGAGGATTGAGGGATAAAAGCGGCCGAGGGAGAGAGTGCTGTCGCCCGAATACGGCATATCAGCAGCGCTCAGAGTACGCAGACTACACAAGGAGAGGCGACACAGGAGCAGAGATATGGAATAGCCAAGGGAAGGGCTTTGAGGCTGGTTAAGTTCAAGCTAAAAGTTCAATGCTAAAGTCAGACTGATAAAAGGATCGGGATGACAAGTGTGTGTTAAGTGGAGCAGACAGCGGTATACACAAATAGAAAATGTATTGCACTTTGATACAGTATTTATAAAGTTCTATTAAAGTAGATTAAAGCACTTTGTCGTACACTAAACTCTCAATAGTTAATGACTCAACGTGACTTCAAAGTAAAGTCACGGAGGGCTCTGCAGATATGTGACAAAATGAATGGAACGAGCTGATGTATGGAAGTTCTGCATATTTGAAAAGGACAGGACATTCACATTTGAATGCTTATAAAGTGCTCTATCGTCTAGAAACATGGTATTGTTATGAAGGTTTGAATAGTGTTGAATATTTCTATATATGTTTTTGTAACTTTAAATGTAAAGAAAACATTCTCAATATGTTTCTCTATCAGCCGGAGGTCATCACTGCATTTGCATTTACCTGACAATATTCATGTCACACACAACCCAGCTGCTAAATTTAAAGATAACAACACTGACCCTCTTTTGGTGTGTGGATGTCTTGAAGCATTATTTGCTGTGTGAGGTCATAAGAAAATAGAAAGTTAATTTTTTCTGTAAAATGCCAAAGTCTGCTCTTTGTTGTGGTGAAAGTACGAACTGGTGGCTTTCCATCTGCATGTCAAAGCCGCCAGTTCCGGAGGAAACCTACGCAGACACGGGGAGAACATGCAAACTCCACACAGAAAGGCCCCGTCCAGGTGGGAATCGAACCCGGGACCTTTTAGCTGTGAAGCACGAGCACTAACCGCTGTGCCACCATGCCGCCCACTTTACTTTACTCCCCGCTCAGCGAAAACTCCTGATCTCTCACCAATCTCAACATCAAGGTAAACAAACAAACATGGCACCTTAGCCTCCTTTGTGGATTTGTACTAAACAGTAGCTGAATCTTTGGGATCTGCTCATTCTACAGAGTCGTTCAGAATTCAAAATTACTCATGAATTTATTGATTTTATGAAACCAGTCTTCTTAGGCAAACAAGTAATTTAATATCTGATTCCGACACAATCCGTTTGACCTGCAGCCTTTTCCTTTCTATTACTACAATGCCCTCTGCTCCTGAAACAACATGGAAAACACACCCACTAACAAATAAGTGATCACAATGGGGGAAACAGCTTGTGGAGGAAAATTTATGCGTGTGATAATTTGTTTTCCCAGTCCCTTCTCTCATTAGTTACAGGAGTTGTTTTTATTTTTTTTCTGATCCAGGAAGGTTTAGAAAAGGGCATCAGAGGGCTACTTCAAACTACTTCAAAGCTATATGTTGTTTTATACGTATTCAATACGTCTTCCCACAGGCCTTTAGTATTTGCCAGAAGCACAAGCTGAACAAAAAGCAAATTAACCTTGAATGCCTTCTAGGTTGAAAGAGCTAAATAGACGTGTTTTTCTTTCTGCAAGAAAATGAACCTTGACGTTTAAGAAATAGTTTCATAGAAATAAGATTATCCGCCTGTAACCTTGCCGCATTGTCTTCTGTTTACCCTTTTTAAGTGTTGAATGAAAAGGGCTGAATGGAATTTTTCAACACATTCTGGAATTTCTTTTCTATTTTGGCAACAATGTTGGAAGTGTAAGTTTCAGTGTTAAGTTACACATCTTTTCGACATTTACAAATCAAAATATCAAACAGCAGAGACTTAGTGATCGAGGGAACCATCCACACGGTGATTGTTGGGCAGACGCCTAACCCAATTCTCCTTTTGCACCAGTGTTACACTTGATCGAAGCATATCCTTTGACACAAACGCACCTTGAGGTTTGAAGAGAATATTTATGCAGATGATGCAGCCCAGATGGTCTCACCTGTGTGCACAGATGTGAAAACACTTTATTTAATAGTGAATAAACACAAGATGTTTCTAGCAATCACCAACAAAAGCACCAACAAAACGCTTTATGAGCAATCATTAAAAACCATCAGAGCCTACTCAAAGGCTCACACATATTGCCTGCTTTTTCTAAACTGATATGCTGAATATTTGTTTTAATTTCTCTCACCACTAGTAAAGATTCGAACTAAAGCGTTTTCGCAACCCAATAAATAATCTACGAAATTTCGCAAACATGTTTACTGTTTCTGTTGGGAGACTGAATTGCTTTCCACTGCATTGTTTTTTTATTCTAAATAAGATCTTATGGATGTGCATCTCTTTTCTTAACCTTTTTATTTATTTATTTGTTTATTTTTTACCCTTGTTTAACTGTGTTTGGACCAGGTGCAAGCATCACAGACAAGGGCCAAACCGTCCTTTAGGTGCCATCCTAGACTGCAGGCCAAAGCGTGCTGCTTTTATGTGACCATGAACAGACTGAGGCTCTGATTCGCCACAGGAGAGAGAGGACAGCCCTCACTAAAACAGGCATGTCTTTGTTTATATTTTACAAAATTGCACCACGGTTGTATGGGATGATTTTGCCAATGGATAGCATTTAGCCATTGCTAGCATAACATAAAGCCACATTTGCTTACCCTCTTAGTTATGTTTTAGTTCAGGGGTGCCCAAACTTTTTGTCTCCGAGGCCAAAATGAAAAGTGCCTGTGGGCGATGTCAAGCATGAAACACATTTAACTGCAAATAATAATAGTTACTTTATTTTATTTTCGGTGTACATTTGCATTTGATTATATCTATGCAAATAACATGCTATATAAAACAAATGTTAACTATGGCAAAAGCCTAGTTTTAGTAGAACAAAATCAACAATTGTAGCAATATGTAAAATGTAAAAACAACACCTGTATCTACATTACCTACATTGACTTTACCTCATTCATTTGTTAATTCAAAGAAATGCCATTATATCATTTTGAAAGTGTCAGTTCAGCATCAATTATTTTATGTTTATGTCTTTAAGTCAATTTTAACATGACCTATGTTGATGTCAACAAACTTTGACTTCCTTTACTTTGTGAAAGGAGTGAAACAGCGCCCCCAATTTGACGCAGGTGGCCAAAAGGTGTACTGTATCCATATTTAACATTGAGAATGAATGGGAGAGAGTTCGTATTAACCATACAGTGCAAAGTAGGTTTGGCGGGCCAACAGAATTGTTTTGGGCCCCACTTTGGGCACCCCTGTTTTAGTTGCTGCTTTCCTCTAGTTTTGGCTTGGTACCTCTAAACAATTTTCTATCAAAAGGTGGTATTTGTCCACAGTGTTCACCTTCGAGTTTATTTGAACTGTCTTCTCATTATGTGCAACACGGCCGGACAGGTAGTGACCGTGTGTATCTCGTGTGTTTTGGACACAGAGCTTAGTGAGATGTAGAGAGTCCTAAACAGTGTTGGATATAACGTGCTACATGGAAAAAACAACATTAGAGAACTTGTACTTGTACTGTTTGGCACGTACCTTATGCTGCACTGCTGGTCCGTGCCAGCGTCTCTGATAGTGCATCAGGTTGTCTCTCTAACACTGTCACGGAGGGCATTAATTCCCATCAAGGATCCCTCTGTAATAGACTTGTAGCTTGCGACTACAGTGGCCCGGTAGTTTGCAAACAGCTTAGCAAGCAGGCGGCGTTTCCAGCCACCCCTCTGCTTTGAATCGCCGCTAAGTGCTTCATCAATCACAATAGAAGACAGATCGTTAGGGACTTGTTGGATGACAGGACTGGCCAAAACATCTACGGCACGGCGCTCCGGACCACCCCTCAAACCTTTAATTACAGCGGGGTTGGCACGAAACAAAGACGCGCGGTGATAAGTGACTCTTTAATAGTCCTCATCAGTTACAGCGACTTGTTAATGTCAAGGGCTTTTTAAATTGCTCGCATTGAATCGCGGGTTATCAGGGCGATGGCAGCCCAAACACTTGGCGGCGGCAAAACATGCGGGATACGTTCTTTATAGATATGTCCTTGTGTGGCCTGTGTGACTCGCTCGACAGCAGGCTTGAGATGTCGCTGTGCATGGAAATGCCTTTGAAATGTCACCACATGGTATGTATTGAGTCACAGGAATGGTATCGTTTTTAATGGATGTACAGTATGTGTGTGGTTTCAAAAGCTCGCGCTAATATTCAGCCTTCAGCTAAAGGAAGGGTATGCAGGAATGTGATCGCCATAAATATCACCTGTCCCCAGATATGAGGGAACTTTCATCAACCTGTATAGAGTTTACTGATAAGCATTGGTATGTTGATTTATTCAAAATTGCAAACACTTTACCGGTCAGTCAACATTCCTATTTTCACCAATGTTAATGAGATTTATGTCATAAACAATTGTCTAAAAATGAGTTTGAGGAGCGGCAGGAGGGACTAGATCTCTCAGCTATCCTGGGAACACCTCGGGATCCCACTGAAGAGGAGTGAAAGTTGTTTCTCTTTAGGCTCTAAGATTAAACCCATTCACCCCTTGCCCTTGTCCAATCAGAAGGCTCACAAGGCGCACACTTTGGTTGCCAGATCTGAGACAGGTATTGCCGACCAAACCTGCCTATTTTGCTGTTTTCTAATGCCATTTTACAGTTCACTCCACATGCCTTGAATGAGAAAGGGGACTGGGTTCCTAGCTATAAAACTGGACTGGACTGAAGTAGAGCTTACAGCAGGTGATCTGTCAGAATCACACTAGATTTTACATTTTAGAACATTTTACAACTGCATTGTGGCTGGGTATGTGTGTGGTTGTTTCTAGCAAAGTCTCCGACAGAATGTTAACTGCGCTGTGCTGCGAGCCTGAGCTGTGATTGGCCGAGAGATCAGGTGAAGCGAGGCGTCTTGCAGTAGGGAGAGAGAAAGTCACAGTAAAGTGTGTCTGATGCTTAGCGGCCATCTTATCAAAAACATAAACCCCTTCAGTGTCTGTTTAAAAAGTTGAAGACAGTTGAAAATATGGTTACTTTTGATAGACATGTCAGCAGGGCCGTGCAGAGAGCTACAGAGGGGCAGGGGCTCAAAAAATCAAAAAGAGCACTACATAGAAGATACACATATAGTTTTGAGCCAACTGCCATTATTATTTCAGTTTATTAATACTATTTTTTGCCAGTATCTTTTGCTAGTGGGGTACTTTGCATGGCACATCTGCCCCAGGCCACACGTGTCTTAGCAGCGCCCTACAGAAACACAGACTTTCACGACTGTCTCCTTCATGTCTCTCTCTTCACTGGGCTATGACTGAAACAGGGGCTTAAGAAAAGGACATAAACTATTGAGAATGTCTGAGCGTGATTTTCACGTTGTTTTAAGAGAACATGGAGCTGAAATATTGTGACATAAATAAGTGGCGAGGATGCGGCGCTGAGCCGCGCTAAACGGCGCTCGCGTCTGACACAAGGTTTATTTTTAGATCACATACAAAACTGTCGGCTTGTTGACCTCATTGGTCCACGATTATGAGGCCGACTGATAAAAAATAAAGAGCGATCTTAAGCACAAGGTGTGGAGATTGTTGCTCTGTGCAGGAGAGGCCTCTGCTCTCACTTCCTCCTCTCTCTGAGCGCTGCTCTCTGCTGCGCTGCAGGGCCGGTGGCGGGGCCGGTGGGCGGGCATTGAAAACACATGATGAACTAACGAGGGGCGTGTTCATTTCTGATTTGATTTATTAATATAAGCTAATAAGGCTTATTGGGGCAAAACCAATGATAAGGACCGTGGCAAAGCTTTGGATAAACAAAATATAATAAATAAAAGGTATGGAGGGAAAAGGGCACTTCAGGGGCATGGAGCAAAAGGGGCAGGGGCTCAAGCCCCTCCAACCTCCCTCCGCCCTCTGCACGGGCCTGCATGTCAGAGTATTTTAAAACTTCTGTTGGTGGCTTTAGAACAGATATTCTAAAGGGAATAACCTGTACTTGTTATGCACTTTATCTCTGACTATTGCTGCATTATAGGCACAATGGTTAAGAGATACTTTGTGTGTTTGTTTTGACATCCTCTGAACGCCTGAAGCATTATGGAGAATTAAATTCCTGGAGGCCTTCAAATCGCGCAACCTGAGGCGAACGAAGTAAACTTAAGTTTAAACGTTTAGCATTTTGAAAAGGTGTTTAGTGTTCTTTAGAGGCAGAAGACTTGGGGCTGAGTCATACCGCCACTCGAAGGGCATGCAGTTTTGTGTCCTTGGGCAAGACACTTCACAGACAGAATGTGACTGGTTGTGTCAGGAAGGGCATTTGGTGTATGAGCCTGACATGTTCCACCAAGATTCAGAATCTCCTTTCAGGAGAGTCCTGGCCCTAGCGGGAATGTGCATGTTGTAAGTGGCAGTAAATCATATGTAGACATAGGGAGATGATGCAGACTCCACACAAGGTCAGGAATTAAACTCAGCGCCTTTCTGACAAAGAAGTCACCGTACAACATAACAAAGAAGTATAAGGTCTTATTTAACATTCTGTTATTGTAAATGTACTGCAACACATTTCTAAATGCAGCTTTTCAGTCCATCCTTTTTGTCACAGAAAAGGCTCTAATTTTACTTTAATGATCCTGACACATGAATAATTCTACCACTGAACTCCACAAAACAGTCGCTCCGATATTACGACGTTCAGGGGAGTTTGTGTGTAAAAATATCTATCCTTAAATAACCCAGTGTTTGAATGGAGCGGCGCACAGACATGAGCAGATGCCCTGTGGATCTCCCAGAGTCACAGAACAGCGAGGAGCACATTAGGCCTGAATAAACAGGGACAGTAAATGGGGATTTGTGCAGCGTGCGCCTTCGCGGTGTAAGCAAAACATGCCCTTTTGTCCTTCCAGTCCACCTGCCTAATGGCAAACTGCACTGTCGATATGGAGCACCTCGGGACGCACTGATAATGCTAATGCTGCTGATAATACAACAGCAGGGCCCATACTTTGCCGGAATATGTGCAAGGTTTTGAACCAGGCCAAAACAGGTTCATCTATAATTTTGATCCCAATCTTAAACATCTGAAGAATTTAGAGTATTTGGAGAAGTTTGGTAGCATTTAACTTTACTTTACTTCACAGCATGGTAATAATTTCCTCTGTATGGAAACAGATCTGCAAAATACATCCCTGGTATCCCCTGTTGTCCCCACATGCTTTTCCATCCAATTACCATGATATTACTGTGCTGTTGATACAACCGGAAGATCAACAGACCATGAAATTTGATATTTTCAATTTACTATTGCTGTTGACTGTGACGCGAAATCCTTAATTATTTCTGAAAACAAATGGTATAATTAGGCTCTCTTTCTAGTTTCCTATGATTGGCCAAAACAAGGCAGGCTTTGGAGGATATAAAAGGAGGTTGGGTTCATCTTTTTAGAGTTTGACGTCATAATCACAGATTGAGGGAGAGACAAATTTAGCTCAATTTGCAGAGACTAATAATTATTAGAAATTTGTGCCACAAAGTTATGGCTTAAAGTCAGGTAGCGTGAAACTTATAGCAAAGGCCTATGTTTGAATAATGCCCTCGCTTTACCAGTGACAAATATTCTAAAGCCGATGTCTAGACGATTGCTTAAGAACTTTGCGATCATTTTTATATCATGCGTAAACAAAGAGCAACCTCCCCCTCTCTTGGTAGAGCTGCGTTTTTTGTTTTTTGTTTTTTTCTGTGAACTGCATTTGTGGTTTCTGTGTTGTTGTTTGTTGTTTCTGTTTTGCTGGATGCTTTTGTACATCTTTTACTGCAGAGAGTCCATAATGGTCCTGAAGAAAGCAGCTTTTTAAAAGTAAACAAACAGCTAGCTAATGAGCTAAAGACATTTGAGACCTACACATGTCTTCTTCTGAGACACTGAAGAGCCCCCACACCTGCAGCACAGTGGAGGCGTCACAAGAGGCGCTACAGGAAACAAAAAAAGGGCAAAGGAGAAGATGATGGAGAAAGACTGTTGTGGGGCAGAGGGAGCTGCGCAGGAGGAAGAAGGAGGAGGTGGAGCTGACCAGTGCAGGACACCACGCTTTGAAAGAGGAGCACTGAGGTTTCCTCCAGGTACTACAGTTTCCCCTCCCTCCAAAAACATGCTGTTCAGGTTGGCCCACAATAATAACACAATGACAAATAAAGCACTTACTTACTTCTGTTGATCGACCCATTCATTTAAGAGATTAACCATATCGAGGGTGTATTATGCTTTTCCCTAATGTCAAAAAACATATTTTTCACTACACCTTGTTGGTTAAAACATGCAATATTGAAAACAGCTGTAACAAAATATCCAGTAGTTTCACTTCCTGGTCCTCTGACTGAGCTAAAATATGCGCCTCCACCTACCCCGTCCTCTTACTAACTTGTTTAGAGTAAAAAAAGAAAAAAGAAAACATTTCCAACCTCGGATTGTGTGGTTGTAGAGAAGCTATTATGAGTGTTTGGATTTGCAAAAAGAGGATTAAGCTTAGCAAGAGATTGAGATGTGAAGAAAGCTCTTCTTGGACACGTAGGACCTCAGGAGGAGTGTTTTTTTTTGTAGCTATTGCCGCAACAGCCACTGGGAAGATCCAAATATTACTTGAATATGCGCTAGCAGCTCGAAACACAACTGCGGGTATGGTTTTGATGAGAGAACAACATGAGAGAGAGAGAGAGGAGAGAGAGAGAGAGAGAGAGAGAGAGAGGAGAGAGAGAGAGAGAGAGAGGAGAGAGAGGAGAGAGAGAGAGAGAGAGAGAGAGAGAGAGAGAGAGAGAGAGAGAGAGAGAGAGAGAGAGAGAGATATCTTTTATGAGAAATCGCCACAGGGGCGGCACGGTGGCACAGCGCTCGTGCTTCCCTACCACTAAAAACATGTACAATAGGCCAGGATGAATGAAAGTGTGTTTGAGAGTGCGCATGGGGGACGACGGATGGAAATTAGCCCAAGGCTACAATCCGGTGTGGCTTGTTCATTAACTTGCACTGTCCCTACCAAATAAACCAATAAACTAAACAACAAACTGCTCGCACTGTGAAGATTGGGCAGATTTTTTACACCAGATGCCCTTTTAATTTTTAATGCCCTACTATGCAGGGCTTACATCATACTTCACATATAACTCAATTAAACAAATAATAATGATAATTAACCCAAATTAAATTATATTGAGGATGGTATGACAACTGAGAGTAGCAGATCTCAGATATAATTGTATAATGAACTTTATAACATAAAGTAGCACATTCTTTTGTTCTTTATTTGTGCTGTTTTTGTTTTTTTGTTCATCATTTATGTTACTTTGCCTATGTTCTTTGTTTTGATTGCTACTTGTAAATTAAATGTATTATTATTTTTATTTTGGGTGGGCTTATAAGCCTTTGGCTTCAGCCCACCCCTTGAGCAGGTTAACTGCTCAACAAACAATAAACAATGCCTCCTGCAGTGGTCAATGCGAAGTGAAGTACACACTGGACATGAATCAAACCACTTACCCCCTTGTTCTATTGCAAATGCTTGACTCATAACACTAATGATGCCCCAACTTAGTACCTTAGGAGTGATGTATACTCTGATAATAGAACTGAATTGACCAAATATTCCAACTAGAAGCTTTTAACCCAGCGTCACAGTAGTACACAGTATAGTGCAGAGTAATGTATTCCACTGTGTATTGGTAAGTGTTGAACAAAAGTCACCAGGACAGACTTTTCTCTGAGACACTGTTTTGATGCGCAGCCCCATGCTGAGACTAAAGAACTCCAAAGAGGGCATGCTTTTGAATAAACTTTAATTAATGCAGTGAATG
Organism: Neogobius melanostomus; assembly: GCA_007210695.1. Lineage (NCBI taxonomy): Eukaryota > Metazoa > Chordata > Actinopteri > Gobiiformes > Gobiidae > Neogobius > Neogobius melanostomus. The sequence continues at coordinate 1,161,904 of VHKM01000079.1, read as the reverse complement.
GCTTGTTTGGAAGTCTACACTTTTAGCTTGCTTCTGTAAAATGGCATTGGTAGCTGCTGTGTTTATAATGAATTAACCATCAAAGAGACTTCTACAAAAAGGAATGAATTGCCAAAGTACACTTCATTACTGCTGGCATTATCATATCTCCTTCCACGACTGTAAAAATAGTTTTTTGTGTGTGTGTTCTTGTGACTGTGTTTGGAAAGTATGTGTATAAAGGGCTTTGATTCCACGTAAGAAGACAATCTGCACTCTTTCAGATCAGTGAGAGTGGGAAACAGCAGGCAGACGTGGGACCTTGCTTGTGAGCACCTCCAAACGGGACAGGGATCTCAGAAAAGAGCCGGTCCCAGCTGACAAACCACTCCCCTGGGAAAAGGCTGTGAGGTACAAGCGCCACCTGGTGACTAAAGTAAGATGGATCATAATAACAAACAAAACATAAACGCAACACTTTTGTTTTTGCTCCCATTTCTCATGCGCTGAACTCAAGACATGAAACATTTTTCCATAAACACAATAGATTTCTCTCGATGTATTGTTCACAAATCTGTCTAATTCTGTTAGTGAGGACTTCTCCTTTGTCAAAAGAATCCATCCCACCACAGGTTTACCTTAGGCTGTCTACATTAAAAGTCCATGCTGAAATATTGTTGATTGATTGATTGTGGCCTGTGGATTGTTGGTCCAGAGCATCCCGAACATGCTCAATGGGGTGACATGTCCAGTGAGTTTGATGGCCATGCAGGGATGCTTTCAGCTTCCAGGAATCGTGCACAGATCCTCGCGACATGGGGCCCGATGGTCGTGGATGAATGGTACAACAATGGGCCTCAGGATCTCTGTGTATTCAAAATGCCATTGATAACATGTACAAGTGTTCGTTGTCCATCTCAACAACCTGATCAACTCTATGCGAAGGAGATATGTTTGTACTTTTGTTCAGTGTCTCTGAAATATATGAAAGGGATGACTAAAATGAAAAGGGCCACAGATCATTTCTAAAATATAGTGTGTACTTTTGTGTGATGTATGTATCTACGCTTCTGCCGACTCTGCTACGAAATGGGAGAAAGATTATTCCCAACACATCTAAATTGCAGCATCTGTTAAGGTTAAAGTCATGACAAGTAAATACAAAGAAAAAAAAAAAGTTTTTTCCAAATCATAGCTCTGTATAGGTCAGAGTTTCTCTCATTAAAACACAAAAGCAAGAAAAGTTTGTCTTGAAGCATTAACTCAAACTCAGTGACACTATTTTGCTGTTAGGAAAAAAAAGATACATTCTGGCATCAACCGTCTGTTTAAATTTAGGTTATGTAGAACTGTTCAACTTTACTCGCGATGTTTCAGACCAATGCAGTGTTATGCTTCGACAGTGCCTCAATGAGGATTTTGCACAGTGTCCCATTTCTATTGCAGGTTTGCACACTTCACATTTGGTAAATAAAAGCACCTCTTCGCCGCATGTAGCTCCTCCTGACTCCTCTGTAATGAAATTTCTGAAATGGTTGCGGGGGATTTTCTTCACGCCGCTCCAGTCGTCCCGCTAAACCTGTGTACCTTCATTTTCCTCTCTCATTCTCCTTTTGAACCCCAGGGCCCGGCACCATTCATATTAATATTCAGCGTGCTTGAGAGTAGTAGTAGCCGACAGCGGAGTGCACCTCTGTGTTGTGGATATGGATCCCCCTCTCGTAGGCCTCGGTGACTGCGTTTTAGTGCCTCGGGAGAATTATGGAGCTTATTCCAGCAGACAGCGCGGGCAGAGAGAGATTACATGCATATCCAATCCCACAGGAGCTGTAGCTTTGGCTGCTCTTTAAAGGCCGATCAATGAAAGAAACATGACCTGCCATGTCCATCTGGTGCGCAGAGGGCAACAAGATGGTTCAGGAAAAACTGCACTCAGAGAGAAAGATGTGCCGTGTATAGGATCGAAATGGTAGTGATATAGATGTTTTATAATACTGTCAGGCCTTATCTTATTGAGTACGAATTTTAGTTAAATCCAGTTAAACAATTCGCTATTAACAGGGGCCGCCGGAATAGAAAGTAAAGGCCCAGCTAACAACTCATACAGCCACTGGGTCACTGAAAGACGCACATCCATCCATCCATTTTCTTCCACTTGTCCGTTGCCGGGTCGTGGGGGCAGCTGTTGGCGCTGCCCAAATCACATTGCACCCGCCCCTACGCCTCCTCCTGCAGGTGGTGGGTCCACAGAAGGACGGCCTCACGATTAAATTACTTTTTATTCCGGATATAAAATTACATAAGAACGCATATATATATAGAAGATGTTTGCATACGTAACATTACCTATGACTGCCTTTTACAAGCTTGTAATAAAGGGTAATTTACAAAGCATTTTCTCATGTGCAAAACTAGTAGCACGTGCAAAAGTGCAAAAGTCTTTCACACAGTTTCACTCACGCAACATTGTTTTATTTACATATCAGATTCGGGACCATAAAACTGTAATACAGGCAATTGCAAATGGTCAGTTTGGTGCAACATGCCCACAAATAGATACATGTGCTATTATCCACCTTACAGTCGCTATTTACCACCTGCCTTGATAAATTACCCCCATAGTGTGTGTGTGTGTGTGTGCGTGCAACAAGTGAACATTCAGTGCCAAAGTGTGGCCCTTAGGCTTCTTGTTGAATTGGGGCATGTTGAATCATTTCGGACTTCACAGCAGTCTGGGGACCATGGCTGAAATCTTCGCATGGATTTGGGGACCAATCACAGAACGAGGAGGGACGGTAAGACAATGTCGCGCTATTCCACATACGGAAGCTTGTAGTTTGTATTTACGGATCCAACCTGACAGCAGCAGATCTTTCGATCAAGCTTTAGACCGTGTTCTAAATAGTTTAGCTCGTACAGCGGGTACGTCATACGTCATCTGATACGATGATACGATTGGCTACAGCTACGTACAGACGCATTTGTAGCGCCCAATAAACGGCTATGAACAATCGTAAACCAACCTCTCCTCGAGAAAATGAATTGGTCCCCAGACTAAATATCACTTGTGATTTTAGGCTGGCGTTAGGGGAACAAAACAACAATAGGAACAAATATCCCTATTGTGATATTTACTAGGGGTGTAACAATGCCATGGTGCACCGCGGTGCAGAAATCTGATAATATTCATCGTAAAAATGTGATGCAATTGGTGCAAGTTTTAGTCTATATTCTTGATATTTAAGCTCCATGGCGCATGTCAGGCTTTTGTGCGTGCACATAAACAGAGCATGTGTATCATCATCACTTACCGCTAAACTGAAGGCTGCAGGCAAAGTGGAAATCTGCATGCCTTTGCAAAGGTTTCTCCTGCTGATGGCCAGCAGCACTTATGTAAATAATAGATCCAGTGCACTGTGCAATGATGGCACGGACAAATGCGTACGATCCAATCTTGGTCATAACACGCCACAAAAGCTTTGTTTCCAAAAAAAGTCCAAGCAGAATGTTGTTGAGAAACAGCATAAACACGAGCCTCAAATCAAATGAGCTGCTGTTTTAGCTGCCTGTGGAAATCGAAACAGAAACATTATCACATAACGAGCACATGGACTACAATGCGCTGCTTTTTCTCTTCTTAACGTAGCGCTGTGTTTTCTAGCCCGGGGGACACATTTTATTGTAAAGCAGCTTTGATAAATTAGAAAGCATTGTCAATTTATTTCTGAAAATACAAATGCTGCCTAAAAATTAACATTTTATTTAAAAAAATGACTTATTAGCCATTTATATCGCACTTGCACTGTGATGCACCGAACCGTCGGTCCTGCACCATGGACCGAACCGTGAGATAGCTGAACCATTACGTTTACCTTATCCAGCAAGAATGCACGGAGCATCAAAGTGTGTTGCATACAAAGATAGAAGGCAATAAGATGGTCATAATGTTTGGCCTGCAAGATACATACTGCAGTGGAAATGTAAGCCGGATCAAACCAAATTACATTAAACATAACTGTAAACATTCTGGTGGGAGCGTAGCTTGTGGGCTATGATTTAATGACTTACCTCCACACCTGTGCGAGCTGTTGAACAAAGCGCAGAGCTGAAAATGCAGAGCGAGCTGCGTGAATTGTTGCTGACTACGGACCTTTGACTGATTTCGCTGCGGGCACAGGCTACCTTCAATGTCTGAAACCATTAGTGATTCCTGTAGTACTAAAGCACCGCTCCAGGGCTCCCATTTCCTTGCATTAACGTCTACTTTCCACCCCAGAAAATCAAAAGGATATTCTAATTCGCCTGCCTCGCTTTGGATGCACAAATAAGCCAGGTTATAGTGAGGGCCACAGGGCTTTTTATCGGTCAAAATGAAACCAGGAGATAAACATCTGGTGTGTTTCAAAGCCAAACAATTTATTATCAAGAAACAATATCAAACAAGAAGGAGAGAAAAATGTCCATGTGTCTCATAAACTTGTTTTGCAGAAATGTGATCATTCCGACGCCCCGAGCTCACGACAGATGATTTATTAGGCTCGGAGAAGCTTTCATTTAATCCTACGCCCCTAGTTACAATTCTTCATATTTTCTTGTGTCAATATAGCACTGGCGGTATAGGTGTAGAAACCAGGGGATCACAGGAGAAGGTACGGGGACGCGATACAGTACAAAGGGGAATTTCCAACGTTATTTCACTAAAGTGCTGTTCACCCCCTAAAGGTCCATGTAACAGGCAGAGTATAGCGGCTCCTCAGAGAGTCCATATGTGAGAGCGTAAATTCATTGGCACATGTTCAAGTGTAATTGAAAGAAGTCAGCTCGGAGGTGTCTGAGATTTCCATTGTGCTTGTGGAAATGTGAAAGTAATTTGATGAGGAAGCATAAATTATTCAATGTAATGATTTTGCAAATCAAGAGCAGCCTCATAAGCACTTTTACTGGTCTTTGATAAACCAGGATAATCCTAGATGTACAGTAGGGCTGCATATTGATTGCACTTTTTCCCTGACTCAGGAGAATAAAACATGGTATTTAAAGTGCACATGATACATTACACCATTTTCTTTAACCAAATACAGTTAATGCACATGCATTTAAGATACAAAATCAACATGTTTAACTATTTTTGACAGTTTATGATGTTTATTATTGATCAAGGATCAATAATACACATCAATTAGTAATGAGAAAGATATACTATATTATATTATACAGAAGTATGCCTCTTCCTATGCCACTAACATCTAAACAGTGGTTTCCAACCTTTTTTGTCCATGTGCCCCTTGAGTCTTTCATTTCTACTTACAGTAGAAGGTGCAGCCTACTTAGATTTATTGTAACTAATTAGTACAGTAGTGTGTTTAGCTAAAACACTGTTAAATGCAAAACTGTATAGCTTAATATCACTAAATGTAACTTTTAAGTCATATTGAAATATTATTCAGTTTCATCTTCTCTTTGATATGAAATTAGGACCTCCTAATTGCTCCCATATGTTCCCGGGTTGGGCAGGACCCAAATGTGGATCACGGAACCATTTCCAGTGGGTTACGAGCCTTTTCCAGGCAACATTTCTATCAATATTTATCTAATGAAAAAGTATCTAATTCTGTTGAAATGTGATGGTTTTTAGCATGATTCAATTTTGGGGGTTTTGTTAAATGCTTATTCAGCAATATTTGTTAGTAAAATTACACTAGGTATGACAAATTAAATTCTGCTTTGGGTCATGACTTGTCATTCTATGCAGATGGTGGGTCCCGAGACCATACAAGTTGAGAACCACTGTTCTAGAACATAACAGGCTACAATTTTGTTTCTTTATGACTTTTGCCACTTACAGGTGAAAAACTGTGACATTACCATGAATTATCCCACAAACAGAGGAAAGATCATAAAAGATAAAAACTGTCATGTGCACTTTAAGGCAAAAAAGTAAGTAATTTATGAGCAAATCTGAGTCTATAGAAATAATATTAGAAGAGATGACAACTTACATAAGAGTTGAACTTTTGCAGCAAATAAAATGGCCAGATAAAAGTATGAGGATTGAACTGTGTTTGACAAGAAAATTGATAAAATTGATGATTCAAGAATTGGGTTGGAATACATAAAAACTGAAGCTCCTCCAGTTGGCACTTTCTATCAAACGTGAAAAGTAGTGCTTCACTTGACCTATGTGTTATGCTAAAGTACACTATAGTATTGTAAAAAAATAAATAAAAATAAAATAAATAAATTAGTTTGTCATGACTTGGCTTTAACTCTAATCTAGTGCTGTCAATCATTGATTTTTTTTATTGCAATTAATCACAATAATAATTTTTCTCAAATAATTATATTCATTATAAATACTTGGCCGACATAAAACACTAAAAAACATTTAAAGCATTTGCTCACATTAATTTTCATTAACCAAATATTCACACTTTCATAATTCTATGGGAAAAGCCCAACCGCTTATAACAGGGATCTCCAAACAGTAGCTCTCGCTCGCCCAAGGCTTTCGACACGTGCTTGATAAGCACATTTTCTTTGGTGCTGAAGGTTTTGAACAGAATCTGCTAACTTTTAGGTTCATAAAGTACAGTTTAACAACATTAGTAAGTCATTTTAGATGAAATAGCATAATTAATTATTTAATTTTTTTCCGATTAATCAGCTTTGGATGATTTATTTCCAGTGGAGTTTGATTATCGATAATAAATACATGATACAGTATAATACATAAATAAAGTAAAAATACTGTCAATACATCCAAACTATCTATTTTGGAACATGTGCCAATCAATATAACTCTTGCATGTGTCCCATAGAGTCCCACTGTATCTGTTGTCCTTATTGCCAGTTGAACGTGCGCCTCACCAGCCTGAAAAAGGTCCTGTTATGTTCCCTTAGGAAAGCCCTCAGCTGCTGCAGGACAGTGTTGTTGACCGCCGGGTGTGGTCGCCCTTTAGACTCGTGGAGGCAGCGCTCGCGTCCGTCGCTCCGAATGCAGTAGAACCCCTTCGTCTGGTTGAAGTAGAAATTGGACGAAACTATCCTCGGCGGCAGGTTCAAAAAGTTCTCGACCTTCTGGAGCTCCGGCAAAGGGTCCCGGATGAGCGCGTCCCCGTCGACGATGTGGATCTGCTCCAAGGGGAAGTGCCTGAGCCAGTTCCGCATGTGCACGTCGTAGAGGCTTCTCTGAATGGCTTTGTAGCGCATGTTCAAAGCGCCATTTCGGACCAGCAAGTTCTCGATCGCTTGCACTGGCTTGTGGTTCTCCAAACGGTTGAAGTAGACTTGGGTGTAGTCGGAAATCACCCGTTCGGTTGGGTCTCGCAAGATCAGCAGGAGTTTTATGGACGAATTCATGGCACAGATGCGTTCCGGGGCAAGGGCCGAGGTGAAATATCCCGGCGTTTTCTCTATCGTGATCTGGCTGGGGTAGGAGTAAGGCATCAGATCGCGATACCACTCGAAACCCTTGGCGTAGTTCTCGTCCCAGTCAAAGAAATGGACTTCGGTGGCGGCCGCTGCGACTTCGGGATGTATGTCCAACATTTCTAGCAGCGCTCTGGTGCCGCCTTTGCGCACGCCGATGATGATACTCTGCGGTGGCCTTTTGCTCGTCCCGGGAGGTGGAGCGGTCGACGCGTCCTCTGAAATATTGGCAGCTTGGATGTGATCGAGTTCGATTGGGTCAATGGCGAATTCTTCTTGGAGGAACTCAGGCGGGGCACCGTGAATTTGGACGGCAAAAAGCAACGCGAATGACAGGAAGTATGACATTTTTGGGGGTATATGTTCGAGGTATGTGTCCAAGACTGGCTGAAGAGGTCGCGGGTCTATCTGAGTCGAGTGGTATCAGGAGCAGTTGAAACGGCAACCTTTGTGCGCCATTGGAATCGAATGGGAGTTGAAAGTGTCTTCAGTCCATAGCACATCTGCAAAAGAGACAAAGAGAGACAAAAAAAAGATATTCAGGTGCCAGGTATATGAAGCCCATTTGATAAAGAAATTGCATTCGGAACTATCAAGCCGCAGAGTCCGTAAGTGCATTATCACAAAAGGATAATCTCTATTCATACTTTAATGTGTCGCTTTTCATTCGCAGCTCTCTCATCTTCTCCCTACCTCACACTCCATAAAGTCACTTCCAATTGATACTGTAATGTCTTTGTCTGAAAAACATTTGGCCGGGCAGCTCTTTGGTGTCTGAGATAGCGAGATGTGGCGGCAGGCCCAACGAACGAGGCCAGAGTGCTTTGTCTTGCCTCTCCGCGGGTCAAAATTCGGTCCGAAAATCGATAAAAGTTTCAGAGGCCTCTATAGTGCATTCAATTCAAGGCTTCCCCGACTGGAAGATAGATGCATTTACAGCAGGAAGCCAAATGAGTTCCCACTTCCAGGTGACTTTGATTTTCAATATGAGACGACCGAGATCAATACAGAGAGAATGAACTCGCCCAAATGCAATAAGGAGGATTTGGAGGTATTAAATAAGATTGGTAATATAGCAGAAGAGACTTTTTAAAACTATGAGAAGTCTTTCTGCACTGTTTACAAGACTGGGAACTTTGGAGAGATAAAAACCGTGAAATAGCTCAGAGAATCCTCAAAATGTAAATAAGCACTGCGCTTTCGTGTTCAGACAGCTGGTTTGAATGCTTAATCTAAATGTTTTTAGGGGTAAACTTTGGCCACATTTGCAATTCAATGCGTTGTGTTTCTTGTGGCAAGCCTTAAAGAGGGGTATTATGCTTTTTTCAATCACATAGCACCAGTCTATAGCATACTACAATGATGACGTAACCTTCTGTTGGTCTGTATATGCAGTAAAATAACTGCCTTGAATAAAATTGCTCTCTCAAAATGGCTGTACTGAACGTCTTGAAATAGGCCTCTGTCTCTTTAAGAAGCTTTCCGACACGCCCCCTTCAGCACACTGCTGTGGCATCTAAACAACACTACTGTGCGGGGAGGGGGCTCTGCTAAGCTGAGGAGCGGTGGTTGGTGGCTTGGCTGGTGACGAAAGGTCCAGAGGCGTCTCCAGGAGGTGGGGGCGTTCCTAGGAGGACTGAGGCATAGCTACACCTAAAATGGCTGCCGTCTAAGTTTTTACTGATTACTCAAAAATATGTGAATGAGCCAAGGCAACACTCCAGGCATGTGTTTAATGAGGGAATGACATAATAACATGATATAAAGCTTGAAAAAGTCGATTTTACATAATACCCCCTCTTTAACACGTGTCCCCATAGTGTGCAGAAGAGCAAACAACAGTAACATGCAGAACACGGATGTAAACATGGACTACATGGCGGAACCTATCTGAAAATGTTACAGTTATTGTGAAGACTTGGAGCTAACACATTTACAACCTAATTGTTTTAAGAAGGAAGGGATATGACCTTTTGTGAGACAATGGCAAGGACATTTAAACAGAGCAACATGTCGAAGTGGAGTCCTGAAGTCGCATTGCACAAGATCATAAACATTTCAGATTTAGAACTAGGGCTGTCAATAATTACTATCGACTCATCGTTCAATAAATGGCAGATAGACGATACATTTTGGGTTCAATATATATTGTTAGTGCATTTATTGGTAACACTTGCAATTTATGGAAAACAGGTAAGAACAATAGCTCTTGGTTTTCAGCATGTTTTGTAATTAGTTAAATTTGAGCGTGTAATGACCAGAAGTAATCCATTGAAAGTGATTGAATTAAAAACACACAGATGAGCAGCAGCTGGAACAGACATTTCAAACTCACAATTAGTCAAGGTTAACTTACAACAGAACTGGTTGTAAGTGAGGTTTAATTTAAAATTAAACATTAAAACATGGTGGAAAAGCTTGGATAAAGTTAGTTTAGCTGTATGTGGGCAATTTATTGTTGATTACTATGGAACTATTCCACGTGAATTTTCTTGCACAGGCCTAACAACAGGCAAAAGTAGATACAATTATGCATCTTTCTTTGGCATCAGAAGTAGGGCAGCGTGAACAAAAGTAGCCAGTTCATGCCTCCTTCCCCTGGGAAAGTGTTTGTCTTTGTAAGCGTGACGTAAGCAATTTCAGAGCCGAAACGCTGCCTGATGATTGGCTTGGAAGGTGTTTAATGCATTCAGAGGCAGCTATTTTGTTCCTTTTTTTGGTATCTTTTGGAGATGTGAAGCAAACATTTTGGTTTGGACCTTTAATTGTCCATGGGGATTAAGCAGAATTAGTGTAGTTTCTTTGTCAATTTTCTTTCTTTCATTTTCAATAGCAAAAAAAAAAAATCAATGAGGTCATCTGATGCTAATATAAGATAATTTTTCAACAACAAAAACGTGTAACTGCATGTATGGCATTTATTAATGTCGTGTTTTCACAGCTTGTCAGGAGTGGCTTCTTTATCTATCCAGACATTAAACATATGCCAAAAATGTTCTTTTATAATGTAGCAAGCATCGCAGAGTCGCTTTTCTAAATGTCACAGCCGTAATTAGAGGCAAAGTTTTGGAGTGCTGATGAGAAGGAGCGAAGAGTACACCGAACTAGTCAAAACACAGAGAGAGGTATGCAAACACGGACTGGCTTTGAAAGGTCACAGGGAGGAGGGCTAAACAAGAGAGGTGTTCCCGGCAGAGGGCAGGCTGACACGCACAGTTAGGTCTATGAAAAGGTTATAAGCGATCCAATGAAGTGTACAGCTTACAGTACAGGAAGTCTTTGTCATTGGAGAATGCACCCTGGTTATTAAACTTTCCCATTATAGCTTCATAGCCAGACTAATCAAGTAGCATTTGTGTCTAACATCTATTGGAAGTTAGACGAATTCTGCTTTAGTCTTTCTTACAACTAATACAGCTAATGGGGATCCTAATAAATACACAAATAAACAAAAAGGTACACTCCCACACAATGCTCTTTTCTACAGTAAACATTCTACAGTTATTATAGGCGTGTTAATAAAGCTGAAATCATGTCTTGCATTTGATCTTTCTGCCTGAAACGGGGAATAAAAGCCATGGCTTAAGTGGAAGAGGAGTTGTCTCATAACTAGAAATTTGGCAGCTCAATCCTAAGCCCACAATGCATCTTGTTGTTGTTAAGGTCAAGTTCTGCTTTATTGTCCAACACATGTGTCCTTTTTAACCCATCCTTCCATACCAGTGGGGCTAGGCCTGTCACAATAATTACTACATCGACTTATCGACTTATGACAGATAAACACAATTGTGGGCTCAGTATTTATCACCAGTAAATCTATTTAATTTTTCCTTTATTTCTTTGTCCTATTTTTGTAATATTTGAACAATTTCACGGAGGTACATTGTGTTTCAATGAGTTTCACGTTTATTGCAACTTGTGTGTCATTGAAGACGTGTTCATAAGGACTTTTAGAACAAGAGAATACTGAGATTTCCCTTACCATTCCATTACCCTTTATCGTGATATTTTCCTGCCTCACTATAAGGCCTAATTGGGGCAACCTGTTCTGAGGCGAGACACTTGATCCTCCTCTGCTGGTTTCAATGTGGCATGTGGAATGATTGGCAGTGGTTAAAGCTGACGTTTCCACCAGTTTCCACCAGGCCGTTCCAGGGCTGTAACTTTCCACCATGAAGCGGGGGAGTGAATTGTAAAGCACAGATACAGTAAATACCAACATAAGTATTCTGTCTGCTGTTCATTCCTTTGGGAAGATATATTTCCCTATTTTGACCATACTTTCGTGGAACTGACAGTTGCTTTGGTTTTACACTACGGTGACAATTATCATAAATCACTTATTTGAAACAAAACGCTACACTGCCAGTGAAATATTTTACGTTATTAATTAAATTCACATCACTGTTGTTTTGACAGCACCCGTGGCACACGTCAGTCACTTTCTCATGATTTCATACGACGGCGGAAAAATATGAGCAAACTCTGAGAGGTCCGTGTGGAGGAGAGTGTTGGACACAGGCAGCAACAGACTGTGACAGGTCCAGTGAGCCATCAAACACAGATGCTCCATCCTGTTCCCAAGGCCCAACTCTTACTGCCAGTTCGTGTTGTGTCGTCTGTCATCAGCCCACAACATCATCCTGGTTATGTGGTTTACTGCCACGCTGCAAATGGAATATGGTTAAATTACTTCGGTTTGAATATTCATTTGAGTATTTTTGAGTCTAAAACGATTAATTTACTGGACCTGATTTACCACATGGTTGGATCTCAGTTTTGGAAATAAATGTCAAAACAGAAATTATACACGTTTTCCCTAATTATTGTTTGTTGGGGATTTGTATTTATTTATTATAATTTATTACTGTATTTCTTTCTGAGAAATGTGAGATGTGAAATGAGTAAGTGCTTTATTTGTCATTGAACAAGAACAACAACGAAATAGTGTTCAAGTGTTAGTCCTGAGCCGCTGCGACTGAGCCGCGCTGCCATTGTGGGCCAACCTGACCCGGAGATCGGGGAAACTGTAGCACCCGGATGAAACCTGGCTGGCTGCCTTCAGTCTCCTCTGATCCTCTGACACAGTGCAGCGCCTCCTGGGTTTGTCCCTGTTTCAGAGCGTGGTGTCCTGCACTGGTCAGCTCCTCGACCTCCTCCTTCCCTTCCTTCTGTGCAGCTCCCTCTGCTCCACAACTAGGGCTGCAACTAACGATTATTTTGTAATCGATTAATCTATCGATTATTTTTACGATTAATCGAGTAATCGCTTGGCTGTGAATTGTGTAGAAAAATGTTATTTTTTCATTTTTTTTATCACAAAAAGCTAAAGTGGCACCACTTGAGGACGTACTGATGGCATAAACTTAAAGTAAATGTTTGTTGGAGGCTCTTGGTGCTAATTCTGCTTTCTGATTGGATGAGACACAGACAGATATTCATGAAATGTACAATGTACAAAACACTACAGACCCTAACTATAAAAACAAAGTAGGTTTTCATCAAAAATACTACATTTTCATGTCATTTTTGCTCAATTTGAGTCTGTGTGAACCAGAAAACGATTAATCGATTACTAAAATAGTTGTCGACTATTTCAATAATCGATTAGTCGTCGATTAATCGATTAGTTGTTTCAGCCCTATCCACAGCAGTCTTTCACCATCTTCTGGGAAGAGCTGAGCAGTTAATCTGTTTTATTCTCCAGTTAACATTCATAAGCCAGAACACTATAGGGACAGATGGCATGTGTGGCTTCGCTGGGAGTCTTGCCTGGATACCTCCTCGTTTGTCCCTTCCTTGTTTCCTGTATAGGTCCTCTATTGAAGCCTCCACTGTGCTGCAGGTGTGGGGGTCTCATTGGTGCCTCTTCAGTGTCTCAGAAGAATAAATGTCTTGGTCTCAAATGGGTTTAGCTCATAAGCTAGCTGTTTGCTTTTAAGTGCAGAGGGTAGGTTTCATGTGGTTGTAATTATTATTTGCTTTGCTTATAACTGCAATAAACAAAGGTTAGATTACTGTATTTCTCTTGGTACTGCTACATTTTTTTGCCTTTTTCTGCGAGTGGCATTTGGGGTGTCTGTGTTCCACATTGTTTCACTGGATACTTTTATACGTCTTTGCCGTGTTTTGTGGAGTTCGGTGGATTTTTTTTTTACTGCAAAAAGTCCATAATGGTCCTGAAGAAAGTAGCTTTTTAAACCTATTGGATAAAAAGTAGGTCTTTCTTATTTGAGTGTTGTGTGTAACACAATGCCTTTCGCAGGTGGCAGTGAGCGGCGAGTGGAGCGGGGGAATTGGCTGAGACAGGAGGCTCGTCTGGCAGCCCGGCTCTGAGCATTGGACTTGGCAGCTCAGTCCCACGGAGGAGCTGACGGCCGTGATCGCCTGTCAGAGCACATAAGTGGGTCCGCACCGTACCCCAGGCGCCTCGGGGCAGGTCGACTGTCCTGGGAGCTGCAAATGCAGGAGTGCGGATCACAGGGCAAGGGCAGGTGTCGACGCTTCTATCTGAGTGTGAAGGTGAGGCCAGAGGCGAGAGTGCACCACAGTTTTCTGTACTACATGCAAAAGCTGTGTACTTCATTAGATCAACACTGACTATGGTTTGGAAAGGTTCACTTAACTGATTTTCTTTAGGGCAACTATGTCTCACACAAAGTTAAATTTACTTATTTTAATAAATAATACACAATAATAAAATATGTAAATAACTCAACGTTCAATCAGCAGAGTCAGACTCTCAGAGAATAGACTTTAAAACCGCTCTGCTTGAGTTTAAGTGTCTCCATGACCTAAGTACAAAGTATCTCTCTGGCATATTAGAGCCATGGTAACCGGCTCTGAGAACCTCAGGGAGCGGTTTCCTGCTGGTCCCAGAGTCAGGACTAAACACTGTGAGATGATACTGCTAACATCAGTCACACAAATATAAACATAAATAAATATATTAAAAGAAAATAAACTTGGGTAATGAAAAATCAGCCTAAACCTTATAACTGTTGCTTTTTACAGATAAGACTCATTACTTTATTAACTCTAATCCTGTGGTTCATCTTTGAACAATTGCTCCATGTTTGCATGAGTGCTTCATATTCTGGTACATGTTCCATCTGACAATCTGTGTGATTAAGTCAGGTATGGAAATGCATGGCCGACTCTCCCACAGTGCCGAGACAAGACATGATTACTAATCTGAACAAAGCATATGTACAACCTGCTCCCACTTCTATAAGAGCAACACTTGTCAGTCCATTAGCTGTAACTGTGAGTCAGCGCATTGGATCCTTTTGTGCAGACTTTAAATCCTATTCATTACATCACAGTGTGTTGCTGCGGTGCAACGCTTCAAAAAGAGTATCCAGTAGTTAAAATGTCTTTATAGATGTACATTTAAAAGGCGACACAGCAGGCAGATTTAGGCCCGTTTGCTCTCTCTAAACCTTCACTTAGAAACTCACGATAAACCTTTACTGCACTGATTCAATGTTTCTCCATAGATTTTAAATTCAAGGGCCGTTTTCATCATCTTTTTCCCTATATAATTGCCCCAAACTCCAAAAAAACAAGGCCAAATATGAATTTGAGGTATCAAATTTCAAGTCAATATCAGCTGAAATCAGGAGCAGAAATTCTCCATAAACCAGAGAATCATGTTGAAGAATCTCAGAACGATAAGTGCATTTTTAAAACTAGTTAATTATTCTGAAAGCAAGATTATTACCATTTCAAGTCACTTAATCGCACACAGCTTTCCTTTTTTTTTATTTCTTTCAATGCACCACTAGGAAGTAAGGATCTCGATGATTAACCTGCAGAATAACTCGCTTCATATCTCAGCAGCAGCAGCCGGCCTCATCCGTATTCAGTGCTCCCACGCACGGTTTAACTCAGGCACTGGCAGGTATTGTACACGACAACTTTATAGTTTTAATAGGTGCTCATTAGAAGAGTCAGGACAAAATAATTATTACACCAATAAAAGTTGATTGCAAATGCAGGTTAATGGGTTTGGAGAGGTGTGCGCAGGCATACGGGGCACTCGGTTTAGGGAGGGATTTTTTAGACTTCCAAAGGGTCGATATTTTTGTTAAGGAAGTGATTGACCAGAACGAAGGGATCAGTCAGAATAATACGTCTGCAGATGCACAATATCCCCATAGATACAGGTCAAGTCAAATGAATGCTGTTTATTGCCATTTTAATGCCTAAACACTAAGGCAAGGCAACTTTATTTATACCGTGCATTTCGTACACAAGTCAACTCAATGTGCCTTGACAATACCTTCAATGCCATAAACGTAAACAATCTATGCATTTATAATTTCCAAAGGTTTGCATCCATAACAGAAAGTAAAGGAATGGTGCAAAATCTACATGTTTGGACATAACGGGAGACGTTTGAGCAAACAATCTGTGTAAAACTGACCAGAAACAACTTGTAAAACTTGAAACTTAATGTGTTTTTGGAAATTTAGATGGCTTTTAGAATTAAAGATGTTTTTAATGACATTTAAGGCCTTAATTGTAGCCCAATTCATCCAATAACTGTTATTGTTCTTCTAAGTTTGCATATCCATTGCATGTTTGAATGTTGCACACTGTACATCTGGGCAGGTTTCCATCATCATGCCAAAACATGTAGAGTAGTGTAATCCAGTGTTTCCCAAACAGGACACCCAGAGCACATGAGCAATCTGCAGAAGTCATATGTTTTTTATCAACGAATATGTCTTTCTAAGAGGGTGTAATAACTGTCAGTTTGCTTTCAAATGAATCCTGCCTTAGACGTGATGTATTGCACCAAAGAGAATGGATCAAAAGCGAAGGTTATACAAATAAGTGCAGCATTTCAACCTCACTAAAACATAATTTGTTTTATTGAATGCCCTTCTTGAAGAACAACTCATAAAGTCAACGGAAATCCTCCAGCTCGATACTCCTGACCAAGATCCTCGCTCCAGATCTGGAGGTGGGTCCCGGGGCGCTGCACTGCCCCTGACAAGTCGCGCTGAGGCACAGGTTGAAGTGTGAGTCAAATGTGCAAGATACATTTCCCTACGGGTACCATCATATCTGCAAGTACAGAAACAGCTGCTCTTATAGAACTAAAAGCAAAGCAAAGGAGCGCAGCTGAAGGACAGGGCCCTTACATCAAGGTACAACTAGAATACGATGCATAAGTGATCAAACAAACAACCAGAAAGGCTAAGTTTGATCAAAAACAAACAGAAACATGCCACAGTTACTCGCAAGCTCAAGATAAAACTTCTGGTATAAAGAAGAACACTGCTTTCATCCAGCGCTAGAATAAACTCCCCACTGCACAGACCGAGTTCTTTGAACCAACATTCATATGAATGTCATATTGGCTTTATATTAAACACATGCACTTTATAGTTGTTCATACAACATCCAGGCTGCTGTTTTATGGAAGAAAGTTGAAGATGAAAAGAAAAAAAGTTTCCAATAGGATTTACTACAGTATTTGTGGCTAACTTAAAACACAGTTCGGTAATTGTGGAAACTTTTCTGATGGCTTTAAAGCTGCCATGATTGGTCTAAAATAATTAAGCAATTACTCTAATACATTCTAAAATGATTTATCTGTAGAGGGAAAGGCTTGCCATGCTTTGTCATGTGTCTAGTCTTTCTTTAGTTAAAACATAAATCTACATTAAGAAGATGAAGCAAATCCACATTGCACAATAACATACATTGTGCTTGACCCAATAACAATTATAATTCTATTATTTGTTTGGACTAGCTTTTATTACAGCATGCATTATCTGTGGCATTGTTTCATGAGCTTCTGCAATGTCAAAAGATCCAATGTTGTTTTCACCAAGATCTTGGATTAATGATGGGAGAGTGTGACCGCAGCGCAAAGCGTTCTCCAGCACATACCACATATTTAGGGTAAAGATCTGGACTCTGTGGTGGCCAATGAATCCTGGCATCATGGAATAATTTATGCTCATCCCATCAGGAAGAAGAAATCAATTGATAGAAGAACCTGGTCATTCAGGATGTTCAGGTCGTCAGCTGATCTCATCATTTGGGCACATGGTGATGGTGAAGCTAGACCTGACCAACTGTAGCGACCCCAGATCAGAGCAGTTATGACTTTCTGCTTGCTCGTCTCCTTTGCTAAAAACAAAACAAAAACGTATCCTTGGATTTGTGTACACAATCATCACTCCACAGTTTTTAATGATGATACTGTCATCAACAATGACATTTATGAAAAATCTTCTAGATGAATTGCTCCTAATCATAGTTTTACTATTATTCTTATTGTCATTATTATTTTGTTGCCTTTTCCAATCTCATTCAGCCCTCATTGCTGTTATCTGTTCGACGCCATGACCCTTTCCAGCAAAGCACCACGGCTCGTTATGTGCACTTTCTTTACTACATCCTCACCTCCGCTGTGTTCTCCCCTTTTGGCCCGATATCTTTTTCTGTTCCTGTTCTCATTTTCCGCTCTCCTAAAAAGCACCCCCAAAAGTCTAGCAGCACAATCTTCAAATCTCTCCCACCCACGCACGCATACTCAAACTGCAACTTGCTCAAACCCCACTCCCACGTGCAACTTCTAAATTATGGATGCTTCAGAGGAAGAATCCTTGACTTCATTTCTTCAATATATTTTTCTTTTTCTTTTGCAAAACGAGATGTGCACTGGCTTTTGATGGAGGTGTGGGAGCAGCTATTAGGATACAGATCTTAATCATTTCCATTGAAAGGAAATCTTGTAAACATCATTCGTTTCTCTATTCAGCTTGGCTTTCAAAGGACAGAAAAGGAGTTTTTGAATATCATACAATGGTGTGTTTTGACAGATAAGTCTCCGCAGCGGCTTGAGTTATGCGATGCGATGATCCTTGAAGGTAGGAATGCAGGCTCGGACATTTTACCTTCAGTGCTACAGTGCAAGAGTTAAAAGTGCCGAACAGCAGCAGGGGCCAGAGTTGCTTTGGGAACGTGGTAGAGTCAGAGATGAGGAAATATGTAAGCCTGTGAAGCATGTAACCTTGTATCCAGGCAATAATAGTGCATGTGCAAGTGAATTCCAGAGCGAAGTCTCACTACCACTGGAAGCGTAAAGATTACTGACAAGACAATAGTATAGTAGCTACAGACATTGCAGGTGCCCACAAGAAGCGCTTGCACAGGCCTTCACAGAGCCGGAGCACGTCCCAGCACATGTAATTCAGATTTCTCTGCACTTTTCTCTTGAACGCTAATTCAACCTCAGTCAATGGTTCTCAAACTGGTATGAGTGCTTCTGAGGGTACTCTACTCTACTGCAGATTTAATCTTTTAGTTTATTAACCTCTTAGCCCCAACTTAACTGAGCGCATTTTCTCCAGTTCGGCATTACCCAAATCTTAAAGGGGGGTATTATGTAAAATCGACTTTTTCAAGCTTTATATCATGTTATTATGTCATTCCCTCATTAAACACATGCCTGGAGTGTTGCCTTGGCTCATTCACATATGTTTGAGTAATCAGTAAAAACTTAGACGGCAGCCATTTTAGGTGTAGCTATGCCTCAGTCCTCCTAGGAACGCCCCCACCTCCTGGAGACGCCTCTGGACCTTTTGTGCTGTCTAGGACATTAAGGGCCTCTGCGTTGCTACCATGCATAGCAAACTCAAAACCAACCAGAGGTCCACAGAGGGAGTGTGTTCTTCTGAAACAATTAGTACAGTCAAACAACATAGAATAGATAAGAGAGGGACAGTCAGACCGTCCAATCAAAGAACTCTAATCCATATCCCTTGCAAAAAGATTCCATCCACTCAAACACAGACAAATCTCAAACATGCTGTACTCAATACCAGATCGTTAAAAAACAAGTCTTTTTTAATAAATAGTTTTATTTCTTCTTATAATCTAGATTTTATGTTTTTAACTGAAACATGGCTTGACAAAAACACTGGTAACGCAGTTTTGATTGAGTGTAGTCCATCAAATTTCAATTTTGTGTCTGAAACACGCCAAAATCAGAGGGGCGGGGGTGTCTGTGCAATATTCAGGGACAATATAGTCATCCACAAATTGTCATTTGGGGTTTTTGTATCATTTGAGTATGTGTCTTTCAAAATGGAGATAAAACAATCTTCCATTCTTTATATGACTATTTACAAACCACCACAGAATTGTTTTATCGAAGACTTCACTGAATTACTTTCATTTATATGCACTGATTTTGATTGTTTAGTCATTTCAGGTGATTTTAATGTGCATGTGGATGTGACCAATGACAGGCATGCAAAAGAACTTAATGCTGTTCTTGAAATGTTTGGTTTAACTCAGCACGTGAGTGAGGCGACTCACAACAAAGGTCACACTCTAGATCTAGTTATTACAAAGGTGTTAATATATCAAATGTGAATGTTGTTGATGCTGCTTTATCTGATCATTTTTGTGTCTTTTTTGACTTGTCTGTTACACCCAAACCAGTGGTTGGGCCTGGAGTTATTCAGAGAAGACACATAAATGATACAACAGGGACACAGTTTATGGAAATGATCAGATTTGAAAATCCTCCATGTTCAAATGTTGATAATCTGTTGGACTCTCATACATCAAGCGTCTTAAATGTTTTGGATACTATTGCTCCTGTCAAGGTTAAAATGGTTAACAATAGACAAAAGGCACCTTGGAGAAGTGAAGATTCGGTCAGGGCACAGAAAAGGGAGTGCCGAAAAGCCGAAAGGAAATGGCGCAAGTCAAAGCTCCAGGTTCATTTTGAGATATACAAAGAAGTGCTTTGTGAGTTCAACCAGATTTTGCGTGGAGAAAGGGAGAAATACTTCTCTAAAATCATCTCAAACTGCAGAAACAATCCTCGTGTTCTGTTTTCCACAGTAAACAGATTAACTAACCCTCCAGTTTCACTGCCCTTAGAACTAATCTCTACATCTAAGTGCAATGAGTTTGCAATATTTTTTCATGACAAAGTCCAAGGCATTAAAATGCCATAATTTCCACAACACAAATAGCAACCCTGCCACCAGCTAGACACCTTGAGCTGACACATTTCACTCCTGTTACTGACAAAACAATCGAAGAGGTCATCTCTGGTCTGAGTTCATGTACATGCTGCCTTGATGAATTACCCACTAGATTTCTGAAGTCTGTGCTGACCAGCTTGTTACCACAACTTGTTCAGTTAGTTAACATCTCATTTGAGACTGGAGCATTTCTAAAGGCCTTGAAAACCGCAGTCATTAAGCCTCTTCTAAAGAAGAGCAGCCTTGATCCCAAGGTACTGAACAACTACCGGCCCATATCAAACCTACCGTTCTTAGGAAAAGTCCTAGAGAAAGTAATATATCAACAGCTCACTTACTTTCTCCTATCTAACAATGTGTTTGATACTTTCCAGTCAGGATTTAGGCCCCACCACAGCACTGAGACAACTCTGATCAAGGTGACAAATGATATTCGTATGAACACAAACGCAGGTAAGGTCTCAGTTTTAGTTCTGCTGGACCTGAGCGCTGCTTTTGACACAGTGGACCACAGGATCTTACTTCACAGGTTAGAAAACTGGGTGGGAATCTCTGGTACTGCTCTAAACTGGTTCAAGTCCTATCTCGAGGATAGGACGTACTTTGTCGAAATTGGCAACTGTGTCTCAGACAAAATTTCCATGACCTGTGGAGTCCCCCAGGGGTCAATCTTGGGACCCCTCTTATTCAACTTGTACATGCTTCCATTGGGTCAGCTAATAAACAGCAACAATGTGTCGTACCACAACTACGCAGATGACACTCAGATCTACGTGTCACTGACAGCAGGTGAACATGGGCCTGTAGATATTCTCTGTCACTGCATCGAACAGATCAGTTTGTGGATGCAAAACAACTTTCTCCAACTAAACTCAGACAAAACTGAGATCATTGTCTTTGGCCCACAGACACAAAGACAAAGTGTTATCAGTCACCTTGAGTCTCTCGCTCTGAAACCAAAAAATCAGGTTAGAAATCTAGGAGTAATCATGGACTCAGACCTGAACTTAAACAGCCACATCAAAGCAATAACGTCATCAGCTTTTTACCATCTGATCAGAGGAATAGTGTCAAAACCAGACTTAGAGAGACTCATCCATGCATTTGTCTCCAGCAGGTTAGACTACTGTAACGGCCTGCTCACTGGCCTTTCTAAACGAGCTGTTAGACAGCTGCAGAACATCCAGAACGCTGCTGCTCGAGTCCTGACAAGAACAAGGAAATACAACCACATTAGTCCAGTGCTCCGGTCTCTGCACTGGCTTCCTGTCACTCAGAGAATAGAATTTAAAACAGCTCTGCTTGTGTACAGGTCTTTTCATGGTTTAGCACCAAGTACATCTCTGACATGTTAGAGCCGTATGAACCATCTCGGGCCCTGAGAACTTCAGGGAGGGGTCTCCTGGTGGTTCCCAGAGTCAATAATAAACACGGTGAGGCTGCGTTTCAGTTTCATGCAGCTAAAATCTGGAACAGTCTTCATGAGGATGTGAGACAGGCCTCAACTCTGACAATGTTCAAATCCAGGCTGAAAACAGCTCTTTTTACCCGTGCATATGAAAACTGAAAGTATTTTATCTGCACTCTTGCCTTTTACTGTCATTGATTAACTTTATGTTGATGTTTTATTGATTGATTTTATCTGTTTTCTTGTAATTTCTCTTTCTGCAACTGTGAAGCACTTTGAATTGCCTTGTGTATGAATTGTGCTCTACAAATAAACTTGCCTTGCCTTGCCTTGTCACCAGCCAAGCCACCAACCACTGCTCCTCAGCTCAGCAGAGCCCCCTCCCCGCACAGTAGTGTTGTTTAGATGCCACAGCAGTGTGCTGAAGGGGCGTGTCGGAAAGCTTCTTAAAGAGACAGAGGCCTATTTCAAGACGTTCAGTACAGCCATTTTGAGAGAGTAATTTTATTCAAGGCAGTTATTTTAATTTACTGCATATACAGACCAACAGAAGGTTACGTCATCATTGTAGTATGCTATAGACTGGTGCTATGTGATTGAAAAAAGCATAATACCCTCTCTTTAAAACTTCTTCTTTTATAGGCTAGTGTAATGCCTCATTTGAAAGCTTGTTTTGAACTACTTTTATCATCATTTAGTTACATGTATTTTCTAAAACCTGATTTTAGCCCTGGATTAGACCTGTTACTCAAAGAGAGATAATAAGTGAATATTCCACACTGGGATATGAGACATGCCTTTCAATGAGATCCAGACTGAAAAATGTTCAGTTTTATCAAAGGCTTGTATCATTAGACGATGCCAATGCAAATACTTCCTTTTAAACCTCGATTCAAAACGCTTTAGTCATTTTCAGAATCACCTTGAGCAAGCAGCAAGAATTTTAGAAAATCCACTCGAGGAGTCTGACCACAACTTGACCACGGCCCACTGAGAAAATGATTCAGACACGGAGATTCAGTCTATTACCGCTCCGAGCCTGCAAGGATAAAAGCAAGGAATAATATCCGAGAAATTAGTAAGGGCACCATTTCATAAACTCGTGTGGCCCATTTTACGATAAAAGGCCTTCAAATAAATACTATATTGTTTTTAGTCTTATTCGTTTTTGCCTTGTGTTGTTACATGCTCTGACTCTGGCTGTTCTTATTTTCTAAGAAATTCAAAAGAAAAGATTGCTATAGAAACACTGTTTGTGCTTCTTACTTGAAGGCTGTATAAACTGTTTTCATAATTCATTGTGCCTTTGGAAATGTTGAAGTGACTTTGATGTAAACAGTTGCAGCTGTCTCTTCAAGGAGAGCGGCTGCAGCCTTGTTTCATTGCAATCTGTGGTCATGAAGCTGCTGTGGCTCCAGTCTGCAGAAGAGAAAAGGCCGAGCGCCGGACATAGACTGGAGCCTCAAAGGCACTGGGCTGGAGCAGCAGAGTCCATGTAATTTGGGCACATTATAGGACCTTATTATAATAACGCTTCCTGGTATTCCCGGCGGTCTCCCATCCAACCAGGCCCTACCCCGCTTAGCTTCCGAGGTCTGACGGGATCAGGTATAGTGAAGCTGTATGGCTATTAACCGGATTAACCCTAAGGACTTATTTGAATTATTTGAGGCCGATATTAATGGGAGTTCCAAAAAGTTTAAGAAATATTTAATAAAAGTATAGGTTTTGACCACATAATTCATAAGAAAATGCACTTCATGACTTCACCTGCTTTTGTATTTGCGGAAATACAGCCTTTATAAAGAATATGAATGTTATACAGTAAGTGGTCTGGATACATTTCTTCCTTTAAAGTGCATATGACACATTAGACACAATTCTTTGCTAAAACATAGTTAACACAGTTATATTTAAGTACTAAGTAACTTGTTTACCTTAATAAATCCTTTTGTAGTCTCTCTGGGGGTAATACAAGTATTAATGGGATGATTGGGGTCTTTCATCTCCCTTCGTTGTCTCTGGCCAGAAAACCAACCTTGCAACTTTCCTGCCTCCGGGTCGGAGGCCCCAATACACACTAATAGAATCACGAAGAAGAAGCTAACAGGCTAACGGGCAAAGCTAACTGCGGGCTAGCGCCACTTTAGCAGTATTTACAGCCAAGTTTGAGTGAAAAAAATTATCTCCATTGTGTAATTGAGTTGTGGCACAATGTACAATATCCCTCTGTCCCTTTGTCTTTTCTGTCAGTGTAGTATTTACTCTCACGGACAATTAATGAGCAAAAAATACGCAACATGCTACGACCCCCCATTTATCTTGAAAATGAGCCAAATTTTTGCACAAACATCAATTTCACTTTAAATGTTATTCATGACTGACACAAAGATGAGATAGTTCAAAGTAAATTATGCTCCAGTATTGCAACTTGAAGGGCCACAGTTAGCAATGAGCATATCCTTCACATATCTTGTTTCAGTAAATAGTCTTGTATAACACCGCGCAAGCCGTGTAGTTGAGCTTTTGAAAGGTGAGGCCAACCAGTCCATTCGATGACAGCTGAAAATATCTACTGCGACAGCCGAGGTAAGTCTTGTATAGATCTCCAAATTATACTTCAGCCTTCCCGCAGATGTTATTGTCCTGTAGATGTGTTCAAAATGTGCACTTTACTAAATCCGAGAATCCTAGAATTCAGTCAGAAAAATAAAACACAAAAAAAAAGAAACATTTGCCCCAAAACTTTCCAGCGCTTCTACACATGATCCTTATTTCCGTCATTCGCCGCCATTTTCAAAAACCACTCCTGACAAATGCCCTCGCTGCGGTCTGATTCCTGCCGCTCATTAGGAGAACCACAGGGGTGAACTACAGCTAAGAAACCATCTCCGAATCTCTGCCCGCGCCATTATCGATCCTCATTGCTCTATGATAAAAACCCCTTCATGCTTCACGTCATTTCTTCATTCTTCATTCTCTTCCACAGCGATTAGTGTTGATAAAGTCATAGCCGGCACCCACCTACTGCATTTGTTTGAGCAATTTATCACACTAATTCATCTCATTATTGTCGGTGTGCATTCAACCTTGAGAGGAGATCCATACGAGATACAGGGGGAACTGTTATGTGAACGCAGTCAGTCAAGTCCAGGATTATGCTCCAGCAAATCCCCGGTCCCTCAGCCCTGCCTATGCGGCCGCTATACGGGATACAGAGAGAGCATCGTTGAATTGTAATGGACACCAAAACAAACACCACTTGCTTTTTCCAGATCTATGGGGAAACATGAATGGACACACTGACTGAGCTAAATATGAAGTAAAAAAAAAGCTGTTAAATTCAGTGCTATAATAGAAACTTCAAAGTGGCTCGTAAAGCAGTTTCACGTCACAGCGAGAAGGTTTTGAATTTTATTGTAGAGCCAGACGATGTGGGGTTTGTATGTTCTCCTTGTGTCTGTGTGGGCTTTCTTTGGGTACCGCACCATCTACCTAAAACATGCCGTAACAGGTTGATCCTCCAGGTACAGTCGGTACGCCGGGCCAATGGTGTGCTGGGGGGCCGAGTACCACAGATGTACTATTACAGGCCGAAAGGCTTTAATTGGGCTGTAGGTAACTAATAGAGGCCCTCTCCAAATAAAGTAACACAAGAGTAACCGTCATGTATCAAATCATGACTGATGTTTCAAATCAGAAATAACTTTTGCGTCGCACTTTTCAATCATTGTGGCAGGGAGATACCATTTGATATTGAACTATAACTCAGAGGGGTGTTTAAGTGGAACTCCTCTCACTTTAGTTCAAGTTGCTGCAGTCCAACCCAGCGGAGACAGGGAAGTGTCCGCTTGGTGTAAAGAAGGGAACAGAAAAATATGGAATCATTTTTGTGCCAAAAGAAACAAACTAAATTTGAGAGAAAATAAAACTAATTTTAGAAGAAAAGTATAACTTGCAATCAAATTCTTTGTCTAATTGCGTAAAGTATACAGAAAGACGACACAAAGAAGAAGACCAACAACGACCATCCGTAAACTATCCTCTTTACTAAAGCCAGGTTCGCTTTGAGCGCCAGCTACGTATACACAACTTCCGGGGCACTGCGCTGATGAGCTGTGTCAATCAAAAACTAACTAGCCAATGGGGACGATCTCCTGAAAAAGCCCGCCCACCTGAGAGGATTGTGCCAGAACTGCAAACAAAAATTCAAGGAGCGCAAACGAGACAGAGCTGCAGAGAGACTGCAAAACTGAGAGTCGGAGCAAAAGTCTGACCGGAGAGAGAGAAGCAGAGGGAACTGAAACAGAAGAATACATTATTAGAAGAGTAAAATACCAATACTTTACACAATTAGACAAAGAATTTGATTTTTTTTAAATTAGTTTTATTTTCTCTCAAATTCCCTATTTTTGTTTGACATTGAAGAAGTTTTGTTTGTTTCTTTTGGCACAAAAATGATTCCATAGAAAAAGGGCAAGTGCGGCAAAAGAAAGAAAGGCATTAGCATTCAATGTAGAGAAAGTGGATAAATAATGTAAAGTGCTTTGTGACTATGTCTGTGAAAGGCGCTATATAAATAAAGTTCTTCTTATTCTTCTTAATATACTTTTAATCTATATAACTTGGTGCTGACTGTGGAGATGTGTCAGGCTCATCAGACTGTGTGTAAAAGAAAAAGTGTCATCAGCTGGAACTGATCCTACAATCTTTGATTTACAAAGCTAACACCCTACGAGTTGAGCTAAAACTCTGTGGGTATGTCGGTCAGTTTAAAACATTAAACATGATCCTGCGCTGTCGTCACCCACTGCACCTTCATTAAAGGATGAGCCACATGCAGGGGACAAATGTTAACTTTAGGGACTTGCAGGGCTCACCTCTGTCACAGGCTAAGATTGGTGTTTTGAAGTGCATTATTGAATCATATAAACAAGAACGTATGTCATGTGAGTCAGTCTGATCAGCGGGGAGCTCCTTCACACAGTCATTTTAAGCTCCCGCCTCCCTCCCCTCTTCTCAAGGACCACGCCCCTGTGAGCGGGGAGAGCGGGTACAGCGGGACAGAGAGGAGAACGCAGGCGGCTTGTACTAGACCGACGAGAGCTCTGTTGGGCACAGTTCGAGCGACCCACATACATAAACGTGATTAAGGAGAGTTATTTTACCTACAGAAAGATCTGCAGAAATGACAGCCGGTTGTGTGTGTGTGACGGCATCAGGAAAAAAATAAAGGAGCACAAGACAGATTTGAATCTTATCAAAAACTCACACCATGTTCAAAACTCGAGAACCATGTAAAGTATCCCTTGAACTCATTGTGTGTCATTCAGCAAGTAAGATGCTAAACAGCGAGTGCAATTCTGTGGGCATATTGCACCTAATTTACCTTTCAAAATGGCCTATATTACAGTATAAAGGCCCCAATTCTGATATGTAAATGAGAGAGTGCGGCGTGAGTAAGAAATGCACACATATCAACTTTTGAACGTGCTACTCATTTGGCACATGGGCAAAATGCTTGGTAAATGTGCATTTCCACTATAAATGATGTGAGTTGCAGCAGCATAGCCTTAATATCATCATTCATCATCATTTGACATCAGGACCTTATTTTATTTAGAGGAGTTTATTTGTATAGCACCTTTCACAGACATGGGTCACTCACAAAGAGCTTTACATGGTGGCAAATATACCTTAGTAGCCACAGATGCCCTGGGGTAGATAGAAGAAAGCAAGGCTGTCAAATCTGTGCCTTCAATCTCTCCGACCACCAACCAACCACTCACTCTCACATGCACACCTTTAGCCTAATGCACATGTTCTTTTTTTTAGCTTCAATACTGTTGGAATGGACTCATATCTGCTCACCTGCCAATAGTGAGATAATGGACCTGATTAACATTCTGTAGGTGCTACAGTTCCCTGAATAGCGTCTTCTGGCTGGTCTGGAGCAGCTATTTCATTTTACCCTTTATCTGGCTTAATAATACCAACATTTACATGCACTTCCATTACAAACAAACACGGCACCTGATTGAACCTAATCCTGTTTTTCTCTGTGTTTGAAGCTCTCAGGTGTTAAGAGTGTCCCATCAAAGAAAATGGATTTCACTTCTATACTGGGCTGTTTAAGAATCTCCATTACAAAACATCCATCCACCTACTCTGCACCAGCAAAAAAAAAAAAAAAAATCAACACACAAATACACATTGGTCCATTTGAACTGCGTGTACAACATCCTCAGATTGCTCATCAGTGCAAACACTTTGTCTTGTTTCCTTGTATTGGGCATAAATTATCGCGCAGCTCTCATGCGGCGCCACATGGAGCTATTTCTGGAGCTAGTGAGTAAGACAATGACCTAATCTCCACCCACATGTCAGCACAGGCTTTCATTATGAACCAACAGATAGGACGAGTCTGCCATTCCGAGTGCATCTCAAACAAACATCTGCTAATTACCGCGTTTCACCTGTATTCATAAATATATACAGTCAAATCAGTTAAAGTGTCATTACGTGGCAGCAATCAGCACACTTTCCCCCTCTGTCTCTTTCTCTCCTTCTTGCCGTTTGTTTTTTTCACACTGTTCCAGTAATGGCTGAGTCTCTGCCCACTACCATCTGTGAACAAAGTACGGCATGTGCCATCCAAGTCGGCGCATGCCAGCACATCATTAACGGATACACGTCGATGCTAAACTGGCAGAAAAGCCGTGTGAGGCAAGCAGCACAGCGGCGCCTTGAATGGGGGTCACGTACGACTTTTTTACTTGACCTAGAAAGTTGATTTTATCGCTAGATTTATTAGTACAAAGTCTGCGCAAAACTTTTATTTCTGTGAATAATTTCTTGAGCATCAAATGAAGAAAAAAACAACCCAAAAAACAGCCTCCTACCAGGCATTGGAGCGACTAAAATAGGCAGCGCTTGGTGGGGTTGGTACCTAGATGGCTGACTCACTCTGGGAACTTATACAGGCTGTGCAAACTTGTTTGGATACTGTGTATCATATACTTATTGTATTATAGCAACACTGCAGGAAGTAATGTCCACATGAAATTATAATATTCAAAGTGTCTGCGGGTTGCACTGACTTTTCAAAGAAACCATTTCGATTTATATGATGACGCTGATTGGAAGAGGACGTCATGTAGCTTGTATATTATTGGAAATAGAAGTGAGTTTCAAGTTTTGACTTTCTGCGAGCTTCAACTTCAAACAACTAATTTCCTTAATAAACTGACAACTTGCTGATTTCCAACTCTCATTATTTACCTCCACTACAACATGCAGTTTTCCTGAAACTTACACGTATATTAAAGCCACAAAATCTTGAAATAGTACTCAGACTGAGCCGTTATATGAGCTTTAGCCAATGCTGATGGAATGACTGTAACAGGCTACTGCGATGTTCACATGAACATGCACTATGTATTAAAGTATTAAAGTATTAAGTACTGCTGAGACAGGAGCCAGAAGTCTGGATGAAGTATTTGTTGACTATGTGCCGCTGTGAGGCTGTCTCTAGGCTATTTGCACAGTGCCCCCATGTGATTTCTGGCTGGACAATAAGATCGGCGCTGTCCTTCCTGTCCCCTGTCTTTAACATTCACAATTAGCAAGGTCTCACACAGATGAAGAGATAAAGGACAGCGAGTTACTGATGGACAGTCAATGCAGTTTGTTACAAACATCATATTTGCTGTGAATC
Source organism: Neogobius melanostomus (assembly GCA_007210695.1). Lineage (NCBI taxonomy): Eukaryota > Metazoa > Chordata > Actinopteri > Gobiiformes > Gobiidae > Neogobius > Neogobius melanostomus. The sequence continues at coordinate 1,132,347 of VHKM01000079.1, read as the reverse complement.
CTGCCCTGGTCGTTAAGGGCGGAGCTTTTACCTAGCGAGCTAAAGGCTAGTGTTAAACAATGACAATATAACATGTAACCAAAATGTAAACTACTTACAGGCCGATTCTCTTTTGCACAGGCTCGTTCAAAACTTTGCACTGTGATTATCCGTTAGCCTCAAGACTAAAACCCCCACCGTTATGAGCACAGAGGTTTCCCCAGTGAAGTCATTACATCTCACGTAATGTTTTTAACCTGCTCCAGTCACATCCGAATTTTTGCTCACTGCCCTTTATGCAATTTTGACGTATCTCTAAATGTCTGTGGGACCATGCTAATTGTGAATGTAAAAGATAAGAGAGAGAGGAAGGACAGCGCCAATCTTATTGTCCAGTCAGAAATGACTTGGAGCCACTGTGCATATAGCCCATTAAAGCCATGAGTTTAAAGAAAAATCTCATTACTGTATTACACTTATTTGAATGAATATGATGCATAAACATTACAGCTAAGCAAGGGGAAAACTATTGGGACTCCTTCGGACCAGCTGAATCAATATCTTAGTAATGTCTGTTTATTGTACTGGTGCGAGTCATCATTTCTGTAAAGAATTAGTGAATTAGACGTTAATCACTGCTGGTAACAGGTTCGAAATGAGAAAAATAAATTATCACATTTGACACAATGCTAACAGTTAGACACTCTGTAATTAATGGCGAGAAAAGAGGTTTGTGAAACCCAGTGCAAATTAATTCAGAAGGAAATGGACCTGGTAACATGAACAAAAACTGCTAAAGTTTTCAAAGCTAAAATTTGACTTCAGATGAAAAAAGGCTTAATTAGACTGATGTCTTCTTCACGTGTTACAAAAAGCTGCACAGTATGATTCCCTGAAAAAAAAACACAACACAGTGAGCAGTAGATCCAAACAGACAGTGCCCTGATGATCCCATTCAGAGGTGCCACTCCTGATGAAGCACCTCTGCCCCCTCGCGTCCTTTCCCTTATCTCCGTGTTTCTTTCCTCGTCTCCTCTCCTCACCTTCACCTCATCAGCGGCGGCACCGGAACTTTATTCCTGCACCAACTGCTCAACAGAATTGTGTTTTTTTTTTTTTTTTTTTATCAGACTTTTCCTCCAACACATCACTGTTCCCACAATGAGTTTGATCTGCGCTGTGTAAAGTAATTGCCTTGTGCTTTGTCTCGGAGGGAACACTTCGAAACGGCGACTTAATCAAAACAAATGTGCCAACTTCCTTCTTCTCACCCCCTCCCCCCCCCCACCGTCTCACAAGAGTCTTATAATCTGGGATACACACATTCATAATACATGAATTCCGTCAAATAAAAACGCAGAACATGTGGTAATGAGGAGTGTGGATTGCCTTAATGTTTGATGAGCTTGAGTTTATAAGGGGGGGGGGGCTTTACCCACTGAAGGGCTGCTGACAAAGTTACTGCGGATCTGGGTTGGGCACATGCTGCGCTTTGAGAGAGAGTTTAGTCGGAGTTTTGTTTATTAAAATAATCTGAGATCGGGGGCGAACAGCGTTAGGTAATCAGCCGCAATGAGTCCCAGAGCAACTTGAGACAAAACGCAGCGTCCAACGCGCTTAGCATTTTTTCTGTGTTTTCTATCACTTTGAGAGGACGTCAAACTGCTTTTACAGGCTCCTAATGCGAGATGTTTTCATGACGTCACACTATCAGAATTCATTTATACACGACTCTAAACAAATGTACGCATTAACTTACATCAAACTTTTTTTTTTCTGTTTTTATTATATTATCATTATATATTATGCTTTACGATATTATGTATGATATACTTTATTTTGTTTATAGAAAGTAGCATCATACAGTTGTAGATTAAGTTCTGACCACCCCCATCTGCACCGGTTTCCGTGTGTGGTGCATTAAAAACTGTGTGATATGTGGTGCAATTAAAAACCCAGGGGTAGTACAGGGTGCAGATGAGGGATCCTTATCCCAGATCGCCCCCTTTTATTTATCTTTTCCTCCTCTCTTCGGTCTATATGTTTGTTCCCCCCAACCCCTTTATAATTCTTTTGTTTATTATTCTTATTGACTGGCCTCCTTCTTCCTCCTCTTATTAGTAAAATTATGTTTTAGCCAATGATACTACCACGAACCTGACATGATTTACCAACATGGAGCATTGTAATAATAGTATAGTAATTATAATAATTGTAGTAATAATAATAATAATAATAATAATAATAATAATAATTGCATTATAGTAATAAAAATAATGACATGAAATATGCAAACAAATTATACCGAAAACTCAAGATGGACGACAGGAAAAATATAGACAAGATGTATTGTCAGGATTTGAAGAAAAAATAAAAATAAATAAATAAAATAAAATTACATTACTTACATCAAACTTGATGTATTGACTTGCCTTTTCGTTTCTGAAATCCAAAGCATCAATAAACACACACACCATGCATTGCAATTCACATAACATGTAGTTAAGCAAACTTCGCTGATCCACAAGGGAGAAATACTTGCTCTAACACCGAGCGGTGGAAGGAATGTAAAACAGCTCCACTGGTCTTGTTGCCACTGGTTAAATGCACAACCAGCATAAAAAAATGAAGAAAAGGTTAGTTTCACAGCCCACATTTTGGCTAACATTTCCAACAATCTCTCCCCCGAACACACATGTATCTTTGCCAACAGGGAACAATAAGCCAAGACAGAAAAGAACACAGAAAGCAAGAAAAGATATATACTGTATGTACCTCTAAAATGGGTTAGCAGATTATTAAAGTGATCTGTGGCTGGTTTTATTTCTTTACACGCACAATCTATGCTTAGCGCCATTTTGAGCAGGTTGTTTCTAATGCATACTGGAAGCTTTAAGCTGCTCCTTACAGCAAGGAATAGCACCAACATCTGCTGGCACATCTACACAGTGATACAACAATACAAATGATGTTTTTGCGGACTGACAATTAAAGTCGTCATATCCTGCATATGAGTCTTAAAATAGACTTTAAAACAGTATTCTGGAGCTGGGAGCTAACAGTTGTGCGGATCCTTCAGTTTTATCTTCATCATTTTAAATTAAGCCTCTGTAAGATTTAAATAGTAACAATGGGGAAGACTTTGACTGGATCGCCTCCTTCTGGCAGCTGTAGGAATAACTTATAACGCGGCGTGATTAACACACTTTGAGCAGAACGGCTCGATATAATGTTGGATTATGGGCTTTAATAATGTAGAGGACAATTTGGGGTTTTAACAGTGACACAACTCTATCAATTTTTATTTTTTATTTGACCTTTATTTAACCAGAAAGTCCCACTGAAATTAAAAATCTGGCCCCCAGAGGGGACCCTATATGTTTTTAGTGTAGGGGAAACCGGAATACCCAACACGGGGAGAACAAGCAAACTCCACACAGAAAGGAGTTTGGTGAGAATTGAACCCGGAACCTTCTTGCTGTGAAGCATGAGCGCTAACCGCTGCAAAAAAGTACCGTATTTTATCATTTTTACTAATGTTTTACCCAGACTTTAATGCGGCCTTTAAATAAATTGTTTAATTCCTTTTTAACCCGTTTTATTGTTTTATTGATTGCACCAACGCACAGGCTCCATTTTTAACCTGGTATATTAACATACCAGACTCCTATTTAGTTCGTTGTTTATGCTTCATGTAGCTAACCATCAATGTGTTACGTTAGCATACCGTACGCCTATTCAGCCGGTTGTTTTTTTCTTCATTAGGCGTTTTTTGGCTGGTGCATCTTATACTCCGGAAAATACGATACAGAATGAAGCAGAAGAAGAAACTTATACATTAAGAGGATTAACCTGAGGATTGTTCAAAACTGCAGGAGTGTAGTACAAATTCAGGTATGTTTTGTTGTAACATGGTTTTAAGCTAAAAATGTCGCATGGTATGTCCACTTTAAGGTGCATTTTGCAACTTTTTATGTGAAAAAAAGTTGGGTCACAACAAGGTCAAACACACACAAAGATCTTTTTTTTTTTTTTTTATAAAAGTTTGCATAATGCACCTTTAAGTCAACAGTTCACAATAATTCAAAACGCAACATGTTCCTGTATTAATTATTATCTAAGGGTAAGATTTTAGAAGTGCATCAATTAAAATGTTCTCATTCTCACGACAAGAAGGCCCTGGGTTCAATTCCCCATGTCTGGTGCAAAACATGCACAGTGGCTAAAAGTAGGCTCGGTAATACCCCAAGATCATAGCTCAAGACTGGGTCCCTGGGCGCTGCACTGTGGTCGCCCACTACTCCTGGCCGGGTTGCCCTGAAGCACTGGTTAAAGGATGGATCCTACGCAAAGGACACATTTTCCTACTGCATTTGGACAATAATAAACCCAGTGACCACTGAAAGTAGCATCAATGCTTTTATGTGGTGCAATGTTGATTTCATCGCTAGCTTTAGGTTGGCATTATTTTACACTCGCTACAAAACAAAAATACCAGATCATGTTGGTCCCGAATTTCACAACAACATATTTTGTAGTTATTTTGCACCTTTATTTCCCTCTTATAAGGCCTATTAAAAGTAAACTGCGAGCGTCAAACTGTTTCTCGCATGCAGGCAAGGCCACAAACACCTCCTGCTGACACATCCAACTGTGATTCCGACCTCTGATATACAGCGCAGATATATATACGGGGCAGCGCTGGCTCTGTCCTGAATGCCTTATCATCAGCTCGCTAACTCGCACCGCGCCGCTGAATCAGGGCAGGGTTTGGCAGCCGAGAGCACATCACACAAGGTCCAAATACTGAAAAAACCTCGAGTTGTGCAGAACTGAATACATATTTGTGATGGCAAAGCAGCGCTGGCAGGTCCGCAGTGAGAGTATTCCAGTAGAAAGTGCAGGAGCCAAAGAGAGGGAGAGAGAGAGAGAGAGAGAGGGTTGTCCAAGAAGTGCGTGGAGCCAGCAAACACACCAGCTGGAGTTTGAGCAGAGGAAAGCTAAAACAAACTTGACCCCTGAAGGAATTATGTGAAAATATGTGTTTACTCAAGCAATGTTTACGTTTGTTTAATGTTTTCTCAGGAGATAAAGTTGTACCGCTCATAAATATCCTGGTCAAATAGAGCGTCGGTATGCATGAAAAGTGCAATGTTTGCATATTACCACGAGTTTATTCACCAAATTACCATATGATGACTATAAGTAATAAATGATGAGAAAGAGTGACTTCTTGAAGACTATGCATTTCAAGCTGAATTGTTATTTATTAATTAATTTCACATTCTCAAGTGTATTATGTGGTTCAGGCTAGTGGTGGATAATAATTTACCAATAATTTTTATTGTATATCATTAATGTGTAAAATCTCTAGATCTGGGCAAGGATAATGAGATATGTCTATGATAATACTTTTAAGTGTACCTTACTCTAGTCAGCGTTGGGTAATACCTAAATACTTGTATTTCAAATACATATTTTGAATACTTATTTGGAGTAACAGTATTCTGGTGAAGTTACTATTTTCTTTGAGTTTCTACTTTCTTCTTTCATCAAATCAAAGGAATACATTGTGGCACTGAATTGTTACATTTCAGCTTCATATTCAACATTGATAATAAAGAAATGATCCGGAAAATGTTTATCTCTGTGGTGCTTCACTTTTAATGGTCTGTCTCTCCTCCAAAACACAAATGCATATTTTAAAATTCCTCCTGCTCCTGGTGCATTACCAAGTGATTATTTTGCTCCTGACAAGTTCACATCGGGCATTTCAACAAACTAAGTCGATCATTGTGTTAATCATATGCCATATTTACACATAAATATAATGCAAATCAATATGAAAGTATTCAAAGTATTCAGAATGTACTATAATTGAACAAAGTCATGGAATACATTACAAAATACATTTTAAGGCAGTACTAAGTAACTGTTTACCTTAATAAATCCTTTCCGTAGTCCCTCTGGGGTAATACAAGTGTTACATGGGATGATTGGGGGGTCTTTCATCTCCCCTGGTGTCTCTGGCCAGAAAACCACAGTTGCAACTTTGCCTGCACCGATCCGGCCCACCAATATACACTAGAATCATGAAGAAGAAGCTAACAGGCTAACGGGCAAAGCTAACTGCGGGCTAATGCCACTTAAACAGTGTTTACAGCCAACTTGTGTTGAACACAACTTGAAGGTTGTGTATGTTGGAACTTTTCAAAATGGTCTGTAAATAATGCCTTTCTGTGCTTGCAGATATGAACCTACTGATTTTACTGATAGAATAATGACAAAATCATATTTTACATGATGTGAAGCTTGAAACTGATAGTCCAATTAGAAAACCAATTATAGAACCATGCTATTGGTTTTCTTTGTTAAATGCTTGCCACAAAACCTGTGCATCTGAAATTAGGTTGGTAAAGCTACCAGACTGTGATCATAGTGCGATTTAAAAAAAAACATACACACACCCCCAACATTGTCACTGTTTATATCAATGTTGCATCATACCCATAAAAGAGAATCATTTGGGCCATTGCTGCTGCCGGACACTGGCGGTCACTTGTTTCTGGGATGTCCTGGGGCTCGTGTCCTTGAGTTTTAACGCTGTATCAGGATACCTCATCTGCATAAGTAATTCAAGTTGTCGCTTCACATGCAGCCCATCGATTGTAACTTTATCAGAGGCATCGGCGAGAGTGGCTGTGGATTCATTCATCAAAGAGGACCAACACGCAGAGTCATGGTCCGGATAAGTATGCAGGGTCACACATTTGATTATTTTCCTGATTTTTGACTTTAAACAATGCTTTGACACAGCATAGATAAGGACTGTGTCATCACTACAGCTCTGAATCCAAAGCTACTTGAATGGTAAACCAATTGAGATTTTATAAAGTTGGTTCCGCAGCTCTTTTCTCTCTTTGCTTTCACAATCTTGAAGTGGCTTATTGGGTTATTTAAACACTTTTTTTTTTTAAATGAAGCATTAGTTGCGCGCTTTAGACGGCGATAGTTATTGTAGAATCCATCTAATTTACATATTTGTTTACTAGCTGAGGAAAAAGAAAATAATAAAAAAAATTGTCATAAAAAATTAATAGAAAAACAAAAGCAAAAGCAAAATTCCTTTCCAGTCATGATTTTTGCTTACTTAGCTTATGTTGGCCTTGTAGGCTCCAGATTTTTCATTATGCTAATTGATGAGAAAAAATATTGTAGTAACACTAATTCATTTATGTATTTATTTGATCGGGACAGTGCATGTTGGTGATTGCAACAGAGCAAACTCTTTTAAAGCTAAAGGAGTGGGTTTATTGTCAGTCTGACCATCTCAGATTCAGATTCAGAAAACTTTATTGGTCCCAAAGGGCAATTAATTTGTAGCAAACCTGTGCAGAACATTGCACAAACACATCACAAACAGTCACAGGGGGTCACTTCCAACAGTTCAGACAATAGTAGTGGCTCAGGTGATCAATATTCCTTAAAGAGACTAGATGCAAGTTGGTCATGTTATGCTCACTACTGCCACCTCAGGTCTTATGCGTAACTGTAGTCTCTATATTAAGCTCGTGCATGACGGCACTTTGGACCCGAATTAACACCTTTTTGAGTGACAGTGTAGGATTTTAGAGGCAGTTGTGGTGAACAGGTCTGGGCTCATTCTACACATTAGGACACGGCTGGGACGTGTAGGGGGATGAAAATACTTAGTTTTAACATTTTTAAACTCTGTATAGTCCCTTTAACAATATAAATAGGGCACATTTCCAAAAGGTCATTGTTACTTAATAAACACATCTTATTGCCAACTGTGAATCTCTCAAACGTAAGCAGCACCATGAACCCTTTTCAGAGTCTAAAGGAGTCGGCTTAGTTGTCACTCTGCCCTCTAGTCATGGAAAAATAAATAACATATGTTTTAGTTATTGTGCCAGCACCTAGACCTTATGCCATGTAATGAACATGGGTCTCATGCATGTAAACATGCCACACTGGGTTGTATAGTCAATAGTCATGGATTCATTTCCATCCATCATAACCCACTCGCACTCTCAAACATATTATTCGCACCTGTCCTGGCCTATTGTGCGTGCTTTTAGTGGTAAGCGAAACCGGAGTACCCGGAGGAAACCTACGCAGACAAAAAAATCTTATCATAGCTCTAATTGTGACCCCACTATTTATGCTTCTATACTTTTACTTAGAATGTAGATTTATGGTCCTTGTTGGGTAAATCTGCCCTCAGCGTTTGACCCTGTCTTCAGTACAGCTGCAGAAACTTGTCAGGGCAGTGCAGCACCCGGTGATGTTCAGATGAGCCAGAATCTTCAGGTCTGAAGTACCTATAGCTGGGATGAGTGAACTGTGCAGGTTTTTAGTTGATGAACGACACCGGAGCGCTCCAGGAGGAACTATATTTGTAAGATTTTGGCTTAGTCAGCAGCATGTCTCCGCCAGGCTTCCATAGCGTTATATATGCTCTATAGAAACTCTATCTGTGAGCTGCATCGTCAACAAATAGACAATCAGCAAAACACAGCGGTTCCCAAACTTTTTACAAGTTCAAACCTCATAAAAGATTTCCCCTTCCAACCACTGCTTTGGAAACAATGGAAAATAAGTGGATATGCTGATTGAACAGATGGAGTATGTGGAGAAAGGAGACTCTTCCTCTTAGTGGGTGGACATAGTGGATATTTTTAATAACTCTTGTCCTTTGTCGCTTTGTAATAATGAGCTGGAGAGACGAGAGCAGTAAGGTACAGTAAAGCCACCTGCAGAGTCCAACGCGTCTCTAATTAAAGGAAGTCAGTGCCAAACCGTAAAAACCATCACCAGTTTTACCAGACTCGGCGGAAAAAGCAATTATTTTTAATGCCACAATGTCGGGATCCTGCCTTACCAACCCCTTAAAACCTGCAAGGAAATATATCCTTCTGAACAAATAATTGGAGTTACAAATGTGCGACGAGGTGATTTATAAAACAACACTCACAGTAAAATGGACAGCGTGAGTTGTTGGACTAATTATGAGGTTTAGTGAATATTTAAATGGAAGTAGTAACAGCTGGGTGGCAGTGACTTGAAGCAACCACAGTTTTGGTGAAAATGATATAATGGAATGTTAGCCTACTAATAACATTTCCACAGCAAAACTATAGTACAGCAGCTTGGTGATACAAATAAACAACATGTAGCACGTTCCTCAAAGAAAAAACAGTCTAAACAACCTAATTATGCACAAAACGATGCCTCACTCTCTTCCATTTGCCAAACTGTTAACACCCATTAACCCATCACCACACACAATTAGTGTTCAGGGTGTAAGAGCTTCACATTTTACTTAATTAACAGCTGAACTTCAAAATGGAAAATAACTTGTACACTGTTAAAAGTAGAGCTAAAAGGGCAGTTCTTCAAACTAATCTGTTTCGAATTCAGCAGGGCATCTCATTCCAAAGTTCAGGCAGACTTTAATGTCCAGGTGTAGGGATGAGTGATGCATGCAAAAAGTGGAAGTCGAAATACCTTTTGTTGATGACAATAATCAACCGTCACAAACGTGCATGTAAAGTCCTATGATGAAAGTTATTGTAAGAGACAGACTACACGAGTGCGCACATTTCCCCTCATGTCACGGAACTGTATTTATTCACGATCAGTTTTTCGCAGCTTCTTTGTTGGTTTCATCTTACAAATCTTCAAACAATCATTTTTGTGTAGGGCAGTGGTTATCAAACTGTGTTACGGTTACAGTACTTAGGATTACATTTATGCTTGAGAAATACAATTAAACGGGGGGCCAAATCCTAACTTTGGCTTGAAAACGAATGGGTTGCGCCCCCTTCAGGGTTAACTCTGCTACTAATTAGAATTTCCTGATTGGCTGGAGAGTGTCCACGGCCTCCACAGAACGTCATAAGCCGCACCAGCTCCACACATCGTCATCAGGTGCTGCCAATTGTCCTGCCCCTGCACCTGTGGTATATAACCAAGTCCCTCCCACGTAATCTGTCTGCTGTGATTGTGCCAATGCAAAGGCCCACACACTCACCCCCGCATGTCACCCCCAAACTTCAGAGACCGCCTCTTTCACAGCACTTTTTGACTTTTGTTTGTGGGTAGGGAAAGGCTTTGGCACGCCCGTTTAGTTACTCTTTAAACACATGCCTGGAGTGTTGCCTTGGCTCATTCACATATTTTTGAGTAATCAGTAAATAGTTAGACGGCAGCCATTTTAGGTGTAGCTATGCCTCAGTCCTCCTAGGAACGCCCCCACCTCCTGGAGACGCCTCTGGACCTTTCGTCACCAGCCAAGCCACCAACCACTGCTCCTCAGCTCAGCAGAGCCCCCTCCCCGCACAGTGCTGTTGTTTAGATGCCACAGCAGTGTGCTGAAGGCAATTATTTTAATTTACTGCATATACAGACCACAGAAGGTTACGTCATCATTGTAGTATGCTATAGACTGGTAGCCTGGCTAACGCCAGACTAAAATCACAAGTGATATTTAGTCTGGGGACCACCAATTCATTTTCTCGTAGGAGAGGTGTGGTTTACGATTGTCCATATCCGTTTATTGGGCACTACGAATGTCTCTCATGCGTCTGCACGTAGCCATAGCCAATCGTATCATGGTATCAGATGACGTATGACGTACCTGCTGTAAACTTTTGAGCTAAACTATTTAGAACACGTTCTAAAGTTTGATCGAAAGATGGCGTCGCGTCTGCTGCTGTCATGTTGGATCCGTAATATTTTTTTTATTTTTTTTATCCCTAAACAAACTACAAGCTTCCGTATGTCAAATAGCGCGTCATCGTCTTACCGTCCCTCCTCGTTCTGTGATTGGTGCCCAAATCCATGGAAAAATGTCGGCCATGGTCCCCAGGCTGTTGTGAAGTTCGAAAAGATTCGAGCGCACACAGCAGTCTGGCGTTAGCCAGGCTAATATTTGGTTGGACCATCTTTAGCTTTGATTACAGCACGCATTCGCTGTGTTGTTGTTTCAATAAGCTTCTGCAATGTCAAAAGATCCAGTGTTGCATTCATTTTTCACCAAGATCTTGTATTGATGATGGGAGAGTGAGACCACGGCCTCAAAGCCTTCTCCAGCACATCCTAAAGATTCTCAATGGGGTTAAGATCTGGACTCTGTGGTGTTCAATCCATGTGTGAAAATGATGTCTCTTGGTCCCTGAACCACTATTTCACAATGTGAGCTTGATGAATCCTGGCATTGTCATTTTGGAATATGCCTGTGCCATTAGGGAAGAAGAAATCCATTGAAGGAATAACCTGGTCATTCAGGATGTTCAGGTCATCAGCTGATCTCATTCTTTGGGTTCATGTTGCTGAACCTGGACCTGACCAACTGCAACCTGACTAACTGTAAGATAAGAAACTAAAGCGTCACACAGCAAGTCTTTACACAGTCTGGAACTCAAACCCAGAACCTTCTTTATGCTTTTATGAGTGCACTCTAAAGGTTGAAACAAACACAAAAATTGTGGTCCAGTGTGTAAAAGCATTTGCCTTCTGCCTCCAGCTCAGCACAACGTCTCTGTAATTTCCTACTTGGAGAGTGCGACTAGATGCTAGCAACGTGTTTATCTATAATAACAATCTGGCGCTCCATTTCGCCGCGGCAGTGGCAGGGAGCGAGGCAGAGCGGGGAGGAGTGACCTATCAGCGCTGTCCCGAGCCCTATCATTACTCTGTTTATAACATATGCTGTTCCCTGGCCTTTACCCACGGAGCACCTGGCATCTAGTCACTTCACATCAGTCACTCAGTTTGAAAAACGGAGAGGCCGGCTGTGCTTTTAGACCCCGTCCTTCTATTGACAGCCAATTTCAAGGTAATAAAAAGGTTTAAAGGGAAAGTGGTCGGAAGTGCGTACTTAGTAATTGCAGCCGCAGTGATGAAAAAAGTATCTAAAAAATGTCTGGCTGCAGTGTCAGAAGAGTGACTTTTGATTTTCTATATAGGTAAACATGTAGTAACTCAGTCACTACATGTCATGTCACAAGCAGTGGTGTCTTTTTAGGCTTTTGATGGAACGAGAAAGACCTTCTCTTCCTTTATGCATGATTTCATTTGCATAAAAGTACATAAACAGCAGGATTTCAAAAGCAAACTCCTCTTACAATAATACAGTAAGGTCCCTATCTAACTCCCAGACTGGAGGAGCTTCTCTGGAGTTTTCAAGTTCACCCAGGTTTCATGGTAAGGATTTCATTATTTTGGTGTTCGCAACCCCGGTCATTTTGATTCTCCAACTCTGAAATCTTGACATCGATTTAGTCAGTCGCCCACTTCTCCTGATCAGTTGCAGAGCCACACTGGAAAACAAACCAGCTTATCTTATCAGAGTTTGAGCTAGGATGATTTTAAGTATCATTGGACTGTGTTCCAATAGAACAAGAATGATTCAAGGGTTTTTTGTTTTCTTCAAGCAAATTGTTCTTCTTTTAAGCGGATTCATGCTTGTTCCATTGGCAATCCCATATTAAGACAATCCAAGCCTACTCAAAATCAGCATTACTTCGTCGTAATTCAAGTGCATTTCAAGGCATTTATCCAGAGCACTAGTTCATGGATGGGTCAAATGTAGAAGACAGGAGACTTGATGCAAACATGTAAAAAAGAAATGTCCATTGCACATCTTTGAAGCAACCGACAACCTGTGTCCCAGCAAAAGAGATCAACAACTATCAGACCACAACTACTACGCAACATAAGAAGTGTTGTGTGAAATTAGCTTTTTTCCAGTCAATAAAACTGCACTCCATACACGAGGAAGCTGCAGCCCGTTGTATGATGATCACGAGTTGTCCTTCAGCCGCTCAGATTGCAAACACAGGCCTACACAAGAGGCTACCAGTGAACTTTACAGACTGACATGCCACAGATCCTTGTGACTCCCGGCTCAAGCTACAGTGGCATTCATTGATTGTCTCCTGGAAATTCTTCCCATTTCCAATCATGTACGACATACAGTAATTACTGCTTCAGAGAAGGGCAAACCACATGTATTGGCATTCTCTCTCATTACACTTTATACTTGTTTCCTTTTCTTCTTTTTTTTCTTCTTTACAGGCAAATGCGATGCAAAAGAGGCTTTCTCACTTCCCTGGGCTGCCTGCGAAATCAGCGCGAGCCACACGAGCATGAACAATCAGAAATTACCTTTGCAGAGAGAAAAATGCCTCGTGCTTTTAACCCAATTCAAAGCAGTGAAACAAAATTATGAGGCGGAATGCAGGTGAAGGTATCAGACGTTTTAATAGCGGAGGAGATTGGGGTCTAATGGAAAACGCTCTGCAGTGGGAGGGCGACAGGAATCAAGTTAAAAAGGATTCAACATTGTGTCATTTCAACAGCCCTTTGTGGAACGGGGCTTTGTTGGTCACGAGAAAAGCAGGGCATTTATAAAAGTCACTTGGATGCAATTAATTTGTATCCCCATTCAACTGGCCTGACCTATGACTAATCGTCTGCGAGAGTCCATCCAGAGTGGCATTGCCTGAGCTATTTTCATCACGATTGTGGATTGAGTGCAGCTTTGTGTGTCTCGTGGGGAACTTTTTTCCAACTGATTGACTTTGGAAGTCATTTGAGCAGGAAACAAGCTGATCTACCCACACTGCACAAGAAATAAACTTGATTGGGGACAGGAGATGGGATTTTGGTTGTGAGAATTTAGATCCAAGAAGTTATTTTTGTGCTTATAGCCTGTACTAGTATTGGCAACCATAATGGAAAGTGTGTGGGGGGTTCACTCATCTTACTGAATGGATAACAAGCTTGAGAACCAAGGTGAACAACGTGATGTTCAGCTCAATTGAATGGCGATTGCAGGACGCAGAAGGTTGGTCATCATTGGCTTGTTTTTGTTGCATTTCACATAACAGTCATATTTAAAGCCACACCAGAATTTTACCCAATAAATAAAATTGAAACACGAGCATTTATTTTAAGACATATTTTCATCATTGCAAAATACCTCTTAAATTTACAAACAAACATGTGCTTTTGCTTTGAGTGGCTCAGCTCTCCTAAGACAAGACTGTAACTTTACCAGGAGTGGGTACATCTCCTGCCCATCTCCATGGAGATGTCGACAAAAGTCAGCAGAATTTGAGATTTAAACAGATTAGGTTCTCATCCAAATCCTTTCTTTGATTATTCACTGCAGTAATAGCATTTTCTGTGTTGAGCTGGTCACTAGGAGCATGTTTTGTACTGACGGCAACAGAATAGTCAAAAATGTTACGCAGTGTACCTTTAAGTATGACACTGCAGGCAGCCAAGGAAAATCTCTTAAGAAACGATAACAACTGTTATCTGTGAAATCAGCATGATTTGACATGTACATGATGTCTATGGATTGGTAATGTTTATGAAATATAGGTAGGACAAAAAAATATATATATAATTTCTAAATTAGCTCAGATTTCTCAAATTTACCATAATGACTGACATTTTACCAAATCCCACCTGTTTTGACTAGTTGAGATTTGGTTGGGCATTTAATTTACATTTTTTCACTCGTTGGTTCAATACATTGCATCTTTATTACAGTATGCACTAGTCATTATGGCACTTTTCTTATTTCAAACAAAATGACCTAAACCCAACCTAAAATGTAATGAAACCATGTGACGAGTGCGTAAGTTGAAGAAAATTCATTTTTCTTAACATACTGACAATGAACTGTGTTTTATGTAACTTTCTCAGCGTGTTTCACCGTGACTAAGGGTGCATATTAAGGATCACTGGCCATTTACATCTTTTACATTTGCACTGCTGTTTCCTCCTCCTCCTTGGTGCGTTTTGGCAAACCTGGGCATTTCCGCTGGAGCCGGTTAAATGACTCCCAACTGTGTTACGCCTGTATGTGGTGGGGTTCTATAATCTTTATAGACCCTGTACTGACATTTCCAACCCTGCGTCTATGAAATATGACCCATTTATTGTAGAAATGGTGCAAGTGATATTTCTGCGTGTAAGTAATGTGGGAGGGGCAATGGGGGTATGTAGGGGTGCGTTACCCGCTCTCCACTCACTCTTGTGCCGGTTACAGTGAAGGTAACTTGAGCTGCATGAGTAAACTAAAGAGGAGGCATGGTGTGCGCAGTTATGTTTTTTCCAACTTTCATGAACTCTTGGCATATTCACTGTATTATTTATACATTCACACATTTTTGGCACATCTTCTCGCACTGTGGGAAAGCAAAATAAAGCACCTTAAAATACATAGACTCACCTAAGCCTACGTTTTTGAAGAATCCTACCACAAACCAGCTCGATCTTTTTGTTTCTGTGGTGTAATGATAGAAACACCACGTCCCCGACCTTCTATTACTGTATTTTGTCGGAATATTGTAATAATTAATGGACATATCCAGGAAAAATCCTACGAAAACCTTTTAAACATCTTACATTTTCAAAAGTACCCCCCCAAAAACCCACACTCAGAGACACTCGCCGTGCTGTGTCGCCTTGTAGTAGCACTCTGCATGAATAAGTCATCACCTGCTCCAGTCCCAGTCGGCTCATTGCGGCTCGTGGCCTCTCCTCGCTCGTGTAAAACCAACTCAAGTGTTTATGAGAGATAAGAGCCGAAACAGGTCGTGGGCCCCATAACTCCGTTTATCGCCCCCCGGCCCGTGCGCTGAAGGGCCGTTTTATGGGTGAATTTGCAGAAGACGAATTTTTAATTAGAGAAGTTTGTGGACCAAGCAGCACGGGCCTAATGGGAGGGCGTAAAAAGGAGCATAGAAAGGACATCTGCAGTCGTTTGTGCAATATCTCAGGAATATGCACAATAATATCTCTAGAAGCAACGATATTAAATTGGCTGTATTATCTGTTCCAATGCTTTCTACAAACCATCGGAATACATTAAATAGGCTATTTGTTTGCACTTTACTTTGTAGCATAGTAATAACATAGGAAAGAAATTAAATTGTAATTAGGGATAATGAGACTAATGCACAGGCCAATTTTCCCGTATTATTAACAAGTAAATACAACTAATACACACCAATGTCTGGCTTGGATTAGGATTAGTCATATAACCTTGAAATAAGTGAGGTGTTTCTATATAGCTGAGCATTTTTCAAAGACGGTATGCATGAACCAATGCATACAGTACTGAAGGAGGACAAAACACATTTCATTTCACAACTAGTACAAAAAGTGCAGTGAAGTACAAAGTCCTTGTGATTTTTGTTTTCTTACTCACTTCGCTTGGTGCTAAGTGAGTGGCCTTTACTCACCAGAGTTTAACTCCTTGACCAAGTGGAGTTTACATGTTCTCCAAGTAGTTTCAGATGCTGCAGGTTTACCCCGTCGACCCGATACATGCACAATACTCCAACTATATAAACCTGACCAAGATCACCAAGAGGCACAGTAGTAACTTAAGAATACAATTTAAAATAAGCATTTATTATTAAAAGTCTGCAATCTGCTCCAATTCATGAGAAGGTGGATCAGCTGTTCCAGTGTGGTATTCAATATGATCTCCCTGTCACTTAAGAGCTGCTTGGAAGCTCTATGGGAAATCCCATTGAAGCTCTATGAAGCTCTATAAGGAAAATGCAGGCTCTGATTGGTTAAGTGAGAAGCTCGACTTTAGGGGAGGGGAAATGTTCTAATGCCCTCTAGTGAATAGTGTTATAGGTGAATGAGAGGAGATAATATGAAGGGAACCTACTTTAATATCTTTTAAAGCAGTGGTTCTAACTGGGATGACAAGCCATGACCTGAATATGACTTATACGTGTTAAATATAATGTAAAATATGATCTTTTCCTCAAAATGTTTCATTGCCTAAGCATTAAATAAGCCAAAAAAGCTGAAAGTATGATCAAAACAACCTGATAACAGTCATTTTAACAGACTCAGGTAGTGATTCTATACTTTTATCTGTACATTAATATTGAAACAAATGTTTCCTGGCTCGCGACTGACTGAAAATGGTTCCACGACCCAGTTTTGTGTCCCGACCCACCAGGTGAGAACCACTGTTTTAAAGAGCAGTTTTGTTAAGGGAGAATTCTCTGTTTGTCGAAAGCAGGCCTGAGACATTTGGAAATGAGCTTTCCTTATTGATTTTCTTGGAGCCTTATCTTTATTAAAGGAGTGAAGCTTGTATTTAGAATTACTGACTTTAGCCATTAAGGTGTGCTGATTCAATTTCCCATTATGGTGAATTCCTGCCTCAAAGACTCAAATGGCTTAGGTTAATAAGAAAGGCAACGCGGTGTCCCAGGCTAATCGTATCATGGTCTGAGGAAATAATGCAAAACTTTTTATCGCCCACACTATAATATAAAAGACATCAGGAGGATGGACCGGCCTTTATCCAGAGGGATCAGGTTTATTTGAGAGACGGGTCGATAGTGGATTAAAATGACCAGAGAGAGAGCGTCACTGTGGTCCCAGCTGCCTGCAAAAGCCATGATAATGAGTTTTGGCCCTAAAAGTAGTTTTGGATGCAGATACGTTTATGTGGCATTTTCGTCCATATCTAGACATCTGGAAAAGCCACTAACGGTAGGGCTGGGTACCATTTATGCTGTAACGCAAGAGATTGTAATGACTCTGCAGTAACACAGTATATTTACCTATAATCTTATCTAAGGTAAGTACTTTACTTGAGTAGCATTTGGGTACGGAACGTATAAGTTTAACTCCACTACATTTGAAAGATAAATATAACACTTCTTTTCCATTTTGAAAAAGGCTCCACATTAAAACATACACTTGTCCATTTGTTTATTACCCAGATTGGTAACACTTTAGAATACGGCCGGGTAAGTCCATGGTACAGTGGTAATTACTAGTAATTATGTGGTACATCTTAAGTAATATTAGTGGTACTTTTAGGTGCATACAGTGGTATTTAATAGATACAGTATATAGGCCAGTAAGTCCGTAGTACTTTCAGTAATGATTACTAGTAGTTACATCTTAAGTAATTGCAGTGCTTCTTCTAGGTACATACAGTGGTAACTAATAGATAAAAAAGCCTGTAAATCTGTGGTACTTACTGTGGTAATTATTGGTAATTATGTGGTACATCTATGGAACTTATTGTGGTCATTCAAGGATACTACAGCAACAATTCCTAGGCAGTATATGTGGTACTTCTAGATACATTCAGAGGTAAGTTCTAGAAATTATGTATGATTTAGTTAGTATTGTATGACTATAAAACAACATAAAGAAAACAAGTGTATGTATTATTAATATGGAATACGTAGCACAGAAAAGACTGTAGCAATACAGAGCTCACCATTTCAAAACAAGTTTCCAGCACAAGGAAAACACTGTAATCAAAATAAAGAGACTCATGTGTTATTAAAATGATTTTAATTATAAAGTAATCATAATCATAAGCAACAATCATATCAGTACCAGCTTCCATAACCCACTTGTATGCCAATTCTTACTATATATCACTAAGTGTTTAGGACTTAACCACTAAAAGTACCCAGTAACTACCACTTTAGGTATCTAGTAGTTTCAATTCTAAGTACCCATTACTTACCAGTACATATCTAGAAACTACATCTTTAAGTATTTAGGAATTACTACCAAAGTTCACTATTAAGTACCACTGTAATTACCTCTGTAAGTACCAGGGATGTACCACAGTGGAGTTGCCGGGCCGAATTCTAAAGTGTCCTTAAAATGAACACTCCAGAACAGCAGGTGGCGATGTACCAATGTACCATCAATACCACTGACAAGGAAGAAGGTTTGTCCCCATGGTGTTGCCGTACAGGTGGTGAATTTGGGCGCGATTTTTGTGTTTTGTCGAGCCGCAAAGTTATTTTTCACAACATTGATTTAAGCTTATTTGAAATACTTTCACCAAATGAATGATTTAACAGAGCAACGTGTGTATTAGAGCAATACTTGATATACAAGAGTACAAAATACAATAGTAACTGGACTATTACTAATGAAATGAAAGTACTTCGACCACCACTGTCAGCCACTGTGAGTTGTCTCATAACTAGGGTTGCAAAGGGGCGGAAGATTCCCGATAATACTGTAATACTGCACTCACTTGATGAATATATGGTGGATACGAACATGGAATGAGTCTATTCCATTTCCAAACGTTCATCTTTGTATCGGCCACAATCTAAAACCCTGTCCTCCTCAAACACCGGTGCTCAGGCGTGGAGATGATGATTTCTTTGAGACTTTTCATCTCTGCTGATGAGATATTTCAGTGTATAACTATCAAGTCAAATTAACATCTACCATTAATACTGGCTCATGTGACATCAGTTCAAATATTGTACTTTTCCCCCCAAATTTAATATAAAACCTTCTCTTTTGTATTTACTTAAGATTATTAGGCTAATGACATTTTCATTACAGTGACACCTTGCTATATTAAAGTCTCCATAATCCATTTCATTCCTCGAGGTTTTATGGATGGTCAGCTTAGACAAATATGGAGAAGTCGCTGCAGACAAATGAGCTGAGATTTTAATTAGTGAAGTTGGCAGCCACGTTGTACTAGACCAGAGCAGATTATGGACGAGGACCCTGTGTTCCCAGTCACTCGTCTGAAGCAAAAGACCAAAATTAATTACTCCATTTCCCACTGAAAGGGAACAGGACCTTGCACCGGTTTAAGTCCATAATTATCTGAAAAATCCTTGGCAGCATTAGTTAAAGGGAAGATGGATATGTACCTCGTGGCAGTGTGGAACAGCACAAAGCAGGTTAGCTCACAAAATAGGCCCGTATAAACTTTTAAAATCCCTTAGATAGAACTTCCCCCGGCTTTTGAAATTACCTACTAGACACTTTTCTTATGTATTGTTCTTCTTGTTATTTCAATTCTATTTACATTGTAGATTCTCACTGAAGGCATTGATTTATGAATGAACACATACTGTATGAAATTATGTTTAAATGGATTCTTCAAAATAGCCGCCTTTTGCTTTGATTACTGCTTTGGACACTACTGACATTTTCTCAGTGAGCTTCACGATGTAGTCGCCAGAAATGGTTTCCATAATGAAAAACATTTCTCGTGACAACGTCATGAAGCTCACTGAGAATTAAGGGCAGCCATTTTTGAAGAATTTGAAATATAAAACCATGTGTGTACGTTTGCATGGCCAAGTTGTCCCCGCCAACCCCATGTGGAGATCTTCACATTGTGCAATCTTTCACAGAGATTTCACTCAGATGTGGTACTTTAGGCTTGGAGAGAGGACGATCGTACTGTAATGTACTAGTGTTTCCAAAGCTCTGACCGATACCTTACATGTATGGAAAACAAGTAAAGCTCGTCAACCTTATTCCGGAGCAGCACAAACCGCAAAGCCGAGGATAAGGAGGAGCACTCCTGGATTAACAACTAATGGTAAATGAAGTCAACTTATATAGCGCTTTTCTACCTTTATCAGGCCCAAAGCGCTTTACAGTAAGGAACCAGTCACCCCTTCACTCTCTCATTCATACACCAATGTACGCAGACACTGGAGGCAAGGAGGGTGAAGTGTCTTGCCCAACGCCAGTGGGTACATTCAGGAGCTGGGATTCGAACCCGCAACCTCCCGATCACGAGACAACCCACTCTACCAACGGTGCCACCGTCGCCCCTCTAATGACATCATAAGGCTGCAGATGTGGGTTTTATAATAGTTTCAAACACGTCATCCCTATGTTGCAATGGAATAAAAGGAGAAAATATGCACAGTGTACAATCCCGTGTGGCTGCTTTTTTATGAGGGCATGAAAAAAAACATAATATAGACCTTTAAATTGTAAATTCAGAAAATGTTCAAATGTGACAATAGTAATGGACATGTAGCCTGCCCTGAACGTCTTAAATGGAAAAAAATAAAGCCTCAGATGTACTGATTCCCCAAAGCTGACTTTGAGAGCGTCTGCTGCAAAACACAAGGGAGCCTCCCAGATTATTACTGTGTGCAGTAGCGAACAGTATTTTATACACCATACAGTGTGGTATAACTTGCTTAGAGACATGACCCAATTCGATTTAGACAAGCAAATGCAGGACATGTCCCATAAGAAGATGATTAACCACAAAGATAAAGATGCAAACGAGGACTTGCCTCCACACTGTATGTTACATGAGAACTGCCAACAAAGTACCAATAGTAATGCAAGTTTGGCATGTACAGAAAAGTTGTCTTGTTGTTCTTTTGTACACAATGTTTTCAAGGATATCAAACGCACAATTCAATTCAAAACACGTAAACATATTGTTCATACTCTTATTAAGATATGCTAAGATATGCTAATTTGATATTTGTAATGATGTTGTGTGTTTTTATTGATTGATTTGAGCCGTGCTGAAAGACAAATTTCTGCTCTTTTGGAACAGACAATAAAGTTATATTCTATTCTAATATTCTATTCTAAGGCCAGGGTTCAGGGTGATTCAGAAATGCTTTGTTGGCCTTAGATTTGCTACTGTTTTGAGGTTATCCAAGTTGAAGGCTAAAAACTAAATTTAGCAAACCTCGACAATAACACATTAGTATAACTAATGATACTTAAAAACTGTTTTATACACAAGGCCATCGGGAAGCTGAACTCCCTGCCCTCCCTCCCACCCCTCTTCCCCGCCCCCCGCTCCACAATCAAGGATGAGAGAAATATAATTTCAAACCATGTGAATGGTTTGACAAATAAAAAATCTTGAATCTTGAATCTTGATTGTAGCCTCCTTGCACTGGCTCCAGGTCCGTTTTAGTATTGTGTTTACAGCTTTGAATGGACTTGCCCCACAATATATCACTGACCTCATTCAAATTTACAAACCAGCGCCTGCTCTGAGGTCTGAAAGCCAGTCCCAGCTCGTGGTGCCTAAGACGAGCCGTAAACCAGAGGAGACAGAGCCAATACTTCGTTGTCTAAGTTAAGACTTTGTTAAGACTCACTTTTATTCTCTGGAGTTCTCTTTTATTTATTTTACTTTGTCTTTATATTGTTTTTATAGTAGGTCTTATATTTGCTTTTTATTGTTTTGTTTTGTTGTCTGTGCAGCACTTTGGACACTGTCTGCGCTGTTGAAATGTCCTATATAAATAGAGTTGGATTAGATAAATAAAACACTCTAATTTATGCCATAACTTATGTGCGGCTGATATTACTTTCTTGTATAGAGGTTTATATTTTGGCGTTGCTCAATTATATTTGCCTGTCGTGAACGCCACGCTGCGATTGGTATTTAACCGAGATTAGTTTTAAATTGACGATTAACCTTTATAATCCCGTGCGCACACTGAAAACGGCTCGCTTGTCTCTCCCATATCCCCCGACGCCAAACACACGCCTTATTAACACACGCATTATCGTTCCAGGGAAAATTAAACCGCGCAAACTAAATGGGTCCCTTTCGATAATACAGACACACGAGAGATTTTTGCGCATCTTTTAATAATAAAAAACTTCATTGTGGCCCTGACAAAGCAGTCGGTGTCCTTATCTCGGAGTAAGCACGGCGCTGTCAAGGGAATGAAGAGGCGGCTATTGTTTGAATGGCTGTATTAGGGGGTAATCAGACGCTAAATGAGTCATTTCTCCATATTTAACTGCAACCAGGGAGCTAATAATTTACCGGCCAATGAGCGCTCCCCTGACGACTGTCGCCTGCATTAAACCTCGAGCCAAGGCAGCTGCATCTGTTGCTTTGGATATTGGGATTTAACAACTACTTAAGCGGCAGCGCTGTAAAAAATGATCTACTATTATCTGCAAAATGTGAACATAACTATGTACTTACTGTGAGCGTTCTACGTGTTTAGTCGGATGGAAGACTTTGAGGGGGAAATAGTTAATACTGTGACGTTTTGCAATTGAGTTTGATTTGCAATTTAAGATACTGAAATGTTTCTAATCTAATACAAGGTTCATCCCAAGGCTTGTTTGTAAAGCTCTTATCCAGTGGTACCTAGACTTTTTAGGCTGGGACTCCTAAAATTAAATATCTAGATGACATCAAGCAAAAAACATTGAAACTCTGGTTTAGACAAATGTATTTTCATGGTTTATTTTGCGATTTGACCTCAATTTCCAAATCTGTTTTCTATTAAGTGTCATAATAATCAATATTTTGGTAACACTTTATAATAACTACACCTCATTTCGCCTTAATAAATGATGTGGTAACACTTAATTCATCATGAACAGTTCATCTGTTAAGTGTGACTAACTCTGAACTAAACAATGAATAAGTATGTGAAGAACTATTCACTATGAGTCCGGCATTTACTGTAGTAGTTAAGTAGTTATTAAGTGTTAAAGGAATAGGCCACCATTTTTTGCATACTGATAATGTTCTAACCTTAGCTTAGACGAGTTGATGCGTAACGGTCTGGTCTTTACGTGTGCGCTCAGTCACGCCAAAACTCCGAATATGCATTTAGGCTCTCCTCTCCTGTATGGACCCAAACAGGGGTGAAGTTAGAAGCGACCCAGCTCCTCCACATTTTTCCCTATTTAAGGCGAGACACAGTAGGTGAAAGTATTGATTTTTCACGCAGTGGTCGAAGTGGAGATTTTTATCTATTTCCCTCCCTTTACATCTTAGTTTTCATGTCAGAGAATAAAAATGACCAGACTTAGCCCATATGATGCTTATGTGATGATGTTTTGTCTGCCTGCGAGGCGGAGGTAACCCGGAAGTAGCAGCTGCGGCGCTTCGAAAGGCCGTCTTTCCCCGAGTATTCATTCACAAATATTGACAGATTTTACATCCACGTGTCCTGTGAAGGGTCCCCGTGATGACGCTATCACCCAAATATGGTATTTTTCCTCCTACGAGACGCCTGGTGTGGAAGAGCCAAAGATGGTTCCGCGCATGCGCACTCGGTACAAGATGTTCAGGGCTTGCTTTCTCTGAATGAGGATAAGGCCCCACTCGGGCAGCAGGTGAGCCCTTATAGTCGCTCATTCAACAATATTTTGAAGGTGTTTTCAGAGGGATTTTTAATATCTAATTCCTAGCCTGATATATTCAGCTTTGAACCCAAAAAGAAATTTGAGTTTTTACAGATTTTTTCACTGATTAGTTTATTGAAAAACTAAACAGTATATCCAAAATCCCTTCTGAAAGAATCTTAGTTACTAATATGTCAATGATCATTATCATATCATCTGGCTCAATCCATTACATTTTTCATGCACAAAATGCCTTATTTTCATATGAAAATAAAATAAAATGACAGAAAAATGTCTAGCAAAAGTTTCAAATTCATATCGCTACATTTTCCCCCCCTATTCACCTGCAGTGTCTCGCCTTAAATACAGTTATCCAAGTCTAGTCACACGAAATTAAACATGTCGATTTTCTAAGCGGATAAAAAGGGTAATATATTGTAAGGCGTAATAACACCTTAGAAGCACTTCGAAGTTGCACAGTAAAGTCGAAGTGCTCCTAAGGTGTTATTACGCCTTACAATATAGGACCCTTTTTATCCGCTTAGAAAATCGACATGTTTAATTTCGTGTGACTAGACTTGGACTATACATGGGGCTTGCAAGCACTGACCTCACGTTGGGAACAACTGCTCTAATAATCAGAGTTTACAAGTTTTACACGTAAAAAAGACCTCATGGAGATCGGACACTTTGTTGTTTTACATAACACTTCTTAAATAGTAGTTACGGCCCGTTTGAGTAATCGCAACCATTGAAACTGTGACATGTTTCATCTCATTCATTCGATGGATTGTTGTTGTGGTCAGTTTGTTGTATTATTTGAGTTTTGTTTCTTTTGATTTCAATTTGCAGGATTGTTGTAGAGACATTTGTTAAAGGGTCTAATCTTGAATCATATTGTTAAAATACTAGTCAGAAACAGTAATTACTATATAAAAAAACACACTAATTCAATTCATTATTCGCAGTGGAAAAATACAATATAGCTTCAAATAAAACTTGCTCATTACTAATTACTGTAAACATTTCCAGTAGAAAAATGGGCCTACAGTTAAAGAGTGGATCAAAGCACAGGTTGTGAAGCGTAATTATTTTTTGTAAGAAGCTGAGCTGAGTGGCCTCATTTATCCGAACATGAATCAAAACAAATATTTGCTTTGGACAGACTTCACTTCGGCTGGAGCTCGTAATCTGGCACCTTGTAAATGGTGTGATGAAGTGAATGCCAAGCTAAAAATCTTGTGACTGCCTTGTGCTTTAGCTTGTGAGTGCCGGCTTTTTCAGATGCCGGATGTTCTTTCTGTGCTACAACAAACCACTTACCCAATCGACTCCGGTATCGTATCCTGAACGAACAACCGATCAGATCAAAGCGTCTGAAACTGCCGCATGAAAACAACCATGGCTCTGCTCCGCGAGGCTGAACGCTGATGCAACGGGCTGTATAGGGTTTTACAATGGCGGCGACCCAAGTTCTCGCACGTCAAATGGCACGGCTAATCCCCGCTGAGTCCCGAACCTCGGCAGATCACACCGAGCACCTTGTAATCCCATTGCACTTTATTAAATCCTCTGATGTAAAGAGGAAACGCAGGGACGGATACTCCAGCCGACACAACCGGGCAGGTTTGGGCAGATGATTACAGCCAGGCGCGAACCCGGACCATGGTTATAAAAATGTGTAACATGGGACAAAAGGGGCTTTGAAAAGTCTGGACTAAAACCTAAGTGAACATCGACGGAGATTAAAGGCGAAGCAACTCTTTTGGGCTCACCACAATTTGACATCACACTTTACTTTTCCCCAGTGTATCCAGGCTTAGACTCATCAGAAGTATAGACTTGCTTTTTAAATTGAAAGGCAGCACTGAAACAAAGCGAGTGAAACTAACATTTAAAGAGGGGCTATTATGCTTTTTTCAATCACATAGCACCAGTCTATAGCATACTACAATGATGACGTAACCTTCTGTTGGTCTGTATATGCAGTAAATTAAAATAACTGCCTTGAATAAAATTGCTCTCTCAAAATGGCTGTACTGAACGTCTTGAAATAGGCCTCTGTCTCTTTAAGAAGCTTTCCGACACGCCCCCTTCAGCACACTGCTGTGGCATCTAAACAACACTACTGTGCGGGGAGGGGGCTCTGCTGAGCTGAGGAGCAGTGGTTGGTGGCTTGGCTGGTGACGAAAGGTCCAGAGGCGTCTCCAGGAGGTGGGGGCGTTCCTAGGAGGACTGAGGCATAGCTACACCTAAAATGGCTGCCGTCTAAGTTTTTACTGATTACTCAAAATATGTGAATGAGCCAAGGCAACACTCCAGGCATGTGTTTAATGAGGGAATGACATAATAACATGATATAAAGCTTGAAAAAGTCGATTTTACATAGTACCGCCTCTTTAAAGGATAACATCAAAATGACATATTTGAAGGATGAATTACACTGCTCAAATCTTGTAAAAGACAATAAAATACAACGGTGTTCAGACTATCTTTAAGGAAACCAATGACTCGCTAAGTACCGCCATGAAGTTCAAAACGTTCTAATGAATCAGGCCAGAGTTTGGCACTATTCCTGTTTTTTTATGCTCAAAATGGCACAGAATTAGTCTTGTCATCATTTAGTATATTGTAAACTCAGACACCGCATCTTATTACAAAGCATTTGTTTACATTTTACGAACTTGCAGACTAGTGTTCTTGAGTTTCTTTGACAGTGAGCCTGAAAAGTGACCCTGCAAGTTGTGAAATGTGCCTATAAACCCGTCCATGTGAATAATTGGGATGCTACACTACGTTAGGAAAGTTAGGAATGAATTTGGACCACAACAGCGGCTTCCTCTTTCATTGTTTGTAATTAAAAAAATAAAAATAAAATAAAAATCAGGTGTAGGGCCTTGAAAAAAATCAGGTCGAAAATAGGAGAACCCGTGATTAACCCCTGATCAGTCTCAAAACTAAACAAAGACAAGCATGAAAGAAGAGTCTTGGAAACATTAGACACATGCAATTACACTCAGAAACTTGAGGCTGAAAGGAGTCAGAGCCGATCAAATCAACATTTAGTTACAAAGCACTTTTCATAGACAAGTGCAACACCGCAGCCAACCCTCCCACCCCCCAGTAATTACAGGCATCAACCAATGGGTGAGGAAAGTCCTCATTCTCTACTTGCACATGACCCATAATGCTCTGCGCCTTAGGGGGTAGTTACGAGCTGGAGGCCTTTGAGTGCGAGTGAAGCTACAGCCAAACAATGATGAAAACAACTTCTGCTGTGCTCATAATTGCTCCAACAATCGAAAACAGAATCCGGAACTACGACGCACTGCACACGAGAATAACGAGAGCTTTGTTCCCGATCGACTTTTCAAAATCAATAGATAAAAAGGTACAGATACTTTTAAGCTTTGGTTTTGTGTAATTTGATATTTTTTTAAAGGTACTTGGATGTTTAATATTAGTCTCTACGATGACAGCTCGCAACGCCATATTGTTTACATTAGCGACCCCCCAAGGCGCAATGCATTATGGTATTGCGCAAGTAGCGAATTGCGAGGTGCTGACATTGTTGGGATACCACCCCTAGTGGCAGGAGGCGACTCTAGAAAGAACACCGTAATATAGAATCCAATGTCGACTTTACATCTTCCATAGACAGCTTGAAATCCTGGCTTAAAGTTTACACTTTTCCCTTTGATTGACAGGCCCTGGAGAACTGTGGAGGCTTGTTGCTGCTTTTCCCGCCTTTTCACCCTTTTTCGGA
This sequence comes from Neogobius melanostomus, assembly GCA_007210695.1. Classification (NCBI taxonomy): domain Eukaryota; kingdom Metazoa; phylum Chordata; class Actinopteri; order Gobiiformes; family Gobiidae; genus Neogobius; species Neogobius melanostomus. The sequence goes on along the minus strand of VHKM01000079.1, from coordinate 1,104,641 downwards.
CAAAGCTGTCATTATCATCATCATCATTATTAAGGGGGAGGAGTGATGACTAGAGGTCTGTTATAAATTATAGCTACGGTATCAACACACACACACACACGATTAATTAAGTTCTTGTAGTGTCCTGTTGTCTTTATCAAAACACATTTTCTCTGTGCACCTCGTCTTTAAACTAATGTGCACAGCAACTCTCATCTTATTAAATAAACAAAACAAAATACTGGCTGTGCCGCAGATTAAATCACAATTGACGCTAATGAAGGCATCTTTGAGCTAACCGCTCATTTCCAAATCACTTGCCTATTCCCTTAAATCCTATGAGATAATGGGGCGTTTTCCCCTGTTCGTCTAAATGATACCGACTAAATGGATAAATAATTATCATTATCGTCTTATGGCGTATTAGCACAGCTCCGTTATTAAGAGTTCAAACAAAACACATTTAGTGAAAAACATGTCGAACATCTGCCACTGCTGATCTGAGCCGGAAATTATGCCGTAATGAGATTAGAACAACACTCGGTAAATACGGAAAATATGGGGAATCTAAGGTCCTGTTAGACAAAGGTGGTTTCATGCAATTTGGAGATAAAATAGGATAAGCAAATGAACTGTTTAACGGATAAACAGGATATTTTGGATTTTTGCCAGGCAGAAAATATGATCACCTTGTCAATCAATGGTGGGTAGAGCAGCAAATATTTACTCAAGTAAGAGTAACGTTGCTTTGAAATAATTTTACTCAAGTACAAGTAAAAAGTAGTGACCCAAGTAGTGAATATTCAAGTATAAGGTAAGTGTTACTATACTGCGAGTATATTTGCATTTACATACATTATGAGAAACAAAACTTGTAATAATAATGTGAAAATCTGAATGTTTCCAAAGAAAATACCTCAAAAATGTAATGCAAATACGGATATATTTCTGAAGAAAAAGCGGCACGAAATACAAACAACTGATATTTCAGGTCGACTTGAAGCTTCTGTAACTTTAAAATGTACTCACAACTTGTTTTATTCAACTAACAGTAAAGATACTTCATTACAATATTACTCAAGTAGAAGTAAAAAGTACTGAATGATATAACTACTCTAATAGTAAGTAGAGTTTATTTAAAAAGTTACTCACGTACTTGAGTAAATGTAACTGAGAACTACCCACCTCTGGTTTACAACAATAACAACTGTATCAAGATCTGTCTTTCTAATGTTTCGCTGCACATAGAGCACAGTCATCCACTGCCACGATGCATCCTGTATATGGCCCTGAACTTAACTTCAAAAATACATTTTAAGGAACGAAAAACAAGAGCGCACAGATGAATGTTTAACAAAGAGAACAAATGCAGCATTTACTGTATAATGTTTTCACTTGATCAAACAAAACCATATACTTTTGAAAGATCTCAGGATTTCAAGTTGCTAATATGGTTTCTGTAGATGTCTATATAGATACTATTAGCCGTCGTTCTACATAGCGCGAACCGGCCGCGCACGGCACGATCTACGTGCACGATCTACGTGCACATATCGACACAACCCCGCAGACCTTTCTGTTTCCACCACACACACACACATGCATTTGTTGTAGGCAGAGCCGCACAGAGGAGCACGCTGTACAGATCGTCATTAAAAGTTTTTAGAGCCGCGATGAGAACAAATGTGGACAAATGCTGTCATCTGGAGGAGTTATGGAATCATTCAGAGGAGCCAAGCTGTATTAAAACAGAAAATAAACCACTAAATACAAATATGAATGTAAGCTACATGCAAATGTTATGCTAACACCAGCTAAAGCTGCGCTAACAGTGGCTAAATGCTAATATCAGCAACATCCCTTTTAGCACAGCGGTATGATGCTGTGAAATATTAAATCCGTAAGACATGCGTGTCAATAGTGAGGGCTGTCCACTCTCTCGTTGCCAATCAGAGGCCAGCAGTCTGTTCACGTCACATCAGACACGGGTCAGCACTTTGGCCACAGCCAGAGGTCGGTCCCAAAACCTATACCTGGTCAGACCGGTTTGGCACTGGCCTTTGTTATGGAAAAGCTCGACAAAGCGGGTGAAAGAGCCATTCGGCTGACACGCGCCTGCATGTGGAAAAGAGCCTATTGTCACCATAACCCGGCCGCCCTGACAACACGCTTTCCCTATTCTTTACAAAAACATGAAGTGCAGGGCCCGGTGCTATCACCACGGGTTTGTCCGCAGATTTACCATTCAGACAAAAGCATAGTCCGTCCAACATGTCTGCACTTGTAGCCCAAAGTAAGGCACTACTTTCCACAAATGCCAGTGCTGAACATCATGTATGACTAAATGGGGTGTTATGCCAGGATATGTTTAAAGATTTGACAGTATTTCCACATTTGTAGAATACTTGACCAATTTGAGATCTGAATTGTGTAATAATACATATTAAAATAATCTTAAGGGCCAGAAGTTTAATGCTTGAGGGTCGGATTTGACATCGCATACTCCTGATGCAGGCTTCGAGAAAGTCTTCTGCGTTTGAGTGACATGTTACACATTTGCATCTGCGATTCGATCGATAAATAACTTTTCAGTTTTGAGATTGGCTGCGGTAGTCTCAGGCGCTCCTGCTTTTAAATGAGCAGGAGGCGTGGCTGGCCGTTGTCGACACATATTGATGTTTGTGTGTCTACTCAGATTTAGGAATTTGCATGATTCATTCAGTAGGTCTGATCTAGTCAGTAAATTGTCAGCTTAAACTTCTTGACATTTTACCCAGAACATTCTCCCGATGCTCATAATCTCCGTGACGCAGCATCGGAACTAATGAAGACGTCGGAAACTGCCATATGCGTACGTGTTCATTAAAAAAACAGCGTTACATAACTTTTCGGTTTGCTATGCACTCCACAAACAAACAAGAGAGCTAAAACAGAAAACAGGCAGCTACAGAGGAATGAGACTGCATAATGTTGCAGAGGCCGTATGGAGCAAGGGCCTGGGGGGCTGTCGGAAAGGCTCAGAGGATGAAGTGGTTAAAGAAAACTAAAAGTAACCAAACAGAATTCGATAATACTAACAAACAAACAATGGTTAACTCAACATTACCAATATCATAAACTGCTGAATAGGAAATACAAGGAGGGTTACCAAGTATATTGAATTCCAAGATGAGCTACTTGTGATAATGACAGTAAGAGAAACATAACAATACAAACACTATAGTGGCACTGTGCTTCTTTGAGAGTGAGGTGCTTTTCCCGGGCTGCTCTAATGCGGTGGTACATACCCTCCATACAAAAGATTCTCTCCTTTCTATTCACTGAAAGCTGGAGCATCTGTGTTTCCCATTCATTTCCATTAAATAAAAGCGTATACTCTTTGACTAAACTACCAGAGAAAGGGTTTGTCTGTAAAGTAGGCTCAATTGTACGCCTCGGCGAGATAATATTACACACACACATTCAACAAGCTCGTTAAATTGGGCTGGCACCATGTTTCCCCTGTTTGCGTTGCCAAACTCGCAAGTCTTAGCTTTTCGGAGTGTAATTTATTTGGAATCTGATCTCAGGCAAGTGAGAACCATGTTTACAGAATTAATGAATTATTTCTTAAACGGTGTCAGGATTTAAACAACAAACAGAATGCTTTGACTTTGTAAGCTCTCACTAAACTGTACATTCGCTGAGCGGTGTTGAATTCCCAGTCTGTGAGCGGTTTGACTGTTTCAGAGAGAGTTTCAGAGAGTTCAGTGACAGCTCTGCGTGTCTCCTTTACGCCTGTGAGCGAAAAAGGGATACATCTGAGGTAGAATGAAAAAAGCAGATTTCAGTGTTCGATATAAGAGTGTCAGATGAGCGATATTCTCCTCTGAGGTGTATAGACTGAACTCTTAAGCGCTGTTTTAGTCTTGCTAACGTTACAGCCACAGAATGTGAATTAAGAGCGGACTAATTATAGCCTCCTTCCTGAAGCCGTGAGGAAATGGCGGCAGGCTCAGGTAGTTCCTTGTCCTCTAATGGACTTTCCATTGAAACTTTTTTGCTCCTGTTGAAGTCATTATTGAACACAGGCTCATCATTCAGACCTCCGCGTCTTTGTTTTCACACTCGCAAGCGCTCCGAAGCTTGTATCGCTCTTCCTGAAGCAGATTGCTTCGAAACACTACGCTGGAGCCTGTTTCGGAAACAGCTGGTCACGTGACTAAAACTTGTCAATTGTCTCGAGAAGGGTTTCACTCTGCGGGTCGTTTTTGAGTGTGTCCATCGGCAAGGCGCTAAACCACCAATGTGTTCTGGTCCATATTATAGTGATCATTAGTGATAAATAAATGTGCTGCATTTCCCCTGTTTCCCGCATTCATGTGTTAGTTGTCTGCGCCAAAATGTGGGCCAGCCAGAATACACAATTTTCCAATTGTTTGCACATTCCTAGTTTTGAAGAGACTAGGATTTTGTCTAGTGGATGGCTGGCAAGTGAGGGAAACAAATGCCCTATGAGGTATTTCCTTGAAGTCCATAAGTTCATCCCCAAGGCAGCCATAGAGGGAGACATGGGCTGGGAACCCTGTGTGGTGAAACAGTGGGCTGAAATGTTAAGACTTTGGAACCGTCTTGTTCAATTACCGGAGGATAGACTCACTAGGAAAGTCTTTAATTGGGACAAAACTCATAAATGTCCTTGGTCTCAGGAGGTCCTTCAAATATTTATAAAAATAAATTCACAATCATTGTTTTGGAATAATTTACAGTGTATAATAACAAACCACAGGCAGATACTATTTGATCATTACAAAGAGCAGTGGACAATTGAATTGCTAAGCAAACCGAAATTGAGAACTTGCATTCAGATTAAAGACTGTTTTTAAACAGAGATTTATGTGAAATTTGAAAAGAGGACAGATGTCTTTGTGTGCTCAGCTCAGAGCAGGAGTGCTGCCTCTAGAGGTGGAGGTGGGTCGTTACAGAGGGGTCCCTGAAGAGAATAGACTTTATAATGTTTGTGATCTATGTGATTCATCCTCCTTTGGTGGAGGATGAATTCCACTTTATGTTCTATTGTCCATTGTATAATGATTTAAGAACAGCTTTGTTTGAAAGAGTTGAATGAAATAATCCTGATCTATTTTGGTTGGCAGAAGGTAATATGTTGAGTTGATTATTTAGAAATATTTTTTTTGCTTGGCAAGATATGTGGAGAAAGCATGGACAATGAGATTGAAAGCTTTGTATCCAGATTCTTGATTTTTCTGTGAAATGTATATTTTATATTGAACATATTGTTTAAATGGCCGTCTTCTAAATTATGTTTATAGTGTCTTATAAGCCTATGTGGGCTGGGCACATACTGTACGTGCATGACACTTAAATACAAATATTCATTTATTCATTCATTCATAAGGAGCGGTATCTACTGCAGTTAGTTCTGACCTGCCCTGTATAATACAGCCATCCTGCCTCGGAGCAGCAGAGCGGTAGGTGACTGAGTCGATCCCACCCATTGAAGCTCCATGTTACAAAGGAAATGACCCTTATTTATTGTCCTGTGATTGATCTGATGTTTTAAACATCAATATCAGGCTGTTTTTGCAAATAATGAAAATGTCACACGCCTGTTTGAAACTTTTCTTGCACACATGATTGTGTTGGTGCTTCATTCGTGTTCATGAGAAGTCACAATAATAAAGTTTGTCCACAAGAGGTCAGTGTTCAAACAGAATAAGCGTCTCAGAAGCTTCGAACCTTATGAGATTTTTTGCCCGGAAAGCCTGGAACGTGTTACAAGGGCCCATCATGACTATATTACTTTTATTACTGACTGTTCTAAATAATGTATCCAAAAACACAGCCAAATTGCTAAAACATGAATGAACTTTAGTTACCCCATGTTGAACACTATAATAAGAGCCACCCTCAATTAGACCATTCTTAATTTACACTCTATAGTTTCAGCCCAGCACCATGAAAAGAGGGACATACGGACATATCATGCATACAGACAATTCAATTTGAGTGTCTAAGATTGGATCCGGTGATATGGATTTGACCAAAAAAAAGATAATTGCATAGGACACTTTCAGGGTCTATCTATTCTGCAACAAAATTCCCAGAAACATAAATCGAAGTGCTTTCTCTGAAGGAGAAACCACCAAGTAAACAGCATTACTCAAAGCTGTGTGAATGAGGTTTCAGCATGGGACTATGTTCACTTTGTTTTCAGCCTCTGCAGTGCTATTGTGTTGGTATTGATATTGATATCAAAACAGAAAAGTCTGGCTCGACGCTCCTCTGGTTGATATCTGTCTATGTATTACTCATCACTGGGTTCTTATTGGGCAAAACTGGTGCAAAGTGAAAAATAATTGTATTACTAATTATGGATACTTTGTGATTTATGTTCCACCCTTCTTCCCATTCTGTGTGATATTTTGTGTAAGGACTTCCCTCCCGGACCCGTGTTACAAAATAAACTTCCATTTTCCTCCCAGGCCTCGGCGTAGAAACAGAATTTGAGCCTAGCACGCGGACAGCTACAGAAATTGGCGTTCAGCACCGCGGACAGCTCCGCAGAGACCGGTGCACTGACAGACGCCCGACTGAGGCGCCATTAAGGCAAATCACTATCATTTCTCCAGAGATCTTTCTGTCTCCAGCCCTAACTCACAAGGGGTGCTGAGGTAATCACTGACTGTTAACTGCCCCAAACCCTAGACATTTAAAACTGCTGTTCAGGGAAGCTATAGTTACAGGTAGGGATGTCAAGATTAACCGGTTTTACGATTACCACGATTATAAAAGACGCGGTAGGTTATCCGTAAGAATTTCAGAAGCCACGGTTTACCGCGGAAATTTTTCACGCTGACGCACGAGCCTCTGCACGCCATAAACAGCGCGTAAACTCACCCGTAGTTGAGCGAGGCAGAAGGACGCTCTCCTCCAGTGTTGTATCCACCCAAAAACGATTGAAGTCAGCAGAGTGGGACCTCTTTAGGATCCAAACATGACCAAGGCGTTGTTGTTGTCGATGGAACATCCGTTATGCAAACACTGTCGTCAGAAGTTGCAGCAAAAGCCGCCCGCTGATATCGGCTACGTCGAATATAAACAACATCTTGGAGATAATCCTTCGCTGTAAATGTCCAGGTCAAGGTAACGAACTGCATAATTCCCAAAAACGTTGTCCAAATGTTGGAAATAGCCGCCACAACTGGCTCAGGATGTAAACAAAAAGCTAACGCGCTCCGCTCTGCTTCAGCGTAACAGAAAGGAAGTGAAACCGCGCACATGTGGAGATCAGCTGTTCAAAAGAGTCTCTTTAGTCATTTTGTAAACACGTTTCATTCTCTGTTCATCAAAACATCTGACAAATAATTAAGCAGCAGCAGAACTTTAGAGAACAGGAAACCTAGCCTAGACTGTGGCCTGATAATATATAGTAAAATAATTATGATAATTATGGTCATTATAAAGAAGTAAAGTTGACATTGTTTTGTATTATTTATTGTAGGCAATTATTTAATGCAAAACCATCTTAAAACATTTTTCATTTTTAGAAACAGTGAATGTTTACAAGTTTAAGTATTAAAAAGCTTTTTAAAGACAAAAACTAAAATATCAGTTATTTCCTTTCATTTGGTCGATAATCGTGAATAATCGTAAAATCGCAATATTTTCTTTCACAATAATCGTGACTCAAAAAATTGAAATCGTGACACCCCTAGTTACAGGTTTGGCAGAATGCGCAATACATGGTTAGATAGGTCAGATGAGGTAAAATTCAGGAGTGTGTTTTGAATTGGGGGGTTAGACACTGCCAACATTTAGTCTATCGCATAGTTCCTTTTAGACAAAGGTTCTTGAGTCATCATCTGTACGCTGCAGTTGAAGTGTTCGCCTCTCATCCAAGAAGCTTCGTAAATGTACAGGTGCTCGTCATATAATTAGAATATCATGAAAAAGTGCATTCACTTCTGTTATTCAACTTAAACTGTGAAACTAAATATATGATAGACTCATTACATGCAAAGTGAGATATGTATAGCCTTTGTTATAATTTTGATGATTATGGCTCAGCTTGTAAAATAAAATTAGAATATTTTGAAATAGACTGTAAGCCATAATCATTAAAATTATAACAAACAAAGGCTTGACATCTGTCACTTTGCATGTAACAAGTCTACATCATATACTAGTTTCACATTTTAAGTTGAATTACAGAAGTGAATGCATTCATGATATTCTAATCATATGATCGCATTCAATACAAAATCCTTCTCCTTACCTACAAATCCCTCCACTCCCTGTCCCCTCAGTACCTGTCTGACCTCATCCACACTTACACTCCGTCTCGGTCGCTTCGCTGCTCATCCTCAGTCCAACTCACCGTTCCCCACACCAGGTTGCGGACCATGGGAGACAGAGCCTTCTGTGTCCAGGCCCCCACACTCTGGAACTCACTCCCTTCACACATACAAACAGCTGATGATATTGGTCATTACAAATCAGTTCTGAAAACACATCTGCTCAAATTGGCTTTTGACCTTACTTAGCGTCAGTCCAACAACCCGCTAGTTCTGTGTGTGTGTATGTGTGTGTGTGTGCGTACTTGCGTGTTGTGAAGCGCTTTGGGTGTCTTGAAAAGCGCTATATAAATCCAAGAGATTATTATTATTATTATATGACGAGTACCTGTATGTGACAGATACAAAGCCATGGGTTGAGCGGCAGAGGAGGAAACAGCCCCAAACGCTTCTCCTTCCCCTTGCTCTTTGAATCAGAATGAGTGAGAAATTTGTGTCGCAAATCAAAGTCCCCCTATAGTCTGTTTCCCTCGCCTGGTCAGCCATCCACGCCTGTCTTCAAACGCAGGACTTAGTAAAGAATAGGAAAAGTGTTTATTCTGGCTGGCCCACAGCCTGGCGCCGACTCTTTCACCACATGAACACAGTTAAATGGGAAATTGGGGAAATGCAGCACATTTATATATCACTAATGGCTACCATTGCTATATAGACCAGAAAACATCTGTGGTTTAGCGCCTCGCAGCTCAAGGCAGCGCAGTGAAACGCCGATGACCCGCTTTGAGACACTGAGCGCCAGGTTTTTTGCCCATCACTAAATATATAGAAAGATATATAGTAGAGACTGTGAGGGGTTTTTCTAAGCCCGATGCCGACATGCACCGCTGATTGAACTGCGACAGTAGGGGGTGCTGCATGAGGGGTATAGGGCTGATTTATTCAGATATTCATGTTTAGTCCTTTAGAGAGAGCTCGTCAAAAATCTGAAGATTCCAAAACAAAAAAAGGCTAAATTAAAATTATACGCATAAGTCTACAACATGAAATAGGTGTACAAACTTGTGACCAATTTTCACCGCGATGCTATCACTTTTAGTTCCGGAGATATTGTCCTTTTTATTGAACGATATCAGCCGATAACCAATATTGTAAAAACAAACAAATATCGCCCATATCGGTCGGGCCCTAATCACTAGTAATACATTGTTCATCCCTACATTCAATTAAAAGCAACATAAATTGTCATTAACAGGAATAACATTGCACTGGGGGAAAGTGGAATTCTGCTCACCAACATCTGACTTTGAGTTGTGTAAGGACAGATTCAAACTCACATTCCCTTGCCAAGAGTCGGATCATTTCTCTCTAGTGCCATTGGACAGCTCCTCCGAGGCCCATACAGAGAAACCTGTGCCATTACGCCCCAATCACTTCCCTTCAGATTTCTATGTCTCCAGCCTTCGAACCACAAGAGGCTCCCCAACATTAGCACTACCCGTAACCTTCCCTCAAAACCCTGCCAGACATTTTGAACTCCACTCTTCCCAAGGACAATACAAGGTTACGTTCACTTCTCAGTGGCTAAGTGACCCCTCCCCACACACACACAATAAAACTCAATCAATATCTTCAAAAGATCCGGTTTCATTTCAGCACAAACCCACATCTCTGCCTTTGAAACAAATGTCAGATGTTGCTCGTGGTGGTGGGAGCGTCGCGGAACAAACCGAGCAGCAGCTGTAGCCTGACATTTTGGTCTTCTGGGGATTCATGTGCTCCGGTCAAATTACAACCAGTCATGTGTTATGCCTTGAAATGGAATTTAAAACAAATGCTCGGTTTCCATTAACATCTCCAATGACTTGCATAGAAGTGGCCTGAAGACATGTTACTGGGATCTAGTTGAACTTCACTTTTATGGAGTATTCAAATGCAATAGGAGCATGTAATGATGAGGAAGGGCAGCTCCAGGAGATGTTTCATAATACGAGCGATCGCTGTTGTTGTTATCATAGATTGCGATTTTCGCCTGATGTTTTGGTGAATGGTAAGGCAACAGCTTATCCAGGTCTTTTACTGTATAAACTTAACAATCTGTTAAAGTGCAAGTGAACATTATTGTGAACATTATTTTTGCCTATCATAGAACTATTATCAGTTATTTAAAACATCACATTGGGATTGCTCGCATAGATGAGCATGCTTTGTCACAATAAATACTCTTACAATCAGCATTAGAGTATTTGTAAAGAACACATGTACTATCTTCTACCTCCAAGACAAGCAAACAGAGCATTTATGGGAGAGAACAAGATTAGGAATATTATTTTAAATATCAGCCAATATCGTCTGACAAAAATGCTCAAAGTCATAGAGACTTTGTTTTGTTGCATTGGAAAGATTTAAAATGAGTCCTCCCACAACTTCTGTTATTACACATATTTCGTATATTTTATGATGTAGACTTTTGCCTATAACCAGTGGTGGAAAGTAACAAAGTAAAAAGTACAAGTACAAGTAAAAGTACAAATATTATTTTTACTTTTTTACTTTACTTTAGTAAATGTTATGATGAATACTTTATACTTTTACTTCACTACATTTTAGAGCCTGTCTCTGTGCTTTCTACTCCACTACGTTTTTAAATTGTGTTAAAAGTAAAGTATTTTACTTTCAAAGTGACCTCTTTACGATGAACTGGTTTAGTCCCAGTTTGGACTTGGTTTAGTGGTTTACTCCTTTAGACCTGGTTTAGACCTGGTTTACTTCCTGTTTTTGACCTGGTTTAGTAGTTTACTCATTTTGAAAAATCCTGCACAATAAACTCTTAAATACTTTTACTTTTTACTTATAAAGTACATTTTACAATGCATGCTTTTGTACTTTTACTTAAGTAAAGATTTTATCAGATACTTTTACTTTTACTTAAGTATATTTTTGGTCCTGTATCTGCACTTAAATAAGAATATTTAGTACTTCTTCCACCACTGCCTATATTCTAAACATATTCTAAACAGAGAGTAGAGCGCGGTCGTCTTGTGCTCGGAGGATCGGCAGTTCGAATCCCGCAGGTGCACACTGTCATTGTGTCCTTGGGCAAGACACTTCACCCACCTTGCCTCCAGTGTCTGCGCACACTGGTGTATGAATGAGAGTGGGAATGGGTGAGTGGTTCCTTGACGTAAAGCACTGTGAGTGCCTAAAGCAGGTAGAAAGGCTCTGTATAAATGGGACCATTTACCATTTAACAGAAAGTCATCAAGACTTCTTCTTTTTTTTTGCATTGGAAAGAGCTCAGCCAGCTTTATAATGAGTCCTCCCACAACTTCCGAAGCCTCAGGCGAGCGGAGAAGCATCGCAGTGAAAATCAGTCACAAGTCACCAATTTTATATATGTTATATTGTAGACTTTTGCTTATAATTCAAAACCATAAGCGATAGAGACACTTCTTTTTTCTTCGTCTTGTGGGGGAGGACCTGCTGATTTTTGTCTTTCAAACAAGCTCTCTCTGAAGTACCTACTAAACATGAATGTCATGAATAATCAGCCTCATATAGCGGCCCCTGCTGTCACAGTTCAACACTGACACGTTTAGAAGCAAAATACACAGAATTATAGATGACACTTTTTTCTTTTTTTATTTGACCAAAAATATCAGCATTGCATGTCGCCATTAGCCAAACAAAATCCCCAATAATCTACATCGGCCTTAGAAAAAACCACATCGGTCGACCTCTATTAGATATATTTCCATATATTTCAATAATTGAAACATTTGCTATAATAATAAATGTTTAACTATTTATTATTAAATAGTTATAGGCTATTTAACACAATTACTAAAATAATCGGCCATATCGTTATCTGACCCCAATAATTTACATTTCTTGTTTCAGTCGGTGTCAATACTTTATATAAATTACAACTATATTGTGCTTATGAGTAAATTCACAAACCTCAAAGTCACCACCAGATGCTTAAAGAGGGGGTATTAAGCTTTTTTCAATCACATAGCACCAGTCTATAGCATACTACAATGATGACGTAACCTTCTGTTGGTCTGTATATGCAGTAAATTAAAATAACTGCCTTGAATAAAATTGCTCCCTCAAAATGGCTGTACTGAACGTCTTGAAATAGGCCTCTGTCTCTTTAAGAAGCTTTCCGACACGCCCCCTTCAGCACACTGCTGTGGCATCTAAACAACACTACTGTGCGGGGAGGGGGCTCTGCTGAGCTGAGGAGCAGTGGTTGGTGGCTTGGCTGGTGACGAAAGGTCCAGAGGCGTCTCCAGGAGGTGGGGGCGTTCCTAGGAGGACTGAGGCATAGCTACACCTAAAATGGCTGCCGTCTAAGTTTTTACTGATTACTCAAAATATGTGAATGAGCCAAGGCAACACTCCAGGCATGTGTTTAATGAGGGAATGACATAATAACATGATATAAAGCTTGAAACAGTCGATTCTACCTAATACCCCCCTTTAAAAATGCTTTAAACAACAACACAATCGCTAATCTCTTGAAGACACAAGATTCTTCGTCGTGTTTGTACAGTATGAATCTCCAAAGATGTCGCTCTCTAACAACTGCCTCCGCTCTCGAAGCCGTTGCTCCCCAATTTGCACCCAGACCCGGAACAGATGAGCCACGTATTGCATTTCAGTCAGCGACATCTGTGGAAATCCTTGTTTTTTCTCCCTCCTTATCCCTGAGAGGTGCAAAAACGCCCGCGCGCACTTGAACGGGAACATATGACAGAGCGGGGACGTCTAAATCAAAGCGGATCCGAGTCCACGCGACAAGGGCGCGATCCCCGTCAACACAAAGACACCGTTTATCTGACAGGGAGACGGAAGATCCGACCCCCGCAAAGGGAGACAATGTGCGACACGCAATCAGCCGTGATGAGTTATGTGGCTGCGCCGCGGTGCCCACTCACCGGAGGAAGGCGGAAGGAAGACATCGAATGGATAAATAAGAATTAGATGGAAGATAAATCTACGTCATGGCACTTCACATGTCTAGACTGGTGATGGAGGGGGAGCTGGTTCAGAGATGGTTCTTACGACCTAAAACCATTCTTTAGGCTACATCAGCATTTACATTGTAAAATACACCACCTGGACTTTCTTAGGTTTAGGTTCAGCAACACTATGTGCCCAAAAAATGAGATCAGCTGACAAACTGAACATCCTGAATGACCAGGTTATTCCATCAACAGATTTCGTCTTTCCTGATGGCACGGGCATATTTCAAGATGACAATGCCAGGATTCATGCGGCTCCCATTGTGAAAGAGCGGCTCAGGGAGCCTGATAAATCATTTTCACACATGGATTGATCACCACACTGGAACAAATTACCATCTTAAATTAGATAAATTACTTAAAGAGTAACTAACCCCCCTTCCAGAGCCTCTGCCTCAGAGCCTCAGATTTGAAAATCTCAACAGGGGTGGGTGAGGGGGTTTGGGTCTGTGATTGACAGGCCTGAGTCATCTGACTTTTATTTACTTCAACTCGTAAACAAAGTCCAAGCATGGAGTTCCAGCGACTACACAGTAGTACAATACAGTACAATAAACAATATACACTAAAATTACACACGATATTGAACTCTAAAACCAATACTAACAAATGTCCTAAACTAAAATCAGCTAACTAATCTAGCAATAAAAGCAACTAAAACTACAATATTCAACAACAACGGTATAACACTACACCATTATTTATAATACAAAAGCTATGCTAAAAAAAATCTACCTAAATGCTATAACTAATCGCAAACCTGACAATCGATGAAAATACTCTCTCGCTATTCCTTCTCCAACTCGCTACGGGGGCGTGAGCGAGACTGGGCCGCTTTTATAGCCAGAGCGGCAACTGACGTCAGGCTTCACGCCTGCGCAAATAGTGGCGCTAAATTCAAAAATCAAATGCAGTAAAGACAGATCGCCTGTAGATGGCGCCTCACTGACGGTTTTAGGCATAAAGTTGATCTTTCAACTAATTTGCACTAAAGTGCCAAAATTATGACCAGGATATGTAGACAACACTATTGGACACTCATTTATACAGTTTATCAGCAAAAAAAGTGGATTTGAGGGTGAGTTTTCCTTTAAAATTGCTTGAAGAAAGATAATTTAAGTTGAATTTGAGTCGGTTTGAACAAATATAAGATCAGACAAAAATGCTAACGCCAATGGAACAAGCAGAAATCGCACTTGAAATCAGACAAATTGACTTTTAAAATGATTTATTTTCCACTTGATAAATAATAATCTGAATTAAGAAACAAATGTGCTTTGCTTGTTCCATTGGCAATAAGAGGTTTTATCTGAGACCAGACAAAACCTTCTCAAACTTTAGATTGAATCTCATTAATTCATGTTCTTTTTATGTAATGTCTTCCTTAAAATGATGATTGTTTTTCCAGAGCACAGAATCCAGATGTTAACTCCATTGAGAATCTTTGGGATGTGCTGGAGAAGGCTTTGTGCAGCGGCCACACTCGCCCATCATCAATAAAAGATCTGGGCGAGAAATTAACACGGGGTCTTTTGACATTGCAGAGGTTTATTGACTAGTGCGTGCTGTAATCAAAGCTAAAGGTGGTCCAACGAAATATTAGAGCGTACCAACTTTTTTATTATTTTTTTTGGTCAGGCAGTGTATAAATATTTAAAAAATGGATATATAAGAATTAAAAAAATAGTAAGACTGAGACAGAGACTCATCAGGATTGTGTCTGGAGCACCCTCTGTAGGCAGCAGCAGGAAAATTGTGTTGTGTTGAAAACTAGAATGGTTATGGAAATAGTGCTTTAGACATGTGCAGGACAGTTTTGTGTTCCATCTATGATACACAATTAACGTGGAGCCACTCATCGCATTAAAGCAGTAGAAGAAAATCTACCCACGTAATCAGGGTGATTTGAACGGCGTGAATGAAGTGAAATAAAGGGTATGTCTCTTTTAAAACACAGATTACTCGCTTACGACGAACATACTGCATTTGCTTATGCCTAATGTGTTCAAAGATCGCATGTAATTACGGAGAATGTGAGGAGAAATTGACTTTAAACTTATTTATGGGAAGGATGTGACAAAAGCATCTGTCGTTTGTAGAAAATGAAAAAAAAAGGCATTAAAAAAACATGAGATTTAACCTCCCGTGCAAAGAAGAAGAGATTACCCCGAGAAGCCTCAGTCTGTCACAAATACGTTAGTGCTTCAACCAAAACTGCACTGTCATTGGTTTGAGTCCATTGAACAAGTGTCTAATGTCTCCTTAAGCAATGTTCAGCAATTACTGTATGTGCTCTCTCTTCCTCTCACATCCAAGCATGTACAAGGGAAACATTCAAATGGAAAGGTTCAGATTGAATGTAAGTGATTAGCCACTCATTGTTACCTATGCTTCCTGTAACAGTTGGAACGGGCTGAAGCCTCCTCCATATGTGATGTTAATCAGTGAATTATTTACACCAATGGAATGAAATATGGATGACCCGCACACGTTTTATAAGAATGGCTTTGATTGAAGAAGCTCTTTTCATTCGCTCTTCACTTCCCAATAAGATTAGCTAGACTTGTATGAATAATAATATTTCCTCAAGGATTACGGGGTGGACAGTTCCGGGTAGACGCGTGTTAACAACTTGATGTGTACCAAATAAAATACAAAATAAAAGTCTCTACTGTCTGTTGGACCGCCTTTAGCTTTGATTACAGCATGAATTTGCCCTGGCATGATTTCAAAAAGCCTCTGTAATGTCAAAAGATCATACATAAAGATGCATACATTTTTACATCACTGTACTGATAATGGGAGAGTGTGACCACTACGCCAAGCCTTCTCCAGCACATCCCAAAGATTCTCAAAGGGGTTAAGATCTGGACTCTGTGGCGACCACTCTTTCACCATGTGAGCCCGCTGAATCCTGGCATTGTCATTTTGGAATATGTCCGTGCCATCAGGGAAAAGAAATCCATGGATGGAATAACATCAGGATGTTCAGGTCGTCAGCTGATCTCAGTCTTTGGGCACACAGTTTTGCTGAACCTAGACCTGACCAACCTTAACTTTACTTTACTTACTAATCTTTATTTAAGATACAATGTACAGAGACATTAGGCTCATAGAGACAGAGATGTACTGCATCAGATTATAGATAAATAGCTAATGTGCGCCTGTAGTCCCTGGATACAAAATGAATTAACCGTACCATAATGCGCTAAACTTCCCCAGCATTAAACACAACTTACAGTCACAAACATCAGAGCCAGACAGTTTCGCAACTACCAGACATCAACCTCGCACAACACTTACCCAATTACGCTATTCCATTTCACTATTTAGAATGCATCAAATTAACGAGAGGCTTTAGCTCAAGGCAAAAGTCTCCAACTCAGCAAATAACTTCTCAAAAGAGGATTCAGAAACATTTTTCAAAGGTAGCATTTGTAATACTCCTGTCCCCTGTTTTGAATATCTCAAATTGGATCAGATTAAATTAATATTGTTGAATGGAAAGGAAAACATTAATCATGGACATTTGGGGGATTACGTGTGTGTGCAAAACGGAAGCACGAGCTGAGCACATTAGGCGTGGAAATCCTGTTATCTGGTCGTGTCATCAGCTTCTTTGCAGCTGTAATACTGCCTCCCCAAAGGCCTTCCTCCGCGGGCTTTGATGATGAAGACATAGGTGCGCTGCGTATTGCTGTGGACAGCTTGTGTGCCGGCTGACTGCTGTTTTAATGCACTCTGGTCTCCGCTCATGGTAGGTGGCATATGGACCGGGGTGGCTCTTGCATCATGGATGGCTGCCTTCTGCACCTTCATGAATTATGGAATTTGGCAGCGATATGCAAATGCAGGCATTAGCCTACTTCTCCCCCTACTACTGTAACTTGCCATGGTTTATCTATTATGTATGAACACAAGGGCAGTGGAGAAGAGGTCCTCGCGGCCAAATTCATCTCCTTATCATTTTATTCTAATCATGATGGTATGAATAGCAAGAGCGTTTGAAATCCCCACGTATCATTAGGCCGCATTTGGTCAGTCTTGTTCCCTTTGATGCCGAATTTGACCGGGGATGCTCCGATACCACTTTTCCTGATCGGATGAAAGTATTTTAAATGGAGAACTGCCGATACTGAATGCAGATGCGCGGCGGTGTTTAATATTTATGAAGCGCACAGTGGATTTCAGGGCCGCGCTGGAGTTCTGGATGTTTTGTCAGTGATTTGTTTCAAGCGGGTCGGATCATTGATGTGCAGTTTACGTGCCAAGTGTGTGCGGAAAGAAGAAGGCGGAAGGGCAGAAAAGTCCTGAAGGAACATTTCAGGACGGCCATAATTTTCATAAAATCATCTAACCCCATATAAATCATGTTTGGCTCATTCGTCCAGGAATTTTCATTTTAAAGGCCCTGCACTTAATAATCTTTTCTCATTAGTAGTCAAATAAAATCACTTTTGTCCTTCCGTACATATAATATGCAGTGATATGCTTAAAGATTGTCTATGTTGAAGCCACACTGTGCAACATTTCATTCAATGAATAAATATAAGCATTTATGTTGAGCTAAAGGCAGCCAAATAAGATTTAGGTCGTCATCCAAATCCATTTACCCAAAATAGCATGTTCTAGCAATAGGAGCTTGTTTGTAATTGCTGGCAACAGTTCAATCCAAAATGTTATGCAGTGTGCATTTTTATTAATTGTATAAGCTTGAATTCTCGTTTTTGGTATAGCATAACGGTGACTGTGACTTTAAAATGACCCTGAATTTGTGATTTGTGAAACATGCTCAAAAAACATCCATATGAAGAATTGGCCTGTTAGAAATGTGTGAGGAAAGACAGGAGTGAGTGTGGATATGTTTGCCTGTCTTTAAATGTGGTCAACAATGGTAAGTATAGGGCCTTTGAGGCACATGTTTTGAGGTGAATGCTCTTTTAATGAATTTACAGTTTATTACAATCTATTGACTGGGTGAAGTGCATATGACAGGTTTTAATGCTTTTGGAAAAAATATGACTTATTTCGATGGATAATGATCATTTTATTTTAGTCCCCTCCTGGAACCGCCACCTTAACTGGTGGAGGGGTTTGAGCGCCCGAATGATCCTGGAGCTCTGTTGTCGGGGCTTCGTGCCCCTGGTAGGGTCTCCCATGGCAAACAGGTCCTAGGTGACGGGTCAGACAAAGAACGGTTCAGAAGCCCCTTATGAGAGACCAACAGGCCCGGTTCGAACCATGAGGCCGTCCTTCTGTGGACCCACCACCTGCAGGAGGAGCCATAGGGCAGGTGTAATGTGATTTGGGCAGCTCCAACAGCCGCCCCCACGACCCGGCAACGGACAAGTGGAAGAAAATGGATGGATGGATGGATGGATGGATGGATGGATGGATGGATTTTTATTTTAGTGAAGCATCAATTTTATGAAGACATGTTGGGCAAAAATATATTTTTGTTTGAGTTTTTAAGCTACTGACAGGAAGTGACATAGATAGAGGTAAAGGTCCAGAGCAGTTTGACTCATTTCCCATTGACATAACATGGCCTCTACCTATGTCACTTCCTGTCAGTGTCCAATAAGGAAGCAAAACTATAAACATCACAAAAATTGTTGAACTAAAGAAAGCTGTTTTTTATGTTGTTTTTTAGCAAATTCCTTAATAACTAATGATAAAATATAAAAAATGTGTTTTATGCACTTTAAGTATGTAATGCAATGTAAATCTTAAATAGATCCTTTCATTTGTCATTGTAATTTAAACTGAGCTGTGATTCACTATTTTGGGATTGTAATTCTTACCTTACTTGACCCGGCCTGGCAGTACATGTATTGACAGTGGGCCTGTGCCATGTCCGCTGTGCCGGGAGAGAACAAGCTCCTGATCAGGACTGAAAGCACAGAGCGAATGCCTCAGAGTGCTGCACATCTCCAAACTGAGGGGAGAGAAGAGAGTTTGCCTCCACACTCAATTGCCAAGCTCCTCAAAATAACAATGGCTTGTGCAGGATTTAGAAGCGCCGCAAGATACGGGGGGGAATAAGCATGAAGTTGTTGCTAATCCTCTAATTCCCCCCCACAAGGCAGGAGGCGAAACACCAGCGCGATCACTGATCAGTCCACGGGGGAGGCACCGAATCCCTGCCAAGGCACCAAATCCAAACACGGCTCGGGCATTACCATCACAATGTGGGACGGGGATTGTTCTGACCCGGTCTCAGCAGTGTAAATATACAAACAGGCAGCGGGAATCCAATTTGGAGGTCAAACAGCAATTCAATTTTCAGTTCAGCTGTGTGCAATGGGCTAATAACAGTGGTCGTCTGCCAATCTAATGGCACACCACTTCATTACAAATCACTCTCTACAACTGTATTAGGCCGATACCCTCACTCACCTGTTAGAACCGTTAGAAAAGATGTACAATTAAAAAAAAACAAGCAAGTCGGCAATCAAAGAATAGAAATAACGACATATGTACGCGTCTCAGTGGAGAAAGCAAAAATCTATCACTCGAAATAAACAAAATATCTTAAAGCAGTACTAAGTAACTTGTTTACCTTAATACTTCCTTTTCGTAGTCCCTCTGGGTGTAATACAAGTGTTAATGGGATGATTGGGGGGTCTTTCATCTCCCCCTGGTGTCTCTTGCCAGAAAACCACAATTGCAACTTGCCTGCCACCGGGTCGGAGCAGCTGGGTTGCAGGTTCTAGAATGTGACGATGTCACCGGACCCAGTGGGGGGCAGGAGCCAGTTTTCCTATTAACTGCATTACACTTTCACAAGTCGTATCTAAAAAGAACATTAATTTTATGAATTACAAAAATGATTAATATCAGTCACTGGGTCCATGATCTCTCTGTACAAGACCAAAAATGTCCTAAATAACAAAATAATTTTACCTCTATATAATATTATAGGCCTTTAGAACGCTCTGATGTCACCTGCAACCCAGCAATACACTCTAATGGAATCACGAAGAAGAGGCTAACAGGCTAACAGGAAAAGCTAACTGCGGGCTAGCGCCACTTAAACAGTATTTACAGCGAAGTTTGAGTGAAAAAATATTTCCATTGTGTAATGGATGTACAATATCCCTCTCTCCTTTGTCTTTTCTGTCAGTGTAGTATTTACTCTCACGGCAATTAATGATAAAAACCCAAAATGCTACGACACCTGCAGTGGCACTTATGGCCTCTAGGGGCATGAGTTACTTAGTACTGCTTTAATATGCATCAACGGTGCAGGAAACAGTGCAGATAATTACTACTGTTTACAACTGCAAGGAGGTGATGCTCGAGTACATGATGGCAGATTGTGTCTCCTTAAACATCAAAATACTGCAGTCACAGTCGAGTTGTTGATATTGATAAAAGCATCGATCTTAAAGCAAAGCCCCACATCTTCATATCTACATCATGACAACAAGCTTGTTTTTTTTTTTTTTCTTTATACCGAAAACTGCGGTCTATACCGTCAAAGCACAACTAGCTTATCATACAACAACAAAATGTCCAGCCAAAGGAAAATGCTCTAATAAGTCAGGTACGCTGCCGTAGATGTGCTGTATAGTGTACAAGCAGACACTGGAAAAGCTGCTTATGTACATCAAGAGAAATATTCAGTTTTTTAGCACTAGTGCGTGAAGAGGGTTTGGAGATAACACACAAATCCCAAACATAATGAAGCCAGTCCCCGGGCTGCAGCGGGAACATCAGCGTCATTAACTCGGATCAAAGTCTGTCACAAAACACATGACAGCTGACAGCGCCTGTTTATTAGCCCCGCACTGAAATGATAATACCTCACACACTAAAACAGGACCAGGCTATTGCTATAGGAGAAGTGCATATATTCACAACAGCTAAAAAGGTGTAACTTTGGGACCACTGACAGGTGACCACCCAGATTATCCTGATGTGTTGGTGCTGGTTAAGCCAAATCTTATTCTTAAGTGGCACATGGAGTCAGTGGTGGAAAGTACCAAAGTAAGGAGGACACATTTTAGGGACTTTTACCATCCTTTAACCAATTACTTTGCTTTCAATGCCACCACATTTTGACATTGTATTTTAAGCAAAAGTATTTTTAATTGTGGTTTGAAAGCTATTACAACCGGCTCAGATAGGTGTTAAAGGTGTAACAAAAACCACAATGTTAAAATAGAGTTTTTAGAATTCAATAAAGATAATTTCAAACAAAGTGGAGGTGAACACAAAGGCTGTGTACAAGTGCAAACATAACCAATAGACACATGTAATCTAAAGTCAATACAAACTTGGGCCTAACAAATAAAAAAACTCGTGACTAGACGTACGAGTGTCACTCAATTAAAGTCACATGAAAGTGAACATGGCCAGCAGCAAGAATATGCAGACGCGTGTGTCCTTGAATAGGTGTGGCCATTCCTGGTAGAGACACAGGGTTGGTCAGTCACTCAGCTGCCGCACCAATCAGGAGGCAGCAGACCACCAGGCCAATCCTACTGCAGGGATTGAAATAATTCCCCAATCAAACATGAGGGAACACAGCCACGATATCCATAGATACAGAAGTGATCTCGTCATAGAAGGTGACGAGGGGAAAAGAGAATCTTTTGTGAAACACAATTATCCACTCTTTTTAGCCATTTTCTGGTGGAACATGAACTTATTTATCACACATAAAGTCAAGTCTAAATATGGATATTTTTTCACGCAGATTGTTCAGTAGAAGTGGAAAAAAAGGCAGTAGCCGCTAATTGTGGACTGTTGAACCACTGTCCTCCTCTCCATGTCTTTGCATCTTTACACACGGTAATGCAGCGGTTAGTGCTCTCGCTTCACAGCTAGAAGGTCCAGGGTTCGATTACCACCTGGACGAGGCCTTGTACAATAGGCCAGGATGAATGATGTGTGTGGGTGAATGTATGGTGGTGGTCAGAGGGACCGTTGGCACAGATGTGTGCAGTCATGACAACGCTTCTGTTAGTCTCCCCCAGGGGAAACTGAAGCTACTAACGTAGCTTACCATCACTGAGAGTGTAAAGCTCGTTGTGACCATGTCTGTGAAAGAATGTCTGTCTTTATATAAATAAAGATTTCTTCTTTTTGAGTAGAAAACTATATCATCAATCCTGCATTTGTTAAAGTAGTTTTTGAATAATTGGAGAAAGTTCAGATTTTTCTTTCTTTGTTTTCTCCCTTAAAGGGAAAACATTTTGGACTATACTGTTGCCATCAGTAAAAAACATGCTCCTAATTACAAGCTCAACATGGAAAATGCTATCACTGCAGTGGGTAAACACAGAATGGAATTGGATGAGAACCTAACCTGTTTAAATCTCAAATTCTGCTGACCTTAGTCAACATCACCGTGCTGTTTTAGGACTTTTTCCTGAACTATACTTTTTATACACATTATTTTAATTGAATTAAAATAACATAGGTATCGAAAAAAGTACCGCTAAGGCACCGGCACCGAAAAGCAGGTATCGTTAAAGTATCTGAAAAAACGAACGGTACCCACCCCTAATTCAGACTAAAGCTGCTTTTTATGAAGAGTATCAGAATTACAGTGTAAGGCAATATTTGGTAAGTCGTCTTTGCCTTATCTACACTAATTCAGCCTTTGTGTCTGGAGGGATATCTTTTAAGCGGAAAAATAAATTAAAGGGTGTCGGGGGGGGAAAAAATCATTGAAATTGATTAGCATTTTTAACAAACAGCACTCCACGCCCGCACTAACAGCCTTCACCCTTTAATTTGCCAAACACAATCTCATCAAAAATTAATCCCAGCCTTGTTATTTCCTATTGCTGCTGATTAGACTCTCCGAACCAGAAAAGCACTGTTGTTGTTCCCGTTTCCTCCCTCCTACACCCCCTGAAGTGCGCTCGAGTGGATAGAGTCGACCAAAATAATACCAGGAAAGTCCACACAAAGAATTAATCCACTACTTTTCCTAATAATCACTCATCTATAATAATAATAATGTAGGCAATACAAAAGACTGGGCCCATTCAAAATACTAGATTTAAAAGTCAATCATTACTGAAAGTATCCACAGAAAAGGCAAACCATAAAGATAGCGCCTACTTTTCACACTTATGATGGGCTTTCCATTAATCACCAAATCTAAATCAGGGCTTAAACCGAAACAAACCAGGTCAAAACTATCAAATCAGGCCCTAAATTAGAACAAAATCATAAACACAGTAGTTGTTTGAAGCGACTTGCACCAATGTGGCTTAGAAGTCCAGAAAATTTCCTCTAAATAAAACCACAAGAAGTTGTCCATGTACCACATCCAGCCAGGGCGGGTATCGTGCTTTTAGCAGGTATTTGGAAATAATCTCGATCATTATCTTACCTTGTTGGTTAGAAAATGTAATATTGATCCAAATCGACGTGCACAATCTCCCGTAGCTTCTCTTCTGATCATCTTTGACTGTATACAGACATACTTAATGCCAGCCATCGCTTATTGTAGCTTGTTGAATCAAATAGAACTCATAACACAGACCATGTGACTTATTTCCAGTCAGATCTTTGCCATGTTGAGAGAAATCCAAGCATGTTAGAATAGTCAGGGTTCAAAGCAAAGCCAAAATTAGCTGTTGTTGGGTGACAGGCTCGTGTGTAAACTCGAGCACACGAGCCTGGATCACCGACGACAGGCGACATCCCTGTTTTTTCCTTACCCGACCTTGTATTGATCAAGGGCTAGGTCTGCATAAATATGCGCAAAGTAACAGTGACACGGTGCTCAAGTCTGTCATGATGAACAGATGAAAGAAATAACAATTTGTAAACTAAAATAGCAGGCTGCGTCTAATTCCCAAATATCTGCTCAGATTAATGAGGGCTATGTTGTTGATATACACCGCAAACTGTATAAGGAAAACAATGGCATATGTCATTATAGTTTAAAATTAAGACATGCTTTTCGGATCCAAAACTCATCGATGCTTCCTTGGCCTCAGTACTGACTCAGAACACATAATGGTTTAGTTTCAGGGCACATATTGCAGATTGGACACGCACGTTCGTTTGGGTTGATCAGTGAAGTATGAAAATAATGAGATACGCTCGTGTCCAAATTGAACTTTCACCCTCTGAGCTTTGCGTTTGACCCGTTTATTGTTTTAATAAAGAAGCTCCATGTTCGGGCAAAATTACATTTTATAATGTGATTGTTACTGTGTCTGTGACTTTCATCTTGGAGAAAAGAAAGTGGTTCTCAAAGACTGGTTTGAACTCCTACATGGCTTTATGCGCTTGTATATGAGTTAGCGAGAATCTCTTTGGTTGTAAAATTTACTTTAACAAAGTCAGTTTTGTCTTGCCTAATTTGGGTGTGTCCAAAGATCTGGTTACATTTCCCCATGGAACAATACATTTGGAACAGTGGGCTAAACTTTTTACCGAGAGCCGCATATTGTAGTGTATAAAGCATGGAGGGCCACAGATCATGGTCTATGCAATCAAACATTCAACTGGGTGCATTTAAGAGAGGCTTATACCCTTCCTGACACCTTTATTTCGGCTTGGAACCATATTGTCAGCTCTGTCTCACAATAACATGTTAGTTTTTGAGGTTTTAGTCATGTGGAATTATTAAAAAGTGCCATCTCCAATGCCAATTATCAGATTGATGGGCACCTCCCACTCTTTGGAAAGATCTAAGCCACCTGGGCTGGTCCACATGCACTGTGGTTCAAAAATGAAAAAAGAATGATCTGAAGAAGGCAATGCGAAACGTTATCCTTAATTAATAAAAATTGGACATCGGCTACTTGAGTGTGCAATGCTGTTTTTTTTATTTATGATGTCTGCCAACTCAACAAGAAGCCTGAGGGCCACTAAACATTGGTCGGAGGGTCACATTTTTCTCCCAAGCCACACTTTGGGCACTCCTAGGTTACGGCAAGAATGGTACAGTTGTTCAGTGCCATTGTTCTGCTGCAAATATGAAGGATAATCGTTCTGGCCACACGTATGTGACAACAAGTGTCTGACCTTTGGGGAAAATGTGTTTTAAGATACTGGTTTGTACATTAAATGCCAAATAAGAAAACTACACTATTATGATGTATGAAATAGTATTCGATGTAATAAATGATATACTGCTATCATAATTATTGCCTCGTGCATAAAGATATTTAACATCATCTCAGTGTTGTCTAATGCCTCTAAACTGCCATAAGATGTTTCACTAATGGGTCTTTAATGTGCAATGAAAAACACATTAGCTTTTATTATTCGCGTTAATCATCTCTTTAAAAAAAACTACTTCTGTCAAAACATGACTTTCTTTGGAAAAGTTTTGAAGTCAGAAAGGTGAATCTTTCAGGCTTTTTTGCTTAACCATCAATGTCTAATGAAGCACTTTCTCTCCTCTCCTTCTTTCTGCTCTTTCAGCAACAAACTCCCTCTGCCCCATCGCCACCGCAGCAGGAGAACCACGTGCTTCCTCAGCCTCTCCACCTTTTAGTATCATTGAACCTCCTACAGTAGTTAAAGTCCTGAATGCTGCAAGTTATTAGCTTTCAAATAACGCATGTGCTTGTGTCCTTGTATGAGGCTAAGGGCAGGTGTTTCGGGAGCCCAGTAATGCAGTGACAAGCTCCAGATGGAATAGCTGAAAACTGCATGAACAAATCAGCGATGCGCACTCAAAGAACATCCCTCACTCTTCTCATTAAAGCTAAAAAACATACAGCTCTAATCAGGAAAAGCTTTGCAGCACCTAAATAATCAGAGCGAGTTCTGCTCAGGAAGGCGGCAAACGTTTTGAGCTCTCGAGAAGGAGCTTGACAGTGCGGGACTACATCAAGCCTACAAGCCATCACCGGACCCCTTCTGAGTAGGGCTGAACGATTAATTGCATTTGCAATTTTATCGCAATATCACACAACGCGATTTCCAAATCGCAGAGGCACGTGATTTTGGCCCAATGCCCATGCAGCTGATGGCCGCGGCCCATAGAAGTGAATGTAGCGGTGAGAGACGGTGGCGACGTCCGCTCCGCAGCGTGCCTTTGTTTACTTCTCAGTCTAGTTAAAGAGTCCCTAAACGGGCGTGCCAAAGCCTTTCCTACCCACAAACAAAAGTCAAAAATTGCGTGAAAGAGGCGGTCTCTGAGGTTTGGGGGTGACATGCGGGGGTGAGTGTGTGGGCTTTGCATTGGCACAATCACAGCAGACTGATTACGTGGGAGGGACTTGGTTATAACCACAGGTACAGGGCAGGACAATGGGCAGGATAATGGGCAGCACCTGATGACGATGTGTGGAGCTGGTGCGGCTTATGACGTTCTGTGGAGGCCGTGACACGTCTCCAGTCAATCAGGAAATTGTAATTTAGTAGCAGAGTTTACCCTGAAGGGGGCGCAACCCATTCGTTTTAAGGCCAAAGTTAGGATTTGACACATGTTTGCGCTATAATGTCAGAATAATGTCAGGGACCAACATTATGAGACACCCATTAGACAGTTTATCAGTAAAAAAACTTGATTTGGTGTTTAGTTGCTCTTTAAGGTGTGCAGCAGATCGTGGATGACAGTGAAAATATCAGCGTTTATGATGCAGCCACCGCAAGGACTATTGCTTTTTTCTCCGTTAGCATTGCGTTAGCCGTTGCGCTAATCACTCAGAGTCCCGGGCCGTGCTGCCCCACGCTCTGATGCACTGATCACAGAAACTCCCTCACCTCCAACTGTCTCTGCCTCCACAGAGATGAAGGTGAGCCTGTGCTGCTTGTAAAGATGTGTTTGCAGCTCAGTTGGGACTTTTTAAAACCTAAAAGGAGGCTAATGTTTGGGAATGTTTGGATGAGAACTTATCTCATAAGCACTGACTAAAACACAATTAAGATGCAAATAGCAAGAAATGATTTAGGCTATTTACAAAAATATTACAGTAGGGTATACAATTATAAAAATGTAAAAAGTAAGTAATACCCAAATAAGTCAGTTGTAAATATTTCATGAGCAATAACATTGTCTCAGTTTGGGCTATAATTTAAGTTATATGCAAAATCGCAATAAAATCGAAATCGCAATATTTATTGAAAAAAATCGCAATATTGATTTATGGCAAAATTCGTTCGGCCGTTCTGCGCTCAAACTGCATTTACCTCAGCTCCACTGGCAGACGCGGCACAAACCAAACAATATGCAAATCAAGCTCCTCAAGCTGTACGTTTCCTTTCCTTACACGAAATCACCTTTAAGTGATAGAATATCCACGCTGAGGTGACCAAAAGCAGGTTTACAGTATGAGCCACAACTATGCACCGTATGTCCAGGAATGAAACAAAGCACAATGATGTTTTTTTTCAATACAGACTAACATTATAACATGGCAGAGAAAAAGCAGAGAGGTAAAACCAAATCTTAGGCTGCTTAGACAAACTTTTGAAAACTCCAGCGGTCACACAAGACAAGCCGCCGTTTTTACATAGAGCCCTCAGCCACAGAGTCACATTTAAATGCCCAGGGAGGCGAGTGAAGTGATTTGCATCCAGTGACGTGTGGGATTTTACCATGGCACCAGCACAAAGCAAGTAGCTTTTTAAATGAAGCGGTAATTACCATCAGTTTAAGTTGTCTCGTCCTTATCGTCGACGTGCAACGTGAGGCTCTGGGGCAAGTTAGAGACAGCTATTTAACATCATCTTTAATCTTTTAATGGACTCTTTTCCAGCCGCATTGCTAGTGTGTGGCTAATTTACATGTTGTCTCCGTTGTTGCAATTGGGTAGCTCATTCGTTGTGACCTCTCCTGCTCCGATTTGTCGAGGTTTTAATCCTAAGGGCGTCATGTATGTGGCCAGTAGTAGCAGAACGATGACAGGTTAAAACCGTTCCATGATATGTGAAAGTTATTCGGTTCGAAGTTCAAAGCAGAAAACGATCCCCCGGCTTTCAGTTCCTGCCCTTAACACGTTTTAAAGATCGGAAAAGGAACACACTTGAGAAATCTTTCGCCCAACGCAAACGGGAGCAAACGCCAACTTTTTAGGTCAGAGAGCGGATTTCCATCTCCAACATAAAAGCGCTGTTTCTGCACTTACATGCATTCACATTCAAAAGGGGCAGCGTGGATTTTGACACATGAAAACTGTTATGCAAAGACAAGACCTTCGTACAATATATGGATTCAGAAACAAAACTGTTGTGCTGGGGTTTTTTTCAAAGCAGTTGTTCTAACCTGCGGGTCAAGACGTTTGCCTGGAATTCGCTGTATTCAAATATTCTGTTTATATTCTTTCCCTCCAGCTCACCCACTCTCAAAAAAGTGTATATATTGTGTGTGCATTTCTTTAGATTTCCAGTTCTTTTGCTCTACTGTTTGCTCTGAAGGACCTTATGTTGAAGTTCTCTGGCTCACAGCTCGTCACGATACACTGAATATGGGTTGACAACTGAAGCATGCATAACAACAGCATTTTAGACAGTTACTCATCCAAAAAAAAAAAGAAAAAAGCATTTTGACGATGTATAATAATCGGCATATTCATTTTCCGGGATAATATTTGTTCCCATCAAAGTGTTGTTGCTCTGAATAATGCGGTGGCTCATCACTTTTACACCGAATGTGTCCACTATTTGGTAAATCTGACAGACAATAAAGTTACCATTCTTTGAGCGCGCGATTTCACTATGCTCACCTTTGTGGACAAGGCAAAGTGCAGACTTAAAAAACAGTCTTTTTGTTAGAGAGAAATTGCAACATCGTTTGGGCTGTGTCTTTATCCGAAAGAAAAACAAAATCGATTCCCTTCAACTTCCACGCCCGCCAAAATAAAAACGTCTCCTTCCTCGTGCAATCGTCTTAACTTTCCAAGACAGCGCACAGTCTGCCCATACGAGTGGCCGGATTCCCTCAGGAGCGCGTAAACCTAATTTATTGTGTGTAGCGTTTTAATTAGTGTGATCAATACTCGATTAGAGAGGATTTAGATGTGCAGCGCCAAAGGGGGAAGACGAGGCGGAATGAGAGTCTCGCCGCTTTGTGCTACAGCGACTCTTGGTCTGCTCTTAATAATTGATACAACAAGACGAACCCCGCCAAAAAGAAAAAGGGGGGAACAACAGAAAAAGGGGCATTGTGTGACAGCGAGAGGCACGAGCGTTACGTAAAAGCGCACGAGTGCAGATGTCAAGTTTGTGTGGGGGGGGAAAGCCTTGAGTTCACACGGCAAAAGTCGAAGTGGATGCGGCGTTACCTTGCACGGTGAGCGGTTCAGGATTCCTCGGGATTGGATGGAGACGATGCACTTTCGCTGCTGTTGCTGCTGCTGCTGCAAGCGCGGGTCCACGTTGAGTCAAATCCAGCGCCCGTGCCGTGGCGGAGGAGCTTCACTCTCACGCTGATGCATCTGGGGTGGTGGGGGAAAGCAGACACCGCGCGCGATGGAAACTCCCGGTCTCGTTTCGCGTCGAGGAGCCCGTGCCGCGTGTGTTATTGTGGATTAGAAAGGGCGGGGGGGAGGGAGGAGAAGAGAGTGCGCTGTAGTTGAGAAGGATGTGGAGAAGAGGTGAGAGAGAGAGAGAGAGGGAGCAGGGAGGAGGAGGAGGAGCCGCGTGCCGCGAGATGAACAGCGAAGGTGCTCTCCCGCTGATGCGCTGAATCCCCCAGCCGCGGAACTAATGCAGTTCACTTAAAAAAACACAAAAAACAAAAAAACAATTGGGGCCTCGAATCTGTGCCCCGAAAATTACATAGCCAGTTACCTATGGATCTGAGCAGTGTGTGTGCCAATATTTCTGGAGCATCATTATGATAACCTACATTCAATCTCCAGTGCATATCCAATCTATGCATTTAGCAAAAGGACCCTGGTTGTGAAGCATCTGAAAATCACATTTGCATCATTAGCTTCACTAACTTTGTTCATAAAAAACCACAAGGCGCACTCTTAGCACTTTATTGCACCTTATACTTTTCCCCGTCAAAACAAAATAATGATTGTTTATATCCTTTATTTAACCAGGAAAGTCCCACTGAGATTAGGAATCTCATTTCCAGGGGAGTCCTGGCCCCAGAAGGGAATTTATTCTACATGTTTTTTAGTGGTAGGGTGTACCTGGAGGAAACCTATACACGGGGAGAACATGCAAACTCATTGCAGAAAGCCCCCGTCCACCGTGCCACCAGACTGTGATGATAAACAAAACAACGAAATAGTACCTGTAATGTCGCATTGTTCCAGCCTCTCAAACCTTTCAAACAGATATCACGTCATGAAATAGGTATAACTCTGGAGTACCTCAAGGCCTAAATCAAGACTAGACCAGCTCTAAATTAGACCTAAATTGGACAAAATGATGCCTGAACTGGGCGTTAACCACGTGAAAACCAGAGAAACGTGTTAAGTTAAAGCAGTAGGAACTTAGTAAGTCTTGCCCCTAGAGGCCATAAGCGCCACTGCAGGTGTCGCAGCATGTTGCGTTTTTTTTACTCATTAATTGTCCGTGAGAGTAAATACTACGCTGACAGAAAAGACAAAGGGAGAGAGGGATGTTGTACATCCAATTACACAATGAAGATATTTTTTTTCACTCAAACTTGGCTGTAAATACTGTTTAAGTGCGCTAGCCCACAGTTAGCGTTAGCATGTTAGCTTCTTCTTCGTGATTCCATTGGTGGCTCCTACCCGGTGGCAGGAAAGTTGCAATTGTGGTTTTCTGGACAGAGACACCAGGGGGAGGTGATAGACCCCCCAATCATCCCATTAACACTTGTATTACCCCCAGAGGGACTACGGAAAGGATTTATTAAGGTACACAAGTTACTTAGTACTGCTTTAAATGCATTACTTAACTTTCTAATTTAAATGAATAAAGTGAATAAAGTCCATATTTGTGAAACATTTATCTAGCTTATTCATCACAATAATGTATTTAGTTATAGCCATGGCCTTTAGTTATAGCCTATAGTCTTACATTTAAAACTAAAATGTGCAGCATTGATCTGTTCATGTTCTGATGAAGCTTTTCCCAGCAGCGGTTAAGAAGGGATAAAGTGAACAATATTAAGTTAGTGCTGACAATCAATCAAATGTTAATTTTGTTACACTTTACAACAGGAGAAGAAGAAAGAACACACATTCTTTGTTCTTTGTCTTGACACATCACACTCACAAACGATGGATTCAATTGCATAGCACAAGAAAATTGACGTGAAACTGGATAACACAGGAAACGAACTCAAAATCACTCTGACATTGGTTTAAAAAAAGTAATTTAGAGAGATGGACATTGCCTTGTGCACAAAAAGCACTTCACATGAAGTTATGTTTTTCAAATTGTCTTAGTGCTTTTCTCGGTGTAGTCCAAGGACACAGTAATGTGATGGGGAGGAACCAGGTTTGAACCGACCTTGACCTGTGCTCAGAGACAAACTGTACCACTGCAGTGTTTTAGACAAAATGGGAAATGTACTGTGACTCATGTATGTTTTTCTCTTCCTTTACCAACCAGAGTTTATCAGGAAATTTACATATCAACCTCTGGGTGACCACCTCTAAAACTGGTCCGATGTGTACAATAAATCATATGTAGTATATCGTTAATTACAGCATGGTTTTTCAAATGAACAATAATTAAAGAATAGCTTACACTTGTCCTTCACTTTACAATGTTCTCAAAGCGCTACACTGTAATCATTATAGGTGAGGCAAGGTATACGTGGTCGCCTCCCTCGGGAGGTGTTCCAGGCATGTCCTATTGGGAGGAGGCCTCGTGGAAGGCCCAGGACACGCTGGTGGGACTATGTCTCCGAGCTGGCCTGGTGTCGCCTCGGGGTCCCCCAGAACAGCTGGAGGAGGTGTGCGTGGATCGGGAAGTCTGGGCATCTCTGCTGAGACTGCTGCCTCCGCGACCCGGCCCCGGATAAAGCGGAAGAAAATGGATGAATGGATGGATGGAGGTATACGTTATTGTCCCCAGAGGGATAGGAGCATTGGTCGACGGCCCGGGGACCCATCTCCAGATGTGGAGCCAGGCTGATGGTCAGAATCACCTGGCTGGAGGATTCACCTATTATACATGTTTTTAGTGGTAAGGCAAACCTACACAGACACAGGGAGAACATGCCTGACCATATACATATTTAGTTGTATTTGATGGTAGTGAGCTTCTATTGTAGCCACAGCTGACCTGGGGTGAAGTGACTGATAAAAGGCTTCTAATCATAACTACTCACACAGGGATTAGAACCATGAACATGCCACTTGTAAGACGACTCTACCATCCACTGACACCCAATTTATAAAAAGTTATGAGATGAGGTTGGGTACTTTCCTTTTTTCAAAAACGTAAATGTTAGGGATGTCACAATAATTACTATATTTCCTTACCGTTTAATAAAAGACAGAAATTACCTGTATTAACTTGCATTCTGTTCCCTTTTGTCTTTTCTTTTTACCCGTAGTAAGTTGTATTTCATTGTATTAATGTTTATTGTGGGATATTTCATGATCAAGTACTGTCTGAACAAAGCCTTATCTGCCATGTTTAAGATTTAGTTAAAAAAAAAGAGTCAAACGCTCTTCAATAATATCGTTTATCGCGATATTTTCCTGCCTCAATATAAAAAACTTCAGATTTTGTTACCGTGACAGGCCTACTTATTGTAAATAATATCAACACATTATTCCTATTTAGACTTTAGAACAGAAGATACAGAATTACTACAAACCTGCGACAGAAATGAAGCAAATACTATCACTATCTTTGTAAATCATTTGTTAATATGAGAGCCAGACATAACCCCTTCTATATCAGTGACCATGATCCGTCACAGCAGAGCTAAACTCGTCAAGCAATCTTCTACTTTTTCAAGCGAAAGGCAAAGAGACCATCTCAAAGCAGCACTCATCTTTAAAATATGTGCCGTTACCGCCGTCTGCTGCGGATAATACATCACCTATGGATAAGCACCTCATACATCACTATACAAATGCATTATTCATTTCATACACTGTAATCAAATCGCCACGAAACAATCCGGCTCAATAGAGATTCCCCACCAAACCTAGGGACTTATAACGCCCGGAGCTGTGGCGCATGGCTGCATCCAAAGTTCATATTTGCATGTTCCCTGCTCTCCCTTTCTCTTGACTGAATTTACATGCCATTGTTGCCTCTGTGTCTGCGCACTTCAATGGTCCGTGGTCTGGCAGTTTGCGAGGCTTTGTGCCTAAGAGCAGGTGCGCAAAATATGTGGCTCAAGGGCACAAATGTGGCATGAGTGAAACGGAAAGCGACTGAAAGGGTCTTTGGATTTCTGTAGCAGGCGCCAGAATCCTTTTGTGGTTGATTTAAACTCGGTGTTTTATTAATTTATGGATATGATTTTGTTTCCCCGAGTGAAACATCAAAATCTTGTGGGTTTCGGTTAATGAATTGCCCAAGGTCTAACCACAGCCATTTACTGAAGAGAAATATTTTTACATAGTCTTATTTGCAATCTTTAAAAAAAACATGAAATGAGTTTATAATTTGGTGCATTATACAGTCACTTCTTAGTCGTATTTTGTTCATAAACATAAGCGCCCTGGAGCGGATTGACAAAACACCGATCAGGGCCATATTTACGCCCGAGTGGGTGAGGTGTCTCGCACAAAAACGCAGGACGTTTTGATGATACACCCCTGAGACACTGCCACTGTTCTGTCGAGACGTGCGTCCCCTCGCGCAAAACAACACTGTTCGAGACATCGAGAAGTGCTCCCTTTTCTCACACAAAGCCAGTAACTTATTTTGGCAGCCGAGTTGTCAATGTTATACACCAATACGTTCCAGCTTATTTACTTCATGTTAAAGAGGGGTATTATGCTTTTTTCATTCACATAGCACCAGTCTATAGCATACTACAATGATGACGTAACCTTCTGTTGGTCTGTATATGCAGTAAATTAAAATAACTGCCTTGAATAAAATTGCTCTCTCAAAATGGCTGCACTGAACGTCTTGAAATAGGCCTCTGTCTCTTTAAGAAGCTTTCCGACACGCCCCCTTCAGCACACTGCTGTGGCATCTAAACAACACTACTGTGCGGGGAGGGGGCTCTGCTGAGCTGAGGAGCAGTGGTTGGTGGCTTGGCTGGTGACGAAAGGTCCAGAGGCGTCTCCAGGAGGTGGGGGCGTTCCTAGGAGGACTGAGGCATAGCTACACCTAAAATGGCTGCCGTCTAAGTTTTTACTGATTACTCAAAATATGTGAATGAGCCAAGGCAACACTCCAGGCATGTGTTTAATGAGGGAATGACATAATAACATGATATAAAGCTTGAAAATGTCGATTTTACATAATACCCCCCTTTAAAACTTGAATATGTTGATCATTCCTAAAAGGCAAATGCATGCTCTAGCTGTTAATGTATGTTTCTTATGAAGCCTTCAATTTCTAGCCTGTGTATCTCAAAAGCAAAACAATACTGAATAACAATGTCAACGAGGACTTTACTTTATGCGGATTTTGAGGAAGAAAAGGGAGCACTTCTCAATGGGGAGGGGGTGCATGTCTCAAAGCTGTGTTGATTTGCACAGGGGGGATGCACATCTCGAGTCGACAAGGTCTGCATGTCTCGACAGAACACCACCCCCAAATGTGTTCATACGAGCAGTTGCTACCTTTTCTACATTATTGTGCTTTCACTATTCCAAGGAGAAAGACAACCCCAGCCCTGCAGTCTGATTCATAACAATGCTTAAAATATAACAATTAAAATATAATTAACCTTGACGTGTAATTGGAATGGCATTAAACATGAGTGGGATGATACATATTTAAAATGGTAAGATACAGTGTTGTTTTGTGCAGGACTCTTTTTTTATTATCTTATTCTTAGTCTTTTAGTCTTAGGGCCGGTGTGCGCAGTTCACCGTGTGCGTCAGCTGTTTACAGTGGAGTCCAGGAGTCCAACACTGGGGGGAAAAAGGACGCAGATCACCTGAATTTGGGGTAGCTACACATATTAAGTGTCAGAGAAAGGTATAGGTTATAGTACAACAATTCCACTGTCACCAAAGCACAAGCAAAGAATCGGGAAACAATGTTCATTCACAACTTTAGATCTTAAAACAGCACACAGTTTTTTTATTTTTCAGAATGCACTGGCTCCTCCTGAAGTGATGTGAGCAACAGATAGCAACTGTTTCACGCAACCAAATAGAAGCGATAGTACGATTCATCTGGTTAGGTGTGTACTCATTTCTAAATGTTTTAGTCTAGTTTTAGTCCATGAAAACGCAAAAGGTTTCAGTCAGGGTTTTGTCTTTTTTAGTCTGTTTCATATAAAAACATTATTGAGTATTAGTATTTCAACAAATATATTTAGGGCGATAGTTAGGACGAAGTATTAAGAATTGGGATGAAGGTTGATTACACCACAAAAGGTTTTCTCTATGTCGGCTACTCTACTCATTCTCTGATTTATTTGTCCATTTATTTGGTCGGGACAATGCATGTTAATGAACATACAAGGGTCTCATGCATGTAAATACACCACACCAGTTTGAGAGTGCGCTTGCTCCACAAGCGCACTCTCAAACACACTCTCATTCATCCTGGCCTATTGTACATGTTTTTAGTGGTATTGTATATCAACCGCACTATCTGCACATTTGTTCATCAACATTCTTTCTGTGTTCATACCGTTACTGTATTTAATTGGGAGGAGGGAACCTTTCCTGAGAAAAGATAAAGTCCCAGTTGGATCGTGACTGTTGTGCTCAGGGGGTCGGCCCATTAGTCCGATGTCTCATTATTCCGAAAATGTCCCATTGAGGGTTAGGTTAGTCCACTGACCTTAAGGTTAGGGCCAGTGGTTGTACAGCGGGAACCATTATGTTTACATACACATACACATACATATCTTTATAAAAAGATACATTTTGTCCTCACTGTATGACATGAAAGGTCAAGTAGAATTTTAAAAATTATTTCTATTTGCTAAATGCCAGAAAAATGAGAGATAGATTTTTTTTTTTTAGTTTTTGTTACTTTTTACGAAGTCAGAAGTTTACATACACTAAGATTACTATACCTTTAAACAATTTGGGAAAGCCCAGATGCCAAGCCCTTGGAAGCATCCACAAGTCTGGTTCATCCTGGAAACTTGAAGGTGCCAGGTTCATTGGTTAAAACAATGATGGAAATGGCCAGTCATCATACAGATCAGAAAGAAGGCTGGGTTCTGTTTCCCAGAGATGAATGTGCTGTGGTCTGAAATGTGAATATCAACCCAAGAACAAATGCAAAAGACCTGGTGAGAATGC
Organism: Neogobius melanostomus; assembly: GCA_007210695.1. Classification (NCBI taxonomy): domain Eukaryota; kingdom Metazoa; phylum Chordata; class Actinopteri; order Gobiiformes; family Gobiidae; genus Neogobius; species Neogobius melanostomus. Next base: position 1,068,065 of record VHKM01000079.1, on the reverse strand, counting down.
CAGCTGAAACTGGAAAGAGCTTGTCATCATCCAGAGTGAAACAAGTACTGTACCTGAAGGGCTCAGAGGGAACTCTGCCAGGAAGAATCCCTTACTCCAAAAGAAACATCAAAAGCCAGTTTGGAGTTTGCAAATAACAAAAAAAAGGATAAAGACTTTTATTTTTGGAGACATACTGTATCCTGTGGTCTGATGAAAAAATAAATAAATAAATTGGCCACAATGACCATCATCATTGTGGCCAATTTGATTGTGGCAATCATCGCGTTTGGAGGACAAAGGGGGAATCTTGCAAGCCTGCAAACCATCCCCTGTGAAATACGGGGGTGGCAGCATCATGCTGTGGGTTGTTTTGCTGTGGGAGGGACTGGTGCACTTCACAAAATAGATGACATCTTGAAGAAAGAATGCTATGTGGAAATATTGGAGCAACGTCTCAAGACATCACCCTGGAAGTTAAAGCTTGGGGCAGATGGGTCTTCCAAATGGACAATTCCAAAGCATTCCCAAACTGGTTACAATATGGCTTAAGGATAACAAAGTCAATGTTTTGAAGTGGAAAAAACTAAGTCCTGATCGAAGTCCAGTTGAAAATGTATGGCAGAGCTGAAAAGGCATGTGTGCGCAAGGTGGCCTACACATTTGGCTCAGTTTCACCAGTTCTGTATACATAGATGAATGGATCAAAATTCCTGCTAACTATTGTGAGAAGCTTGTGGAAGGAATCCAAAATGTTTGACCCAAAATATACAGTTTAAAGGCAATGCTACCAAATATTAATGAAATGTATGTAAACTTTTGGATTTCTAAAAAGTAACAAAACAAAAAGGATTTCTTTAGCACGTCACTGTTACATTATCGTCGTTTAAAAAAGGTGTGTCAACAGAATGATTTTGTCATAGTCTTTGTTGACAGCACTGGTAAGATAAGGGAAATGGTATGTATATAAATCTAGCGCTTTTCGCACAAAACCGATGCCCTGGGGTAGACGGAGTGGATGCCAATCTGACAACCTCTCATCATTCCCTGAATTGAAATAGACAAGGTGGGATCAGTGTCTTTCCCAAGGACAGAACAACAACACGCTTCAGGGCTGGAACCATTGGCATTGGATCTGTGAAGCGAAGCTCTAACCACTGAACCTCTCAGAAAAGTTTGCTGTGAACAGTGTTGGGGAGTAACGGAATAAATGTACCGCCGTTACGTATTTAGAATACACATTTTGAGTAACTGTATTCCGGTACAGTTACTCTTTAGTCAGAGGTATTTAGAATACAGGTACTGCTAATACCAGGGAATATACGTTGTTAAATTTCATCATCCAATACTACCTCACGTCATTAATAAGAAAGAGAAAAAGTTAAATGAGTCTAAATAAAGTGAAGGCGCAGCCGAGCGTGCACACGAGAGAAACACACACACAAGGAGCAGCCCAGACGAGGAGGGGAGAGAAGCCACGAGGTAGAAGATGGCAAATGACTTACCTTTTCACTGTGTTTTCAATCATTTAAAGAGAAAGCTGGTTGTTGTCAGCAGTAGTAGTAAGCTAAGTTACCGGGTTAGCCGCTACAGGCTGCAGTTTGTCACACTTTCCCAAACTCCTCTGAAAAGACTGTTCTCCCAACATAAAAATAAAGATGAAAACTTATCCATGGAGCAAACATGCTCCCCGTGCGTGCCGTGGTTTATCAGTGTTATAATCTGCAGACTGTTCTCCCTGTGAGCATTAAAGGGGGGGTATTATGTAAAATCGACTTTTTCAAGCTTATATCATGTTATTATGTCATTCCCTCATTAAACACATGCCTGGAGTGTTGCCTTGGCTCATTCACATATTTTTGAGTAATCAGTAAAAACTTAGACGGCAGCCATTTTAGGTGTAGCTATGCCTCAGTCCTCCTAGGAACACCCCCACCTCCTGGAGACGCCTCTGGACCTTTTGTCACCAGCCAAGCCACCAACCACTGCTCCTCAGCTCAGCAGAGGCCCTCCCCGCACAGTAGTGTTGTTTAGATGCCACAGCAGTGTGCTGAAGGGGGCGTGTCGGAAAGCTTCTTAAAGAGACAGAGGCCTATTTCAAGACGTTCAGTACAGCCATTTTGAGAGAGCAATTTTATTCAAGGCAGTTATTTTAATTTACTGCATATACAGACCAACAGAAGGTTACGTCATCATTGTAGTATGCTATAGACTGGTGCTATGTGATTGAAAAAAGCATAATACCCCCTCTTTAAGCACTTTGTTCCTGTCTAATTTGTGGTAAATAAGCAAATTAAGCATTAATAAACGGCAGTGCAATGAACTTATACATGTTTTTAATCCTACATCAAGAGTATGCACTATAATCATATACGGTGTATTTAAAAAGCATTTAGAATACAGTACTCTGATTGGCAAGTATTCAGTATTCTGTAACGGAATACAATTTTTAAGTATTCTCCCCAACACTGGCTGTGAATTCAAATTGATAGACCAGTCTACTGTGTGCGGGGTTGAAAAACTATAAGCTGTGACATTGAGGCCAGTGACATTATCCAAGTTCTTATCTGCTTTCCCATCTCGACATATTACTTTTCACTATTGTCCAAGTGACCTCTGCTACAATATCCCCCGAGTCTCTCCAAACCGACTCATTGCGTCACGGGCCGGTTTCAGTGTCTAAAAAAAAAAACACGCAAAAAACAAACACCAAAGCTCTTTCTCCACACTCCAGGTCAGATCTCGCCCCGGGCAACTTGTGCATCGCAAATCCCCCATTCATAATACAAGTGTGTCTTCGGCCTCTCCGTTGACTTTCGTCCTGCATCTTCCTGCAGGATACGGTCTCAAAAATGCACCCTGGTTTTAGCCTCGCGCCTGCAAAAAAAAAGACAGAGGGTAGACGAGCGCATGCATTTTTCAGAGGCACCTTTAGAGGTAGCAGCAAGACAGCGATCGTATTTGAATGCTTAAAAATGCATGCTGTTTGTGGAAGGAGGACGGAGGGAGGGAGGGAGGACGGGGTAAGAAAAATAATATGGCGACTGAATGTGCGAGGCTGGAAAATGGGGACACACGGATGAGTCAAAGTCTAATCAGCAGCAGGCAGCGTGACATGGGAATCCAAAATCTAGGGGAAAGGAAGTTTAATTGAGCGCAAATGAGAACTTTCAAGTGGCGCGTGAACTGTTTGGGGAGAGGGGCTCTCCAGAATCAGCGCTTAATAAAATATACTGTGCCAGATAGAGGAGGGACCCGTGGGTGTGTGACCCCGCTTAGAGACTGGAGAGGGGAAGGGAAGAGAGAGAGCAGCAGACAGTAGTGTGTAGTGTTTGATAATTTATAAGGACTAGATCTTATCATTCTGCCAAACACAGGACACGCTTCAGAAGAGGAGTGTGGTTGCTCTAAAATATCCCTGGTGACTGCGCTTTCACATGTTTGGTTTTTTTCTATTTCCTTTTTAACTTTCAGTGTTAGGTTCTGGCCTCTGTCCCGGGTCACCAGGTCTGCAGCGCTCACGCGTAAGGCTCCTATAGCAAAATGTATGTTCATTCCACTGTCCAGACACTACATCTTTTGGTCTGCAGGCTTTATTCGATATAGAACAGCAGGGTGAAGAGCAGTTAGAGACATTGAGCAAACTGTCAGAGCCAGGACTCTGCGACTATATACACTTTTCTTTCCCCAATACCTGTACTTTAAAGGGATATTTCAGGATTTTTGACATAGGGCCTCATTTCCTAGTTATCCAGAGTGTTGATGATTCTTAAATTCATGCAGTTCTTATATTTGAAGAGCTTAGTGGCGCTAGGCTAGTGCAAGGCTAAAGCATTTCTACGGTAACAGTTAGCCTGCATTAAAAACAGTCTGACCCACTCCACAGTGCACCTGAGGTAAATCACTTATAACGCCAGACTAACCATATAAATGTCTGTGTTAATAGAATAATTTTTGAAATATAACTGACCTTGTATCACATGAATTACCGCACTGCGCATTACCGCACTGCGTTAGCTTACAGCCACAAAGCTGATGCTGCTCAAATATAAGTTATTTTAAATGCAAAATGGTTAAAATTATTCTATCAACACAGACATTTATATGGTTAGTCTGGTGTTATAAGTGATTTGCCTCAGGTGCACTGTGGAGTGGGTCAGACTGTTTTTAATGCAGGCTAACTGTTACCAACAAACAACCAATATAAGTTAATTAGTGCTTATAACTTCCTGGAGAAGCCAAAATAATCTCTGTGGAGGAAACTAACTGTTGTTTTGCTTTATGCTCTTTAGCTCCAGCTAAAACAAGAGGGAGCAGTTAGAAAGAAGAAATCAAAATGTTAACGACTGCTGTGACAGAAGTGTATTTTATAACCAGAAGTGGCTGTAGTAAGATTTTACTATCCATGTTTTATGTGACAGTTGACTTCCCAAAGTGTTGCTAGGGAAATAACAGAGACAGGCTATGCAAACGCCACCTTAGGATCCACTTGGAAGTCACGTGACCCTCGCGTGCCTATGGCCTATCAGATGGCTTGTCACAACTAAATATTTTCTAACCATATCTATGTTTTGTCATTGTATTTTTTTCAAAAACCTTGACCGGCGACTGCTGATATCTGGAGCCCTGATTGTGTTTGTTGGTTTTATCCAAAGAAAAGGTTTAGAAAACCGAGGTATCACTCATTGCTTTGAAAGATGCAGAGGACATGTTTTCCATTGAATGCCCTCGAGCCTCTTTGACCCATATGGCCTTCCTCTCTATTGTACCTACGTGGCTGCAAAACATGGCACCACTTACTTTTATGCAACGCTACAGTTGCTTTTCAATTCACGGGACTTTGAGTGAAAAGGGCCAATGGTTGCTGACATTGACTATTTTCTGCCAAATGGAGAAATGGTATCCCAGAGAGCTGTCACTTGCCCAGTCAACAAAGATCATTCAATCATTCTAATCTATTTTCTTCTCTACAGTATTATTCACTCTGTTTATTCTGTATGCACTAACCACAGTTCACATAAGTCCGATAGACCACCAATAGAAACACTGACTCTCAGATGATAATAAACCACGTCACTAATATTGATAATCAGGTTGGTTTTCAGGGCTTTATTACCATATGCTTCTTATTTCTAAGGAGTCCTGAGACCATCACTTTCTCTAATAACCAGTTTGGGCAGTAGAAGATGGAATACATTGTATAGCTATTCTTTCTGCTCCTCCCCTCCCAACACTTCCAGCTGTGCAACGCTGGAAACCCGCTGTGCTTAGACTCTATTAGCAGAACTCACTCCAGTCAAATGTGCCAAACTATCGGTGTCAGAGTTACTTGGACAGAACGTGATTGACAGTTTGAGGCTTCGCCGTATTTTCCTCAAAACATTGTCAGATACAATAAACATGGAGCTCCTGATGTGCGACGTACGATGGCGCAGTGGTTAAAGCTCTTGTCTCACAGCAGTAATGTTCTGCTGATTCCAGTGCACACTGTCTGATCATAAGGTTGTATACATTTGAATGGCAAATAAAGTGCTTCACCTGTTATGAGGAGTTTCAAGTTTTCTAAATGGGCCCTAGATTTACTGTAGGTGCGTTTTTCAATGCTGCAAAAAAGTGCTTTCGTGTGATAAGGTCAAATTATTATGATTAACAATATTTTGATAATAATAATGCATTAGTCTTAAATAGCGCTTTTCCAGACACTCAAAGTCGCTTTACAATTTTGTGCATTATTCATTCACTCCATACTCAGTGATGGTAAGCGAGGCAACCAGTATGCACACATCAGCCACCACCTCCACCCACTCACACACACACTACATTCACTAGGCTTCCTGGTGTTCCCAAACGGTCTCCCATCCAAGTACCGACCAGGCCCTTCCCTGCTTAGCTTCTGAGGTCTGACGGGATCGGGCATAGCAAAGGCGGTATGGCTTAATATGAGCAATTCTTACTTGGCAAGTAAAAAAAATCCACTAGAGGAAGGAGTTTTTTGCAACTTCCAATCCAGTCCAGCTTTATTTATAAAACAGCAATCGACCAAAGTGCTGTACAGAAATTCAATCATTTAAAAGAAAGATAACAGTACAAAAGTCAGCTCTCAGCTGGATTTGAACGGCAAAGAGAAAAAGCGAGTTTTCAGCTAAGATTTAAAAACAGGAAATGAATTGGCTGTCTGAAGAAGAAATTAAGATTTATCATGCTATTTCATGTGCAATTACATTTTCCCCTCCCTTTACTTACCTACTCAAATTAAGAGCAAATATGCTTCAGTATATGGTTTGCTTACACTGCCTGATGAAAAAACACCACCTGGATTCAACCAACTGTTATGATCTGGGGTTCCTGCAGTTGGTCAGTTCTAGTTTCAGCAAGACCAGATCATCCCCTCGACAGATTTCTTCTTCCCTGATGGCACGGGCATATTCCAACATGACAATGCCAGGATTCATCGGGCTCACATTGTGAAAGAGTGGTTCAAGGAGCATGAGATGGATCGGCCGCCGCAGAGTCCAGATCTTAACCCCCTTGAGAATCTTTGGGATGTGCTGGAGAAGGCGCAAGTGGTCACACCCCCCCATCATCAGTACTTTTTGGTGAAAAATGAATACAACACTGGATCTTTTGACATCGCAGAAGCTTATTGAGACAATGCCACCGTGAATGCGAGCTCTAATCAAAGCTAAAAGGAGTTGAACCAAACACAATTCTTTCTTCTGAATGCAATTGGCTTGTTGCATGATATGGCTATGCTAGTGCCCCTGACCTTAAGTTGTGAGCACCAGCACTTCCTGTCCGTATTCATTTCTTATGAAGATTAGCTCAAACCCTCTCGAAAAAAGGTGGACAGTGAGTTCCTGGTAGAAGATCACTTACTGCGTGTTAGAAACTTGATGTAGGATGTAAATAGTTCAGTGGAGGAGACGCCTGTGTTTATAAAGGTCAGATAGTTTGTCTTGAAGCTAATCGCTAACATGGGTTATAACGTTAAAACTATAGGCAAGAGTTTTGTTTTTATGCAGATTGGTAAACATTTGCGGCACTATTTCTCTTTTTATAACGCATGAAATGAATCTTAGCCTTTAGCTTCAAGACAAACTCTCTCACAGTCTTGATAAACACAGGCGTCTCCTCCACTGAAATATGTGCATCCTACAGGAAGTTGTAAGTCATCTACCAGGAACTCACTGTCCACTACAGAATCATTAAAAAATAAACTTATGCGAGCGGGTTATAAGCTAATCTTAACCTCTTAAACCCCGCCTTAACCAAGCACATTTTCTCCAGTTCGGCTTTACACAAATAAAAATCTTCTCGACTGGAGTAAACGTGCTTGGTTCAGGTGGGGGATAAGATGTTAATGGAAATTGCTATGGACAGGAAGTGCTAGCGCTCACAACTTCAGGTCAGAGGAACTAGCATAGCCCCAACATGCAACAAGCCAATAGCTAAATCATCTACATGTGCCTATATAAAGGTGTTGTGTAATGCATGTGATTCTTTGCCTATATGGTTATTGTGCTGCTGAATGTGTTTAATGGACGGCCTTGATTACTGACTTTCCACACTCCCACTTACAATGTTTATGAGAAAAATCCCATTCAGCCACGGCATATGTTCACAGAAATATTAACGTTTGCAATATTTCCAAGTGTTAGTCAATGGGTGCCAGTCTTCTTGGAGCCCACTGCACCATGCTGTACGTCCCTGATACATAATCCCGCGCTGATGTTATTGTGTTCTCCCTGTTTGCATGCAACCAGATACGGGAGATGCACCGTCGTTGCTCAGACTTGTCCTGTTCGGCTGATGACAGTTCACTGAGCACTAGTTTCACGATTCCCCGCGGACTTGCATCAGCTTGTACCGATATCAAGACGCATTAGCAGCCAATGAGACGCTGTGATGGCTGAGGAAACATTACGCTCTGTCAAAGCTTTGAACGATGCCGTCTTTACCGCGAGAGTCGGGTTTCCTCTTTGGAGATTCCACCGGCCTCACCTGTCAATACGATGCGTGTGCGTGTGTGTTTGATGGGACAAAACGCTGAACGGGATCGACAAACGACGATCGACCGTCAACTGAATGATAGATAAAGGAGTTTAAACGGCTTTATTTAGATCATATTTACTCCTTTTTCTGGGGACTGACAGCAGTGAACTATCAAACTCAGGGGGATTTTTTGGGGAAATGCTGTGCTGTAACTGTACTGTTAATCGCTTGGAATGACACATACTGTATGCTACTTTATGGGATACACTAACTGGAATTGAATGAGAGTACTTTTGGGGAATGTACATGAATTAGGTTATTAGATACAGTGATGCTATACACGCTTTTATTCATTCTCCCTTTTTGTTAAGAGGGCAGAGGCGTGCTGGCCATAGGGAGAGTCGGGAGGTTTCCCGGTGGGTTCCCAACAGGGCCGGGCCGCGTGGGGGGAAATGTGTCAAAATCAGAAAAGATTTTCGCATCTAACTTTTCATCCTTGTGGCGGGGAGATACCATTTGACATTGAACTAACTCAGAGGGGTGTTTAAGAGTGTTTAAAGGGGGGGGTATTATGTAAAATCGACTTTTTCAAGCTTTATATCATGTTATTATGTCATTCCCTCATTAAACACATGCCTGGAGTGTTGCCTTGGCTCATTCACATATTTTTGAGTAATCAGTAAAAACTTAGACGGCAGCCATTTTAGGTGTAGCTATGCCTCAGTCCTCCTAGGAACGCCCCCACCTCCTGGAGACGCCTCTGGACCTTTTGTCACCAGCCAAGCCACCAACCACTGCTCCTCAGCTCAGCAGAGCCCCCTCCCCGCACAGTAGTGTTGTTTAGATGTCACAGCAGTGTGCTGAAGGGGGCGTGTCGGAAAGCTTCTTAAAGAGACAGAGGCCTATTTCAAGACGTTCAGTACAGCCATTTTGAGAGAGCAATTTTATTCAAGGCAGTTATTTTAATTTACTGCATATACAGACCAACAGAAGGTTACGGCATCATTGTAGTATGCTATAGACTGGTGCTATGTGATTGAAAAAAGCATAATACCCCCTCTTTAAGTGGAACACCCCTCCGCTTTAGTTGAAGTTGGTCCAGTCCAATCCTGCGGAGACAAGTGTCCGCGCGAGTAAAGAGAGAAAGAGCCAGTGAAAGGTAGAAAAGTGGACAAATAAATATTTTTATCTTCATAACTTGGTGCTGATTGTGGAGTTGTATCAGGCTCAGACTGTGTGTGCAGCGGCCCATGTAAAAAGAGCGTTAAAAAAAAGTGTTAGAAAAATGTCAAAGCCATACTTGAACCGGGGACCTCCTGCACCAGAGACTAGCGCTCTATCACTGAGCTATAAACACACAGAAAAGAGGGCCGGTCTTCTCTAAATTCGAGGGGCCGAAATGAGGTCCCAGCACGCCACAGAAGAGGGGTATCATGCAAATTGTCTTTTAAGAGCTTTTTACCATTTTTCAATGTTGTTCTCTCATCAAAAACATACCTGGAGTACTGTTTCAAGCCACATCTTTGAGTAATCTCTGGATCTTCAGTGGCCTTTTCTTAGCAGCGTAGCAGCAGCTCCAAAAAAGCTCCTCAGATTCATTTATTATGTTGTCTCCCAGGGGAGAATTTTGACTTACTAGAGGAGTCAGTTGCAAACATAAACAAACAAACAAATACAACGACATGAACACATTACAAAAAGACAAAAGACCCCCACAGTGGCCCGGCTTAACACAGTCACATTAGTTGTTCTCGTTAATTAATTTGATGGAGTGTGGTACAAAGGAGCTTTTGTAGCGATTGTGTCTACAGGCGGGGATCCTAAACCTCCTGCCAGGCGGCTGCAGTTCGTACTGACAGTTGAGCACATGAGAACGATGGGCTATGATTTTACGAGATGTCCTGCAGGGAGGTTGGAGGAGTGAACATCCTCATGACTTTACTAGCCTGAGATCCTACGTTTCCAGGAAAGGCTTTCGTCACCTCTCGATCTCGAATCTTTTCATTGTGAAGTGAAAACATTCTAGCTTCAAAACAGCCACAAAAGTGCACAGCTGCGCAGCAAAGGGGAGCAAGAGGACAGGGTAGGAGGGGCTTATACTAGCTCACTTGGAGGATCAGGAATTTAAACTAGTGGATATTTTGTTTCAGCTGTTTTGAGCAATATAGCATTTTCTAACCAACAAAGTATAAGATAGTGATAAAGATGTGACATTATTACCAAATACCTGCAAATCCTCTTTAACCAGAAAGACCCACTGAGATGATCAGAATTGTATTTTCAGGGGAGTCGTGGCTATACTAGGGCTATAGGGCTGGGTACCGTTAAACGACACCAGTGTAGTATCAAAAAAGGAGTTTAGGTACTACTGGTATCGAAAAAATAAAAGTATTGAAAGCAGGTACGGAAAACAAGTATATTTCAAGGACAAGTTTTTCTACCTGTTGGGTCCAGGGACAGCATTAAAGGAAGTTGATTGTTTCATTATTATCAACAGTATTGTTCTGTTTTATGGTTTTAGATTACACATAATTTAGTATGGGTATGGGAAAAAATATTGCTATCGAAAACCTATAGTAGAGGAACCCTGCCTAATGGAACTGGACAACAAGGACTGGACGGTCTGCAATCTTGGCCCGTCTGCTCAGGGACTCCCATCGGCCCTGGGTCTCTATAGCCTGTCCGTCCATGGGAGTGGATCTCTCCTTGTGTGGTTCTCCCCAAGGTTTCTCTTTTCTCACCCTGGGTTTTTGAGTTTTTCCTTACCGTGCTGGAGAGTCTAAGGACGGGGGACACCTCGTCGCCACCTGCTGCTGACGCTTATTTGGACATTATGTTTGCCTGGATACTTAATTCGCCTGAACTTTACATTGTCTTATTTACTGCTCTGTTTTATTGCCTTAATGTTCAGTGCAGCCCTATGAGGCGACTCCTGTTGTGGTATTGGGCTATACAAAACCATTGATTGCTTGATTGATTGGAACCAGTGCAACTGGAGGAATCCTATGTAGGCACGGGGGAGAACATGCAAACGCCACACAGAAAGGCTCCACCTGACCGGGGAATTAAACCCAGGGCCTTCTTGCTGTGAGGCGATAATGTTACCTGCCGCATTAGTCCGTTTCTTTTCTTGACTTGTGTCTCAAATATCACCAGATAAGACCAATGCATCTTTAAAGATCCGAATGTGTCTCAGAACATCAGCCTTCAGCTCTGATTCAAACGCTCTGGTTTGGAGGAGGAATTCCCAGCACGCATTTGTAAAATTCTAATTTGAAACATGTTCAGATATTTTCCAAAGAAATTAAATATAATTGACTGTTCCATTGCTTTTGGCAGTGAGAGTCTCTCCAAACACTGGCAAATGTGGCATATGCTTCATGTTTATTTAAAGGCTTGGGACCAGCATAGCCCTCTCATTAAAACCGGAACGATGTGTACGGATTGTAACGAAATCTGAACACGCTCCTGACTCATGCTTTGCTCACACGCTACAGAACAAGAAGACCATGTCAGTGAGATTAGCTGAGAAACAACACCATAATCATTCTGAACACATAGACACAAACAACTGATTCACAGATAGGCAGTCATCCTCTCTGCGTAGAGAAGTGCAAGACTAGGATAAAAGGCAACTGTCGGAGGAGGTCTGGACTTCACTTCTTCTCTTTGTCTCTGAAGTCACCAGCTGGTTATACTGCTTTGTAACTAGGAACAACGGCAATAAAAGCCTTTTCTTTGAGACAACTTCTATCTCCAGTGTTTGCTTTGGCCATATTCAAATAACTGTTCTCGCGTGATACAAAAGAACCGAGTCCTAACAGATGTGAGATTTTCAATTAGTTTGTTGACAAGAATATTAGTCCGTTAAAATCACCCAAATATTTTTAAAGCTCGATGACAGGCAGAACACAAGCATATGAATGTTTTCTTCATATACTGTAGTTCATCTACAGTATAATTAAAGAATGACTGCCTCGACGTGATTAAATGTTTGCAAGCATTTTCATCAATATTACATGAGAGGTTATGGGAACATGGAGCAATAAAGACCCCAGTCGTTAATCCAGTCAGTAAAGCTATAAACGCTTTGAAGACATTGGCAATTAAAACACAAGCAATAACTGAGCAAAAGGCACATTTTTGAGACAAATTTGACATTATGAAAGACTAAAAAGGTACAATCAGGGAGTAGTAGTAGTAGAGTCAAAATCAAGATACTATTCCAACAAAAGTAAACGCTGTCTTATTGTTACTTAAGTGAATGTATCAAAGCATTGGCTGTAAATACTTATTCAAAGTAAAAGAACAAATCATTTCAAATATCATGGTTGTGTCTGAATTCTCCACCTGTGCAGCAACACAAAGGGGCAAATGTTATATCGAGCAAACATGATGTGAAATCCACACAGTTCAACTAATGCCACAGTACTTACAAATATATATTCTTACTTGTTATGGGTCAGCGGGATCTGCAGTGTACGTATATCATATACATTATTTTAAATCTGGGGTACCTGATTTTTCCTGTTCAAATAGTGACATTTTTTGATTTGGCCCAAACTTGTTTCTAGCTCTCACAGTCCCTCCTGTGTATTCAAATTGTTCAAAGAATGTAATTATATGCACATTTCACACCCATATACAGCATTGAGTGATGACAAAGTGAAGCAGGGGCGGGGCCACCCCCAAGTTAAATTCCACTAATTTAGATTAGACTTCTATCATTCATTGCTCAAAAAACTCTAGGTGAAGACAATACAACAAGTTCTGTGTTTTGCTGTGTTTACAACATATTCTGAGGAGGCAAAAATGAATGTATTCTACAACACCAAAAAAATCAGGTACCCCAGCTTTAATGTAATAATTTAAAAGGCATCATATTTATCTTATGAAATGATGTGGTGTAAAGCAACGAGTTCTCAACAAAAAGACTGTCATCGTTGTTCGAAATGCACCACACAGTTTTCTTCTGTAGACCAGAAGTTTCCAAGTTTGATTGTTTGTTTGTTTGTTTTTCCCTCGTTTTCCTCCTATGCTCTGTGTCATACTCCAAGAAGCCACTCACTCAAGTGTTTTAACCTTTCTGGATAAATGATGTTCAAATACAATCAAATGAAATTAGTACTGGTAACTAAAATCACAGTCTCCATGGCGATTAGCCCAACTATTATTGTACGTGGTTGATTGAATAATGTTAAAGCCATAAAATGTACATCAAAAAGGGTTAATAATCAAACACAATTAAGTTTGACCTCTTTTTTTAAATCTGACCTTTAGAAGAAGAAGAAGAAGAACTTTTATTTATATAGCGCCTTTCACAGACATAGTCACAAAGCGCTTTACATGAGACAATTTTGTTCAGTTTCCCCTGGGGAAGACTGACAGAAACGCTGTCTGGCTCTGTCCAGGTGGGAATCGAACCCGGGACCTTCTAGCTTTACTCGGGGATAGGCAACATCAGGCCCAGAGCCAAAACCGGCCCTCCATCATAGAACCTCTGGCCCTCAAGATGATTTTGAGGATTATTATTACACAAATCAGAGATCAATTGCCTGTTAAAGTACTCAAGAAATGTGAAAAATACTGTAAATACTTTTAAAACTTCTTCGCTGAAGGCCATGTACAACAAAAAAACTCACAAATGATGAGCCAAAAAGGGCATTCTGTTGGACAAATAGTGTGACTCGTATTATTCTATTAGCTATTCTGCCATCTGGACAAATGTCTCTTCTTTGTAATGCTTTGCACGTTTCAATGTCCTCTCACTGAAGATGGTCGGTACGTTTGGCTGCGAACACGCTCGCCTCCAAAAAAAAGTGCGATTGTTCTTTTCATTTCCAACTTTTTCCACCAATCCGATGTTAGTATATTTACACGGTATTTGAAGCTGTCCTGCGCTCTTGGGAAGCGAGCCAGCAGTCCTTGTATGTGGGTGACAGAGCGCTGGCCTCTCGCTCTGCCACCCGTTGACCCGGCCGCGATGATTCAAACGCGGTGATTATTCTGTGAAAGGCCCAGCCGTGCTCCGGGCTCCAGGGCCGACCTGCGAGCCGTGAGACATGCATTACGCTGTCACCGCAGAGGACGGGAACACAGGGCGAAAGATGATATCGGACTGAATAACTTAGCCCGCCTCATTCTATAACGGCGAGAGTCTGTAGAAGTTTAAGTGGATATATCACGCATGGCCAGAGTTGGTCAGTATCAAAGTAAGTTCAAATATACTGTTTTGAGCTTCTGGGCTTTACTTGAGAAGTATGTTTTTGTTGAGAACTGCTCCATATCTTTGAAATATTCTGTAAATATAAAACTTTTGGTTACACTTTATTTTACACTACACTTGGTACATTGTACCTGCCACATTAAGTACAATTAATGTGCTATGTAACACTGTGTAATAACTTGTACCTACAGGTTACATACACAATTGAATACTGTGTATTAGTATTAAGGTTATTAAGGTGGTACATAATGTTGTGGCCGTACCGCCTTTGCTCTGCCCAATCCCGTCAGACCTCGGAAGCTAAGCAGGGAAGGGCCTGGTTGGTATTGGACGGGAGACCATTTGGTAACACCAGAAAGCCTAGCGAATGTAGTGAGTGAGTGGTTGGTGGTGGTCGGAGGGGCCGATGGTGCAGACTGGTTGCCTCGCTTCAGTCAGTCTAACCCAGGGCAGCTTTGGCTATAATGGTAGCTTACCACCACCGAGTATGGAGGGAACGAATAATGCAATGTAAAGCATCTTTGAGTGTCCAGAAAAGCGCTATATAAAACCGATGCTTTACTATTATTATTAACTCTAACCCTAACCTTAAAGGGACTATACATAAGTTTAACCACAAATAAATGTATACAAATTTAAAATTTCTTTCTCATACATGCTCCAGCAATGCCCTGGTGAGTAGAATGAGCCCTGGCCTTTTCACCGCAATTGCCTCTATATGCCTGTAAAGTCACTTAAATAGTTTATGCTCGGGTCGAACAAGCAAACAGCGTAATGCGCGTTCACGCTCAGCTGTAGCGTTAGCTGTAGCGTTAGCTGTAGCATTAGCTGTAGCGTTAGCTGTAGCATTAGCTGTATCTCCTCTATACTGACGCTGCAGCGCGAGTGGTAACTTCGGAGGGATGGATTTAGCGGAGAATAAGAGGAGACCGGCTTCAAGCACCATCGAAACTCCAGCCCAGACCCCAAATAACAAAAAGAAACGAAGAGTTTATTCGAGTGTGACCAAAAAGGCGAAAGTCGAGTCTGATCGGCGTAGGCAAAGAACCAGAGTAAACATCGGAAAAGAGAATCTCTCAAAAGACCCGCAGCTTATTTTTGCTCGAAAGGTAAGAAATCATTACTAAATACGTGGGGGAAAGTGTTGTTGATGCTTCAAAACAACGGTGTCCGACTGTCCGTGCATGTTGTACAAACTTCACTGAAACACGCCATAAAATAATCATATTTGGAAGTTACCAAATAGTTGATCTAATAGTTTTATACCTACAGAGAAGTTGTGTAGTATTAGTAGCAGACTAGTGTCAGTAATAACAGTAATTGTGCTGTACCTACAAAACATTTGAGTAGTAACAGCGGTAATGGTGCTGTATTTACAATGGCAAAAATAATGTCGCTAATGTTAGCTTTTCTTGGCCGCAAAATAAGCATGACTGTTCACGGATTTATAAGCAGTGAAACGACTACAAAAAAGTGAACATGTGCCGTTTACAATATAGTTTACGAGTTACCTACGCTAACTTTGATCCCAGGGAATTGAAGAGACGATTTTGGCTTTTCCTAATAGCATTTCTACCAGTGGAAATATTTTATTATTTCAATTAGGTCTGCGTTTATGCATACAAAGTATACGAGTATTTTTTTTTTCCTTCTTCAAACGTCAATTATTCGTTTATATGTATTACTTGGCTTCTTCACTCGATTCACTTTGCTGCATTTGCTCAAGTATTTTAACTGATTTGGTCTAAATATCTTACAAAACAGTAACGTTCTTACCTCAGTTGAAGTCATGCCTGCAAATCTGTAAATTGACCAGGACGGGACTGTTATTTCTGGTGCTCCTAAAGCCTGAGCGCCTCATGCACGAGCTTATCATGGAGGCTGCAGTTACGCGTTTGGCCTGAGGGGGCAATTGCGAGTACAAAACTGTCAAACTCCACAGAGCCCCTTTAAGCCCTAACCCTAAGGGTCTTATGTCTTATTACATTACGTACCTCCAAAGTACTAATACACATTAGGAGAAAAAATCAGAGGCACTCCGATTCCTAGTAAAAGTCCTTTATTAAATGGACATGCACATTTCCATGTCCTGAAGAGCACCTGACCTCCTTCACTGACAATTCTACCCACTGAAGCGATCACTTTGTTCCCTTCAAAAATACGAATACACATTATTCTATTGTGTACAGTATGTACTGCATAGATACAAGTTATTACACATTGTTACATTGAACATTACATTGTACTAAATTGAGTTGGGTACAATGTATCAAGGTAGTGTAAAATAAAGTGTTACCAAACTTTCTACCTCAACTACACACAAAAAAGTCAAACGTATAAAGTTTAAGGTTTTGTCCCTTTTGAAAACCTTATGATGACTCCAGAGCAGTAGAGGGCGGTGTGCAGATGTGCTTTCAATGCCCTTGACTTGGCACAAGAGGGTTTGTCCCAGTTGTGTTGCCGTACAGGTGGGGCTTATTTAAACACGTATTTAAATATTTTTTTAGTTTCAAAACTGCAGTATTTTCTACAGCTAATACATGAACATAAGTAATAATACTATTGAGGAACTTTTACTTCAGTATTATTTGACCAGAAGTATCTGTACTTTTACTCAAATAATGAAATGAAGTACATTGATGACCACTGATTGTGGTTTATAAACCTGCTATTTGGAAACATAAAATAATGTGCATGTGTAAAACATCAATCAGAAGTGCTGTGGGTTTACATCATGAAGTGAAGTTGGAGCAAAAAAACTATGTTTTTGTCTGGAGTAACTGAAACAGAAATAATAGATGTCATTAACGGGTGTAAGAACAAATCGTCTACAGACTGTTTTGATATAGATATGACACTAGTTAAACAAATTATACATAGTATCGTGAAACCATTAACCTACATATGCAACCTATCGTTTCAAACAGGAACAGTTCCAAATAAATGAAAATTGCAAAAGTTATACCTATACATAAAAATGGGAACAAACACATCTTCACTAACTACAGACCTGTCTCTCTGCTCCCCAGTTCTCCAAATCTTAGAGAAACTTTATAACAGTAGAATGGATAATTTCATAGATAAGCACAAACTAATTAATGAAGGTCAGTACGGGTTTCGAGCAGCAAGGTCAACTTCAATGGCCATCATTGATGCAATAGAAGAGATTACTAATAGCTTAGAGGGCAAGAAACATGCAGCTGGAATATTCATTGACTTGAAAAAAGCATTTGATACACTAAATCATTCTATATTATTAAAAAAATTAGACAGATATGGCATAAGGGGAGTGGCTTTGAGCTGGATTCAAAGCTATTTAACTGGGAGACAACAGTATGTGAAGATGGGGGAGTTTACATCAGGTTATTTGGACATTGGCTGTGGGGTCCCACAGGGATCTGTCTTAGGCCCAAAGTTGTTTAATTTATATATTAATGACATTTTTAATGTGTCTAAATTATTAAAATTAGTGATTTTCGCAGATGACACAAACGTCTTCTATTCCAATGACAATTATAGTAATTTAGTAACTAACATAAACTGTGAACTAAGTAAATTAAAAACATGGATGGACATTAATAAATTGTCCCTCAACCTAAATAAACAAAAGTAATGTTTTCGGTAATTATAATGGAAAACCAGACTCAGTAAACATAGAAGGTGTAGTCTTAGATACAGTATCAGAAATTAAATTCTTAGGAGTCATCATTGACAGTAAATTAAGCTGGAAACCACACATAAGATACATACAAGGTAAAGTCTCCAAAAGTATCTCAATCATTAACAAAGCAAAGTTTTTCTTAAATTACAATGCATTATTTTTGTTATATAGTTCATTAGTTTTGCCATATCTAAACTACTGTGTAGAAGTCTGGGGCAATAACTATAAAAGCTCATTACACCCCCTTGTTATACTCCAAAAACGGGCTGTAAGAATTATACATAAAGTAGGATATTATGATCACACTAATATATTATTTCTGCAGTCTAAACTGTTAAAAATGCATGATTTAGTTGATTTCTCTACTGCCCAACTTCTGTTTAAAGCCAACAAAATGTGCTACCTGCAAGGATACAAATGCTTTTTGCACGCACAGAAGGGGGATATAACCTGAGGGGGTGTGATAACTTTAAGACTCAAGCAGTGTCCTTCCACTAGGAAAAGTATGTTTGTGTCTGTATGTGGAGTTAAACTCTGGAACAATTGGGGGCAGAATATAAACAATGTCCAAATATTCATCATTTCAAATCAAGATATAAAAAATGGTATGGTCAAAGTACCAGAAGGAGGAAATGGGTACTTGATTGCTAATGGGTGTCACAAAGTGCTGTATACTTTAAAGGTCAGATCTAACTAATAATGAAGTATATTGTGGTTGTTACTATTACACTATTGCAGTTGTTATTGCCATTGTTATTGCTATTGCTGTTGTGTTGTTATCATCACTATTTAAACTTTAAATGTAACAGTCTAGGATTAATACCTAACATCTGTGGATTATTCTTAGAATCCAACTCAATCGATTCAGACAGCGGTACTGCTATTGATGCTGATGGTAATATAAAGGAAATAAACTCTTAGAAGTAAAACATGCACATATCTAGGTACTCCGCATTCAACATAACCCATAGTATAGGCAGACATGTGGGGGCCGGCAGCTCGAGGAAACTCTCTTCTGGCAGCAGACTCCTAAAAATTGTCTCTTTTAATGCATAGTATAGGACACTTAACAAATGATGGTCCGGTTGCTCGGGGCTGCTCCCCTCTGGCAGCTGGTCCAGTCACAGAAAGAAGAAAAAGAAAGAAAAGCCCCGAATCCCTTTTAACACATATCAGTAAGACCATTCTTGTTATCATGAACATCAATCAGTCTGCGATTACTGTACCTTTCATGAATAAATGTGGAGTATTTTATGTACCATTCAAACACTTTGATACAGAGTAATGCTATATGGGTTGTAATGGTGATGGTGAACAACGATAATGCCAACATGGTAATGAATTCTGTATGGGAGACAGAAATAATACACTGGTTGTAGCGTGTGAGATACTGTGATGTTGAGCGTGTGAGATACTGTGAATGTTGACCTGGTATAATGCAGTGTCGCATTTGTTAATATGTAACCAACTCGGTTGATAGTTGTTTGTAAAATGGTAAGAAATATGCACTGTTGTCAGTCATTGTTATAGTTATGTTATTGAAGTTTATGAACAGGGGTGGGAGTCATAAGCTTGTCTTCTTCCCACTCCTTTTCGAGCTGTAATGTAATTATTTTTCTTTTTTCTTTTATTATGTATATATATATTTCTGTTTTTTCTTTCTTCTTTAGCTCGAAATAAAATATTCAAATCAAATCAAATCACCCTCTGCAGGCAGCTGTGGGAACTGTACATGCTTCTGTTGTCGTTTTTAACAGCATGCTAACAAATCATTGCCCCATAATAATTTGAGCTTAGATTTGAATTGGGTCTGGTGATGGTTTAAGGATTTTTAAAATGGCACTTCCATCTAATGGAACAACACAATTCAGGAAATACAGATAGAGTGCATCAACTGTAGAAGAATCATCCAAATTAAACAGGAAAACATGGGTTACAATGGATAATGGTGAGTGATTGGCATAAACCGATTAGCGGGCTTGTGTCTCATGTTCTGTTTGTCGCCAAATGTTTTCCTTATCACAACAGTCTCAAAGGGATTGCAATTATTATAAATAGCCTTTTCTCATTTTCTTGCATAAAGTCAGTTTCTACCTCATCTGTGTCCGGTGCAGCAGCTAAACGCGAGGGACTTTTTTGTGGGCTTGAGCGAGACTGGAGCAGGTGATGTGAGGAAGTTATAATTGAGCTTTTGTTCACAAGTTCACAGCTGACAATAGACCACTGCCTCAGTGTGAAGAGCACTGCTAACAGGCTCCCTCACCCTGCACTACTATATGGAAGCACTATATATCAGACCTATTCTGTAAACCAAAAACTACCGACAATGGCTTATTTGAAAAGGGAAATTTACTCAACTTTAAATCTGAACAATTATGGGAGCGAATGTCAGAGTTCATGGAGTCTTTGTTAATCCAAACGGGGGATAAAACAAACAATGTTGATGTCATTTGTTTTTTAAAGACGCCAAGCAGTGACTAATACAGCTACTTTTTCATAATTTGCCACAGGTTTTATTCTTCCATCTCGACTGAATGGAGTTAATTTTCCGGTGTCACAAATACATGTAGCCTTTTAAGCACTCTGTCAACTCGCTGCAGTGTTTGACATCTAAAATGGAGGGCTCTGGTGAGTGGGCGACTGTGTCATTTGGGAGTAATGTGCAATATGCCCATTCCGCGGGAGTTCATTCTGCTGCTGCTGCCTCTGCTCTGCCGCTGGTTGGAGAGCTTCACCCCACTTACACCGGTGTGAACTGCGCCCACGAAACATGAGCGCTGGCACAAATTGGATGATTTAGAGATAAAAAAGATGGACATGCATTTTGCTCATTACAGTATGTATACCGACGCTTTGTTTCTGTCTGGATGAATCCATGGACAGATACCAACTCTATCACAGGAGACCAGCAAATCAACAATACTTATGGTTAAAGTTAAGGAACACTTTTACAGTGTTATTTACTTGAAAGTTATAGGGATAATCAGCACCAGATCAACAACTATGAGGATAGTAAAGTGCTGACATATCCGAGTCAGTGGCAAATCCACACAAACTGTCGGTCCCTGTGTGACGGAATTTGTAATAAAGTTATCATGTGTTTACATTTGGTGTATTGTTACTAAATGAATTTGTGTGTGATGGCAAAATGTATTCTCAAATCTATTTGTATGCATTGAACTGTTGAAGTTAAGCATGTGTTAAAATGATTTCCTGAGCACCTGGACCTTGTAGTAATTAAGTTGACCTGTAAGTTAAGATAACGCCGTTTATGTTTAAACAGAGAAGGACACAAGCCATAAAAGATGTAACTTTATTTTATGAGGAGCGGTTAGCCCCTTGGGAGTTAGTCGGAGGAGAGATTCACATGACCTGTTTGACCTGTCTTCCTGGGCTCAGGGAAGGAGGAGGATTACCTATCATTTACTGTGACGTGTGTAAGGAATGTGGGCGTGTGATTATCTGAATAAAAGCTTGAACGGGGAAATGGCACGTTGGGTATTGAAGAATTTTGCAGCGCTGCTATAGGTTGCAAAATTCCGTGACAATGCCCCCTTGCAAGTAAAAAGAAAGGCTCTGGCCTGATCTTGTGTTTTTAAATCTGTTTATTTCTGTGACAGAAGATAACAGAGCGTTTGCCGAAAGTTGTGTTGGAAGCAGGTGTTAATTCCCTGACACCCTGTGAGCTATTGCACGCTCTTTGGACACCAAGCTGGACTCCGCTGCTGTATTTTTGCTCAACAATCATCTGGACAGGGCCTGTTCAACCAGCTTTCCTGCGGCAAAGTAGATAGGGTTCACTCATCTCTAGCCTCACCTATTTTTTGCACATGGAGTTTTCATATTAGTATTGTATGTGGTTGTAGAGATGCAGACGGCAACGTGTCATACAATCAGAATCAGAATTGTTTTTATTGCCATTGTTAGTGAACAGGTTCACAAACTAGGAATTTTCTGTGGTTCAATCGTGCGACATGAAACGTAAAACATATAATATAAGCTTGGTAAAAATAAACTATAAAAACTTTAAACTTAAACTGCATAAAGTCGATTAAAATAAATCATATGATAACAACAATTTGACCTAGTGCAATAGAGCAGTGCAAATGGCTGGAACGGGTTATTACATTCATGAGTCTGATACAGAGTTATTGGGTCTTTTTATTGTTCATGAGTCTGATAGCGGGAGGTATGTGTCTGGATGGACCGTAGCCTCCTGCCTGAGGAGAGAGGGGTGAATAGTGCGAGTCCAGGGTGAGAAGGGTCAGTTGTGATCCGACCTACATGCCTCCGGGTCCTGAAGGTGTGCAGGTCCTCGAGAGATGAGAGCCTACAGCCGATCACCTTCTCAGTAGCAGCATGTACAGTGCGCTGCAGTCGATGCTGCAGAGGTTGTGGCCTAGCCGAGGGGGAAGAAAACCTCTCATGGAATCACATTTCTTCATTATTTGGCGGAATATGTGGTAGAGGTAACATTAAATCGCTATTTATCATACTGGGTCAAGCTGTAATGTCGTACTACCCGTGGGTCAAGCTGTACAGTCGTACTATCTCTGTCATAGCCTTGACTGGGGTGCTCAGGCGCCCACTCTCAGCCACTGAATGCTTTGCTTGCGTGTTAGTGTGACGCTCTTAGACGGTATTTACCCCCTTCTGTGGAAGTATAGACAGACTTGAATGTTAGGACTGGCGCAATGTCTTGAGTTCATGTCTCCGGGTCCCGTAACGATGGTACATAAACTTCTCCTGCATAAGACATCCTGACTGCTGCCTATTCTTCATCAATCCTCTCGATCATCATTGTTATTTTCCCTAACAATATGAACATATTTATTACACACCAATAAAGTCAAGCCAAAATCAGGTCCTTATGGATGTTCAGTAGAAGCGAAAATGGCACTCATTGCTCTTGTTGCATATTTAGCACAAAGGTAATATTAGCTTCCTGGTGAGAATTGTCAGTTTTACTATTTATGGAAAGTTGAACCACTTTGGTCCTCTCCATGTCTCTGCATCTTTATTTAGAAGAACAACATATATAATTCAGCATTTGTTAAAGGAATAGGCCACCGTTTTTCCATACTGAGATATGTTCTTACCTTAGCTTAGACGCGTAACTGTCTGGTCTTTGTGTGTGCGCTCAATCACACAAATGTTGTTAGCATTTGCCTCTCCCAGGTAAAAAGGGGTACTATATTGTAAGGCGTAATAATACCTGGGGAGCACTTTTATGTCGAAGTGCTCCCAGGTATTATTACGCCTTACAATATAGTACCCCTTTTTATCCGCTTAGAAAATCGCCATGTTTAATTTTGCGTAAATATACTTGGATCGTGTAACTTTTCACGTAATTGTATTTAAATAGGGGAAAGGTGGAACAGCTTGGTAGCTTCTAACTTCATTCCCAGTTTGGAGCTATACCTATGCTGGGAGGGACAAAATGCTAACAACATTTGAGTGGCTGAGTGCACGCACAAAGACCAGACAGTTACGCATAAACTCATCTAAGGTAAGGTAAAAACATATCTCAGTATATATAAACAGTGGCCTATTCCTTTAAAGTAATGGTGGACTAATGGGAGAAAGTTTTTTTCTTCTTCTTTGTTTCCCTTCTCTGGCTGCTTCGCAATTCCAAAGACGCCGTCTGTATCAGAGTTGAACTGTCCCTGAAAGGAAATGGGTCTTCTGCCCATTCTTCAATGCCACCCACTGCTCCAGACCGCAGTGCAGCGCCCATGAGACCCAGATCTTGAGTTTGGTCAGGGCTATAGTGTGTCTATAGCTGGAGGTTTTTAGCCGATGCTTGTTTCAGATTCAAGTGCCTGCGGGAAACCAGAAGATACAACTCCAAACAGAGGGCCACGCTTTTGGGAATCAAACCTTCTTGCTGTGAGGTGAGAGCTAACCACTCCGTTGCATTTCTTGGTGTTTGCGGTACACGCCGTGCCCGTTTCTTCTCATCATCTTTCACTTTCCTTCCTGCAGCACAGATCGAAAGAGCCCACTCAACTTGACTAAAGCTATGCTAATGCATGCCTGCTTGACTCCAGTGTCATACTCAAACTATGCAGTGCCAAGGCTTTTTACTAATTTAAATATGCACTGAGAAAATAAGTTATTTTCCGGTTTTCTCAAAGGTTTCTGAAAGGTTACATGCCAGCAGATAAGCTTTCAGTTGTTCAGTCTTCCGTAGTGATGTTTTCAGAAATGAGTAATTGTTTATTAATGGGGAGATGGAACACTTTCTTTTTAAATTGTCTGAATAACCCACTTCAGTGTTTTGGAGCGTCTTTACTTCTACAGCAAGAGTCATTTGAAGTTTGATTTATTATTTCAAAAGCTGGAAAATGATTTTTCTAGATGCCAGTGGTCATTATTTTATAACTGTAATGTATCAATTAGATGTTTTTAGTCAATTTGTGCAGCAAAGTCAAGTCGTGGACAGACTGAATATGAAACAAAAATATCTAACACTCGCCTCGCGGAAAATAAATTCCTAGGCTTATTTCTAACACTGGTCCTTTCTGTGTGTAGTTTGTTTGTTCTACCCTTAGTTTTGACGGGTTGCCTCAGGTGCTTTGGTTTCTCCCATTCAACCCAAGCCTGCACAGTAGACGAAAACTCCACCAAGGTGCCCTTTCCAAGAGCCTGAGCGAGGTTGTCACCCACTGATCTTGACAAGTTGACCAGAGGCAATGGTTGAAGGATGGAAGTGGATACATTATAAGGAGAGAAAAGTCTACAAACCACAAGTACAACAAAATAGTAGCACTTTACTTCACTGCACAGTAATAGCATGGTATTAACATGATAACTGTGGTAATTAATTACATGGAAATAGAAAGAGAGAGGGAATCAACATCAGAGGTTAAATCAGAGCTGCAGAAATTGAGAAAATCCTCAAAATACTTAAAGCAGCATTGCACACTCAGGTATCCGATGACCAAACTTATTCTTCATAATAACATTTTGGCAGAACATTTTGAACCACACCCAACATAACCCAACAATAACAGAAATACTGCAAATTAATTGTCAGGAAATATGGCTCGTATTGGTAACACTTAAATATTGGTGGGTGCTTGTTAAGTTAATAAGTGTTAATAAGCATTAGTAATCAATAGGCCATGAATAGTATCGGGTAAAGGAATAGAATAGTTTCTATTTTCCACCGAGGTAGAAATTTGGCTAACCAACACATAAAACACAATACACCTCCTCTTCCTCTTCCTCCTGCGCAGCTCCCTCCGCTCCAGAACAGTCTTTCACCATCTTCTGGGAAGAGCTTAGCAGTTAATTTGTTTTATTCTCCAGCGAACGTCCATTTGCCAGAACAATAGAAGGCATGTGTGTCTTAGCTGCGAGTCTTTCCATAGACTGTAATAGACCACTCCTCCTCACTCCTCCCGTTTACCATAATGACCACGTTCGAGGGGAAATCATGGTGGATTTACAGGCTCCTCCTCCCAGCTCTGACGGGGCATGTTCCTAAAAGGGCATAAGTGCGGGATCTTCACTGTAGACTCTGCCTTGCGTGACATGTAGCTCCCGCAGCTCCAATGCTAACAGTCCGACCCTCATTAAGTACCAGATTTCTAAAACCAGCCCGGTGCCTCTGATTGTGTCTAACCCAGCGTAATCACAGGAGGAATATCTAGCTGTAGACAGTTCCAAAAATGAGGCACCGGGCATTAAAGTTGTTTTTAACGTGTCTAAAGTGCAATGCATTCCAATGGGAGACTACCGGCTATATGGCGGTACTACAGCAATGGTGGAGCAATGGCAGCCTCCAGTGTCGTCGTCGCAAAGCAGAGCAGCCAGAGGCCATTGGTCTTTCCCGGATACCTCCTCCTTTGTCCCTTCCTTGTTTCCTGTTGCGCCTCTTGTGACGCCTCCACTGTGCTGCAGGTGTAGGAGGCTGTTGGTGCCTCTTCAGTGTCTCAGAAGAGGAAATTATTATCATTAAATTAATAAGCTACTCATTTTACTATTATCAATGACTATGTTAATAGGCCATGCATTATTCAGTTAGGCCATGCTTATTCATGGCCTAACTTGAACCCTTATCCCTAAGCAGTTCACTATAATGCTTATTTTTAAAACTTAACAAGCACCCCTTAATACTGTTTAAAGTAATACCCTTCTATTTTCTTATCCGCTATTTCCATTTAATTACCATGTTATTACTGTGCTTTAGAATACAGTACAACCCAATTTCCTGTCAGTTTCTATCCAGTTAGGTTTGGCATTGTGTCTATCATAACTGCTAAGAATAGAAAAAAGAAAATGATTAACATGATCTAGACATAATGAGGTTGATGGGTGGGCGTGGTTTGAGCTCAGGCCTGTTCAATGTTTGGATTTGTTGTGGAGAATGCTGTCTTTGTATCCAGGTTTTACTTTTTACTCACTGCGTGTGAATTTCCTCACGAGGACAATCCATTTCCTACCACGATTACTGCATAATGTACTCATTGTGACACGTATTATGACCGACGACCGAATAATGACTGATGAACGAACTAAAAACTATCCATTATTATCCATTGGAAGAATGGATTATACGCAGACACATTTTACCCTGATGACCATGAACAGTAATATCAACAGCTTTTAAAAAAATCACCCTGAACCTTTTCACACCGACTGCACAAACAACGCATCCATCGACTACTGGGAAGGGGCTAACCGGGGTTTTGCTCGAGGTCTGCTAAACAAGCACGCAGAAAACACATTACCATTCCATGTAATACTGGGGCGGCAGAGGTTAATTATCTCAGTATCCGGGGAAAAAAAGTGAAATTGTAGAGCAGCATTGCAATTCCAATGAGCGCGGATTTCCAAAGGGGCTACATGCCAACTACAGCACAATGGAACACGCCAGAAATACTGTACAATAAGGACCTGATCAGCAATAGACCGCTCCGAGCAGCGTGAGGTGGGCCCGCGGTGAGTAAATCTGACAGCGGGAAACATTAGCATTCAGCAAAGTGGGTCAATCAAAGAAAAGGGAATGACAAGTGTTTAATAAGCAACCGTTTCCGTGTCGGATAACTGGAAGGCGCACGCTTAAGTAAACAGTTATAGTGCTGATGTGCCGAGAATATATCAGAAATGAGCTTCTGTACATTTCCGACAAGCAGTGAATGGGTTTCCAGTTTGAGCTGTAAGCCGCAGGGCACAGATGTCATTTTATACCAAATCTCAAGGACCTTAAGGATTTTTCCTCCGAGCCTGACGTTGCCCACTCTTGCAATGTGAAAGACTAGGAACCTTGACTAAACCAGGTCGAAATAGAACTGATAGCCCTGCAATAAAACCAATGAAAAAAACCAAACATAAAATACCATGGCAATTATTGCGGTGTGATTGCACATTTCCAATAATTAGCCTAATTTCCATTGTGAAATCAATAGAGTCCTGTCTTATCTTGCCTTAAAGGAACAGGCCACCGTTTTACATACTGAGATATGTTCTTGCCTGAGCTTAGACGAGTTGATGCGTACCTGTCTGGTCTTTGTGCGTGTGCTCAGTCACGCAAAACGACCAAAGATGATGTTAGCATTTGGCCTCTCCCAATGTATTCCTATAGCTCCAAACGGGATGAAGTTTGGAAGCTACCACACTCTTCCACGGGCACAAAGACCAGACAGGTACATATCAACTCGTCTAAGCTCAGGTAAGAACATATCTCAGTATGGAAAAACGGTGGCCTGTTCCTTTGAAACTATCTAAATATCTAGCAGTAGACATTTTTACTTTTCTCCAATGGTCCCAGTCAGACACACACCAGATTCAGGCCGTTTCACATTTGGACAATGTTTGGAAAACCGTACCGCCGTTACCTAACGCCGTTCTTTTAAACGGCGTTAGTAACGGCGTTATTTTTTCAGTAACGGAGTAATCTAATTCATTACTCTCCCCGTCGTTACAACGCCGTTATCGTTACTGGGTAACAAAGTGGCACGTTACAATTCCACTGAATGAGTGCAGTAGGCCAGGGAGAGGCTGGGCGGAGTCTCACGGAGTATTGTTGCATCGTGCTCTCTGCTCCAAAAACTACGTGTGTCCCCGACCCGCGTTGCGGCCGCGGGGGAGAATCGAGTTGGTGATCATTGATCAATAGTGTTGGAACTTATTTTTTAACCCAAGACGCAGAATCTTTGGAGACGCGTCTTTCCCCCTCCCTCTCTCTCTCAGCGCCTTTTCTTCTTCCTCTGTCCGCTCCAGAGACAGCAGCCCGCTAACGTTCTGTTAGGGCATTTAACCTTATATTTGCTGATGATTTTTCCGTTTTGCCTGATGAATGAACGGAGAGACTTGCACGATGCCTGTGCGTAAAGTCTGCCCTGATCGTTGGCAAATGTTCTTTTACTCTTGTTCCTCCTCATTCTCTTTGAATACTGTTCAGTCAGAGGGGCCTCCCCCACGCTACCTCCCATTCAGGTCATTCAGTTACTATGAACATCTTTGACATGATAGGACATAAATACAATCACATCTAATTTCAACTGACTTTTGAAAACTGAAAAAAAAAAAAAAACTAAATTCTTTGATATTTAGCAAACATTTTTTAAACAGTAACGCAAATAGTTACTTTCCTGGTAACAAATTACTTTCAGTATAGAGTAATTCAGTTACTAACTCAGTTACTTTTTGGAACAAGTAGTGAGTAACTATAACTAATTACATTTTTAAAGTAACGTTCCCAACACTGCATTTGGACCACACGAAGCGAATCGTTTCCTGGAAGATCCACTAGATTTGCGCAGCTGGTGAACACAGATTGACTCTGCGGGTATCAATATTTCCAAAGCAAGCAGGGTATTCAAGTTCGCGTCATGGAGGGATGATTTCTTAATTTCCAAAACACCAATTCTCAATAGGTAGCGTTCACGTGACATCACAACATTCTAAAGAGCCCACTGAAAACTGAACTGAAAACTGAAAATGTCATGGCCGTAACCATAGTAACGCTCACAATGCAGATTTATAGTCTTTCACATGAAACAAAAGCTGTCACAAAGTTCAAAGTCATATCTTCCAGCACATATGAACATATGTCTAATTATTTGCTCACAAAGGCGTCCAAAAGTGGAGACAATATTCAAAAACGTGTGCTTGATGTTAGCCAGTAGAAAGGACTTTCAGCCATAAAATTCACATGTCAGGTTTGTGAATCCAATCACCATCACATGATAAGTTTGGAAATTTCTTTCAAAACGGTTTCTCTCCCATAGAGTTGTATTGACACCTGCCCTCCAACTGAAATAGAATTCTATAACGTGAACGCAACCTATTGTAGCCCACATAAAGTACCTTTTCCTGGAAGTTTGTATATTTTTGATGTTTATTATGTTTTATTTTATCTTATGTATATGTATATTTATACATACTTTAAAAGTTTCTATACATTGTATGTAAGATACCTCTAGTTACTATTGCCATACTTGTTTGCTCATTTCCTGTCTATTTTGCAACCCCGTTATTGATCTCCATTGTGAGATCAATAACGGCTTATCTTATCTTATCTTAATGGAGTGTTTTGCAAGGAAGTATAACAAATATTGATAGTATTTCCTCATACTTTATAACGTATTTGTGAACTCATATTCTTTAAATAATCATGGGGGCCAGAGGTTTTAAAATCCAGGCGAATGGCTGATGTGGAATAAGTGGACTGGGCCTGGTAGATCAACATGCATTACTGTTTATATAACAGATCTAGGTGTCGGAATCAGGGCTATATCAGTTCTCAATCAGGACAATCTATATCAACATGCTGGGATTCATATTTTACACAAACCTGTGCACAGTACCGATTGGAAGAGCGATATATATTGCGTTTAAAATCCACCAAGTATTTCTCTTTCGTTTTATAATCTCTCTCTATGTTTGTCTCTCTCAACTCCCTAAATAGTGTCCAATTAATTTCTGCGGTTTGCTAAAGACTCGGTTTATTCAGGGACTAAAATACTTTTCTTTCAAAGCCTCCATGTTGTTGCCAAGTGATCAGCGGAGAATCGGTCTGGAACTGAACCAGGCCGTCTGCTGTTAAACATGAGATTTTTTTTAATATATATATATATTTTCAATTCCACGTGAAAATTTACAATAACCACCCATTTGTCAATATCTATTTCAACACACTGGATAATACACTAGCAGATTCTTTAATGCAAAATGTGCCTGTTTGAGCTTTGTCGTAACATTGTCCCCCATCAAAAGCAGACCTGGAATGACATTTTACTTCTTCAACTGCTGTGGGTTGGCTGAAGTGCAGATAAAATACTTTCAGTTTTCATATGCACAGGTAAAAAGAGCTGTTTTCAGCCTGGATTTGAACATTGTCAGAGTTGAGGCCTGTCTCACATCCTCATGAAGACTGTTCCAGATTTTAGCTGCATGAACTGAAACGCAGCCTCACCGTGTTTATTATTGACTCTGGAACCACCAGGAGACCCCTCCCTGAGGTTCTCAGGGCCCGAGATGGTTCATACGGCTCTAACATGTCAGAGATGTACTTTGGTGCTAAACCATGAAAAGACTTTAAATTCTATTCTCTGAGTGACAGGAAGCCAGTGCAGAGACCGGAGCACTGGACTAATATGGTTGTATTTTCTGATTCTTGTCAGGACTCGAGGATCAGCGTTCTGGATGTTCTGCAGCTCTAACAGCTCGTTTAGAAAGGCCAGTGAGCAGCCGTTACAGTAGTCTAACCTGCTGGAGACAAACGCATGGATGAGTCTCTCTAAGTCTGGTTTTGACACTATTTCTCTGATCTTGGCAATGTTTTTCAGATGGTAAAAGCTGATGATGTTATTGCTTTGATGTGGCTGTTTAAGTTCAGGTCTGAGTCCATGATTACTCCTAGATTTCTAACCTGATTTTTTTGGTTTTAGAGAGAGAGAGACTCGAGGTGACTGACATTTTCACTTTGTGTCTGTGGGCCAAAACAATGATTTCAGTTTTGTCTGGGTTTAGTTGGAGAAAGATGTTTTGCATCCACAAACTGACCTGTTTGTTTGGTCTGTATAAAATCTGTCATTCCTACAGCAGCCTGCAGAGGGAGCTTCATGAGGCCAGTGTCAGTCCTGGCCCTCGTAACTTTACTACATGTCCTTACACTTACACACTTACATTTCATGATATATTACACAAAATAGCCGAGGTTTCCAAAATAATGGTTTCAAGCCTCACTAATACACTTTGAATAAGCAATTTATTATCATTACTTAGAATAGAACGACCTAGAACAGTGGTTCCTGAAGTGGGGGATTTTGGATTTTTGGATCAATCAGAAGGCCGGAATGTCACGGCTTTTGGGAAGAGCCGACCTAGAATGTCTCTGTTTCGTATTTTATAGCTGCGTTATGCATCCAGACGAGTCCTTATTTGATGACATTTGCGTATTTCTTTTTACATTATCCATTTTTGAGACTTAAATGAACTAAAACAGTTTCAAGACACTAATAAGACAGCTAAACTAATATTTCTATTTAAAGGGGGGTATTATGTAAAATGGACTTTTTCAAGCTTTATATCATGTTATTATGTCATTCCCTCATTAAACACATGCCTGGAGTGTTGCCTTGGCTCATTCACATATTTTTGAGTAATCAGTAAAAACTTAGACGGCAGCCATTTTAGGTGTAGCTATGCCTCAGTCCTCCTAGGAACGCCCCCACCTCCTGGAGGCGCCTCTGGACCTTTCGTCACCAGCCAAGCCACCAACCACTGCTCCTCAGCTCAGTAGAGCCCCCTCCCCACACAGTAGTGTTGTTTAGATGCCACAGCAGTGTGCTGAAGGGGGTGTGTCGGAAAGCTTCTTAAAGAGACAGAGGCCTATTTCAAGACGTTCAGTACAGCCATTTTGAGAGAGCAATTTTATTCAAGGCAGTTATTTTAATTTACTGCATATACAGACCAACAGAAGGTTACGTCATCATTGTAGTATGCTATAGACTGGTGCTATGTGATTGAAAAAAGCATAATACCCCCTCTTTAACAACCCAGTAATTATATAAATAAAACACATCTAATTATGTTTTATACAGCGTAACAAAGCCTTTCACTTCAGCTTGTACCTTGGTATTTTTGTCACAACAATAATTATGCGCAGTGACAGCATTTTTGCCGTCATCAAAGCAGCTAATCCTGTACATTGTCTTATTGTCAGAGCGGCGGCCGTGCTTTGGTCTCCGCGTGATTTTTCTTTTTTTCCCATTGAGTTTGATGTCCTTGAGAAGCGACTGTAACCTCTCTACATTAATAATGATCATGATGTCAGTTCCTTTCATAGGACAACGAAGTGGAAAATCGTATCTGAAAGTGTGACAAGGATGTGTGATTTCAATGCAGTGAATACGTGCATTCAGTGTTTATCCTGTCCATAACTATTTAATGCCTTTTAAATATTTAATCGTATGTATTTTCCCCCCCCCCTTCTGCATATGCTGCATTTGCATATTGATTTGCTTTTACGGCTCTGACAAACAATTTGCGCGTTGATGGCTGCGTATAGAGCTGGATTCAATAAAGTGGATGATTACGTGGGAAGTGAACAGCCGCCTTTCTGCTAAAACGGAGCCGTCTTGCCTCCGCTGCTTATTTCTTTGCCGCAAATAATCATCTCGGCGGACCGTAATTTAAAAACACAATGCACAGAGCGGGATGCAAATGTGCCCATAAGGGAGCAGAGGTCTTTGATGGATTTGGTTCCTAATACTCTCGCAACGTCCTAATTATGCCGGCCGCGGTGTAAGTGAAGGCTGCCTGGGAATTGGTAAATAAAACTTATTTTCAACATGCCGCGGGCGCATCGACCACATGTAACTCTTTTATAGGGTTATATACTGCCTGACAAACTATAAAACATCCCCACAAATAACAAGGCCTGTAATATTTTGTTGGACCGTCTTTAGCTTGGACTGTGGCATTGTTTCAATAAGCTTCTGCAATTGTCAAAAGATCCAGTGTTACATTCATTTTTCAACAAGATCTTGTATTGATGATGGGAGAGTGTGATCAGTGTGCAAAACCATCGCTAGCACATCACAGGGATTCACAACAGGGTTAAGATCTGGACTCTGTGGTGGCCAATCCGTGTGTGAAAATGACTCTTTCACTATGTGAGCCCGATTAATCCTGGCATTGTCATCTTGGAATAGTCTCGTGCCATCAGGGAAGAAGAAATCCATTGATGGAATAATATTTGTATTCTGAAATAGTAGTTATTCAAGTACTGTGTAATAAACACAGCAATTGGATGTTGAATATGCACATTTTTCCAACAAAAAAGTACATTTGATCAAGAAGTACAATGGGGTGGTGAATGGTAAAATGGGCCATTTAAACTTGGAGACCCCTGGCTCTTAAAGGAATAGGCCACCGTTTTTACATACTGAGATATGTTCTTACATTAGCTTTGACAAGTTCATTTGTACCTGTCTGGTCTCCACGTGTGCCTTCCGTAACATAAACACAGCACAGACGGCGTTAGCATTTAGCCTCTCTCTTCTCCTCTATAGCTCCAAATGAGGTGAAGATAGAAGCTACCAAACTCTTCCGCACAGTAAAGTGAAGATATCACTGTGCGGATGCCGAATTATTACGCCTTACAATATAGTTCCCCTTTTTATCCGCTTAGAAAATCCACATTGTTTAATTTTGTGTTATTATACTTTGTAGTGCAACACTTCACGTAACCATATTTAAATAGGGAAAACGTGGAAGAGTTTGGTAGCTTCTATCTTCACCTCGTTGGAGCTATAGAGGAGAAGAGAGAGGCTAAATGCTAACGCCGTCTGTGCTGTGTTTATGTTACGGAAGGCACACGTGGAGACCAGACAGGTACAAATGAACTCCTCTAAGCTAAGGTAAGAACATATGTCAGTATGTAAAACGGTGGCCTGTTCCTTTAAAATATTCAATCCCAGTGTTTGCAAAAGGCTTTAAATAATCGCCTCATCTGTCCATAACAAAATACAACACATTTGATTGGTGTGGAGTGAATGGGCGGGACAATGGCTTAGACATAGCCTGCAGAGGAGAAGGATGTGAAAAGTGGACTGGCAGACAAGTCTGAGCTGAAAATTATAAGGTTTGTAACAAAGAACGTACAGCTACTAAATTATATATATTACATGCTATTGCTGCCTTAACCCATAGAATTTATTTTGTCTAGCTTTCTCATTCTTTATGAAAATTGACATTTCAATGGTGGCCAAATTTACCTGAAATGGAATCAAGTAAATTGGGCCATGCCTTTCATCTAAAATGGAACAACATTTAAGTTGATTTTCTGCAGTAACTTTATTATTTAATTTTTTTTGTTGGCATGATGACGCAGTGGTTAGGGCTCATGCTACACAGCAAGGCGTCCCAGGTTTGATCTTTCTATGTGGAGTTTGATCTTTCTTTGTGGAGCCTGTGTGGACTTTGCCTGTTCTCCCCGTGGCAGCGAAGGTTTCCTCCTCCGGTTTCCCCTTTACCACTACTGTATTGTATGTATAACTTACCACCTCAATGTACAGTATGAGTGAATGTAAAATTGTCTGATGTAAAGCGCTTTGTGATCATGCCTGTGAAAACCATTATACAAATAAAGGTCCTTCCTTACCTAAACTTAGAACTACTACTACTACACTTAATTTCTAAAAAACAAGTTCAGGTATTTTCAGGCAGCTCTCCACAACTTTAATCCTGTCTAATTATCACAGAAAACATGCAGCTTCCTCTCTCTCTCTCTCTCTCTTTCCCAGAAGTGAAAGTTGCTGGATAACATGTTTTGGCCCACATCCTGCCTGACAGATCTGTGAAGTTTTCCTGTTTCCCGCGGCAAAACAAAAGTTGAGAGCGCGATAACTCGTCTATTCACCCAAAGCTCCCAGTTTTGTTTTTTGTTTCTTTGTCAACCATTTTTCTGCTTGTTGTGATGATGTGAGAGGCAGCGATGGGAGCGGAGCCTTGGGGACTCACAGCTAGTCAGTATGCAGCGAGCGCTTCACGGGTCCCCGGGTTCGAATGGTGATCAAAGGAACGGCGCGTGAAACTGGAAACTATTGAAGTGCCGTGGAAATGCGGTGAATCTGCGTGTGCCCGTGGAAATTAGCTTTGACAGTGTTGTTTACTCTCCCAGCCCTGATCGGTTGTGATTTGATTCTTAGTGGTGATACAACTTGAAGGAATCAGATCCAATTTGAATGGAGTAAAGATGCATGCAAATAAACGTCGCCACAAAACAAAAGGTCACATGCTCTCATGTTTTGTTGGACCACC
This sequence comes from Neogobius melanostomus, assembly GCA_007210695.1. NCBI lineage: Eukaryota > Metazoa > Chordata > Actinopteri > Gobiiformes > Gobiidae > Neogobius > Neogobius melanostomus. Next base: position 1,032,927 of record VHKM01000079.1, on the reverse strand, counting down.
ACAAGCTTTGATCACTGCCTAGATTCGCTGTGGCTTTGTTTCAATAAGCTTCTGCAGTGTCAAAAGATCCAGTGTTGCATTCATTTGTCAACAACATTTTGTATTGATGATGGGAGAGTGTGACCACTGCGTAAAGACTTTTCCAGCATATCCCAAAGATTCTCAATGGGGTTACAATCTTTGAAAATGTGTGAAAATTATGTCTTATGCTCCCTGATCCACTCTTTTAGAATGTGAGCCCAAAGAATCCCGTCATAGTCACCTTCTAGTATGCCCGTACCATCAGGGAAGAAGAAATCCATCGATACAGGCGGTAATGCAGCATACAAGGGAGCCGAGGGGGAAGAAAACCTCTTATGGGAATCATGATTTTTCACTCTTTTCAGCCGTTTTCTGGCAGACTATAAACATGTTTACCACACACAAGTCAAGACAAGCCAAAATCGAGATGTTTTTCACAGCAGATTGTTCAGTAGGATTGAATTAACGGCACTTGTAGCTAACGTTAGCATATGTAGCATAGAGCTAACTTTAGATTCCTGGTTCCATTGTCCGTATTTATGGGTAGTTGAACCACTTTGCTCCTCTCCATGTCTCTGTATCTTCATAGGAAAATATATTAATGATTCAGCATTTGTTAACCTGTTACCTGCCATCTGAACTGGGATCATCAGGCAGCGGAGACAAACGCAGCCTTAAAGTAGTTGAAATCAATGTATTTTCTTCTAGTACAATACATTTATTTTTCCTCCACAGCATATTTTTTTGACAGAATTATTATGAAGATCTAATGATGTAGGGTTAGAGGGTTAGCAATTATGCATATCCAAATCTCAAAGGGTATTGACTGGAGAGCTTACGGCCTATGTGCCAGTGTGATACCTCATTTGAAAGCCAAGACATTCTACTTTCTAAAACATGTGTCAGAGCTGTGTGAGTGACTTAACCCTAATCATAACCCTAACCCCTGACCCTAACCCTAACCCTAGTGCCCTGACCAGGCGGGACAGCAAGTAACCAGTTAATGGTGGAGTAATGAGAGAACATTTATTTTCCCCCTCTGGTGGCTTTGAACATGATCATATGATCCAAAGATGCCGTCTGTATCCATTGACAGAGTGACCTGCTCATTCAGGATGTTCAGGTCATCAGCTGATCTCATTCTTTGGCCACATTGTGTTGCTGAACCTAGACCTGACCAACAGCAGCAACACCAGATCAGAACAGTCAGTTAAATCCAGGTGGCGACTCACTCCACCGAGTATGGAGTGAATGAATAATGCAACTGTAAAGCGTCTTTGAGTGTCCAGAAAAAGCGCTATATACAATAAATGCATTATTATTATTATTTTTTTGGCGGGGGGGTCACACAGTCCATCAGAACCGTGCCATGCTCTGGTTTGTTTTGGGGAGGGGGCTCTGTCTCTCGAATGGTCCACAATCGCATAATGCAACTGTGGCCCGATTGTGTCACCATGAGTCGTTTGTGTTTACATGTCAAACCAAAGCGCAGCACGTTTAATTAATGCAGAGAGGTGGAAAGAATAAGAATAGGAGGATAAAGAAAAAGAGAGCTATACTTCTCTCGATCCCAGGTTCAATTTCCACATTTGTAGGTTGACTAGTAACTTTTCTAACGAAGAGCACGAAGATAAACATCTTAATTCTGGGCTCTTTAAATGCAGAGCAGCTAATCAGCCTCTTCTGATCCACTTAAATGAACCGCTGTGTTTTGCATGTTGAAGGTGAGGCCGATGTGGAAACAAATTGGCAGCTCATCAGAGGTCGTTCCTGAGAATGACTCACTCTGCGGCGGATCTGGACTGAACTGGCATCATCAGGCAGCGGAGACAAACGCAGCCTTAAAGTAGTTGAAATCAGTGTATTTTCTTCTAGTACAATACATTTATTTTTCCTCCACAGCATATTTTATTGGCAGAATTATTACGAAGATCTAATGATGCTTCAAACGTTACCACTCTTATTTTGTGACTCCTGCACATCTTTGTGTGTGATGTGGGGCAGGTGCAGAGCTGCTGCAAGCCATTTTGATGCCTGAGTAGAAAAGTTTGATACCCCCGCCTCCCCACAAAAAATAAAGAAATAAAATAACGGTGCGGAGAGGAGGGGTCATAAAAACCACACTCTCGAAACTACACCAACATTATTTTTTATATAATTAAATTAATTGAATTTAGATGTAACAGTTTAACAGTTGGTGCCCCCTCCCCCCAGAACCTGAGTTTCTCTGTTCCGCCCCTGCATCCACGCCGTACTTCAGCTCAGATGTGTCTTCCCTCTGTGCGCATTCCCCTGTTTGTTTTCTCACTTACCGCTGTGAACACAGGCACCAGAGAATTAAATTGAACTAATGTTTGTCAGGGCATTTGAACTTATGTTTGATAGCGAATTTACTACGTTTGTGTAAAAAATTCTCCTCGCACAGAGATCCATACGTGCGTTCGCATTAGTCACATTTCTGTAGATCTTCTTTCTCATCGTTCTCATTAACTACGGGTCGTTTTTTACCAATTCATGGACTTGCCGTTACTTTACCTTTGCTTATACGGCTTAACCTCTTAAAGCAGTACTAAGTAACGTGTTTACCTTAATAAATCCTTTCTGTAGTCCCTCTGGGGTAATACAAGTGTTAATGGGATGATTGGAGGGTCTTTCATCCCCACCTGGTGTTTCTGGCCAGAAAACCATGTTTGCAACTTGACTGCCACCGGGGCAGAGCAAGCAATACACACTATTAGAATCACGGAGAAGAAGCTAACAGGCTAATGGGCAAAGCTAACTGCGCCACTTTAAACAGTATTTACAGCCAAGTTTGAGTGAAAAAAAAATATTTCCATTGTATAACAGGATCTACAACACCCTTCTCTCCCTTCACCTTTTCTGTCAGCGTAGTATTTACTCTCCAAGACATTAATAAGTTAAAAATCATAACTTGCTAAGACACCTGCAGTTGCGCTTATGGCCTCTAGGGGCAAGAGTTACTTAGTACTGCTTTAACCCCCACCTGAACCAAGCACATTTTCTCCAGTTGGGCTTTACCCAAACCCCTTCTTGAAAAAGCAGCAAAAAAGTGAATAAAGTGTGACGTATACACGACAAAAAACGATGAAAAAAATAACAAAGCAGCAACAAAAGAGTGGCAAAAACGTGATGAAAACAGAAAAAAAAACAGTTACAGTCAGTTTTTTTTTTTTTTTCTTCAAATGAAGCATTACACTGTTGCTCTCCAGTCAAGTCGCTTTGTAGATTTGGGCAAAGCCGAACTGGAGAAAAGGCCTCCCGTAAGAGGTTAATGTAATAACTGATGAAACTGGACACGGAGTGGACTTAAAAGGGCACAAGAGTCAGTTCTCTTTTCTCTTAATGTTGCTGTGAGGTATCTGTGGCATTTTGTGACCTATTCACTGGATCAGTTTAAATAAACATGTCTGTGTTCAGTACTTACAAAGGGCTGCACTGTGCTATAGCAAAGCTCTTTCTGTCATGGTATTTGAGCGGGGCATGTTGGGAGTAGCCGGAGGACGCTGTAAAGATGACGCTGATTTGAAATTGGTCTAAGCAAATGTATTTTTTATACCCACTACTTCATTGTGATTTGCATTTAAAGAGGGGTATTCTTTTTTCAATCACATAGCACCAGTCTATAGCATACTACAATGATGACGTAACCTTCTGTTGGTCTGTATATGCAGTAAATTAAAATAACTGCCTTGAATAAAATTGCTCTCTCAAAATGGCTGTACTGAACGTCTTGAAATAGGCCTCTGTCTCTTTAAGCTTTCCGACACGCCCCCTTCAGCACACTGCTGTGGCATCTAAACAACAACACTGTGTGGGGAGGGGGCTCTGCTGAGCTGAGGAGCAGTGGTTGGTGGCTTGGCTGGTGACAAAAGGTCCAGAGGCGTCTCCAGGAGGTGGGGCGTTCCTAGGAGGACTGAGGCATAGCTACACCTAAAATGGCTGCGGTCTAAGTTTTTACTGAAAATATATATTATACCAATTATATATATTATACCAATTATACCCCCCCCCCCCCCTTTAATAATGATTAGTGAGTCTACGCAATGTAAGAGATCAAAGATATACAACTGCAATATTTTAAAGGGGGGGTATTATGTAAAATTGACTTAGACGGCAGCTATTTTAGGTGTAGCTATGCCTCAGTCCTCCTAGGAACGCCCCCACCTCCTGGAGACGCCTCTGGACCTTTCGTCACCAGCCAAGCCACCAACCACTGCTCCTCAGCTCAGCAGAGCCCCTCCCCGCACAGTGTTGTTGTTTAGATGCCACAGCAGTGTGCTGAAGGGGGCGTGTCGGAAAGCTTCTTAAAGAGACAGAGGCCTATTTCAAGACGTTCAGTACAGCCATTTTGAGAGAGCAATTTTATTCAAGGCAGTTATTTTAATTTACTGCATATACAGACCAACAGAAGGTTACGTCATCATTGTAGTATGCTATAGACTGGTGCTATGTGATTGAAAAAAGCATAATACCCCCTCTTTAACCGATGAGTTAAAGGGCCAATATATTCTCGGGCGTGACGTTGGATTTAAATAACTTTCAGTTAATATGGCAGGTTTGTGGACCTCATACCGAACAAATAATCAGGTTAAACATTCTTAATCCCCGCCTTAACCGAGCACATTTCTCCAGTTTAACTTTACCAAGATCTATAAGCTTCTTGAAAAAAAGAGTCGTAACATCGACCAAAACGAGATGTAAAAGAGGATCAAAACAAAGACAAAAAAGCATCAAAAGACAAAGCAAAACAGGCGACGAAAAATGATGAAAAGCAACAAAACATTTACAAAACCGGCGACAAAAATGTATAAGAAAAATATGGAAATAATAACCCGATGCAGTTTATTATATACAGAAATGCAGTCTTTGTTCGTGTAGTTGGCTAATTAATGTGACATCGGTTTGAACCCCAGAAGAACTTTCATCAAACGATGCAATTTAGATGGTCCTTTGATGATTAGGATTATAAAAATCATCAAAATTCAACCGTGGAAGTAATAAATGTCTCCTTTTATCCATACAGAGTCATGGACATTGTGTGGACTCTGTTGTGTCCACAATACTACATTAATAGTTTCATTTGCTTGTCAAAAGAAAACATGAAAAGCTGTAGAGCCGTATTTGCATAAAAGATGATCAAAGAGGATGTAGCAATGAAAGCACACGGTTGGCAACACGTTTCAAAATGTGCCAACAGTGAGCTTTGAAAGAGCGCTCGAAATCTGACAGAAAATACTACATGACAAAAACAGGAGAAATATACAAACACCGCCAAGTATTGTACAATTTTGGACCAAATGGAGTGGTCCAAAGAACATTATGAGTGTTTATTATCACAGACCATGGTGTCCGGCAATGTCCCCTGATAGTTTGATTTTGGAAAAATGTCGCTACAAAACTCCACTCCATTTAAATTGAACAATTTCCACGGACACTGTTTGTTTCTCTTTGGTTCGTCACGGTAAAAGACACTTTTCATAAAACATGGCAACATCGTCTTCTAGGCTTAATGTATGAAGCTATCCACCCATCCATCCATCCATCCATCCATCCATTTCTTCCGCTTTATCCGGGACCGGGTCATGGAGGCAGCAGTCTCAGCAGAGATGCCTAGACTTCCCGATTCATGCACCTCCTCCAGCTGTTCTGGGGGACCCTGAGGCGACACCAGGCCAGCTCGGAGACATAGTCCCACCAGCGTGTCCTGGGATTCCACGAGGCCTCATCCCAATAGGACATGCTTGAAACACCTCCCGAGGGAGGCGATCAGGAGGCATCCGGAACAGATGCCCTAGCCACCTCAGCTGGCTCCTTTCGACGTGAAGGAGCAGCGACTCTACTCCGAGCTCCTCCCGGGTAACTGAGCTCCTCACCTGATCTCGAAGAGTGCGCCCAGCCACCCTGCGAAGGAAACTCATTTCGGCCGCTTGTATCCGCGATCTTGTCCTTTCGGTCATTACCCAGATCTCATGACCATAGGTGAGGGTGGGAACGTAGATCGATCGGTAAATCGAGAGCTTTGCCCCCCGACTCAGCTCCCTCTTCACCACAACAGTCCGATACAGCGACCGCATCACTGCTGACGCTGCACCGATCCGTCTATCGATCTCACGCTCCATCCGTCCCTCACTCGTGAACAAGACCCTGAGATACTTGAACTCCTCCACTTGAGGCAAGGACTCCCCACCGACCTGAAGAATGAATGAATGAATGAATGAATGAATGAATGGATAAATAAATAAAAATCTTGGAGCAATTTTTATTTTTATTTAGTGTTAGCTGTTAGCCTCAAGACAAAAACAATGTGATGAGCAGGAAGTTTCCTCCTATGAGATCTTTGCTCCTGACGTGATGTTTTTAACATGATGTTGAGACTGTTAATCAGTAACTCACTGCCAGCCATGTAATCTTGAGTTTGTTTTTTGGACAAGATGCCGCTAACTCATAGGGAAATAACGGGACAGGAAGAGCAGCGCCTCCTGAGGATCCACTCGGAAGTCTCATGATAGTCGAGTGCACATCCCATTGGTTCAAACAAATACTAGAGCGTGTGAGCTTTTTTTGTGGCGACTTGTGTACATTAACATAATCAATAACAAATATGGGAATGGCCCTCTTTCACTGGTATGCAAGCTGGAGAAAACTACCAAGAAGTGAGATGAATCTGTCCTGCATCGGATAATTCCTGGCTAACTGAGAGCCTGCACAAACATGACTGATTTAAAGCCGTAGATAACAAAAACGAGCCATTTTTCATGCCCAACACTGTCCCGTAACTTGCTCGCACTCCAACCACAGTCATTATCCCGCCTCTTCAGCAGTGAGAGCAGCAGTGGAGCAGTGGAGCAGGTGCCAGTAGCTCCCGGCGGCTGAGAGCAGCAGAGCAGAGAGGTGCTGAACTTTGTGTGACTCTCCCTGGCGCTCGCTTCACTGCACCCAGCCACAAGCGAGCCGCCGAGCCCCCCTCCCCGCCTAAATGCTCTCACCCAGCGCCACTCCACTCCGCAATCTCCACCGGAGCTACTATGACATGCATCCATGGGCAGCGTCGTGGAAAACTGAAATATGAAAATAACAACGGGGTCGGCGGAGGTTGCATAATAGAGTCACAGTAAAGATGCGCTTACGTAAATGGAGTTGGGATTCGGGTTGAGTGGCAGAGGCAGTGACACGGTCGCGCTCTGGAGATGGATCACAACTCAACAGCCAGAGATACAAAACGGCCCACTGTGATGGAAAGGACGAGCTTTTTTGTTTAACCTCTTAAAGCAGTACTAAGTAACATGTTTACCTTAATAAATCCTTTCCGTAGTCCCTCTGGGGGTAATACAAGTGTTAATGGGATGATTGGGGGTCTTTCATCTCTCCCTGGTGTCTGGCCAGAAAACCATGCTTGCAACTTGACTGCCACCGGGGCGGAGCAACCAATACACACTAATAGAATCACGAAGAAGAAGCTAACAGGCTAACGGGCAAAGCTAACTGCGGGCTAGCGCCACTTTAAACAGTATTTACAGCCAAAAAAATATTCCCATTGTATAACTGGGTGTACAACACCCTCTCTCCCTTCGCCTTTTCTGTCAGCGTAGTATTTACTCTCCAAGACATTTAATAAGTTAAAAAATCGTAACTTGCTATGACACCTGCAGTTGCGCTTATGGCCTCTAGGGGCAAGAGTTACTTAGTACTGCTTTAACCTCCACCTTAACAGAGCACAGGTTTACCGTAATCTAAAAGCTTCTTGACTGGAGAGCTTACAGCCTATGGATGAGAAGAACTCAATTTTGACAAAATATGCAGGTACCGTGTTTTTTCATTTGTACAGCAGTATAGGCCAGTGTCACATAGCTAAGACCAATAAAGCCTATAAGATTGTCGTCACTTATTGTTGGTGCTTTTTTGTCACTTTTTTGTCACCTATTTTTTGCGTTTTATGATGCTTTTTTGTAAATTGATTTGCTACTTTTTTGTCGCTTTTGTCTTTTATTTTTGTCCCTTTTTTTGTAACTGTTTTGTTGTTTTTCAACCACTTTTTTTGTCACGTTTTTGTCGCTCTTTTGATGCTTTTTTTGCTGGGTTTTCATCCTCATTTACATCATGTTTTTTTGTCACTATTTTGATGCTTTTTTCAAGAAGCTTTTAGATTCGGGTAAAGCTGAACTGGAGAAAATGCACTAGGTTAAGGGGGTAAAGAGGTAATATTACCGTAATTTCCAGACTAATGAGCACACACAGAATAAGCTGCACCAACAAGAGGTTAGGAAAGCCTGTACACGTAGGACCTCAGAAGGAGCTTATAAGGAGCAGCCACGGGAGAAGAGTCTAAGATTCCTCAAAGATGCGTGAGTGTCCAGGTGTGTTTCTGATGAGAGAACAACATTGTGATGTGGTAGAAAGCTCTAACAAGTCGATCATGCATCATACCCCTATTTTAAGGGCAGTAGCTTCACTCTGAGCCAGCTCCGATCTCTGCCATTATGCGCCGCCATTAAACTCAAATCTGAATTATTTACGCTCGTGGGTACAGTACAGCAGTAGGGGAGCGGTTAGTGAGGCCAAAAATGAATTGAAATATGTTCGTCCAACTGCAGTCGGGCTATTAGGTTCCCCTCTGCACCTCATCTACGGAAGGAGTCGGTGAACATTGGCTGAGGTGGTACTTTGAAAGCCGTATACTGTATGTGGTGGTACCCTGTATACAGTAACTATGTGTTAGTTTTGTTTCGTTAAGCACTTTCAGGGCAACATTGTATTTGTTCCTTAACCTCTTAACACCCACCTGAACCGAGCACATTTTCTCCAGTTTGACTTTACCCAAATCTAAAAGCTTCTTGAAAAACGTGTCAAAATAGCCACGAAACGAGGATGAAAATGTGGCACAAAAAAAAACGTGATTAAAAATGCAACATGACTAAAATGTGATGACAAAAACAAGGAAGAGGCTTACATGAGTTTTGCAGGTCTTATAGCTTTAATAGGCAAGGCAAGGCAAGTTTATTTGTAGAGCACAATTCATACACAAGGCAATTCAAAGTGCTTCACAGTTGCAGAAAATTACAAGAAAACCGATAAAATCAATCAATAAAACATCAACATAAAGTTAATCAATGACAGTAAAAGGCAAGAGTGCAGATAAAATACTTTCAGTTTTCATATGCACGGGTAAAAGAGCTGTTTTCAGCCTGGATTTGAACATTGTCAGAGTTGAGGCCTGTCTCACATCCTCATGAAGACTGTTCCAGATTTTAGCTGCATGAAACTGAAACGCAGCCTCACCGTGTTTATTATTGACTCTGGGAACCACCAGGAGACCCCTCCCTGAAGTTTTCAGGGCCCGAGATGGTTCATACGGCTCCAACATGTCAGAGATGGACTTTGGTGCTAAACCATGAAAAGACTTGTACACAAGCAGAGCTGTTTTAAATTCTATTCTCTGAGTGACAGGAAGCCAGTGCAGAGACCGGAGCACTGGACTAATGTGGTCGTATTTCCTGGTTCTTGTCAGGACTCGAGCAGCAGCGTTCTGGATGTACTGCAGCTCTAACAGCTCGTTTAGAAAGGCCAGTGAGCAGCCGTTACAGTAGTCTAATCTGCTGGAGACAAATGCATGGATGAGTCTCTCTAAGTCTGGTTTTGACACTATTCCTCTGATCTTAGCAATGTTTTTCAGATGGTAAAAAGCTGATGATGTTATTGCTTTGATGTGGCTGTTTAAGTTCAGGTCTGAGTCCATGATTACTCATAGATTTCTAGGAGTTTCTAATATGAGGCATTACACTGTTGCTCTCCAGTCGAGAAGCCTTTAGATTTGGGTAAAACTGGAGAAAAAGCACTCGGTTAATGCGGGGGATAAGCGGTTAGTGTTTTGCCTGATAAATAAAGGAAATTAATAAATAAAGCGTGCAGAGAAATGTTTTAGAACCACTGCCCTATAGCAAATGTTTTCAAGTCCCAGTTTTGCTTTGTAACAAAATGTGTTATTTGGTGTTACGTATCTAGTCTGGGAACTTCTGGCCTCTCTTCCACATTCTGTCCTCAGTCCATTTAGTCCCCCTGCACAGCTCATCTCCTGCAGGTGTCCGCCGCTCCGTGGATGGTGCACCCTGGCTCTCTGATGCTAATGGCTGCTTACCCAGGTACGAACAATGGCGGTATCATTCAGAGCTCGCCTGTGCGTTCAAACCCGATCAGCCTGCACCATCTGCGGACTCTCTGTCTCACATACATCTTCCACTGAGCCGGAGCTGTGGGGAAATGCCCAGTTCACAGCTCATTTAGCCCCATATTAACATAAATCATTGCGGGAATAAACACGGCCTTTTTCGCCGGAATCACATTGTATTGAGCGGCGGAAAAGTCACGCGGTCTCTAAATCTGTGTTTTGGAAATACTAAATGCATTCCGTATTTATAACTTTTGTAATATTTAACTTTGCGATAAATGAGGTGTAGCAACGCTGTAGGCAGTGTTTCTGAAGTAGATTTTCTCACTTGAGTTGTAGTGAAGGGTTGCCTTAAGGGTGAGTTAGCCTCGCTTTCATCCAACACCGGTGCATTAAAGAAACTGCATTTTTAAACAGATAAAGAAATAACACCCACAGAGTTTATGGGATGATTTTACTTTAATGGCGAGTTGCAGCCTGTCTGTACTTTGAGGATTGGTTTGCTATGCACCCTTTTATTCAGAGTGCACAAAGATTAAAGACATGCTTGCTAAATATAGGTTAGGTTAAGTCTTACATTATTTCTCAATGCCTTGGAACCCCAATTCTCATGTCACTTAAAGGAACAGGCCACTGTTTTTCCATACTGAGATATGTTCTTACCTGAGCTTAGACGAGTTGATACGTACCTGTCTGGTCTTTGTGCGTGCCCTCAGTCACGCAAAACGACCAAATATGTTGTTAGCATTTGGCCTCTCCCAGCCTATTCCTATGGCTCCAAACGGGGGGTGAAGTTAGAAGCGACCAAGCTCTTCCATGGGCACAAAGACTAGACAGGTACGTATCAACTCGTCTAAGCTCAGGTAAGAACATATCTCAGTATGGAAAAACGGTGGCCTGTTCCTTTAAAGAAAAAATCATGTGCTGTAAAGTTGACGAAGCCTCAAGAAATGGAAAACATTCACTCTGCTTTGTTACGACTAGAATGTATGACATAGGGTTACAGTTTATGAATTTCGTTTATTGTAACTGTTGTAAAGGTAAGTTATGATTCATATTTTTAGTAAATGATTCATAAGAGTGTTAAAGTTAAAGAAAACGTACACTGCCCAAGCAAAAAGAAAGAAGTTGTCCCCCCCAAAAAAGGTCATACACTCAAATATTATGTTTTAGCTTTGATTACAGCACACATTCGCTGCAGCATTGTTGCAATAAGCTTCTGTAAATGTCAAAATATTAGTTTCCATCTAGTGTCCAAGATCTTGCATCGATGATGGGAGAGTGTGACCACTATGACCGCTTCTCCAGCACATCTCATTGGGGTTAAGATCTGGACTCTGTGGGGGCCAAACCATGTGTGAAAATTATGCTCTTTTACAATGTGAGCCCGGTGAATCCTGGCATTGTCATCTTGGAATAAGCCCGAGCCATCAGGGAAGAAGAAATCCATTGAAGGAATAACCTGGTCATTCAGGATGTTCAGGTCCGCCATCTCATTCTTTGGGCACAGAGTGTTGCTGAACCTAGACCTGACCAACTGCAGCCGCCCCAGAGAGGAACAGTGAGATTCATCTATGTGGTGACTTTTATTGTGGTCAGGCAGTATTTCCATTTTGTTTTTGTCTTAGTGTTTTGACGAAAATGTCAATTGGGTTCAGTCAAGATTGAATCAAACAATTCTTTTGTTTGTTTTATATCTAGTTTCTAAACTAGATAAAATGCAGTCAACTTTACATTTATATTAAGGTATTCAAAGCAGAAATTATATTTATTGAATTGAACTGTTTTACAGAACTGTTGCTTCGGCAGTGAATTTAAATGACATTAGGCTCTTCCATTAGTTCTTCCATTTTATGTTAGTGTTTATTTTTTTATATTTTGTTTTGTTTTTTAACTGTATTGTCATAATAACATGAAAACAACTTTGTCCTGAGACTGGGCTTCACAGATTTCCACATATTTGCTTGGGATATGATCCACATTTCCTTCAAAGTCTCTTTGTGCACAGTATTGGTGTTTTCATTCAGCTTTGTCTGCTACAGTGAATTAAATCCAGTTTTAATTGCCTCCATAGTTCAATCTGCATTAGACCAAATTGAAAAGCAACGTTCTTAATTCAGTATTTAGCAGAAAGGTTTCTCACACTGACAACATACAGTGTTTACCTAAACATATGATTTCATTACACTCAAACAAGCATGCATTACCATCACTAATGTATGTAAAAGCATATGGAGGAAAACAACAATAATTCCCATTGTGCGACATAAATTCATTCCATACATTTAGTATTGCATGTATGCATTCAATTATGCCCATGTTTTTCTAAATACCATTGTCAGGAAATTACTTTTGGGTCACGGGAATGGGGATCTGAATTATGCATGCGGAAGGAGGAAGCAGGAGTTATACATTCCATATCTGGATGTTTTTTAGCACTTCATGTCCAAGGAGCAGTCATGTTTTCACAGCTCTCTGACCAGATGACTTACGCAGGCAGGAGAGCTAATTTATTCAAGGACAAGGATTAGAGTATGTCTGCTAGAGCCACAACAACAGCATAAGAATAATCGTTCCTTTGCAGCTGTATCTTTACAGTTTGTTTGTTTGTTTGTTTTTTCCACCTTTTTTTATTTATTTTTTATGATATCATAATATCAATTAAAACATGAAGCATGGACATAACATAAAGACCATTAGCACTCTAAAGGAGTAGATGGAAGGTCTTGTAAAACTATTTCTTTATAATCAGACTGGAAGGTCTTTAAGGACTAGTAGGGGCTAGACTGTGGAAATCTCTCCCAACTGGACTAAAACTGCAGATTAATATCAACATCTTTAGCAAGAGCTCAAACTATGGCTCAATCAGGCCAGAGTTGTTCCAATGTATAAAATGTCTTGTTCTAGTTAAGCTTCCTATGGACAGATGACGAAAATTAGCACATGTGCTATAAAAATTGAAACAATGCGTCAATCATTTACGTTGTTTTTTTGAAGCCCAATGTCACAACAAGAGTTGTCGGTAACGCTTATAAGGTGTGCTAGTTAAGTATCAATAAGGTGTTAATAAGCATTAGTAATTTATAGGCCATTAATAATATGCCTGTAAAGAATTAATAAGCAGCTTATTAAACTTTTATCTGTCAACTACCTGTGCTAATAGGAATGAATGATATGCTTATTCATACCCTAATCTTAACCCTCATCCGTAACCAAAGAAGATTACTAATGCTTATTAATACTTAATGAGCACACCTTAATTTAAAGCAATACCTAGTTGCCTCACAGAGCTACACAAAGATTAACAGAATGAAACAAAAAAACATATAATGTCCAAATATAGGGAATAATAGCACTTCTGGAGTCTGAAAAGAAATATATAATGTCATTCAGGCAAACATAATGTCGACAGATGCAATGTCTAAAAAAGCAGTCAGCAGCAAATGGAACCAGGCCCGTGTCCTTAAGGAGGGTCTAAGCGTGTCTAAGACTTGGACCCTCGTACCGGCGAGGAGAAACTCAAAGAGAAACCTCAGGAGAATCACAGAAAGGAGAGATCCACTCCCATGGACAGACAGGCAGATAGACCCAGGGCTGATGAGTCCCTCTGCAGACAGGGCCAGACCATGGAAAAACGTCCAGTCCTCGTTTGGAGCTTCAGTTCTTGTTGTTCAGTCTCTGTTAGGGCTGAAGACTGCATGTAGTTCGTCCAATGTTATTGCTAAATTCAAGTATTTTAAGTCCCTGTCTGACCAGAAATGCTTTGGGTGTGTGTATGTTTTCCCATACTGTAATTCTCCCTTTTCTTTTCAGACTCAGAAGTGCTATTATTCCCTGCATACCAGCTGACAGCTCCAATCTCACCTCCAGATCTTAACTAAAACCTTAATCCACCCCATGTTCCCCACATCCTCCTCCAGACACTTTACGGCCACAAACCCATTCCTAATCTAAACCCGCACTACATCTTGTGTTTGGTTATTCTATTTGCACTTTGTAATTAAATCAAGTTTTTATCTTTTATTGTAAAACAAAGCAGTTCTGATGAAATAAGTGGAGCATATTTAATAAGATGGGGCCTCTTGTCTCATATTGCCATGATTGCCCACTCTGTTGCAGCATCTCCATATTCCCATAAGGGCAACAGGCAAAAATCTTCCCATAAGTGCTTTGGTCTTCCCTGATATGACCCTTCGTTATTATCCTCTATTGATTTTCATTCAACAAATGCTGCTCCTTTGGCCCTCATCAATCAAGTTAAGGGAAAATGCTGCATGAATTGTCTCACTATTTCTCCGTGAGCTAAAATCAGGGCCGAGCACTCAGCAGAAGAGCTTTACCGACGCTCTCGAAGACGCTCCATTAAAAATGAATGGGCCGTGATTGTGTGTAAAGAAGACTGCTTTGGGAGATGTGTGAGCGAAGCCTCGAAGGGCCAAGTTTAATATCTACAACACTTCGGTGAGGTGGAAGGAAACCTGAAAGCTTCTCGTTAGGTATTGGTATGATCAAATACTCCAATTCTATAAAGAAGCAGAGAAGAAGAGAAAAAAGACTGATGAGATTATTTCTATTGCTACAATTTAAATCAAAGGTTGTCAAACAGGGTAAAAGAAATAGAGTTTGAAATGAAAGTACAGCGTTAATGTTTTCATCTACTTTTATTAACGAATTATTTAGGCCACAGTGAATGTAGTGAGTGATAGAGTGGCTGCTGGTGGTCGGAGGGGTCGATGGCACAGATTGGCAGCCTCGCTTCTGTTAGTCTACTCCAGGGCAGCGGAGCCCATAGGCGCAGATCCCGTGGGTGCTGCGGGGCTGGAGCACTCACTCAAATTGTTGGGCACCCAGGTGAATTTGCCCTAATTACAAAATGATTCATTAAATATTGCCTAACCTGAAAAGCCACTATTCCGTTTCTGCAAATACTCCATAGGTAGAGGCCGGGCTCCCAAACACGAGACTGCAAGATCGATCCCGACCCCAACGGTTTTTCCTTTTTTTGGGAATCGGCGCCTATGGCATATAGCTTACCATCACCGTGTTTGGTGTGAATGAATAATGAACAAATAATAAAGCCATTTTGAGCCTCTGGAAAAGACAAATGTTTTTACACTTTATTTTACACTACCTTGATACATTGTACCTAACAAAATTTAGAACAATGTAATCTGCTTTGTAACAATAGTGATAACTAATACATGTAATAACTAGTACCAATGTGGTACATACACAATGGAAGAATGTATATTAGTACTTTGGAGATACATAATATTAACCCCAAGACACTTGGGGTTACTCACTACCAGTGACGTGCGGTGAGGTTTGTTGCTGGTGAGGCACATATTGACTCCAATATAAAGTAAACAAAAATGCAACTTGCTGTCTCTGGTAATTGTCTTACTTTTAAATAGCATTCAATAGCAACACATTTAAATATAAAATACATTCTCACGATATTGCAAATAAAAATTAAAAGACAACATTATGAACGTGACCGGGACTCGTACCCCGCCCGTCCAAATTATGAGTTATTGACAAACCTGATGCGCCACGCGGGCGGTGCGTGATAGCGTCGACATGTTCAATAGAAAGACTCGTCTACATCATTTCATCCATAAAATGTCGGTCTAATCAGTTTTTCCTTTTACTTACTCCTTTATGTTTAAATTGCCTCTCCTAAACCGTGCAGAATAATAAAACAGACTGTTTTTTCACTTGTAGTCAACATGTTTTGTAGAAATGTGTAGCGCTGACTCAGCGCCCCCCTCGTATCGTCAGGGCAGGGCATTGGAGGCGAGCCTCACTTCGGGACCATCAAAACGCGGTTTAAAGTTAAATGAACAGGTTAAACAAGTTGTTCTTATGCCTGATTCTTTATCCAGGTGATAGAAAACCAACGCGCCCAACAAAAACCCATTTACAAATGTATTTTACTTTTAGGGGGCGAAAAAAGCCCCAAATGGGACAGAGCGCTGAGTGAATGAGCCGAGCTCAAGTATGTGCAGGACGCTGGAGGCTCGCCGCAGCTCCACCCTCTTTATACGATATTGACAACTGATGAAACATTTGGGCATTTTTTTAACCACGAGATTGATTCAAATCGTAGAAAATCCCTATCATCTTAAGAGAAAGGACATGTTTTTATAAAGTTTATTGTATTTTAAAAATTTTTTTTTTTCCATGATAACTGGTGAGGCCTGGCCTCACCTGCCTCCCCTGACCACACGTCACTGCTCACTACTGAGGTGGCAGTAGTGAGTACAAAATTCACCAACTTGCATCAAGTCCCTTTAAGGTTGGGTCTTATCATATTATATCTCCAAACTACACACACACATTATCTCATTGTGTACATAACCCGTCGGTACAAGATATTACACATTGTTACTTAGCACATTCCATCCATCCATCCATTTTCTTCCGCTTTATCTGGGGCCTGGTCGCGGAGGCAGCAGTCTCAGCAGAGATGTCCAGACTTCCCGATCCACGCACACCTCCTCCAGCTGTTCTGGGGGGACCCCGAGACGACACCAGGCCAGCTCGGAGACATAGTCCCACCAGCGTGTCCTGGGCCTTCCACGAGGCTTCCTCCCAATAGGACATGCCTGGAATACCTCCCGAGGGAGGCGGCCAGGAGGCATCCGAAACAGATGCCCGAGCCACCTCAGCTGACTCCTTACATTACATGTACTAAATGTGGCAGGTACAATGTAGCAAGGGTAGTGTAAAATAAAGTGTTACCTCCTGTTCCTTAATTTCTGACTATGTGCTCCCTCAGAGCGCTCTTGTGAGCTGTTGTAACAAGTGAATTTCTCAATAAAGGATTATATTATCTTGTGCAATATTTAATGAGTTAGTCTGTCCTAGAGAACACTGGTTCCACCCTAAGGGGGCGCATGAAATTGCACAGTTTTGCCATTTTATTAACTAAATCTACAGTGTGATACCTTGGTTTTGTGAAGTTTATTTGTGTTTTTTTGAGCCGCAGTCACGAGTGGAACTTCCTTAAATAACTTAAAGCTCTAATAATGATTAAAAAATAAATAAATAAAATGTATTATAGAGCACCAGTCTTGACCAAAAAGTCCAGGGCTGAAATGTATTAAAGGAGGCTACGTAATGGCCTGTCTATAGCACAAAAAGCGGGGCATCTAGGAAAAAGGAAGGAACCATATGGACCATCCCTACTCCACACATTTGCTGAATATTAAATGAAATGGAAGCTTATTTGATCACTCTTAAAACACCTAAAAAATGGTCAATCCACAATTCCATATGAAAGTGCAAACAAATAAAGTTACATGAAACACTTACAGTAGTTCATTTACACACCAACATAGAACAATGGCTTCTGCAGTAAATCAATGCCCATGTTGCTTCAGAATCCCTTGGTTACAGTTAATTGCAATTTTCTCCCAAATGTAAATGTCTGCCTAACTTTAAGGTAAACAAAGTGTAACGCTTTGATAACTGTATATCTTTACAACCAGTCACAATTACGTTTGGTTTTAGAAACATTAAAATGCACTATTTACAGGGAACAACAGCACTACTTTGTGGTTCACTTCCCACCGACTACTGTGATATAGAAAAACACCATCTTTCAGAAACCTCCAAATCACAGCTTACCTTCACAGCGGACCGGCTTACCTTCCCTAGCTCTGCATAAACACGGCAACAACATGCGGCTGCAGCATATTTGTACGTGTGAATAATTCATTATTTGAAGACTTTAACGATGTGCATCATATTGAGCGGTGGAACGATTCTGGTCAGTCAAGGTCCTGTATGCCCCGACTGGCAGCAGTGCTGTGGAATACTAACAAGGCCGGGAGACTGCGCCTTCTATGAGCGAATATATGCGTTCTGTTGGCGGAGTGTTGGCGCTTAGATCACGGCAGGGCAGTCAAATACATCCTTAATTTAACGCTTGTTTACCATACGCTCAAAGTTCAAAGAAGTGCTGCGTGAAGTGCTGACCGCGGAAATGATTACAGCCAATTTGGTTTGATGAAGTGCTGGAAAAGATGAGGGGAAACCGTGGAAACAATCTTTAACAAGCTACAAGAAGAGTGCCCACATCATTCGTTCCTGGATAAGGCAATTCTTGATATTTTAAGTTGAAAATCACTCAAAGATTTTTTGTGTGTGTGTGTCTTATTGCCTTGGTTTGATAGAAAATATTCCGAAAGTATTGCAAAGCAGCCACACGGGTCCTGATAACTGATGTTTTTTTGTCTTCATCTTTCTTACATTAGCTTGGAAGTGGAGTTGCTTTTATTGATATACTTGCCCTTGAGAAATGCTGCGTTTAGAGAATGTTTGCAGACATTTTCAATGCACCTTTTCACTCTCGCAACCGTTACTTTTAAGGCGTTTATGGAATTTAGTAGGGATGTGCGGTATCTTTTCACTTATGATTTCATTTGTAGATTCCGATAGCAGAATTTTCAGTCACAGTCATTTTTTTTTTGCTCTTATTAGTTTTCATTATTGTGCTGTATTTTCTAAAAGGTGTATACATGTTGGTTAGACTCAAATAATTGTGCAGGGCATGTCATTGTCATTGTCAAGTAACTTTTTCTGCTCCTACTATGTATTGATTATTTCCCTTTAGTATTGAGTCTAAGTTTTGTGTCACATAACACATAACTTATTTTTTTATTTTTTTCTACTTTAATGATATGATTTTGAAGCCACACTTAGACCCTGTCCACACAAACACAAAGTCAAGCTCAAGACTTTATCAAACCGGCATTTTGGGGACTGTAAATGAACCTTTTCCAAACAGGTCCCAAGGTGGAAAGATCTCAAAACGCCATTGTTACGCCGTCACCACAATCTTTACTAAAACGGTGACATCACAGCACCAGTGTTGTGTCTGTTATCCTTAAACTACTGACCTTATAATCAGTTTTACTCCACTCCTCTATGCTCCACCGCGAGCCACAGGTGACAAGGAAAAAAACACAGCAGAGTTCGCCTTCATTCAGCCTGTGTTTGGACTGACAGTAAAAGTACTGACAGTTTTTCTGTTTTAGTCGCGTGAGCTCTAAAGCATAACTCCACCTCCTCCTTCGGTAGATCGTAAATCCATTGAGTTTCATATTTACCAGGATGAGGTTTTTTTTCATTCAGAAAGTTTACAGCGCTGTCTACAGTCTTGTTCTATTTTCTTTGGTAGCGCCACAGCGCCTCACACAGGCCTGGCGGATGTATCGCGATCAGTGTTGCCAGATGTACGATAACTTCGTATTTGTACGATAATTTTAACCCCTGTACGATGTACGATGAATAATTCAAAAAGCCCTAAATGTACAGTACGATAATTTCAGAGCGCCAGATAAAGTCTGGTTAAATGCACCGTCCCCTCTCAGCAGCGCTTTGCTTTCACTCTGATCTGGAGTCAGACTTAGCCTCCGTATTCACGTAGTTGTAATATCTGCTGCCAGAAGGAGAGACTGTCCCTGGATCAGTTTTACAGTTCCACTATGGCATTATCCTCCTGCCTTGGCTGCAGTTGATTGGTCAGCAAGACGTAACCCCGTCTCACCTCTCGCGAGTTGGTAATTTGCCCGCTTCTTTATTACGGCTTAGCTAATTATTTTTCCTCATTCTAACGCCTCATGTGAGTGTGTGTGTTCTCCAATCTGATAAAACCAAATCCAGCAATCGACTGATTACTGCAACCCTTAACCAGCTTATCCAGGCATCAGTGTCTGAAGAATGGAGGGGGATGTCCGGATTTCAAACCTACAAAAGCTATGTTGCTGTGCTCAATAACTTTAGCAAACTTGTACACGAACGTCTGCATCAGAAGTGCCTGCAGAAGTGAATGACTCCGACGAGGAGGTGGAGTTCATCTCTTAGGTGAGTGCCTGTGTTGTCATGTCATGCGTGTGCGTAATGTAATAAATGGGACAGTGCGTGAGCCTGTGTTGTAGTTTGTGGTGGTGATGATATGAGCCACATTTTGCGCAGGTGCTACAGCGCTATTGACATATTTATAGTGTAGGATAGTTTGTGCTGAAATACGATAATTTTGGAAGCTTGGTACGATATATATTGGTTTTGAGAATCTGGCAACCCTGATCGCGGTGTTTTCACAGACCTGAGTCAATCCATGTGGTTACTAAGCTGGCTCCGTGTTTACAGAGAACTTTTTTGAAATTATAAGCGTTTTGTCTTTGTGCGGATATAACCTTACAAGAGCAAAACATTTGGTCTCGCTTGTTACCTTAAGAATTAGGCTATCTTACAAATGTGTATGGGGTATTCTTTTACTTGTACTTAGGTAAAATTATTATTAAGTAAATTTACTCGTGCTGGAATAAATGTTTACAGTAAGCTACTCTACTCACCTCTCAGGATATGAATGGGAATCTTCTGTCCACAGAAGACTGTACCTAGTAATAATGAGTACTGTCATTTCCGGACTATAAGCCGCTACTCTTTTCCAACCCTTTGAACTGTGCGGCTTATACAACGGTGTGCCTAATTTAAAGATGTTTATGGTCATACTGAATATTGTGTCATGTATCACTCTATTGCTGTCTTCCTCCTCCACCTCTGTCCGCGGTGTTTACTGCACACCAGAGCGGGGGCAGTTGGATAACGTGCTTCGAGTGCAAAATAAATGCGTTTAATTCTCTCACCGCTGAAATATTATAGAGGATCCAGTGAAGTAGTCACCACAAACCCAGCATAGAGCAGCTTCAAACACCGGGAAACCCCGGAGCTTCCGAGGCTGTGTGCGCTAACATGCCGAGGATGGCGGCTCTAAAGACGGCCACACTCGGAGGAGTCGCTGTGCGGGCAGCACTTGGCTTCACTGAACACACGCGAAGTTTGTAACACACTTTATCTACTTATAGGCCACCATTCTCTTGGTAAAACAGACCGCGCACGAAGAGAAAAGTCCAGTGTTTCCAGTGCGCTGATGGCGTTTCTAATGTGCTTGGAACAGCGTGGACAGCTGTGGCTTAGACCAGTGCAGCCTATGTACTGTATTTAAAAATCTTAAAGCAGTACTAAGTAACTCTTGCCCCTAGCGGCCATAAGCGCAACTGCAGGTGTCGTAGCAAGTTACGATTTTTTTAACTTATTAAATGTCTTGGAGAGTAAATACTACGCTGACAGAAAAGGTGAAGGGTGAGAGGGGTGTTGTACATCCAGTTATACAATGGGAATAATTTTGGCTGTAAATACTGTTTAACCCTAGAACACTATTGCCGGGTGATTTTCACCCGAGCAAAAAAAATTATGTGATTTTCATTATGCTGCGTTTGTCTGAGTGTCATGGGTCTCTGGGTAGCTTCAGCATTGTCTTTGACATCTTTGATGGCATGGGTGTTTTCCTAATCCAAAACACACTTTTTCCTACAGGCACATGCTTGGGTGATTTTCACCCAGCAATAGTGATAGAAGGTAGGGTAGTTTTGGGTGGATTTTACCCAGGGTTAGTGTTAGTGTATAAAATCACACAATCTTGCCCCCTTTTGAGGTTGCAACATTCAGGACTGCCACATTTACTTTGCCTACTTCAACTACAGCTTTGCTCCTGTTGCAGAGTTGGTGTCCTTGGCATCCAAGCAAGTGAGTAACACAAGCTAAAGTTGATTTACCTTAGCACTTGTTAGCTAACTAAAAATTGCATGTAAGAATAAGGCAAGTAAGAGTGGTCCTGGAATTGCATGTTATCTTTATTTAGTGCAGTGGTTATGAATAACTATCACAAAGTGGTGATTTCCAAGAGAATTCATATGATGATGAAGTTATTTTAGTCAGCTGGTCATTTTTACCTATTCAAAATATGACATATTTTGTTTCTCTCTCCTGCAGCTATTTGTGTGTCAAGGACACTGAGCGTTCACCAGGGAAGTCTCAAATATCTTAGGAATGGGTGGAACAAAAACCAAGTTTCCATGTTCTTTTTTTTTATTTTTAGGAATTTTTTGTTCCCAAATTCCTGATTTTCCACTCGTTTTTGAGCATTTTTATGTGGACCCCTCATGATGCTTTTCTTTGATTTTGTTGGACATATGACAGTTTAAAATAAAAGAACACTACTCAAATTTGTCATGTATTGTCATGTTTTGATATATTTTGATGGCAAGTACTTTTTATTGGGTGTATTATCTGGGTGTATTAAAGTGGCGCTATCCCCAGTTAGCTTTGCCCATTAGCCTGTTAGCTTCTTCTTCGTGATTCTATTAGTGTGTATTGGTTGCTCCGCCCCGGTGGCAGTCAAGTTGCAAGCATGTTTTTCTGGCCAGAGACACCAGGGGGAGATGAAAGACCCCCAATCATCCCATTAACACTTGTATTACCCCCAGAGGGACTACGGAAAGGATTTTAAGGTAAACACGTTACTTAGTACTCCTTTAAATGTTGTTGGTGCAGCTTATAATCAGGTGCACTCAGTAGTTCCTGTATTTACAATTAGAAACACATATTCATTTCTTTATCAATTTGAGAAAGACATAATAACCGTTCCCGGAAAGACACAGAAGAGACTGCACGAAATGGCTCAACCTCTCGTAAGCAGACAAACACAACTTCGTGTAAGCACTGCAATTATCGTTCCTGTTGAAAAGCCTTCTGGCATTTAGGACGAAGACAGTGTGGTGAGAAACAGCCTTCAACTGCCTGTGAAAAGTTCAAGACGATTCATGAACATCGCCAGACTGCGCTGAATAATTCCTCTCAGACAAACAAACGGCGCTGAAATAAATGAGGAGAGTGCGGGGACATGTCCTTCTACTTAAAACGTATTATTCACTTTAAATGTCACAAGCGGCGCGCCTCACCGAAGAGCGGGAGACGATGCGAAATCATAAAGGTTTTGCTGCCAGATAGTTTCGAAATGTACGAGGGCTGTGTGGGGGAAAAATGCTTATGCGAGAATTCCCCGAGGACCTCGAGACCGGACCGTTACAATGCGGCGTGAAAAAGAGCAGGCGATACATGTGTCGAAAAGTGGCAGGACACCGAGCTTTTACCATTTCAGTCGTCGCTTGTCTGCTTTGAATTGATTTTAAAGGATGAATGTGTTTTAATATGGCTCTGCTCTGGC
This sequence comes from Neogobius melanostomus, assembly GCA_007210695.1. Taxonomy (NCBI): domain Eukaryota; kingdom Metazoa; phylum Chordata; class Actinopteri; order Gobiiformes; family Gobiidae; genus Neogobius; species Neogobius melanostomus. The sequence continues at coordinate 1,009,645 of VHKM01000079.1, read as the reverse complement.
CATTTCAGGGAGAGGAAGGCCTCAAGCTTTGATGCAGCGTTTATAAAAAATATAAAATGTGTATCGGGAAAACGTGACAAGTTGGTGTTCAAGAGTTAAAGTCTGGCTTTCCCTTCCTCTGCACTTTTGACAGTAACACAAGAACAAGCAAGGACCCTATGCGGAATTAACATTGGTTATCTCTTGTTTCTTTATTTATTTTCTGCACTGCAACAATAATGTAAATAATCACTCAATAAATTCCAACATTCTATTCTCTTAAATGCATGAATGAATGGATACAAAAAAGACAGTAGCGTCAAAATGTGTTGTTATCTTGAATAGTAAGGTAAGAAAAAAAGATATAAGGGGCTGTATGCAAGATTCTTTATATTATTATTAATGTTTGCAAATCTTGTATTGATTTGACTGATAATAAGTGTGCTACTGATTTAAATTGGAATATTAACAATTTCAGAACAGAAACGGAAAGGAAAATGAGCCATGTCACTTGAAGTTATCAGATTCTATGGCAACGCTAAGCCTGGAGGTTCTGAGCTTTCAAATGAGGAATGGCATGTTCACATATGTAGTTACACTTATGTTCATGTGGCGCTTAAGGCAATTCAACCTGATTTTTTTTTATTGGACATGAATCTTACGTGGCGCACAGACCCCGGCGGAAAACAGTGAATTGACGGTAAGTTCGATTGAATGGAGAAGTCTTCCCCCCGAAGTCTGAACACTGGCGGTGGCAGAATGAGGCACGAGGGGAGCAGGAGAGAACGAGCCTCGATGAGCAGAGAAGAGGCGAGGCCAGGTGGAGGGAGGGGGGGGGGGGTCACAGCCTTAAGCCACGGTGGTTTTATTGTACCTTCAAGTCAACTCTTTAAGAAGGAAAAAAAAAAAACCTCACTAAGCATCGATGGCGGTGTTATGTAGTGGTTGGTCCCTTCCCAAGCTTTACCTCCTACAGACTGTACCAGACTGGAATATTTTCCGCATGTGTTGGTGGCAGTGGGTTGGAAGGGGCGCTTGTGCTAATGTTTTAATCACGTTTCATCCTTAAAAACACACATTTCATTTAAATTTAGCCTTAAAGGGATATTTCAGGATTTTTGACATTGGGCCTCATTTCCTAGTTATCCAGAGTGTTGTTGATGTCTGGAGATATTGTTTTCTTAAATTCATGCAGTTCTTATATTTGAAGAGTCTAGTGGCGCTAGGCTAGGGCAAGGCTAACGCATTTCTATGGTAACCGCTAGCCTGCATTAAAAACAGTCTGACCCACTCCACAGTGCACCTGAGGTAAATCACTTATAACACCAGACTAACCATATAAATGTCTGTGTCGATAGAATAAGTTTTGAAATATAACTGACCTTGTATCACATGAATTACCGCATTTTGAGGGACTATTTTCTCGCAGATCACTCCACCGCTGCGTTAGCTTACACCACAAGCTGATGCTTATTTCAAATGCAAAATGGTTATAATTATTCTATTGACACAGACATTTATATGGTTAGTCTGGTGTTATAAGTGATTTACCTCAGGTGCACTGTGGAGTGGATCAGACTGTTTTTAATGCAGGCTAACTGATACCATAGAAATGCTTTAGCCTAGCATTAGCCAGCGCCACTACACTCTTCAAATATAAGAACTGCATGAATTTAAGAAAAAATATCTCCAGACATCAACAACACTCTGGATAACTAGGAAATGAGGCCCAATGTCAAAAATCCTGAAATATCCCTTTAACACCTGTACCAAGAACACATATCAATCCATTAATTCAAGGGGTACTTTGAACATGTGTGAGAGTGTGACATAAATAATGAGTCTTCACCGAGGCGTGAGGGTCACTAAAATAACTGCACATACAGTATGTTATAAATACAGTGTCATTTCAGGCTGTAAATGTAGCAATTTTCAGGTCACACCGTCTCTCAGCGTCGGGTGTTGATTGGCTCGCAGGGGAAAGCTTTAGTGACACATTTCACCGTCTTTCTTTTGCACGGCTTTAGTCAGTGTTGGTTCTGCACCGAGGAGAGGACTGTTAAATCAATGTCTAATTAAAGGGATAAAATTCAACAGACTTTGGCTCGTGGTGAAATGGGCTTATGAAAAGGCCCTGATTGAGCCTAATATAAAGTAATGAGAGCCAGAGAGATGGTGAGACCGATCTACACGTAATGTTCAGGGTCTGAAAAGGAACGAGCCAGATCAATAAAACTGTGCTGCAACTGGTTTTCTCAATAGTTGTATGTCATCACTCACAACATAGACAAACGTTTGGCTGGATGTGAGGACGGCACCGTATAAAACAAAACCATTATGGACAGTGTAATTGATCTTGCGATATTCAAGAAGTGTTGATTTCTTGTGCAGCTCTAAATGTACTTTTCTCTTAAACACTATGTTGTTAGCATGTATTGAAAGTTTGTTGGCCATTGCACTGGAGCAACGGTAATGAGGATCCTTTTGAGTTTGAAACCCAAATCTCAAAGTTAAAAGATTACTTGTTAGAGAGCGACCTCGCTCTCTCCTTGTGCAGCTGAGTTTTTTGCCTTTTTCTGCGACCTGCATTTGTGGTTTCTGTTCCACATTGTTTTTCTGGATACTTTTGTACGTCTTTGCCGAGTTTTTGTGGAGGTTTGGTGGATGTGTTTACTTTGAGATTCTAAAATGGTCCTGAAGAAAGCAGCTTTTTAAAGGTAAACAAAATGCTAGCTTTTCAGCTAAACCCATTTGAGACCGACAAATGTCTTCTTCTGAGACACTGAAGAGGCACCAAGAGTGGAGGCGTCACAAGAGAAGCTACAGGAAACAAGTAAGGGACAAACGAGAGATGGTGAAAGACTGTTGTGAAGCGAAGGGAGGAAGAGGAAGGAGGTGGAGCTGACCAGTGCAGGACACCACGCTCTGAAACAGGGACAAACCCAGGAGGCGCAGCACCATTTCAGAGGATCAGAGGAGACAGAGGGCAGCCAGCCTGGTTTCTTTCGAATGCTACAGTTTCCCCGACCTCCACGGTCATGCGGGTCAGGTTGACACACAGTGGCAGCACGGCTCAGCTACAGCAGCTCAGGACTAACACCTGAACACTATTTCGTTGTACGCTTGTACAATGACAATAAAGCACTTACAGTTACAGTTACAGTTATTTGAACTTCACGTGACAGTGTTGCAGTGAGGAGGCGGGTGTACCATTTAATTTGCCACAAGTTGTGCTCATACAGACTTACAAACACACATAACATGTTTCCAAACTAAACATTTAATGTATCTGCAGTTCATTGTTTTAAAGGTCCTATACCTGATTATTTTTAATTGCAAACAATTAAAGAGGACATTGCTATATCAAAATGTTAGTTGTGGTCCAAGTGCATTACACATTTGTGACATCCCAGATGTATTTTGCAACTTACAGGGCTACTTTTCAGGGTCAATTTCACAGTTACTGTAAATGCACAGTGTTTTCCGACAAATGTATTGTTTATATATGCTAAAGGAGGACAAAACATTTGGTATAATAAGATAAGATAAGCCTTTATTGATCTCACAATGGAGATAAGATACTTTTTTTCCTACTTTTTTTTTCCTACGTAGGAAAACAAATCCGGTATAATGCCTTCAAGATTGGTCTTAACCTTACACTTAATTATAACACATCATGTCATTTTACACAAGACACTAATGGGGCTCCGTCAGAGTCAGTAGAAGCTACAGTTTATTGAACTATATGCCACTTATAGCAAGGTCTCAATTATCGCCAATGTACCCGCCACGAACATCAGTGAACATGACATCTGCAGACTTTATTTAGTCCACGGAGGTTATCGTCCTCATGAGAAGGAGTTTCAGCTTTCACACAATTTGACATGACAGGGCTTTTTATGGGCAAGCATACGCCTCAACCAATAATGTCTCACTCATTTTTAACTCTTTTCTGATGTCGGCTGAAAACAACCTCGGAGGACAGTGCCGGGGCTGACAAGCCAGAGACTGTTGCCAAATATTGGGTCATTTTTTTGGGTGAAAAGCGTGGCGCATGTATGCCGCTGGACCATCTGCTCAAATAGCTGATGGCAGCAGCGGGGTCCGGCGTGGAGCAATACAGACAGGGGGAGAGAGAGAAAGCCTTGTGTTGCGCCTTTCCTCCTCTGTAAATGAGACGGCTGACGGCCAAGTTACAGCCTCCTCTGTCCAAATCTCTCAGCGACTCTGACAGTAACGGGAAAAATAGTCCCACTTCTTTTGACAGAGCATAAGGTACTGTGTTTTTCACATCTTCGTCTTCACATCCGTGGTGTAATTCAGTCATTTACAAAGATAATAGAGTCATGATCGATCAGAAATACTGAGAAAAATTCAAGTCACTTACAAGTCAAAAAATAAAATACACAATTGCCTTTCCCCCCCACACACACAATTACACATTCGTATGTTTGTGAAGGCTCTCAGTCTTCGAGGGATTATCCAGCGTGGTAGAGATTTTCAAATATCGACTTCCTCGCACTCTTGTAGTCAATAAGTCATACTGGCTTTGCTCCGGGAAAAAGACTACTCAAAACAGTGAAACTGTAAACAAGTAGGTCAGTAGGTGCGGCTATGGAGAGCCTGAATATTGTTGCCATCAGGGGCGGTCAGTTTAAAAAGGGCTCTAGCCTGAACGAAAAGAAGATTCTGAAGATTGAAGAAAAACGACCATTCCAGTCAACAATATTTTAAAGCAGTACTAAGTAACTTATTTACCTTAATAAATCCTTTGCGTAGTCCGTCTGGGGGTAATACATGTGTTGATGGGATGATTGCGGGGTCTATCATCTCCCCCTGGTGTCTCTGGCCAGAAAACCACACTTTGAGCTTTCCCTGCACCGGGTGAGAGCTACCAATACACACTAATGGAAGCATGAAGAAGAAGCTAACAGGCTAACGGACAAAGCTAACTGCGGGCTAGCACCACTTAAACAGTATTTACAGCCAAGTTTCAGTGAAAAAAAAGATCTTCATTGTGTGTTTGGATGTACAATAACCCTCTCTCTCCCTTTGTCTTTTCTGTCAGCGTAGTATTTACTCTCACGGACAATTAATGAGTAAAAAAAACGCAACATACTACGACACTTGCAATGGTGCTTATGGCCTGAGTTACTTAGTTCTGCTTTAAAGTGTCTACTATGAAATGTGTTCATGCCTTATTGAAATACGAACTTCAAAAGTACAAGATAACAGCTTATGATGATCTTTTAGCAGCAGGCTGGACACTGGCTGATGTATATTTAGCCTGCAGCCAAAAGATAATTAGCTGCTGATGAAGCCTCTTGAGGTTCTTGGTGCAGATGACGAATTAAGGCGGTACTTTTTTACTGGTATTCAGAGGGAAAAAGAAGCAAAAGAAAGTTATGATATGACTAAACAGTTGTCCAAAAAATGCTCAAAAAAAATAATAAAAAAAACATTGCAAATTCCCCTTTAATGGTTTCATTATTTTTCCACTCAGAGATTTTTCAGAAGCACTCTTGAGGGAAGTCAATTATGTATTGGGTTTTAACAACCTCAGACGGCATTTAATCAAGATGAATTCCGAGCAAACATTAGCTTTTTAAGAGAGCTATTTGTTCAGACTGTTTGATGAGAAATGCAGCGCGAGTGTTTGCAAATGCCTCTACTTTGACAAATTACAAATATTTTACTTGTAGAGGCACACGACATTGTCTAGTGCCAGTCTAAGTGGAAAACTTGATGGTCAACTTGTTGGATAGATTTGTCATTAGAACATTTTGTCATCGTAAAGCTCTTAAATTAAGGAATGATACACAGTGGTGGATTCACGCCAACAAAACTCTCTGTCACTGTCCCATCTCTGTTCCTCAGTGGAGACCCAAAACCCGCACAAGCCCTTCTGCACATGGGGGAGGCGTTTTAATGTTCTTCAAAAGCAAATTGTGCGACACTGCATCCTTGTGTTTTTATCAATAAACCTGAATTCCAAAGGTGACACTTAACAATGGAATCAATGGAAACACAGACACACACAGGATACAAAAGAAGTACTTTGATTAAAAGTTGTATTAGAGGAGAGAAGCCTGATAGCATGCACCGATCACAGCGCTCCTTGTGTGTGGCGAAACATGTTCTGCCATACCCAAAAAACCGGCCAAAGCAATCCAGACAGTTTAGAATGGAATGGAAGCTTATTTGTATAGCACTTTTCACATGACACAAGTCACCCAAACAAAGTGTAGGGGATTTTGTTCCTCATTCATTCCACACACAGTACGCAGGTAAATGGTCTCAACTTGCTTTTCTACCTTGATGAGGCCCAAAGCAAGGAACCAGTCACCCATTCACTCTCCATTCATGCACCAGTGTACGCAGACACTGGAGGCAAGGTGGATGAAGTGTCTTCCCCAAGGTCACAATGACAGTGTGTATCTTCAGGAGCTGGGATACGAAACCTCCGATCATGAGGCGACCCGCTTGACCAGCTGCGCCACTGTTGCCCCAAGCTTCAGTTTCCTCTGAAGTAGAGTGACAGAAGTGTGACTGCACACATCTGCGTCAGCGGTCCCTCCAACCACCACCACCATTCATTCACACACACACACACACACACACACACACACCACACACACACACACACACACACACACACACACACACACACACACATCACTGATAACTTCTGTGCCACTATGTCGATTATCAGGTCAGTGAGAAAAGGACTCTTAAGTGAAGTCCTCGCTGTCACATGCACAGACAGATCAGATAAAGACTATTAGAAGCATTTATCGCTGCAAAGGAGATTATTACATTACATTGACACTAATGGCATCAGCCTCTTCCATTAATTTAATCACAAGTCTTAATAATGGCCTACCCTGGCTGTGCTTTGTGATCCATGGGACAGATAGATAGCATTGTCGATTGACTAATTGGTCAAGTGTGGGTGTTAAATGTAATCACTTATGAAGACCACGACTTTTTAATGTAAGTATAAGTGATAGGGTCCTGAATTTGGTGTGAAATTGAAAGAAGACTTTGAATAATGGCACACCCAATATCATTTATTTAACAGTCTAAGTAGAATCTTATCTTCATCCAGGTTGAGGAAAATGTTCAAAAACTGTGTTATGTCAACTAATGGAGCATCGCCTGCAACTGTATGAGCCCAAATGATTCCAGTCTACAATTTTGATCGAGTGATATGTTTTTATCAAACCTAAAGACCTTATCCGGTTGACGTTTTAAATCGTCACACCACTATGTACAGTATCAGTGTTTCAATTCCTTTGGCCTATGTTTACCCCTTTAATATGCTGTGCTGATTGTTGAGAAAGTTATCTAAAATGTGTCTTTATTAGGTGAAAAATGTTGTAAATAAAATACTCTTGAAATCTTCCTCCGAAATTGATATTCCAAGTATTCAGTTTTGCCTCATTTTTCATTTGAGATGATGTGCAGCACCTCCTGGGGCTAAGTTGCCCTAGTGGTCTCCATAGCCCTGTTGAGAAACCCTGATATATAAAACCACGCTAATGACTGAATGAGCAAACAGAACTCGTGTCATAAATTCTTAAGTTCAACCATTTGAATGATTGATGAATGTCAATGTGAGTTGCACTGTGCTTAACCCATGAGGTTTGGTGTAGGTACTAGGCATAAATCAGTGGTTATACGTGCAGAAAATGTGGATATGTATATTCACATATTCAGGCATCGTGAGACAGAGGAAAAAAGAAGACACTTGGCAAATAGCAAAAAAGAAAAAGAAAAAACAGATCTAAGTTTTCAAAGGGTCATCGGGAAGAGCATTCATTATCAACCCCAAGGTTCCACTACAGGGTTCAATTTCGTGGTGTCAGGTGGGGCTTTTCTGTGTGAAGTTTGTATGTCTGTATGAGTGTGTTTCCCCTACCATTAACAACATGCAGGTTCACTTCTAGGACTAGGGTGGATGACAGAAGGTCAACACAGAATAATAAGTCCAAGGCCACAATCTGCTGTAGCGTGTTTACATGAATGAGACTCATGTGTTTTCATTAGCATGCACTGTCTCAAACAATTAAACAGTTTATTCCGGGCAACTTTGCTTCTCATGTCTTTGTATGATGTGAATTGTACCCTGACATTATTATCATGGACTGCACAAATTATGATACTGTAAACCAGGGAATGCCATGGGCCAATTTGTCGTTAAAAGATGCAGGGACGCACTTTGGACACAACTTTCCCACTTTAGCCTAAACTCTGATATACACTAAACAAGGAGGACCCACGACATTTTTAAACTGGTGTTTATAGATCCATGTTATGCACAATTACAGTACTCATCAAAAGTTTGTTAACACGTTTTTGCTTTTATTTCAAGACTATTTAGGCAAGGCAAGGCAACTTTATTTAAATACCGCACATTTCATACACTTCCATATGAATAAACACATATGGAATTATGTTTTAAACTAATAAAAGTTTCAATAGATTCTTCAATCATGGTGGTGCAGTGGTTAGCGCTCGTGTCTCATAGAAGGTCCCGGCCTTTGCATGTTTGCATGTTCTCCCCGTGTCTGCGTAGGTTTCCTCCGGGGACTGCGGTTTTCAATACCACTAAAAACATGTACAATATGCCAGGATGGCTGAGAGTGTGTTTGGGAGTGTGAGTGGGGGATGATGGAAATTAGTCCAAGGCTACAATCCGGCGTGGCGTGTTTACATGCATGTATCCATGTCATTTATGTTTATTTACATGTACTGTCCCGACCAAACAAACAAATACATTAATTACGGGTGGTACAGCGGTTAGCGCTTGTGCTTCACAGCTAGAAGGTCTGGGTTCGATTCCCACCTGGACGGGGCCTTTCTGTGTGGAGTTTGCATCTTCTCTCTGTGTCTGCATAGGTTTCCTCTGGTTTCTACCTACCACTAAAAACATGTACAATAGGCCAGGATGAATGAGAGTGTGCATGGGGGACGAGGGATGGAAATCAGCGTAAGGCTACAATCCGGTGCCGCTTGTTCATTAACATGCACTGTCCCTACCAAATAAACTGAGCTAAACTACTGCTTTGCACACATTATCTCAATGGGCTTAACGATGTATTCACCAGAAATAGTTTTCACTTCAGAAACTGTTTAAAACCATTTCAGGGACAACCTTATGAAGCTAACAGAGAATTCCAAGACTAAAGACTACATTTTGAAGAATTTAAAATCTAAACATATTTTGAGTTGTGTAACCCTTTCTTTTGTTTCCAACATAATCCCATGTGTTGATTCATAGTTTAATGTCTTCAATGAGAGTCACATAATGTAATAGTGTTGAAAATAAAGAAAAGCCGATACATTATATTTGGCACCTGGGCCTGACGTTGCCTACCTCCAAGCTATTATGTGTAATAATTAATGTTCCAGTGATATTCATATACATTTGAATAAACAGTAGAACTTCCCTTCCTTATGAAAGCCATAGTTAAAACTAAACAAAACAACACGGGTGTGATGAATTTGGTCTAAGTCAGAAATTAATAAAGAAATCACACATTAATTAATTTAACATCTGGTGCTCGCAGTGACACAAAAACAAAGTAAGTTTAGAAGCAGCAGCCTGGAGCAGTCAAGTGAGAAATTACACAGGGTTTTGTTGATATCAATTGATAAAAACTGTCAGAGCAAACCGAATCCGGGACAGCAAACATATGGAGTTTTAATGGGCTGTGGTTGAGGGGCTACGGGAGGAGACAGGCCACACGCCGCGCTGGGCATCGCAGAACACCACCAACACGCTCCCAAATGGAACAGAAGTTCATTTGGTGCCGCAAATAAGAATATGGTCTGGCTTAACAATGGGGAAATAGAGTCACCTGTGGCCCAATGTTCCCCTGCCTGTTTGGGTTACCTTTGACGTGCAAACTCAGAGCCAAAACAACCCTTTTGTACGATTATATTTCAATTTTTATCTGAATTCGGTTCTGCAAACAGGACACAGTGTGTTAACAATATGGCTTTGTTGGGTTTATTTAAAGCGCTCGATATGGTCTGTCTTCAAAGTGTGAAAGGAGGAGGTAGATGAGTAAAAAGTAAAACTGGTAGCTGCTGCCACCAAATTGTTTCCAGCTTTCACAAGGTTTCACATATTGTCACAGATTCAATAAATGCACGTCTCTGGCGCATTTATAGCTATGTCAGATGTGACGACAGTGCGTACTACCGTCAGACTAAATAGCACTGACTTAGACTGTGAGCAATTAATTAAAATTTATTTATTGGTTTATTTGGTCGGGACAGTGCATGTTAATGAACATACATGGGTCTCATGCATGTAAACACGCCACACCGGATTGTAGCCTTGGGCTAATTTCCATCCGTCGTCCCCCATTCACACTCTCAAACACACTCTCATTCATCCTGGCCTATTGTACATGTTTTTAGTGGTAGGGCCATATGTCGACAGCTTCGGGCCGTTTCTTCTTTATTTTCCCCACAAATAACTACAATTAGATAGAGAGAGAGATAGAGATTAGTGCATTTACAATATCAATTGAAGCAGGTTTTATGTAGGGAGAATGTGTTTACTGTCGTCGTGTTCTTGGGCAAAACACTTCAGCTATGTACCTGCAATTCCCTAACAGTGTTGTGATGTGTGTGTTGTTATTGTTGGAATGTAATGGAAGCTCATTCGTATTACGGTCTTTCACAATACACCAGTCATCTAAAGAGCTTCACACAGTTTAAAGGGGGGGTATTATGTAAAATCGACTTTTTCAAGCTTTATATCATGTTATTATGTCATTCCCTCATTAAACACATGCCTGGAGTGTTGCCTTGGCTCATTCACATATTTTGAGTAATCAGTAAAAACTTAGATGGCAGCCATTTTAGGTGTAGCTATGCCTCAGTCCTCCTAGGAACGCCCCCACCTCCTGGAGACGCCTCTGGACCTTTTGTCACCAGCCAAGCCACCAACCACTGCTCCTCAGCTCAGCAGAGTCCCCTCCCCGCACAGTAGTGTTGTTTAGATGCCACAGCAGTGTGCTGAAGGGGGCGTGTCGGAAAGCTTCTTAAAGAGACAGAGGCCTATTTCAAGACGTTCAGTACAGCCATTTTGAGAGAGCAATTTTATTCAAGGCAGTTATTTTAATTTACTGCATATACAGACCAACAGAAGGTTACGTCATCATTGTAGTATGCTATAGACTGGTGCTATGTGATTGAAAAAAGCATAATACCCCCTCTTTAAGCGATTTTGTTCCTCATTTACTCCACACACATGGGTGGTAATAAGCGACATATGTAGCCATATTTTCCCTTGGGGTATACTGACAGAAGGTCGACTGCACAGATCTACGGCAACAGTCATTCTGACCACCACCATTCATTCACACTCACACATCACTCATCCTGGCCTATTGTACATAAAGGGTGTTTAGGGGGAAACCCAAGTATCCGGAGGAAACCTACGGCGACACCGGAAGAACATGTAAACCCCACATAGAAAGGCCCCGTCCAGGGACATTCTTGCTGTGAAGCATGAGCTCTAACCACTTTGATAGTGATAATTGTTAGAAGAAGTGATAAGAGAAATGTAAAAACATAGTCTAAATATCAAGTCTTTTGTTGGATGGATTTCTAATTGATACATAGCCAGGTTTAGAAAGTAGGATGTAATTTCAGACCACAATTCGTATTTGAAGCAGGATTCTGATGCAAAGAATAAAATCATTTGCTACATCCTATAATGTTTTCTGACATTGTTGGTTTAAAAACACATTCGGAGTCAACATTCGATTGCCCTTTTGTGAGATGACCCTCTATTTCTCGCTTTATTAGGCCCTTGTTTACCCTTGTCCTTGTCTGCTCACAGAGAGGAGCCAGAACGAGGTGCAGGGGTAAATATTAGACTTTAGAGTTTTTACACTGTTTACGGAGGATTATGTGCAGGAGATCAAACGTCCTGCCGTGTCAGTCCTGGCCTTTTCTTCCCCTTACCCTCAGTCGATCCATCATGGCGCCTCTGCCTGTCTCTCCTCTGTCGGACTCCCCTCTCTCTCTCTCTCTAAATAAAGACTAGTTACCATGGACACCGCTCAAAGTCTGACATATTTTGGGTCATGGGTTGTTGTATACTCAAAAGAAAATCTGGAGAGTTTTTTCTAACTGTGTTTTAAATTTGTTCTATACATAAAGATTTAAAAAATGAAGAATTTAGGGAGTTCAGCTTCCCGATGGCCTTGTGTACGAAACTGTTCTTCAGTCGACTGGACCTAGCCCGTAGATTCCGCAGTCTCCTCCCTGAAGGCATTACCTTGAAGAGTCTGTGTGATGGTGCGTAGGGTCCTTGGTGACTCCACAGATCTTCTCCGCTGCTCTCACGATGCGCTGGAGGCTCCTTCAGCAGGAGGCAGTGCTGGCGCCGTGCCACACAGTGATGGAGCTGGTCAGGATGCTCTCTATAGTCCCTCTGTAGAAGAACCATGATGGAGCTGGTCAGGATGTTCTCTATAGTCCCTCTGTAGAAGAACCACAGTGATGGAGCAGGTCAGGATGCTCTCTATAGTCCCTCTGTAGAAGAACCACACAGTGATGGAGCAGGTCGATGCTCTCTATAGTCCCTCTGTAGAAGAACCACACAGTGATGGAGCAGGTCAGGATGCTCTCTATAGTCCCTCTGTAGAAGAACCACACAGTGATGGAGCAGGTCAGGATGCTCTCTATAGTCCCTCTGTAGAAGAAACCACACAGTGATGGAGCTGGTCAGGATGCTCTCTATAGTCCCTCTGTAGAAGAAACCACACAGTGATGGAGCTGGTCAGTATGCTCTCCATAGTCCCTCTGTAGAAGTTGCACATAACGGAGGCTGGGACTCTGGCTCTTCTTAACTTGCGGAGAAAGTAGAGACGCTGATTACTTTTCTTGACCAGTGATGTAGTGTGCATGGTCCAGGAGAGTTTCTCTGTGATGTGCACACCCAGGAACTTAGTGCTGGTCACCCTCTCCACTGCAGCACCATTAATTGTTAGAGGAGCATGCTGGACCCGCGCTCTTCGAAAGTCCACAACAATCTCCTTTGTCTTCTCCACATTTAGAGAGAGATTGTTCTGTGTGCACCACATGGCCAGACTGCTCACCTCACTCCTGTAGTTTGACTCGTCTCTGTTGCTGATGAGACCCACCACTATTGTGTCGTCTGCAAACTTGATGAAGAGGTTTGAGTCGTACTTTGGAGCGCAGTCATGGGTCAGCAGAGTGAACAGGAGGGGGCTCAGCACACAGGCTTGGGGAGCACCCGTGTTCAGTGTGATGGTTCTGGAGGACTTTCCACCAACACGTACAGCCTGTGGTCTCCCCGTCAGAAAGTCCAGCAGCCAGTTACACAATGATGTGTTGATCCCCAGGTGGAGCAGTGTGTGTATTAGCTGCTGTGGGATTATAGTGTTGAATGCTGAGCTAAAGTCTAAAAACAGCATTCTAACGTAAGAGTCCTTTGTTTCAAGGTGAGTGAGGGCTGAATGAAGCGCAGTGGAGATGGCATCTGCAGTTGAGCGATTGGACCGATAAGCAAACTGGTATGGGTCCAGGGTGGGAGGGAGAACAGACTCGATATGTTCCATGACGAGCCGCTCGAAGCACTTCATAAGAATTGGAGTGAGTGCTACTGGGCGGTAGTCATTAAAGCAGCTATGCTATTGTTTGTCTGCTATTGTATGTGATAATAAATCTAAATCAATGGGAGAGTGTGACCACTGTGCAAATCCTTCTCCAGCACATACTAAAGGTTCGCAATGGGGTTAAGATCTGGACTCTGTGGTGGTCAATACATGTCTGCAAATGAAAATGATGCTCCCTGAACTTCTCTTTCGCAGCATGAGCCCGATGGATCCTGGCCATTGTCATCTTGGAATTATGCCCGTGCCATCAGGGAAGAAGAAATCCATTGATGGAATGACTTCAGTGGACGCTCAGGTAGTCCACTGGTCTCATTCTTTGGGCACATAGTGTTGCTGAACATAGACCTCAGACGCAACCCCTGATCAGAACCGTTCGTTAAATCCCAGTGGCGACTATTTTGTTGACCATCAACCATTCAATCCCTTATCAGAAACATACCTGTAGTGGTGATTTGCTTCATTCACGCAGTTTTGAGTATTTCCGTTTTTTTCTTCCAATGCTGAAGCGCTCCGACATGTACTTCTTGGACTTCCTTGTTGGCATGCCGTAGTTGAAAGTGAAAGCTTGTTTTCACGGTGTCATTCCCACTACTGCCTGTAGAAGATGCCAATTTTAAATCAGGACCTGCACAGTCTCTAACGCCTTACTGTGTTTTCTTTACATAGCGGAATATTTTCAAGGATATTTGAACAAATTACCCTCTCTGTCCAGCGGCTTACAAAGCTCAAAGGGCGTCTCTTGTAAGATATCAACACAGCAATTAATTACCAAAAACCCCATAAGCAATCCATATTTAGCTCCTCAAAGCTGACGGAAACAAGACTTGTGTTAATTTGAGCATGTTTTGTGAACCGTAACCCTGACCACTCATTAGCTTCTGGCACAGGTCAAAAATACACATTTCAACTTGTGTAAGGTTTCAAAATAATCACTGCAGGTTGAGGTTAACAACACGAAGTTTGGACCGTTTACAATTTAAAGTTGGCACATTATTAGTGATGAAGTTATTGAGATGTCTAAGGACTAATTAGAGCATATATTCCCATGTTTAGCTCTACATATAATGAGTACATATTTTCTTCTCACACCAGTTAAGAATTCAACATTTTCATGAGACATCTTTGGAGGACTGTTCGCTGGAGGCACTGCAAAGTCTGAAGCCTCTCACACTGTACATAGACGCAAGATTTGTTTTTTTACGGAACTTTATCAAACTGAACTGACTAAAAAATGCAATAATTGTTCCATTTGGTTGAGTTTTGCCTTTGAAAAGTTCTTCTGTCTGCTCCAAGCTGTTTTGGTCTCAAATATAAATAATTTAAAGGGATACTTCGGGATTTTTGACATAGGGCCTCATTTCCTAGTTATCCAGAGTGTTGTTGACGTCTGGAGATATTTTTTTCTTAAATTCATGCTGTTCTTATATTTGAAGAGTCTAGTCGCGCTAGGCTAGAGCAAAGCTAAAGCATTTCTATGGTAAAGTCTAGCCTGCATTAAAAACAGTCTGACCCACTCCACAGTGCACCTGAGGTAAATCACTTATAACACCAGACTAACCATATAAATGTCTGTGTTAATAGAATATTTTTTGAAATATAACTGACCTTGTATCACATGAATTACCGCATTTTGAGGGACTATTTTCTCGCAGATCACTCCGCCTCTGCGTTAGCTAACAGCCACGAAGCTGATGCTGCTCAAATATAAGTTATTTTAAATGCAAAATGGTTAAAATTATTCTATCGACACAGACATTTATATTGTTAGTCTGGCGTTATAAGTGATTTACCTCAGGTGCACTGTGGAGTGGGTCAGTGGGTTTTTAATGCAGGCTAGACTTTACCATAGAAATGCTTTAGCCTTGCCCTAGCCTAGCGCCACTAGACTCTTCAAATATAAGGACTGCATGAATTTAAGAAAAAAATATCTCCAGACATCAACAACACTCTGGATAACTAGGAAATGAGGCCCAATGTAAAAAATCCCGAAGTATCCCTTTAAGCTTTATTAATTTTATTCAACCGGACAGTGTGATTGTCGATGATGTTAGAAATATTGTTACAAGTCAAATAGAGAGCAAACTTTTCTCTTAATTGCTTCTGTTGTTTTAAATAATACCAACAAACTAATGTGGAATGCTGTCAGATTTGCTGAAGCCGACACATACTATGTTTAAGATGAAAGAGTTTTAAAGCAGACTGTTGTACCTTATTATTATTTAACACAAGTGTTATTGAAAGCATTTGTATTCTTCGCCTTCATTGCTGGGGGCGTGCTCTGTCCCTACAAAACATAAAGATGTTTGAGAAGGTAATCTAAGTAAGCTCCAAAATAATTGGCCAACTAATGCAAAGCATCTCTTCGCTGCGTGACAGACGCAGCGAAGAGATGTGGACTGAGTTTATGCTTCTCCCGTAGGGACGAAGGCACATGATGCCGAAAATGAGCAAGCACCACATCCGTCATCCCGCGATCCGGCTCCTTGATTTACTCTAATGTTAGATCTACTCTGGACTAATGATGTCTGGTTTGCTCTATAGCGCTGGCATACTATTGTTTTCTGTGTTTTTATGCTTGTTATTCTCTCTCGGTGCAGCACACATTCTCCAGAGGGACATTAAAGGTTTTCGTTCATTGATTGCCATTAGCTCGTGGTGGACGTTAACATGAGAATCACACAGCAGAAACAGTGCATTTTGTAACTACAGAGGCTCAAGTGCTGGGTAGGAGCTCGCGGAAAACAGCGGGCGCAGCAGTAGTGGGCAATTAAACAATTAAATCCACAAGAAATGTTAAAATATTGTAGACAGGTGGTTTTGTTTCTAAGTTGGAAGTGTAATCCATTTGACATATTCAACTTCCAAGGATAACAGGAACGCAGCATGTGTCTTACTCACCTTTTGATTGTGGAGAAACCTAGAACTGGTAAAAAATCGTAGCTGCTAAAACACTATATTTACTGTGTGTTTCCTTGGTCAGTGAAAACTTTCAACTGGCAACCTGCTCAGGTGACGTTTGAACCCCTGCTGGCCGACCTCTTTCCCATGACATATTTCAACGGACTATGATTGCTTACACTTGAGTCTAATGCAACTTCGAGTGCACGCAGCTGACTAAGAATAAACGTCCAACTTCCCCCCGTTTCTGAACAGCTGTGGAACAACAGGACCCGGCGTACGAGCCCTGAATACAAAGCGGCGGCTCTCGTCTCGGTGGATAAAGTCTTGTAAAACGGGGACTATTTTTCTTTGGCACCGCTATCGACTGTGCAGGCCTCCCTTCACGCATGATCAATGGCCACGCGTAACGTCTCCTCAGCGGCGCTCTTAATAATGAGCCTTGTATACAGCCAAATGCTCATTTTGTTTGGCTTTGAAAGAATAACAACGCTGTTAGTTACAAAGGTTCCATTGATTAATATGGGCCCGGCTGCATCGACGGCTGAGTAATTCTTGGTAATGGAACATGCTCCTCGCGGAAAAAAAGATCGATTGGGATTTATGGTGAAAAACGATACGGCCGCGATCACATAAATAAATTGGGGGAGGGGGGGGAGATCTCACGGGGCAAAAAAGGCATGTTAACTGCACACAGACAGAGGATAATAGGGTAAGGCATGACCGATGCTGTCATCTATAGGTCACAGTCATCAGTCATCAACATATTTTCTGAAATATAGCATTGACAATAAAGTGCATGTAATTTGCTGAATCATATGGCATTTTATGATTGCAATGTTGTAGCCAATGGGCTTCTCTTTGGTCCTCATGGCAGGGAGCTGACTTTGCTGTAATACCACCCCCTGGACACTTTGGAAACAGGATTCTACTGTAGCTTTCGTTTGAACTGCTTAAAAGCCTGGCTCCAAAGAGGTTTAGTTTTTTCTAAAAATCGCTGTGACCCATGTGACAATCCTGGGCTATGTATCATATTTGTAACCATGCTGTTTTTTGTACATTAGAGATAAAAAGTGGAAGCGTACATCTAGGATTGACAAGCTCTGGAGCACTGTGGAGGCTTGTTGCCCTTTTAAGGAACAGGCTTCGTAGGAGGAGATAGAGCAGCCATGTTAATTTCACAGACCACTTGGGATCATTACTGTGAATGGGGCTGAAGGAACCCGCTGATCTCTGTTATTTAGATCTGTGGTTGTACTGTAGCTAATTGTCCTAAACTCATAATGTTGTTATTGAAGGTGCACAAAACATGTTTGGCTTATTCCTTTATTCCTAAATAACTCTTAGTAATGGGAAAGTGGCTTCCATTCTGCGCCTCTGACCATCACCGATCACACAGTCACACCAAAAGATTCATATAGGTCAGGGAAGGTCATGATGGCAGAGGGGCTGAACTTTCAGGTCAGAGGGTCAGTTGGAGGAGGCAACTGAAAAAAAAGAAGAAAAAATCGGCTTCATTTTTACATGTTTTGGAATTTGTACATTCTCTCTCAAACACAGTGCACATGGCCTATTGTACATGTTTTAGTGGTAGGGGAAACTGGAGTACCCGGAGGAAACCAACACAGACGCGAGGAGAACATGCAAACTCCGTCCAGGTGGGAATCAAACCCAGACCTTCTAACTGTGAAGCACAAGTGCTAACCACTGTACTACCGTGCCGCCCATTTAGCTACTACTGCTGCTGTTGTGGCTCAGGCATGACTTTTCTCTTGACTCGGGCAGATCAGAGAAGCACGATGGACATGTTGATATGATTTTGTAAGTTACGACAGTCAGGAGAGAGGCAAGACACACAAAATACAAACCCTGTTCATCCCTGAAGGGGCTTTTAAGTGTGTGTTTGATTAGTTAGTGATTCATTAGAATGAATAAATAGGTAAATTACTCACATTCAGCAATATTTCACGACCCTCTGACAGACAGACTCTTTTCTTTGTTGCCCATCTACATTTACGAACAGTAGCCCGGCAGCAGCAGCAGCAGCTGTGCAGTGTTCAAAGAGCTTTTCTTCTACTATTTCTGCTGACCGCTAAGTGTCCCCTCCAACTTTTTACACAAAGTATACACACACTTGCTCATAACCTCCGGAAAAACTTTGCCAAATTCTACAAACAAGACGGAATTGTCAGTCATGGAAATAGGTGGACATTCCTGAATTCAAACAAATTATGTTTCGCGGTTTCCCAGATCACCCCCTTCATGCAAAGTTCTATGCAAAACCATGTGGAATAACCTCTGTCTCACTTTATCAAACACCTGCACTATGAATGTAAAGGTTGACATTCTGATGTTTTATATTCTGTTCTAATTTGTATTATTTATATTTTTGCTCCCCATGTCTGACACCAGTGTTTGAAGAGACGGTGTTTTAGGTTGTGTCCAAAGAAACTCATAGTGTGTGCAATATTACACTATTACATTGTTTTAAAAGTCTGTTCTGTTTAATGCAGCTCTGTGTCAGACATAGGCCCCACCCACTCCTTGTACAGTATTGGTCATCGTTTGTCATGATCTGAGTTAGAGACAGGTGACTTTAACCAATCACAGTGTGATAAAACAAAACTATGATATAAAACTTTGCTGTTTGTCCCACCACTCATTAAAGCAGTAGTAAGTAACTCATGCCCCTAGAGGCCATAAGCGTCACTGAAGGTGTCGTAGCATGTTGAGTTTTTTTTTTACTTATTAATTGTCCGTGAGAGTAAATACTACGCTGACAGAAAAGACAAAGGGAGAGAGGGATATTGTACATCCAATTACACAATGGAAAAAACAAATTTCACTCAAACTTGGCTGTAAATACTGTTTAAGTGGGGCTAGCCTGCAGTTAGCTTTGCCCGTTAGCCTGTTAGCTTCTTCTTCGTGATTCCATTAGTGTGCATTGGAAAGTTGCAATTGTGGTTTTCTGGCATGAGACACCAGGGGAGATGAAAGACCCCCAAATCATCCCATTAACACTTGTATTACCCCCAGAGGGACTACGAAAAGGGTTTATTAAAGTAAACACGTTACTTAGTACTGCTTTAAAGAATATGCAGAATGTATGTTTAGGAAAGTTGTGTTATGTTTTAAAATTCCAATGTGGTCCTCACACGTCTTGTATGGGTCGGAGTGTAAGTCAAATGCATGTTTTATGGTTCAAAAACATAATTAATTGTAGCTAATAGTTCACCAATAGTTTATGTAACAAAACATGCAAAAATATGTTTATTTAAGCAAAGGTTCCCATTGAAAGTGTCCATGAATTTTCCATTCCTTTACAACCCTACTCCCATCTCAACGGGGGAAAGCTAACTATGTGGCCACCTCTGCCCTGGGGTTGACTGATGAAAGCGAGGGCGGCCAATGTGTGTCCTTACCACCACTAACCGCACCAAGGGCTACCATCTTGCTTCAGGTCCAATCTGCTTATAAGAATAATAGATAAACATTTACACATCATTTGCTGCTGTTACCATTTTATTCAGACCGATCGCTGTTGTGTATATCCGACATTTCTTCCCTGTTTACTCCCGGATCCGGAGAGGAGGTGACAGTGGAGACACCTCCATCATTGGTAATCACTCACACATCACCTAATCTCCTCCTCTGCTCTTCAGACGCGCCGCCAGCTCACACCGGGCCGCACCAGATGCTCCGTGTTACGCTTGTTTTTCTGTCAAACCAATGTTATTTATACGGTGCCGAAGCTCCGCAGCAGGGACAGGAGAGGCGCAGGCAGAGAAAGGGAGCGCCTGTTTCCCAAAGCACACAGGACAATAACAAATGCCCCTATTAGATTATCACCACAGCCTCCTGTAGTACAAATAAATGTGTGTGGGAGGTTTGGTGTCACAAAGCTGAGCCATTTTTTCCCCTGGCGAGCTCTGTGATTGTTTACTTCCCAGACGAGAAAAATGCTAGAAACAGTGTTTTCTGGTGAATGTAAAATGAATGTAAAACGTGAACTAAAACTAGCCGTTATTCAGATATATATGTAGACAGGCTTTTGTTTAGTAATTCTACATATTCATTATTCACTGTCCTGAAAGCTTTACCAGACAGCAGCTATTATACGAAACTGCAGGATGTGAACCTAGAAAATCACAGATGTGGTGGGAGTTATTGTTGTGAAAGTTTGATGCAGCTATCTGTTAAGATTCAACATCTTACCTCTGTCACGGTTGAGAATATGGGTAAGGCAGCTGGAAATAATGACAGAATAGTTAATTGACTGTAACTAAATAACACAGATCCTGCTGCAAACTTTTATAATGCATAACAAACAGCAAAGAACAATCCTCTCAGCTTGTAACTACACGTGACAGGTAAACAAGGCACTATTGCAAATCACCAGAGGGAAACATCTTTTGTATCAAGACATGAGACTAAATAATGCCCATGTTTGCCACACTCTCAGCCCCCAGCAGCCCCCTCGCTGCCTGTGTTGGCAGCCGAGTGGGTGTCTTTACTGCACAGAAGCAAAACAATAGGGTCTCCATATTAGCTCGGGAGTGTACATCATTTTAATGTTAGCTCATGAACAGGCAGCAGCAGGTCACACACTCTGTGATGACACCAGTATATCTACAAGCAGAGACAGCTTCTTTTTCAAGTGCAGAAGATGCATTTTTAGCTGTAACCTTAAGCCGGGGGCACAAGAGGAAATTTAACTTAAATTAGGGTCTGATTTGTTGGGGAGACGTGTAGGCGTGGATTTATGTATTTATTTATAGTTGGTAACTTGTTATGTATGAGGTGTCAGCACAATTCCTCACATCCGAAATATGTGCTTGGACAATGGTGAAATGGTGAGTATCGGCCCCTGAGTATCACAATACTCAGGGGCCGATCCGATACGTATTGCGATACAGTAAGTAATTATAACAAGTGATACCGTAAATTCTCTAATATAGGCCGAGGCCTTTATTTACTCAAGCGCATCGAGGACCAGGCCTTTATTGGAACCAGGCCAGAATTAGAGACAGGCCTTTATTTCTATTTGAGCAAAACAGACTATCAGGAAAATTAAGAAAAACGAGATTTGTGTCCATTTGAACTTAAAATATTAGGTTAATTTATTAATTAACATTTCAAACATTCTCCCAGCGGCTGGAACATTGACACTTTTATTTTCTAGGGACAACAGGAAGTGTTTCGCCGCTGTTAGCGGAACTTTGACATCAATGTCACTGCAGGTTTCTCTTTCTTTCTTTTTTTTACCTCGGACCGGATTATTTGTTGTTATCTCATGTAAAGGCCAGTTTAGACTGAGCGTTTGTGATCGATCATGAGACAGACCCGAGAAAAGACGAGACTTTCGCGCCGATCGGAGGAGTTATTTTGAGCCGTGGGACTTACCTGCACGGAGCCGCTGGATTGAGGACGCGATGGTGACTTTATTAAAACCCTGGAGGGTCACACAACATTTGTTGCTTCCAAAAATAGTCGCAGAAAGTTTGAAAAGTGGCTAAATCTGTCTCAAAGTTACGCTTGGATCAGCTCCGCTCCGCAGCGTTCCACCTCGGCCTGGGTTCCCGTTTGTTTACTTCCTGCACGTGAGTTATCGTTTACACTAGTATGGGACAAATTCCGAACATGGGAAATATTTCTACCGCTATAGTTTCTAATTTCTTTTATTTGCCTCTGCCAGCTACGAACCTGGCCACTGATCGAGACCCGGCCGGTAATGGAACACAGGCCAGTATTAGAGAATTTACAGTACTGTATGTTTGCCTTAAAATGTGTGAAAAGTCATGTGTCCAAAGTTTATAAACCAAATGCCATTTGACATTTACTGAAGTGTTTAGATTGAAAAGGGCATTAACACAAAATGTAACAAAGTATCGATACTTGGTATTGCAGCACAAAGTTTTGCGATCCAAGTTCGATTCGATATATTGTCCCAGCTCTAATAAACGTGAAGTATTTCCGTGTATTTCAAGCCCCTTTAAAAACCACAGCAGCGGTAGCAGTATTATAACCATCACAGTGACAGACACATGCTAGTTTAGTCCTATTAGCGTCTAACGGCCTTAAATCCCAGTTCTATGTTATCACTTTGAAAGGCTGAATCGCACCTCGAACCACATGGCTACTTAATGCGCGTAAGTAAAAGTACGTACTTGTTTAGTGTGTAGTCACTGAGTCCTAGCTCAACTGTAAAGGTGCCTACACACCTAACGCGGCTCCCACGGCAGGTGCAGTAGATTACAGTGTATTGTCAATGTGAGACACACATGCGAGTGATGTGAGGCAGGTTTCAGATTCAGCGGCGACGCAAGTTAGCTGTTCATAGCGGTGTGAACGTGGCGTGAGGAGGCAGGAGGGCAAACACACATTCAAGAAAAAATGTATAGATCATTTGGAGCAACATAACCACCTCTTCTACATCATAAAGACACAAGTGAAACGGAGACAGAGGAGGAAAAGCTTCATTCAGGAATTCAGGTGAGAGGAATTATACGCTTCAATAAACACAGGACGCAATAAAGAACGCACTGGATTACAAAAATGTTTTAAAGGGGGATTTCATCATGGCATGATCGCTGGACAGACTGGTACTGCACACTCCAAACCCACACATATTGAAATTATATCCGGGAGCGATGCAGAAGGGAGGAAAGAGACGAGGTTTGCCTCAAGTGTCAGAGAAAGGTAGGCTGGTAAAACTATTCCATTGTCACCAAAGCACAAGCAAATAATCAGGAAACTATTTTCATTCACATTTTAGTGCTTAGCAGCAACAGCACATAGGGCAGCAGTGGCTCCGCCTGAAGTGAACACATACATAAGCATATACCCAAAAGCAGATAGTAATTTGTTTAAGAAGCTATGGGGAGCGCTTCAATGATCTTGTTGGTTGAAACCAGTCAGGTGTTTGTCTTTTCCATCTGGTTGAATTTTTTTTTTTATCTCTTACGTCTTTCTTGCTTGCTTTGTGCTGCACAACCTTGATACAGTCCTATCCCTAAATCGACCTGTTCATACTTTGCCTAATATGTCCATTCCATAATACGCACATACAGAATCCCCCACACTTTTTGACCTCTGTTGCGGTGCGGTAAAAGCAATATCCGGGGTCGAAAGGCGCTGGAATATGATTAAAGCCTTCCTTGCTGCTGTTATTGTCCAATGAGCCGCTAACAGCCGGAGAGATGAAGCAAAGTAGATTATCTCCCCTGCCGTAGTGTCGCCCAGAGCCGGAGTGGAGGGTCGGAAATGTTCCCCGCTCTGTTGTTGACGCTGATAATGACAGATTCCCGACAAGTGCGCTGCAGCACCGGGCCATTGTGCCGAGAACTTTAGCCATTATTCCCATTGTTTGCGCTGAGATATAACGGCTTGGATTGTGCCGAGCGACTGAAGCACTCGGTGTGAACCTGAACAGAGAACAGCGTGTCTACAGTGTACGGCGCGAGGCAAAAGGGAGAATGAGAATGAATGGGGCTTTTAGTGAAGGAATGATCAGAGTCTCGGCATTTGTGTTGCAGTGAAAGACAAGGCAAGCATGTGGCCTAATGGGCGATTGTGATGTCAACATAGTTTTGGATAACTTTGAAATATGACCAGTGACAACTATAACATTGTTGTACGGTGGAGCTACTGGAGTTTGCATGTTTGCTCTAGCTTATACAGTAGGTGGTGTGATTTCATCCATTAATGGTAAATGAAGCTTCAGCGCAAATTCAACATGGAAGACGTACCTGCAGCCTTCATCCATTGCCTCATCAGCAGCCTTTACCAATCATCCAATCACGGCCCCAGCTCAAGCCGCACCTCCGCGTCAGCCAAGCATCACCCAGGATCCCCTTCTTAAGCTCCCTGGGCAATTACTCGGCCGTTTCCCAGTCATGCTGCGACCCTCTGCCTCCCCTCCTCCACCTGGTCTCTCCTCGGCTCTGCTCGGCGCCACCATGGCAGCCCCGGGTCGCCCTGCCACCACCAGTGTCCGGGCTCCGGGGTAAGAATCTGGCTATCATCCATCAACGCCATGTATTCCATATCATTATCGCAATCCTCCGCCAGGATGCTGCAGGTGTGGGGGCTCTTGGTGCCTCTTCAGTGTCTCAGAAGAAGAAATGTGTAGGTCTCAAATGGGTTTAGCTGATAAGCATTTTGTTATAGAGCAACTAAACACCAAATCAAATTTTTGTACTGATAAACTGTCTCAATGGGTGTCTCATAGTGTTGTCTACTGGTCCCTGACACTATTCTGACAGTATAGCACAAACATGTGTTAAATCCTAACTTTGGCCTGAAAACGAATGGGTTGCGCCCCCTTCAGGGTAAACTCTGCTACTAAATTAGAATTTCCTGATTGGCTGGAGACGTGTCCACGGCCTCCACAGAACGTCATAAGCCGCACCAGCTCCACACATCGTCATCAGGTGCTGCCCATTGTCCTGCCCCTGTACCTGTGGTTTATAACCAAGTCCCTCCCACGTAATCAGTCTGCTGTGATTGTGCCAATGCAAAGGCCCACACACTCACCCCCCGCATGTCACCCCCAAACCTCAGAGACCGCCTCTTTCACGGCAATTTTTGACTTTTGTTTGTGGGTGGGGAAAGGCTTTGGCACGCCCGTTTAGGTACTCTTTAACTTTAAAAAGCTGCTTTCTTCAGACCCATTTTGGACTCTCAAAGAAAACAAATCCACCAAACCTCAACAAAAACACGGCAATGACGTACAAAAGTATCCAGAAAAAACAATGTGTAACACAGAAACCACAAATGCAGTTTGCAGAAAAAGGCAAAAAAAACCCTCCTGTTTTCACGTCGCCATGACAACGGTATGTGACTGAGCGAGGCGTATCCAAAGTCTCAAAAATTTGACCAGCAGATACAAGCAGGTAAGCGGTGCTCTACATTGTGTAAAAGTTTGAATGATCATTACCCTGAAGTGGGCAGGAAATGCCAATATCACAACTACATTCAATCACACATCAGCCTTTCTACTACAGGGCAAACAAGAAGATAAAGGCAAAGTCTCAAAGGCAGTTTAAACCTCACAGTAAAACAACTTGTACCTCAGCCAGAGTAATTGCAGAGTAGCTTGTCGTTCGTCCTCCTTAAGTCTAAACTTGTTCCTGTAATGATAGACTTGAGACGTGTTCAACAGCTGAGCACATTATCATTCAGATCACCACACGGAGCAGTCTGCTGCTGCACCGCCTCCTGCAGCGCGCCTCGCATGGATCAAAAACACTCCGCAATCAAACAAGGAACACTCTCAAACTCATTTCTATTTTAATTGTGCTTCCTTATCATCACCGCCTTTGCTCTCTTTACATCCACAATTCAAGGACAAATTTACCAGAAAATCTCACAACACAGCGCATTTTTTTGATGTCGCTTTTGAAAAGGAATTTTTTCAAAGATTATCATTAAGAATGTCATTATTGAAGTGTAATTGTGGTATTTTGTACCTATCAGTATGAGCTTTGGAATGTTTTTGTATTTTTAGATTGTTTCTGTCTCCAAAGGGAATTGTGTCCTCTACGTTTCATCAATCCATCAGCGCCACTGGGGCTACCTGTCAGGGGCAGTGCAGCAACCGGGGACCCAGCTCCATCTATTTTTGATTTATAGAAATGAAACGTGTACAGTGGGGCGACAATGGCGCAGATGGTAGAGCGGGTCGTCTCATGATCGGAAGGTCGGGGGTTTGAATCCCGCCTCCTGAAGGTGCACATTGTCGTTGTGTCCTTGGGCAAGACACTTCACCCACATTGCCTCCAGTGTCTGCGTACACTGGTAGCCCCCTAGGAGAGACCAACAGGCCCGGTTTGAACCGTGAGGCCGTCCTTCCGTGGACCCACCACCTGCAGAAGGAGCCATGGGGGCTGGTGCAATGTGTTTGGGCAGCTCCAACGGCTGCCCCCACGACCCGGCAACGGACAAGTGGAAGAAAATGAATGAATGAATGAAACGTGTACAGTGTCTTATGCTGTTACTCCGATAATCTTACCACTTTAATTAAACCATGCCACAGCGGTATTATCTACATACTGAAAGGAAAAAAAATGGGTTACACTTTATTTTACTCAACCTTAATATGCATGTAACCCATAGTTATTACACATTTTTATATAGCACATTACATTGTACTAAATTTGATATAATGTATAGGGGTTGTGTAAAACCCCTCCTGGAACCACTACCTTAACGTGGTGGAGGGGTTTGAGCGCCCGAATGATCCTGGAGCTCTGTTGTCGGGGGCTTCGTGCCTCTGGTAGGGTCTCCCATGGCAAACAGGTCCTAGGTAACGGGTCAGACAAAGAGCGGTTCAGAAGCCCCTTATGAGAGACCAACAGGCCCGGTCAGAACCATGAGGCCGTCCTTCTGTGGACCCACCACCTCCTGCAGGAGGAGCCATAGGGGCTGGTGCAATGTGATTTGGGCAGCTCCAACAGCTCTCCCCACGACCCGGAAACGGACAAGTGGAAGAAGACGGACGGACGGGTTGTGTAAAATAAAGTCTTACCAAAAATGGTTTAAAAAATTAAAAAAAAACATTTTCAAGCGGCCCTAAGCTCAATATTGCTTGAGTTGAATTAGCTTGTGTCTCATTGTCTCTGTAGGTTTCTGGGTGTTGTTGTTGTAGATGAAAACCTCAATTGTCGGCGTACATTAACCTCTTACCCCTCCGCCTTAACCGAGTGCATTTTCTCCAGTTCGGCTTTACCCAAATCTAAAAGCTATAGGCCAGTGTAACGCCACATTTGAAAGTGAAGACCTTCAAAGCTGATCGTGACTTTTTTGTCGCGTTGTCGCTGCTTTTATGTCACATTTTGGAAACTTTTTTTTTTGTGTGTGCATTGACCACTTGATGGTCTTTTTTAAAGGATCTGTATCATGCTATTTTAGCCATTCCAAAGTAAAGTATAGGCATATATATGATATATTGTACCTCTATCACTATGGAGTACTCATTTTTGAGAGAAATATAAGTATTTTTTGGAGGTATTTTCCCTACCCGGAAGACAAGACGCTTCGATTCAGTTAACTCCGCCCCTCTCTCCGCTCATTCCACATTTGCAGTATTATAAATATAAATATTGCTGCAAAAAGTGAAGTTACTTCACATAATGCAGTTATAAGGAGTTGACATGTGCAACACAGTTTCATAAATGGCTAACACACATGCTAACACACATGCTAACACGCGCTTTGATTGACTCACCGCTCAGCATGGCCTCCCCATCGTCGGGTGTTTACGTTATGGCCCTCGCGTTGGTTATAAAAGTTAATCCACTTTGATTCTGGCCAAGGTTTACCAAGCATCCATCAGGTTGGTTGATATAGTAGCTAGCTTAATCCCGGAAAGAAATTCCAACTTCTGGCGAGTGCACTCTTCTTTAGGAAGGTTGAATAATCCTGTTCCTCTCGTAGCCAAACGCGCATCCGTGGCATTATCGGTAAGAAAAAAGAACAGGCGGTGTCCAGAGTAGGTTAGAAAGAGCTCAGTCTTCAAAAACAACACTTATGCTCGGATCCATGGCTCCTCCAGCCGTGGGTGCGCTTGATTAGCGTCGTGGGACAGCACAGACGCGTCGGAGAGTTGCTGTTTTTTTTTTTTTTTTTTTTTTTTTTGAAAAAAAAAAAAAAAAAAAAAAAAAGTTTTATAAATAAAAATCAGGCCGTAAGGCATTACATTACAGACGTAGAGCACTTCCGTTCCGCTGTGACGACACAACTGAACAGCTCAGTCGTTTACCAGGAGAGGGTGGAGCAGCTGCTCAGAGAGCAGGATTCAGGAGGATTACTTAGAACTGCGTGAATGAAGCCAAAAACCGCTCTGGGGTGTTTTTGATAAGGAAATAGCATAACAACATGGCTAAAAACTCAAAAAAGTCGATTTTGCATGATATAGGACCTTTAATTATTTTGGAAACATTTTTGTCATATTTTCATCTCTTTTATTGTCATGTTGTCATATCTTTTTATAGTTTTGTTTGTTGTGTTTTTTGTTTGTTTTTTTCCTCTTGCTTTTTTGACGCTTTTTTGTCACTTTTTTTGTGGCTCTTTCATCACTTTTTAGTCTTGTTTTTGTTGCTTGTTCATTGTGTTATTGTTGCTTTCCCGGCACGTGTTTGTCACTTCCATTTCCAAGAAGCTTTTAGATTTGGGTAAAGCCAAACTGGAGAAAAATATGCTCGGTTCAGATGGAAGGTTAAGAGGTTAACACGGGGTAGGAGTCAATAAGCCTGTCTTCTTCCCACTCCTTTTCGAGCTAGAATGTAAATTATTTTTCTTTTTTTTCTTTTATTATGTATATTTATTTTTCTGTTTTTCTTTTCTTGGCTTTTGTGCCTTGTTGTAGCTCGAAATAAAAACTCAAACAAACAAACACTTTACAGTTCTGTGCATTATTCATTCACTCTGAAGTTGGTTGTGGTAAGCTACGTTTGCCAACATGCACCAACCACACGCTACGTTCACCCAGGCTTCCAGGTATTCCCCCGCGGCCTCCCATCCAGGTACTAACCACACCCTGCCCTGCTTAGCGTCCGAGATCTGACGGGATCAGGCACAGAAAAGGCGTTGAACCTTGGCCTTATACGAAAATTTAGTCAGTCTTTTTCTCTTTCTTAAGTCTGAGTCCGGGAGTGGAATACACATAGCCCAGGACCTTCTTTATGTGAGGGGAGAGTGCTAACCAGCCTTTTGGTGATTTCCTTCAGACTGATGGGAGAGGAGATAATGGGGGGAGTTGGAGTAGCGGTGCAGTGATTGTAGCATCTGCCAGTCTGCCTGATTGCAGTCATCTCGTCTGTGCCAGCGCCGTTCAAAGAAAGTGAATGACAAAGTAAGGCTTTATTGTCAGCCTGAAATAGCATGTGAAGGGAACGCTACAGGAGCTGCAGGTTTATGTGCATTCAGGGTTTAGGATTAGACACAATTCTTAAGAGGTCTGTAACTTCTGTAGGTAGGCTGGTCAAGTTATTGCTTTTAGCGGATCATAAGTTTGCAACATGTCTTCAAACAGTATCAGCTTGGGATCATTGTAACATGTTCTGCGTTATATTATGTATTTTCACTTCTGTTTTTTTTCAGTTTCTCTCATTCAGTTTTAAAGAGATGTCACTCAACTGCCATTGTTTTGTGTGAGTCACGTGACAAAAATGCCACCTGACGCCATATTGGATCATGTTTGTGACGTCAAACCGAAGCTGAACCATACTCATCTTTCCTGTATTTCTCTCTCTTTTACTGTCACAGAGACAGGGCCGGCCCTAGTCAATTTGTTGCCCTCGGCAAGATTGAACCTTTGCACCCCATTAAGAAAAAAAAAGATTATTCATCTCAATTTATATTTTGGTGTGTTTCTCTAGCAAGTTTTCTGAATTTTCTTGACCCTAATAGCATTTTCTTTTGTGTGTTTTTCTATCCTTTTGGAAAACTTTGTATATGGAAAAGGCCAGTTGTATTGTATTTTATCATTGTTATATTATGGTAAATGGTCTCAACTTGTATAGCGCTTTTCCACCTACTTTAGGCACTCAAAGTGCTTTACAGCAAGGATCCACTCACCCATTCACACTCTCATTCATACACCAGTACGCAGACACAGGAGGCAAGGAGGGCGAAGTGTCTTGCCCAAGGACACAACGACAGTGTGCACCTTCAGGAGGCAGGATTCGAACCCCTGACCTTCCGATCATGAGACGACCCACTCTACCATCTGTCCCCCCCCAATATTATATTATAATTATCTATTCATTTAAAAAAAAAGTGCAATCATGAAACGTATATACACACCAGGTATATTGTAAGAGCAACCTATACTTCTGAAGTAGATTTACAAATTTTCCCTGCGATGTTACTCGGCTCCTTGGAGGCGTTTTCGACACAAAAAATAAAAACAGTTATATAATTATATAATGATTACTTTGTCTAAGCAGCTGTAATTAGCTCACAGGTCTAACATAATTCGATATAAAAAGTCCTCTGGAAACTTTCAGCGTGTATGGACGTGCAGCTGGCCAAAATGCTATTTGGCTAATTTCAAACTTTCAGAGTCAAGAAACCATTCTCATTTCACCACTGTACTGTTTAGATCAGCACAACTTACTCCATTTTGATAATTTTGTTAATTTTAAATATGGCTGCTTTATTTATAAAGCTTTACATGGACGTGCCCCTCCTCCATTAGCGAGTGGGATGAGCACCAGACCAGGGCCACAGCTCATGACTGTGATGTTCCACACAAGAAAACCACATCTGGACAGACCGTGCTCTCCGTCAGAGGCACAAAGGACTGAAATAGTCTCCCATTATCAATAAGAGATAAACGTGGCCAGACTCCAACACTGACACTTTTCATTCCCACCTAAAACAATGGCTAAAGGGAAAAAACAGGCCTGTGAACACCTTTTAGCACCTTTTATCAATTGTTGTATTGTGGCATTGGGACTACAGATGTCATCAGGCAGCGCAAACGTTGTAGATGTTCACTGTTCACCGACTTTAAGTCCATGGAAAGCTGTCTGTTTTCTTCCAAAACAAGTGCTCTGTTATAAGGCTAGTGGCAGATGTTGCTGGTATGCTTTGGTAATGATTGGCAGCAGTAGATTTATAATAATAGGTTTAATGAATTAGGACAGGGACACGTCTCGAGCCAAAGTGTCAATTAAAGGCTCTGTGGGATTAGTCCAAACTCCGTCAGGACGTTCAGAGCTGTTACAATCACCGCTGTCATTCGGACTGACAGAATGAGAGCTGCTCACAGGGATGGGCTCCTGACAGGAAATTATCATTACTTGACTTTTGTTTTAATAGGTCAGGACACAATTGAGAAAGTATTAAAAATGTTAAATGTTCTATAGTATACAGTAAGGTTTTTCATGGAAACATCGGAAAAAAATCAAAGTGTCCTCAACAATTTTAAAGGACAAAATTAAATCACCAAACGGCTCTATCCATTTGCAAGTGTGCCACTGTGCCACTGTGCCACTGTGCCGGTGGCGTAGTGGTTAGGTTGTTTCACAGCTCAAAGGTCCCGGGTTTGTTCCCTGGCCGGACGGGTGTCTTTCTGTGTGGAGTTTGCATGTTCTCCCCGTGTCTGCGTAGGTTTCCCCTGAGGACTACAGTTTCCCCTACCACTAAAAACATGTACATTATGTGTATGTGACAGTGAGTGGTTGGTGTTGATCAAAGGGACCGATGGCACAGATCGGCAGCCTCTCTTCCGGCAGTCTACCCCAGGTTACTAAGGTATCTTACCACCATGAGTACGGAGTGAATGTAAATTGTCCAGTGTTAAGTGCTTAGGGAGCACGTCTGTAAAAAGGCGCTATACAAATAAAGTCCTTTCCATAGGCCAAAGATTTTCACTCTATAACAGGCTATCCTCACTGCTGCCTGCAGAGGGTGCTCCAGGCCAATTCCAAATCCCTCACAGCGCATTGTCTATTTCTTGCACAGACGTTCGCTGTTTCTCAATTGCCAGGATCCTTCCTCAGTTGTCCACTTCATTGACATCCTCGGAGATGAGCTCCTCCAAAACCGAGTGTCCTTTTATCGCCGCACTTGAGCTCAATTGGAACGGCCTCCAGAGCGATCTATGTTAATGAAAACAACAGTTTTAGGAATAAAAGCTGTTTATAAACTGGTTGGATGTCTTGAATAAAATAATAACATTTCTGCAAGGATTTGCAAGAAATTCAATCAAAAAATTATATTTTTTAGCAGGTCCAGTTTATTGCTAATAGCCTACAAACCAGAGGCCTTTCATTAAGATTCACTTTACATAAACCTCATCTTTACCTTCTTACAACACTTACCAATGATTTTCTTCTTTCTTCCAAAGAGGTTGAGACGCTGAGAATCCTTGCAATTGAGAAACAGCCATTATTTCAAAAATGTAAAAATAATAATAATTAAATATCAATGTTGAGGAACCTAAACGAAACTTTAAAGTGCTAAAGGACATTTGATTTTATAACTGTTTTGAATGTATACTCCAACAAGAAATCTCAAAATCCAGGATGATAAATAGAGATAAATACAGTCCACTAAATGAAAACAACTACTGATCTTGGCAAAGTTGTAATGGAGGCAATTTAAGCACTGAAATAAGTACGGTGTCTGGACTTTAACCACCCAGGACCACAGAACATGTGGAGTTGAAGTGTAATATTACTTGTCTTTATCATAAACCACTGAGTGGGATTTGAAACTGAATCTCGATGGTTTGTTTTGATTGAGAGCGCTGCCTGTCGAGGTGTTAATGGAAAGTCTCGTGGAGGTGCTAGACCTGTTCTCCGGACCATATGTGACACAGACACATGGCAGCCTGTCACGAACAAGCAAAACAAATAGGCCAACAGTTTTAAATCACTGAAATTCACAGTCTAAAAATGACCATTTCAAATGCATATTGGATGAATTAATTACAGTTTATATTAACATTTTAACATGCTTGTCACATTTATGATGCAATCTAAAGAGTTCTATAATGTGTAATACCAAACTGCTGAAATGTAAACGTTCAACACTTCTAAATGTTGCTTAAAGTCTTAAAGAGGATGTATTATGCTTTGGCAATAATGTCAAACACATCTTCATCACTATCGTATGCTTTGTTGGTTAGAAAATGCAAAATGAGTCTAAAACAACTGAAACAAAATATCCAGTTCAACAATATCTAGTTTTCACTTGATCTACCTGTAAGCCCCTCCCACCACACTCCTCCTTCTCCCCTTCGCTACGCAGCTGTTTCAATAAAGAAAATCATCTGCACAGCTCATGGAAAGTGTTTTTTATTCAAAATGCAAGGATTAAGTTTAGCAAGAAATCAGGAGGTGAGGAAAGCATTTCCTTGAAACAAATGAGCACAGGAGGAGCTGTTTGGCAGCTGTCGCTATAGAAGAAAAGAAGATTCAGGGATTACTTAAAGATGTGCGAGTGGGTCGAAACACAGCTGCAGGTGTGTTTTTAATGAGAGAACATCATATAAAAAAGCTCTAAAAAGTCGACTTTTAAAGGCAAAATATAAACCTAAAAGCTCATTTATGCCCTCTGTTAGAAACGCATACGCATGTAACTTTCTGTCTGTCTCCTGCATGGTTCTGTCCGTGCGCTCCGTCAGTCGCTTTGTTTATCCAGACTCATAGCAACGGAGTAGTACATGAGCTAACCACTGGGGACACACAGCTCAACCGGTGAAGCAGAACAAACGGCTAAACTTCTAAAAAGTGATTTGAACCATTTGCAAACAAACCATCACTGTGTGTTACCTCATTTTCTTGACTCTACTTCAGTAAATGTGGAGGAAAACATTGCGGGTGGCGCCATATTGTTTTGGTCCCAGCTTTTCAACTCACGTTTCGGTAAATCTTCCATTGCCCCCTGGTGGCAACTTTGACAATGCGTGCTGGACA
This sequence comes from Neogobius melanostomus, assembly GCA_007210695.1. Classification (NCBI taxonomy): domain Eukaryota; kingdom Metazoa; phylum Chordata; class Actinopteri; order Gobiiformes; family Gobiidae; genus Neogobius; species Neogobius melanostomus. The sequence goes on along the minus strand of VHKM01000079.1, from coordinate 975,672 downwards.
TTACAAACGCATGGAAGCAGTGACTCCGCTTGGAATGCACAGATCTATTTGCGTACGAAATGAGAGCATAAATAAGCCTTAAGCCTCTCTGTGTGGAGTTTACTGCGCCACCTGGCTCAAGATGGTCAAATGCAGATTGTCCCGACATGCGCAGTAAAGCGAAGCCTTAAATCCATGTCTTCCTCATTGAATAACAATAATAATTAAAGCCGCAAGCGGCATTTAGAGGCCCTCGAGGGTCTCGTTTGGCCGGTTGACGCCGGTGGCCGCACGTCGCCCCAATAACCGGGAGGCGCTGCCGCGCCCTACCTGCCACACTAGGTCGAGATTATAAAAGAGCAAAGGCAAGAAATGGCGCCTTCGGCGCCAGATCACTCGATTTTTCCCAAAATGGCCGACCTCCTGTTGGTTGCCTAGCAACCATGTAATGTACTTTTTTGTTGGGACAGTCATGACGCACGCGTGTACCAATTTTGGTTTGGCTGCGCCAAAGTTGACACCGGGTTGTTGCCATGGCAACACGATGGGAAAAGAGGCGTGGCCATGATTTACTTTTTTTATCGGGATCACGTGACGCACGTCTGTGCCAAATTTCTTTTGTCTACGACAAAGTTTGATCTTATTCTTCATTCATTTTTATTTGGTGCTCTGCAGGGGGCGCTATCGTGGCCATTTTCAAATGTCCTAAATCACAACATTCGGGGTCAACGACTCGACCAACGATTCAAGTTTTGCTCAAATCGGCCACAGTATGTGGGAGTTATGACTGTTTGAACGCGGCGGCGAGCGCTAAAAATGGACGCCGAATTCATGGCGTTGCCATGACAACACCGTTAATCCTATTAGAAAGTTTTTAATAACTTTTGATGTCCCACTTGTGTAGATGATCTGGAGCGAACGGGGAGTCGCTGCGTTCAACGCCCTAGGAGGAGTTCGTTCAAATGCGAGGGCACGAAATGGCGCCTTTGGCGCCAGATCACTCGATTTTTCCCAAAATGGCCGACCTCCTGTTGGTTGCCTAGCAACCATGTAATGTACTTTTTTGTTCGGACTGTCATGACGCACGCGTGTACCAATTTTGGTTTGGCTGCGCCAAAGTTGACATCGGGTCGTTGCCATGGCGACACGGTGGGGAAAGGGGCGTGGCCTCAATGCATTTTTTGTTCGGGGTCATGTGACGTATGTCTGTGCCAAATTTCTTTTGTCTACGACAAAGTTCAAATTTTTATCTCATTAATTTTTATTTGGTGCTCTGCAGGGGGCGCTATCGCGCCCATTTTCAAATTTCATATATCAAAACATCCGGGGTCGAGGACTCGACCAACGATTCAAGTTTCGCTCAAATCGGCCACAGTATGTGCGAGTTATGACTGTTTGAAGTCGGTGGCGAGCGCTGAAAATGGACGCCGAATTCATGGCGTTGCCATGACAACACCGTTAATCCTATTAGAAAGTTTTAATAACTTTTGATGTCCCACTTGTGTAGATGATCTGGAGCGAACGGGGAGTCGCTGCGTTAAAAGCCCTAGGACGAGTTCGTTAAAATGCGAGGGCACGAAATGGCGCCTTCGGCGCCAGATCGCTCTTCTGGCCAATATGGCCGCCCTCCTGATGGTTGCCTAGCAACCGCGTAATATGTGTTTTTGTTTGGCTTCACATGAACAATCACTGTGCCGAATTTTTTTCGTCTACGACGAAGTCAAGTTTTCGGGCATCTCCATAGGCGCAATGTAATTTTGATTTTCCAGGGGGCGCTGGCGCGCCATTTTTTTGATTTTTTATATTTTCTAAATGTGAAGAATTTTGTTTTCACGTGTTTGAATTTTGTGCAAAAAATCAGGACTTTTCGTCAGTGGGAAAGTGGACTTTGAGGGGAGAAGAAAATAATAATAATTAAAGCCGCAAGCGGCATTTAGAGGCCCTCGAGGGTCTCGTTTGGCCGGTTGACGCCGGTGGCCGCACGCCGCCCCAATAACCGGGAGGCGCTACCGCGCCCTACCTGCCACACTAGGTCGAGATTATAAAAGAGCAAAGGCAAGAAATGGCGCCTTCGGCGCCAGATCACTGGATTTTTCCCAAAATGGCCGACCTCCTGTTGGTTGCCTAGCAACCATGTAATGTACTTTTTTATTCGGACAGTCATGACGCACGTGTGTACCAATTTGGTTTGGCTGCGCCAAAGTTGACACCGGGTGGTTGCCATGGCAACACGATAGGAAAAGAGGCGTGGCCATGATTGACTTTTTTTATCGGGATCACGTGACGCACGTCTGTGCCAAATTTCTTTTGTCTACGACAAAGTTTGATCTTATTCTTCATTCATTTTTATTTGGTGCTCTGCAGGGGGCGCTATCGCGCCCATTTTCAAATGTCCTAAATCACAACATCCGGAGTTGACGACTCGACCAACGATTGAAGTTACGCTCAAATCGGCTTCAGTTTGTGCGAGTTATGAGTCTTTAAACACGGCGGCGAGTCCTGAAAACGGACGCCGAATTCATGGCGTTGCCATGACAACACCGTTAATCCTATTAGAAAGTTTTAATAACTTTAATGTCCCACTTGTGTAGATGATCTGGAGCGAACGGGGAGTCGCTGCGTTCAACGCCCTAGGACGAGTTCGTTCAAATGGGAGAGCATGAAATGGCGCCTTCGGCGCCAGATTACTACATTTTTCCCAAATGGCCGACCTCCTGTTGGTTGCCTAGCAACCATGTAATGTACTTTTTGTTCGGACTGTCATGACGCACGCGTGTACCAATTTTGGTTTGGCTGCGCCAAAGTTGACATCGGGTCGTTGCCATGGCAACACGGTTGGGAAAGGGGCGTGGCCTCAATGACTTTTTTGTTCGGGTTCACGTGACGGATGTCTGTGCCAAATTTCTTTTGTCTACGACAAAGTTAAAAAATTTTCCTCATTCATTTTTATTTGGTGCTCTGCAGGGGGCGCTATCGCGCCCATTTTCAAATTTCCTATATCACAACATCCGGGGTCGACGACTCGACCAACGATTCAAGTTTCGCTCAAATCGGCCACAGTATGTGGGAGTTATGACTGTTTGAACGCGGCGGCGAGCGCTAAAAATGGACGCCGAATTCATGGCGTTGCCATGACAACACCGTTAATCCTATTAGAAAGTTTTTAATAACTTTTGATGTCCCACTTGTGTAGATGATCTGGAGCGAACGGGGAGTCGCTGCGATCAACGGCCTAGGACGAGTTCGTTCAAATGCGAGGGCACGAAATGGCGCCTTCGCGCCAGATCGCTCTTCTGGCCAATATGGCCGCCCTCCTGATGGTTGCCTAGCAACCGCATAATATCTTTTTTTGTTTGGCTTCACGTGACCAATCACTGTGCCGAATTTTGTTCGTCTACGACGAACTAAATTTTCGGGGATTTCGGGATTTTGAGGGGTCTGGCCATAGGGCGCAATGTTAACGTGGTTTTCCAGGGGCGCTGACGCGCCATTTTTTTGAATTTTTACATTTTGGAGATGTGAAGTTTTTTTTTTTCACCTAATTGAATTTGGGCAAAAATTCAGGACTTTTCATCAGTGGGAAGTTGCCGAAACTGGCTTTTTAGGGGGAGAGGAAAAATAATAATAATAATAAGAAAAACCCGTACAATAACAATATAGCGCCGCCTTCGGCGGCGCATATTTATATATTCGGAAAGGTCTCACGTCCAGTAATCCAACCGTGGGGTTTATAATCAAGTACGAGCGCGTTGCGCTCGTCTTTTACCTGTTCTTTTTCAATATTTCCCAATGGGTTTTTTTTTTGGTATTTTTGTGCGAGCAGAAGCAATATGCCGCTTTCGCGGCAAAGACCTATGTTATCGGATAGGCCTCGATGCCCTGAGTCACTCTAGCAGTGTTTTGAGTGCTGGTGAGTGGCCATGGTCGATGACGAGCGCAACGCGCTCGTCATCGACTGCTTTCTTGTCCATGTTGCGCCTTGCCTGTGGTTTTCACCTTTTTTTCTTCGAGCAGCAACAAATGTGCCGCACACGCTTATATCACCGGACAGGTCGGGGTGCCGGGAGTGTCGTTATTACTGTGTAATGCATGGGGAGCGCTCCGCGCTCTGTTTCTTGAGCGCTCCGCGCTCTTTTAGGGACGTGCGCTACGCGCACGTCTTTCGTCAGTGCGCTCCGCGCACTGCTTGTAGAATAACAACAGGCCCGGACCCTGTCAGGCTCTCGGGCCTAATAATTAAAGCCGCAAGCGGCATTTAGAGGCCCTCGAGGGTCTCGTTTGGCCGGTTGACGCCGGTGGCCGCACGCCGCCCCAATAACCGGGAGGCGCTACCGCGCCCTACCTGCCACGCTAGGTCGAGATTATAAAAGAGCAAAGGCAAGAAATGGCGCCTTCGGCGCCAGATCACTGGATTTTTCCCAAATGGCCGACCTCCTGTTGGTTGCCTAGCAACCATGTAATGTACTTTTTTATTCGGACAGTCATGACGCACGTGTGTACCAATTTTGGTTTGGCTGCGCCAAAGTTGACACCGGGTGGTTGCCATGGCAACACGATAGGAAAAGAGGCGTGGCCATGATTGACTTTTTTTATCGGGATCACGTGACGCACGTCTGTGCCAAATTTCTTTTGTCTACGACAAAGTTTGATCTTATTCTTCATTCATTTTTATTTGGTGCTCTGCAGGGGGCGCTATCGCGCCCATTTTCAAATTTCCTATATCACAACATCCGGGGTCGACGACTCGACCAACGATTCAAGTTTCGCTCAAATCGGCCACAGTATGTGCGAGTTACGACTCTTTGAACGCGGCGGCGAGCGCTGAAAATGGACGCCGAATTCATGGCGTTGCCATGACAACACCGTTAATCCTATTAGAAAGTTTTTAATAACTTTTGATGTCCCACTTGTGTAGATGATCTGGAGCGAACGGGGAGTCGCTGCGTTAAACGCCCTAGGACGAGTTCGTTTAAACGGGAGAGCATGAAATGGCGCCTTCGGCGCCAGATTACTACATTTTTCCCAAAATGGCCGCCCTCCTGTTGGTTGCCTAGCAACCATGTAATGTACTTTTTGTTCGGACTGTCATGACGCACGCGTGTACCAATTTTGGTTTGGCTGCGCCAAAGTTGACATCGGGTCGTTGCCATGGCAACACGGTTTGAAAAGGGGCGTGGCCTCAATGACTTTTTTGTTCGGGGTCATGTGACGTATGTCTGTGCCAAATTTCTTTAGTCTACGACAAAGTTCAAATTTTTTCCTCATTAATTTTTATTTGGTGCTCTGCAGGGGGCGCTATTGCGCCCATTTTCATATTTCATATATCAAACATCCGGGGTCGAGGACTCGACCAACGATTCAAGTTTCGCTCAAATCGGCCACAGTATGTGCGAGTTATGACTGTTTGAAGTCGGTGGCGAGCGCTGAAAATGGACGCCGAATTCATGGTGTTGCCATGACAACACCGTTAATCCTATTAGAAAGTTTTTAATAACTTTTGATGTCCCACTTGTGTAGATGATCTGGAGCGAACGGGGAGTCGCTGCGTTCAACGCCCTAGGACGAGTTCGTTCAAATGCGAGGGCACGAAATGGCGCCTTCGGCGCCAGATCACTGGATTTTTCCCAAAATGGCCGCCCTCCTGTTGGTTGCCTAGCAACCATGCAATGTACATTTTTGTTCGGACTGTCATGACGCACGCGTGTACCAATTTTGGTTTGGCTACGCCAAAGTTGACATCGGGTCGTTGCCATGGCAACACGGTGGGAAAAGGGGCGTGGCCTCAATACGTTTTTTGTTCGGGGTCACGTGACAGATGTCTGTGCCAAATTTCGTTTGTCTACGACAAAGTTCAATTTTTTTCCTCATTCATTTTTATTTGGTGCTCTGCAGGGGGCGCTAACGCGCCCATTTTCAAATTTCATATATCAAAACATCCGGGGTCGACGACTCGACCAACGATTCAAATTTCGCTCAAATCGGCCACAGTATGTGGGAGTTATGACTGTTTGAACGCGGCGGCGAGCGCTAAAAATGGACGCCGAATTCATGGCGTTGCCATGACAACACCGTTAATCCTATTAGAAAGTTTTTAATAACTTTTGATGTCCCACTTGTGTAGATGATCTGGAGCGAACGGGGAGTCGCTGCGATCAACGGCCTAGGACGAGTTCGTTCAAATGCGAGGGCACGAAATGGCGCCCTCGGCGCCAGATCGCTCTTCTGGCCAATATGGCCGCCCTCCTGATGGTTGCCTAGCAACCGCATAATATCTTTTTTTGTTTGGCTTCACGTGACCAATCACTGTGCCGAATTTTGTTCGTCTACGACGAACTAAAATTTTCGGGGATTTCGGGATTTTGAGGGGTCTGGCCATAGGGCGCAATGTTAACGTGGTTTTCCAGGGGGCGCTGACGCGCCATTTTTTTGAATTTTTACATTTTGGAGATGTGAAGTTTTTTTTTTCACCTAATTGAATTTTGGGCAAAAATTCAGGACTTTTCATCAGTGGGAAGTTGCCGAAACTGGCTTTTTAGGGGGAGAGGAAAAATAATAATTAAAGCCGCAAGCGGCATTTAGAGGCCCTCGAGGGTCTCGTTTGGCCGGTTGACGCCGGTGGCCGCACGCCGCCCCAATAACCGGGAGGCGCTTCCGCGCCCTACGTGGTTATGATGTCGCTGCCACCCTCGGTCGAGTTTGTAAAAGAGCAAAGGCAAGAAATGGCGCCTTTGGCGCCAGATCACTCCATTTTTCCCAAAATGGCCGACCTCCTGTTGGTTGCCTAGCAACCACGTAAAGTACTTTTTTGTTCGGACAGTCATGACGCACGCGTGTACCAATTTTGGTTTGCCTGCTCCAAAGTTGACATCAGGTCGTTGCCAAGTTGGATTTTATTCTTCATTCATTTTGATTTGGTGCTCTGCAGGGGGCGCTATCGCGCCCATTTTCAAATGTCCTAAATCACAACATCTGGGGTCGACCACTCGACCAACGATTGAAGTTACGCTCAAATCGGCTTCAGTTTGTGAGAGTTATGACTGTTTAAACACGGCGGCGAGTGCTGAAAACGGACGCCGACTTCATGGCGTTGCCATGACAACACCGTTAATCCTATTAGAAAGTTTTTAATAACTTTTGATGTCCCACTTGTGTAGATGATCTGGAGCGAACGGGGAGTCGCTGCGTTCAACGCCCTAGGACGAGTTCGTTCAAATGGGAGTGCACGAAATGACGCCTTCGGCGCCAGATTACTACATTTTCCCAAAATGGCCGCCCTCCTGTTGGTTGCCTAGCAACCATGTAATGTACTTTTTGTTTGGACTGTCGTGACGCACACGTGTACCAATTTTGGTTTGGCTGCGCCAAAGTTGACATCGGGTCGTTGCCATGGCAACACGTTGGGGAAAGGGGCGTGGCCTCAATGACTTTTTGTTCGGGGTCACGTGACGGATGTCTGTGCCAAATTTCTTTTGTCTACGACAAAGTTCAGTTTTGTTCCCTATTCATTTTTATTTGATGCTCTGCAGGGGGCGCTATCGCGCCCATTTTAAAATTTCATATATCAAAACATCCGGGGTCGACGACTCGACCAACGATTCAAGTTTCGCTCAAATCGGCCACAGTATGTGCGAGTTATGACTGTTTGAACGTGGCGGCGAGCGCTGAAAATGGACGCCGAATTCATGGCGTTGCCATGACAACACCGTTAATCCTATTAGAAAGTTTTTAATAACTTTTGATGTCCCACTTGTGTAGATGATCTGGAGCGAACGGGGAGTCGCTGCGTTCAACGCCCTAGGAGGAGTTCGTTCAAATGCGAGTGCACGAAATGGTGCCTTCGGCGACAGATTACTCAATTTTTCCCAAAATGGCCGACCTCCTGTTGGTTGCCTAGCAACCATGTAATGTATTTTTTTGTTCAGACAGTCATGACGCACGCGTGTACTAATTTTGGTTTGGCTGCGCCAAAGTTGACATCGGGTCGTTGCCATGGCAACACGGTGGGAAAAGGGGCGTGGCCTCAATACGTTTTTTGTTCGGGGTCACGTGACAGATGTCTGTGCCAAATTTCGTTTGTCTACGACAAAGTTCAATTTTTTTCCTCATTCATTTTTATTTGGTGCTCTGCAGGGGCGCTATCGCGCCCATTTTCAAATTTCATATATCAAAACATCCGGGGTCGATGACTCGACCAACGATTCAAGTTTCGCTCAAATCGGCCACAGTTTGTGCGAGTTACGACTCTTTGAATGCGGTGGCGAGCGCTGAAAACGGACGCCAAATTCATGGCGTTGCCATGACAACACCGTTAATCCTATTAGAAAGTTTTTAATAACTTTTGATGTCCCACTTGTGTAGATGATCTGGAGCGAACGGGGAGTCGCTGCGTTCAACGCCCTAGGAGGAGTTCGTTCAAATGCGAGCGCACGAAATGGCGCCTTCGGCGCCAGATCGCTCTTCTGGCCAATATGGCCGCCCTCCTGATGGTTGCCTAGCAACCGCGTAATATGTTTTTTTGTTTGGCTTTACGTGACCAATGACTGTGCCGAATTTTTTTCGTCTACGACGAACTAAAATTTTCGGGGATTCGGGGATTTTGGGGGGTCTGGCCATAGGGTGCAATGTTAACGCTGTTTTTCCAGGGGGCGCTGACGCGCCATTTTTTTCATTTTTACATTTTGGAGATGTGAAGGTTTTTTTTTTCACCTAATTGAATTTTGGGCAAAATTCAGGACTTTTCGTCGGTGGGAAGTTACCGAAACTGGCTTTTTAGGGGAGAGGAAAAATAATAATAATAATAAGAAAAACCCATACAATAACAATATAGCGCCGCCGAAGGCGGCGCATATTTATATATTCGGAAAGGTCTCACGTCCAGTAATCCACCCGTGAGGTTCATTGTCAAATACGAGCGCGTTGCGCTCGTCTTTTACCTCTTCTTTCTCAATATTTTCCAATGGATTTTTTTTTTCGTATTTTTGTGCGAGCAGAAGCAAATATGCCGCTTTCGCGGCAAAGACCTATATTATCGGATAGGCCTCGATGCCCTGAGTCACTGTAACAGTGTTTTGAGTGCTGGTAAGTGGCCATGGTCGATGACGAGCGCAACGCGCTCGTCATCGACTGCTTTCTTTTCCATGTTGCGCCTTGCCTGTGGCTTTCACCTTTTTTTATTCGAGCAGCAACAAATGTGCCGCTTTCGCGGCACACGCTTACATCACCGGACAGGTCGTGGTGCCGGGAGTGTCGTTATTACTGTGTAATGCATGGGGAGCGCTCCGCGCTCTGTTTCTTGAGCGCTCCGCGCTCTTTTTGGGACGTGCGCTACGCGCACGTCTTTCGTCAGTGCGCTCCGCGCACTGCCTGTACAATAACAACAGGCCCGGACCCTGTCAGGCTCTCGGGCCTAATAATAATAAGATTAAAGCCGCAAGCGGCATTTAGAGGCCCTCGAGGGTCTCGTTTGGCCGGTTGACGCCGGTGGCCGCACGCCGCCCCAATAACCGGGAGGCGCTACCGCGCCCTACCTGCCACACTAGGTCGAGATTATAAAAGAGCAAAGGCAAGAAATGGCGCCTTCGGCGCCAGATCACTGGATTTTTCCCAAAATGGCCGACCTCCTGTTGGTTGCCTAGCAACCATGTAATGTACTTTTTATTCGGACAGTCATGACGCACGTGTGTACCAATTTTGGTTTGGCTGCGCCAAAGTTGACACCGGGTGGTTGCCATGGCAACACGATAGGAAAAGAGGCGTGGCCATGATTAACTTTTTTTATCGGGATCACGTGACGCACGTCTGTGCCAAATTTCTTTTGTCTACGACAAAGTTTGATCTTATTCTTCATTCATTTTTATTTGGTGCTCTGCAGGGGGCGCTATCGCGCCCATTTTCAAATGTCCTAAATCACAACATCCGGAGTTGACGACTCGACCAACGATTGAAGTTACGCTCAAATCGGCTTCAGTTTGTGCGAGTTATGAGTCTTTAAACACGGCGGCGAGTCCTGAAAACGGACGCCGAATTCATGGCGTTACCATGACAACACCGTTAATCCTATTAGAAAGTTTTTAATAACTTTTAATGTCCCACTTGTGTAGATGATCTGGAGCGAACGGGGAGTCGCTGCGTTCAACGCCCTAGGACGAGTTCGTTCAAATGGGAGAGCATGAAATGGCGCCTTCGGCGCCAGATTACTACATTTTTCCCCAAAATGGCCGACCTCCTGTTGGTTGCCTAGCAACCATGTAATGTACTTTTTTGTTCGGACTGTCATGACGCACGCGTGTACCAATTTTGGTTTGGCTGCGCCAAAGTTGACATCGGGTCGTTGCCATGGCAACACGGTTGGGAAAGGGGCGTGGCCTCAATGACTTTTTTGTTCGGGTTCACGTGACGGATGTCTGTGCCAAATTTCTTTTGTCTACGACAAAGTTAAAACATTTTCCTCATTCATTTTATTTGGTGCTCTGCAGGGGGCGCTATCGCGCCCATTTTCAAATTTCCTATATCACAACATCCGGGGTCGACGACTCGACCAACGATTCAAGTTTCGCTCAAATCGGCCACAGTATGTGGGAGTTATGACTGTTTGAACGCGGCGGCGAGCGCTAAAAATGGACGCCGAATTCATGGCGTTGCCATGACAACACCGTTAATCCTATTAGAAAGTTTTTAATAACTTTTGATGTCCCACTTGTGTAGATGATCTGGAGCGAACGGGGAGTCGCTGCGATCAACGGCCTAGGACGAGTTCGTTCAAATGCGAGGGCACGAAATGGCGCCCTCGGCGCCAGATCGCTCTTCTGGCCAATATGGCCGCCCTCCTGATGGTTGCCTAGCAACCGCATAATATCTTTTTTTGTTTGGCTTCACGTGACCAATCACTGTGCCGAATTTTGTTCGTCTACGACGAACTAAAATTTTCGGGGATTTCGGGATTTTGAGGGGTCTGGCCATAGGGCGCAATGTTAACGTGGTTTTTCCAGGGGGCGCTGACGCGCCATTTTTTTGAATTTTTACATTTTGGAGATGTGAAGTTTTTTTTTTTCACCTAATTGAATTTTGGGCAAAAATTCAGGACTTTTCATCAGTGGGAAGTTGCCGAAACTGGCTTTTTAGGGGGAGAGGAAAATAATAATAATAATAAGAAAAACCCGTACAATAACAATATAGCGCCGCCTTCGGCGGCGCATATTTATATATTCGGAAAGGTCTCACGTCCAGTAATCCAACCGTGGGGTTTATTGTCAAATACGAGCGCGTTGCGCTCCTCTTTTACCTCTTCTTTCTCAATATTTCCCAATGGATTTTTTTTTTCGTATTTTTGTGCGAGCAGAAGCAAATATGCCGCTTTCGCGGCAAAGACCTATATTATCGGATAGGTCTCGATGCCCTGAGTCACTCTAACAGTGTTTTGAGTGCTGGTGAGTGGCCATGGTCGATGACGAGCGCGTTGCGCTCGTCATCGACTGCTTTCATGTCCATGTTGCGCCTTGCCTGTGGTTTTCACCTTTTTTTATTCGAGCAGCAACAAATGTGCCGCTTTCGCGGCACACGCTTATATCACCGGACAGGTCGGGGTGCCGGGAGTGTCGTTATTACTGTGTAATGCATGGGGAGCGCTCCGCGCTCTGTTTCTTGAGCGCTCCGCGCTCTTTTTGGGACGTGCGCTACGCGCACGTCTTTCGTCAGTGCGCTCCGCGCACTGCCTGTACAATAACAACAGGCCCGGACCCTGTCAGGCTCTCGGGCCTAAAAAACCCGTACAATAACAATATAGCGCCGCCTTAGGCGGCGCATATTTATATATTCGGAAAGGTCTCACGTCCAGTAATCCAACCGTGGGGTTTATTGTCAAATACGAGCGCGTTGCGCTCCTCTTTTACCTCTTCTTTCTCAATATTTCCCAATGGATTTTTTTTTTCGTATTTTTGTGCGAGCAGAAGCAATATGCCGCTTTCGCGGCAAAGACCTATATTATCGGATAGGCCTCGATGCCCTGAGTCACTGTATTAGGGTTTTGAGTGCTGGTGAGTGGCCATGGTCGATGACGAGCGCGTTGCGCTCGTCATCGACTACTTTTTTATCCATGTTGCGCCTTGCCTGTGGTTTTCACCTTTTTTTTATTCGAGCAGCAACAAATGTGCCGCTTTCGCGGCACACGCTTACATCACCGGACAGGTCGGGGTGCCGGGAGTGTCGTTATTACTGTGTAATGCATGGGGAGCGCTCCGCGCTCTGTTTCTTGAGCGCTCCGCGCTCTTTTAGGGACGTGCGCTACGCGCACGTCTTTCGTCAGTGCGCTCCGCGCACTGCTTGTACAATAACAACAGGCCCGGACCCTGTCAGGCTCTCGGGCCTAATAATAATAAGAAAAACCCGTACAATAACAATATAGCGCCGCCTTTGGCGGCGCATATTTATATATTCGGAAAGGTCTCACGTCCAGTAATCCAACCGTGGGGTTTATTGTCAAATACGAGCGCGTTGCGCTCGTATTTTACCTCTTCTTTCTCAATATTTCCCAATGGGTTTTTTTTTTCGTATTTTTGTGCGAGCAGAAGCAAATATGCCGCTTTCGCGGCAAAGACCTATATTATCGGATAGGTCTCGATGCCCTGAGTCACTCTAACAGTGTTTTGAGTGCTGGTGAGTGGCCATGGTCGATGACGAGCGCGTTGCGCTCGTCATCGACTGCTTTCTTGTCCATGTTGCGCCTTGCCTGTGGTTTTCACCTTTTTTTATTCGAGCAGCAACAAATGTGCCGCTTTCGCGGCACACGCTTATATCACCGGACAGGTCGTGGTGCCGGGAGTGTCGTTATTACTGTGTAATGCATGGGGAGCGCTCCGCGCTCTGTTTCTTGAGCGCTCCGCGCTCTTTTTGGGACGTGCGCTACGCGCACGTCTTTCGTCAGTGCGCTCCGCGCACTGCCTGTACAATAACAACAGGCCCGGACCCTGTCAGGCTCTCGGGCCTAATGATCGTAACAACTCGCATTAGTGACACCAATTATACAATACATGTTTCACAGTGACGTCTGCTGCGACTTATCCTCCATTTGTCGGCGACATCTGGCACCACGCTGTGTCTCTAATCGTACATGCATTACAGCAGAGAGTACGCTCACTTTGTGCCTCACCAAATGGAAATGTAAATATTGTAATTAAGCAATTGACCAAGGCACCAGCTCTGTAATTTTTGATGAGAACTAAATGAGTCTTTGTTAAGTTGTGCGGGAGAAGAGGTAGTGTGAATAATAATGGATTATTTTATACTCCTGTGAAGTCCAAATCAAGAGAGAGGAGCGGCCCGGAATGATAATGAGTTTCATATTTAATACAATCAAAGCTAAGGTTGGCTCTGCTGTATTAGGGCTTCGAGAGGAGTCCCACCTACGCCATTTGAACGGCGCAGAATGTGCAACAATGTGAGAGCTGACGGTGCTGATGGGGGCTCGATTTTGAGGTAATTAAGTCTTGAGAAATTGTTTATAAATGAGCACTTAAAGAAAAGAAAAAAAACTGACAAGGTGATGGAACGTCCTGGCAGAAGTGTGAACAATGAAGCAGAAACAAAGTGTTCTGTTTTTGTGTTAATTGGATGTTTGAAGATGAAAATCATTAAATAATTGCAGGAGTTTTCTAATGTTGCTGCGTTTGAGAAGTGCTCAGTTTCCATGGCGCCTTTAGTCCTGGCGCTGTGCTGCTAAAATCAATGTTCGAATCGGGCTTTTTTTCCTAAGTGGACATTTTATGCATAATGGCGTATTTTTCATAGTTTGAAATAATGTGTGAGGATAAGAAGGCGACTCTGAGGGGCCAGGGGCTGTTGAGCAGTTTGCATGGAGCTCCCTCTGCAGTTAGTCGTGGGAATTAAATACTTTCAGTTTCAGCGAACAGCGCGGTTAGCTACTCCCTGGCACCGCACGTACACAGTCTGAGCGCAGAAATGATCAGAACAAATTCAGTGTTGGATTCTGAGCTTAAGAACCTCGGAGAACATTTTCCCGTGACACAATATAACCCGGGAATTACAAATCAGAGCGCTTCAGCATGGTAGACAGAGAACTCAGAGTAGGTTTTAATGAAGCTTGAGCGTTAATTCAACCTGGAAGACATGCAGCAATCCAGTCATCACCTCTTCTCTGACTACAACGCACAAATTATCCAATCATCACTTCATCTCAAGCTGGACCTCTGTGGCAGCCTATCACTGCAGTAGCACGTTCCTGCTTCAATCAATCATCGCCCAGGATCCCCTCTTAAGCCCCTCGTCCACTGCTTCGCTCTTTGCCCAGCGTGCTGCGACCCTCCTCCACCCCTCCCCCTCTCACCTGGGCTCTGCTCGCCGAGGCTCGTTGTCCACTGGCCGCCTCGGACCTCATCCTCTACCACCACCAGTGTCCAGACTCCAGGGTGAAGACTCTCCCACATTCATGCATCACATCCATGTATTTCTTACGCTGAAGTCTGAGTGCCAATCATGATTCATGTCCGATAAAACTCTTCTAATGCCTCTTTATTTGCCATTGTCAGTGAACAGGTCCACAAACTAGAAATATTCTTGGACCAAAGTAATGGTCATTTCACTCTGGTCTGAAAACTGAGTGAATGAAGTGTAAAATAATTCCAGGTATGTTTTTGACGAGGAAATAAAGTAATAGCGTGGTTTAAAGTCTATTTTGCATAACATGTCTCCTTTAAGATATAAATATGACTGAAAGCTGAAAGATTTTTTTAACAGCACCGTTTTTATTCATTGCTTTTAATAATATTTCTTAGATGTGATTTACAGTAAGTATTTCAATCCAGAGACAACCTCCATGTAAGAAAATGTGTCCTATACCCTTAAGGCCACCACATTGCAGGGACTCATCTCCAGGAATATCTTAAAGCAGTACTAAGTAACGTGTGCCCCTAGAGGCCATAAGCGCCACTGCAGGTGTCGTAGCATGTTTAGTTTTTTACTCATTAATTGTCCGTGAGAGTAAATACTACGCTGACAGAAAAGACAAAGGGACAGAGGGATATTGTACATCCAGTTACACAATGGAAATAATTGTTTTCCCTCAAACTTGGCTGTAAACACTCTTTAAGTGGTGCTAGCCCGCAGTTAGCTGTGTCCGTTAGCCTGTTAGCTTCTTCTTCGTGATTCCATTAGTGTGTATTGGTGGCTCCGATCCGGTGGCAGTCCAAGTTGCAAATGTGGTTTTCTGGCCAGAGACACCAGGGGGAGATGAAAGACTCCCCAATCATCCCATTAACACTTGTATTACCCCCAGAGGGACTACGGAAAGGATTTATTAAGGTAAACAAGTTACTTAGTACTGCTTTAATGTGTATGTTTTGAGTTGATTGGGGAAACCCGGAGTGCCCAAAGGAAACTCCTTGGACTGAACCAGAACCAAACCAGGGCATGAACAGGAAATGAAGTTAAACCTACAACAGGTTCAACAATGATTTTATTGATCCCCATTTCTCCCTGGACTTGAACTAAAGTCTTGTGAATTCCACTATTAAGCCACCTCTATATGGTACCTGTTCCATGGTTTGAAAAACACTGCAGTAAAATATTGAGATGTATTCTCAATAAATGCTTGATTTAACTTGTCCCGTCAAAATAAACTTGGGCTTTATCACTTATGGAAGTCCATGCATGGCGATGTAATTATTAGGGTATATCCAACCTTCACCTCAGAAATTTCAAATCATCGTCGTCTTTCTCTCTGAACCAAAGGGAAAATGAGTGCGCGACCCTCGAGCAGCCAGCCGCACATGTTTATTTAGCATGAAATGAGCTGACGCTAAAAATACTTAAGGTGGTGCTGCGGACGGGACGGGGTTAACTGGTTGGACCCCCGTCTCAGGAGCGCAGCGTGAGCAGTAGAGGACCAGCAGGGGGCTCAGGTAAAGGCGGGACCAGTGGGAAAGACTGTATGACAGGATATGATTGGACAATGATTTATGTATTTGGTTTATTTGACTGAGACAGATACAAAAAGTGACAGAAGTCTGACGTATTGTATGCCTCATAGTGACATTTAAAAGAAAACAAAACATGTCAAAGGGGGTGAAACGACACTGATATTTACAGACATAACAGTACAAAAAAACAAAAGACAGAGTCACAATTCTAAACATGAGCATTGTGCTGAGAACAAGTGCCACAGATTGGCCCCTGTCACTTAAATGCAGATTGGGCACAAGTTGTTTTTCCAAAAGGCACCTTGCAGTCCCCACTTGAGGCTGCTCGGGTCAACCCTCCACCCACCGCTCTGCAGCTACTCACACAAGCACTCAAGGCTCTGAGGCCAGTCCATTAAGACATTTAAAAATCAGGTTCACTACGTTAGAATTAATGACATTTGTAAATGATAAATAACTGTAATTTTGACAAAATATCACAGAGGTGAAATCAGATCGTTTTTTCAGTCTAAAAGGGGCCCGATTGTAGACGCTTTGTACTGGTTTAAGTGTTGCTTGGCTATGTTTGTGACCAGACCATGGCACCGTACAAGCATGGGATCGGATCATAGAAAGATGGGTCACTTTCTATCAGAGACAAAATAAGCTTTGAGAGTTGAAAAAAAAAAAAAAAAATAACAAAAAGGGTTCCAACTCCTGAAACACGCACATCTATCAATGGTTGATTATTGCGTCTTTATAGAACAAAGGAAATAAGTACACAAATAAATAAATACAAATTCAGGCTGCAATGCATCCATCAGGGCTTCATGGCCAGGTAACCGTTGAACAACGGTTTGTCCAGAGTTACAGAGATGTGACCCCTTAATGCGGATTGAAAGGAAATATATTTTACTACAACTAACCATTTAGTTAAAGATCCTGTATCGAATTTCGACCGCCTTTGACCTCAAAACTGAAAAAAGTTGATCATAGACCAAACTTTTCACATTAAGTACAACTTCATAGTAATATATCTGACCTTCAAAGTACCAGCGAGCCTAGATCAAGTTCCAATCAGGACTAAACTAGGTCTAAAAAGAGTTCAAGATAGAACTAAAATGGACTGCACAGATTTCAATAGTGTGGTAATGACTTAACTGTTATAACTGCCTATATACGTACAGTATATACTGTATGTACATATACACATATGAAATGTTTCAGCTTTGAAATAACATTTTATTTCGACTTGTCAGCCTTTTCACATGACAATGCACTTAACCTTCCTGTGTTTCAATAGCACTTAATATTGTACTTGTGCGCTTGAGTAAAAGTTGTAAAATCTTTGTGCAAATTGCCCAAACTCCCTCTCATGAACATTAGTCTAGTTGAAAGTCATTTCATCAGATAAGCTCCTCACACATGCACTTTAACAACACGGTTTTCAGCCCATTATAATTAAATCTGTTTCCTCAGAATGGTCTGGACTGTGTCCTCATTTAATTGCTTTGTCAGAAGTGAGTCGCTGCAGAACGCTGGACCAGAGTCAAGAGAAATTGGGTCTGCTTCTTGCCTTTTCTGTTAATTTACTTTAATTTCAAATTAGAGCTCCACTTTTCCGATGAAAGCCAAATTGAAAACCGAGTGTCCACTTCCGCTGCTGCATTCAGGCTGATAACGAGTCCCTGTAAACTTCTCTTAAGCCCAAAATGATGAATATGCATTTGGCGTTTTGCTGCCTCAGTGTTTATCGAAAATTGAAACGGCATTAACAATGTATTAAGAGCTGTCAGATTATGTATTGCTAAATAAACTGCTAGTTAGGATGTTTTGTATTATTATTTTGTGATGCACTTCGGAGACGGGGATGGAGACAATAGAGAAAGAGTAAGGTCGGGTATTGTTGCTGCAAAGTCACTGTTTATTTACATTCATTGCTAAGACATTAATATGGAGTGTTTGCAAACAGCTGATTATTAATCTCCTCCCTCGCTGCGCGTTTAAGGCAGGCAGCAGACGTTCTCCGACGAGAGGGAAACATCCTGACAGGTTTTTCTGCGTCGGCCCAGATGTCTGTTTGACGAGAGCGACGCAACATCACTGCAGGGCGAGACCTCAGCTGTCACACTACTTACGTGGAGTAAATAATAAAATAAAAAGAGGGGCAATCAAATGCTTTTTGAATTTGTCCTGCTTAAAGTGGACATATCCTGAATAATGAAGGAAACTTTTGGGAGCCTCAGCGTTGATATTTCACGTTTTTAAACTTGAAATAATGTCCATGTCAGAAAGAGGGAGTAAGAAGTGGTTTGCATGATTTCAAATTGGCCTGGAGCTCCCTCTGCAGGCAGCACTGGGCATGAAAGTGAATACAAGCTTTTACTTTCAGCTAACGGCATGCTTGCAAATCCATGGCGCCGAGATGAACACTTTGACCTCAGAACTGCTCAGAACTGGTTTGGTGATAGATTATATCAACATCAAAAATGCAGTAAAATCTGTGAAATACAGATTGGGGTGCTTCAGCAGTCGAAGAAATATAAGCAAACAGGATTATATGACAATGTTATAAAAGACATGCCCGAGCTTGAGTAAAGCTATTTAAACAATAGCTGCAAGTTTATAGCATAATTTCCATCCATACATCCATCCATCCATTTTCTTCCACTTGTCCGTTGCTGGGTCGTGGGGGCGGCTGTTGGAGCTGCCCAAAACACATTGCACCAGCCCCTATGGCTCCTCCTGAAGGTGGTGGGTCCAGAGAAGGACGGCCTCATGGTTCTAACCGGGCCTGTTGGTCTCTCATAAGGGGCTTCTGAACCGCTCTTTGTCTGACCGTCACCTAGGACCTGTTTGCCATGGGAGACCCTACCAGGGGCACAAAGCCCCCGACAACAGAGCTCCAGAAGGTGGCGGTTCCGGGAGGGTTATAGTATAATTGACTTAAAAACAAAACAAAAAAACACCTCATGACATCAGCAGGAAGAATATAGGATTTTGAGCTCTTGAGAATTGCACTAACAGCTAAAATGTAATAGTTGTAGTAGTAATAAAATCACATAATAGTGAAAGTGTAAGTAATAAAAAACGCATTTCGTAATAAACTCCTTTTGTACTAAATTTGGTAACTTTGCATTACTAGGGATTTTGTAATGCAATGGTGAAAACTTTATTCATCATTTATAAAACATTTACACATACAGTATTTACTACCATTGTTTACTATAAGCACCAAACAGGCCAATGTGCCATCCCTGTGTCTGGTTAAGATTTGACACAAGTCACTAAGAGTTAAAGTTAGGAAAGGGGATTTAAAGCTGTTCAAAACATGTCCGTGCAATAAAGGGCGGCACGGTAGCACAGCGGTTAGGGCTCGTGCTTCACAGCTAGAATGTCCGGGTTCGATTCCCACCAGGGACGGGGCCTTTCTGTGTGGAGTTTGCATGTTCTCCCTGTGTCTGTTTCCTCCGGGTTTCCCCTACCACTAACACCATGTACAATAGGTTAATCCTCCAGCCAGGTGTTTCTGACAGAGATGCACATAAGTCCTCACCTGCAAGTCAAGTCCAAGTCTGTAACCCCACAAGTCCAAGTCTCTGACCGAAAGTCCCAGTCTAGGTCCAAGTCTCTGACCCACAAGTCCAAGTCAAGTCCAAGTCCCATGGTTTCTATGTTTTACACTAATTCAAATCACAGTACAATAAAACTATTTTAAAATCAATAAACACCTGTAAATTAAAAACAACTATCAGACAAATACGAGCCCAGGCCTTCCACACACAAATAATCAACATCTCAATATTTCTATGAAGCATAAGGCCATTCACAGTCAATCCCAATGTAATGGTAAGTTAGGAAAACACAAAAATAATATGAACCATTTACCACTGTCTACAGCTGTGGCCAAAGACAGGCCAGGCCCTGTGTCATTCATTCAACTAGCCCTCCCACACCACTACATTACTTAGTTCAGTTTTGTAAACGTAACATCAGTATAGTCTGTCACAAACATGTCTGCAGAATTAGCTTCAGAATGTTACTGAAGTGCCTTTTATCATACAGTAAAACTCCACTGTGGATAATAATACTTCCAGTCTTACCTTGAAGGTTTACAGACTGTTGACATGAGTGTCCTATCTTCAGCCTGTAGCTACAGGACCTGCTATATCCACTGCCAGCTTTTGGTCTTTGACAAAATATTCCCTAAATAAACGGTAGCCTCGTAATGGTAATGATTTGATCACTAATCACTTTACTGAGTAGTAGCTTTAAGTTACAACTTATGCAGCAGCTCAAACTCTTAACTTCGCCTTTTTCCTTCACTCTCGCTGTGGCGCTTGCTAGTATTAAGCCCAATGAAGGCTTACCGCGGGGGCTTTACATTAATAATGAGAGAAACTGTTGTATTTCGCCGTGACCGCTACAAGTAGGCCTATAGTCCGAATAGCGCGCTCACGATGTCAACAAACCCACGACAGGACAGCGTGCGCACGCAGGGAGGGCGGGCATACGGCAGAGGAGCCGATGAGCAGCGCGCTGCTGGGAGAGAGCGCACACACACAGAGGAGACAGAGACAAGGGAGCGGCCGACAAAAAAAGCCAGAATCAAGCGTGCAAACAGCGTGTGTAATAAGTGCGCGAGGGTCTCGTAATGTTCACGAGTCTCAGACCACGAGTCCGAGTCAAGTCTCGAGTCTTTAGGGTACAAGTCCGAGTCGAGTCGCAAGTCTCTAAAAATAGCGACTTAAGTCCGACTCGAGTCCGACTCCGACTCGCGAGTCCCCATCTCTGGTTTCTGACCACCAGCCTGGCTCCACATCTTGGAGATGGGTCCCCTGGCAGCTCACTGGTCGTCCCAGCGGCATTGAGGATGGGTCAAATGCAGAGAATTAATTTCCCTATAGGGATTAATAAAGTATACCTTAACCTTAAAGATAATTACTGCTTATATTACCAACACTCTCTAAGACCTCTGAAATATCTCCCAGGATCTGTTCTCTCCTCACCCTCTCCGACGCTGAAAAAAGTGTCCATGCCTTTGTCTCCTCAAGACTAGATTATTGTATGGTATGGTATGATTTTATTTAGACAGGGACAGAGCACAATTTAACATTGACCAAAAGGAAAGATGCATTGTTCCAGGTTATAGCAAAAATGCTAATTTCCACCTGTAGTCCCTGGGCAGGTTGATGTACAGTACAAAAACTGATTTTAAATGTAGATGGATACGTGACCATGGATTTATACATTTCAACATCATCAGAACATACATTTAATTTAAATACGTTTAAAACATTATAACTTTTCCTACCAATCCTTTTTTCTAGGTGAACGGTCGCTCCCTCATGGCGTCATTACAGATCATGAGTGCAAGTTTGATTTTCTAGAAGCCATTTTTTAGTTAAATGCGCAAATCTTTTGAATGTAGTACATGCAATAATCTCTGTTGGCAGTGTGTTCCACTGACCCATTGCGATTACAGAGAAGGCAGATTTAGCGAAGGCAGTTTTACATTTTGGGATGCTGCATTCTCCTCTAGAAGTAGATCGAGTTGTTCGAGTCATTTTATCAGTACATAAAGTTATACATTTTCTCAGAGGAGGTGCAGTGACCCCATGAATAATTTAAAAAGTAAGCAAACATTTGTGTAGATTATAAGGTTTTTAAAATTCAGAATTCCATACTTATTTAGTATTTGAATGGATTGTAATGGACTTTTTACTGGGATCACCTCCAAAAAACATTCAAAGATTATAATGCATTCAGAATGGTGCTAGCCTGGCCTTTGCCATCCGTAAACTCCGGTCAATTATCTTTTCCCTACATGTACGTCTGGGTCTGATCTCAGTGGCTGCATTTCATCGGTTGAATTCCAACCTACCATTCAGCGAGCGAGGAGGCGGGTGTTGTAGGTGAAGTTACGCATTTGCACCGGATTTGCTGGTTGTAGTTGTAGAAAACCGATCCAATCGTTTCAAAGGAGTTCATCCCTCCCACCTGAAAACGGAGCTCAATTGTGAAGTTCCAGACGCTCTGTACGAAATGAGTACGAGGGTATGGTAAGACCAGGCTAGAACAGTGCCGCAAGAATGCTAATGCAAGTACGCACATTAATGGAAGTATGAGCACATCACTCCCATTCTATACTCTCTCCACTGGCTCCCATGTCCCCTTCCGTATTCAATACAAAACTCTCCTGCTCACCCAGAAATGTATCAGCGGCCATGGTCAATCATATACAAGAAGTCATCCCTCTCCAAAGCTCATCCAGCAAGATCATCCAGCGGCCAACTCCTCCAGGTCCCCTCCACTAAGCTCCGAACCGTGGAGCTCAGAGGAGTGCGGAGTCTGGACTCATTTAAAGCTGAGCCTAAGACATATGTATTTAGGAAAGCTTTTAAGTGTTAAATCTTGTGTAGTTTTATTGTGTTTGTAAATGCGATTCCTTGGAATTTATTTTATTAAAGCCACACTGCGTAACATTTTACCCAATAAAAAATATTGAAATACAAGCATCTATTTTATGCTTGAAAAATACCTTATAAATGCACAAACAAACAAGTGCCTTTGCTGTGAGCAGCTCAGCTCTCCTAAGACATCACTGTAACTTTACCGGGAGTGGGTACGTCTCCAGCTCGTTTCCATGGAGATGTGACTAAAGTCAGCAGAATTTGAGATTTAAATAGGTTTGGTTCTCATCCTAATCAGTTCTTTGATTATCCACTGCATTTTCTGTGTTGAGCTGGTCATTAGGAGCATATTTTGTACTGATGGCAACAGTATAGTCCAAAATGTTATGCAGTGTACCTTTAAGTAAGTGCTTTATTCGTCATCGTTCAAGTGTACAACAAAATAGTGTTCAGGTGAAAGTTTTAGAAATGATGAAGTATTTTCAACAGCTTTACTAGTGCGCAGTCATCATAGTATTGTGTTACATGTTATCACAGTAAGTTGTTGCAAAATGACAAAAATTAACACAAAATGCTGTTTTATTACACAAAGAAGAGAACATTTTGAACTGTTATTACAAAATGCGGCTCTACAGGAAGGAGGAAAACCAAATATTACGGTCGTAACACACGAAGGTAACAAAACACGCCACCACTTCAACAAACCGGTTAAGTGCCGGGACTGAGCAGCTGTTGCCATGGAGACGCCACTGGCGACCGAAGATGATTAAATCTCTCAAATTAATAATTACTTTTTAGAAATGTTTGGAAGCTGTTTGTAATGGTACTGTGGACAAACAGTTGTTGAAATCGGGAAGTCAGGAAGCAAAATCAAACGAATCTTTGGCAGAATGTTAACAAAAAGACACTGTTTTGGTATAAAGTTTGTGTAGGCTATCATACTTCTTTATTGTTTTTTGGAATAAATGGGGTATAACAACTTTAAATTACAAACAAGGTCTTTAAAAGTCAATTTTCAAACATAGGGTAGAGGCCAATGCAAATTTCCTTTTTACTTTCGATCAGCCCATACCCCTACAGTCCCACCTGTGGAAGAGGACATGTCCACACTCCTCCGGAAATCAAAGCCTTGGCCCGGCCTCTCGCGGGGGGCAGCTGACCTCAGATGAAAGGGCCGAGTCCCTGGCGTTAGCGGCTCCAGCAAATCTGTCACAGGCTGCCAATGTTTCAAAGTCACACTGACAGTAAGTGTGAGCTCTGCAACTAAATGTGCCTGTGATGACGCGCAAACAAGATCAATAAGGTTTACATCATTTCGGAAATGATAGTGCACATGGAATGAATAAATAACTTCCACCTTCATTGTTATGTGAAATACAGTTAGCAGGGATATACACAGAAATGCCAACTCGGGTTAATGTGATAGGAAAAGAGTGTCTGACTTAGTTAATGTGGCAACAAATTATTTATTCCTGATTAGGAAAATATGACTTCTATTATCTATAACGTGCTGGTTGGTATTTTCCGCATTTTCAATCATTGCTTTGTAAAGCCCAATCACATTGTTAAAGGAACAGGCCACAGTTTTTCCATACTGAGATGTGTTCTTACCTGAGCTTAGACGAGTTGATGCGTACCTGTCTGGTCTTTGTGCGTGCGCTCAGTCACGCAAAACGACCAAAGATGTTGTTAGCATTTGGCCTCTCCTCCTCTCCTCTATGGGCCAAACGGGGGTGAAGTTAGAAGCGACCAAACTCTTCCAAGTTTTCCCTATACGGTTACGTGAGTAGTTACTGTACACGGTCCAAGTATAGTTACACAAAATTAAACCGATTTTTTAAGTGGAGCGGGTTGTCTCATGATCGGAAGGTCGGGGGTTCAAATCCCAGCTCCTGATGATGCACACTGCTGTTGTGTCCTTGGTTAAGATACCTCACCCACCTTGCCTCCATTTTAGTTTTTGCTCTCATTTTTCATGTGGTAAACTCAAAGAGATCCATGCCCCCTCACCGGTGACGCATTAATATTTCACATGTGCCTTAGGCTGTCTACAATAAAAGGACACTTGAAATGTTCAGTTTTGCTTTAATGGAGTGTCGGGGAAGGTCAGAAAATAGAGTTGAACAAGTGTTGGGTCAACGAATACAGATGCATTTTATTGAAGGCATTTTGAATGACATGACCCCCATTGAGCATGTTTGGGATGCTCTGGATCGGCGTATACAGTACAATAATGGGATGTGCTGCACTGCGTGAGGCAAATGGTCATCACACCACACACTGACTGGTTTTCTGACCCCACGACTCCTCCTATGAAGCAAAACTGAACATTTCAGAGGAGACAAAGGAGAAGTGCTCACTAACAGATTTAGACAGATTTGTGAACAATATTTGGGAGAAATGGGTCTATTGTGTTTATCGAAAAAGTTTGATGTCTTTGAGTTCACCCCATGAATAATGAGAGCAAAAACAAAAGTCTAGTCTGAATTGCTTCCTGAGCATTGGAATTACAGTTGCCAAATATCATCATTTTGCTTTTACTTATTTAATAGGGACAGTGCAAGTTAATGAACAAGCCACACCGGATTGTAGCCTTGGCCTAATTTCCATCCGTCATCCTCCATGCACACTCTTAAACATCCTGACCTATTGTACATGTTTTTAGTAGTAGTAGGAGGAGGAAACCTACGCAGACACGGGGAGAACATGCAAACTCCACACAGAAAGGCCCCGTCCCTGGTGGAATCGAACCCGGACCTTCTACCTGTGAAGCACGAGCACTAACCGCTGTGCTACCGTGCCACCCGCCACTTAGATTTAAAGATAGTTTGTTTGTTTGAACCTTATTGACACTCTTGAGTTCCAAGTTAACAATTTGACACAGTTGTTGTAAATCGTCTCCTGATGCAAAAATATTTGTATCGTCTGCAAACAAGATAAATAAGTATTTGAGAAGTTTTACAAATGTCGTTTATGTACATATTAAACAATGTTGGACCCAGAATGGACCCTTGAGGTAAACCACACACAATTTCTTGACAACTCGACTGATAATCACCTATTTTCACACATTGTTTTCTATTTTTTTGAAATAACTGGTAAACCACTGTATTGCTACCCCCCCTAATTGCATAATGTTCTAGCTTATTAATTAATATGTCATAGTTTATTGTGTCAAATGCTTTACTTAGGTCAATAACCCTATTGCATATTTCTTATTATCTACAGGATTAGTTATTTCATCAGTTATATCAAAGTGGTGCGTTTAAGTCTATTATTTAGATTTTGTCGCTCAGAATATTGGCAATTTTGGCAGTTTTATGCATAAAATGACGAACAACTTGCAACACATTGTCTTCTTGTTTATATCAGTAATCTACTGTGCAGCAAAAGTTTCAACTTGATCCCTCTAACTAATTGTTTTCTACATTTTCACCTGCAGCGTCTCGCCTTAAAGCCGCATAACTGTCACAACAAACTACCAACTTGGAAAGCATTTTGAGTGAGCAACTTCATCTACATTCCAAGTGTTTTGCCCGATGCCCTTTGTTCATGGTTTGAGCTTGTTATTGGCAAAAGCGTACTTTTTATCAATGGACTGGCCTTGTGACTGATTAACAATATTACTTTTGATGTTGTATCCCACAATGTTATCTGTCAAAACTTATAACGAGCCCTTGCGTCAGACCTCGACTTCTATCCACCCCGAAGTTTTATACAGCCAGTATTTATTTGCACTTGACACTGACGCCTCCAATCTCTCTCTCTCTCCCTGTATTCGACCACAGCCTCGCTTCTACCCGGCTCAGCGTGTGTTGTGACAGGCTCGGCGCTGCAAGGATACTGCCTGTCCTTATTGTGTCACCTTCCCCCAAACCAATGCACCCATAGCCTCTGCAGCGCGGCCAATAAATCACTGTCTGCCGTCACAATGCGGGGACGGTTTAGCAGCCGCAGACACGGGCGCTATCGCTGTTATTGTAGCGCATGGGTTGATGTAGGACATGAAAGGAAGGGGCTGACAGTGGCTCGAACAGTGATCACAATGCTGATATGCTTTTGCTGAATAGTGTAGGTTCTACTGTCTGTGATTTTATACAGTCAGTGATGTATGTAGGTCTATGGATGTGGCAATACATCAGGCAATATTGAGAAAAGAAGCTTCTCATTAATTATACTAAATTCTGATCAGTTGCCGGTTGTTTATTCATAATAATGACATTTTTTGTTGCTTTGTCACTGCATTTGCTTGCACTTTGATAAAGGTTTCGATCTTGAGAACTACTAAACTAAACTAAACTGCAACTTCTCTGAAAGCACGGTTTGTAAGTACTGAAACAAAACAAAATAGTCAAATTATTTCACATAGATTTTCAAGAATGGAATTGTGTCAGTGACAGTACTTTGTGAAAGTATATGAACCACTTCCAGCCAGCGTTACTGCTGGTCTACAATAAATAAGATAAATATTTTAAACCCCAACACCAGAACTGAAAAGTTCTTTGTGGTTAAATCAAGGCAACCATTGTACTGGAGTATAGTCACACAAAATTAGACATGTCGATTCTCTAAGCACATAAAAAGGGGAACTATATTGCAAGGTGTAGTAATATCTTGTAATTCTGTCCACCTTCGGACAGAATTGCTTCTCTGTGAAGCTGAGTAGAACTCGTTGCCATTAACTGTTATGAGAGTGTAGCACCGTGCAACAGTTTAAACTTAAGAAGAAGAAGAAGATCTTTATTTATACAGCGCCTTTCACAGACATGGTCACAAAGCGCTTTACATGAGAGCATTTTACATTCACTCCATACTCGGTGGTGGTAAGCTACATTAGTAGCTTCAGTTTCCCCTGGGGGAGACTGAAGAAGCGCTGTCGCGACTGCACACATCTGCACCAACGGTCCCTCTGACCACCCATGCATTCACACACACATCATTCATCCTGGCCTATTGTACATGTTCTTGGTGGTAGGGGAAACCTACGCAGACACGGGGAGAACATGCAAACTCCACACAGAAAGGCCCCGTCAAGGTGGGAATCGAACCCGGGACCTTCTAGCTGTGCCGCCCACCTGAAGGTTGAAAGACAGGATCATTAGCAAAAACTGGTTATCGGGGGATTGTTAAGAATGTAAGAAGGTACAATCATTTTTTTTTTTTTTTAACTGTAGATATTTGTAATTGCAAGTGTAAATACTGTAAATATTGCATCTGAATGTTTGCTGAAGTGATCCTTTGCTGGTGTTTTATCTGTATTTTATATTGTGAATGGACTTAAGTAGAATGCTCATTGGCCACTGTTTAAACCTGCTGTCACTTTGCCTCTGCCCAGGGACTACAGATGAAAATGAGCTTGTATCTCTGGTCTGTGCAACACATTTGTTGTCAAATAAATAAATAAAATAAATATAGTTCCCCTGTCGAAAATGACATGTTTGATTTTGTGTAACTGGACGTGGATCATGTAAAGGCTCATGTAACCGTATTTAAATAGGGAAAACGTGGAAGAGCTTGGTCTTCACCTACATTTGGATCCATAGATGAGAAGAGGAGAGGCTGTATGCTAACGCCGTCTGTGCTCTGTTTACGTGACTGAGCGCACGCGTAAAGACCAGACAGCTACGCATCAACTCGTCTAAGCTCAGGTAAGAACATATCTCAGTATGCAAAAACGGTGGCCTTTCCTTTAACACATTAACACACTCCCTTTTATGAATGGGGGTCTAAGGATATTCCTGTAGCTCCTCTGCGCCGTACTTTCTGATCTGAATGATGGCGTGCGGCGCGGGCAGAAGAACATGTATCAGCATGTGCACATTGTTTTGGTTCTTCAGTGCATAGCAGAGGACAGATTCAGATGGACTCGATAATTAGTAGTAGCCAATATGAAGGAGACAAACTATTCCGATTGCTCAAGTAAAAACGCCCCTACTTGTAGAATCAGTTATCGATTTCCATCCCTAACCCTGATGCTTTCTCTCCCCAGACCATCTCGAGGGACTTTAACCACGTCTGCTAAGCCCTCGTCTCCTCCTCGTCCATCTTGTAACCCTCAATACTCGCTGTCGTTGTGTGAAGCGCTCTCAATCACTCCCACAGCAGCCGCGACCACAAATGCACTCAGACCTAAAGGCACCGGAATCACCGTGTATCAAAACTCAGACTCGTTAAAGGGTCGCCACTGTGGCCTTGGCGGGAGACAGATCCAGTCACAAACAAGAGGGGCTGAGGTTTACCGTGATTGAAAGCTTTCAGGACAGACACAGCCAATTAGATCTGTCGAGGAAGATGCTTCAATAATAGTTATGTGAGTGATTTATTGATCACGTTAATCGTCCCCAGGGCAATAGCGACAGGATGTTGCAGAGGCGTGAGTGATAAACACACCAGAATATAAAGGAACTTATTTAAAACCTTTGTTATACTGCACACGTCTGGTAAAGCATTTTGAATAATTTCCCAACAAGATTTATACACAACTATGGACGCAATAAAAACAGCCAGTGCCACAACCTGTCAACAAACTTAAAGGGATACTTCGGGATTTTTGACATTGGGCCTCATTTCCTAGTTATCCAGAGTGTTGTTGATGTCTGGAGATATTTTTGTCTTAAATTCGTGCAGTTCTTATATTTGAAGAGTCTAGTTGCGCTAGGCTAGGGCAAGGCTAAAGCATTTCTATGGTATCAGTTAGCATGCATTAAAAACAGTCTGACCCACTCCACAGTGCACCTGAGGTAAATCACTTATAACGCCAGACTAACCATATAAATGTCTGTGTTAATAGAATAATTTTGAAATATAACTGACCTTGTATCACATGAATTACCGCATTTTGAGGGACTATTTTCTCGCAGATCACTCCACCGCTGCGTTAGCTTACAGCCACGAAGCTGATGCTGCTCAAATATAAGTTATTTTAAATGCAAAATGGTTCAAATTATTCTATCGACACAGACATTTATATGGTTAGTCTGGTGTTATAAGTGATTTACCTCAGGGTGCACTGTGGGAGTGGGCCAGACTGTTTTTAATGCAGGCTAACTGATACCCCCCCCCCCCCACCCCTAATGCCCCCCCCCCCCATTTAAACCAAAATACTGTGACTGTAAATATATTTTTAAAATATATATTTATTGTATTTAATTAAAGTGCATGAACATAAACAAAATTGCAAAGGCAAACCCTTTCTCTAACTGAAAAGTCAGTGTGCAACAAAACATCCAAATTATTTGGATTGAGCTTATAAAACAGCAAAAATCATGAGGTGGGCTCTGTTCTTCTTGGCACATTTGTACAGCAGGACATTGTTCCTCTGAGCAGAGGGCAGAGAGGTAAAAAATAGCCCTAAATAATAGTATTAGTTATTTCCAATGAAATGAGAGCGCAGACCAGTCTGAGTGGTGAGAGGCAGAATACCAGTTTATAAGCACATTGCTCAGACTAATGAAAGGCATAGAAAGCTTTCATTAGAAATTAGACCTTTCATAGAAATTAGACCTGAAAGCATGGAAGAATAAAGTTTGTATTGTATTGTTTGAGATTTATTTCATGCATTTAGTTGAAGAGTGGTTTCTTTATTTTTCATTTAATTATTTGGTCGGTACAGTGCATGTTAATGAACTTACATGGATACATGCATGTAAACCCACCACGCCACGTTGTAGCCTTAGGCTAATTTCCATCCGTTGTCCCACACTCACACTCTCAAACAGCCAGGTCTATTGTACATGTTTTTAGTGGAACCCGGAGTACTCGGAGGAAACCTACGCAGACACGGGGAGAACATGCAAACTCGACAAAGAAAGGCCCCGTCCACGGGGGAATTGAACCTGGGACCTTCTAGCTGTGAGGCATGAGCGCTAACCACTGCGCTCCATTCAGGATAATATTGAAGCTGTTATTGTTGTTTTATGTTTGACAGTGTCCTTTTTCCAGCTTAGGGGGGTCATTAATCAAGGCGTGTGCTAAATAGTGAGTGCAAGCTCAAAAATAAATGCTATTTTATAGGCATGTTGCACTTAACCTATCAGTTGATGATGCATGTATTACAGTATTATAGGGCCCCAAATCTGATCTGTAAATGAGACAATGCTTTATGCAGAAAATGCATAAATCACTCTGCTGATGATCCACTTTTGCATGTCATATGTGCACCCCTTTAATACTGTATTAACTGATTGACAATTTCCACATTGTGTGAACAATTTAAAACAACAAAGGTTTTCTTATCTCATATTAAATATTCACTTTACTTTAAAGGAACAACTTCACTCCTGTTTGGCCCCATAGAGGAGAGGCTAAATGCTAACTACATCTTTGGTCTTTTTGCGTGACTGAGCGCACGCACAAAGACCAGACAGGTACGCATCAACTCATCAACGGTGGCCTGTTCCTTTAATCTTCATTTAAGGACAATGTACAGAGACATTAAGTTTATAGAGACAGATGTGCTGCACCAGATTAGAGCTAAATAGCTAGTTTGCATCTGTAGTTCCTGGACACAAAATAAATTAACAATGCACATTCTATAATAAAGAGTACAACAACAACAACTCAATTTGAAACCAGTTCCCAAATCACTTAATTATTTTCGTAATAGCAATGAGCATGTTTTTTTTTTTTTTTTTTATCATGTTACACTGTTGTTTTCTCATCAAAAACTTACCTTGAGTTGTCTTTGTCCATACAGCAGTGTTTCTCAACCACTTGGAATATTTTTCAGAGGAAAAGAAAAGCTATATTTTGCGGTAAAATGTTACGTTTTGGAAGTACTTAAGGTTTATTTTGAATGCAACATTGGCTTAGGTTTTTTCCTTATAAAAAGCCCTTTTAAATGATTGCTTTTCGAAATAAACTGCAGCACCTTTGAGGTAGGGGGTGCACGGACGACCAAATGCCTGCAAAAAAGCATAGCCCCTGTTTAAACATATCGATGTGTTTAACTTTTGTACCTTATGTGTCCTAATGAAGACGACAGTGTGCTGACTCGATAACATAGTCCATCAATTGTAATACATGAGTGATAGCCATATTAGAACAATTCCATTTTAGTTCATTTGAGCTGAATGAGCATATGCAAAACCCCATTATAAGTACTTTATATTACGACAAATATTATAACAGCACATCAGCTAAAATAAGCGACTCTCCGGGGGATGAGCAGTTATCCTTAATGCTTTGTTTTCTTTACCCAACAAAACAGTTTGAGCTTCTTTACGATCAAAACAAGAACACTGGATTTTGAAACACTTTTAAATATCTGCGCGTTTGTTAGTATTTTATGCTGACTGGGCAAAATATTTCTCTCACACTCAACAATTAAGACTCAGCATAATAATGTAGATGTATTCAGGTTAGTTTATCGTTAAAATAATGAAGTCCTTTTATGTATTGGAGAAGCAAAGATAAAATAAAACAAGCTGTAAGCATGGGAGGATGTAGTGAATGGGGTTTAGTGCCAGGTCACGTCTTGTTCTACTTAAAGATCTTTAAATAGGGTGGATCCCGGGATGGTTTGTTCTCACCTGTCTCCCCCCAAAGCATCATGGGAAATTGCGGGAGCTGGACATCAGGAGAAAGTGGGTTGTGCGGTGTGGACAGTGTAGGTCATGTCATCAGTCCGCTTACAGGCAATTACTCATGTAGGGAAGAGAGAAGCGCAGTTTGTTTATTTGGTCACGGGAGGTTAAGGTTTTCGTGTGAAGAGATGGATGCTTTTGTCATAAACTGAGCTGGATCCTCCGTGCCAACGCCGCATCTGAGCGCATTTGGAACAGCCTGATGATCAAATATCAATCTATGCTTATGCAAAAACAACTGTATCATGAATAAAAGGAGCCAGAAATCTGTTTGTGAACTGGCTTTGGTTGGGCGTGTCTTACTATGAGAACATTTTGGCCTAAATGAAGCCTAGGCGTGATTTCAACCTGGAAGATTAATTTCAGTGTCACCTACCTCTAGCCAAGGATCAGGTCTTCGAGGGTCACAGCTCCACCTCAGCCTATCAGCGCAGAGCCACAACCTTCGTCCTACCCAATCCTCACCCTCGGTCCGGCGTTTTAAGCCTCCAGCGTTCATGGCATGTGCTGTGACCCACCTCCACCCCTTTCCCGCCACCGGAGTCTGGGCTCCGGGGGAAGAAATCTACTACCAGGGCCTGATCGCCAAAAATATTATGTAAAATCGACTTTTTCAGGCTTTATATCATGTTATTATGTCATTCCCTCATTAAACACATGCCTGGAGTGTTGCCTTGGCTCATTCACATATTTTTGAGTATTAAGTAAAAACTTAGACGGCAGCCATTTTAGGTGTAGCTATGCCTCAGTCCTCCTAGGAACGCCCCCACCTCCTGGAAACGCCTCTGGACCTTTTGTCACCAGCCAAGCCACCAACCACTGCTCCTCAGCTCAGCAGAGCCCCCTCCCCGCACAGTAGTGTTGTTTAAATGTCACAGCAGTGTGCTGAAGGGGGCGTGTCGGAAAGCTTCTTAAAGAGACAGAGGCCTATTTCAAGACGTTCAGTACAGCCATTTTGAGAGAGCAATTTTATTCAAGGCAGTTATTTTAATTTACTGCATATAAGACCAACAGAAGGTTACGTCATCATTGTAGTATGCTATAGACTGGTGCTATGTGATTGAAAAAAGCATAATACCCCCTCTTTAATAAATCTTTCTAATCACTACTTTTGTTGGTTTGAGTCTATCCAGGATTTGTGGCTTCATTTATTTATTGTTTTAAATGTCAAAAAACACATCCAATTTGGAATTTTCACAGGAATGTTCAGTAATAAACCCCGTAAAAAACAATTATAATATTTCAACAAAATACACTTTTAACTTGGCTCTATCCATTATTCATATTGTGTCAGACAAATCGGCAATTTTAGCATTTTTTACATAAGTAATCTCCATGAAAGGTTTCAAATTGATATCCGTGTATTTGATCCCTACTCTCACCAGCAGTGTCTCGCCTCAAAACTGTTATTGCTTTTACTTATCTGTGTTCTATCTCTGTATATGCGGTATTCTTTCAGCACTTAAATGTGTCTTCAGACCGTATAAAAAGTGAATATCCGTACGGC
Source organism: Neogobius melanostomus (assembly GCA_007210695.1). Classification (NCBI taxonomy): domain Eukaryota; kingdom Metazoa; phylum Chordata; class Actinopteri; order Gobiiformes; family Gobiidae; genus Neogobius; species Neogobius melanostomus. The sequence goes on along the minus strand of VHKM01000079.1, from coordinate 942,281 downwards.
GAGATTACCTTATCACATATTCTATTATAGGCCGTGTGAAAGTTGATCATATTTTGCTTCCACTTTCACCCACTCCCATCTGGACATTTACTCAGCCATTGCAATTAGCCCAATCAACTTCTTTTCATTACAGCCTCATTGTGCCGCACTTTGGCCAGACTCGCACGCTGTAGAATAAGAAATGAGACACGAAATCTGTCCCCGTAAACAGCGGCGCACTTCAAAGTTACAGAAGTAAGAGGATAAAAAGCTGGAGTGGTCCACGCTGGCTCTGAATCCATTCATGCGGATAGCGGATCATTTACCTCCGGTCTGAATGTCCATGATTGCAGCGAGCGGCTGATTGCCTCTAATTTAGCCGAGCATCTGCAGAGAAACCATTCAGCGTGGAACAAAAGAAAGGGAAGTCTGTGTGGATGGGTGCAGAGGTGGGGACACGGTCTAAAAGCTGTACAGTTACTGAATGTTAAAGTAAAAAGAAAGAAGGGGAAGAAGTGTGGTATTGGATTGTCCGTTAAAAAAAACAAAATGGTCGGAGGTAACTTGAAATAGACATTAATTGGTGTAAAAAGATAATCATAATATGCACAATTTGGATTGCATTGAACTACAAATGATTAGGACACTTTTTGCAAGCAAATAATATACATATGTTAAAGAGGGGTATTATGCTTTTTTCAGTCACATAGCACCAGTCTATAGCATACTACAATGATGACGTAACCTTCTGTTGGTCTGTATATGCAGTAAATTAAAATAACTGCCTTGAATAAAATTGCTCTCTCAAAATGGCTGTACTGAACGTCTTGAAATAGGCCTCTGTCTCTTTAAGAAGCTTTCCGACACGCCCCCTTCAGCACACTGCTGTGGCATCTAAACAACACTACTGTGCGGGGAGGGGGCTCTGCTGAGCTGAGGAGCAGTGGTTGGCGGCTTGGCTGGTGACGAAAGGTCCAGAGGCGTCTCCAGGAGGTGGGGGCGTTCCTAGGAGGACTGAGGCATAGCTACACCTAAAATGGCTGCCGTCTAAGTTTTTACTGATTACTCAAAAATATGTGAATGAGCCAAGGCAACACTCCAGGCATGTGTTTAATGAGGGAATGACATAATAACATGATATAAAGCTTGAAAAAGTCGATTTTACATAATACCCCCCCTTTAAAATTATACCTGAAGTGGTCATTCAAAATGCGGCTTAGGAAAGGCTGAGGACAAACAAGTGTTCAATGTTCAAGCTTTATTTAACACATTTAAAATATAAATGCATAAGTATATAGTATATAGAGATAGATAAGAGGTAGCAATGATACAATGCAAAAGTGACCACAAAAAAAAAGGTTGGACTACATTTAGCTTTGATCACAGCACACATTCTCACTGTGGCGTTGTTTCAAAAAGCTTCTGCAATGTCAAAGCATCCAGTGTTCCATCCATTTTTCACCAAGATCTTGTATTGATTATGGGAGAGTGTGACCACTGTGCAAAGCCTTCTCCTGCACATCCCAAAGATTCTCAATGGGGTTTAGATCTGGCCAATCCATGTGTGAAAATGATGAATCCCGGCATTGTCATCTTGGAATATGTCAGCGCCATCAGGGAAGAAGAAATCCACTGATGCAATAACCCGGTCATTCAGGTCAGAACAGTTAATTACATCCAGGTGTTTTTGTTTTGTTTTTTTGTTTTGGTCAGGCAGTGATATAAATATTAGGTCCAATGCTCAGCTCAGCTCATGTTGAAAGCCAACGCAAACAGGTGTTGTTGTTGGGTTTGTTTTTTTCTTCAAATACTCAGAGGGAGGTCTTTCCTGGTTTCTTCGGGTCGCGGGAAGAGTTTCAGGTCAACTGGAGGAGTATCGTATAAGCTTTCAAATCGTCAGAGTGGAAGATTCAAAGATGACTGTAACATACGTGAATGCCTCAGTACCCAATGTTTTTAATAACATTATAGAAAATTAGCTTAAAAAGTAGATTTTTTCAATGTACTCATGGATCGAGCATTGCACTAAAATGAGAAGAGAATGACTGATGTAAAGCGAAAAATGTTGTTATATACATTATAGTCAAGTACTACCTAATATAACATACCTAATACAGCACACTGTTATTTCTACCAAACACTGGTTGTATGGACCTGCTGCAGCTGTAGCTAAATGCTCTCAGTGGACACAAAGGGCTGTAATAGAGGTTTAATAGCAGCGCTCCAATCTCGGCTCATTACTGCTGTGCAAATCCCCACAAGACCTTTGTCAGCCTCACACCAAGCACCTCGCTGGCAGCAGGACATGATCCCAGCCTTTAACTTCACACAAAGCTCACTCCCTTTCTTAGGTGTGAGAGATTACTTGAAATTATATCAAAATCACAGTTGTTTAAACTAGCGAACTTCAATGGCAAAAATAATGTGGTATATGTACTGGATTTTAACTAGAGCTCATTTGTGTTTTAGCAATGCATTTAAATTAAGTATTTCTCTTGTTTAGCCATGTGGTTTACACCAGTTCAATATAGGACCCAGTTTAGTCCTCATTTGATCTTGATCGGGGCCTAATAGCACTTGGAAGACTTTATGAGGTGGTACTTGGAAGGTCAAATGTTTTACGAGGCGTTACTTGGTGTGAAAAGTTTAAGAACCACTTTAGGGGTGTGTAATGTTCTCTGCAGTGAGATCAGAATCCTTCAATGTCAAGTTGCATGACTTGCTACAACTAAAGAGCAGACATGACAGTGTATTTGTTTGTGGAAGGTATTATTTGTTTTATTATCTCCAGCGTAATAAAGCTTTTCAAAAAGTAGTTTCCCCTCTCGTCCAAAAGGTTACTTCTGGTTTGTAAGTTTTATAGACTTCACAGAGCTTCACCCTGTTGTTTAAAACCACACAGCGGAACTTTGTCTTACAGTAAGTTGCGAGGTCAAAGAGCGACCAGATTTTTGAGAGCAGTAGTTAATTAAACCTGGATAGACTCAAACAGACAAAAGCAGCGATTAGGAAGGTTTATTGACATGTATATTAGTTTTGATGATCAGACCCCGGCAGCAGACATCGATGTCTGTATTAAAGTCAGTATGGATGGACAGGTTGGAGTAAGGGATGTGTTCCTCCAGAGCCTGGATAAGCCTGGATACTGGTGGTGGTATAGGAGACCCGTGAAGGACGCAGCAGGGAGATGGAGGGGGGTGGAGGTGGGTCGCAGCGCAGCTGGGAAGCGAACGAACCATGACTGCTGGAGGCTTAAATGCAGAACCGAAGGCGATGATTGGCTGCTACGGAGGTCCAGCCCTTACGCTGATGGGCTGAGGTGAGGGTGTGGCCCTCACGGAAGCGATCATTGGCTGGAGGTAGGTGATGCTGAAATTAATCACCCGGGTCGAATTAACACCTAGGCTTCATTAAACTAACATGCCTGCGATAACAAATATGCAGCACCGGGCCTTTCTGTGTGGAGTTTGCATATTCTCCCAATGTCTACGTAAGCTTCCTCCAGGTACTCCAGTTTCTCCGACCACTAAAAATGTACAATAGGCCAGGATGAATGAGAGTGTGTTTGCCTTTGTGAGTGAGCGGTTGGTGGTGGTTGCAAGGGCCAATGGCGCTGATTGACAGCCTCGCTTTCTTTGCCTGGCTCTGCCGTACTACTCCCTGTCCATTCCACGCAGGGAAGTTAGTCTGGTCACGGAGCAATTGGAGCAGTTTGAACGGGCAGGCCTAATGCGCACAGGTCATCAGTGAAATAAACCAACATTTATTTACGTGACGACAGCTGTAGTCCAACTCACAAAATATGAACTGAATATAAACTCACGAGAACGCGGAGGCAAAATCCCCGACTACTTCATCCATGATTAGTTTTGGCTAATGTTAATGTTAATTAAACTAACAACATAGTGGTGCAGCGAGTGACGTAACCTTGTCAATTCCTTGTGACGGTCGTGATTGGTTCGGCCTCAGCCGCCAATCGGCAACTCGTTTACCGTGTATGTCCAGACCCGCCTTCTTTCACGCAGAACAGAAGTGGGTGTGGCTTATCAGGCTATCGCTTTCTTCCCCTGGGGCGGCTGTGGCTACAGTTAGGGATGCACTGATACTGGTATCGGATATCGGAGCCGATACTGGAAAAAATACAATATTGGGTATTGGCTACACATATCCGATACTGAACCAATACCTGTTTTGGCTCTCACTGTTTTAAAAAGACAATTTTCTCCAATTAAATATAAGTGAATATGGGCTGTACCTCATTTTGAAGGGCGGAACAGTCGCTGAGTTAGTTTTCACCCATAAAAAAGTCCTCAAAACGCCGCGGCTAACAACAGTATGCAATCGCTGACCACCTACAAAAATCTGTTAAAAACCCACTTGTTTCAGCACTTGTTTGTCTCATTTGTAAAGCGTCTTTGTGTTCTTTGAAAAGCGCTATATAAGACTTATGTATTATTATTATTATTATTATTAATGCTAACGTCAACTAATCAAAGCTGGGACTGAAATGATGAATTGATCACCCACAGTAATAAAATAGCCACTGAAGTGTTTGTATTTTAGTTTATGAAATGCTGCTAAAGAATAACATGATCACACCACTTTGGGAGTTGTTAATATTAAAGCTAGTCTAAATGCCTGTCGTGTAGCCAAGGATATTTAGTAGAAAATGTATTAATAGATGTAAGTTTTTATAAAGCGGCGGCTGCAAACTTAATTGCCCTCCAGGGATAAATAAAGTTTCCTGAATCTGAATAGATATGCAACATCTCGTTTCTTTCTTGATCTTGCAATGAAGTAAAAAGGACCATTTGCTTTTTCACACAGAGAAAGACATTTTATTTTATTTTTTTACTTTTAACTTAAGTCTCTTGGTATCGGTTCATCAGTTATCGGCAGATCGTTAAACCCAGAGTATCGGTATTGGTATTAGAAGCAAAAAAGCTGGAGTGGTGCATCTCTAGCTACAACAGTAGGTTGCCACCATCGGGTGTGGCATGAATCAATAATGACTACAGTGTGGCCCTTTGAGAAACTTGGAAACACAGGCTTGTAAAGCGTAATACAAGTGTAAGGCAACATTATTATTATAAAATTGAATTATTAGGAAGAGGACAAAACCTAATCTTACCATCAAAGACCTCCATAAGGGAATACATGTTTATATTTCATTCTATTCATTGGGTAAAATGTGACACAGTTTGGCTTTAGACAAAGTTTTGATGGCCAGTTTTGATGGCCATCGTTTGAAAACTTTGCCTCAGTTTCAGTCGTGTGTCAACATTTAATGCGATTGTCAAACATCAGATCAAAGCCCAGCGTGTCAAACAAAAGTTGTACTTGGATATTTTTCAGAAATGGCTCAGCCGCCGAGCAAAACTGTTTGTCTGTCTCCTGCGTGTGATATAAAAGTTTACAAACAAGCGTGAATTGTAAAACAGAGACGTTCCTTTCTCATAATGGCATCGCTGAACAAACAGAATTATGTATCCTGCGCTGGCGTGAAATCCCAGCAGCAAACAACAAAACAACGACAACAAGGGCGTGTCAAAATCAAAGCAGGAAAGACAACTCTGCATTTTTTGTTCAGATTTCATCATCAAGCAGAAATACTAAACATTGCAGGATTTCCGCGGGGCATTAAAAGCATTCAGTCATTAAATGAACTGAGCCAATTCAACACATTGTAGCGCTGTTTTGGCCGATATTGTACAAAATGTTTGTCCCGTCGCTTCCAGATAAGACAACCATTTTACATAGCCTACTGTATTTCATATAAAAATAAGACATTTAAACATAATTTTTATTTTTTTTAAAGCCACAATTGCCTACATTTTCAGTGACAAAATCAAAATAATGGAGGTTTACATTCATGGTTTCATTTTGTTGATATATTAGTTACTAAGATATTTTTCAGTGGGGATTTTGGATCTTGTCTTGGGTTTGAATAAGCTGGTAAATAATATAAAAATCTGTAAAATATCAAATTTAGTTGGTTCAAAGTTCAATAAATCAGGCTGGGAAAGATATCAAAATCTTCCCCTGAAAAAAACTCAAAAATATTGTTCTGGAAAGACTGGCAGACTGGAGAGTTTGGTGTCTGTAGGAGAAATGTTGTTGTAAGACTGTAAAGGGGGGAAAGTGTCAATATTAACAAGTGCGTGAAACATCATTGGGCCTCATTCACGACCCGTTGTTACGGCACAACTTTGTTTTTAACGCCTCCTTAGGAAGGTTTTAGGCTTTCACATAATGTGTTCGTGGTTGAAAACGTTCCTCTGTAAGAACAAATCCTAAGAAGAGTCAAAAAGTACGAACAAAAAGTATCCAGTTCTGTACACGATCATGCTCCTGATGGAACCCAAACTTCTGAGTCATATATATCTGTACATTATAGGCCAATTGATTTCAGAAAACATGTAAATACTAAATTACAGACACTCTGTTTATTCAAAAATATGATGGAAATATACATGCGGTCTTATCAAGGGCAAGTAAAGTTCTAATGTATTACTGCTTTTCAAGCCACCATATACAAATGGCAGTAAATGCACTCTGCATTAACGTTATTTGGTAAAGACGAGCGTCGGCCTCGATCTTCCAACCCTATGTTTACGAGCTCTGATCGTCTAATCACGCTGCCGCATCTATTTAAGGGACTGACCCGTGGGAAGAGAAGGAAAAAGCTTTCGTGATACGCAGGTTATATCTGTTTAATCATTTTGTAATGAGAAAAAACTTGCATGGCCACAGATTTAGGCGTATCCTTGAGCGTGAGGTGCCTACAGTATGGCGGAGTTTTTTTTCTTTTTCTTTTGGGGTTTTCTTAGTAATTCGTTTTGTATTTGCGTTTTGACTGTTGCGCACAGCACTTCTTCTGTATTTCTGTATTATATGCTAGTCCTCACAAGCACGCGCTTTCAAGTCGGCATTTACCGAACTCAGAACACAAGTGTGAAGGATTTTCCCCACAGTGCCTTCGTAAGTACGGATTTAAATTGTTTTAAGAATATGTTCAGGAATGAGGCCCAATGTTTTCATCTGCTTTGTCTCACCTTAAAGAGGGGGTATTATGCTTTTTTCAATCACATAGCACCAGTCTATAGCATACTACAATGATGACGTAACCTTCTGTTGGTCTGTATATGCAGTAAATTAAAATAACTGCCTTGAATAAAATTGCTCTCTCAAAATGGCTGTACTGAACGTCTTGAAATAGGCCTCTGTCTCTTTAAGAAGCTTTCCGACACGCCCTCTTCAGCACACTGCTGTGGCATCTAAACAACACTACTGTGCGGGGAGGGGGCTCTGCTGAGCTGAGGAGCAGTGGTTGGTGGCTTGGCTGGTGACGAAAGGTCCAGAGGCGTCTCCAGGAGGTGGAGGCGTTCCTAGGAGGACTGAGGCATAGCTACACCTAAAATGGCTGCTGTCTAAGTTTTTACTGATTACTCAAAAATATGTGAATGAGCCAAGGCAACACTCCAGGCATGTGTTTAATGAGGGAATGACATAATAACATGATATAAAGCTTGAAAAAGTCGATTTTACATAATACCCCCCCTTTAAGAAATAAATATGTGCCAATAGTTTGCGTTTGTGGCATTACAAACATAGCACTGGCCATTAAAATAGCATAAAAAAAAACCTTCATTATGACCTGCTGCCACCTGTATCAACCTTGCATTAGTCGTTTTTGAATAGCCAGAGTTAAAATAAATGCACTGAGAGGAGAGGACAAACCCAGGGCTAAACTCCGGCAGTAAAAGTGCATCGCATGGGGACTGGAGAGTGCGATACGTGTTGTCCGTGCACAGCAGATGGGACGTACAGGGCGAGTATGGCGGCGGAGAGGAGAGCAGGACTAGGCGTTCCGCTGCCAGGGCTCCATGTACTCCAGACCCAGATGGGCAAAGATGTCCTTTTCAGTCACGGCTGCCAAGAACTGATTCTGGGAGAGAGAGAGAGAGAGAGAGAGAGAGAGAGAGAGAGCGCGCAAGGACAAACAAACAGGCAGCAGCGTGAGTTCCATGATAAAGTTTGATATTGTATAATACTTACACAATGTCAACAAACCGCAAGGTCTTAGAGGGTTTTACCTTTTCTTCATGTCTCACCATCAAAAGAAAAGAGTACTCTAAAGCTTCTCTCTCTCTAATGGAACTGTTTTACGCTGGTACTGAATGAAGAAAGATACATTATTTAGGGATGGGCCAAGATCTCAGGCCACAAGATCAAATGCCACATGTTTTCTGTCCTAAATAGATGAATATTGTGGATTTTTCCTTTATTTTATATACACTCATTGTAGACAGCTTTAAGGAGCTTAAAGAAATATTTAGTTAATAATTACGCACTGTTTTAACTCATTTTAATTTTGTTCTGTGAAAGGAAACAGTTCATCTTTAACAAATTATGTCAAAATCTCATCTCGTTCTCGTCTCGTGGAAATTGTGTCTTGGCCCATTATCCATTATCCATTCTTAAAATAATAGTTCATAGAATATCATCGTTGCACTATTTATTTATTTTTTTTACAGTAGATTATGGTGGACAGTGGCAGAGTTAACTAAGCCAAAACCAAGCACTTTTTGTGCCGTAACAAACCGTCACTATCCATGCAGCCATCGTCTTCTGCTTATCCAGCATGGACTGTGTGGACTGGTGTGAGCGCAACCACCTGTGCTTGAACACCAGTAAGACGAAGGAGATGGTGATCAACTTCAGGAGGAAGACACAACCGCACACACTGCTGAACATCCAGGGGGAGGACATTGAGGAGGTGGACAGTTTCAAGTACCTCAACAATAAACTGGACTGGTCCCACAACACCAACGCCCTGTACAAGAAGGGCCAAAGTCGCCTCCATCTCCTGAGGAGAGTGAGGTCCTTCGGAGTGAGCAGGCCTCTGCTCAGAACATTTTATGATTCTGTGGTAGCCTCTGCTCTCCACTACGCTGCCGTGTGCTGGGCCCCGGGCAGCACAGAGCGGGACAAGAACAGACTGAACAAGCTGGTCAGGAGGGCCAGCTCCGTCCTGCCCCCTGGACTCTGTGGAGGAGGTGAGGGACAGGAGGGTGTTAGCCAAGCTCACCTCCATCATGGACAACACCTCCCACCCACTGCACGGGACTGTAGAGGAGCTGAGCAGCTCTTTCAGTGGCAGACTGAGGCACCCTCAGTACAAGAAGGAGCGCTACCGCAAGGCCTTCACCCCCACTGCTGTCAGACTGTACAACACTACTGTGCAATATCCCCTTTGCAAAACTACGTGCAATAATCTCTGTATACGTCACTTTATCAACCACTTACACTATGACTGTGAACCTGCACTGCTAATACTGACATTTTTTATTATAGTCTGTTTACACTTTTTGCCCCTTAAAGTTTTTGGTAGTCATTGTATATAAGATACCTCTATTTACTATTTTAGTTGCACATTTCCTGTCTATTCTGCACACACAGAGTGTTTCTGAGAGCTGAATGTAACAAGTGAATTTCTCCATTGTGAGATCAAAAAAGGCTTATATTATTGTATCTTATTCCCAGGCCAACCGAAAGATGTAGAGGGTCATTTTATCAAGACAAGTGTGGAACATTGAGTATTTTGTGGCCGTGGTGCATCTGATAGAACATTTGAAATGATGTGTGTTACTTCGAGAGCCGCACATCTAAACAAGAGAATGCTACGTGATTAAATAATATACAAATGACTATGTATGTGCTACTGCTTCACTTTTGCACTCCCAGGTCCACCCCGATGTCGAAACCCCCACCAACACAGGACTGACCAGGTCTAAACCAAAAATTATTGACTTTGGTCTAACAGCCCTCGTCATGTACAGTAGACTCAGGCGGACTCTGTGATACATTTGGCCGTGCCATCTTGAGCTGGAAGGAGCCAGAAGGACATTATTTGGACAATTATGAATCTTGGACAGAACAATGGGTGACAGTTGCTCAGTTGAGCTCTGCTAACAGAGATTTAATTTCTCATGAGGGCTATTCATTAATATGTCTGATAACAAAAAGAGTTTTACAACAAATTAAAGATTGTTTGGCTAATTATGTCTTCGCTTTTTCAATAAAGTTCAAATCAGTTCCTTTATCTTGTGGTTACTTTTCCACAATTTTACTTATAGTTTCAATTTTGTTTACACCAAAGTAAGTCATATTTCCTTCCAGGCTAAGACCAGTTCTAGTCCAATTTTAGACCCGGTTTGGTCCGTTTGTAGTGGTGTATAATGGCATTGAGGGAGATGGCAGATGAAGGATCTTACAACATAAGTAATCTGTACAGTTTCAGTTCAATAATGGAGACAGCTGAATGTTTCTTGATATAGACAATGTTTTATGATAACTTCTCCAGGCCCAAAGTTGGTAATTCAGGTCCTAAGAGTTTACAAAGTGGGCAGTGAAACATAACAGTGCACAGGTTTGAAAGATTACTCACAGACACCCGGCAAACGTTGATGAATCCCACTTCAATTTTACAGGATTTCTATAAGATTTTTTTTTTCTTGCGTGGCAGACTTTGAGCTCAGAGCTGCTAAGAACACTTACAGTGGTGGATTTAGGGCTTGAAAAATGTGGAGAGTTTCGTGTTTTTTTTTCTGTGACACAATGTAACCCAGGAAGTGCACATTCAAGCGCTTCAACAACAGAGGAAACTAGGAAGAAAAGACCAAAGTGATTGTACGAAACTATGTGAATGAAGTGAAAGTGAACGTCACCAGGAATGTTTTTGACAAATGAACCATATTACAACACGGTTTAAAGCTCAAAAATAGACTTTGCATAATATGTTCCTTTTAAATGTATAGTAGCTTATTTTCCCTCTATTCACACATACTCCCACATACTTGTAAGTGCTTGATAGAGGCCAAACACCGAGAAAACATGCACAATAAAAAACTGCACATAGCAATACTTAAAGAGTAACTAAACGGGCGTGCCAAAGCCTTTCCCCACCCACAAACAAAAGTCAAAAATTGCCACGAAAGAGGCGGTCTCTGAAGTTTGGGGGTGACATGCGGGGGGTGAGTGTGTGGGCATTTGCATTGGCACAATCACAGCCGACTGATTACGTGGGAGGGACTTGGTTATATACCACAGGTACAGGGGCAGGACAATGGGCAGGACAATGGGAAGCACCTGGTGACGATGTGTGGAGCTGGTGCGGCTTATGACGTTCTGTGGAGGCCGTGGACACGTCTCCAGCCAATCAGGAAATTCTAATTCAGTAGCAGAGTTAACCCTGAAGGGGGCGCAACCCATTCGTTTTCAGGCCAAAGTTAGGATTTTACACATGTTTGCGCTATAATGTCAGAATAATGTCAGGGACCAGTGGACAACACTATGAGACACCCATTGAGACAGTTTATCAGTAAAAAAAATTGATTTGGTGTTTAGTCGCTCTTTAAGTAATCAAGAGTGCTAAACTATTGCGAGCTGTCGTCTTAATGTGTTGCCTGTCTATGGACACTCTTCCCAGTCATCACTACATCCATAGCCACAGCATCAGCACTTCGATCTGCCAATAGACTTCCCTTGACAAAGCACATTTAGCTAAATGTCCGCCGCCTCCTCTCCGATAACCGCTGTGAACTCGCGCTAAGTGATCGCCCTTTGGTGCTGATGAGAGTTTTCCTTGACACGTCACGACAGAGCCATTAACAGGCGGCCTCGCCGATGCTCGCGTGTGTACGGGGCTCAGCGGTGACTAACCTCCGGAAATGTGCTGGCAATAAGTGCTAAACAAGACCTGATGGGGCGCGGGGAGAAAGCAAATGAATAGGTAGAAAATGCACTGTATGAGCAGTGTGCTTTTGTGTGAGGAGAATTCAAAGCGACGAGAAGGTAAGAAAACTTAAACATAGCAAGATTGTGCCATAATTAAGAGGTATTGCTCACTTTTTGACAAAAGTTTAATGTTTTAATATATGAAAAACAACTTTAAACACTGATTTATGAACACAGGAAAGCAAACAAAAACTCAGCTCGAACAAAAAGATAATGTTTTCCACTTAGTTAGAATATAGAATCATTTATAAACAAACCTTTGTGTCTGACATACATTGTTTATACGCTGAGTACTCGCTTTCTTGAGGGTGTTGCCTGTAACTTCCACAAAATCTCATATTTTATTTCATCAGCAGCACTTGTAACAATAATCTCAACTAGTACTAAGCTCAAGTTTATTTCTATGGCACATTTGCAAACAAAACTGCCCCGAACTGCTGCACACACAATAAACAATAGGCAAATTATAAAGGATTATACTAGTACTAGGGATGCACCGATACCACTTTTTCTAAAGTGGTACGAGTACTTTGATTTGAGTACTTGCCGATACCGAATACACGTACAAGGCATTTTCTTCAAACAGACTTTTTGAAGACGGTTTATAGACTTTTTCACAGCAGATTGGTTAATTAGTTACTTTACTCATTTACATTTCCTTGAGTAAAGTAGGTTACACTTTTAAGAGAAGTTATATCAGAATTTAACTTTATTTTTCATTCAATATATGTTTTTATTTTCTTTGCACTGTCCATCATAGACAGAACAGCCCATGTCCAAAAGTTACTCAATGCCTGTGCTGTATTCATTTTAATAGTATTGAGATGGTTACTTATCACTACAGCTAATTGGCCTCTTTTTGCCTTATCTCTGTGGATTTTCCCGTACGTGTGCTTTGGAGATGAGAGCAACCTAGCCAGTAGCCGACAGGATTTTGATTATTTTTGTTGCCGCTAATTTTGCTCAATATGGACATGCTGTATCTCTTTATTTTGAATTTTCTGGCTACTTTTTAGTCGCTGGGTTAGTTTGACAAATGAATAAAGCCCCTGGGCATAAAGCGGCTTAAGAATCGCCAGAGCCGTTAGCCGCTAGTTATCCCCTATAGTTATTAACATTAGCGGCCAGTGTTGTAAACACTGCAGATCCAGCGCTGAGGTACAATGAAAACAACATTAAGCACTGGTAAAATCCAGCACAGACTCTGATTTAGGGAGTGTAGTCTGTAATAAAGTCAGCTCTCTGTGGGATATTGTATTTCCACTGAAGAATTCTCCAGTTTGTTGCTCTCTTCTCTCCTCAGCGGGAGCGTCCTGTAGGAGCGCCGGCCGCAGGTCAAGTGGTATCGGTTTCTGGTATCGGGACCTCATTAATGAGGACGAGTATGAGTATTGACACATTTTTTGCAAACTCAGCCTTAATGTCTTTCTCCAGTTTGGGATTACCCAAATCTAGAGTTTACACCCATACGCCAGTGTAACGCCTCATTTGAAAGCTAACACCAACAAAACTGATCCAAACTGATCTTTTTCCTTGAGTTGTTGCTGTGTCGTCACTTTAAAAAAAACATTTTTTCATTGTATTTTTGCCACCTTTTTATCACAGTTTGTCACTTTTTGATGCTTTTTTTGATGCATTTTCATCCTTGTTTTCTTCTCGCTCTTGTGGCTATTTTTGCCGCTTTTTTCAAGAAGCCTTTAGATTTGGGTAATGCCAAACTGGAGAAAATGTGCTCCGTTCAGGTGGGGGCTAAGAGGTTAAATAAAGAAACAAAAATGCATGTAACTGATAAATGTGCCAAAGTTCCGTTTTACTTAAAGAGGGGGTATTATGCTTTTTTCAATCACATAGCACCAGTCTATAGCATACTACAATGATGACGTAACTGTTGGTCTGTATATGCAGTAAATTAAAATAACTGCCTTGAATAAAATGGCTCTCTCAAAATGGCTGTACTGAACGTCTTGAAATAGGCCTCTGTCTCTTTAAGAAGCTTTCCGACACGCCCCCTTCAGCACACTGCTGTGGCATCTAAACAACACTACTGTGCGGGGAGGGGGCTCTGCTGAGCTGAGGAGCAGTGGTTGGTGGCTTGGCTGGTGACAAAAGGTCCAGAGGCGTCTCCAGGAGGTGGGGGCGTTCCTAGGAGGACTGAGGCATAGCTACACCTAAAATGGCTGCCGTCTAAGTTTTTACTGATTACTCAAAAATATGTGAATGAGCCAAGGCAACACTCCAGGCATGTGTTTAATGAGGGAATGACATAATAACATGATATGAAGCTTGAAAAAGTCGATTTTACATAATACCCCCCCTTTAACAAATAAGCACACATTATAACAACGGAGCAGCTGATTTCCGCAGTCAGTTACATAAGTCATGGTGCTTTTCCACCTACATAAGGCACTCAAAGCACTCTACAGTTAGAAACTACTCACCCATTCACACTCTCATTCATACAACAGTGCACCCACAGGCAGAGTGGGTGAAGTCCTATGCACCTGCAGGACCTGGGATTCAAACCCAGACCTTGCGATCATGAGACGACCCGCTCCTACCATCTGCGCCACGGTCGCCCCGATCGTCTTTTTTCCTAAAAATGGCTGCCGTCTAAGTTTTTACTGATTACTCAAAAATATGTGAATGAGCCAAGGCAACACTCCAGGCATGTGTTTAATGAGGGAATGACATAATAACATGATATAAAGCTTGAAAAAGTCGATTTTACATAATACCCCCCCTTTAAAACGTGCCAAATTTAGATCCATTCTTGCCTCATTTTACTGCTTGTTCAGTGTTTTTTGAAGTCTTGTTTAGACCCAAGTTGCTGAAAAAGACATTTTGATTTGTGTTTAAATTGAATGGAACATATCGTGTTGATTAGTAAAATACCGCGATAATATTCCACACCCGTATCACATATTGCACGCGTGGGGCAGCAAAAATACTTGACAAAAAAAAACAAAAAAACATTACTTGGGTCCCTCTTGAACAGCGCTGTAATTTTGACAATTGGGATATTACAACCCTACATCCATCCGATTTGATTTGATACTTGGTAACATCCTGCTGTTTCATGTTCCCCTACATTTTTTGCCTGAAGCTCCCGATATCCATTCTTTCCTCGTATGTGTACAGGCCTCTCTGTGCAGCCATAAGTAAATAAAGCTCTGTTTCCTCGAGGCCTGTGGGGGTTTGTGGGATGAGAGCGGAGTGGACAGGGCTTTCGTTCTGATCCCGGACAACGACTGAAATTGAGAATCCTATCTCCGCCTCTCGTGTCCTCCTTAACTTGGATCTCCGCGCTATAAACCCCGCCAACCCTTGTTACGAATGCGCCTTTACGACCATCCACAGCTGTCTGCAAGCTCCGTCCGCCATATATTTCTTTTTGTAATATTTTTTATCGCCCCGTTGTTGTCCAATATGGGGCCGTTTCCTGTCTATATTTTATTTTTCCTGCGCAATAAATGGTGAAAAGGTTACGAGAGCATTCAGAGAAACTGGCAGCGCTGGAGGGCACAATGTGTCTCCAGATGCCTTCACTCAAATGGAATACTGGTCCAATATATATACACAAACAATGGCATTTCTGCTGAGAGCACTGGCTTGGGGATTAGCCTTGTGCGCGTAAAAAAGCGAGATTAAGTTGGATCTAAAGCCTGATTTGGGTATTTTCGATAGTTATAACTCTACGGGACGCATTGTAAAAGTCCATATGGTCTCCCCCCCATGTCTCTGATCCAATGTTATGCGCTTTGTCAATTGGGAGACGGAATAAATGAAAGTCTGATGGAGGCGCAAAATAATACAGTCATTAAAAAGTAGATGAAAGTGAAGGAGAAAAGCGAAAGAACACATCAAGGGTCTTTTGGGGCTCTGTCCAAATGATTTTCAGCTGATATAGCTTTAGTTTTAATGAGTTTGACTGCTTTGTTGCGCTGCATAAGTTCATTTTGATATACAATGAAAGTGTCCTTGACTTAATAAGGCACTAATCAGCTTTGTCTTTCTGCGTGCGACGCGTAATGACGTCCCCCCTGAACTAAAACACACACATCAGTTCCCCCCGAAAACCCGAAACATCTGCCCCGTCCTCTGCTGCCTGTCGGCTCCTCTCTGCGCATGGCCTGAGAGCACAGAGATGAATGGAGTGTAAAAAACATGGCCGCCTGCCCAACCGCCTGACCCAAACATCAAAGCCGGGCAGGCGGAGGGGAAACCTGGCCCTGTACCCCAGTGAGGAGGGCCCATCTGCAGTTCAAAGCAGAAGAGTCTCCAAATCAAGCCAAAATGTGCATAAAACCCAGACATTAAAACGCAATGATGGCTGGACATTTGCACTATAAAACAACAGGCTGCTAAATATTTACAGTGAGGTAATTAGAGACCGAAATAGGATGACGGGAACAATTCTGTGCCGCTTTCTCTATTCTCTATTCCCACACAAATAAATGAATAGTTTTTATTCAAAAGTTTTTTGTTGTCACTTTTAAGGAGTGGACAGTATTTGTGACGGCCCCTATAGCCTGAGGGATCGCCTCATTGATTGTGTACTAAAACTATTTTATTTTGAGGTGAACACGGATGCGCCTGTGCCCGGTGTTTCACCCAAAAAAGACCTCCCCTTTCCCTCTGGTTCTGCTCCACCTGGCCCCGGAGATGCCACACCGGCCACTGCCCTTGTTAAGTAAGTAAGTAAGTAAGTAAGTAAGTGGTTTATTTGTCATTGTACAACCGTACAACGAACTTGTGTTCAGGTGTTGGGTTAGTCCTGAGCCGCTGCGACTGAGGCCCTTGAGCCGGGGTCTTAGCAGTATTCAAGGTGAGCAGGACGGTTGAGCTCTATTTGAATGAATGGGATCTCTATTGTTAGCTTAATCGAAAGAAAGTGGGTCTGGGCACGACTTGCAGGCCCCACCGCTGGGGCTAATGTGGGGCTAGCTCAGTGCTAGCTCAGTGCTAGCTTAGCCGTGGAGTATTGTACTCGTGCAGGGGCGTAGCACCAAATTCTGGGCCCTGGGTACAAACTATCTTGGTGGAACCCCCGATTAATACATTAATATTAATATTATGTTATGTTTTTAACCACATAACAATGGTTTAGTTTGACAGTGCAGTTCATTTATTTTCTATTATAACTTTATTATATATAGCCTAAGCAGGTGAAAAAACAATAGATCGGACTAAAAAAAAAAGTCATATACAGACACATATCCAATACAGATTTGTATTGGATACTTAGTTCATGGTTTGTTTGCAGAAATTGACTAACTATATTTAAACTGGTGGTGGAATATTCTACTTTCATTGGGCCAATTGAATTACTCGTTTTAGATAGAACATAATGATAGCATAGCTCATTAAACAGGAGGGCTGCACCAGGGACATAGGATATTTCTGCAGGGAATGACACATTTGTGACTTTAAAATAGGCATTAAAATGATATTTTACACAAAAAAACAATGATACTGTATGTTGTCTCTGTGGCCCACAGGCATGAGCAATAAAGCCAAGGGCTTCAGCCTGATTTAGTCTCTCACCATTTGAAGCCGACCTTCAAGTGTATTGTCAGTAAATTCTTGTTCTAAAAAGTGACCCTGGAATAGGCTAAATGGCACGAGCCCTCCACCTTTTCACTGGAACCACGTTGACTCGTCTCCAAAGCTGCGCATTTATAATACGAGTCTCCAAATGCGCGCGACTAATTACCATAATTTATTCTGCGAAAATAGCGCTAACGACCTGTGGCTTTTGTCACTGTATTGGCCTGATGGCAGTCAATTACAATAAATATAAGGAAAGAGAAACTTTAGAGGTTAAAACGAGGAGAGAAGGAGCTCTGTCTGTGGCTCTTTCTCTGACTCTGTACCATCCACTTCTCAGCGCAGACAGAGGCAGGACTCGCCTCACTTCATGTTTAACTGTCATTTATGACAGAAAGTTGCATCTAAGGTCCGCTAGAATAGGCTGGTGTTAAATAAAAGCACATAAGAGCGTGGCAAGACTAATATTTCTCTTTCCTAGCTCTGTGTCATTACATTGCAGAGCCACCTCATCAAAGTCACTGTTGAGTTGAAGCGCGCAGTGCTGAACACCAGTGTGTGGGCTGAACCATTTGGCACATTTTTAAAGGGGTGTCCGGGCCCTGAGATTCATCCATCATTATTGTTTGTGCAAAATTCTGTCTGGCAACCACTGTATTTCAGCCCTGTTTTGTTCAATTCTTATATCAATTATGAGGAAATTTAGAAAGTACAATACAGAACGCTTTTTGCAGCACTTTTGAGGGCCCCTACCCTGCTCTGGTCCCTGGGTACTCAGTACCCTTTACCCCCCAGTCCGACGCCCATGCTCATGTGACCTGAACAATTTCCAGCAACTGACGACTCTAAAGATTTGTTTTTATCTTTGCCTGACATGAACAAAGACGTCGTAGTTATTTTGTCTAGACGGAGGCACGGTAGTACAGCGGTTAGATCTCATGCTTCACAGCTAGAAGGTCCCGGGTTCGATTCCCACCTGGACGGGGCCTTTCTGTGTGGAGTTGCATGTTCTCCCCGTGTCTGTGTAAGTTTCCTCTGGGTACTCCGGTTTCCCCTACCACTAAAAACATGTACAATAGGCCAGTATGAATGAGAGTGCGCATGGGGGACAACGGATGCAAATTAGCCCAAGACTACAATCTGGTGTGGCTTGTTTACATGCATGAGACCCATGTATGTTCATTAATATGCACTGTCCTGACCAAATAAACCAATAAATAAATAGACTACGTCAGCTCTTGTAGTTGTGCTAATCATTCTGAAGTCCTGGTTGGCTGGAGTCATCTTCTGCCTCAGAGAAACAAGAGAACAGATGGTGCAGTGTTTTTTCTTCTGTTTTGTGGAAAAATCTTTCTCCTGAGCCACTAGTGCACCACCATGTTTGAGATTGTCGCAATGACTTTGTCTCGCTTTTTGATTGGCAACTATACGTCCCGCCTCTGCTTCCTGCTTTTCCCGGCTTTGCATCCAGTCTATTCTTGCTGTTTAGAATAAATAGAGGGTAGTCTGGCTAGCCGGGCAAATGTATTGGGGTTAAGGGTTAAGAGGGGTTATCCAGAGAACTTGGATGTATTCAGAGTTACCTAAATATTCACAGACTTTGCGATTTGATCATCAAATACATTTTTATTTGACTGCAATTATTTGGCCAGGCCTTCTTGAATCTTTTCTTTTTTGCTCCCACTGAAAGCATGCACAGTTAATCCACCAGCTAAATACTCTATAGGTTCTCCTGACCAAGAAGGTTGCACCGTCGCATGCTCTGGCCTCAAAGCAAGAATGTCCCAGGTTCAATTGGTCACAGACCCCATGGGGCCTTTCTCCCTGTGGTTTTAAACAAAGAGAAACCATTGCATAAAACGCACCCGCCTGCAGGTCACAGAGCTGTATGCAAACGGTCAAACACTGCCAAAGCATGAGCCCACTCCAACGTGAAGGAGACAGAGCTGCGGTCTCACTTTCAGCTGTCTGTGTGCACATCGAGGTCGACCTGAATGCACCATTGCTAATATACAATACCGCATCCGTCTGAACCCATTCAAAAGAGCCGGACACATTCACCAGCTCTTATTCATTTTTAAGGACATTTCGCAAAAGAGCTCAGTGTTCAGTCTGCAGCCGAGGCAGAGCGGCGCTACTGTGAATCACAGGTTATTAAATCAATTTAAGTGCAGTTCAAAGATGTTTAGCTCCGTTTCAGCGGGCTTCAGATTGTGTCTGCACAGCTTTAATTCCATTAACCAATGACACAGCAAATATATTGAATAAAATCTTGTTTGCAACGTTTTTAATCGAAAAGGATTTCAAGGACATTCATCATCACAGAAAGTTGGGTACTTGAACCTTTATTTGCAAAATCTCTTTTTGTAAATGAAGTTCAGATTCTTTTGTGCATCTTGCCTATACACAGTAACCAAAGCTTCTGTACTCGAACTGACATGGCCTTCTTACACAACAAACAATTATGTTTAGTGGCATTATGGTCCCTGCTTCTTTTAGACTTATTTTCCTCTGAGTATCAAAGTTGGTTGTGCATGATTCCTGTATTTGGGTATGCGTTTCTTGATTGCAGCCGTGCAGAAGGCAGATACTAGCAGGAACATCAGGTTACACCCCCTGTGCCCTCCTCCTAAACCCCCTCGCTTCTCCCCTGAGTCACATGCTCAGTTCGGGAAATCCCAGCACTGAGAGAGCCCTGGCTACCCACTCATCACAGCAGCAATTAGCCCAGGCCTCATGAAGCAGCACCGGCACAAACTATTAGTATGTACTGCCACTGTCAGCACAGCCCAGTGAGTCCTAGACAGAGCAACAGAGGGTTTAGTCCCCCGATGTTCCCAAATGTTCAGGCTCAATGCTCCTGTGGAGGGGTAAACACTGGTAAATTAAAATTATGTAGATGGTTAGGCAGTTTAAAAGGGAGAGGTCTAGGGGAGGGGATTTGCCAGATTCAATGCTATTTTAAAAGTAATGGCTTAACCAGACTTGTTCTGATCATTTGTGTAAGCCCGAGAGTTTCTTTACCTGCTTGACTTGTTTTGGCTTCTTTCTGTGTCCTTCGTGAGAAGCGCAGCATGATGGTATGTCTTGTTGCTGCTTATAAGGTTTTGGAAGAAAGAGGTGGAAGCTCGCGCTCCTCGCACCTGTCTGACACCACTGCCAGAAAAGGCATCAGTTCAGCCTTTCCCCTTCTGTTCAGCAATCCATGCAAGCAGTCACATGACGCTTATGACAAAGGCTACATATGCAGGTAAACAAACCTTCTGTCTTATCAAATCATTACAACTGTTGTGACTGGATCATAGCTGCAATACAACCATGGAAGACGAGACTGGGTAAAAGTGCACAACGGAAGATTCATTTTACAGAAAAGGAAAAACTTAAACTAAGGCTGAAGCTAACAAAGGACAAATAACTTACCGTATTTTCTGGACTATACGTCGCTCCGGAGTATAAGACGCACTAGTCAAACATTGCCCAATGAAAAAACAAGCAGCTGAATAGGCGTACGGTATGCTAACGTAACACATTGATGGTTAGCTACATGAACCATAAACAACAAACTAAATAGGAGTCTGGTATGTTAACATCACATAAACAGTTCAGATAACTATAGCATAAAGAACATACCAAGCTCTCGATCTCACTCCAAATCACTAAATCCATTGAAATCTTCATCCTCGGTGTCACTTCTGAACCATCGCCTTGACACGGAGGACACCTGGACACGGAGGCGTTACTGCCCCGTTGACAACAGCACGTTGTTTAAGCACCCATTTGCAAACTCGGTCCTCTAGCTGTGGCCATCTAGCTTTTAGCCCGTGATTAGCTTTTTTTTGGTTTACTTCATTGTAGTAACCTCCGCTTCTCACTCACTCCAAACTTTCTTTCTGCTGCTCGATTAGCCTGCAGTGCCCTCTAGTGGCGTGTGAAATTATATATTTGGATTAAAAAAGGGGGAAAAAACACATATTAGTCGCTCCGGAGTATAAGACGCACCCCCCAGCCGAACTACGAAAAAAACTGCGACTTATAGTCCAGAAAATACGGTAAATGTGCATGGTGACGATAGGCCCACGAGCTGCCAGGCAGGAATCGTCAAGCCGGAGAGGCCGGAGCACAAACGCAGCCCAGCTTTTATCTGCACCGTGGTGGAGGTGACAGGTCGCCAGACAAGAGGGGGAGGAGGAGAGCAGAAGGTAGAGGCACCTGGGCAGAGAATTGCACAGCCGAAAACCCCCAGAACACGGACAGTACATTTTATTTTAGCTCCTCAAATACCTATATACTACAAAGCATTTAAGAGCTACTGTTTGCACTGGTTCTTTTTTTTTTTTTTACTACTTTTTTTTTTCTTTTCATGGTCGCGCCGCTCTGCCCGATCCTTATTATCATTAAATATGTGTAACATTATTTTTAGGAGGGAATCATTTTACCTTTTAGTAAAAAACATTTTGAAAAATGCTATCCCTGTTCCGTATTTGTATTGTGGTGCATCAGAGTCATGATGAGTAGTTTCATTTCACTTGATCAAAGCTGACCTGGGACACAGAGAACCTGACTTCAGGTTGAGTTGAATACTAATGTGTCAAATATGCACAGCATGTTCTTTTGGACTATTCCATCTTCCCACAAATCATTTACATCAGACGATTATCTCTCCTCACTCAGCCTTACTCCTCTTTTGTTAATGCAGTGGATGAAGCGTCTGAAGCCGGCAGCATCTTGCAAACTTCTGAAGGCCGTTGTGTTTAGTCTGTGTAGTCTGTAACCAAAGCCCCTCACCTCCTCACACACCCAAACACCACAAGCTTCCAATGATAACAATAAATTAACTTTCTCCGCTCAACCCAAGTCCATAAATAATTAATAGTTTTGCAGAAAGAGCCTGGTTTTGCATGTCCAATTTGCTCCGTGCAGCAGACAGTGCGATCAGATGTTGCCGTCTCAGCGCTTTTGGTCCTGGCTCAATTAAAACGGCACGCTGGCAAAATATGAGCTTTTTGTTTGGGATGTTTTGGAGCAGAAATCAGGCGGGCGTTTCACACAGCATTGATCATCACACCATTGTGCAAACCGCACAGGCTTGAATACCTAAGAATATGATAAATGGGTCCAGAGGGAGAGGGAAAAGCCTTATTCACTCGCAAACAAAATATTGCAAAAAGTATCATTATTATTCAACATTTTATACAGCATTCGACTGCTCCCATTTGCATCAGAAGAGGCCTTACCACCTTGAGAATGCCCAATTGCACCAAATAGAGTGAGGCAGTTTTAGTAAAATGGTAAACAATAGCTGTCACATCATCATCCTCCTTTATGTTGTGTTTATATTAGGGTTTGAGGTCAGGGGTTAGGGTTATGATTAGGGTTGGGGAAGGCGAGGGTTAGGAATAGAATATAAGTATAGAAATTAGAAGGTCTTGACTTTCAAATGAGGTATCACACTGGCATATAGGTTGTAAACTCTCCTGTTAAAGCAGTACTAAGTAACTTGTTTACCTTAATAAATCCTTTCTGTAGTCCCTCTTGGGGTAATACAAGTGTTAAATGGGATGATTGGGGCCAGAAAACATCAATTACAACTTGACCGGGTCGGAGCAGCAATACACACTAATGGAATCACGAAGAAGAAGCTAACAGGCTAACGGCAAAGCTAACTGCGGGCTAGCTGCACTTTAGCAGCATTTACAGCCAAGTTTGAGTGACAAAATATCTCCATTGTGTAATTGGATGTACAATATCCCTCTCTCCCTCTGTCTTTTATGTCAGCGTAGTATTTACTCTCACGCACAATTAATGAAATAATGTAGAAAAATGCAACATGCTACGACACCTGCAGTGGCCCTTATGGCCTGTAGGGTGCACGGGTTACTTAGTACTGCTTTAATATGCTTTGAGATTTGGATATGCATAATTGGTAACCCTTACTCTAACCCAGTGATTCCCAAACTGTGGTACTCGTACCCCCGGTGTTGTAGTGTGTGTTTTGTCTGTCTGTCTGTTGCTGCTGTGGGTGTGGCATTGGACTCCGCCTCCTGTTCCCTGGTGGGGGTGGCTGCTCCTGCTCCCTGGCTGGCTAACGGGCACACCTGAATCCACTCAACTCATCACATGCAGTATATAAGCACGGGCTCTCCTTCACATCCCTGCCAGATTGTCAGTCTACCACGTGAGAAGACTTCTCAGGCCTATTTTTCGTATTCGCTGTTTTTTGGTCTATGAATTTGCAATTAACATTTTTTCCTGCTCCTTGTCAGATCTCCGTGCCTGTTCGCCACCAACCTGCCAATACTCACCTGCCCACTCCGGATACCAGTCTCGTCCAGTCCCAGCCCTTACCTACCTGCTCCACTCCAGCCTCCTCCATCTTG
Organism: Neogobius melanostomus; assembly: GCA_007210695.1. Classification (NCBI taxonomy): domain Eukaryota; kingdom Metazoa; phylum Chordata; class Actinopteri; order Gobiiformes; family Gobiidae; genus Neogobius; species Neogobius melanostomus. Next base: position 918,579 of record VHKM01000079.1, on the reverse strand, counting down.
CCTGCTCCGAAGAACTACCACCCCAGCCTCGCCCAACCAATCTGTAGCCATTTTCAACATATTGCCTAAATAAATCTTGTACCTACCTTCTCTCCGTCTACTAATTGGGTCCGCCACCATTAGGTCATAACACCCGGGGCACGTGCTATGCTTGTAATGTAAATTACAATACTTGTAATATATAATAATTGTAATATAAATTATATTGAAGAACTTAAAGGAATAGGCCACAATTTTTCTATACTGAGATATGTTCTTACATGTGCTTAGACGAGTTGATGTGTACCTGTCCCGTCTGTACGCGTGAGCTCAGTCAAAAGACCAAAGACGTTGTTAGCATTTAGCCTCTCCCAGCATATTCCTATAGCTCCAAACTGGGGTGAAGTTAGAAGCCAAGCTCTTCCACGTTTTTCCTATTTAAATACAGTTACGGGAAAAGTTACACGATCCAAGTCTTGTTACACAAAATTAAACATGTCGATGTTCTAAGCTGATGAAAAGGGGCACTATATTGTAAGGTGTTAGGAGCACTTAGACTTTACTGCGCGGACATCATCGGCTTACAATATTTACAATAGTATTAATATCAAGAGTTTTCCTTGCACTGGACGTGTTCTGAATCAAACCGGAAAAGGACGTGTATATCTCCTCCTGACGCACTGCACTGGATTCAAACTATCCAAGATTCATGACTGTAGAACTGTTGGTTGAGTCATGGAGTCAGAAAGTCTCCAACACTATGACACATTGCTTATATTTCTATAATTTGTATGTTTTTTTGTTGTTTTTTTCCCCTCCAATTATCACGGGTGCCAGTATGGAGGGCAGTATATTTTATCAAATTGCATTCGACATTTGAAAACATCTCTTTTCCAATGCAATAAGTCAACGGTCAGTCTCCACCTACGCCCGTAATGTGCCCACCATACACTTATTATCCATTAAGGACCGTTGTATGGATTATTTCTCGACAGAGGGTAGACATGTGAGCTGGCAGGTCTGCAGAAAGGTCCTGTACAAGTGCTGTGGTGACTCAGAGCCTATTAAACGCATTAGAGCTAATCTCGCTGAGTAGAGAGAGAAAGGTGAGAGAACTGACCAGAATAGAGCTGTCACTGAGGCCCACGCTGCAGCTGCAGTCTCCGGGGTGATCAAAACAAGGGGCGCATTTTGGTCAATCTGGCTCCAACAACAAGCAGAGATCGATAAACTGTTGGTGAAGTCCAGTAAATCTTGGAATATTGTGTCGCACAGACGGGTTTTAGGCCTGATTCAGTGGCCAACCAGCTTGTTAACGACGAGAATTTAAAAAAACTACTCATACTAAAGACAGGCCGATTATTTTTTGAGCGGCTCATTCAAAATCCAATGAGGCGCTTACATTTGTATTTAGTGTTAGCCGTTAGCTTCAAGAGAAAAAACATCGTGACGAGCAGGAAGTTTCCTCCAGTGAATTCTTAGATTTTTTTTTTAATGCTTTTTTGTCGCCCGTTTTGGTGCTTTTTCATATATTTTCTGTCGCCTGTTTTGTCGTTGCGTTATCTTCATTTACGTCTCGTTTTTGACGCTATTATTGTGCTTTTTTCAAGAAGCTTTTAGATTTGGTTTAAGTCAAACTGTGCGCGGTTCAGGCGGGGGGTAAGAGGTTCATATAATAATAATAATTAATACATTTTATTTGTATAGCACTTTTCTAGACGCTCAAAGACGCTGATGCTAGCGTCTTTTTTTTTTGACAAGACACCAATAACTCATAGGGAAATAACGCGACAGGAAGAGCTATTAGACACTAATTAACATACAGAATACCATTTACGCCGTTCTGGATATTTTCTCATCCAGCTGCCGTAAACAGGCTATTTTTCCTTTGTGGCAATGACACATGTTTCCATGACAATTCTTCATCCTTTGCCCTCTGTAATGTAATGTCCAGATGGAGGCAATTACGGTGGAAATCATGGCTTTTTATAGAGGTTCGTTTGCATACATGCACACCCACACGCTTCACTATAATGGCCATTGTTGTGAGCAGATCCTTGTTAAGGCTCAGGTGTCCATCCATCAAGCCTGAGATACTATACCTGCTCAGAAATAATTTGGTGACTAAATACACTGTCAATTGCGAATATATGTCTATGTCTATACTGTATCTACTTTGTCACATTCAGTATGTTTATTTTAAAATCTGAAAACAGTTCTGTTAAAGGATAACATTAAGTCGCTATTTATCAAGCTTTACAGTCGTACTATCTGTGTCATGATGCAATGCCACAACCCATTAGTCCGATGTCTCATTATTCTGAAAATTTACCATTGAGCAGAGGTGCCATTAGTCCAACCCAGTTGTGTTGTGGATTAGAAAGCCATATACAACCACTGAACCTAAATTTATTTTTCAACCCTTACTCAATGGGACATTTGCGGAATAATGAGACGACTAATGGGCCCTGTCAATGACTGATGATGCTCAGGCCTTGACTGTGGTGCTCAGACGCCCACTCTCAGCCTCTGAATGTTTTGCTTGCGTATCAGTATGACGCTCGACAGTGTATTTATCCCTCATCTGTGGAAGCATAGGCAGAATCGAATGGTAGGACTAGCGCAATGTCTCGAGTTCATGTCTCCGGGTCCCGCACCGATGGTAAATAAACTTCTCCTGTATAAGACATCCTGACTGCTGCCTATTCTTCACCTATCCTCTCGAACACCATTTGTTATTTCTCTAACAAGTTCATATCATGCAGTTTCCCTTTATAGAATTTAGGATGGATGACTAAGTTTCTTGTTGATTATGGAAAATGGAATATACTGGAGTTGTGCTCTTAAAAACTACGGTTAGCCCTTTTCCACCAAGCTGGTTCCGGGCCGGTTCCAGTTTCGTTTTCCACTGAAAAAATGCTGGCTCTTGGTTCCAAAAACTGGTGCCGGTTGGGAACCAGTTAAAAGCTGGACCAAGAAACAAGCATCAGTGATGTCAGCGGCTGGGGTGTGGCTTTCTCTTCTGACAAACAACCAATCTTAGTTAGTTAGTGCTTATAACTTCCTGGAGAAGCCAAAACAGTCTCTGTGGAGGAAACTAACTGTTGTTTTGCTTTATGCTCTTTAGCTCCAGCTAAAACCAGAGGGAGCAGTTAGAAAGAAGAAATCAAAATGTTAACGGCTGCTTTGACAGGAACATAAACTTATTTGTGTGGTATTTTACAACCAGAAATGGCTGTACAGTAGTAAGATGTTACTATCCATGTTTTATGTGACAGTTGACTTCCCAAAGTGTTGCTATGGCAATAGGCAGAATACCAACTCTCAATTTGGTGGAAAACCAAGTCAGTACGGAACCAACCTGGCACCAGCACTAGCTCTGAACCAGCCCAGAACCAGCTCTGAACCCGCACCTTGGTGGAAAATCCCTAATTGTGAGAGAAGAATTGACCAAGATACTGGCCCGGCAGAGAACGTTGTTCCATGGGCCTTTTCTCTGATTTTTAAATGTGTTTTTTTTTGTGGCTAATGTAAGGAAGCACTCACATGCGAACCACGTGCTGCTCAGGTTGGGTCAGGGATCTGTTTCCCCTGAATGGCACAAATGAGCCGATAGTGTGATCGGTCTGCTGTCCTGCTAGGCTCCTACTGCTGCCCTTTAGTGAGGAACCTCGGGGTGACGGTTGACCCTTTAGTTAAATTTGACAAACATACATTATAAACATATAAGTCAAGTCCAGCTTCTTTCAGCTGAGGACTCTTGCTAAAATCAATCCCTTTCTTCCTCGAGATGATTTTGTAAAGGCTACCCATGCATTTGTAACATCACGTCTGGATTATTTGGCTTGTAAATTGGACTGAACCAGCGCTCCCTGCAGCGCCGGCTGAGTGTACAAAATGCTGCAGCCCGTCTCCTGACTAAACCAAAGCGGCGTGAGCACATCACTCCTGTTTTGTGCACCCCACACTGGCTCCCTGTCAGCTTTCGTGTTCAATTTAAGGTTTTGTTGATTGTTTTTAAATGTCTGCACTCTGCACTCTTTGGGCATGCCTTATTTCAATGAACTGTTGTGACCTACACTCTGTCCAGATCCTAGGGTCAGCTGACCAGCTCCTTTCATTTCAGTTCATTTTATTGAGAGCCCCATTAGCTCCTGACTCATTGCAGGAGCTATTCCTGAAGATGTCGTAGTGTCCTTGGGCAAGACACTTCACCCGCCTTGCCTCCAGTGTCTGCGCACATCTGTGTATGAATGAGAGTGTGAATGGGTTCCTTGCTGTAAAGCGCTTTGGGCTTAATCAAGGTAGAAAAGTGCTATTCGTTTAAGTTGAGACCACTATGTGAGTGTATCTTGGTCTGTTATCTTTCATTTCTATTTTGTGACATATTGTTATTGTGAAGCACTTTGGTCGACTTAAGTTGTTGTGTGCTGTACAAATAAACGTGAATTGAGCCATAGCACGGTTACGTCAACATGAGGCGCTGTTTGTTTGCATGTCGAGTGAAACTGTTAAGAGAGGTAAAAAGAAAAGAAAAGAAAGCCTTATTGGGGATTGTATCCGGCTCGACCCACAATTGTTCGGGAATTGTAGGACTGTATAATGATTTTGGAATTCTTCATCCAATCAACACATCGATATTGGACAGTTTAGGAAGGTTTACTGAAGTTCAATTTGTTACAAAGGTCTGAAAAGGTTACAAATATCTGGTGATCTGAATATGGAAAGACTGATTGTCTACGATTATACACATAACTGACACCTCGATCACAATACTTAAGTTATCTTAGTATAGATTATAATAAATTAGCTAGAAATGAATACATAACTAAATATCATCTAAAACTATACTAAGAATATGAATTAACTGTAAACATATCATTTTAACCCACCTCTGTCACAGACGCAGACATTTGCAACTGCCCAACGGACTGTTAACTGACTGCTCAACGATTATGGTGCTCCGTTACTTAGCAACCATAAACTCCTCCCACCTGGTCAACTGGCATAGAGAATTTACAACAAGCCCATTGGCATGATACAATGTAATTCTTCTTTGAGCACCATTTCTAAGGTGTGCTCCTTTTGGACTTATGCTGCGTTCAGGTGGTCCTCGGGAACTGGGGGAGATGTTTTCCCAGTTAGAAAAATGCACATGAGCGCCCACTCAACTGGGGGACACGGGGAAAAAAGACGATCGGGGCGACCGTGGCGCAGATGGTAGGAGCGGGTCGTCTCATGATCGCAAGGTCTGGGTTTGAATCCCAGGTCCTGCAGGTGCATAGGACTTCACCCACTCTGCCTGTGGGTGCACTGTTGTATGAATGAGAGTGTGAATGGGTGAGTAGTTTCTAACTGTAGAGTGCTTTGAGTGCCTTATGTAGGTGGAAAAGCACCATGACTTATGTAACTGACTGCGGAAATCAGCTGCTCCGTTGTTATAATGTGTGCTTATTTGTTAAAGGGGGGGTATTATGTAAAATCGACTTTTTCAAGCTTCATATCATGTTATTATGTCATTCCCTCATTAAACACATGCCTGGAGTGTTGCCTTGGCTCATTCACATATTTTTGAGTAATCAGTAAAAACTTAGACGGCAGCCATTTTAGGTGTAGCTATGCCTCAGTCCTCCTAGGAACGCCCCCACCTCCTGGAGACGCCTCTGGACCTTTTGTCACCAGCCAAGCCACCAACCACTGCTCCTCAGCTCAGCAGAGCCCCCTCCCAGCACAGTAGTGTTGTTTAGATGCCACAGCAGTGTGCTGAAGGGGGCGTGTCGGAAAGCTTCTTAAAGAGACAGAGGCCTATTTCAAGACGTTCAGTACAGCCATTTTGAGAGAGCAATTTTATTCAAGGCAGTTATTTTAATTTACTGCATATACAGACCAACAGAAGGTTACGTCATCATTGTAGTATGCTATAGACTGCTCTGATTGAAAAAAGCATAATACCCCCTCTTTAAACACTGCTACTTCCTTGAGTTTACTGTAAGCTGCAGTTGTCCTCAGAGTACCAGTGTTGGAGAAATGTGTTTATTATTTCATAAAACAACCAAACCAATGTTTAGCTTTCGAGACGCCAACATCAAATATAAATGGTTAGCTCAGTTTAACACTAATCAGTGATAAAGGACTGTTTTTATTTGTCGTCATCAAAATCCCCACTTTCCGACATAACACAAACCAACTGGAAACAACGGCAATTCATCTCAGGGAAAACGAGCTCCACAGTCCACACAACGCGGTATAAGTGGGACAAAGGATACGAGACAATTACACATTTTAACAGATAATTATGAGAAACAAAACGTTGTACACGTTTCTACACTGCCCCCGATCTGCAGCATTTATCTCATTCATCTATGTTCAAACAAGAGCAAAATCACAGGCTGTGCTTTTTTCAGTCGCTAATTTTCTTCTCAACCCCAAAATATTCAAAACACAATTGGATTTATAATTATATTCCTTTTTAGAGAGACGAGTGGGCGGCCGAGTACAATGGGACAAAAAAAAAGTGACAGCTCAAGCACAAAACATCCGCACAATTATCCTCGATGTGCTTTTTTCCACTTTAAAAATACCATCGCACCTCTGACTGAGTCCATCACAAATCCACGCTCCATTAATTCACTCTGATTTCATTCATTTTTTCCCCCTAACATGGCCGCCGTCCCCGCGCTGTCGTTAGCTGTCAATATGATTTAGAGGTGACGCTAAGTGATGGGGCGTTCCCACTGTGAAGCATGATTAGATGTCCGTCCTGCTGGTAAGAGCGCTCCGGGGACTAAACGACAGGGAACGGCACGATTCGGGCCGTTTTTAGGGCTGTTTTGCATCTCAATTATCCACCAGCACTTTTAAAGAGTAATGTTTGTTCCTTAAAAAAGACCAGAGTGAGGAAAATGGGGAATTTATTGCTTCTTTGGTTTGTTTTTAACAAGGAATATCTTTTACAGGCCCAAGAACATACCCTATTGTGCGTAAGACGAAGGGGAAACCAGAGCACTCAGAGAAAACATGCAAGAAATCTTCCATTTGTGAAACCACTCAGAAAAGGTTGGGGTGAAACTGGAAAGCGTCTTATATGTTTTTGTATTATTATCTCAGTTCTCTTTCTGTTGTTGTTGTTGTTGTTGTTGTTGTTACACTTTGTTGGAGAGAAAAAGCTTCAGGGTTTATACAGGCAGAAGCAAGTCCAATGTAATGCTATTTTAATGCCATAATACAATATATCAATGGGAAACACTTTATTGTACAGTACCCTTGATACATTGTACATTGTCCAGTGCTCTCCGGTCTTTACACTGGCTTCCTGTCACTCAGAGAATAGAATTTAAAACAGCTCTGCTTGTGTACAAGTCTTTTCATGGTTTAGCAGCAAAGTACATCTCTGACATGTTAGAGCCGTATGAACCATCTCGGGCCCTGAGAACTTCAGGGAGGGGTCTCCTGGTGGTTCCCAGAGTCAATAATAAACACGGTGAGGCTGCGTTTCAGTTTCATGCAGCTAAAATCTGGAACAGTCTTCATGAGGATGTGAGACAGGCCTCAACTCTGACAATGTTCAAATCCAGGCTGAAAACAGCTCTTTTTACCCGTGCATATGAAAACTGAAAGTATTTTATCTGCACTCTTGCCTTTTACTGTCATTGATTAACTTTATGTTGATGTTTTATTGATTGATTTGATCTATTTTCTTGTAATTTTTCTGCAACTGTGAAGCACTTTGAATTGCTTTGTGTATGAATTGTGCTCTACAAATAAACTTGCGTTGCCTTGTACCTGCCACATTAAGTACAATGTAATGTGCTGTGTAACAATGTGTAATAACTTGTACCTACAGGTTACATACACAATGTAATAATGTATGAGTATTTTGGTAGTGCATAATGTAATAACACCTCCTGGAACTGCCACTCGGGTCTGAGGTGATGGGTCAGACAAAGAGCGGTTCAGAGGCTCCTTACGAGAGACCAACAGGCCCGGTTAGAACCATAAGGCCGTCTTTCTGTGGACCCACCACCTGCAGGAGGAGCCATAGTGGTGCAATCTGATTTGGGCAGCTCCAACAGCTGCCCCTACGACCCGGCAACGGACAAGTGGAAGAACATGGATGGATGGATGGATGGATGGATAATGTAATAAGACATAAGATCCAAACTCTAACCCTAACCTTAAGCCCTAACCCTAAGGGTTTTATGTCTATATTACATTATGTACCTCCAAAATACTAAAACACATGATTTCATTGTGTGGAAAACTGGCACCTTTTGACCAAAACAAAGTGGTTAATTAGAAACTACAACTGAATGTTATAGACCACAGGCGCCGATCCCGTGGGTGCTGTAGGGCTGGAGCACCCACTCAAATCTTTGGGCACCCAGGCTTATTTGCCCTAATTACAAAATGATTCAATAAATATAGCTTAACCTGTAAAGCCTCTACTCCATTTTCTGTAAATACACGAGCGCGGGGTGGTTCATAAAATTAATCTACGTGCGGTGGCATCATTTCGCTCCGCTCGTTTAGCTCTATAGGTAGAGCGCTGGGCTCATATGGCTGGGTTACTATGAGACTGCCAGTCCGATCCTGACCCTGACTTTTTAAATAATACTTTTTTTGACTGGGCACCCACTGGGAAGAACATAAATCATCAGCGCCTATGTTATAGACCATCATTTTTGGTATTTTCGATTGTTGAGCATTGTCATAATTTTCCAAAAAATTAGATTTAGGGCCAGTTTGAATCCAATTTAATGCTTTTTAATGACATTTAAGGCCTTCATGTCAATTTGATCAAAAACAACTTAAGTTGTAAAATTAATACAATGGCCTTACTTCCTGGTTCTTCTATCAAGTATAGAACATAGTGGTGAAATCGTGTTATTTTGTCTGTGAACGCAACCTTATTGCATTTCACTCTTGCCTCACAAAAAAGTAATCAATCCCCAGACTAGAGGTGTTATGTGTCTGTGGGGTGTTTACAACTCTCTTCATTTAGAGTATACAACAATACTCTAAAAATATATATCAACATTAAATAATGCCCAGTAGTTGTTGTCAGTCATAAAACGATGTCAAAAATCCAAATCTATATTATTTTCACAAGAAAAACAAGTATCTCAAAGCCACAATCAACCTTCTAAGATGTATTTTTACATACAATTAGATAAATGTGTTGTTTTGGGGAGTCTAGATTGAGGAGATTTATCTTCAGTTTACAAATTTGCAAGCTCCCTCTTTTGCTACGATGAAACGTTCAGGGTACATGTCAGTGTTTCACCAAAAAAAAAAAATTTAAAAGATAAAATTAGAACTCAGTGAATCAAATCAGCCCATATCATAACTCAGAAAATATGTAATTACCTTTTAAAGACAGACCTTACTTACGTTACATAGCTGTATCACTTTGGGAACACATACCGTCCAGACTGTATTTCGAGGATTCAGCTGGAAACTCATTTTACGTGTCAAAGCAATTTCGACAAAGCATATCCAGCGACAGCCTCATGAAGACCTCGCTGGAATTCGAGCCGACATCTTTAAAATCCCTATTCTTCCTCATATAGCCCCGTCGTGTTTGTCCGGGGGAGATGCGGTGTCAGGCATGGAGATAGCCCGACGGCGCCCACGCAGCAATGCATTGGAAACAGGCCCATTGTGCAGTGAGAAGCAGAGATTGCAGGTTAGTGGGAAAGGGATGGTTGTGTCTTGATGTTTCGATCGTAATCTGGAGAAAAGCCGCACGTTGGCAGCTCACAGTCGACAGAGTGATACCTGCGTGTGTTCAGGACTGCATTTTCTGACAGCGGGGCTTAAGGGCTTGGAATGGATACGCCTTCGGTCCGTTGCACGGAAAAATAGAGACTACATTTTTGCCAGGGAATTATTTCTGTGCAACCTTGGCTACAGTGTTAAACCAGGTGAAATTGGACACTGTTTCTGATGCATAGCACACATTGCATTCAACATTGCACACACTGGGGGTTGCAAAGCGGGGGGAAATTAGCCGCATACCACTGGCCCATACAAGAAGTGTGAGAACCATAATCAGAACATAACACAACTTTCCTAAACTTACATTCTGCTTAATGCTCTTGCTAAGTATTGGGACAAACAGCAAAGCTTCATATAATGATTTTGTTTAATCACACTGTGGTTGGTTAAATTCACCAGTCTCTAACTCAGATCATGAAAGGTGCTGACCAATACTGTACGAGGAGTGGGCGGGGCCTGTTTCTGACACAGAGCTGCATTAAACAGAACAGACCTAAATGATAGACTTTTACTTTTACTTTTTTGTGGTCATACCGCCTTTGCTCTGCCCAATCCCGTCAGACCTTGGAAGCTAAGCAGGGAGGGGCCTGGTCGATACTTGGATGGGAGACCGTTTGGTAACACCAGGAAGCCTAGCGAATGTAGTGAGTGAGTAAGTGGCTGGTGGTGGTCGGAGGGGCCGATGGCACAGACTGGTTGCCTCGCTTCCGTCAGTCTACCCCAGGGCAGCTGTGGCTACAATAGTAGTTTACCACCACCAAGTATGGAGTGAATTAATAATGCAATGTAAAGCGTCTTTGAGTGTCCAGAAAAGTACTATATAAAACCAATGCATTATTATTATTTTTAAAACAATATAATATTGTAATACTGCACAAAAATGATGAATATATGCAATATGGAAACTAACATGGAATGAGTCTGTTCCATTTCCAAAAGCTCTTCTTCGTATCAGCCACAGCCTAAAACATTGTCTCTCTTCAAACTCTGGTGTCAGACATGAATATGACTTCTTTGAGACATCATCTCTGCTGTGATAGATATTTCAGTGTATAACAATCAAATCAAATTGTTATGCTTCAGTTTATATCTGTCTGTAAAGTAGCAACCTTTAGGTGTGTTAATTCCCTCTTTTTCATTCACATTGATTCCCATATACTCCCATAAATTCCTGTTAAATCCCATGGAAAACTTGTCATTACCATATTTTCCGGACTATAAGTCGCACTTTTTTCATAGTTTGGTTGGGGGTGCGACTTATACTCAGGTGCGACTTATATATCAAAATATGCAAATTCAAATGTTTGTTATTTTCACACTGACAGCCTCTAGAGGGCGCTTCTAGGCTTGTGTACCAGTATCTGCTGCTTCTGTACCACTGAAAATTAAAAGAACGGTAATCTACAGTAGCAGCAGAAAGAAAGTGTGGAGTGAGCGAGAAACTTGTGAGGGACTGGCGTAAAGTGGAGGTTACTCTTACTGCAATGAAGAAAACAGGCCCGGTGTAGTTACGCCTCCATGCCCAGGTAGATGCAAAGGCTGGCGCGACTTATACTCCGGTGCGACTTATAGTCTGGAAAATACGGTAATACCTGCACACAACAAGCATGATATAACGCACTGAACATCGAACACTGTTTAACACTGTATTCTTTGGTGAATGTGGAATCGAGTGTGAATGACAAATGTCTTAGTTAATGTCAAAATAGTCAAAATGTGCCCAGTGCCTTGAAAAGGTTTTGGGAATATTGTGCAGTCCTGTTGGTGAGATGTTATAGGGATGGGATTTATGGCTATTTACTGTGTAGTGAGTAGAAAGTGTAGTAAAAATGAAAAATCTATCTTCCAACATGCAAAAAGCAACCGGCTTATGAGCACAAACCACGCCCACACCCTCAACCGCATGTTCCCAGTTTCCAAAGTTGAAATCAGAGTCTAAAATTTCAATGAGCTACTTAAAAAAAAGCACATCTTCATTTGCTTCATTGTAGAATTACGCGTGGAACAAGGAGCCAAGTCTTTGGGATCTGTTCATTTCAAAGAGCCGTTCAAAAGACTGGCTCTTTAAATGATGCCAACTCACATTTTCGAAGAGACACCTTTTATAGGACTGAATTTGTTTTACCTTTAGAGCAAAAAGCTGTCAATTGCTGCTCTGTTGTATGGCTGATTCTTGTGTTCGTTCAGGGTCGTTCTGGGCAGAATTGACTGAAAAATAAAGAGAAAGCTCTGTCTCTTTTTAAAGCGCCTTTCTAAAGCTGATTCGGTCATGAACTTCACATCAGTTGGTGGCTTGGTGAGGCTGTTTCTATTTGTTTGCCGTTTTTAATACATTTATATCAGGCCTTTTGAAGAATAAAGTGAGCCGCAAAGTGAACTTCATTGCAAATCACCTCCTATCATCTTTTCCCACGTCTAACGCTCTTCCTGCGACCTCTCCTTTTTTCCCAGCACCACCGAGGACTTAACTCTGTCAATCTGCTCCTCTCTCCATCTCTGTTAAAACTAAACCCTGAAATACAAGTGCAAGTACAACTCCAACAAAGACCATAATCTCGTCTGCAAAGCCCCCTGTGAAACAGAGTCTGATGTACGTATTACTGTTTCATATATCAATTATTGCTGGTGACAAAATGTTTCACCAGAGTTGCTTCAGTCAACATGGAGCAGAAGTTACAAAAGCTTTGAATCACTTGTAAAAACTTGTAAGAGCACATATTGTTCTTGCTTTGATAACATCTCTCTACTTTGAAAATAATAATCTGTTAATGATCATACATCATCTTGCATTAATAAGTAGCTATGGTCAAGGTAATCATCTTGAAATAAGTAAATTTGCTCCTGATTTGAGTTACTGATTTCAGGAAATCTGTCCATGGGGAAGGTTTTACAGTTAAAGATCTCATTGCAGTCAAAATGAGATGAAAGATAATCTTAATGTACTCGAAAAAAGATTGTTTCTGATGCTTTTTCTTAAATGAAGCATTATAAAAACTTGCCCAACACCATATTAAAAAAATAATAATCAAGGTTTAATATCTTAACCCCCAACTTAACAAAGCACATTTTCTCCAGTTCAGTTTTACCCAAATCTAAAAGTGACTAGAGCTTACAGCCAATATGCCAGTGTAACGTCTCATTTCTCAGCGTTTTTTGGTGCTTTTTTGTTGAATTTTTGTTACTTGTTTTGTTGCTTTTTCATCACTTTTTTGTTGCTCCTTTTGTTGATTTTGTGTTGGTTTTTCATCACTTTTTGTCTCCTGTATTGTTGCTTTTTCATCACTGTTTGTCACCTGTATTGTTGCTTTTTCATCACTTTTTGTCACCTGTTTTGTTGCTTTTTCATCACTTTTTGTCACCTGTTTAGTTGTTTTTTTTCTTCACTGTTTGTCACCTGTATTGTTGCTTTTTCATCACTGTTTGTCACCTCTTTTGTTGTTTTTTCATCACTTTTTGTCACCTGTATTGTTGCTTTTCATCACTGTTTGTCACCTGTTTTGTTGCTTTTTCATCACTTTTTGTCACCTGTTTAGTTGTTTTTTTTCTTCACTTTTTGTCACCTGTATTGTTGCGTTTTCTTCACTTTTTTGCTATTTTGGCGCTTTTTTCAAGAAGCTGTTAGATTTGGGCAAAGTCGAATTGGAGAAAATGTGCTCGGTCCAGACGGGGGCTAAGAGGTTAATCAATGGGGTTAAAGAATGTCACTTTCAATAGCATTTCACTTTGATGACGCTAAACCAGTGGTAACATCATCACCATCACCAGCAACAGCAGCAGCAGCAGCAGCAGCGACAGTTGTTGTGAATATGAATACGTTGCACAGTTACAAAAGAAAAGTTACAAACCTTGAAGCAAAGCACGACTTGCAGCGACTTATCTGTGTATATAACACTACAGAGGTTGAAGATGTGTTTAATGCGGTGTGAGCGGAAAGGTGAAATGTACTTGACAGTGTAACAGTCATAAAAGAAACTCATTAAAAGTCACACCTGCCACTGAGTAAGCTTCACTGCAGACGCTCTATGTTTAAGCGTATGTGTTCAAGTTACCTGCAGAAGGGGAGAGTAGAAAGCAGAAACACAAGAGACAAGCCCATCTTTGTTCCATAAAACACGCAGCGATTAGCATTACGTTTTGCCCAAGGATCGCTTGTCTTTACCCACAATTAAGCACTGAAATGGCCCTATACATCAAAACATTGAAAACATTTTAAGGCCAAATGACGGGAAATGCCCTCTCTGCAGCGACATCCGCCTCGACCTTATACTCTGCACCTTTTTTGCCTTCGGCGATTCGTCCCTGACATTTCGCAGCTTGTCCCCTCGCATTGTGAAGATGCACACGTCGAGTCCACCCAATTTCGCCTAATCCTGTTTACAAATCCGAAGGACACTTGTAATCTGCAATTTCCTGCTCCTATCTCTCAGTTATATATGTGCTTACTGCGCCTGCCGACTTTATGACAAGGTTTTAGCTTCGCAATCTTCAGCTGGAGGTCTGTAAATAGGAGATACTACATTTACAACAGGCTGCTAAAGAAACGGAATTGGTGTCACAAAATATTCACTACAAAACAGATAAAAAAACTGTACTGTAATATTAACAGTGATAAGTGTATTTACTAATAGGCCTGTTTATTTGTTTTAAAGGCCCAGTGGACTATGTGATCAAAATAAAGCATTTGGAAGAGGATCTAATGCAAGGTCTCACAAGCTTTTCACATCACCTCATCAAATGTAAACATGTCTAAACATAGGTATGCACCAGGTCTCCAGTACTGGTAGTACTTTTCGATACCAGTAGTACCTAAACAATTTTTCAGCCTCACGACTCTAACCGTGAGGGGCTTCTAAACCGCTCTTTGTCTGACCCGTCAACTAGGACCCGTTTGCCATGGGAGTACTCTAAGGGGCACGAAGGTCCTGACAACAAAGCCGCAGGATCAAACCCCTCCACAGCGTTAAGGTGGTGGCGGTTCCGGGGGGATTAGAAAGTCATTTGAAGACATAATATAGACAACTTTACTTGACCAAGGGAACAAAGTTTACAAGCCAATAAACAAGAAAACCTGATGATCGTGTGCTGTGACCTGCTCTATCTCTAACCACAGACACGAAAATCTACACTCATCCCCCCACATAGACATCCTTGCATCATAGAAGGTTGCATCCCGTCACAGGTCACTATAATGACATTACGGGGACCCCTGGGGGTACTTGAGCACTTAGCAGGGGGTACTTGGAATTATTTAAGATGAAAAAAGAAGGTGAAACTGTATAGAATTTCAATGTGAATTTCAAAGGAAAGTTAGTTTTAATTATGTTTTTCAGTACAAGGTTTGATTTTGAGAGTATTTTAGCTTCATGTTGAACACAAATCACTGTTAAACACTGTATAATCTTAGTTTAGTTGGTCACTTTGTAATAATATTAGCAAGATCCTCAAGCTAGGGGTACTCAGAGTATAAATTAACGACTCAAGGGGTACGCGAGACAAAAAAGGTTGGGAACCACTGCGCTAGTGTACAGGTGGTAAACGAGACCAAATAAGTAGTGAGTGGACAGATTTGATTTTGAAATACACCGGATCTTCTTTTCTCACGAGACCTGACTTCCTGTTTGGCTTGTGTTTTCCCATCAGCTTGAGCCGCGGATTCTTTCCGTTGCCGCCGGAGGACCTCGGTAACCAGACCCGGACTTCGCGGAGCAGTGTCAGTGAGCAACATTGGTTTTAATGACTTACTAAGATCGCGGAGGCCGTACCGGACCTTAACCGGATTTAATGTGAGCCGGGGGTTAAGGTGGCGGTTCCGGGAGGGATTAGAAAGTCATTTGAAGTCGTAATATAGACAACTTTACTTGACCAAGGGAACAAAGTTTAGAAGCCAATAAACAAGAAAACCTGATGATCGGGTGCTGTGACCGGCTCTATCTCTCACCACAGACACGACAATCTACACTCATCCCCCACATAGACATCCTTGCATCATAGAAGGTTGCATCCCGTCACAGGTCACTATACACTATAATGACATTTTTGCACATCGGCTTATGTAAACTTTGTCCAAGTTTTTCAAACATTATTATCCTTATCTGTAATTCAAATGAATAAAGTCTAAAACTGAGTCTGAGTAACACGTGAAGAAACACACCTCGAGGTATCGTTTTTATCACTGATGAAAAACATCCCGCGCTCATTATATTCTAGCTTAGCTCCGAGGCTTGAAACAAACACCAACTAAACACAGGTAATTCTTTTTTACTCTCACTAGCCACGACACAACAATACTGAGCTGATTTGGCATAAAATAAGAAAATTAAACATCTATTCTCAGCCTAAAATGACCCTGTTTGTGTTGTATTTCTTATTAATCCTTATATAGACAAAAGACACTGTAACTATCAGTAGATTTGTCTAAACCAATTTAATTGAGACTTTGAGAAAAACAAGCCACAGAGAACAGCCAAAACAGACAAAAAGCCTTTGGTATATTACGCCTCTATTTCCAAGACAGTCCAATTTGGTTCCACAGCAGTCACTTTGCCTTTGCACAGTCGAGTTTTTTGTTTGTGCACTGTGGGGAAGATAACCATGCGTTTTATATTGTGTGACAGGTAAACCGGGTTTGCCGAGAGTTTGATGCGGTCTCTACCTGTGGAGAAGGCACTGATGCCAGCAGAGAAGACTTTTATAACTACAGCTCGGAGCTAAGACACCGATATTGCGCTGTTACTCTCCCGCGGATATATATGTGTGGAGAAAAACAGCCAGCGATGGAAAATCCTCAGTGGCAGTTATACCTACTGAGTAATACACTGCTATCATGGTCGTCAGGTAGTGTTCTTGTGATGATCTATTTTCAGAGCTGAATACAAGTCTGGGACAAAAATGCCTGTTTTAGTCTGCTGTAATGACAATATCGAGTGAATAATGGTTAGGTTCATTTACAAAAATTTTTTACATTTGATGAAGCTAGCCAGTCAATGGTGTCAAAATATGACATCATTGCAGCCCAGCAATAAAATCGACACAGTTGGTTTTGTTGATGATCATGATGAAACATGCTTGTTTATTACCTACTTTTATATCAGTAATTTAGAATCAGTGAGATTAGTATTATTTTAAGTTATTATGATTATTATTTCATCTTTATTTCTGTTTTTTTTATGTTCCTACTTGTTGGTAGGACTGTCACGATAACAGAATCTAAAGTTTGATATACTGAGGCCCTATTGTGATAAACAATATTACTGAAGGATTTGTAATGCATCAGACGCTAACTCTGAAGCTTAAAAATGACAGCTACGCTCTGCTCCAAAACGTAATCTTGAAAAATAATCCACAATGAACGTGAAATACAATGAGATACGACTTGATTTGTGCCAAAAATGAAGTATCACAGAAGTACAATGTGGGGAAAATGTAAATAAATGTATCAAGGATAAATACTGAGAACAAAATGTTGTTCTGTTTTCTCTTCCTTTTGTTGGGGTTGTTTTGTTTTGTTTGAGTTTTTATTTCGAGCTAAGGCACAAATCCAAGAAAAAACAGAAAATATATATACACAATAAAAGAAAAAAGAAAAAAGAAAAAATAATAATATACATTCTAACTCGAAAAGGAGTGGGAAGAAGACAAGCTTATTGACTCCCACCCCTGTTCATAAACTTAAATAACAATAACTAACAACACTGCATATTTCTTACCATCTTACAAGACAACTATCAACCGAGTTGGTTACATTTCAACAGATGCCATACTGCATTATACCAGGTCAACACTCACAGTATGTCACACGCTACAACCATTGTATTATTTCTGTTTCCCATACCGAATTCATTACCGTGTTGGCATTATCGTTATTCATCATCACCATTACAACCCATATAACATTACTCTGTATCAAAATGTTTGATACATAACATACTCCACATTTATTCATGAAAGGTACATTAATCGCAGACCGATTGATGCTCATAATAACAAGAATGATCTTAATGATGTGTGTTACAAGGGATTCGTTTTTTTTTGTTTTTTTTGTTTGTTTGTTTTTTCTCTGTGACTGGACCTGCTGCCAGAGGGGAGCAGCCCCCGAGTAACCGGACCATCCTTGGGGGCAGGGGCAGGTTGAGGAAGGTGTGGGATTTTTCAAAACTTTTATTTGGTGGTGAGAAGTGGCGAGTCTGGGCAAACCTGACGGTGGGTGGGTTCGATTTCGGGAGGTCGATTGAGGTTGTGTGGTGAGTGTTTGCAGTGAGTAGGTTTTAACTACAGTATTTAGTAAGTACGCAAGTGCGTGCTTTATTTGTCAATGTCAGTGTTGCAAGTTCCTACCACCACTGTGTGTTCATGAACGCCCCTTGGTTACGTTCCGAGTGTCGGTGTAAGTAAGTAGATCAATTACTTGTCCTCTTGTGTTGACCTCGGAGCTATGTTTTCACAAAGCTAAGGTAACTTGACTTGTTTATGGGTATTTGTCTCTGACATTTATTTCTGATCTGCGCCCTGACCGCCATGTTTAAAAAAAAAAAATTATCCAACAGTAAGCCCCTGTTGTTCCTCATGCTCACTTTTGCTCTGCACTCACCTGTAGGTGTTATGCAATCAGACTTACCTAGCATGTTGGTTTAGAAGGGGACCCCTAGCCTGCCCTTCTGTTACAGCACAACGGAATTGTCTTCAGATGTTGAGTTAGTCTTGAGCCGCTGCGACTGAGCGCGCCGCCATTGTGGTCTAAAGGGACCAGCATGTTTTTGGAGGTTGGGGAAACCAGAGTACTTTCAGTGAGCCGGTGCAGCACCTCCTGTGTTTGTCCCCGTTTCAGAGCATGGTGTCCCGCACAGGTCAGCTCATCCACCTCCTCCTTCCTCCTGCGCAGCTCCCTCTGCTCCAGTCTCTTTAAAGTTGTAAGAGACCATGTTCTTTCTTGAGGCCTGATGAGGCATTAACCTGCATTATCATGATTTGTCTTTGGTTAATTGGGGGCAATTGAGTCTGCTGCCAGATGTGGAGCTGGCTTGGACATACTTCAAGGAAAGTTTTATTAAGATTGTAAATAAACATGCTCCAATCCGGAAATTCAGAATCAAGGGACGAGAGAACCCTTGGTTTTCCCCAGAATTGTCAGAGTCCATCCATCAACGCAATGTGGCATGGGCCAAAGCCAGGAAAGGTGATTCTCCATCTGACTGGTCTAATTTTAGGCATTTAAGAAATAAATGTACTTTTCTTATCAAAAAGGCTAAATCAGAATATTACTTATCTGTCACAACAGAAAACCTCAACAATCCACAGAAATTTTGGAAAGTGATAAAGTCTCTATCTGTAAACAGAAGACCTCAGGCTCTTCCAAAATGTGTCTTAAAAGACTCTGTCCCTGTGTATGATAGGACTGAGGTTTTAAATAGCTTTAACAAGCACTTTGTAGCTTCTGGTTCTTTGTTTGACTCCTCAGGAGCAGCCCCTGTGACTCCCTGCACAGAACCTCCAGTGTCTTCTGGAGAGCATTTTAATTTTGTTCCTTTTACTGTGCAGGAAGTGCATAAAGCTCTCAAAGCACTAGACCACAGGAAACCCCCTGGACCAGACTTGATAGAGCCCTACTTCTTGAAAATAGCTGCTGATTATGTAGCACAGCCTCTTACGGTCCTTTTTAATCTTTCAATCCAAAGCAAAGAAATCCCACTTGTTTGGAAGTCTGCTTTTGTTACCCCTTTATTAAAAGGAGGTGACCCAGCTGTTTTAAGTAACTACAGGCCAATATCAAATTTGTGTGTATTGTCAAAAGTTCTTGAATCTCTTGTTTGTGATCAACTCAAAGAGTTCCTGCACTCTAACGAACTTCTCTCTAAATTTCAATCTGGCTTCAGGAAAAAACACAGTACCATCACAGCTGCTACAAAAGTGATAAATGACATACTTGTTCCACTTGATAAAAAGCAATATTGTGCTTCCCTTTTTATTGATCTGTCAAAGGCTTTTGACACTGTGGATCATGCTATTTTAAAGCATAGGCTTCTTTGTTTGGGACTGTCTAATCATGTTGTTTCTTGGTTCGCAAATTATCTGAGTCACAGGACCCAGTGTATTAAATGTGACGGCCTGTGTTCTGAATTTTTGAATGTCCACAAGGGGGTGCCACAGGGTTCAATATTAGGACCCCTTCTGTTCATCATGTATATTAATGAGTTGGGACAAAATGTGTCTGAGGCTAATATGCATTTTTACGCTGATGACACAATAATTTACTGTTTTGGATTGAACCCTGTTAAAACTGTAGAATCTCTGCAGAAAGCTTTTGATGTGGTCCAGCACACACTTCTGCAGCTAAAACTGGTCCTCAACGCTGAAAAGACCAAACTAATGTTGTTTTCAAATACTAAGAAGGTTCCTCAAACGATCCCCTTAGTGTCCACTTTTGAGGGAAATGTCATAGAGGTGGTTCACACTTACAAATACCTCGGTATATTGCTTGATGACTCCCTGACTTTCAAGCCCCACATAGACAATCTTGTGAAAAAACTTAAACTCAAATTGGGCTTTTTCTTTCGAAATAAATGTTGTTTTCTTTTAAGGCAAAAAAGCGGCTTGTCACTGCAACATTTGTATCTATTTTAGACTATGGAGACCTGTTGTACATGAATGCGTCTGCTCAATGTCTACACAAGATTGACACTGTATATCATGCTTCTCTGAGGTTCATTACTAACTGTAGGGCTTTGACCCATCATTGTGAACTGTATTCTCGAGTGGGATGGCCTTCTTTGTCCTCCAGGAGGCTGAGTCATTGGTATACTTTTATTTATAAAGCCATGCTTGGTCTACTGCCCTCTTACATCTGTAACCTAATCTCACGGAGGAGTGTTGGCTCTTATAGTTTGCGTTCAAATGATCATTTGTTGCTCACTGTTCCGTTTGCCCGTTCAGAACTGGGAAAAAGGGCATTTGTTCACTCTGCTCCTTCTACATGGAACACGTTGCAAAAAGACTGGAAAATAACTGATCTTATTCCATTGAATGAATTTAAGTCCAGATTGAGAGCACTTGAGTCGACCTCTTGTAAATGTTTTTTATAATGAGTATGTAATGTGTATGTAATTCTTAAACTGTATCTTTTGCTGCCCCTTGGCCAGGACTCCCTTGAAAAAGAGGTTTTTAATCTCAATGGGACTTTCCTGGTTAAATAAAGGTTAAAAAAAAAAAAAAAAAAATATATATATATATATATATATTTTTGCCTTTTTCGATTTTTTTTTCTTTTTCTTAAGTTAAAATGACTTTGCTGCGTTTAATACAAGAAATGCAGTGCCACATGATGATGTTCTGGATGTTGATGTGTTTTTATGTCATAAAGGTGATACCAAAGACAAATTTCCACCTTGGTGGACAATAAAGTTTTGTATGTGTACTCATTATTCATTCATGGCTACGGACTCCACTGAACCTCACAAAAACATGGCAAAGATGTTTCCATCTTATGGTATTGGACACACATATATGAGGGCCATAATCCTCTCCTCCCTCCACTGGCTCACGGTCTGTTTTCGACTTTAAAATGTTGTCATTTATTTTTAAAGCTCTTCATGGACATGCTCCCCCGTATCTGTCCGAGCTTCTGTCCAACCACCGCCCCTGCAGAGCCCTGCTCTCCTCCTCTCAGATGGTCTTGGATGTCTCCTTGTCCAGACTCTGGAACCTGCTTCCAGTCGAGCTACGAGTTCTGCCACTATTTAAGTCTTGACTAAAGACTCACTTATTTTGACAGTTTTGCCGGTGTTTTTATAATTTATGTCATTCAATGTTGATATTTTTGTTTGTGTTTGTATGTGTGTTGTAAATGATGCAATGCTTCTTAACATTAGCCATAGACGTCATCATCATCTAAAAACACTATATAAAGTGTATTTTCCATTCCAACAGTTGTAACAGGATTAGCATTTCCATTAACAACACGACCCACGAATAGCAGTAATTATCTACCTCCATGTCTCTCCTGCACATCCAATTTAAAATCTGTTTTTTTCCCTTCTCTGTCAGGAAGAGATTGGATTTCTCTAAAGGGATCACAAAAGGTTGATTCCCCGATTGCATTGTCTTCTTAATGTCCCACCTTAATAGCATGTAATGAGTCGAGTTTTGTCCATAATCGCGCTTAAATGGGGGTTAACAGCGAAGGACAATCACTTCCAATATGGCCGACAGAATTAGTTCGACATTGATGCAAAAGCACAGAGCATTAACGCGCCATGGAAAGCCCGCAGTAAACAGGAACTCGGAAATTGATTTCTAATCTTGGAAAAAAAGCAACATTTGCCAGTGTGGAGTGCTCCTGAAAAACAACAATTAAAAGAGCCGATGCGACTCCACTCGTAACCGGCTTTTGTTAAATGAAAGCGCGTTCGTATTAACTTTATTTTTAGTTATCCAAAAAAACAACTCAATTTCAAATCATCACAAACAAAAAGGACGTTAAGAAGCCCACCACTTTTATGTTTGGATCCTTCAGAACCGTCAGACAGAGAAGAAGCGGAGTGGGGCGAAGTCTAACACGGACATTGCAGGGAAAATAAAGTCTATACCTGACAACTTTCTTTACATAATTTAAATGGAGTTTGCACAGTGAGACGTGTCCACTTATGTCTCATATTGATTTGACCCTGCATCTATGAACTGCTGGTTCTTTCAGCACAGTTTGTTCAGACGCCATAAGCACATCACCCTTGCTCTCAGAATCTTCTTTACCGTCGAAGACGAGACAAGGACAATGACTGCTTTAACGTCTGTACACCCTGTTAGAATACAAGTGCATCGCATAGATGCATCCACCTCCCTAAGCCAATATACATCCTGAAGCCTTACAGCAACCAGACAATTAAAGAGGGGGTATTATGCTTTTTTCAATCACATAGCACCAGTCTATAGCATACTACAATGATGACGTAACCTTCTGTTGGTCTGTATATGCAGTAAATTAAAATAACTGATTTGAATAAAATTGCTCTCTCAAAATGGCTGTACTGAACATCTTGAAATAGGCCTCTGTCTCTTTAAGAAGCTTTCCGACACGCCCCCTTCAGCACACTGCTGTAGGCATCTAAACAACACTACTGTGCGGGGAGGGGGCTCTGCTGAGCTGAGGAGCAGTGGTTGGTGGCTTGGCTGGTGACGAAAGGTCCAGAGGCGTCTCCAGGAGGTGGGGGCGTTCCTAGGAAGACTGAGGCATAGCTACTTTAAATACATGTTTTAATACGTATAAGTATGGATGCCATTTTTGTAAACATTGTTTTAAAAAATATATATCATTAACAAACCAAAGTGTAGCTTTTGAGAAGCTAACACCAAATTTAAATCAGTGGTATAACACTGTTTTAAAGCAGAACTAAGTAACTCATGCTCCTAGAGGCCATAAGCGCCACTGTAGGTGTCGTAGTATGTTTTTTACTCATTAATTGTCCATGAGAGTAAATACTACGCTGACAGAAAAGACAAAGGGAGAGAGGGATATTGTACATCCAATTACACAATGGAGATCTTTTTTTTTTCACTCAAACTTGGCTGTAAATACTGTTTAAGTGGCGCTAGCCCGCAGTTAGCTTTGCCCGTTAGCCTCTTAGCTTCTTCTTCGTGATTCCATTAGTGTGTATTGGTGGCTCCGACCTGGTGCAGGGAAAGTTACAGTTGTGGTTTTCTGGCCAGAGACACCAGAGGGAGATGAAAGACCCCCCAAATCATCCCATTAACACTTGTATTACCTCCAGAGGGACTACGAACAGGATTTATTATGGTATCAAGTACTAAGTAACAAGTTACTTAGTACTGGTTTAATTTGGTGTCATTAAAATCCCCACTTTCCGACATAGAGAACGCATGAGCACAAACCGACAGTACTTGAAGACATCCGCTATTACAAGTAAACAAAGTTAGGGTCTCATTGAGCATTTGACCCTGTGCTGTTCTGTAGGTGGAGGAAGTGTTTTGCCAAAAAGGACATGATGATCGGTCGGCGCTGGATTTAAACCGCCGACCCTCGGATCCGTGGATAAAATGCTCCGACTGCTGAGCCACTGTCGCCCCTGTTGTATCTGAAAGAGTCATTTTCTGGAGGTCAGGCTCCATAATACACGTCACGTTGCCCTTATGGTACGTATCTTTAGTATTTTATGATTTTGTGTCTTATAAATGTCCCCAGTGAATCATCGCTTGAAATGAGACACTTCAATTGTCAGAGTGCGCGCAATATAAATCAATAAAAGGAATGGAAAGCTAATAGCTGCAAACCAAGACTTGAAAAAGGAGAGAAGTGGAGACATTTTGACCTTGTGGAAAATATCACGGCGCGTCTTTCTATTTCAAACCCAGGTCTATTCATCCACAGTGTTAATTAAAATTCATATGAGCAGACGTGCCATTAAGGTCGGGCAGAGAAAAAAAGGACTTGCAAACAGAAGAGGTACCTTTAAACGCTTTTCTCTTCTTAAAATAACATCAGGTACATTAAAATAGATACATTTTAAAGATTTTTAAAAAGCGGATACTATTTACATCCTTAAAGGGGGGTATTATGTAAAATCGACTTTTTCAAGCTTTATATCATGTTATTATGTCATTCCCTCATTAAACACATGCCTGGAGTGTTGCCTTGGCTCATTCACATATTTTTGAGTAATCAGTAAAAACTTAGACGGCAGCCATTTTAGGTGTAGCTATGCCTCAGTCCTCCTAGGAACGCCCCCACCTCCTGGAGACGCCTCTGGACCTTTCGTCACCAGCCAAGCCACCAACCACTGCTCCTCAGCTCAGCAGAGCCCCCTCCCCGCACAATAGTGTTGTTTAGATGCCACAGCAGTGTGCTAAAGGGGGCGTGTTGGAAAGCTTCTTAAAGAGACAGAGGTCTATTTCAAGACGTTCATCCATCCATCCATCCATTTTCTTCCGCTTTATCTGGGGCCGGGTCGCGGAGGCAGCAGTCTCAGCAGAGATGCCCAGACTTCCCGATCCACGCACACCTCCTCCAGCTGTTCTGGGGGACCCCGAGGCGACACCAGGCCAGCTCGGAGACATAGTCCCACCAGCGTGTCCTGGGCCTTCCACGAGGCCTCCTCCCAATAGGACATGCCTGGAACACCTCCCGAGGGAGGCGACCAGGAGGCATCCGGAACAGATGCCCTAGCCACCTCAGCTGGCTCCTTTCGACGTGAAGGAGCAGCGACTCCACTCCGAGCTCCTCCCGGGTAACTGAGCTCCTCACCCGATCTCGGAGGGTGCGCCCAGCCACCCTGCGAAGGAAACTCATTTCGGCCGCTTGTATCCGCGATCTTGTCCTTTCGGTCATTACCCAGATCTCATGACCATATGTGAGGGTGGGAACGTAGATCGATCGGTAAATCGAGAGCTTTGCCCCCTGACTCAGCTCCCTCTTCACCACAACAGTCCGATACAGCGACCGCATCACTGCTGACGCTGCACCGATCCGTCTATCGATCTCACGCTCCATCCGTCCTCACTCGTGAACACGTTCAGTACAGCCATTTTGAGAGAGCAATTTTATTCAAGGCAGTTATTTTAATTTACTGCATATACAGACCAACAGAAGGTTACATCATCATTGTAGTATGCTATAGACTGGTGCTATGTGACTGAAAAAAGCATAATACCCCCTCTTTAAATGATTTAAAACAAAAACGAATTGCAAACTTGCTTCTGAAAGTTGTTGAAATCATAAAATAAAATATGTACTTCAATGTTTACAGATATAATTACTCTTCGGAGCTGTTTTATAACTTTTTGACTTTTTTGTAGGCGATTGCCCTGAAGCACGCGGGAGTGGTGGCAGCAGCGTGATGGTGGCGGTAGTTTTTAGGTTGTTTTAACAGTTGAAATTGTAGCAGCTGCAAATATATTTTTGTTCTCTCTGAAATGCAGGTGAGGGTTATCGTGAGCAAAATTGTCTTGTAAAATCAACTGTGTTGTATCTTCATGAAAACGAGGTGCTGCCGTTTTTCCCTGTAACAAATTTGAAATTTCACCCATCATCGGTCCAGTATGTGCCTCGGGCGAACCTGTCAGGAGCGACTACAGTGCAGATCCTCATGCGCCATAAGGAAAGCGCACAGACACACATGGAATCAGGAACTTATTGTTATGTGGTGAAAGGTCTAACCACTCAGCCATTGTGCCATTTCACAACTATTTCTGAATTAGCAGAAGTAGTAGCAGTTGTGTTATGTAGTAGTAGTACTCAGTGTTGGGGGTAGTAGTGTGTTACAATACTGAGATTATTTACTTCGTTATCATCATTGCAATATCCTGAGTAAGTACAAACTGCTCAGTTTTGACAATCTAATTTTATACAATAATCTAAGAACTATATTCAAAATCACTAATAATACAGCTCCACCGCCACTGAGGAACTTTGTCAGACTTTGTTCTGAGCAAAATACTAGAGCCACTCCACTACCACTCGGTCCACTGCAAATAAAAACTGTGTAATCCCAAAAAGATCCTCGGCCATTGCACAATGTACCTTCTCATTTCGCTCCATTAAACAGTGGAATGAGCTTCCAGACAGTCTGTAGATCTTAATAGTTTTAATCGAAATTTGATAAAGTATATTTTAGATCATCAATCGTGTCAGCATTGATGAACGTAAAAAAAGCATATTATGTATTTTATATAGTGATGTGATTGTAGATTAGATTTATAGATTATATTTGTAATGTTTGTGTACTCACCTGTCCAGGGACTGCAGATGGAAAATAGCTACTTCGCTAAATCTGGTACAAATCATCTCTTCTTTTGTAAAGACTAATGGTTGTGTACACTGTCCCTGTTTCAATAAACAAGAAACTAACTAACTATGTAATGTAATGTGCGACCTCGGCGGCCTCAGAGCAGGCTCTGGTTCCTGGGCAGAAGACAGGAGACCTCAGCTGAACAACTTTTCATCATCAGAGGTCTTAGTGAGCGCATTTACTTATTCTGCCTGTAATCTGAGTTTTACACAGTCTGGCTTAAAGGGACTATACAGAGTTTAAAAATGTTAAAATTATATATTTTCCTCCCCTGCATATTCCAGCAATGTCCTAATGTGTAGAATGAGCCCAGACCTGTTCACCACAACTGCCTCTAATATCCTGCACTGTCACTCAAAAAGGTGTTCATTCGGGTCCAAAGTGCCGTCATGCACGAGCTTAATATAGAAACTGCAGTTACGCATAAGACCTGAGGTGGCAGTAGTGAGTATAAAAACGACCAACTTTCATCTAGCCCCTTTTAAGGTTTTCTTTAGGAGTTAATTACCACATTTGTTGACAAACTCACCGCAAATATTGACTATCGCAACTGTTGACTATTGCTGTAGTTTGTCAGAATAAATACATAACTAAAGCAGCTTAATCACGCTGAATTTTATGTATTTACTGAGACCAAGCTTTTGTTTAGCTTGATTTCAGCTAAACAATAGCTTGTTTATCTTGTACCCCGGCTCAGTTTGTGAAATAGAGCTTTCAGCGTCAGAGAACATAATCAGCAACTAGAGGCTACAAAGATTTTGTTATTGGTAACGCCAGTTTCTTACGCAATACTTTCATAATGAAGTAGCAGAGTAAGGTAACAAGTTTCCAAAGGAGTAACAAGAAACATAACAAACAACATTTAAAAGTAACTCTACCCAACTCTGGTAGTAATAGCAGTATCATCAGCAGCAGCAGTCATAATAATAGTGCAACTAATCAACTGTAACTATAATCATATCTATGTGTGATATTAGAGCCGCTGTGTGGAGGCTCACGGAGGTCTAACCAGCTGCAGCTAAAGGACAGACACCACACCCACCGCAGCCTCAGTCTGTCAGGTGACGCCCCGAGCTCCCGGCGCCTTCATCCGCTAAATTAAACCTCTCCTCCCCTTCACATGTGCAGAGAGGCGCTGTCAAGCACCGTGAAAAACGCTGCCTTTGTGTGTCGGAAGAAAAAGAGATCGCACAAAGTCATATCTCGCAGTGGTTTTCCTTTCTGTTATTTTTGTTTTCTTCTATATTGTTTGTAAAATGTGAAAGGCTAGACATTGACTATTGACTATTGAGATTATAAAGGTTTAAAAGTTCTTAACCTGTCATCTGCACTTGGTGGTTAAAGTGTTAAAGACTTCATGCCACTCATCCAAGAAAGCTGAATATACAGATGCAGTCCAGTCATTTATTTTAAAATGTATCTACAGAAAAGGTATAGAATCACTAGCTGAGTCTTCAAATGACTAGTATGTAGTTGTGTTCATCGTAATTTCAGCTTATTTGGCTTATTCAATGCTTATTCAATGCAAGTTCAAGTCTGATTGGGTCGTGGCTTGTTATCCCAGGGTAATGGTGGGTCCCGATGTCATACCAGTTGAGAACCACTGATTTAGTCCATCCTGCCTTTTGAATACTTATTCAACAAAACCAAGGCTTCTTTCACATACAGTTTCTCTCAAACCATCCTCTTTGTTTTTATTATTTCTGCACCTCACTTTCATTAAATACTGTTTAAGTGGCGCTAGCCCATGCTTTGCCCGTTAGCCTGTTAGCTTCTTCTTCGTGATTCCATTAGTGTGTATTGGTGGCTCCGACCCGTTGCAAGTTACAATTGTGGTTTTCTGGCCAGAGACACCAGAGGGAGATGAAAGACCCCCCAATCATCCCATTAACACTTGTATTACCTCCAGAGGGACTACGGAAAGGATTTATTAAGGTAAAGGTGTCATTAAAATCCCCACTTTCCGACATAAAGAATGCATGAGCACAAACCGACAGGGGACAATGAAGTCACATCTCGGCAAAACAAGCCCCCCCAGTCCACATGAACGCAGCATTAGAGGCCCATTTAAATTCTTCCTCCAAGTCAAGTCAACAGTATTTGAAGACATCCACTATTTAAAGTAAACAAACTTAGGCTCTCATTGAGCATTTGACCCTGTGCTGTTATGTAGTTGGAGGAATTGTTTTGCCAAAGGACATGATGATCGGTCAGCGCTGGATTTAAACCGCCGACCCTCGGGTCCGTGAACAAATGCTCCGACCGCTGAGCCACTGTCGCCCCTGTTGTATGTGAAATAGTCATTTTCTGGAGGTCAGGCTCCATAATGCACGTCACATTGGTGACTTTAAAAAACAGATTGAACTGCGTCTAGAGCTTTCTCTGCTGTGGTGGTACATCCTCATGTGCAGTACCTGCTTACTTTCTCTGATATAATGTTTTTTTGCTCTATTCTCCTTTCAAACCAAACCACAATGTTCTGTTTGTAACTGGAGTTTTATCTTTCACATGCACTCAGGTCTATATCTCAAATTCCCCCAGATTCTGGGTTTAATGGCATTTTATCCTGTACTTTTACACTGTTCCCTTTCTTTTTACGGGCGTACTGACTGTGGTCCAGTTAGCGGAGTCCCCGAAGCCCAGTGCAATTGTCCTGTTACTGTCCACTCATGCACTGCTCAAATGGGCACCGGCACACAAGGGCACAGAGGGCCTCATCGTGCACATATGAAAGACTGTGTGAACCGCCATGAGAGAAAGCGCCTAGACTATAGGGATTAGGTTAATCTCATATTTTTTGTCAATGTGATATACTCAGCTACCATCACTGCTCTTATTCTTGAGGATCTGGGCTTTACTTGAGTAATCTTTTCTTTTCTTTTATGCCATTATTTGAATGGTAAATAATACTTTTTACTCCAACACTTTTCTTAAAAGGCTCCAATGTAAAAAAAA
This sequence comes from Neogobius melanostomus, assembly GCA_007210695.1. Classification (NCBI taxonomy): domain Eukaryota; kingdom Metazoa; phylum Chordata; class Actinopteri; order Gobiiformes; family Gobiidae; genus Neogobius; species Neogobius melanostomus. The sequence goes on along the minus strand of VHKM01000079.1, from coordinate 889,078 downwards.
AAAAAAAAAAAGCATATATTGTCCCATTTAATAACCTTTTGATGAACGCTCCAGAAGAGTATGTAGAAGTGCGGAGATGTAATGTCAATGCCACTGACTCATGAGTCATGACAAGAAGACGATTTGTCCCTGTCATATTGCCTTCATGTTTCAGAAGCCACACATTATTCGTGAGACTTATTTAAACTGGCTTGCAATTTCTTCTTTGAACACATCAGTATTTTCCACAGCAAATGTTTCGGATAGTCATTTGGATATAACTTCAAACAAATCTCGATCCCAATGTCATACTTTGTTGGTTAGAAATTCCTCATATTCTCCTTATTGATCCTGGTTCATCAAGCGCTCTGTTCCTAAGCCCCTCCCCCTCGCCCCCCTTGACGACAAACCTCCGTAGCGTACCACTGGCACAAGTTCGTACTAGTCTCAAGAGAGGCCTGGTGTGTGTTGTGGTGTAGTCGTAAAGCTTTGGCGGATGTTTTTGCGTTAAGATTGCACGGTAGCTAAAGCGCTCCCTGGTCACTTAGGGCCGCAGGTGGAGCTCAGAGGTTTGATCTACTGCCGCAGCACAAAGAATAGTCACCGGGGAAGATTAAAAGATTACTCAATGAGATGCAAGTGGCTCAAAACACATTAGGGAACAACATTGTAACATGTTTAAAAGCTCTATATCAATGGTTCCCAAAGTGGGGTCCGGGGCCCCCTGGGGGCCTCAGAGGCACAACACAGGGGCCCCAAAGCTTGTCTGCAATACAAGTACAATGAAAAAAATTAATTTTGAAAGGAAAAATACATTTATCTGGACGAATGCCCCAGTTTAAACCAGTATTTAGCCTACTGTCAATGCTAGATGTTTTATGCTAGATGATGTTAGACTTTTTTTGGTCATTTTGAATGGAGTAAATTATTATGATTTGGGGGGGCCCCGAGAGATTTTCTGATCAATAAGGGGGCCGCGATGTCCCAGACTTTGGGAATGGCTGCTCTATATAGTCGATCTTGCATAAAGTTCATACAGCCAGATTCACACACAGGTTATTCTCATAAAATTTCCCATATTTCCCATAAAAACTGTACTTAAATAACGGAGGATGCTAACATTACTGCTAACGTTAGCTTCATGCTAACGCTAGCTTAAGTACCGGTTTTTCACTTGTACTGGACAATTTCCTGTAAAAAAAAACATCCATATGGACCTAAAAAGATGTTCCATGAGATATAATTTACCAGTCAAACGTTTGGGGTCACCCAGCCCAGTTCTGTAGCTTTTCTAATCAGCACAACAGTTTTCAGCAGAGCTAGCATAATTGCACAAGGTTTTTCTAATCATCAATTACCCTTTAACACGATTAGTTAACACATTGTACCATTAGAAAACTGGAGCGATAGTTGCTACTAGAAATGCGTCTCTTTAAACCTATGTTAGCCTGGTCGTACCATACCCTTGTACTCATTTCGTACAGAGGGTCCGGATCTTCACAATTGAGCTCCGTTTTCAGGTGGGAGGGGTGAACTCCTTTTAAAGTTTGAAACGATTGGATCTGATTTTCGCTCGCGTTTGGTCGTGACGTAGGCGCCCGAGTGAGTGAAGCAGCTATCATAACTCTTTTCCAAAAAATTTTATTTCTGGATACTGTATTTGGGAGCCGAGCCAGAACCGATTGAAGAGCTTCCATTACTTTTGTATCCGCCGCCATTGCAAAACTACAACCGGCAAATCTGGTGCAAATGCTTGACGTCACCCACAACACCCGCCTCCCCCGCTCACTGAATGGTAGGTTGAGATCAATTGAGATCAGGCCCAGACGTATCATCTGTATCACCTTATTCCGCCCTACCCACTTCTGCCTCTTTTTGCCACGGATCGGCAGTGGAGAACGAGGGAAAATGTTTGCTGCTAAAATATGATGTACAGTAGATGTGAAATGTGCGAAATGTCATGTTGATGTTCATTTGTACCAACAAATCAACACTGCACGGTTTCTGGGCGGACTGAAAACGGCTTTGTGTCCGTGTAGTAACTGATTTTCTCTTTGCGTCTGTGGTTCTTTGTAAAATAATACGAGAGAATGGGCGGGCGCAATGAATAGCAGCATCCACGGAAACTTCCGGAATAAGGTGAATCCCAATGAGACAAGAGTGAGTCAGAATTCTATGGAAATATCCCTCTATAAGTGTCACGAAGAAAGATAAAATCACTTTTTTCCCCCCACTTTTCTTCATTAAAATAGCAATTCACAGAAATAAAAATCAGGATTAATACTTACCCCAGAAAATATCCATCAAGTCATAAGGATTCAAACCATTGCTTTAAGAAAAGAAAAAAAAAAGACAACTTTTATTGGGGTCGTTCACTGTACTAAAATTCAAGTAACAAAATCAAGTATTTTGACCACCTCTGCAGCTTGTCTATCATTTGACTTAAAACGCTTAAGGACAAATAATATAAAAAATATAGCCTGAATAGCGCTTTAGAGCTTAAAAAGGCAGTACTTGCTGATTACTGTGACGAGTCTATTTAACAGATTTACTTCCACTGCTCGTCCTGCGCGCTCCATTTACTCAAAATGTTCGGAACAAATTAAAGATAATATGCGTCTATGAACGCTTTAAATAGCCCCTTAATAAATGCCATGTTCTCTGATGACAGATCGGGGGCAGGGCTGATTTTGTGGAGCGTTTCTGCAAGTCTGGCTCCAAAAAAGTGATCTACATTTAGCCGCACTGTGATGCCGTTGGACTAATTGGATGTTATATTTTTGATTTTAGCGGTGAGGGGCCCACAGAGCGGCTCGGTATGGGGTAAAAACCTGTCGCAGCAAGAACTCTGCCGCCTCTACCTTTCCCTGTAACCTCATGTCACCTTTTCAAATGCAAAAGAAAACAGAAGACAAGGACTGTATAGTAATCATCTTTGTGCATATTGTATGCTGTACTTTAAAAAATGTTGCTTCCTAATAAAAATACTACAATAATACTCCCTGGAGTTGTGTGTTTGAGTAAGCCATCATATTATGACATACCAGTGCTAAAAAATAAACGTGAGTAATACCAATAGGGCCTTAAAAGAAGACGGCAACATAAAATAGGTAATGTAACTTTTACAGCGAGTCCGTGAGCGCTGATTGGTGGAAAGTTTTCTTTATTACTCTTTTTAATACCAGCCAGGCATTAATGGCTTATCCTACGAGAGGTTTATTAAGTACATTAAGCTTGCAAATCAGTGTTTACAGTTTGGCGTATTAATTTTTCAGCATATTTAGCTTATCTCACTGGGAAAGTAAAAAAAGGCTAGAAAAACACACAGAAGGATAATGGAAATGAAAGGCGCCTATTACTAAAATGAAATGAAAATGAAACTAAAATGAGTTGTTGTGCATTTCATGACATTTTCAACGCTTTGGGGTTTCTTGTTCATTTACGCGTTCTTAGCCAATAAACTCCAGAATGCGTAGCCACTGGAGCTATTGGACCTGGACCAACCGCTGCAAAGATGTTAAGAACTAACCTTTGTTTCTTGTGATATAGAGTCTACTGTATCATGTACTGGTCAAAGTAGCCCAACATAAGTCCATTATCCATTCACTCTCAGGTCACACTTTGTGCTGTTATAATCTACTTTTGTATAGCCACAACTGCCCTCGACCAAAACAGACACTGTAACCATCAACAATCAAACTTTTCACACCAAGCTCTCTAAGTAACAGCAGTGTCAAATGAGTCTCATAGGAAGACACTAGGGCAAAGCTATAGGTCTAAAATTGCATTAAACTTTGACTAAAGTCGGAGGTGGTCAGCAGTGTTGCCACAGATTACTTGAAAAAGTAATATATTACTGATTACTCCTTTGAAAAGTAATGTAGTTACTTTACTGATGACTTGATTTTAAAAGTAACTAAGTTAGATTACAAGTTACTTTATTAGTTACATTCAGCTGCAGCCGGCAACATCTCCACCGTCACAACACACATTATGTCTCCCAAGATGCAAAAGAAATGTGTTTTTTCCAAAGGATAATAGTAACTCACAGTGATTTGGAAAAGTAACTTAACTGATTACTTGTTTGGAAATAGTAACGCGTTAGATTACTAGTTACTGAAAAAGTAATCTGATTACAGTAATCTGTTACTAAGTAATTAGTTACTGGCATCACTGGTGGTCAGTAACAAAGTAGATTTACTTTTTTTGTTTTTTGCGCAAACCAAGAAAGAGGAAGCCACTAAATTAAAATGTTAGTTGCGGCTCAATCTCGTTCCTAACCTTCCTAACATATTTGTAGCATCCCAATTCTCCACAGAGACAGGTTTATAGGCACGCTTCACAACTTGCAGCGTCACGGAAACTTTCACAGAAATGCCAGAAAACAAGCCTGCAAGTTCATGTTCAAGTGGAATGCTTTAGAATTAGATGAACAGTGTTTGTTTTATTATAACCACAAATATCTGAATTTACATTATTACTAAAGGAGGGCACAAAAAAAAATCAATCCACTACTGAAAAAAAACCAAACATATTTTGGGATAATTTCATTTGCGCTCATTGTTTGTACATTTTGAATAATTAGTTGTGTCTGAACTCATTCCAAACATAGAGCATTTCTAACATCCACATTCTTTACAGGGACAAGTGTACAAGCCCGTTTCCCAGTTTTCAGGGTCACTTTTTACAGGATCACTGTCGCAATATTGCTGAGAAGAATTTGCCTGCTAATTCTTCTTTGACTTCTATTATAAGGAAGGGAAGACTAAGGAGGGAAAGGAGAGAACACTATTTAATTCCACTACCTGGAAAATATCAGGTACAGGACCTTTTAAGTAAGTCTAGAGCAAATACTTAAAGAAACACGACCGGGCAACTTTAAACTGAATTAAGCTGTAGTATCTGCACTTTTACTCAAGTAACAAAATCAAGTACTTCGACCACCATTGACAAATAAACCATTAACCAAAAAGAGGACATGAATATAAACAAAACAACTGAAGCAGCCAATGCACAGCCAATCACAGCAGCAAATGCACACCAGATTGTTTTATGAAGTGTCATGCCCAAGGACCTACTGTATAGACAGTATCCAACATCGACTTGTGACCAGTATGACTACATCTTTCCTGAGTGAAAGTGTAGCCAGTGCTAAAGTTGACTTCAGTGTAGACCAACCCTTTTGTGCAGAGTCCTGTCGGCTGAATATGAACAGTGTGATCATATCAGTAACAGAGCTGCAGGCCCAGAGCCAGAACATGTCCTCCTCAGGGTCCGGACCACAACCTCATTCATCATCTCCCACAGCTCACACCTCGTACGCACACATCCACCACTTTCTAACACGCCTAATGAAAGCTCGAGCAGAAATTCAACCAGGAAGTATACATTTCCTCTTGACAATTCCTCTGCTCCCTCCAAAAGTCAAAAGTTTACTTGGGGCATTTTTTTCTACAATGAAAATTGGGAAAGTTCTTCCCAACTGTATTGCAGCAGTATGGACATAATATATTGATAGTCCTCTTGTGTTCACTCCTCCACATTTACATTAATACTGTAACAGAACCCAAGAGAGAATCCATGATGACAGTTCAGTCTCCTCCTACAGAGAATGTTGCAAAAAAGTACAAAACACAGTGCTCTCGGCCTGTCAATCAAAGCCCAAAGCTAAAACTTTTTAAGCTTTATGTCACGAAAACCCACCCCAGGGTTATCTCAAGGGGAATATCTAGCTTTAGAAATGCTAACTTTCTTTGAAACCAGGCTTTAAAGTTGTTTTTGAAATGTGTAAAGTTCCCATTGGTTTTCGCATTAAAGGAACAGACCACCATTTTTCTATACTGAGATACTTGAGCTTAGACGAGTTTATACGTGCCTGTCTGGTCTTTGTGCGTGTCCGTGGAAGAGCTTGGTCGCTTTTAACTTCACCCCGTTTGGACAATAGGAATATACTGGAAGAGGCCAAATGCCAACAACATCTTTGGTCGTTTTGCGCGACTGAGCACACGCACAAAGACCCGACAGGTACGTATCAACGAGTCGAAGCTCAGGATCTCAATTGTGAAAAGAGCCGGATCTTTCTTTCAGTCAATTTTACCCAGAACTTCCCCAAACAAACACAAGAATCAGCCCAACAATGGAGCAGGCGACACAAGAGAAAGCTTTTTGGACTAAAGTCAAAGCTAAAAGCACTAGAAATGATTTGTCAGACAGTTTCAGCCTCTTTTTATCAGTTGTGGCGCAAGATTTTATTCACAAACAAAACATTTCAAAGCATAAATATCAGTCCCATTGCAATTTTAGATTATTTAAGTAAAAAAAGAGTGTTTTTTATCGATCGCGTCTTACAGTGGATATTGTGAGTTATCTGGATTACGCTATTAAAGCAGTACTAAGTAACTTGTTTACCTTAATAAATCCTTTTTGTAGTCCCTCTGGGAGTAATACAAGTGTTAATGGGATGATTGGGGGGTCTTTCATCTCCCCCAGTGTCTCTGGCCAGAAAACCACAATTGCAGCTTTCCCTTCTCTGACCGGGAGGCACAATACACACTAATGCAATCACGAAGAAGAAGCTAACAGGCTAACGGGAAAGCTAAGTGCGGGCTAGCGCCACTTTAACAGTATTTACAGCCAAGTTTGAGTGACAAAAAATATCTCCATTGTGTAATTGGATTATGGCACGATGTACAATATCCCTCCCTCCCTTTGTCTTTTCTGTCAGCGTAGTATTTATTCTCACAGACAATTAATGAGTAAAAACAAACGCAACATGCTACGACACCTGCAGTGGTGCTTATGACCTCTAGGGGCATGAGTTATTTAGTTCTGCTTTAAAATGTTTTATTAAAAAGAGCCAGTCTTTTGAACGACTCTTTGAAATGAACGGATCCCAAAGACTCAGCTCCCAGTAAAAAAAAAAAATCACATCACTAGTCCTCACTCAGTGTGTGTTAAAACATGGAGCGGGAGGCATGGTGGTTTGGGTATGGTTTAGAAACAAATGGATTTCTTTCTCACTCTTGTTGTTTCTATTTCATCAACTGCATAAATTTAAAGAAAACTGGAAAAAAAAATTGGTGTTTTAAAATGTGGCCAATGTCATAACTAGCCTGATATATTAGTAAAATGGTGTAGGCCTAACATTTTAATAGTCAAATTACAATCAAAAGAGTGAATTCACAGTGAGTCATGTTGCCCGTACTGTAGACTCCTCTTTTCGCAGTGTGGAGGTGTTAGGGGAGGTCGTGGATGCTTGTAGCCCACCGAGGAGTCAGTCTGTCTGGGTATAAGATGAAATCCTGCACCTGTCCTCATTCATCAAGTCCTGGGCTCATATTAAACATATTAATTATGAGGAACCTTCAAACGAACAGCAGAGGACAAGCCCACACCCCCGACACATGACGCACCGCTCGACTCTTAACTCCCCGAGAGGCTGCAAACTCCCGCTTCAAGTCATTACCATAATTAGCATTCCCTAAACTACTGCTGCTGGAGCTCATCTGAACATCTGCTAACATGTTGTTTGTTTTGTACAATACGTTTACCTTTAGTCTTCACCTCAAGTGTGATGGATCTGGAAATGTTTTAATCAGGTTCATGGGCTTCAAAGATGGGCTTTTCACTCCGGTTTGCAAAGCATTTAAAGAGGGGTATTATGCTTTTTTCAATCACATAGCACCAGTCTATAGCATACTACAAGTATGACGTAACCTTCTGTTGGTCTGTATATGCAGTAAATTAAAATAACTGCCTTGAATAAAATTGCTCTCTCAAAATGGCTGTACTGAACGTCTTGAAATAGGCCTCTGTCTCTTTAAGAAGCTTTCCGACACGCCCCCTTCAGCACACTGCTGTGGCATCTAAACAACACTACTGTGCGGGGAGGGGGCTCTGCTGAGCTGAGGAGCAGTGGTTGGTGGCTTGGCTGGTGACGAAAGGTCCAGAGGCGTCTCCAGGAGGTGGGGCGTTCCTAGGAGGACTGAGGCATAGCTACACCTAAAATGGCTGCCGTCTAAGTTTTTACTGATTACTCAATAATATGTGAATGAGCCAAGGCAACACTCCAGGCATGTGTTTAATGAGGGAATGACATAATAACATGATATAAAGCTTGAAAAAGTCGATTTTACATAATACCCCCCTTTAAGCCCAGTGGATTTTTCATTGTAGAATAGATTATATACAGTGTTGGGGATGACGTGTTATGTGTTACAGAAATATATTACTTTTTTCACTAACTGAGGAATATAACATGTTACTTAAACAACATATGGTAATATGTTAGTCATTACAATTTAAGTAACTCAAGTTAAGAACCAAAAATACCAAAGTCCCTCAAATAAAATGCAGCACCAAATCAAGTTGGACACTGGTGAACAACATCTGCAGTTGCGCGTAGTTAATGTTAAAATAAAACACGAGAGAATGGAGAAAGAGAAGGAAAAGAAAATCTTTGACTGCACTTTTGCTCTGTGGCATTATTACTATTTCCAGTTCATAGTAACTCAAAAGTAGTGTAACTCAGCTATAGTTTTGAAACAGTGACATGTAATACAAACATATTACATTTTTTAAACTGCAACTACTTATATAGAATATGTTAACATTTCAAAGTAACTTGCCCAACACTGCTTATAGTATATCTTTAACTGAACTCTTGCTGTCCGTTTTTCTCACCTGACTACAAGAGTGAGAAGTGGGGTACTTGAGCAGTGGGTACTTGGGATCATTTTAGAGTAAAAAAAAGGTGAACTGGAATGCTAATTGAACATGATTTTCAAAGGAATTAGTAATAAAATGTATGCATTAGAGACTATATTGTGTTATTGGGGACCAAAAACATTCTCTTTTTGCTAATAAATATTACTTTTAATTGACCACTTTATAGGTAACCGTCAACACCATCGAGGTAGGGGTACACGGAGTACAAATAGAAGGTGCGCAAGACAAAAAGGTCAGGAACTACTGCTTTACTCAATCAATTCAGTCCAGGCGACGACAATGGAAAATCTTTAAAGGATCTGTATCATGCTATTTTAGCCATTCCAAAGTAAAGTATAGGCATTTATATGATATATTGTACCTCTATCACTATGGAGTACTCATTTTTGAGAGAAATATAAGTATTTTCTGGGGGTATTTTCCAAACCCGGAAGACAAGACGCTTCGATTCAGTTAACTCCGCCCCTCTCTCCGCTCATTCCACATTTACAGTATTATAAATATAAATATCGCTGCAAAAAGTGAAGTTACTTCACATAATGCAGTTATAAGGAGTTGACATGTGCAACACAGTTTCATAAATGGCTAACACACACGCTAACACACACGCTAACACGCGTTTTGATTGACTCACCGCTCAGCATGGCATCTCCATCGAGTTATGGGATCGCGTTGGTTATAAAAGTTAATCCACTTTGATTCTGGCCAAGGTTCACCAAGCATCCATCAGGTTGGTTGATATAGTAGCTAGCTTAATCCAGGAAAGAAATTCCAACTTCTGGCGAGTGCACTCTTCTTTAGGAAGGTTGAATAGTCCTGTTCCTCTCGTAGCCAAACGCAAACCCGTGACATTATCGTTGGGTAAGAAAAAAGAACAGGCGGTGTCCAGAGTATAGAGAGAGCTCAGTCTTCACAAACAACACTTCTGCTCGGATCCATGGATCCTCCGGCCGTGGGTGCGCTTGATTAGCCGCGTGGGACAGCACAGACGCGTCGGAGAGTTCCTTTTTTAAATATTTTAATTTATTTATTTATTTCTCTCTTACAACAACAAAAAGGAAAAAGCTGTTTTATAAATAAAAAGCAGGCCGTAAGGCATTACATTACAGACGTAGAGCACTTCCGTTCCTTTGTGACGACACAACTGAACAGCTCAGTCGTTTAGCAGGAGAGGGCGGAGCAGCTGCTCAGAGAGCAGGATTCAGGAGGATTACTTAGAACTGCGTGAATGAAGCCAAAAAAACGCTCTGGGGGTGTTTTTGATAAGGAAATAGCATAACAACATGGTTAAAAGCTCCAAAAAGTCGATTTTGGATGATATAGCTCCTTTAAGCCTGACCAAAACCAGAAATATAATGTCTAACTTCAGATAAAAAGGACAAACACTACTCTTTATTATCCTATGAACAAAGACACTAAAGGGTTTCTATTGTTCTGTTGTTTTGCATGTTTAGGGCTATTACAGTTTTGTTTTTGTGTAATATTCTACAAACCACTGTCGGCCCAGCTCCTTGACAACCCCAATGCAGCCCTTGAGTCAAAAAGACTGCCCCTTCTTGGTCCAGAAGGAGAAAAATAACATTTTCAGTGTTTCTGTGCTGTCGGTATTTCATGTACCTGTACAGTATTGTGTTGCTCGTACCATCACGCAAATGTGCTTAATTTGCCCCCAGCTTGGAACAAAATCAAAAAGTTGCGTTCAAGCAAAAGGCAGATGGGTTAACAATGTGGCTGTGTGTCAGTCTTTAAAAAGGTCAAACTCTTTGTCAGCAGCACTGTTGACGTAGGTTATTAGGAGCACCAATTATTGCTAGTTCACACAAGAGAGACCTATACTATAATTCCCACAAAGTTCCAAGCTAGACCCAAACCTTGGCTCCTTTCAATTAACGCATTGCACTATAATGATGTCCAAACACCGAAAGAACACACATGGATTTCAGGAGTCTATCAAAAGCACGTTTCATCTTGTGACCCAGACCTCGAGACCCCAATTAGCCACCGATGGTCAGCTAATGATCAACACTTTGTCAACTTTATGTGGGTGTTTTCAGAATTTATTTACAGCACAGTTAATCCGCATCCAGTTTTAAGGATGTAAACACTTGTCAAATCGTCCCTCCCTTGAGCTTGCCCTAAATTGGGCAGTCGGGTCCCGTAATCCTTTTCTTTTTAAGCATTTGGTAATAAGACAGAGACCGGCGCTGCATCCACCGAAGGGAGCGCGGGAGCAGACAGGATGAAAGTCCCCTAAATGACCGTCGCTGCTGCTTTTTCCGGACATCTCCCCTTTGTTTAATCAGCCATCAGCGGCTCCTCATCACTCCCCAGTCGGTCTGGTACTAACCACGAGAACAGGGACGGAACCAGCGGGAAAGCCAGCCGCCAATTAGAGGAACGCAGAGGAAGTGGAAGAAATATTATCGCACTTTATCTAGCACATCAAACCACATCTTTTCCAGTTAATGAGAAATCTCTGGAGCGCCTTCAGTTCCAAAAGGGAAATGACTCTTTTAAGATATCATGGTTTTGATTAAGCATTCAAAGGAATATAGAAGAGCATGTCAGTACTTAAAGCCACGCTGCGTATACCATTTTAGATAATACAAAGACCTGACTCTGAACTTTGCTGGGAGTGGGGCATCGTCTGGAGTTTGTGTTTATTTACTTTAACTGTAGCAAAAGATTAGGTTTAAGTATGTTACCTTCACTTCCAAAAGTGACATTTTGATAACCCAGTACAAATGGCTCAGTGTGTTTGTGACATAGCAAATAATAACCTATAATAAATGATCACAATAATAGGTTACACTTTATTTTACCTTGATACATTGATACAATCTTTGTATCTACGTCACTTTATCTGTGTCACTTTATCAACCACTTACACTATGACTGTAAACCTGCACTGCTAATACTGACATTTTTACGTTTATTTATTTTTTACTGTTTATACTGTTTGCCCCCTTAAAGGTTTGGTAGTCATTGTATATAAGATACCGCTATTTACTATTTAAAGGAACAGGCCACCATTTTTTCCATACTGAGATATGTTCTTACTGGAGCTTAGACGGGTTGATACGCACCTGTCTGGTCTTTGTGCCCGTGGAAGAGCTTGGTCATTTCTAACTTCACCCCCGTTTGGAGCTATAGGAATATGCTGGGAGAGGCCAAATGCTAACGACATCTTTCATCTTTTTGACTGAGCGCACGCACAAAGACCAGACAGGTACGCATCAACTCGTCTAAGCTCAGGTAAGAACATATCTCAGTATGTAAAACGGTGGCCTGTTCCTTTAATTGTTTGCACATTTCCTGTGTATCCTCCACACCCTGAGTGTTTCTGAGAGCTGAATGTAACAAGTGAATTTCTCCATTGTGAGCTCAATAATGACTGTCTTATCTTACCTAACCACATTTTGTACAATGTAATCTGCTTTGTAAACAAGTGTAATAACGTGTACCTATGTAGTACATACAGTACACAATGGAATAATGTGTATTAGTACTTTGGAGGTACTTAGATTTAGGGCTTAAGGTTAGTGTTTTATGTCTTATTATGTTATGTACCTCCAAACCACTATACATACAGTAATATCTTGTATCTGACTGTTACATAGCATGTTACAATACTACATTTGGCAGGTACAATGTATCTGCGGTAGTGTAATGCAAAATGAAAAATAGGGCAAGACAATTGATCAAAATGTAATCAAGACTTAAAATTGTCAGGTAAGAATTGTTTTTTTTGCGTTAAATGATAAGGGACAATATAGTCCCGTCTAAAACTCGACTAAACCAAGGCTAATTTAATTCCTTAGCAGAACTGAGCCAAATTATTAAAAAAAACATTGTTGAATTTTAAATGAAACAAAGACCTGCAGAGGTTGCATGGGAAATGTCAGACTCACGGCTGAAGCAGTGAATGAGTCTGGTCTCTGTTGCATCAACTACAGTCTAAGGGGCAGCATAGTAAACCAACCGGCGAAGGGTGGAGCGGTGTTGCAGTAAAAACCTGAGGATACATGGTGCTATTTGATAGCCTGACATTCCAGCCTTTTTGACTATATTTTAAATGTAAAGACAATGGGCTGGCCCGGCGAGCTATTTGCTCTTCTGCAATGATAATATTCGAACGGAGTTTAAGACACGAATCTCACTACTACAAATCTATTCTCAATGTGTTTTTGGACATGTAAAATTTACTGCAGAATGGAGCAAATTATCTGCTCTCCCACGTGCCTTATGACTCAACTACTGTACCTAAAGTAATTGGGTCAAAATGTTGTTCTGAAACTTTTGAAGTACCCTTAAAGCAAATAATGGGATTTCCAAGAACCACCAGCTCTAAAGCAGATACTATGTAACATGACTCATAATGGACTAAACCACGACTAAATTGATATCCCTGTGCATAAAACATCTCTAAGGTCAAAGCACACCGCACTCTGCAGACGACATGTCACTGTAACATGTGCGGCGAGAGGAAGGGCATCTGGAGTTTAAAACCGACCAAACAAGGTCTATACGCAGCAGGAGGTTAAACTTCTTCCGTTGCTGCTCTGGGGCGAGGAGAGTCCAGACAGAGACAAAGGGAGGAGCTGGCGTGGTGTGAAGTCCTGACAGCGCGGACAGGCACACTTAATTGATCTTCATTAGGTTAATTATGTTGCGATGCGGAGCGCGGATGAAAAACGGGTCACTCTCCTCTGCTCTCCCTCCTCCATTAAGTGTTTTCTTTTTTTTCTTCTTCCTGCTGACCTTCAAACTGCAGCGCGCCCGGGAAGTCACGCCACTGTTTAACTAAAGAGGCCTGTGCATAAATAATAATGTGGACAAACACCTGTGTCATCAAAGGCCAATGGGAGCAGTGTAGGACAACGCAGACCTGACTGCGGCAATTCATTCAGGGAGTTCGAGACGGAGATTAACGACAAAGTGAGAAGTGAGATCTGTGGTGTGATTGACGGCTAAAGCTACAGGCCTTGCTAGATATGATTGGTTATAAATACAAGGTAAAAATAATTTGTCATTTTTGTCACATTGCAAGCGTTTTAACAACATAAGACACACACAAGTCAATTTAAAAAGTCCAAAATCAAAATGGGATGTTTTCTTACAAAGAGCAAGTGGTCATTAAATATGTATTTTCCATTAGATGATCTTATTGAGGCGCCTGTATGCTGCAGCAGCACTGTGTGTCTAGTCTACTTATCGCTTAGTATTTAGCGCTCTATTCTCACAGCAAGAAGATCTTGTTTAATTCAAGACGCCATGGCCTCTTTCTATGTGGAATTTGCTTATTCTCCCCATGGCTTGGTTAGTCTAGTGGCAACCTGCAAATATGCACAATGCGCTAGCCCTATAGTCCAAGTTATTCCTGACCAAACCAAGCTCGGAATCTGGAGAGGGGTCCAATGGGCGCAGCCCTGCAGTCATCTCTCCTGACAAGGTTGTCCCAGAGGTCAAAAACGAAGGACAATTTTCCCTAAAGAGGCTTAAGTATAATTTAGCATTATGGAGGATCCCAGACACTCTGGACATGGACTTTTGACATCACTCGCAGAGGCTGCGACACAATCTAGCTTGGACAACCAGACTCTGAAACAGCTTCTGCCCTGGGGCTGTGAGGCTGATGAACTCTTGTTAGTCATTAAACTGGTGCAGTCTAAATGACCACTTTCCTTTTGTGCATTTAAGAAATTATATATTATGGATACTTATATGTGATACTTGGTTTGAGGGGGGATTATTCAGGGGGAATAAGTCAAATGTTTCACAGTACTGAAGGAGAATTTTCATCAAAGTACTTTATTTTTTTACTTTTACTTGAGTAATGATTAGGGTTTCTACTTTTCGCTTCTACTTGAGTAAGTGTATTTTAAAGTAATGTTACTCCAACTTGAGCAAATAGGTTGGCTTTAGCACCTAAACATACATAATGGCTAACTAATAGCTCACCAATTGTTTATTCAACAAAAAATGCAAAGATATCATGTCATTTAAGCATTTTAATTTGACTGTATCATTTTTTTTCTTTTTTTAATTCCCCAAATTTCCGAGCTAAAGGTCCCATTGAAAGTTTCTGGAAAATGTATCATGAATTTCCCGCCCTTTGCAACCCATACATTTGAACATCTTAAACCTTGTAGATGGGGCAACACAAGTGGCGAGTTAGGAGTATAGTGACACAGACCCTGATGCTTGATCGCAGGTTTCTGCCCTGTGGCCTCTTCCTCTTCTTAACATACCGACACCTTACTACAACACAGGCGAGGTTTCTGAAGTGTCTTGTGCCTGTGTTGGGGATAAAACTGTCTCCACTCGCTGAACATTCCCTCACTACATCCTCTGCCTCGGCCTGTTGTTACCCATCAGCCCGTGTCCAACACATGCAGAAACTCCACTCCCTGTCCAAGTGTGTGTGATCCGGCCTGTCCACCGCGGCGCACGGATGACTGCCCCGTCAGCACGGCCCCGCTCTGCCCTCGCATCTGAATAAACACCATCTGAATCCGCCGCCTATACTGCATAATATCACACCTATGAGACCTGCCACCCCCATGTCCCGGGACGCTGACCTCTGTCTCCCCCCCTGTCCTTTGCCGTCCCACCGGGGCGGGGGAGGCTGACTGACATCTCCCTGACAGGGTCTATCCCCCATTGATCCCCATCCGTGTCCCGCAGTAGCACCGTGAGGAGGGATGAGAGGGAAGGCAGTCAGACAGGAGCAGGGTAAACACGGGGTATCGAAGACGCCTGTCACTGAGAATGACGCGTCTCTGGGTTTTTTTGTTGTCGTCCCGTCAGAGCGGTACAGTTTCTTCCCTTCAAAATATGAGAGCTTCTTATTTGTCTTATTTGAAGCCACAGTTGAGGTGTATGCACTGTCTGCGGGCTGTCTGTGATAGTGAAATATTAAATAAGACTAACCTAAACATATTGCGCTGGATTGTAATAAAACAGTAATAGTGTTATGGATTCCCCAATGCATTACTGCTGCAGAAGTCAGCTGAAAAAAGAAGAAAATACTCCAAACCCGTGGCAAATCTTAATCCCCATTGACAGCCTGCTTACCTTTGCCTCTCAACCAACCCTCTCATTCATTTACAGTAAAGCCACATTGTTGCCCTTCCTCATGTTCATAAAGTGGGGAAGATTTCAAGATATTGAAGGGATATTTCAGGATTTTTGACATTGGACCTCATTTCCTAGTTATGCAGAGTGTTGTTGATGTCTGGAGATATTTTTTTCTTAAATTCATGCAGTTCTTATATTTGAAGAGTCTAGTGGCGCTAGGCTAGGGCAAGGCTAAAGCATTTCTATGGTATCAGTTAGCCTGCATTAAAAACAGTCTGACCCACTCCACAGTGCACCTGAGGTAAATCACTTATAACACCAGACTAACCATATAAATGTCTGTGTCGATAGAATAATTATAACAACTTTGCATTTAAAATAACTTATATTTGAGCAGCATCAGCTTCGTGGCTGTAAGCTAACGCAGCGGCGGATTGATCTGCGAGAAAATAGTCCCTCAAAATGCGGTAATTCATGTGATACAAGGTCAGTTATATTTCAAAAAATATTCTATTAAAGCAGTACTAAGTAACTCTTGCCCCTAGAGGCCATAAGTGCAACTGCAGGTGTCTTAGCAAGTTACGATTTTTTAACATATTAAATGTCTTGGAGAGTAAATACTACGCTGACAGAAAAGGTAAAGGGAGAGAGGGGTGTTGTACATCCAGTTATACAATGGAAATATTTTTTTTCACTCAAACTTGGCTGTAAATACTGTTTAAAGTGGCGCTATCGCGCAGTTAGCTTTGCCCGTTAGCCTGTTAGCTTCTTCTCCGTGATTACATTAGTGTGTATTGGTTGCTCCGCCCCGGTGGCAGTCATGGTTTTCTGGCCAGAGACACCAGGGGGAGATGAAAGACCCTCCAATCATCCCATTAACACTTGTATTACCCCAGAGGGACTATGGAAAGGATTTATTAAGGTAAACACGTTACTTAGTACTGCTTTAACACAGACATTTATATGGTTAGTCTGGCGTTATAAGTGATTTACCTCAGGTGCACTGTGGAGTGGTTCAGACTTTAATGCAGGGTTGCTGATACCATAGAAATGCGTTAGCCTAGCATTAGCCTAGCGCCACTAAGCTCTTCAAATATAAGAACTGCATGAATTTAAGAAAAACAATATCTCCAGACATCAACAACACTCTGGATAACTAGGAAATGAGGCCCAATGTCAAAAATCCTGAAATATCTCTTTAAAATGTTGATACAATTCTTTATGGAAAACGGTATACATTTGTGAATTGAGATCAAATAACAGAGTAAAGGATGTAAATACTTAAAACTAAACCAGAGATTTGCTTTTCTATAATTAGTTTTTGCAGTGGGGGTCCTGGATTGTTCACTTGGTAATTTTGGGGGTTCCGGGCTAACCCAGGTCAACCTCCTCTCCAAAGCAGCAGTAAATCATTGCCACCTTTAGCGAAGGTCTAGGGTTTGATTTCAGAACCAAATGTTTTTCTCCTACTTGAGAAAAACATTGGTTGTGAGAAAAGCATAATTCTGACATTAAGGAAATCAACCAAATTTTGATTAATTTGAACTTATAACGTATGTTTAGTTCATCTAATTTGTATGGAGTTATGTTTGGAAATGTAACTTTGTACGTTTTGTGTGTCCGATTAACAACAGCAATAAAACATAAATGAGACTTTTATGCTTCGAGTAATGATTTGAGTCTCTACTTTTTGCTTCTACTTATGTAAATATATTTGAAAGTTACTCCAACTTGAGTAATTATGTTGGCTATGATATCCACCTATGGCGGAAACCGAGAATGTAGATATTTCAGATTCATTTAGCACCTCTGTTCTAATTGTGATAATTCATTCTAATTGTAAATTCTCCTTCACTCCCCTGGGTTTATGCTAAAAGCTTCACATAGGCTCCATTGTTTGACACATTATTTTTCAGTTTATTTCTTCAGCAAAGTTTCAAAACTGATTAGCACATCACCAATGTGAATGTGCCTTCACACCTGCAGTGCGCTGCGTGTTATGCTAAAATAATCAATTCAGCCACAGCTCCTAATGTATACCTCGTGACTTTTTTATGCCTGAGAATTCGTCAAACCCATCTGTATGCGTTGGCTTGTCAAACCTAATTAGCTTTAGCTTTGAAAGCATTAATTGCATACTCTGTTGCAGGCGGGGGCTCGATGCAAATGCCTTCCCTATATATTCAACATAGCTCTATATAAAACAGATTAAAGTTACAAAGATGCATTTTATTTCATTTGGAAATGTGCAAATGAACTCGGAAACCACAACGCAATTACCTCCACGCAAACAAGCGAGCACCTTCATAAGCTAAGATATATTTTGCTCACTTAACTTGCACTGATGGAATTACGCACATCGCATTGGTGTTTGTGGGGGGGAAAAAGAGCGAAGTTTTCACCAAGTCCCGCACAGCAACATAATTAAAACTATTCCCTCTAGTGTGAACATTTTGCGCGCGGTGCATTTAGTGCAATAATAGCAGATAATTTGGAGAAAGCATCAGCTAAATCCCCAGCACTCGGCTCCGGGGACGCTCGCTCAGGCTCTAATTCTCTGCCCGCATTCATGAGCACACTCTGGCTCTATGTTGCACAAATCCCCGTGATAGTATCAAATCATCAAACGCGACATGCGGATTGGCCTTTTAACCACAGTTTTAGAGTTGAGTCATCTACTGTACTTTAGCCTGACAACATTTTTTAGAGTCAAGAGTATAACAGGAATTAAAAATGTGCTTTCTAACCGGCTCTGGGCTGTGTTATAAATAGGAGGGGAAAAAGCCCACTGCTTTGTCAATGGGCCATTTATCGTTTTGTTATGAAATATTCACATTACAAAACTGTATGATTTATGGCTTCACACATGCACTGCCTGGCCAAAGACAAAGTTGCCACCTGGCTCTAGGGTTGCTGCAGTTGTTCAAGTTCAGCAACATGAGGTCATCTGGCTACCATGTACTGAGGACATATTCCAAGGTGACAATGCCAGGATTCTTGATGGAGTGGTACAGGGAGCATGAGACATTATTTTCACACGTAGACTGGCCACGAAAGAGAGCAGACATTAAACCCAATGACAATCTTAAGTATGCGCTGGAGAAGGCTTTGTGCAGTGGTTACACTCTCCCTTCATCTTACTGAGTGATTAAAGCAGAATTAAGTAACTCATGCCCCTAGAGGCCATGCGCACCACTGAAGGTGTCGTAACACGTTGCGTTTTTTATCTCATTAATTGTCCGTGAGAGTAAATACTACGCTGACAGAAAAGACAAAGGGAGAGAGGGATATTGTACATCCAATTACACAATGAAGATATTTTTTTTTCACTCAAACTTTGCTGTAAATACTGTCTAAGTGGTGCTAGCCCGCAGTTAGCTTTGCCCGTTAGCCTGTTAGCTTCTTCTTCGTGATTCCATTAGTGTGTATTGGTGAGTCCGACCCGGTGCAGGGAAAGTTGCAATTGTGGTTTTCTGGCCAGAGACACCAGGGGGAGATGAAAGACCCCCCAATCATCCCATTAACACTATTACCAGTACACTCTCAATTATGGACTGATAAGCCCTTGTCAGTATGTGGTCACTGACAGTACACAATTCTATAGGAGTACACAATAAACCCAACACCCTATTGTACAATTATTATAGCTATCTGCTAATTTGCCCTATTGTCCCGTACCCACACTCAAACACACTCTTATTCAAAAAACATACACACACACTGGAGATAAGGCGGCTGAAGTGTGTTGGACAAAATGAAAGTATGCATCCGTCAGAGCTGGATTCGAACAATGATCTTTGGATTCATGGATTCCCCAATCACTGATCTATGTCACTGTAAGAAGACGTAAGGTTATAGCACCAGCTTGAAGATTGGACTTTCTCCAGCTCATACTTCTTTGCTTGTTTTTTTTCTGGACATAATCAACCTTTTTAGCATTCATCTTGGTGCAGCTACACTTTAAGTCTCAACAACAGCTACACTTTAAGTCTCCCCTTCACTTGTTTCTTTCACAGTGACAGCTCACGTCAGCCAGAGAGCAGAGGTCAGGACAGTCTGAAACATCAGCTGTTTGTCTTGACCTGATCCACTGTCACTCAAATTGTGCTCAACAGACAATACCACAGTTCGACTATTTTTAATCGCAAGGAACGCTCCACAACAATAGGTGTTGTTCATGTGACATCCCCGCATTCAAAACAGTCTATAGTTCACAATCAAGGTGGTAAACTATAATGCAGATTTGTTCGATCTGGTAGATGGTGAATATATCTCTAATGGCTGAACATATCCACATGAAACAAAACTGTCTCAAAGTTCAACATCTTCTCTATCAGCACATATGAAATACGGTCCAATAATTTTCTCATAAAGGTTCTAAAAGCAGCGATAATATTGAATAATATGTGTGTGATGTTTGTCAATTGAAAGGACTTCCAACCAAAAGATTTATACGACAGGTTTGGGGGTCCAATAACTACCAAATAATGATAAGGCTAAACATTTGTAGATTTTCTGTTTGGAAATCTATTTGTCTTTCCCTATAGAGATGTATTAGTCCCTGTCCTTCATCTGTGATCATAATAGGGCTGGGCATCTAATAAAATTTTAATCTAATCGCAATTTTAATAAAGGTCAGTCTCAATAATCACGTGATGCGTTTTAATCGACAGAAGAATTGGCCATTGTTGCATTCTGGGAAAGAAAATCCGGGCGCTGTGATAGTGCAGTGCCTGTCAGGTCAAGCCCAGGGAATACTCAGGCCAAAGTAACAGGAAGCGTACGTGACAAATCAGCTACAACGTCGTGCTAACCCGTGTAATGGGCAAACCAGAAACACACGAGGAGCTGTCAGAGGATCAGGTCGTGCGCACACGGATGAAAAGTTTACCTTCGAAGAGGAAACTATCGATCGATATTTGGACCATGTGTGTTATTTTGAGGCTGCAGCCGGGGATTAGCTGGACTTCTAACAGTGAATTGTAAGTTTGATCATCCTTTATACTTATTTATGCGCTGTTTACTAGTATTACTTTACGTACATTAAGTTGTGCTACACTCCATGAAGTTGTGGCTTTGTGAGGCTCTGCATAAACCATGCGCTAACTTTCACGGTCTGCTTCTGATACTCTTAAAACATTCCACTTTTGTGTATCTGCTTTGTTGATGTTTGTGTGTTACGTGGTGCAAGGGCAGGAGAAGTGACATAGGGATGTTGTTCTGTGAGGCTTAGAAGTGTGGAGCTTGCTTTTGATGCTACGTGACAGCGTTACAGTAGCTGTAGATTTCAGTCCGGCCGCAGCATCTGTTTACCTGTCAGCCTAGGAAAGGTCATATTTATTGTTTTATCATTAAAACAAAAAATATCGAATCGAAAAATCGAGACCGATCCATATAGGGAAAATAATCGTGATTATTTTAATTCCAAAATCGCCCAGCCCTAGATCATAACTTTTCTAAACGTATAAAGCTAACATGGTAATAACATGTACTGCCTATGCTGTCGCTCCAACTCACACAATGATAATATGCACAAACTGGTGCACTTAACTTTCTTATGATCACTTAATGCATCTTACCGCAGAATTATTATTCATTTATGTAAGTATTGGCATCAAGAAATCACAAAGATAGATAGATAGATAGATAGATAGATAGATAGATAGATAGATAGATAGATAGATAGATAGATAGATAGATAGATAGATAGATAGATAGATAGATAGATAGATAGATAGATAGATAGATAGATAGATAGGCAGGCAGACAGA
This sequence comes from Neogobius melanostomus, assembly GCA_007210695.1. Lineage (NCBI taxonomy): Eukaryota > Metazoa > Chordata > Actinopteri > Gobiiformes > Gobiidae > Neogobius > Neogobius melanostomus. The sequence goes on along the minus strand of VHKM01000079.1, from coordinate 867,521 downwards.
TGCTATACAAATAAAGTCCTTCACCATCTACAGTATTCACAAAATATTTTCTCACATCACTCCATTGCTTTCCAATCAGCATAGCGCAACATATTTTCCCACAAAATGTCTCAAAAGCAACAAAACAACTGCCCCGAACCACGAATATTGATAAGAGCACAGTCCGGAGATATTTTTGAAGCGTGAACGGCAATATCCGTGGTATGGATTGGTACGTACCTTGGCCTTGTCGAACAGGGCATGATTGTCCAAGAGCATGTTTCTCTCGACGCGGGCGAACCTCCGGAGGTCTCTCTCAAACTGCTGCAAAGGCACAAAGAATCAATGGAGCGAAATCAAATACGTCTGATTTATTTGACTTTTATGGCCCTGAAAGGAAATAGTGAGGCTTCAAAGCATTTCCTGTGGAGAACTACCACTATTTATGTCAAGGTTGCAAAGTTTTTCACGAGACATTACTGATATTTTATTATCAGACTCTTCCCGTGACTTTGTGGCCTCGCTCAAGGTGCTCCAGTTGTAACTTTGGGGGAAGCTGAGGCTTTTTGGCACAATGATGAGTGACCCGCTTGGAATGATTTCAGTCATGTCCAAGATTTTCATGTTTATAACACTATCCAGAAAGAGAGACAGTTCTTGAGAAGCGAGTGGGATTTATATTAATAATGTATTTCCATAATATGATTGAAGTTTTACAGTTAAAAATACCAAAATAATTTACAATTTGTCAATATTATGTAAAGTGAGGAGCTGCTGCCACTCTGGGTCCGGTGATTCAGTGACGATTTCTAAACCTAAAGCTAGAAGCTAGAGCAGCACGAGAGTGATACAAAACATGTGAAAGGAGCAAAACCTCATGATGTTGAAACAAAAGTAAACAAACCTAAACAACAGACCAGCCGAGTGCACCAGCTGGGTGTAAGATACTGTATGTCGACCGGGTCTAAACAAAGACCAACGTAGTGAAAGGAATTTACACCGAGTGCTCCAGCTCCACTTAAGACCAGTCACTGTTGCACCTGGTCTTAACGTTCACCAGAAAACAGGGAACTGTGTAGTTGTTGCCTCGTAACATCACTACAGTTTCTTAGTTTTAACTGAAGTGTACAAAGGAAGATAGACCAGTTTTCCATTGTTTGCAAACAGTTACATGTGCCGTTGTTTTCGGACCTCGTCACGTCGTCACAAGTTGTTCCTGGGCAGCATGGTGGTGCAGCGCTTAGCGCTCGGGCTTCACAGCTAGAAGGTCCCAGGTTTGATTGCCATCTGGTTTGCACATTCTCCTCATTTCTGCGTAGGTTTCTTCCGGACCCTCTGGTTTCCCCCATCTCCAAAAACCCGCTGGTCAGGTTGGTCCACAGTGGCAGCGAGTAGAGTCGCAGCGGCTCAGGACTTACCCAACATCTGATCTATACAATTTAGTTGTACAATTGTATAATGGCAGTAATGTTCTTCTCTTTAGTTGGGTTATGGAGAAACTTTTATTTTATAAGTGCCATGGGAAGCGTTTAGTTTCTCTGAGCAGAACCATGATCTTTCAGCAGCGGTTTCTGTTTTGTTTGGATTGCTTTATGTTACTTTTAAAAACAAGATTTGGCAGACCATGCATTTGTGTACACAGTCCCGGAAGATGTCTGCAACAGACAGCGCTAAAATCACAAGAGACATTGCGGCGGGAAGTCTCAACTGGCCCCCCGAATCAAAGCTATAGTCACGGGGGAGGAGCGGTCTTACTCTCACCTCTCATGCTAAATCATGGATTTATGGCTACCCCAGACTGGGTGTAAAAGCTACTAGGGCACAGAGGGCTTCAGTCTGAGAGATGCACGGGTCGATGCTGTGGTCGTAACTTTCAGATTTAAGTCAGACGCAGAGTTAAACCAGACAAATGACTGCCTTCAATCTGAGCTTTTGACATAAAATTTTAGAAGGTCCACCCAACGTATCCCAAGGAGGTCTCTTACCTTCGACCCGGTCCATCCCAGCTGCGTGAAGGCAAACCGTTCGATTGGAGGAGCCACCAGATCCACTCTGACTGCCCTCCACCCTCTGCCCGCTGGCACTGCCTGCCCGCCCCCCTGCACTCTGCTGCCCTCTAGCTTCAGGATCAGGAAGCACTTGGAGTAATAGTCCATGGCCTCAAACCGACGACAGGGGATCTTCTTCAGGGCAAGCGTGGAGGGGTGGTGGGCCTGGAACAGCAGCAGGCCCTGGGGGAAGATGGGGGGAAAAAAGTCGTTTCATAGCACTGTTTTGAATGGCTTTTAATATTGGAGCTATGATTTATTCATAATCTGTGCCTCTCCAGGAAAAGAGGGCAGAGCTGTCAGCACGAGAAGAGCGGGGTTTTGACAGGCAGAAAAAAAAAGCCGCCATTTTGTGAAGGAGACGGATCTGTGGCATACACAAACAGCCGCCACACTCAAGGTTTAGGTTCAAATGAAGTATTAGTGTAATGCTGCAGCACGGAGAGAATTAAGGGTGTGACGGAGTAAGCATTTGAAAGAACTGGATTGCAATCAAAAACTGGAAGAGGTTTTTTTCTTGAAAAATAACTAACTTCTGTGAGACTCTGTGCTCGGACTTCCTGTTGGCCAGTGTTCATTGAAATATTTTCAGATAGTGGTGCTGTTTTACCATTTGTTAGCATGAAATGGAAGCCAGCCTTTAGCTTCAAGGCTAAAACATCTATATTTATAAACGCAGATGTCTCCCCCGGTGAAATATTTATATCCAGCGTAGTTTTTTGCATGTTGTACCACGTACTGTTTAAATATTTGGTAACACCTTTTATTAAGTATTAATAAGCATAAGTAATGAATAGGCCTTTTTAAAGTTAATAAAACAGAATGCGAGATGGAGACTGTGAAGGCATGCACAAGAGCAACGAAACAAAAGCTGAACAAGAATAACTCAAATCCACCATGTCCGATTAATGGCAAAAGAACCACGTTATGGACTGGGACAGAGCTAAAACCATCGGGACAGAAGATGACAAACACCGGCGCTGCATTAAGGAGGCACTTGAAATTCGGAAACATTTACAAGCATGAATAATACTTTTATCAACTACATTGCTGATAGGCTATGAATACAATGCTTATTCCTGGCCTACCCTCAACCCTGAAAGATTACTCATGCTTATTAATACCTTATTAATACTTAACAAGCACTTAAAGCAACAAGACATGACATCACCAGTCTTGACTAAAATAAGAAGTGGAGGCCAAATAATAACATTATTTAAACAATTTGCTGGCATGGCTAAGAATTATAATTATCAGTTAGAACAGTGGGGGTGAAGTGGGGGTCTCAGGATGATTTTAAGACAATATTTGTAATATTTCTGACATTGAATTTGATGTATTTTCGATTGAAAACAGCATGTTTTAGTGAAATTATGCCAACTATCAAAATGCAGTATCCAAACCGACACCATTAAACCAGATTTGAAATGTTTTGCAGTTGAATTATCATAAATGCTCATTACATTTTAAAGCTGGGGGCCCCGAGTTGTTGGTTGAGGGATTTTGGGGGTCACGGCCAGTGGGGGGGTCCGCCCCCTTTGCTCTGAAATGAGTTGTGATAGTGGCAGGCCGTGATATTGCACCCTACGGCTCAACAGCCTTTTTCGCCATAGACAACAATGTAAAAGGAGCAGCCTGTAAAATGGTCCACGGGGCATCTGGAGTTTCAGACTAAGGCAAATATATTTCTTTAAAATTACTATTTTTAGGACATGGACTTTTTTTCTTCGTAAAAAAATTGTAAAGCATCAAAAACAATTTTTAAAAAGTATTCCAATGACGTGACGTCACCAGTGCTGTGGACGTGCGCGAGCGTGTGCGTGAAGACTCATGAACGAGCAGAGGTCTTCCCCGTTAAGCGGTCTGAGAGCCAAACAGACAACAATACGGTAATGAACGGGACTGGACTAGGATAAACGCTAACAGGCACCTAAAGTAAGTTTTTTCTTTACTCAGTACTAAAATGTATTGCGAACCTACACATGGCAAGCGTGTTTAAATGTTAAAAAGTAGGCCTATTAGCTAACATGAACAACAACAATTTAAACTAATGAAGACGTGATCGTTTTTCTGATTAGGCTGCACGGCTTTGAAAATAGCTTTTTGGTTCGATAATAAAAAAAAAGGTAAATCATTTAAGTTACTTCAGTGGTGATGTTTATACCTTTCTTTTCAGATAACGTAGGTACAGTACCAATAAAACCTATATTGAAACAACAAAACATGATTTCTGCATCTGCCCTGGATCCAGTACAGATAAATGCTGTACTGGTACAGCATTTACTTCAAATTATACTAATGATAATGCAATATAGAACACTTTTGTAGTGCTCCTTTGTATTTCAGCCAAACAATTCTAGTGGTGAGGTTATACTAGCAAATACAGTGAAGTAAAAAGTCGATTTTTTCATTTCTATTGCAATATGAAGACGACCAGCACTTATGAAACTTCTCAGAAAAGTGGCCGAGCGAGAGTACATTAGCGCGGCGACGTACGTTCGAAGGGCCGCTGTAAGTTACGGTTGTTGTAAAAGAGCGGGGCTATCTAGCTTATTAAGCCCTGCACTGACAAACTGACCCCACAGATCATCTTAACATAGTAACTTAATCGCCTCAAATGGCCTTAAAAATTCATTTTGTATTTAAAGTACGATTATATCAAGAGATTTAATTTACAGCGTAATGGCGTCCGCTCCGCTCTGAGGCTTCGTCGGCAGCTGTGCGCGCTCCCGCTGCTTTTACCCACTTGGGCCGTACGGAGCATAGATACAGGTGACGCGTCATACGGGTACTATGGGCCGTTATGGCGGACGAAACTGGTTTCATGCGCCACTGAGCACCACTATGTAAAGAGATAGGAGCTGGGACAGCATGCCTCTTCCATCTATATATAATTCAATGGTCACGGCCCCTGAGTTAAAATATTAAAGCTGCGGTACCTGATCTTTCCTGTTCAAAATGAAATGTTTAGTTTTTACCCAAACTCATTTCTAGCTCTCATAATCCCTCTACTTAAATTGTTCAAGCAAATTATTTACATGCACATTTGTACAGCTTTGAACAGTGACAAAGTGGAGCAGTATAGGGACCACCCCCAAAATAAATTCCACTCATTCAGATTCTACTTCTATCTTCCATCGCTCAATAAACATTCAGTTGAAGACAATGCAACACGTTCTGTTTTTTTGCTGCGTTTACAACATACTCAGAGGTGGCAAAAATACATTTGCTCTACAACGCGCTTTAATAAAAGTTCATCGGCAGAATAGCAAAAGAAAACAAACTCACAAGCTTAAAGTTCTGGGAGCATTTGTATGAATCGCTTGTATGAACACATGAAGCATCCATATAGCGTGTGTCATAGTAAATAAACAAATACTGTTTGTCCAGGCCCTAAAGCTGCAGTGGGGTGATACCAGCCTGGAGGAAGTGCACGACGACATGAGGTTGATTGAGGGAAGTGAATGCATGGAACTAGAGGGTCAGGTGGAGGCTCTTAATGGAGAGCTACGAAAAGGAACCTTCTGAATAGTAAAAGATTTCATATCGTCATATTTGTCTTTACAATCTGCGAACCTAAAGTCTGCTTCCCTCAGCCATTTTGCAGCCTTCTCCACGAATCACGATTGAACAATGTCGACGTGGCCGAGTTCAAAGCTCAAAATGAACTCCACGGATGACATTTCTAAACTGGGACAGGTTTTTGGGATTGACTTAAACACGGACCCCCTACCATCTTCTGTCACAGGGAGAGAGCGCCCAAGGGCCCTGATCCTGACACCTTTCATCTCCAGCCCGATGGTGCAGCTGCTGCCGAGAGGTCTGAGAAGGATTAAGAGCAGCACACGCAGGAGGGAGGTTAAAAGTACCGGCAAAGTAAAGGGAAGAGCGAAGTATGATGGGCTAATGATGAGCGAATTTTGTCCAAGATCCAGGAAGCAAACCTTTCAGAGTTATTACTGTACCTCTCAGTAATTCTTGCTATAGTTGTTTTAGCTGTAATTATATTAGTGCACATAATATAAAAAGGATATTTTAAAACTGACACTGTAATACCACAAATGTTGCTAATTGAGGACAAAATGAAACCAAAATCTGAGCAGAAATGAAATGAAATATTGATAAGTGTCCCTGCCATCTTTGACTTTACAAAAACAGAGTGAGGATATGAAGTGGGTAATTGTTAGTAATCATTCCAGAAATCTGTTTTTGGGTGTAGAATGTGTTGAGTAAGAGGCGCCTTGGGTTGTGCAGGATTCCTGTATTGATCTTTGGTTCCGTCCTGTCTCACTGACACTGATCCACTCTCCAACAGGCTCTGACAGAGACAGACAGAGCGGCGTGTTTTGCTCCCAACACATGTTTAACAAGTGGCAGCACTCCAACAGATCTCAGCGCTGCAGGCCTTCAGACCATACAAGGCACTTTTACATTCAAGTGCAGTGCTGGCGGACGAGAGGAACGGTTCTTCAATTGAAAACGGATTAGTCAGTGTCAGTTTCTATAAGCTCTTTGATTATTTAAATCTGTGGTTCCCAAAGCGGGGTCGGGGACCTCTGGGCGTCCTGCAGGGGGGACTCCAAAGCTTCATCACACGTCATTCACGAAAAACTTGAAATTACTTGTGTAAATATAGTCAGTATAATTAGTATTTACTTTGAGTTCACTATAATGTGTAAATGTAATGTTTAGGAAATATAGCATCTATTTAGTAAAAAGTGAATTCATGTGGTCGGGGCCCCCGGAGATCTTTGGATTTATAAAGGGTGCGTGGACATTGGTATTGGGCGGCACGGTGGTGCACTGGTTAGCGCTCGTGCTTCACAGCTAAAAAGTCCCGAGCCGGACGGGGCCTTTCTGCATGAACTCCCCATGTCTAGGTTTGGGTCAGCCCTATGTTCCCCAGTACCTATGTTCCCCCACTTCTATTGATTAAGATTAGGCACCAGCCCACTATCCTTAAGGTTAGTGGCTAGGGCAGGGTCAGGGTTAAGCTGCTTGATATATGTATGACATTTCACTCTCATGACAAATTGTGATTGGTTGTAGTACCAACTCACCTACGGGGAAAATAATCGCACCCGGGGAACATAGGTATGCACCCTCTAGGTTTTCTCCAGGTACTCAGGTTTCCCCTACAACAACAACAACATGTACAATAGGTGAATCCTCTAGCCAGGTGTTTCTGACTATTAGCCTGGCTCCACATTTGGAGATGGGTCCCTGGGCGCCGGCCTGCCGGGGCTGCCACTGCTCCTACAGGTTACCCTGGCGGCATCAAAGGATGGGCCAAATCCAGAAAATGAATTTTCTACAGGGAAAAATAAATTATACATTAACCTTTATTAACTGCATTAAAGGGGGGGTATTATGTAAAATCGACTTTTTCAAGCTTTTTATCATGTTATTATGTCATTCCCTCATTAAACACATGCCTGGAGTGTTGCCTTGGCTCATTCACATATTTTTGAGTAATCAGTAAAAACTTAGACGGCAGCCATTTTAGGTGTAGCTATGCCTCAGTCCTCCTAGGAACGCCCCCACCTCCTGGAGACGCCTCTGGACCTTTTGTCACCAGCCAAGCCACCAACCACTGCTCCTCAGCTCAGCAGAGCCCCCTCCCCGCACAGTAGTGTTGTTTAGATGCCACAGCAGTGTGCTGAAGGGGGCGTGTCGGAAAGCTTCTTAAAGAAACAGAGGCCTATTTCAAGACGTTCAGTACAGCCATTTTGAGAGAGCAATTTTATTCAAGGCAGTTATTTTAATTTACTGCATATACAGACCAACAGAAGGTTACGTCATCATTGTAGTATGCTATAGACTGGTGCTATGTGATTGAAAAAAGCATAATACCCCCTCTTTAAATAATGACTGGAAATATAATAATTGACTTCCCCAAAATTTCTAAAAGTATTGAAACTTGCATTTCTTGACTTAACAATAATTTAGATCAGAAATGTCGAATATTTGTAAATTTTATTGGATTAGAAAAATATGTACTATGCCCCAGTGTCAGCGAGCAAGCCATTATTTAAAGGTGCACTATGCAACTATTTATGTGACCAAAAAAAAATAGTTCATATTAGTGCGTATTTCACCTTTCAGTGACCCAGCGGCTGTTGCCTTCGCTTTCCATCCCAGTGGCTCCTACGATGCTTCTGGTAGGTTTTCGAAATGGATGTATACGTATCAATATACACGGTTCAATAAGCTATATGCACGGGAGCATCACGTGACTTCCGGGTGGATCCTCAGTCGGCGTTTGCTCATCCTGTCTCCATTATTTCCGTATGAGGTCTTGTCTAAAAAAATAAATAGCTCAAGATTACATGGCAGGCAGTGAGTTACTGGTGGGGCAGTCACAGCATCATGTTAAAAACATCGTGTCAGGAGCAAAGAATTCACCGGAGGAAACTTCCGTGCTCTGGTTGAGAAGAATTTACACCCAACGTAATGTTTTTAGCACGCAGCGAGTGACTTCGGATCAGTATCTCACTGTCAGTGATGTTTTCTTGAACTATTCATTGATTTGTGCAAGACAGCGCTAATCCTTAATGGGAAAATAGCCAGAGAGGAAGCACCACGGCCGCCAGGGATCACACTTGGAAGTCTTGTACATAGAGCCTATCAGCGGTGAAAATCTAAAAACAATTGAGCCTGGAACGTCCAACATGGCACCGGGATGGTAAGAAAAGGCTCTATGCTAACCACCAACGCATCCGCTGGGTCACTGAAAGGTTAAATTCATATATCAACTTTAAAAGGTTGCATTGTGCACCTTTAATGACATTTTCTGGTTTAAAATATGGAAACGTGTAGGTGCTTGTTTAGTTATTTCTATGTCAAGAGAGAGTTTTAAAGGGGGGGTATTATGTAAAATCAACTTTTTCAAGCTTTATATCATGTTATTATGTCATTCCCTCATTAAACACATGCCTGGAGTGTTGCCTTGGCTCATTCACATATTTTTATCAGTAAAAACTTAGACGGCAGCCATTTTAGGTGTAGCTAGGAACGCCCCCACCTCCTGGAGACGCCTCTGGACCTTTCGTCACCAGCCAAGCCACCAACCACTGCTCCTCAGCTCAGCAGAGCCCCCTCCCCGCACAGTAGTGTTGTTTAGATGCCACAGCAGTGTGCTGAAGGGGGCGTGTCGGAAAGCTTCTTAAAGAGACAGAGGCCTATTTCAAGATGTTCAGTACAGCCATTTTGAGAGCAATTTTATTCAAGGCAGTTATTTTAATTTACTGCATATACAGACCAACAGAAGGTTACGTCATCATTGTAGTATGCTATAGACTGGTGCTATGTGATTGAAAAAAGCATAATACCCCCTCTTTAATATTATGGTATCATAGTATTAAATTGGGATTAACTGATGAAGGCAGTCTCTGCCCATACGACCATCACTTTCCCCACACCATAACTGTTAGGCAAAGGTAAGGGGGATTGCTTTGCCCAAGGACACTCCAACAGCTGGGGACTGAACAGCCGAGCTTTTGAATCGTGCACGAAGCTCTAATCACTGAGCCACTGCCGCGTCATTCACTATATTCTCTTTCCACAAAAGTAAAAGTGATAAATGCATGTATTGACTGGTTGGCGCTTTACTTTGAGTACACGTGCGAATGTTCCCGGCTGTGTGAAACCGCCTTACAAGTCTGCCACATGTGCCTTTGTTAAAACCACTTTTGTCGTGGCTGAGAGCCGAGAAAAAAAAAAAAAAAAGCACCAATAGTACCAATCTTAGCAGCCGACTTGTCAGCGTTCCCATTTCGACTCACTAAAAACAGCTTGACGAAGTGTACTTTTCAATAGAGACTTGTCCGCAGCTGCAAAGCCTGTTCCTGGTAAATGGTTGCACTTCTTGGGTAATGAAAATCGGTGCCAAAAAACGCCATGGGGCCGCGGAGGAGAGATGAGAGCAGGAGTGTAGAGGTCTGTGAAATGGAGTGAGCAAATGTCAGATAGAAAAAGTACAGCCTTCCACCTGTTTGAGCGACCGACCAAACCAGAAAAGTGGAGGTGTGGAATATTAATGTTTCGGCTCAAATCCTTAATGTTAGGGCTCGGGAATACAACAACAAAGTCCTTGAGCAAGAATACTTGATCCATTCTCAGATCATTTCACTTACTCGAAGCTAATTTAATATGATGAGCTGTAATAAAAGACTTGTTAGGGCAGATGCCGAATCTCATAAGAAAACCAATGAACAAAATACAAAATCTGCACTAGTAGCAGACTGGTGTTTTAGCAGTGATATACACCTTGAGAGAGCTGTCTGAGTGGACCCCTCCCTGTTTCAGGCTCATCAGACCAGGACAGCTCCTCCCAGGGGGGACAGGGAAAGAAAAAGAAGGCTGAAAATGGAGACTGACACACTGCAAGAGGCTCTCAAACTAATCACCAGCCCACTACCCACTAAGCAATTAGTCTGCGGTGGAGGGAAAGGTAGACAGGACTCTGACAGTCACTGTTTCTTGAATTCCCAATGCGATATTGAGGTTAGTGATACAACGGGGGGAAAGTTTCTCCCAAAACTGAGGTGTTTTTGAATCATTGTTATTGCGTTTTTGTCGGTCTGAATGTTTTGAGAAGGGTTTTATTTTGAGTGTGTGTGTGTGTGTGTGTGTTTGGTCAAGCCTTTGTGGACTGGACAGCATAGTTTTGACCAGACCTAAAAGAAAAAAAAGTGGCCATCTGGATTTAACTAACTGTTACCATTATGATCAACACTATGTGCCCAAAGAATGAGATCAGCCGACTACCTGAACATCCTTTCTGTAAATGGATTCCTTCTTCCCTGATGGCATGAGCCAAGATGACAATGCCAGGATTAACTGGGCTCACATTGTGAAAGAGCGGTTCAGGGAGCGTGAGACATAATTATCACACATGGATCGGCCGCCACAGAGTCCAGATCTTAACCCCATTGAGAATCTTTGGGATGTGCTGGAGAAGCCTTAGTGCAGTGCTCACACTCTCCCATCAATATTTTCAACGAAGGTACTTGAGTCATCTTCTGTACTCGGTAGTACGTTTCGCCTCTCATCCAAAAGGCTTCGTCAGTGATGGATGAGAGGCGAAACGTTTGGAGACTTCAACTACCGAGTACAGAAGATGACTCGAGTACAGAAGATGACTCAAGTACCTTCATTGAAGATGGACAACTCCTGTACGACTGAGAACTTACACAGACATCTCCCATCAATACAAGATCTTCAAGCAACACTGGATCTTTTGACATTGTAGAAGCTTATTGAAACAAAGCCACAGCAAAAGCCTGCTGTAATCAAAGCTAAAAAAAATAAAAAATAAAACATATTGAAGTTTTAGTTTAGCTTATTGGTTTATTTGGTTGGGACAGTGCATGTTATTAATGAACAAGCCACACTGGATTGGGCTAATTTCCATCCATCGTCCCCCATGCGCACTCTCAAACACACACTCATTCATCCTGGCCTTTAGGTTCTACATGGAACCTTGTTAAGATCCAACCCTGCAAAATTAGAATTGTTGCCATTCAACTGGTCTTTTGCTGGGGATGGTTTTGGAGCGTGCAACGATTTCTTTTTGAGGCGACTTTTTTTGTGTACATGCACCAGCCATCTCTTCAGTCGTGCCTCAGGGAGAAGCTGATTAAAGGACAGCTGAAGGAGACAGAACCCTCACCTCGCTCTACTGCCCTCTATTGTGTTACTATATCGACTTATCGTTCAATGAATGACAAATAAACAATACATTTTTGGGCTCAACATATATCGTCCGTACATTTATTTGCATTTTCCCCCATTCTTCGAAAGCAGTTGTGTTTTATTGTGGGATATTTTAAAGGGGGGGTATTATGTAAAATCGACTTTTTCAAGCTTTATATCATGTTATTATGTCATTCCCTCATTAAACACATGCCTGGAGTGTTGCCTTGGCTCATTCACATATTTTGAGTAATCAGTAAAAACTTAGACGGCAGCCATTTTAGGTGTAGCTATGCCTCAGTCCTCCTAGGAACGCCCCCACCTCCTGGAGACGCCTCTGGACCTTTCGTCACCAGCCAAGCCACCAACCACTGCTCCTCAGCTCAGCAGAGCCCCCTCCCCGCACAGTAGTGTTGTTTAGATGCCACAGCAGTGTGCTGAAGGGGGCGTGTCGGAAAGCTTCTTAAAGAGACAGAGGCCTATTTCAAGACGTTCAGTACAGCCATTTTGAGAGAGCAATTTTATTCAAGGCAGTTATTTTAATTTACTGCATATACAGACCAACAGAAGGTTACGTCATCATTGTAGTATGCTATAGACTGGTGCTATGTGATTGAAAAAAGCATAATACACCCTCTTTAAGGGACACACGTAAGCCAAAATATAGACAAACAAATGCCCAAACACTTTGTACCGATGTAACAATTGCCTCAGCTTTTCTGGCTCGATACATATAAATTGCTTGAAAAACCTGAAATGCTACGTGGGGAACTTGGCACTGTGCGTTTTCCGGTAGCACAACTTTAATCTCGGCAGCTCATATTTTGGAAATCGCATGCAGAAATTCCTCCTCTGCTCGGCACTAGACCCGTGTGCAGTGGCAGATAACCTCCTAATAATAAGGTAAGTTGGAGGGGAGATCCTTAAGTCAGCTTATGGGCTTAGCTGGAGGCAGTGACAGTGCCCACTCCGATAATGAGGCCAGGGTGACGCCATAAAAGCACTTAAAGACGGTCTAATCTGAAATTAAAATTCCCCCGAGCGCGGCTTGAGAGGGACGCGTGCAGCTCATCACAGCGGAGCATGTGGGTCAGGTGTGACAGGGTTATTTAGGCCCTTCTGGACACTCAAACCACCGCCTTCGGAGACAAGTATTAATAAGTCCGGGGGCCTCAGATGCACAGGTCATTAAGCACCTGAATATGTAGAAAGGTTTTTCATAAAGGTCAGCTGTGGCTCTGCTGATTGCACATCTTGAGTAGCGTAACTTTTTGCTTGGAGCGCAGTTGAGTGCAAAAGTCGACCCATTATATGTAACATCCCAGACATTAGCATAACATATATGGCTGAGTGGCTGGTTGTCGCACCAGCACATCTGTGTGACGTTCTCGTTCCTAAGTGGGTTCCGTGGGGACTCAATGCGTGTACAGTATAATATAAGTATTCCTGACCAAGATCTGGAGATGGGTCCCCAGGCGCCGCACTGCAGTCTGTGGTCTGACAGTTTGCCCTGAGGCGCTGGTTAGCGGATGGGGAAATGTAGAGGACAAGTTTCTCTACAGGGACAATAAAGTCTACAGATACAAACAGCATTTTGTGACTACAGTGCAGCTCTTTGCCCTATAGGAAACCATGATCTGATCCCAGGTCTAGAGCATCAGCATGTAGTGCATGGGGCGACGGTGGTGCAGATGGTAGAGCGGGTTATCTCATGATCGGAAGGTCGGGGGTTCGAATCCCGCCTCCTGAAGGTGCACGTTGTCGTTGTGTCCTTGGGCAAGACACTTCACCCTCCTTGCCTCCAGTGTCTGCGTACACTGGTGTATGAATGAGAGTGTGAATGGGTGAGTGGATCCTTGCTGTAAAGCGCTTTGAGTGCCTAATGAAGGTGGAAAAGCGCTATATAAGTTGAGATCATTTACCATGTGTTCATGTTAAACCAGATGAATCCCATGCAGACAAATTAAGCCTGGTTCACACGGATTTTAGCCCTGATTCTACACTTCCAACAAAGTTAAGGAGTCTCTGCTTGTTAGCTCTCGTCTACTCGGAAGGACGTAGGGACTAGGGCTGAACATACTGTATGGACATATGGACAAAATTTCATATCTCGATATTCATGCCAGATATCTCGATATCGATACGATATAACTATGGGTTAGGTGAAAACCAAGCACCTAACCCACCTAACATAATACAAAAGAGTGCAGTTGTATTGATGAATATCTATGACGTTGATATCTTGCTTTTTCGATTTTAATGTTTTGAATGTTCATATCAGTATCAAGCAAATCCAAAAGCAAAACAGCTGTCAAGGCGCACCCGAAAGTCTGGTGGTCGTCGAGTACATTTTATTTTATTTTTTTTCAGTTAAAAACAAACTACAAACTATCGCCACAGTCTCTTCTTCGTCCGCCATGTTTGTTTACTCTGAAGTCACACGTGATCTCGAGAGGTGTTGCGAAATTTGCCGTGTGGCTGCACCACATGCTATGGAACCAAAACTCTAAAACCCGTGATTTTTTTACCACCATGTGTGGGGTCTCTCAGGTTTGGAAAATCTGTGACAATTTTAAAATCTTCAATATCTGTGGGACTGCTCCCACAGATATTGACTGTTCCAATGCAATAATCTGTATGAGAATTGTTCCTCTTCGCCACTCAAATAGAACAATAATAACACATCAACTTGTATTGCGCTTTCTTTGGACACTCAAACACGGTTTTGAACAGGCAGGTTTTGAGCGATAATTTGAAGTTTTGTTGTGAGTTCCAGAGGGAGGGGGCAGCGATGGTTGGTGTCGTTGCAGGAGCTCAGAGAGGGCCAGCTTATGAAGGGACTTGTAGGTGAGGAGGAGCTTGTATTGGATGCGGTATTGAGCTGTTGGAGCACGAGGGTGATGTGAGGAGGCACGCAGCGGAGTTCTGGATGTTTTGCAGTTTTTGTAGATGATGGGAAGTCCATAGTGAAGGCTATTACAGTAGTCCAGTCTGGAAGTGATGAATGTGTGGATGAGTATTTCAGATGTTGACTGTTGGTGAGAGGGGGACGGACGGGGACGGTTTATACCCTGCACTTGCAAAAAAGTGTGGTCGATTTTAGCCAAAGCTGCAGCTGTACATGTTTCAGGCCATAACTTTGGTATTTTTAGTAAACTTATACAGTAAAAATTATTCCAATATAATGTTTTTTTAATGTCATCTAAGGCCTTGCTTTTGGCACAATTCATTTGATGACTTTTAGTGCTTTCTAACGCCCCGCAGAAAACCCTGAAGTGTAGTTATTTTGGTCCCTCCCAGAATGGCAGACAGCAATAACAAAATCAGAGGTTTCAGAAACTACATGATATATGTGTAATTATCAGCTTTTTAAATAGGTCACAGTTCAACATGTATAATGCTAATATTGCATTTTAAGAACCTATGCAAAAGTTGGTGATCTCATACAGTCAGTGCTGCCAATAAGTTAACAATCTCAAAAAGACCATTACTAATATCTCAGTAGCATCTTCTATTACTGCTGCTGTATGGTGAGGGGCATTTTTAAGTAATCACGCTCTGCATGTGAGTAGAGCTAAGCCGTTGCATTGTGAAGAATCCACTGAAATCACACGACCAGATTCTTCCAACGTTTAGTCTTGTTTTCACAACATTTTTTGTGTTGCTCAAGTAACAGTATGCTTTCCTCTGTAAATCTGAACGTGGTGAAGTGAGCGCCGTCGGGGGACAGTTAGCCCCACAGCGCTCGGCGATGCTCTCCCACGCAGCAGCAGGTGAAGTGTGAGCTGTTTACAGAGGGAATTACAGGGGAGGATGGTACCGATAATCTTTACACCCAAAGCCTCGCCGTGCAGCACTAGTGACTTTTGAAAAAGAGATCTGAGAGCTAAAAGACTTTATCTTAGATACAATTACTCAGGTGAGACATGGGGCCACGGCAGGAGACAGGGGAGATCAGACACAAGTGTTTTTATGATACAAAAAGCAGTAAGTTATAAATATAATGCATTAGTCTAATATAGCGCTCCCCTCCTTGAACTGCCACCTTAACGTGGTGGAGGGGTTTGAGCGCCCGAATGATCCTGGGAGCTCTGTTGTCGGGGGCTTTGTGCCCCTGGTAGGGTCTCCCATGGCAAACAGGTCCTAGGTGACGGGTCAGACAAAGAGCGGTTCAGAAGCCCCTTCTGTGGACCCACCACCTGCAGGAGGAGCCATGGGGGCTGGTGCAATGTGATTTGGGCAGCTCCAACAGCTGCCCCCACGACCCGGCAATGGACAAGTGGAAGAAGATGGATGGATGGATAATATAGCGCTTTTCCAGTTGCTCAAAATCTTTCACAACTCTGTGGATTATTTATTCACTCACCCCATACAAACAAGATTTCAGTATTACCACACAGGAAGGCCCCAAACTCTTTCATTTACTATAGACAGTAGAACTGCACTATATAGAACTAGAGTCCACTTAAAGGAACAGGCCACCGTTTTTTCATTCTGAGATATGTTCTTACCTGAGCTTAGACGAGTTGATGTGTACCTGTCTGGTCTTTGTGCGTGCGCTCAGCCACGCATTTAGCCTCTCCTCCTCTCCTCTATGGGGCCAAACAGGGGTGAAATTTGAAGCGACCAAGCTCTTCCACGTTTCCCCTATTTAAATACGGTTACGTGAGCAGTTACACGATCCAAGTATAGTTACACAAAATTAAACATATACATTTTCTAAGCGGATAAAAAGGGGAACTATATTGTAAGGTAGAATAATACCTTAGTAGCACTTCGACGTCCACGCAGTAAAGTGAAGATATTACTGCGCGGACGTGGAAGTGCTTAGAAAAACATGTTTAATTGTGTGTGACTATACTTGGATCGTGTAACTACTCACATAACCATATTGAAACAAGGAAAATGTGGAAGAGCTTGGTCGCTTCTAACTTCACCCCCGTTTGACCCCATACTAACAACATCTTTGCTCTTTTTGCATGACAAAGCGCACGCGTAAAGACCAGACAGTTACGCATCAACTCATCTATGCTAAGGTAAGAACATAATCTCAGTATGGAAAAAACAGTGGCCTATTCCTTTAATCTGGGTTCGGACAGGCCTCCTCGCCGCAGAACACGCTTGGGAGAAACTAGTGGGCAGCGTGTCCGAATCGCCAATAGAATGAGTGATACATCTATATAAGTTTATAAACTTCAGCAATAATGGATTTCTGTGAAAAAGACTGACAAAATTCAAGCGACTGTTTAATATTTATGGATAAATATCTGTCAGATCGGTTTTATTTCACATGGATTTTAGATGAATGAAGGAAACGGCTTGGATTATTGCCTTTTTGCCAAAGAGGGGAAGCTACATCGATCATTTAACAGCTCAAGCTTAAGGTCAGCAGCTAACAACTTTCCATGGGGACAATTCATATTTAAAGGGGGGGTTTTATGTAAAATCGACTTTTTCAAGCTTTATATCATGTTATTATGTCATTCCCTCATTAAACACATGCCTGGAGTGTTGCCTTGGCTCATTCACATATTTTTGAGTAATCAGTAAAAACTTAGACGGCAGCCATTTTAGGTGTAGCTATGCCTCAGTCCTCCTAGGAACGCCCCCACCTCCTGGAGACGCCTCTGGACCTTTTGTCACCAGCCAAGCCACCAACCACTGCTCCTCAGCTCAGCAGAGCCCCCTCCCCGCACAGTAGTGTTGTTTAGATGCCACAGCAGTGTGCTGAAGGGGGCATGTCGGAAAGCTTCTTAAAGAGACAGAGGCCTATTTCAAGACGTTCAGTACAGCCATTTTGAGAGAGCAATTTTATTCAAGGCAGTTATTTTAATTTACTGCATATACAGACCAACAGAAGGTTACGTCGTCATTGTAGTATGCTATAGACTGGTGCTATGTGATTGAAAAAAGCATAATACCCCCTCTTTAAGGTCAGCAGCTAACGGTAGCGACTTTCCATGGGGACAATTCATATTTAAGTGGTTTATTCAGGACAAATACACCACACACACGATTAAAACCACTGATTTCATTCATTCGCGTTGTGTTTATTCCTGTCTCTATCTGATCTTCTCCGACTTTCACAATTGTCTAGAGACCGTCACTGCTCACAACCTTTGCTTTTTACACGTTTCTCTCTGGACATTTGGCTTGGCGTGACCATGTTATTGTGCAGTAAATGAGGAATAGTGTGGACATTCGGACACGGCTGATCTTCTGTTGGCTTCATTGCGCCAGGACCTGGATCTGAGGTGGTTTGCAGACGAGCGAGAAGCAACTGAAAATGAGCACCTCCGAGTCAAAAGCTATGGTCTTGACTGGAAAAAAGGTGGCTAGCCGGTCAGCCTACATTCTGAATTTCCCAGAGGGTCGACTGCTATGACAGAAAGGAGATCCTTGTATACAAAGGATGGACAAAACCCTCCAGGTATGTTTTTGATGAGAAAATAACATTATGAGAGCACATTGAGAGAAAAGTTTAGTCCGACACGCATACTCTGTTTAGACCCGGAGATGATGGATGCACTGCAGCCTTTCTGTTACTATTAGCAGGGTCGAACCGGGCCTCATCCGTCTGACTGTGGAGCTTGAGCATGACCTTCCCTTTGCCCCCCAGTTATGCTCTCGGAATATGAGCAGCAGCACTTCGAAGGGAAGGAGGGGTGGAGGGGGAAAAAAATGATGATTTTTACAAGGTCGTTCAGAGATAGATGTATTTTTAACTCCCCGTCGGCTCTATAAAAGGGGGGGCACTCGTGATATTAGGCCTGAGTGAAGACACACAAAAGCCCCTGGGATCGCACGGGCAGATGACAAGGTTGCAACATTTAGCTCTCCGCGTTTAATCACTGGCGCCGCGTGTGTCCCCTGTCCCGGTAGACTAGTCCAGCGTGCTTTTCCGGTCCCTTAATCAGAGCTGAACAAAATATGTCACCAGTACAATGCATCTAAAAGAAAAGCAATTAGATTTGTCATTCAGTTTTCATTGTACTTTTTAAACATGTTCCGGGGCATTGACAATTGAATATCATGGAAACGGGAGGACATTATAACCTCATTTCCAAACCACAAAAGAACCACAACACAATAACAATATTTGACCTTCCACAGTAAACCCAGGCCTAGATCCAAACGTCGCTTCATAAAGCCGGCTTATTCATTCACAAATATTGACATATTATATATCCATGTGTACAGCGAAGGGTCCCGGAGGTGGCGTTATAATCCAAATTTGGTCATTTTCAATTGCCCACTGAAAAAATCTTTACTATTCTATAAACAAAATAAAACCACACTTTTAAACCTGGGTCTATCCGTTATTTAGATTTCATCGCTGAAAATATAGGCAATTTTGTCTTATTTTTAAATGAACACATAAAATTACAGAAAACTTGCAATACTTTTTTCTCATATTTATATCAGTAATCTACAGCAGAATTATTATCACTAAAATATTTTAGTTATAATAAGGGTACATGAATTCATGCATGAATTCATGTACCCTTATTAACACAGTTAACATTCTCGAAAGTCCTAGTGACTTTTGTGTAAAAAAGAACATTAAATACATATTAGATTAATTAGATTAAAGATTAATTTAGTCAACTCTGCATTTATAATAATAAACTATAATCATATTTAATCAAGATCCTCTGCTTCATGTTTGTTCTCTACATGGACAAAGCTCAGAGCTGTTCCTTTGGCAGTGAACTGAAATCATATGAGGCTCTTTCAAACGGTCATTGGAAGTTTGGATGATTGTAGTTCTTTGCATTTTCATTAAGTCATATGTTAGTCTCATAAACAACTTTTCATTTAGTTTTTGTCTAATTTTAAACCAAAAAATATTTTAGTCGACGAAATCAACACTGGTCAGAATAGATCTTTCAAACTCATGATTATGCGCCAGGCCCTCTACCTATAGAGCTGAACGAGTGGAGCATCGTAATAGTGCAGCTAATGTAATGAAGCGACCCGCGCTAGCATGTTAGAAGAAGGGAGTGACGGCTTTCAGAATTTACAGGTTATATATTGAATCATTTTGTAGTTAGGGAGAATTTTCCTGGATAACCAACGATTTGGGAGGGTGTTCGAGCCCCGCAGCGCCCACAGGATCGGCACCTATGCTAAGCTTCGTCAGCTGCATTGATCTTTGGCAGCAGGATGAGAGGCGTAACGTCCAACACGTGTACTCCCCTTTCCATGATGGAAAACGTTTGTACTATGAACAGCTTACACAGATACAGCAGCTGTGCTTTTGATGAGGGAAATGATATACCAAATTCAAGGAAATTGATTTGGCATGATATGTCTCCTTTAAAATTGTAACTTTTATTCAATTGTGATAAATCTTGCAGCTCCTGTGTCTCCTATCACCCTTGATAAGCACAGCCCCAGGGGGACGCACTGCAGATGACAAGGTCACAGCACTTGGAGCCGACCTCAGCTCCCTACCTTTAATCACTTCTGTACGTCGCGGGTCCCAGCAGAGCGTGGGCCCATTCTGTCCCTTGTCCCGAAGAGGAAGGAGGTCCTGAAGCCTATTTAGCACCTGCCCCATAGACCTAATGCACTGTCTCACAGCCATTACCACTCCTTCCAGCTCACGGTCACACGTGGCATTGGCACTTGGAAACCATTCTTCATTCCAGCGAAGGACAGAGGTGATGCTCTTATGTGAAAATTAGTTCCAGGACGTTAGTAGTCGGAGTGGGTGTGATGTATTGCGCAATTCACAATCCAGTGCATTATGTCAACTGTTCAGCGAGGGCATTCAGATTGAAAACAATGCCATTTATCCTACAATCTTTAGGAGTCTTGAAGAAGAAGATGATTTAGTGTCACTCATTTGAGAGAGACTAGAAGTTTAGCCAAGGAAAAAGATGGATTAAGAGCTAAAGGTCTACCAAACTCTGTGAACTTCAGTTCCTGGTCTGATTGGCGTTCATTTTGAGCTCTCTCAAACAAACTAGGGCACAGTAAGCGTACTAGCCCACGAGCAATGTTGAATAGAGAAACCAGAAGTGGTCCTTAATACACTGAACGACTATCAAAGCAACACTTTTGTTTCTGCTCCCATGTTTCATGCGCTGAACTCAAAGTCATGAAGCATTTTCTACATGCACAAAAGACCCACTCCTCTCAAATATTGTTCATGAATGTGTCTAAATCTGCGAGCACGTCTCCTTTACCCAAATAATCTTTCTCATCTTCCCACCTGGAAGCTGAAAACATCCCAGGTCTTGTTTTCTTGTATTGGGACGCTCTGGATATGACAGCCCGTTCCAGTTCCTGCCGATATCCAGCAGCTTCGCACAGCCATTGAAGAGCAGTGGACCAACATCCCACAGGCCACGATCAACAACCCGATCAACCCTATGTGAAGGAGATGTGCTGCACTGCGTGAGGCGAATGCTGGTCACACCCGATACTGACTCGTTTTCTGAGGGCTGAATATATTTATTCAGTTCATCCACTTGTTTGTTGCTCTAAAATCTGCCTCAATTGCAAAACAGAATGTATGGCCAACTTTGAAGCTTAGCAAGAATAAATTAATGGCCTGTTAAAGAGCTGTTGTTGTTGTTGTTGTGACTAATTAACTGTGTATGTTTCATTACAAAAGGACACTTCTCCGGTGAAGTGTATATTTATATTGCGGAGAGATTAGTTTCAAATAACTATCTATTTTTAACAGCTTGAGATTTATTTATCTCTGCGGAGATGAGCTGGAGGACGTATGTGTGGAATGGGAAACCTGGAATCTCTGTTGCCTTTGTGACCCAGCCCTGGATATAATAAAAGAAACTTGATAGACGTGTTAACTTATGTAACTTTTTTAATGATATTTCAAGAAAGACTTAATTTTAAACAGCATTTTCCATCAGGGAACCGTGAATATTGCACTTGAGTCAACTATTTTAGGCCCTATTATACTATACATTTTCCTTCCTGTTGCTCCAAAAGGTCCATGAAACCCATGGACTTAATGGTTTCTTTCCGTGGAGGCACAGGTGCATAAAAGCCTTGCTAAAAGTATCCCGCAAATTGCCCTTTTTCCTCTCAAATCTTTTGCCATTATTCAAATCATCTAAATCAGCGCTACCCGGGCCCCTGTGAGCTGCATTAAGACTCCAAAGATAAGTCTGTGAGCGATGCCGGTGGGACTGACTCACCCAACGCTCCATTATCTAAATATAACCCTTGTTCAGAGGAAAATGCTTTTGCAGGTTTATCAAGATTCTGGAGTACACTCGAGGAGTGTGGAGGTTAGACCGAATTCTTATCTGTGAGTAGGACTTGGGAGAACATTGCAATTGCAACGAGGGAACCCATTGTACCTGTTTTAGTGGTAGGGAGAAAATCTATATGCAGACACAGGGAGAACATGCAAACTCCACACAGAAAGGCCTCACCCAGTGTGGAATCGAACCAGGGACCTTCGTGCTCTGGAGAAAGAGCACTTACTGCTAAACCACCAGAAAATGGTTCCATTAATGAATGCCGTCCCTCTATGGTGTTAGAAGGACAACATTATTTAGTCTCAAAAAAACAAAAACAACACACCCAAAGCACAATGGCTTTGGGTGTGTCTACAAAGCATCATTGCCGCTACAAATAGTTTGAAAACACTTTGTGGTTTCTGTGTTCCACATTGTTTTTCTGGATACTTTTGTACATCTTTGCCGAGTTTTTGTGGAGGTTTGGTGGATTTGTTTACTTTGAGAGTCCAAAATGGTCCTGAAGAAAGCAGCTTTTTAAAGGTAAACAAAATGCTAGCTTTTCAGCTAAACCCATTTGAGACCTACAAATGTCTTCTTCTGAGACACTGAAGAGGCACCAAGAGCCCCCACAGCTGCAGCACAGTGGAGGCGTCACAAGAGGATCTACAGGAAACAAGTAAGGGACAAACGAGGAGATGGTGAAAGACTGTTGTGGAGCGGAGGGAGCTGCAGGAGGAAGAGGAAGGAGGAGGAGCTGACCTTTGCAGGACACCACGCTCTGAAACAGGGACAAACCCAAGAGGCAGTGCAACGTTTCAGAGGATCAGAGGAGACAGCGAGAGAGGGCATCCAGCCAGGTTTCTTCTGAGTGCTACAGTTCCCCCGACCTCCAAGGTCACGTGGGTCAGGTTGACACAGTGGCAGCGTGGATCAGCCGCAGCAGCTCAGGACTAACACCTGAACACTATTTCGTTGTACACTTGTACAATGACAATAAAGCACTTACTTACTTACTTACTTACTTTTATGTTTTGGCTTGTTCACAATAACACTTCTGCCAGTGCATATTGTGGTGTAATCCGTCTCTCAAAAACTACATTAATCCAAGAGATTATTATTATTTATTATAATGAAACTATACTAAAGCTTGACTAAATCCTGTTGAGTTTCCATCTGACTAAAACGTGACTAAAATAGAAATTACTAAAATGTGACTAAAACAAAAAGCATTTTTGTCCATGAGACTCAAAAACAACACTGTTTTAACACTACATTGTATGATTCGTGAACTTAAAGGCACACTGCGTAAGATTTTGGACTATACTGTTGCCATCAGCACAAAACATGCTCCTAATGACCAGCTCGACACAGAAAATGCTATTTCTGCAGTGGGTAATCAAAGAAAGGTTAGGTTCTCATCCAAATCCAATTTAACTCTCAAAGTCTACTGACTTTAGTCACATCTCCATGGAGACGAGCTGGAGACGTACCCACTCCAGGTAAAGTCACAGTCATTTCTTAGGAGAGCTGAGCCGCTCACAGCAAAGGCACATGTTTGTTTGTACATTTATGAGGTATTTTCCAATGAAGAAAATATCTGTCATAAAATAAATGCTTGTATTTCAATTGTATTTCATTGGTTTTACAGCCCTATAGGCTTTAACTGCAGCAGTTCAGCCAGGGCTCATTAGAGACCTGAATAAAGACATCTCCACAAATAATGTCTGATGCATCAAAACCAGTGAGAAGTTTTGCATGGAGCTTCTTTTTGTGACACCATTTGACGTTCGAGTTTGTCCATAACAGAGGCGTGTCCGAATAAGTAAAAAATAAATATTTGTGGGGCTGAACATTAAATTACGGGCCGGTCCAAATGATAAACTCTCAGGATGAAATGAGCGTGGCACAGGAACACGGTTGCTTTGTAAGAAATAACCAACCATTCCCTGTGTTTTGATGCTAATTTCAGCCTCGCCACTTGCAGCGGAAAGAGAAAAAGCTGATTAAAACGCTGAGTCTGAGTCG
The DNA here is from genome assembly GCA_007210695.1 of Neogobius melanostomus. NCBI lineage: Eukaryota > Metazoa > Chordata > Actinopteri > Gobiiformes > Gobiidae > Neogobius > Neogobius melanostomus. The sequence continues at coordinate 843,550 of VHKM01000079.1, read as the reverse complement.
CTCTGAGTTTAAAAGCATTATCCGCTCACTTACCTGCTCCTCTAATCTTCCCATTATCAAAGGCAGGAGGCTGTTCTCTCGCCCCGGCTCCGCTGTTGTCACAATAAAGTCCACGTCGTGCCCAAACTCTTTCCCCCTGGAGATAAAAACACATTATCAGCTACTGTTTCTATTAAAAAAAAATCTTCTGTTATCTGTGCACGCGACTTTTTAACTGATGAGGTGGGACGGAGCTATTAAAAGCGCGGGCCACGGGAATAACATTAACATCGGCACCAATGTGTTTGAATCGAAGAGGAAATTGCTGCAAAATGAACACGGATACAAGCTTCGGGACGCCTCTGATGTTCAAGTTTTCAAGTGTTATTTATTAAAATGGGGTTATGGCGTGAAAGAAATAAGACAGAATTTACACATATTAAAATTAGACTACAGATGATAAACTATGTGGCGTAATGAAAGCCAATTTTGTCAAAGGTTTGGGAATTATTTCTTGGATAATAATTGCAAACAGATTAAGTTTCTTTGTGAAAATAAGGAGGAAATAACATGTTTGTGTGAGCTCTCATCCCTGCAGCACTTTTTCTAGGCACCAGTTTCTAGGTTACAGGGAACAGGGTGGAGCTGATGTTCACCCCAGGTAGAACGATGTATTAAAACAAAAACAAAAAATGGGAACAGGTTTTGGTGTAAGATCGTGCCAAGTGTAACTCCTATGAGGGGAAGGAAATCCAAGTTTGCAGACTAGAAATGTCAGAAACTGTGGAAACCTCTTAGATGAGAACAACCCAGTACAGATGACAAAAAATGTAAATGAAAATGTGAACTGTGATTGGTATAGAACTGATTGAAAACATTTATATTCCTATCAATCTAAAGCTGAATTCTTGATAAATGCACTTGCAAATCGAATAGCATTAGTGGGGCCCCGATCTTGTGTTTCTAAACGCAGACTGTCGACTAGACTTTTGCGCTGTGTGGAATCTTCAGCTTCATACCAGGTGGACTATTGATCACATTTCTGTGGCGTGGAGTTTGCCCCGCGCTCAGTAATACTGGCGCTAGAGCGGGCTCGTTGATACATTCGGGAGCTGGACAGTGTTTAACTCACAGTGGGAGAATGTGTTAATTAATACGATGTTAAAGAGGGGGTATTATGCTTTGTTCAATCACATAGCACCAGTCTATAGCATACTACAATGATGACGTAACCTTCTGTTGGTCTGTATATGCAGTAAATTAAAATAACTGCCTTGAATAAAATTGCTCTCTCAAAATGGCTGTACTGAACGTCTTGAAATAGGCCTCTGTCTCTTTAAGAAGCTTTCCGACACGCCCCCTTCAGCACACTGCTGTGGCATCTAAACAACACTACTGTGCGGGGAGGGGGCTCTGCTGAGCTGAGGAGCAGTGGTTGGTGGCTTGGCTGGTGACGAAAGGTCCAGAGGCGTCTCCAGGAGGTGGGGGCGTTCCTAGGAGGACTGAGGCATAGCTACACCTAAAATGGCTGCCGTCTAAGTTTTTACTGATTACTCAAAAATATGTGAATGAGCCAAGGCAACACTCCAGGCATGTGTTTAATGAGGGAATGACATAATAACATGATATAAAGCTTGAAAAAGTCGATTTTACATAATACCCCCCCTTTAATGTAAAGAAGAGGAGAGCGAAGAGGAAGCCGTGAGCGCTCGTTGTAGTCAGTGTTGTTTGTAGCACACGCCTCAGCCGACCCGTTTTGTTCTTTCTCTAAGCGAGTCCCTCAGGCTACTGGCAAAAGCACTGGCGCACCTTTATTTGTATGCAGGATTCCAGCTTTGTCTTGGGGGGTCAGAGAGTGTATATGCACTCGGGCCTGACTTTGCCTTACACCCCTAGCAAATACTTATTGAAAGCAAACTATAACAAAATGGTCAAACATTCTCAAACTAGTGTCTATAACAGGAAGAGGAAAACGTGGCTGGAACACACGGATAGGAGGTGGTGAAGAGGAGGGGATGAGGAGCCAGACGCTTCTCCTGCTGCATGGCCACTGAGTTCAATCAAATTCAATCCGAGATAGAGATGGAGGGTATGCTCATTTTAGATAGAAATAAAACCTCGCACATTGCAAATTGAGTGACAAATCAATCAGTAACATGGAGGACTTACCACTCAATTTGCTGCTGTTGCCGTGATGGAAAGCTAACGGCCATGATGTTGCCATGGTATGACGTCACACACATAACCTCTATAGTTGTCGGAACGCAAAAGAATCCTTGAAGAGCACCCGTGGACCACATTTTGAACATACATAGTGGACCCGTTTTGATGCGCTCGCACGTCCAGGCCCGCCTTATCCAACGGGCTAGCAGAGGCTGGAGCCCAGGGGCCTACCATAGTCAAGGGCACGGACCAGTTAGGAGCAGAGAAGGAAAAAAAAGTGCCGCTGAAGCAGACACTCCTCCCGCTGCAGGAGGCGGAGGGGAAGAGGACTCGAACGTGGACCCTTTTAACATAGACCCTGCTCGATGGGGAGAGCCTGCCATTGTGGCAGAAAAGGTACGTGCATATTGGGCCAAAATGGGACCAGAACGCTGTCAAAACAAGGACGCTGATGTCTCTGCTTCAGAACGCCAATTCAAAAGCCAGAAACGTTTCTTTTCCAATCGCTATTTCATGCGCAAACTCATAAATCGTGAGAATGTACATAGAGAGTGGCTCTGCTATTTGGAAGAGAGTCTGATTTAGTTGAGTTGTACTGTTTTTGCATTAAAGATTGAGATTTTGATACACAATGCAAGATGTCATTTAACATTTATTTTTGATACATGTAGTAGCCGAGTTAGGGTTTTGTAGGATTTAGGGTTAGGGTTATAGGTTAGAGTTAGGGTTTGCGCTGAGGGGGGGCCTACTTGCCTGGCCTGCCAAACGACATGCCTTTTCATAGATATTTCAAAGACATATAGTCTGGGAGCGAGCGTGATCTCAACAATTTCACGGTGGACGTGATTGACAGACGGCATCAACCAATTAGAGCAACGCTAGATACTGTACGTTGCAGTAACAAGCGGCAGAAAGCCTTTCCAAAAACGTCCTTTTTTTATAAGGAAAGCTTCGAACGCTGTTTCTTGCTCCGGTTTTAGGGATTTTATATTTTCCAAATGATTTAAAACAGACGAAAGAGCCGAAGAAAACAGTGTATCGGCCGCCATCTTTAATGTTTTGGAAGAGTGCGTGGTGGTGACAGGTGACGGCTTCTGTCTCTTGGTGTGTGATTGGACCGATGTGGGTCAAATCGTGAAATGATTGGCTGTGAGCAGCCGCCCAGACGGTTCTTCTTTTGAACAGAAAGGAGGAGTGTCTGGCAGGCCAGGCAAGGGGCCTACAATTCTGTTTAAGCCCCGGGGCCTATGGGTACATTAAGGCGGGCCTGCGCACGTCTATCGTCATGTTTAACTTTCTAAGAAAAACTTTGTCTGTCCAACAGAGCAGAAATTTGTCTTTCGACACGGCACATTAAAACTCATTCAGTAAAACACACACAACAAAAGCATAAACCAAAGACACGTGGAAAAAACCTTACTCTTTGGAAGATACTGATGGTTTATAGCTACACTGAATGATGTTTTCTCCTGAATCTTTTGAAGGTTTTCCTGCGTTGGTAACCGTTTGTTTGTTGTCTTAATTCTCCGAAGAGCTGCGTATGTTCAATATTAAAGTTCTCCTCGAGTGAAAGTCTGTGATATTGCTGTAACAAGCTCTTTGGTAAAACACACTGCATCTGTTTGCACATGCATCACAGATTTCCATTTGCTGAAAGAGCATTTGTGATCTTTTTTAATTGGCGAAATCCGCATTCGGCGCCTCGCGTGCAGCATCGAGCGGTCGGCCTCACTAAGATCTCCTGTTGATGCAGCTCCCGTGAAAATCACCGGAGTGCAGCAGTGCATGGCCTGAATAGCAAACGCCAAAACAGATTCCATCTCGTAAAATGAATATGAAGCGGACAGATCGAATCACCTTCTGCCAGAGGAGTTTTCAACAGACTAAACATGCATACGGCCCCATGAGCAGAAGTGATTCATTACCTGTGTAAAAGTACAGATTTACAACTGGCAACACTTACTCCAATTAAAGAAAAAGTTGCTCAGTGGTGGAAGTACTTAAGTAGAGCATAAATCATAACTTTGAAGGCTGCATCTAAAAAGTGGTAAGATAGCGCCTTTTCCTTCACCTTTGAGGCCGACGTCATGAGGTCAACCTTGAAAAACCTTTTTGCAGTTTTAAACAGGAGCTTCAGATGCTCCTTCTGCGTCAGGACAATCCGAACCTTCCTAACCCAGCAGAGGGAACAACCAAGAAGTTACGTCATACAATATACGCTCCATATCCTACTGCACTGCAACGAATGCTTAAGAACCCAGTTTTGGTATATTTAAAAGCGTACAATTATAGGTAGAAATTTCAATTTTTTTCCCTTAGATTCTGGGGGCGTGTATGTATTTGCATACCGGTAAGCGGCTTTTGTCTCCTTCTCTTTGCCCCGCCCTTCAGGGCCCAGCGTGGCTGCTTATAATGCATTCTCTATTATCCGAACGAGGCAATACACTTTTTTCTTAAGTTGTCGCCGCCATAAAACCTCACAAAGAAGAAGAAAGAAGTGGATTTATTAATCACGTATATTTGGCGCCGCTTCCTTAGGAGGAGCCTTGATAGCAAAGCAGCGACAGCGGGACAGAAACGCTTTGCCCCCCAGACAGGAGAAGACTTTCCCCACGGCAGCTTCAGCGCTAAAAAAGCAACAAACTGTAAGTTTTGTATCTTTTTATTACGGTGGATGTTGCGTTTGAGTTGATCTCTAATGTCTCGCTCTGTCAACAAAACATCCGCCTGTTTCCACGTTAGAATACGCTCGTCTCCACCGTCATGTGTCGTGTGTTTCCTTTTGTTGTTTGGGGAGGAGGCACCGCTGCTTTGGTTTGCGTTGTTGACACATCCTTAGCCAACAAATGCCTCGCAAAACAGGCAGTTTTACACATACGCCTATTGTCGATCAGTTTATTTGCGTTTGAGTGAGCTCAAGGCCTGAGGACTGAAACCCCACACACATGACATGACAGCGGGTGCTTTACAGCGGTATGGCTTTTGAGATGTAAATGAGCCCTATTGTCACTCAGAGCAGCAGAGAGAGGTGAGACCTGCCCAAACTTTAGAGGCCGATTACTCACCTTTGAGATATTTTGGGTTCCTACATTTAAATGGCCACATCTTCTCCAAATATTATCAGACTTCCATTTGTTACACATTGTTGGAAACTTTGGAGACTACACTTTCATAATCTATGTCCAACTCAAAATGCCCTTTATAAACACTACTGTTCAGTTATTACTAATATTCACCAAATCCTGTCCTTTGGTTCACAGGCAGCTGCATTAGCGGATCTTATGCAAATGGCCTCTTTGCACACCTACTCCTTTGACGTTCTTGTGGTAAATGTACTTAGTTAATGGCCATGTCTACCCACAAGAAACTATGGGACCTTAAAAAGGATAATTGTTGACCTAATGCATCTGTAAAATGGAGCAATGCAAATACTTACTTTAAAGTATACCTGACTGATTTTTTCCAGTATAAGATCAAATTAGTGTAATGTAAAAACTGACATTTGTGGAGGAGCTCTGTATAGCTAATTATGCGTTTTTATCGGTCGCGAACTCGCACACTAGGTGTTGTTTACATTACCGTGACACTATTGCTCCCTGAAAGTTGTGAAACTTTCTTATCAATTCATCCATGTGAAAAAGTGCGATGTTAGAAACGTTAGGAATGGGTTTTGAACCAAGACTAGTGATTAAAATTCACACCCTCCCTCTTTCATTGTTTGCAAAAGTGTAAAAGTCACACACCGGGGCTTTAAAGTCTGTCCTATACTTGTTAAGCCCCGTCTGTCTTTCTCTCAGCGTCCTTTATGTGAAGTGCCGGAGTAAAACAGTAAAGTGAAAACCACTGGTGTGAACTCGGTGCGTGACGAGATGCATTCAATTATTCACCGGCGCTGCACAAAGCCCATGAAATATGCAGCTTATTTACAAACGTGTGGGCGACGGCGACGTGGATAAATAATACAGAGGTGGGAAGTAGCTGCGCCGCTCTAATAATGGCTTTTATGTGCGGGAAAAGGGAGGGAAAGTTAAAAGTGGATGGTCAAAGCGATGCCTCAGCAGGAAAGCAGGGGTTTGTCGATGTGTATTTGAGCGAGTACCAAAACACACGTATGTTTTTTGTTGTACTCCAAGTCGTTAAATCAAACAGCACGTTTTCCTTCTACTCGAACATGATGAAATTACTGTATCTTACCTGAAGAGAAAAATGTTGACACATTAAGTAGATGTATAGTTTGTGTTGTGTGTACTTCAGAAGTATTTGTTTTTGAATATGTTATGGTATTTTCTATGGCTAGATTTATTTATTTAAAGAGGGGGTATGATGCTTTTTTTCAATCACATAGCACCAGTCTATAGCATACTACAATGATGACGTAACCTTCTGTTGGTCTGTATATGCAGTAAATTAAAATAACTGCCTTGAATAAAATTGCTCTCTCAAAATGGCTGTACTGAACATCTTGAAATAGGCCTCTGTCTCTTTAAGAAGCTTTCCGACACGCCCCTTCAGCACACTGCTGTGGCATCTAAACAACACTACTGTGCTCTGCTGAGCTGAGGAGCAGTGGTTGGTGGCTTGGCTGGTGACGAAAGGTCCAGAGGCGTCTCCAGGAGGTGGGGGCGTTCCTAGGAGGACTGAGGCATAGCTACACCTAAATGGCTGCCGTCTAAGTTTTTACTGATTACTCAAAAATATGTGAATGAGCCAAGGCAACACTCCAGGCATGTGTTTAATGAGGGAATGACATAATAACATGATATAAAGCTTGAAAAAGTCGATTTTACATAATACCCCCCTTTAAGTTTTGTTTCTCATAATTTACGGAAGCATGAATCAGACTTTCATTTCACACTCATCCGTTACTTTGTGCAATCAGAAAACTACATTTGTTGGAACGCCTGTTGGGAACTTATTTACCCTTTATTAAAAGCACTTTGCAAACTCACCCGGAGCAGCAGATCACATGACGCACGATGTACATGTGATGCACAGCACTCTTGGAATGAACTACAGAAGGAGTTTCAGTTGAGAGAACTTGTGTCACTTGAGTTAATCTCAGTGAGTTTTATCATGGTTGAATAAAGGTCACATTGGTGAGGCGGTTAGCGCTTGTGCTTCAGGGCAAGAAGGTCCAGGGTTCGATCCCCGGGTGGGGCCATTCTGTGTGCAGTTTTCATGTTCTTCCCGTGTCTACGTAGGTGTCCTCCGGGTACTCCAGTTTCCCCTACCACTAAGAACATGTACAATAGGCCAGGATGAATGAGAGTGTGAGTATAGGAGAACGGATGGAAATTAGCCCAAGGTGGCATGGAGTGTTGTGAAATGTATTGCTACTTGCTTAAGCCTTATCTAATACTGGTTAGGAGGAGAACAACGTAGTCTTTGTCTTATGATTCTGTTTTGCTATTGTTTCAATAAGTGTCCTACCTTGAAAAAGTACTGGCAGATCCATTTTGGCCGAGATACAATGTTAGTGATAAGAACAAACTTGTTTTGCTGAAACAAGCACGTAATGTCTGAAGATAAGGTCAGTTTGTGCGTCTGGATTAAGGGCTGGACTAACAAGTATATAGAGACGGGCACGAGATTTGCTCGGCAGACTTCCTGATGTTGTTATGATGTAACTTGTATGTGTGATATTGATCAAATAAAGACTTCTTCGAAAGAATTCATTCTCCTGAGGTATTTTTCTTGAAGTTCTGGACGGATGTTTACATGCATGAGACCCATGTGTTCATTGACATGTCCCGACCAAATAAACAAACACACAAAAGTGAAGTAATGCAGAGCTAAACTTTTCTTTATTATTAATGTTGTGCAATATTAAGCTGGAATGTAATGTACAGATTTTAGGAAAGTAACTATATCTAAATACCCTCAAATGAAGGAGTAACTGTACCGGATATACATTTACTTAAAATGACTATTCTAAATGTATTCAGTTACTAACCAACACCGGATGTACCATTATGATAAGGTCGAAACCTCTGATATGCTCCCTTTAAGATCTTCTTTCTTGTAGTGTTTCTTGTAGTCCTTGTATTCCTCTGCAGAGCAATACAATATGCACACTGACCTGTATTGATCGCAAACATGAGCAAAACATGGCTGCTTTGGATTGATCAGTGTTGGCCACAAAGAAAGTCAATTTAATTTGAATGTAACGTATATCTAGAAATGGCAGCGATACCAAAATGAAAACAAGTGAAAAATGAATTACAGTCTGTAAACCTGAAGATCTTCTAGCAGAACACAGCACGGCATCACTAGTACTTTCTACATCCTCTTCCTCAAAGCCGTCGCCCCACATCTGTCACAGTCTACCTCCGATCCAACGTTAAATACAATCCTAGCCCCCAAAATAAACGCCTGCCTCGACGATCCATTTTTAATCCCTATCGTGTGTCAACCTTCTGCCACATCTGTCCTTTAAGAGCAGCGAATGTTCTGGATGTTATCAAGACATTGTCGCTTTGTCGCTGCCTTGTCTCACAAGCGTTTGTCAAGCTGCGGGGACGAACAGGAACATAAACAGGATTTAAAGAAAAAAATAATCTAAAAGACAATGAAAATGAGTTCAAAAGTGTTTGATTCTGGTCATATGAAGATCGTACTGAAAGCCCCATGGTTACATTACACTGATTTTGCTCAAAATGGAGAGCGGAAGGAGGGAGAGAAAAAAAAGAAAAGGAAGAAGAGGACGAAGAAAATAAAGAGAGGAAGAAAAAAAGAAGAGGAAGGAGAAAAAGGAGAGGAAGGAGAGAAGAATAGAGAGGAAGAATAAAATGAAGAAGAGGAAGAAGAAGAAGAAAAAGAAGGCGAGGAAGCAGAAGGAGAAAAAGGAGAGGAAGAAGAAGAAAAAAGAAAAGAAGAAGAAAAAGAAAAAGAAAGAGGAAGAAGAAGAAAAGAAGAGGAAGTAGCAAAAGGAGAGGAAGGAGAGAAAGAGGGAAGAATAGAGAGGAAGAAGAAAATGAAGAAGAGGAAGAAGAAAAGAAAAAGAAGAAGAAGGAGAAGAAGAAGAAGAAGAAGAAGAAGAAGAAGAAGAAGAAGAAGAAGAAGAAGAAGAAGAAGAAGAAGAAGAAGAAGAAGAAGAAGAAGAAGAAGAAGAAGAAGAAGAAGAAGAAGAAGAAGGCCATACCGCCTTTGCTACTGTATGCCCAATCACGTCAGACCTTGGAAACACCAGGAAGCCTGGTGAATGTAGTGAGTGAGTGGTTGGTGGTGGTCAGAGGGGCCGATGGCGCAGACTGGTTGCCTCACTTCCGTCAGTCTACCCCAGGGCAGCTGTGGCTACAATGGTAGCTTACTACCACCAGGTATGGAGTGAATGAATAGTGCAATGTAAAGCGTCTTTGAGTGTCCAGAAAAGCGCTATATAAAACCGATGCATTATTATTAAGAAGAAGAAGAAAAGAAAAGGAAGAAGAAAAGAAAGGAGAGGAATGAGAGAAAGAGGGAAGAATAGAGAGGAAGAAGAAAAAGAAGGAGAGGAAGAAGAAGGGAAAAAAGGAGGAAGAAGAAAAAGGAGAAGAAAGAAAAGGAGAGGAAGAAGAAACCAAGAGGAGGAAGAAAAAGAAGGACAGGAAGAAGAAAAGAAGAAAAGGACAGGAGGAGAAGGAAATAGGAAGAAGAAAAAGAAGAGAAAGAAAATAAAGCAGAGGAAGAAGAAGACGTTATTGTGAGAGCTAGAAATGAGTCGGGGCAGCAGCTCACAGTTTATACACAAATTCCTCTGATTTGAAAGCAAATGCAATCAAGAGAGTAAATGATCTCATCGATATAACACTTTAGGCTTTTTTTTAAGGATTTGACTGTATATTCTGTATTTAAACAGGCATTCATTCTTTTTAATAACATCTTGGCATCAAAATGTTCAATGCTGGACGACCAGACTTCACCCCCGGGACATTTCCCACCCTTGATCTACATACATGCTTTGCCGTGTTCAGCGAAAGAAAACAGCTTTTGACGTCCTGGTTTGAGCACAGTATTGAATTCATTTGATCTATTTAACCAGGTAAAATGTCCTGTTAATTCCACGCAATTTAACTCGTATTTACTATTCAAGTGTGCCCAATTAGCCGCACTCCTCACCACTGCGTCTGCACTTTGCTTATTTGCTCATGATTCTCGCGTTCCCTTTTGCGCGGCCAAGATGGAAGATTTCCCTCCAGCGTCTTCATCTATTTAAAGATATAGCACACTTCACAGGCTTTTTGACAGGGGGCTATCTGCAAATAACATCAAGCTAATAAGACACTCGGGGTGACTGAAATCCACTCCGACAGGACTTCTTTGAGAGGATCTTGTCACCGCGGAGAGCATTAGCGGGTTATTAGCGCGGCTGCCAGCATCTTAGCATAAGCATAGCAAGTCTATTCGGTCTAATAGGCCATCCAATGCTCCCCGCTGGGCTAAAACCATGTCTGGAGGATTGCCTTTTTTCCATCACATAAAGGTAAATGGCATGCTTACTGATAATGGACTTCTTCAATCATAGCACTGGGTGGCTCCAATTAGGATTTCTAATCGTTTTGAATATGTAATGTGCAAAATAAGTAGCTCATAGCAGACTATTAGAAGTTATAAAAGCTCTCAAAGGAGCCCGAACATGCAGCAGTAACTAATAAATCGTTAGGTTTATCCCGCTAATGTCTAAATCCCACGTCTTTGTCTAATTGCCTTCCTCATCTCGTTTAATGCGTCCCTGCTTTTAGGAGTGCGTGTTTATATAGCGCGCATTTAGACAGGGCCAGTTTAGCGGGATAGTTTGATTGTCCCCCGGAACTTTCTCTGCTCTGTCCGTGCAACATGGCTTAAAGAAGGGGTATTATGCTTTTTTCAATCACATAGCACCAGTCTATAGCATACTACAATGATGACGTAACCTTCTGTTGGTCTGTATATGCAGTAAATTAAAATAACTGCCTTGAATAAAATTGCTCTCTCTCAAAATGGCTGTACTGAACGTCTTGAAATAGGCCTCTGTCTCTTTAAGAAGCTTTCCGACACGCCCCCTTCAGCACACTGCTGTGGCATCTAAACAACACTACTGTGCGGGGAGGGGGCTCTGCTGAGCTGAGGAGCAGTGGTTGGTGGCTTGGCTGGTGACAAAAGGTCCAGAGGCGTCTCCAGGAGGTGGGGGCGTTCCTAGGAGGACTGAGGCATAGCTACACCTAAAATGGCTGCCGTCTACGTTTTTACTGATTACTCAAAAATATGTGAATGAGCCAAGGCAACACTCCAGGCATGTGTTTAATGAGGGAATGACATAATAACATGATATAAAGCTTGAAAAAGTTGATAATACCCCCCCTTTAAATTTCCCTCTATAGATGCACCTTGTCTCTCCTTATTCGGCTCCAGTGAACATTACAAGCTGCTAACGTTCTGTCAGCAGCTTGTAGTGTACGAAAGTAGGGTTTTGTTGAGGATCTGTCCTTTCCTTGAGCACTTTTTTTATTGCTCTTTTGTCACTTTTTGGTTGCGTTTTTCATCTTTGTTTTTGCTGCTGTTTTGACACTATTTTTCTTTATTTGAGCAGCAAACGCTCTGCTCAAAAGGAGTGGGCCGAAGCAAGAGCTTATAAGCGCCCACCCCCAAAATCAATACAATTAAAATCATCATTTCACAAGAACATAGTGGAACAACAAAGGAACAAAATAGCAACAAGGAGACAACAGCAAAACAAAATAAAACAAAATAGACCCTACACACCCGCAGCGAAATGACCATTTACAAGATGGTATTATGGGTTTACATGACTGAAACTTATGCACTGTATACATTCCCCATAACGGAGCAATACCGATTACGTAACAACTAATTACGAAACAACTATGATAATGCTACATACTTTCAAACTATTTACAAAGAACTATAACTTACAAAACACTGTTTGAAGTGTTCGTACATCAACGGAAAAGAAGCACAATTACAACAACGGTCTAGTTTCAAGTACGAAGTCAAGTACAAAGCAAGTAACAAAAGGCGATCATTACATTTCCTTCAAATGGTTACCATGCCTAACATTGTTAGCATTATCAAAAGTCACTAGTTTTATGTTAAAAAGACAGATTAATATACATATTATGTAAGGGATAATGTATAGAACGCCGGTCATTATCGGGAAATAAGTACCGACAGGGCGAACTGGTCTTGTTTCGCCCTGTCGGTACTTATTTTCCCGATAATGACCGGTGTTCTATACATTATCCCGCTTATTATACGGCTGTTTGCCAACTGTACACACACAAATAAACTTCATACACTTTTATGAAGGCAGAAAGGTTTATTTAAGGATTTCCGTGGCAAATAGTTCCCAAAAGTTTGCGCGTTGCTTGGCAACGTTTGTTGATTCCAGGTAGAGGTTAGCTTTTAGGCTCGAGCCCGAGCCCGGCCCGAGCCCGACCCGACATTCGGGCCAGGCCGGGCCGAGATTTCACGCATGACAGTCGGGTTTGGGTCGGGTCGGGCTTCGAGTTTTTTTTTAAATATATATATATTTTTTTTTTTTTTTTTATTTTATTTTATTAATGTCATTATAATATCTAATAAAAATCTATATTGTAGGCTTAGTCTATTGGATACAAAATGTGGATATACTCAGGGAGGTGGTGCGGGGGGCGGGCGCACGTGCTGGCTGTGTTGTCACGTTTAAGCAGCATGGTGAGGCTTTGATACTGGCGCCACAGTGAACATCGCTATTCACTTTATCTCTCAGGACAGCGTTTCATTTACAGTGGATAAATCAGCAGTTTGGTCCCTGTTACTGCGTAAAAAGTAGCTTTTCTAAATGCAGCGCGTTGTTTATGAACAACGACGCGGAGGAGGAGAGAGGGACATTGAGCTGCAGCTCAGGCACGTAACCTGCTCCACGCCGCGCACATCTCTCGGCCTGCCCAGGTATATGCGCTAATGCTGCGTGCATGTGTGCCTTGCGCGTAGCCGCGTACCTCTCACACATTGTGGTGCTGCTGCTGCTGCTGCTGAAAGTACTGCGCAGAATGATGCTCCTATCCGAGCCTTAAAGAAATAATTTACGTCGGGTTTGTTTCGGGCTCGGGCCCACAATTCAAGTTAATTGCTCGGGCTCGGGCTGGGTCAGGCTTTAGGCCCGCGGGCTCGGGTCGGGTCGGGCTTGATTTTTTGGGCCCGAGCGAACCTCTAATTCCAGGCAGTGTGGCTAGGCTAGTAGCAGCACGGCTAGCTACTTATTGCTAGCCTAGCTACTTAGTTGAAGGTGCAGTTCGAGAGGAGGAATGGTGGTGAATCTCTGGGTAAGTTGAAAGTCGGACTCCCGTTAACTTCACAAGCGATTCCCCCAACTTCTCTCGCAGGGACGGGGACAGAGATAGTGTCCGCCTGTCCGCTACTACTACTTGCTACTTATAATTTTAGATTACTAACGTATGCAGCGGGGCTCATTTTAATCTTTGAACTGAGTGTTTTGAAAATAAAACCTTTATGCCACATTTAAGAAAAAGACTCTACAACTGCCTTACCAGGTCAACTTTCACTCTTCGTTTCTGCTCTGCTCGTCTGCTGATGTTGCATTTTCTCACTTACATTTGTGCACAATTACATCAAGAGCAGATGGGAAAAAAAAAAAGGTGCAGCTCTTTTAAAAAAAAAGTTGAGTCACATGAATACTGTAAAGGCGGACTAGTTGGAGTGGAGAAAGAGGTAGGCCTGTACACTGCCTGACCCAAAAAAGTCACCACAAGAAAAAAAGGTCACACGTTAGTAGTAATATACAGGTCCTTTTTTCCGCCATTTTGTTTTTTAATTAGCATATGCAAATATGCTAATTAAAATGCTAATCCCCGCCCCCCTCCCTCCCTCCCTCCCTCCCCTGTCACCACCGCTCTCCCCACAAAGCCAGACACCCTGGCGCCTCTGACCCCTCCCTCCCTCCCCCTGTCACCTCCGCTCTACGACACTAGAGGGAGCCATTCGTCCCACAAGCCAGACACCCTGGCGCCTCCCCTCGCACCTCTGCAGGTGCGTGGCAGCAACACGTGTCCCCCGGCCGTCATGCAGACAGCAGCGTGTGACTTTGGCAGGGGACAGTATTTAGAACCAAATCTAAAGTTTTGTTGTAATGTTAAGGTATTTGAATCGGTCTGTAAATAAAACCCCCCGCTTTAAAACGTTTTTCCTTTTTTATTTCTACTATGTGAAAGCTAATGTTTCTGCTAAGTTGCAATTTTTCTATTAGTCTTAACTTCAATTATACTGTTTTGGCTATTTCAAAACATGCTGTGCTTTAGTTTTTATAAGTTTTGTAAGCATTTGTTTCAGTAGTAGTTTCTTTCACTGGGGAGAATGGGACACTATGTCTTTTTTAGCAGCTTACAGGCAAAAGAGACTGTGTTAAAGGAAAAAAAAAAAAACTGTCTTCCAAGAAAAAAAACAGGAGCGAGCCAAAAAAGAGGAGGAAATAAGGAAGATTGAGGCGGTGGAGCTTAAGGCTGAAATCAAAGCTGCAGATTCTGAGTTTGCTAACCTGGAAGCCATACAGTGATGGTTTGAACTCATACTATGTATCATCAAGAGCAAAGCAACAAACTACCACTCCAACCACCAAACCAAAAATCATGCAAACTGCAACCACTCTTGACAAAACAAAAAGCACACAAACCAAAGACATCACTCCTAACATCCAACCGGCAATCAATCCATCTCAAAGTATACCTTCACCACCAAGATTTGACAGAGATCAAAGTTTACGGGACATTTACTGCAAAAGCCAAAATAAACATCAAACAACAAAACCCAACTTAACTACCGCACCTAAATGAGCTCAATATGACAAACATAATCTCAAACCTTCCATACAAAATGTAAGAACTGTTCATATATGTTGCATGACATCCAAGAAGAACAAAATCGCAAAACAAATTTCACTGACATTGTAATTTTGTTGAACATCAACTGAAAATCATCTCTGATCCCATATTTAGTGACATTCAAACCACAGTTTTAAAATGGAAACTGTTAAACCAAAACCAATACGTGAAATGAACAAGTTATTGTCCTGAGTTTACAAACCTGCAAATAAATAAATGACAAGTACAACCTGAATCATCTTACTATGCTTCATGTTTCAGGGGATAAATCTATCAACACTGATCTGCCTGAGCTCAATCCTGTTGTCCATAGTACTTTCACAACGGTTGAATTACTGCAAGCCCAAAATGGGGCGCTGAAGTTGGTAAAATGTAATAATTCCAGTTGTGAAATCAAACAAAGACAACAAAATTGTTCAAACAAAGACAACAAAATTGCTCAAACGTATGCATTTTAGACAATGGCTCAACATCAAGTTACAATACAGAATCATTTCTGCTAAAACTCAACTTGAAAGGAAAGAAAACAATTTGCAAACAATGTCACCTCAACAAAACACTACTTAGCTGACAAATGATCTTTCAGTTTCCAGTAGTTACGGCAATGAGTTCTATACCAGTGGGGTATACTCAAAAAGACAATACCAGTGAAAAAAAGTGAATGTGGTTACTAAAGAGGTCATAAAGAAATGGTCCTACTTAAGTCATGTGGATCTTCCGACAGGATCCGGCGAAAATTATTTGGACCTCAACGACTCGTATCTATACCTCCGTGTAAAAATAGTTAATGGAGACGGGACGACACCTGTTCTAGGCACTGACGTGGGTCTTGTCAACTATCCGACATGTGCTTTGTTCTCACAGATTGACATAATGCTGGGAGATAGACTGATCACTCAATCCTCGAACACATACGCATATAGAGGAATTATTGAATGTTTGTTAAATTATTCCGAAGCTACGCTAAACACTCAATTCAGCACAGCTTTATTTTACAAGGACACGGCTGGAAAAATGAATGCAACGTCTGTGACGGGTGATAATCAGGGTTTAAACGAGAGAGGAACATATACCGATGGCGGTAGGATTGTAGAATTAATTGGGCCTATTCATGCTGATTTATTCTTTCAGGAAAAGCTTATGCTAAACGGTGTGGATATGTCACTGAAATTTATTAGATCAAAAAATGAGTTTGCCCTAATGTCGCCTGTTAACAATGCTGCTTTCTGTGTAAAAATCATATCGGCAAGCTTGTTCATTAAAAAGGTTTCTGTAGCCCCTACTATACGTTTAGCGCACGGCAGAGCGCTTCAACATACAAACGCTAAATATTCAGTTGATCGTGTTGCATTAAAAACATTCTCTATCCCTGCCGGAACTAGAGTCTGCAACCAGGACAATTTATACCTGGGGCAAATTCCGAAATTTCTAGTTGTAGCATTTGTTGACAACGATGCATACACAGGTAGCTATGTTCGCAACCCTTTTAATTTTGAACATGTAGACACCGAGTTTATGACTTTGCATGCCGACGGACACCCTTATCCTGGGAAGCCTTTCCAGCCTATGTTTCAACGAGGACAATATGTGCGTGAATATTATCAATTAGTTCAGACAACAGGCCGTCATCTTAAAGACAGACCTATGGCAATAACGCGTGGCGAGTATGGAGAAGGATATACGCTGTTTTGTTTCAATCTGGAGCCCGACGAAGGCCATGGTGGAAATGTGTCTCTAATTAAGACTGGCAATGTGCAGCTTGAAGTACGGTTTAGAGTGCCTCTTCCGAGAACTGTTAATCTAATATGTTATGCTGTTTTTGACTCAATTATTGAGATATCGAACAGGAGACAAGTTCTGTTGGACTACTACTAATCTTGACAAAATGAACACAGTTGAGTTGACTAACGTTATGAGGAAACGTGTTAAAAGAGGAACAGACTTTTTGGGAGTACTGGCGTGTGACATGTTGCCAGCCAAACGTCTTATGAAAGTTCCAGCAATGGCTATTATCAACACACACCCGGCAAACAAACCTGGAGAGCATTGGTTGGCAGTCTACATTACAGCCAATAGACACGGTTATTTTTCGACAGCTTTGGTAATGCCCCCAGCTATAAGAATTTCCCGTCTAAAATCAGAAACTTCCTTATTAAAAATTGTGCCACAATGTCTCACTCGTCTAAACAAGTTCAGAGTAATCTTTCCATGACATGTGGCCAGCATTGTGTGTTTTTTCTACATAATATGCAAACAGGCATGTCTTATCGAAAGTTCATGTGTATGTATTCAGAGAATCTGACGCGTAATGATGCTATGGTATGTCATTTTGTTAAGAGAATACGACCAATACTGTGTCAGAGATTCAATTTTGTATGTGTTCAGTGTTCAGACATAAATAAATACCAGTGAGAAAATAAGTTTGTTTCTTTGTTTTTATTCAGAAAAACATTAAAGTGTTTTTAAAACATTACAGCAAATCATATTCAAACAGTTTTTAAAACATGAGAATACACACATATAACAACACAATCAAAAAGATGTCCATTTTAATTCCTGATCAACTCTGGGAGACTTATAAGGCGTGCTGAACTTTGGCGACATAGAATATTTACGCTTAACAAAACTTTGTTTGTCAACACTAACACCATTATCTGATTCCACAGCATTTTTCATATCAGATATGGCACTACGCACAGCCTTGTTTGGTACTACAGACAGAGGAATATTTACATCGGCTAACGTTTTCAAAAACATGCTCCAGCCTGCAGGTCTCGCTGTATCTGATACATTATGAGATGTTGTCACGCTTTTAATTAAATCAAAAATGTGACTGCCTCTGATACTCTGTCCGTTCATAACGACTTGACCATCTTTATCCCATGTGAGTTTACCCGCGTCACGCTTGATGGTGTTTAAAACGTGTTCAGCGTTTTTTTGACTTCTTTTGGGTAAATGTCTCAAAACATCAGACAACACAATGTCTCCTGTATCGATAGCGTGACTTTTTTTGGGTAAATGTCTCAAAACATCAGACAACGCAATATCGTCTGAGCCTGCAGCGGTAGTTTCAGTCGTAACGCCGATGTCACTAGTCTGAGTCTCCGGCAATGACAATGTCAAAACAGATTTGTCGCGTTCTTCTTGTTTCGTCAGAGAGAGATAACGTTGCAAAATACTCGAATATTTTTTTGCCTTTTCGTGCATGTTGACATCTTCCGATTCTAATACTTCCGACATAGCCCGGTCAAGCTCTGTCTGCGCAACTCTTCTGATAGAAACGTTTGCGTCTTGTTGTTTTAATCTGTCCAGCTGATGTTGGGGAACCAGGAACATTTTCTGTGTATATTCCATCTCACCCTCGCGTGAAAAAGCTGCTTATGAACGGCAGTGCCGCTGCCAACAGTGGTACCAAAAAACCACCGTGTTGGTTTAAAACCTTTTTCTTTTTGAAAACTTTAACTTTCTTGTCGGCCACAAGACGAATTACAGACTTTTTCTTATTTAATTTTTTGTACTGTTTTGTTGTTAAAGGCACATTGCCGTTTAAAATATTCAGGGCTAGCTCACAGAGAGCATTAATAAAGTCCGGACCTGCTTTGCTAACAATAACTTTTCGCACGCTCGGCTTCGATTTATATAGCAGCTCCATTAAGGACAAATTCCTTTGTATACGTGAAGACATTTTTTTCACTTTTTAAATTTTTTGGGCAGATAAAACACCGGACAGTCCGAGAGAATGTTTGATCTGAGTCTTAAATGGTCTGGTGTTTTAGATTTATAATCGATGAGAAGGTATCCAAAAGGCGACGCCATTGCGTCATTAAAAGCTTCTAAAAAATATTTTGAATTACCGGGAAACATTTGTCTCCCCAACAAGGATATTTGATATTTATCACGGGGGTTATTAAACAGTACTAAATAGTTTGTGTTTAAACTAATTGTACGACTTGCTTTGCCTTGGACAAACAAATTTTGCACAAGATAAATACAGCTCAAGTTGCGATGATGACAATATTTTGTGAAAAGGTTTGGACTTCTGTATTTTGTGAAGCCTGATTCATCAGGTCGTCGATCACAATTAGATTGTTTTTGTTTGTGGGGAGCAGCGTATCGTCGCAGAGAGATTCGGGTATCCCGTTAATAAAATTAATTTGGCAAATCTTTAAAAGCTCGTCATATATCGGTTGCCAACAAGAATAGATATAAACAATGTTTTCGATTTTGTGCGAAATAATCTTTGAAGCGTTTTCAATAAGACTTTTGACAAAATAAGTTTTACCACAGTTTGACGGGCCACTGACAACGCAACTGAAAGGATGTTGAAGGCGGACATCTATTTCAGTCTTAGTATCCATACGGGAGCGTGGAATAGTCTGGGAGCACCCGTCGTTTATTGTATACAACTCTGACTTTTTTTGTGACTGATTTGTTCTGTAGGCGGAGCCGCTTTTTATCTCGAGTAATTCTGTCACTCACAACAGTCAGACGCGCGTCTGTGTTCCTGTCTTTCACAAAAGCTTGTACAAGCCCCTTTAAAGAGTCGCGAGTGACCGTTTTAGAAGCATCACGGTTAAGCGACACTCCTTTACATTTTATGTGTGTTTTGTCTCGCACTGTGCGATATGCATAACATTTAGGTCCGCCGGACACAAACTCCACTATGTGGTCTCCGTGTTCAAGTTCGTCAGTCAGATTACCTAGGTAGGGGCCAGTGGGAGGGACCCACTCATTTTCCAAAGCGGTGAAAATAACCGAATCAGTGTCACAATACAAAACACGTCGCTGCAACCGGTCCAATAAATCATATAGCGTTAGACGAGCATATGCAGTTGTCATTGCTCCGATAAAGACATTAACGTCTTTCACGTTAGACCCCAGACCGTTCTTGTGACGCCATTGGACGAGAGCTATATCGTCAGAAATGAAGAAGAACTGTCTCACGTCATACTGGTCAGAAAACATCAGTCTATGGAATTTATCGGGGTCTGATATTATTTCTGTAGAAGCAACATCAGCCTTTGCCGCGAAACGCCCCCAAAGCGAGTTTAACTTATTTTTAGAACAGTTTCTAATGGCCTTATTCAGTTTGATTTTGTCAGGATCCAAACGAATTCCTTCCTTTTCGAAGTAGTCCTCTACGTACTTGTGTTTGTCCTCCGCAGTGACAACGTGAGACGGGTAGCCGCTGGCTTCCTGTTTGCTTTTCAGAAACGTTTTAACGTAATCTTTAAAAAGACGATCGTTTTTTTCTTTGAAATGCCATACTTCGTGTATTTTCACGATAGCATAACCCTTTTCGACGGCTTTCATAAGTTCGACAGAAACCCAAGTGCCACGAAGCTGTCTTTCAGATTCAGAGTGCAAACACTCAGACTGGTTCTGAGTTTCAGCACAGGTCCTGCATAGAGGGAACATAAGCTTCCCGTGACAGCGAAAAGGCAGCACGGGATGGAAGAGGCCTCTCGGGGGGAGCACATCACATTTGACAATTCCAAAATAATTTTCAATGCTGTCAAAATCACCGCAGATTATTTCAGGATGGCCAACAGGGTAATCTCGTTTTGCCTGAACAAACGGGTAAAGACTTGTGAAATCATAGTACAAGATCCTTTCATTTTCGGAAACCTGATGATAAAGATTCATCGCGTTGGTCCTTCCTCCATAGAGGGAGTCTCTCGGGTTTAAGGGTTCTGGTTTTTGGTAGTTGTCCAAAAAAGCCATGACTGTAGGGTCTGTCAAAGCCATTTTTTTAAATTCACACTCCCATATTTTAACAACTGTCACACCGTACCGTGTTTTTAAATTCTCAATCTTTTCAACTGTCGCGTTATACAAATCACCAAACTTTATTTTCGAAAGAGGATTGATGTCACTTTCGGGAAAACAACGCGGATGCCCATGCATGAAACACCCCAGCATTTCATAACAGGTATTGGAGGCAGCATCGAAACCGTCAACAGAATAGGGACCTATCTGATGCTCACCTCCCCTAAGAGCATGGCGGATAGAACAATTTTGTGTTTGTGCTATGAACTCAAGCCATTGGATCGACACATCTGAAAAGCTTCTGTTTTGTCCAGAATAACAACCAGGGTATGTTAGGGCTATTGTGTCTTTAGTTAGAAAAGAAGTCTTGTATACCTTCATGCATGCGGATGCTAAAGTTACAGACGCAAATGGATCGAGACCAGTGCTCCGTATTACAGAGTCACGGTGTGTGACGCATGCTTTTTGCAAAACCTTAACGTCGTCAATGCAATAAAGTCTCATTTCTTTGCGCAAATTAAATTCCAGACCACGAACCGTTTCATACCATTCCATAAATTTCACTCTGTCAGGCTCCCTCATGGAGTCAAAGCCATAGAAACAGGGGTGTGGATATGGACCCACATAATCCTGATTTTGTCTAGTGTTGAACCTGTGCGGAAATAGCCTTTAGCCACGTCGTCAAACCCTAACGCATTCGGGAGGTTTGCAAGACGCATCGGTAAGAAACTGAAAGAATCAATCCATCGCTGATTGTATTTATTGTCAAACATGAATATAAAACGACTGCCTCTAGCCGTGACCTCTATAGACAATGCTTGACTAACAAAGTATTCCAGAATCAGGTAATTGTCAAACCCCGCAGCATTATGGGCGATAAATGTGTAGCCTTTGTATCTAGGTTTTCTGAACTGCGTAACGAATTTGTGCACGCAGTCTAAAGATTCAAAACTATAAACATTCTCTGCAGCATCGATAGCACACACTAGAACGGCCTCATGTTTATCGTTGTGATATCTTGTTTCAAAATCGTAATAGATGTATTTATTTGTAGGAGTCTGTGGTTTAACAGGCTGAATATAACACTGATGTGTTGCTTCAGCATGTATTATCGGTTCATTACAATGTTTGCATTTTTTCCCGATACATGTATGTCCGTTTTTTGTAGTATTGTAAATCGTGCAGCATTTTTCACAATATTTTAAAAACTCGCACGGTACTTTATTATGGACAGTTTCCGCTTGTTTGTGCAGAGCGTAACAACGTTGTGAAAGACAAATGCGTTTACAGGCATCACACTTGATCGTAGGCCCGGTTTTACCACATACGGAATAACACACCCTACACAAATGCTCACACATGTGCCTCAGAGGGGCGTCATATGTATTCAGACATAATTTGCAGTAATAACTACAACCAAAAAAACCCGTGATGTTTTCAATTAAATAATAGTGGTTGTCATATAGATAGAGAGCCACTGTTTTCACATTAGGCTCATTATGCGTTTGAAAGCGTTGTAGACGTTTACGCTGCTCCCCATGGTGAAAGATTACAATTTTTATGCCGAGATGGTTTTCAAATTTCGAGACGTCGCTAAACGACACAGACGTGTCGTATGTCAAATTAACATTTGTGTGGAGTTGCTTTGCTTTTTCTATTTTATTTTCAGGACTCATAGAAGCGTCTAGAGCATGGGCGATGCAGAGACTAAAACACAAGTTATTATGTTCGTTCTTTGGGTCAAATAGGTGTTTGCCTTTTTTGCGAAGTATTTCATCATAAGGTACCGCTGCGAGTTTAAGACGTACTCCGCCCCTTTGACTTTGTGCAACCGTCACTATAAATTGTAATTGAGAATCTGACATTGAATTATCATTGCTTTGAAGGGTCTGGATGACTTGATCTACAAAAACATCTGTATTGTAATCGTTGTTTGAGTTCAATATGACCTGCACGTCCGATGCTAACGACGGGCCTCTTAATACAACATTGAATGAACTCCCGGGCTGTGACATTTCTATGGCATGTTCAATAACATTTGTTAAATGTTCATGAACTTTATCGGGGACCGCTGACGGGTCGGCTAGGTCTATTTCCCTAAAGTCAACATTCTGTTCTAACACTATAGCGTTATAATTGTCTATGCGTCTAGACTTAATGTTGCTGATGGGCTTTCCATAGCCTAATTGTGCAGTATGGTTGATTGTAGACGAAGTCGCTGTTTGAGAGCTATGCACGTTGTTTGAATCGGTATGTGTATTGTCTGAGTTTTTTAGAACATTTACGAGATCAATTGAGTTTAACTGAGAATCTGAGATGTCGTATACATCACGAGCAGACAGAAAATTTCCAAGGTCAATTGAGTTTAACTGAGAATCTGAGATGTCGTAGGTAGATAGAACGTTTAATTGTGAATCAATTACAAGATTATCAGACATAGAATCACAGCCTGTTTCAATTGAATCACCGAGGTTACAGCATACCTGATTCAAATCAGAAAGAGGGGTTCTCGGTTTTTTATCGGGGGGTGGTGCGGACATTATACCCAAATTTACAAACAATAAAATTGAAATATTGAAAACAAATATTGAAAAAATAGAAAAATAGAAAAATAGAAAAAACAAAAAACATAAAATAGAAAATTACAAACAGACGTTAAACAGACGTATTGTTTTGATCTATAGCACTCTGTACCACTCCTGCTGTTGTGGCTATATTTTCTGCGAGGCTGGTAAAGTATTCAACATAGACTTTTGTCTGGGTGTTCAGAGCAGAACGAACGTAAGCGTCACAGACCTCTCTATAGTGTGTCTGTCTGCATTCAAACTGTTCGATTTGTTTTTTCAACACCTGATGCTTCTTTATTGTTTCGAACAAGAGACGTTTTAATTGTTGTGTCTCAAAGTTTAGCGAATCACTCTGGCGTATGTGCTCCCGCAAGTCTGTTTGTACTTGATCGAGTTGCTTGTACATGTAGAGTTCACGTATTAACTCATCTTGGTCTTGGTCGTGTTGTGTCGGATATGCCCGCAGGGACACTTCTGTGTCTGAAACAGTAACAGGCGTGGAGCAGCGTGGGGGTGCTTCTTCTCTGCTTGTCCCAGGACGCGGTTCCGAAACGTTCTCTGGCTTGCTTGTCCCAGGGTGTGGTTCCAAAACGTTCTCAGGTTCTCTGCTCGGTCCGGGCAGCGGTTCTCTGCACGGTCCAGACAGTGACTCCAACCAGCTAGGATTGCTGTAAATATAAACATGAAAGAATAGTTAGCATACTCTATAAACATTTTTAAAAAATACTGTTTTATAGTTTTCTTTTTCATACATACAGGAGTTCTGTTATATCGCAGTTTAAACTGTCTTGAAGGAACTCATCGCCGTTTAAAACACAGCCAGCTGCAGACAGAGACTGTTCGTGTAATGGGTCTGTAGTCGGCTGTCTGAAAACAAAAACAGACAATGTGCAACGTTAGCATTTAAACATTTTTAAAAATACTGCTTTATAGTTTTCTTTTTCATACATACAGGGGTTCTGTTATATCACAGTTTAAACTGTCTTCAAGGAACTTGTCGACGTTTAAAACACAGCCAGCTACAGACAGAGACAGTTCGTGTAATGGGGCTGTAGTCGGCTCGATGTTTAAAACACTGCCGGCTGCAGACAGAGACTGTTCGTGTAATGGGGCGGTAGTCGGCTGTCTGAAACAAAAACAAAAAACAGACAACACGCAACGTTAGCATTTTAGTTGTATCAGGAATAAAAAGACAAATGACAAGTTTTTGTTTTTCTGTTTTACCTAGCAAGCAATTTTATAGTCTTTTTCTTCTTGAGAAAAAACGCCGGTCTCCGCGATGTGATAAGTCTCCAGGCCAAACCTTTCGATCGTTTTGGTTGTCGAGAGGTCTTTTTCTCTTTGAACGTTGTCGTTGAATGCGGGGACTGCGGCGGCGAATCTCTTATACAGCTATACGAGAGAAAAACAGAGACCATGTGAACACTAATCATGATTATGTCATTAAAATCATTTGTTTTGTTAAAAAATAAAGTAAAATAAAATAAATAAATATATATATATATATATATATATATATATATATATATATAATAGTAGTTATAAATAGATCAAATAGATACACAATAAATGCATATATTAATTATCAATAATATACTAATCTATTTTATGTGGAAACAGCTTGGTAAAACATTACATGTTTTCGGATAAATCTACAGTTTTTTAAAACAGAATAGATTCTCAAAAACGGTTTGTGTCGTAAATCTGTAGTTTTAAACAGAATAGATTCTCAAAAAAACGGATGTGTCGTAAATCTGTAGTCTTTGCGAAGATTCTCAAAAACGGATGTCACGCAGGACGAAAGACTACAGAATTACGTCACGTCCGTTCTGACAATACGAAAATGGCGCCGCACTACACCGGCTCTCGAAACAGGTAATGATTTTTTGTTGTTGTCTTAGATCAGAACGGTGTGTATCTAAAACGTTTTTTTTTGTTTGTTTTTAAAACGAAACCATGTATAAAAACCAATCTCTCACCCGTTAATAAGTGAACGCCGTGCGGTCTCGCTAAGAAGCGAACGCTTTCCATACGCGCCGCGTCCTCTGTGTTCGCTACCTGTAAAACACAATTAATATAGGCTAGGGTTAAAACTTTTTATTACCACGCGCATGCTTGCATAGCGAGGATCGCCGTTATTGTTTGGGAACAAAAACAGCGGATTTTCCGAGCTTTAAGAGCTGTTTATTTATTTAGAGCAGATATTCTACATCGCGGATCTTTTCGCGGAAGCAATGCACTGTTTGTGAACGAATGTTTTGACCCGTAGTAGAGCAGTTATCGCATATTAAATACATTTGCGTAGCACCAATTGCCCAAACGTTTAGGATGTTACGACGTGCAGCGTTGCCCAAACGCTTAGGACGTTACGATGTGCATAGATTTAAAACAAATATTTAGAATTTGAAATAGTTTCTAAACAAATGTAAAAGCAAAAAGGATAATAAATGTGGGATTTCTTACCATTATTTCCGGACATCTTATCTCTCCAAAAAATGTCTCGTAGGTCTGTGTCTCGGCGGTCTGTGTATTTGTTTTTAAAAGACTTAGTGAACACGCTACTTATAGCTGTGAAATTCACCTATACTAGTCACGACATGCCACAGACATGTCGTGGCAAAGTACAGGTAGGGCTAGGTGAGGGAGGGGGGCGAATGGCTCCCTCTAGTGACTTAGAGCGGAGGTGACAGGGGAGGGTGGGAGGGAGGGTACGAATGGCTCCCTCTGGTGACTTAGAGCGGAGGTGACAGGGGAGGGTGGGAGGGAGGGTACGAATGGCTCCCTCTGGCGACGTAGAGCAGTAACGACAGGGCAAGGGCGGGGAGGGAGGCGGGGCGGGGGGCGGGGTTTAATTAGCATATTTGCATATGCTAATTAAAAAACAAAATGGCGGGAAAAAGGACCTATTTATTACTACTCACGTTCTAATATTTTGTCAGACCACCTTTAGCTTTAATTACAGCATGAGTTTGCTGTGCCATTGTTACAATAAGATTCTGGAAATGTCAAAAGATCCAGTGTTGCACTCATTTTGTATTGATGATGGGAGAGTGTGACCACTGCGCAAAGCCTTCTCCAGCACATCCCAAAGATTCTCAATGGGGTTAAGATCTGGACTCTGTGACGGCCAGTCCATGTGTGAAAATGATTTCTCATGCTCCCTGATCCACTCTTTCACAATGTGAACCCCATTAATCCTTAATTTAGGAGGAGAGACACATCCAAAAGTTCTAAACCAGTGTGCTGGATCCAAAAATACAGTGGAAAAGTGGAAAAAAGATCCGACTGGGACTGATGAAGGGCTAAGACCCCGAAACGTCACTCTGCTGGCGTGAACAATAAAAACTGGTGAGCATCTACAGTTGTGCGGATCATTTTTCCACTTTTCAACCCCATTAATCCTGCCATTGTCATCTCAGAATATGGCCGTGCCGTCAGGGAAGAAGAAATCCATAGATGGAATAACCTGGTCATTCAGGATGTTCAGGTCGTCTGCTGATCTCATTCTTAGTGTCACTGAACTAAGACCTGACCAACTGCAGCAGCCCCAGATCAAAACAGTTAGATACATCCAGGTGGACACTTTTCTTTTGTCAGGCAGTGTATTTCCTGGTGGAACACAAAAACGTTTGCGTGTGACATTTGTCTCTATCAGGAAACGTTGATAATTGAAAAACCGCAGGAGCCAGAGGGTTCAGCGTCGGCTCAACGTACAATTAATTTTCATCTTTCTTTCATCTCTTGTTTTTCATCTCTACTGGTTGTTCAAATGGCTATAATTCATCTTTTAGTAAGCGCTACACAAATCGATCATCATAATGTAGTTAACAGAGACACGTTCAGTTTAGTAGTGTTTGGGCCCAGCAAGTAAATAACATGCTCCATCGGTTTTATATAATGCTTTTCTGGACACTCAAAGACGCTTTACATTGCATTATTCATTCACTCCATACTCGGTGGAGCTGAGTGCCCTGGGGTAGACTGATGGAAGCGAGGCAACCAGTCTGCAGCATCGGCCCCTCCGACCACCACCCACTCACTTACTAGTCGCCCAGGCTTCCTGGTTTTCCTAAACGGTCTCCCATCCAAGTACCGGCCAGGCCCTTCCCTGCTTAGCTTCCAAGATCTGACGGATCGGGCAGAGCAAAGGCGGTATGGCCACACAGATAAAATAATAAGATGCTCCAGCCCAGTCTCCTCAACATGTACAGTATAACATTTCTAAGTTCTTAAATATAAAAGGGTAACGGTGCTTTACTTGTCATTATACATCAACTGTACAACTCTGCCTTTGACCCATCCCTCGACGCCACTGGACAACCTGTAAGGAACAGTGGGCAGTGGCTGGTGGTCAGAAACACCTGGCTTGAGGATTCACCTATGGCACATGTGTTTAGTGGTAGGGGAAACCGGAGGAAACCTACGCAGACACGGGGAGAGCATGAAAACTCCACACAGAAAGTCCCCGTCCATAGGAATCGGACGCGGAACCTTCTAGCTGTGAAGCACGAGAGCTTTTTTTTTGGTCATTCAGTGTACTTGCAAACTATAAACTGTCCAGCATCCATGAGTGGAAAATCTAAGTGCCAGGGATATTGCCATAATTGAAGCCCCCAATTGAGAGTCAGGAGCCTGTCTCTTCACGCAGACTGACCTCTCAATCACTCCCCTCGCTCTCCACTGTATTTAACGACATCTGGAGCCTGATACTCGACTACAAATTCAATAATAAAACCGTTTCATGAGGACGGGCGCCTACTGTGAGATAACAGTCTGGCTCGGTCTTGCTCAGTCGGCCTCAACGAGCCCCGCACACGAAGCTGACGGTGCAGCGTCTCCGTGTGGACGTTATGCATCCGACATAAATGACATGTGAACGCGCAGGGAACAACAGGCAGTAATCGTCGCGTGTCATTTCAGATTACGCCGTTTTATTTCAATTGAATTGCCGGAGGATGCGCTCAGGCTTCACTAATGCATCTGCCCACACGGTTCACACTTGCTGCTTGTCATAATTATATACTGTCCTGTATTGTTACGATCAAGAATGTATTTAGAATAGCTTAAGACATAACATTAACAGTGCATACTTTCCAAAATGAATAGATTTAGATCTCTTTTGGGCGTTAAATGTCATTATAAATGTTTAATTTTCTATCAGACATCATCAGACTTCTTTCTTAGTAATAGTTTGACTGTGGTTTTACTTGAGTTCACAGAATATGCAAGAAATATGGTCCTGATGTAGATTTTACACACATTTTTTGTTCCAGTTTGAGCTTAAATATCCAAATTCCATCACTCAGTTTGGTGGAATGTTTGCGAATCTTCAGAAATCATAAAAGCATATTTTGTATGTCGTTCTTTGTGGCATTAAAAATATTGTAACTGGGATCATTTGCACGCATCATTTATTCTCTTAAAGAGGGGGTATTATGCTTTTTTCAATCACATAGCACCAGTCTATAGCATACTACAATGATGACGTAACCTTCTGTTGGTCTGTATATGCAGTAAATTAAAATAACTGCCTTGAATAAAATTGCTCTCTCAAAATGGCTGTACTGAACGTCTTGAAATAGGCCTCTGTCTCTTTAAGAAGCTTTCCGACACGCCCCCTTCAGCACACTGCTGTGGCATCTAAACAACACTACTGTGCGGGGAGGGGGCTCTGCTGAGCTGAGGAGCAGTGGTTGGTGGCTTGGCTGGTGACGAAAGGTCCAGAGGCGTCTCCAGGAGGTGGGGCTTTCCTAGGAGGACTGAGGCATAGCTACACCTAAAATGGCTGCCGTCTAAGTTTTTACTGATTACTCAAAAATATGTGAATGAGCCAAGGCAACACTCCAGGCATGTGTTTAATGAGGGAATGACATAATAACATGATATAAAGCTTGAAAAAGTCGATTTTACATAATACCCCCCCTTTAAGTATATTTCCTATCCGTCCATTCACAGAAAATGATTTTTTTGCTTCTATAACTCCTCTTAAACCCCCCACTGGAAATAGACTATCAGGGGGTATTTTATTTTGAACGGAATAAACAAGAGCTACTTTATCGATATTAGGCTTCTCTGATCACCAATCCCTCAATGCCACACTCATTCATGCAGTCTGCAGAGAATAGGTGAAGTGTCTTGCTAAAGAATACAAAAGCAGAACAACCCGGCAGCAGGGATCTGAGCTCACTCGTTTATGGAGAGTGGAGCGCGTGTCCTTGTACCTGCGGAAGCCTCCCGTCAGAACCACCCGAGCGTTTGGAGCCACGGTGCGAACAGTCTCCCCGACCACAGCCTCCACGGCCCGGGCCTCAGCCGCACTCAGCCCCCGGGACAGGTCCGTGTAGTGGAGGAAACCTGAGGACGAGCAGACAGAACCCAGAGGAGGAGCTGGGGTTAAAATGGAGGTAACATCAATCACACAGAGCCCCGGGGAGAGGGACGGAATTCAAGAGTCATCCAAATGTCATCTGCAGAGCCAAAGTTTGTGACAGGATTCCCACGTGTTTCAAAATGGGCTCTGAGTTTTCCTCAGCAGGCAAATTATCCATATGTGCTGACTTAGATGTTTGAGCTTTCTTGTTTAGTTAACTCAGAGTTTATTAGTCTGGAACCAAAAAGACTCAATATTATTTTTATCCACCAATTCAATCCAATCCACTTTATCTACAGTGGTCCCCAGCTATAACACAGGTCACCTTTCGCAGCCTCACTTTTTAATACAATTTTGCAAGCTTTTTTTGACTGCATATGAATGCCATATGCGCATTATGTTCTGCGTCCTGATTGGCTAGTCGCAGAGTGAGCTTCCTTTTGCTGCAGAGAGGATCTCTGTGAGCGTCTCAACACATCAGCGCACACCGCCAGAGTCACAGCAACACAGGCCGGGCATGAGCGGGTCCGACTCAGACTTTCTCTGTACTTTTCCACAGAAATAAACACCGCTAGCATGTAGCGCTCACCTCGGCTAAACACACGCCTTCTGAAGCCTGAAACTGCTACAATAAAACTTTGGTCGTAGCTACGATTGTCTCTTAGTTTGAACAATCGCAGCTCACGATTTTACCATCCCCACATTGAGCAGTGTGAATCTGAAAATCTTATTAGACAAAAACAATCACACAGTGAACACCAGGCATAAGGGAACCTGTGTGAACTAGTGAGAAAAGTTTATAAAGTGTGTGGTGAGGGGTTTTACAGCCTTAAAACATATATAATAATATAGTAACCCCCACGATAAACGAGGGACCACTGTAACGCATTATTAAAAACAACAAAGTTGACCAAAGTGTCGTACAAAAAAGACAATATAAAAATAAAATCAATTTGAACAGTAAAACATTTATTTTACTATTCATGTACAGAAAAGGATAGAATGACTAGTCTGTTAAAATTACTGTTCGGGTTGTTTGTATCATAATTTCATTTTTATTTGGCTTTCTTAATGTTTGTTCAAACAATAAAAGACAATATCTTACATTATATGTTACAATTGTAAATTGTATTTGGGTCGCACCTTGTAATCCCAGGGTGTTTGTGAGTCTGATCTCGGATCCTTCCTTGGAAACATACCACTGTACCATTGTCATTGTTTTCCACGTAGACGGTCAAACAGCGATGGACTAATTATAACCTCATTCTTCCAGAAACCATAAGGAAGGACTGGAAGTCCCTTTGCGCTAATGGACTTTACATTGTGATCAAAAGTAAAGGCAACATGCTTGCATAAGAAGTTGGATACTGCACCTTTAACACAGGCTCTACATCCACGTTTGTCTTAACATTAGCGACTCCGTCCTATAGTTTTCCTTTTTCCTTCCTTTTCCTTTTTGCCCTGTTTTCTACAGTATGAAGCCGAGGTTTTAAGCCTTAGCTAGGACACACTGGTAAGTTCCATTGACAAATGTTTTTTTCATTTGGAGTTCCTCAGAAAAAAACCGTAATATGTTTGTTTGTATGTTCAGTCCATGAGATACAGGTTTAAAGGGACTATACATAAGTTTAACCACAAATAAATGTATACAAATGTAAAATTTCTTCCTCATACATGCTCCAGCAATGCCCTGGTGAGTAGAATGAGCCCTGGCCTTTTCACCGCGATTGCCTCTATATGTCTGTAAAGTCACTTAAATAGTTTATGCTCGGGTCGAACAAGCAAACAGCGTAATGCGTAATGCGCGTGCACGCTCAGCTGTAGCGTTAGCTGTAGCGTCAGCTGTATCGCCTCTATACTGACGCTGCAGCGCGAGTGGTAACTTCGGAGGGATGGATTTAGCGGAGAATAAGAGGAGACCGGCTTCAAGCACCATCGAAACTCCAGCCCAGACCCCAAATAACGAAAAGAAACGAAGAGTTTATTCGAGTGTGACCAAAAAGGCGAAAGTCGAGTCTGATCAGCGTAGGCAAAGAACTGGAGTAAACATCGGAAAAGAGAATCTCTCAAAAGACCCGCAGCTTATTTTTGCTTGAAAGGTAAGAAAAGATGACTAAATACATGGGGGAAAAGGGGTGATGCTTTCAAAACAACGGTGTCCGACAAAACATTTGAGTAGTAACAGTGGTAATGGGGCTGTATTTACAATGGCAAAAGTAATGTCGCTAATGTTAGCTTTTCTTGGCCGCAAAATAAGCCTGACTGTTCATGGATTTATAAGCAGTGAAACGACTACAAAAAGTGGACATGTTCCATTTACAATATAGTTTACGAGTTGTATTACTTGGCTTCTTCACTCGATTCACTTTGCTGCATTTGCTCAAGTATTTTATCTAGGAAAACATTCACTCAAACTGATTTGGTCTAAATATCTTACAAAACAGTAACGTTTCTTACCTCAGTTTAAGTCATGCCTGCAAATCTGTAAATTGACGGGACTGTTATTTCTGGTGCTCGTAAAGCCTGAGCGCCTCATGCACGAGCTTATCATGGAGGCTGCAGTTACGCGTTTGGCCTGAGGGGGCAATTGCGAGCACAAAACTTCCAAACTCCACAGAGCCCCTTTAATATTTCAGCAGAGAATCCTCAAAGAAGTCCCCGCCGACTGTCGGACAGTTTGGGGGAAAGACATTTCCACATTTCGAGCACTGTACAAATTCAGAGGACCATCGGGGAACCCAATGCTACAGCTATGTTTTCATTCTGACTCAGATGTAGCCTAATAAAAGTAGCTCATCACTTAATAACTTTC
The DNA here is from genome assembly GCA_007210695.1 of Neogobius melanostomus. Taxonomy (NCBI): domain Eukaryota; kingdom Metazoa; phylum Chordata; class Actinopteri; order Gobiiformes; family Gobiidae; genus Neogobius; species Neogobius melanostomus. Next base: position 811,036 of record VHKM01000079.1, on the reverse strand, counting down.
TTTTTTTACCGACAAATCTAAGAAGAGGTTTTAAAGCGCTGCATGTGGCTTTTGAGACACTAGCCGCCTAACTGTAGTGTACTGCAGGTGTTCGATGTCAAGTGCTTTGATTGCCCGCAGGTGGAAAAGCACTAAAGAAAAGTGGCCATTTAAAATTCTATTTACAGACCGTTTGAAACACCGCTGCGAAAATATCAGCTTTGTTCAGTGTTGGCCAGCTGCCCCCAATGGCGCACGGCTAAAGTTGGATTGATGGATTGACAGGTCCATTCCAGCTCTTCTTCACAGACGCTAAAAAACTCCTCGCTCCACCAATTAATCACGGCGCACTTAACGACGCGTCTGTCCGCGCCGATAAAATAAATGAGACGAGAGCGCTGCACAATACCGACAAGAGATCAGGGTTCAAAAAACATTTTCCCCGAGTCAAATCGCTCATAAATTCTCCGCACAGCGCCGCATTGAGGAGAGCGCGGAGTGATGGATTAGACGGGCTTTTGATGAAGATGTCTGTCACTTTGATACATTATTGGATAGGGTTTCAAAAATAAATGGAGGCCCAGATATAATGCCGCGGATTACAGCGTTTTTTTGCCGGGCTATGAGCGAGAAGCAGAAAAATGGTGTTTGCAAATGCACGGGGTATGTGTATTTGGCGATAATTTTGTGCGCGCTAATGCTTTTGTGGGGTATCCATCACGCCAGCCGCCGATATCAGCCTCCTGTCCGATGGCTCAAAGCAGCGCGTTTCGTTCACTCAGCATTCAGATCACGGGATTGTCAGAAGAATGTGCTTCGACAGGGATGTCTCTGCACTGTTGTCGAGAGATTTGAATTGGGTGTTGTGTATCGGGTATCTCCTGCACCGCCTTGGAGTTTGATTCTGTTGAGTTGCTCACATTTTGAGGGAACTTGTTACAGACCAGACATTTGGGACAAGGAGCTATAGCTTTTATAATTTTTTTTTGCTGACGTTTTTTGTGAATAAAGCAGAACCATTAATAGAGCTTGGGATTGTGCCGTTAAGATTTTACTGGTGTTATTGTACCCATAGAAGCACTTGGACATTGCAGTGTGTTAGATACACTGCCTGTGACCAGGGAAAAATAAATAAATAATAATCCACCTTATGTAACTGTTATGATCTTGCTGCAGCTGGTCAGGTCTAGGTCTAAACAATAAGATCAGCTGACTACCTGAATATGCTAGTTATGAAGTTATTCTCATCAATAGACTTCTTCTTCAATGATGATCGACAGGAGCAGAACAGGACAGACCACTTGAGACCAGCTCATTTTGAGGGGGTCATCACCCACAGGTTTGCGTTACAAGTGCCCTTAGATTAAAGCGGCCTGGCGCTGTATATAATAGGCCAACAGGAGGCGCTCTGGGGCTACATTCATGCATGTTAATACAGAGTGAAAACTACTTAATGCTTCTCGACAATTTTTTTTTTATATATTCGTTTCAAGTCTATGCCCCTCTGTGCTATACATTTTAACATCTCATACGGAAAAGCAGTGGATTTTACAAGTAGATACTGTACTTTCTAAATGTTTCCAAACAAGAGATGCATCAGGACTACTAGGGTGACCAGGTATCCCAGTTTACCCGGGACAGTCCCAGTTTTGAGACCTCTGTCCCATGTCCCAGTGGATTTCTCCAAATTCATTGATTTGTCCCAGTTTCACACAAGCTCTGTCAAAGTTGTCCTGGTATTTCACCAGTTCCACACCTAAATCAGCTTTTTGTTTCACTTGAAAGTAAATGACTTTTGGCCATGTGTACTTAAAACACACATTTTTTATAGCGACTGATCCAATGAAATGGCTAAAAGTCAACATCAACGCTGATTGGTCCAACTAGACTTTTATATATAGTTCTTCACCCAGTCAACATGGGTGAACAAACTCGCAAGCTTCCATTGTGTCCCAGTTTTGCAATGTAGAAAATCTGGTCACCCTAATCAGGACTCCCAGACCAGAAACAGTTGTTGCTAATAAACTAGCTTTGTTTTGCTAAACATTTAGCTCAACATTAAGTCGCCATTCTCTCAGAATACGACACTGATCACCAAAACTTCTTGTAGTATTTTCTCAAGTGCATCCGTCCTCATCTAAATCATAACGTACTGTAGCAAGCAAAGCGCTCCAGACCCCAAGGCTAAAGTGGTCTGGGGTTGGAGTGCTCTGGACCGCCCTTTGGGTGTGGAGCACCCACAAAACGCCCCGGTCCTCTGGAAATGCGACTATGGATTGGCCACCACAGTAATCAAAGCGTATGACCTTTTGTCAGGCAGTGTATATTTACTGGTAGCGACTAAAAGCAAATTGAGATGTTCTACAGCTCTGTTTTCTACTTGTTATGTTGTTTTCAGTCAATCTATGGACACAGTTTACCTCCTAACATGCATTTCCATAGTAACATTACAGATCAGAAAACATCCCTTCCAGTTTTTGACCATCTCAGCGACATAATGCGACCTGGATCCATCGGCATCTTCATCCAACTAACTGCTTTACATAAAAAGTATATTCTGGGGCTGCTTAGCATGAAAGAGCTTCAATGCTGCACTAACAGGCAAAGACTACTGTAAACCCATGAGGAAAACACTCGACTTTCCTTCTGCCGCAGCTCCCAGCGCTTTGTCAAACCAGTCACCACCACCCAGAGTATTTTCATAACCTTCAATGGTGTAAGATTGATGGTCCATTTTGTGTTTTGATTGATGAGAGCTCCTCCTCACGCTCTTTATTCTAGTATTGATGTTTATTGAAAATCCCCCGGCTTCCTGCTATTGTCTTGTCACTGTAACTCCCTGAACAACTACAACACTGACAATATCCAAGTCCAGGCGGAAAAGGGTTCTGTTAGACACATATGACAAGTTTGTTACGCACGTTTGGTTTGAAATATATAATATTTTATATTGATTGATTGTGTTTTGTTGATTTTAATTGTAATGTGTAATTGTATGTAATTTAACACTTTCTTCTTCTTCAAACCACCTTGAATTACAGGGTGTGCAGTCAGATCTAAATACATTCTTTTTTTAGACAACTCTTAATAATGGGTCCATTAAACAGAAGAATGTCTTAAAACATGCCATCCACAACAGGAAAACGTTAAAGAGGGGTATTATGCTTTTTTCAATCACATAGCACCAGTCTATAGCATAATACAATGATGACGTAACCTTCTGTTGGTCTGTATATGCAGTAAATTAAAATAACTGCCTTGAATAAAATTGCTCTCTCAAAATGGCTGTACTGAACGTCTTGAAATAGGCCTCTGTCTCTTTAAGAAGCTTTCCGACACGCCCCCTTCAGCACACTGCTGTGGCATTTAAACAACACTACTGTGCGGGGAGGGGGCTCTGCTGAGCTGAGGAGCAGTGGTTGGTGGCTTGGCTGGTGACGAAAGGTCCAGAGGCGTCTCCAGGAGGTGGGGGCGTTCCTAGGAGGACTGAGGCATAGCTACACCTAAAATGGCTGCCGTCTAAGTTTTTACTGATTACTCAAAAATATGTGAATGAGCCAAGGCAACACTCCAGGCATGTGTTTAATGAGGGAATGACATAATAACATGATATAAAGCTTGAAAAAGTCGATTTTACATAATACCCCCCTTTAAGTTTAATCAGGATTTTATAAATACTTTTGGGGCATTTGGTGTTTCATATTGTACTATAACTTAAATGTATGTGCAATGTCTTTATGTGTATGTTTTTTGTGGAAACATCCTTATTCTTCTCTGTCAAAAGAAGACAGAAGAGGGTATAAGAACCTCTCCTTGTTCACCTCATTCAGTACAGAGACTGAAAATGGCTGGCTATGAAGGCGATTTGAGCACTGAAACGACATGTCTGGTGAAGGCGTATGAACTTGAAAACATGGATTTTCTCATCTGTATTACCACAATGACATCAAGAGGTGTGGTTCTCCAAAGATTAAGAATAGCAAGGGCAAGATTTGCAGATTTTGGGGATTTCAAGTCGGGAAGATACACATGTAGATCATTCAAATGTGAGAGTCCCCGTTGAGACAAGCAACGGATTTCTAACCATAAGCCTTTTGAAGCTGAAGTGGAATTTCGAACACGTTGAAGACGCGACGTACCATTCTGCTGCATCCGGTTGAGCTGAACGTCGGGATCCGCCAGAATCTGGGAGAACGAGCGGAGCCCTCTGCGGTACCACTTGTCTGCCGTCTTAGGTCCGACTCCGAAGACACTCGTGAACAGCTGCGAGGAAATGAAATAAGGAGGTAATCATCCCCCACTCCAGCGTGAGAGGTGAGGCTCTGCACTCCGGAGTGTCTGTGCGCTTTACAGAGTCTGGATCCAAATGAGTTTCACGGAGGAGAGACAAGTTCAAAGAAGAAATTACAACTTCAAATAGTCTTTTTGTATAATGATAAATTTACATTCACAAAATCACAAATTCAACAAATGATCTCAACATCAGGGTTTACAGTCAAATCGAATGCTTTTTAATGCCACTTTTAATGCCTGAACACTTACATTTTAACATCACAAATGCAGAAAAATGTCAGTGGCTTCATTTCTCAACCTCTTAACCCCCACCTGAACCAAGCACACAAGTTTGGCATTACCCAAATCTATAAAGTTCTTGGAAAAAGCACACGCACAAAGACCAGACAGGTACGCATCAACTCGTCTAAGCTCAGGTAAGAACATATCTCGGTAAGTAAAAACGGTGGCCTGTTCCTTTAAGGCCTTAATGTCTCCAAGGCGACAGTGAGATCCAGTCATTTCCTCACCTTCAGCGTCTGGTACCTCTCGTCCGCCAGGATTTTCTCCACTTCAAATGACCGGCCATATTGAAGAATCTCCTGAAAAATAGAAATGGCCTTTTCTCACACAAACAATTAACGCACTTTGAACAACAGACACTTTGAAAACAGTTAAATCAGGTGCTTCCTCATTTGCATGAAATAAATGATGGCTTCTGGAAATCAGTTTCACAGCATCTATTAAAGCCTCAGGGAATGATGGTGTACCTTGCATTATGAACAGGAAACAACTGGGCGCATAGTTTTACAGGCGTGAACAGTGAGTTTGTGTAAAGTGGACATATCATAATTCATGCGTAAAAGCACACCCCAGCATTGACATATTGCATTGTCCATCCATCCATCTTCTTCCACTTGTCCATTGCCGGGGTCGTGGGGGCAGCTGTTGGAGCTGCCCAAATCACATTGCACCAGCCCCTATGGCTCCTCCTGCAGGTGGTGGGTCCACAGAAGGACGGCCTCATGGTTCTAACCGGGCCTGTTGGTCTCTCATAAGGGGCTTCTGAACCGCTCTTTGTCTGACCCGTCAACTAGGACCTGTTTGCCATGGGAGACCCTACCAGGGGCACGAAGCCCCCGACAACAGAGCTCCCAGGATCATTCGGGCGCTCAAACCCCTCCACCACGTTAAGGTGGCTGTTCCAGGAGGGGATATTATATAATTCAAAATAATGTCTGTGTAAGGATAAGACAGTGACACTGAGACAAAGGGGCCAGTGCTAGTCGGGATTTCCCATGGAGCTCCCTCTACAGGCAGCGGTGTGAATGACACAGTGAAGACAAACTTTCATGTTCCGCTCGACTCCATGGCACCGTTACGAACTCACTTTGAGAGTAAAACGTCTCAGAACCGCGCTGATGTTGGATTATGGGCTATAAAACTACGGAGGACCGTTTTGTGTTTTATCAATGCGTTTCCATCACTGGATTTTAATGCGCAAGTTTCGCATAAGTAACGAGTGATGGAAACACCAAATGTGGGAACTAAAAGCCTTAATTTGCATAAAAAGTGTATCCGCTCACTTGAGGTGGTTTGTGATGTTGGCGAATAAGCGTCAATGCGTATTTTTAAAGATGGAAACAGATTTTTCGCATGAAGTTTGATGTAGAACACGTGACTGTTGGCAGTGCCGACCTGTGGACAGGACAGAAGTGAAGAAGAAATAATCCATCAGTCGCAGGTTGTCTCTAGTCCAAAACACATTTCCCAGATGAGCAGGAGCCTCAAACATTGTTGCACTGTCGAGTGTTTATACTAACAACAGTGCATTGCAACTATGGACAAAGTAAGAGACTAAAACCCGGAGGTGAAATAATTTTTCCTAGGATAGTTGATAAATCAACCAGTCACAAGTCATGAGAGAGAAACGTCATACATATATCAACCAATCAGCTTAACCCTGACCCCGCCCTAGCCACTAACCTCAAGGATAGGGTTGATGCCTAATCTTAGTACATCTCACATTGGATGATGAATGTACACCATGTCTACCAACTATCCTAGGAAAAAATATTGTCACCCCCGGATAGATGCTGCCTGATTTTCATTAGAAAATATAGAAAACACACTCTGGGATAGTTTTTGTTTGTCCAGCATTTACAGTGCTCTGAGACTTCAGAGTAGTTAAGATATTTTTGCTAAGCTTTAGCGTGTAGGCCGCTTAAATGAATGACATTACAAGTAAAAACAAGCAGCTAATTCCAACAATGTTTTTCATGTTTTTCATATTATAATGTGTTTCATTCATTTAAAAGGAAATGCAACGACAGCATTTAACGTGAATGAAGTTTAAAAAAAACGCACAGTTCTCCCTCTGTTGGGTAAATGCTGTAATTGCACCATTCATCCGACTGCTGTAACCAGGTAACCACCGGCCTTCATTCGCAAAAACTCTGATGGAAACGCATGTGAATTCGCTTTTGTTAAGCGCATTTATTATGCGAATTTTAGACAGATGCAAATTTTCTCTGATGGAAACGCAACTCAATACAACACTGGAAACACAGATTGGAGCACTTCAGTTGACGAAGAAGAAGAAGTTAACAGAATTACTAAAAACTGCCTGAGTGCACTATTTCTCTAAGTTTGTTTTTGAATGAGGGAACAATGTTTTAACCTAACTAAAAGCTCAAAAATACTTTTGCATAATCCACTCTTGGATTATTTTAACTGGATGTCCAAAGCCAAAGTAGAGGTTTTGGAGGTAAAAACTGAAAAGGGTCATAGTCAAAGTCAAGGAGGAGAGCGTTAAAGGGACATACTCAACCATTTCAAAGTCTCGGGGATGTGATTTCCGGGTACACCAGAAGTTGGAGTGGGCTATTTTCTAATCAAATTAAAATCTCTGAGCTGACACACAATTCACAAAGTCCCAAATAGTGTGCAAGAAAGAGAAGCTGCAGTAAAAATACAATAATATCTGCACAACTAATAAGCTTATTATTGGGCGGATCTCTTTTTAAAGTCAAAACTAGTAAAAAACGACATTTCCTGATTCAAGTTGTTTTTTTGTTTTGCTTTTTTAGTGTAGAGTATTTCAGTTTATTTCCCAAACTCCTTTTCGATGTATAAGAAATCCTTTCACTGTAACCTGGTCTTTCCAAGTGAGAAAAAAACACCCGAGTGATAACGTCCTCATCTGGAGTTACCCAGATTTGGAGGACTTTTCCCAAAGCAAATCTCGGCTTATTGATGCATCCATTTCTTCTTTTTCATCTTCTTAGCCTCGGGACCAGCCTCAGATGCAGAGATTACACTTCAGTGCGCTCTCGTCCGCTTTAGTCAGGACACATTTTTTTACACATTCTCACTCCTCCGAAACTGCCTGATCCTGATCTTTCATGTCAGTGAGTTTGTATCTCTTCCAGGAGACGCTTCAGTCCCTGTCGCTCCGATGCTCAGCCGCACATCACGCGCACACTTTGTTTCCACGCCTTTGGACTGTCGTTTTCTTGTTTTGATTTGTGCATTTTTGATCCGTTCACAGACACGACTGCAGTTTGAAGGATGGAAAAGAAAGGGGGTGGAAAAAAAACATCTCGGGGAGTAACGTTTGAGTGTTGTAAACAAGCGGAGAGAGACATCAGTGGCAGCTCGCGCACTGACTTTTATGAAGTGTTAAAAGTCCATTGCTATGTCTAATAAATACTCACATCAATAAAAATAAATCCAGTTCCTAGTGCCCCAAGGCAAAAAAAAGTATTTTATCTTTTGGGTGGACTAGTATTTGATAAGATAACAGATAAGATAAGCCTGTATTGGTCTCACAATGGAGAAATGTACTTGTTACATCAGCTCTCAAGAAACACAAATAGACAGGAAATGTTCAAACAATTAAATAGTATATATACATTGTTCATAGTAATATACAGTGGGAAGAAAAAATGAGTGCACCGTTTGGAATTTCTGACATTTCTGCCTAAATTACTCATAAAATGTGGTCTGATCTTCATCACAATCACAGGGATGATTAAACTGTGTCTGCTTAAACTAATAGCACCCAAACATTTACATTTATCATATTTTTATTGGCCATAACATGTAAACATTCACAGGAGAGTGTGGAATAATACACTGCCTGAATCTCGCTGAACTGCAGCAGTTTTGTAAAGAGGAATGGTCCAAGATTCATCCTGATCGTTGTGAGCGTCTAATCTGCAACTACAGGAAAGCAGTTATTGCTGCAAAAGAAGAGTCAGCCAGATATTTAATACAGGGGTTCACTTACTTATTCCATGCTGTTGTGAATGTATCAGGTCTTACTGTGATAAATTGTGAATTAATTTTTCCGTTGATGATATCATGTTGTCCAGGTCCTGGGGCAACAAAACAGCCCCACACTATGATTCTCCTGCTCCAGACTTCACAGTGGGGAGAGGGTTTTGATGTTGATGTGCTGTTCCATTTTTCCTCCACACATGACGTTGTGTGTTCCACTCAAAAAATTCATCTTTGGGTTCATTAGTCCACAGTATATTTTCCCAGTAGTGCTGTGGAGCATCCAAGAGCTCTTTTGCAAACCAAAGTTGAATAGTTTGAGCGGAACACACAACGTCATGTGTGGAGGAAAAATAGAACAGCACACCAACATCTAAACCCTCTCCTCACTGTGAAGTACGGTGCAGGGAGAATCATGGTGTGCGGCTGTTTGGTTGCCTCAGGGCCTGGACATCCTGCTTTCATCAACGGAAAAATTTAATCACAAGTTTATCACGATATTTTACAGAAAGACCTGAGACATTCACAACAGTGTGGAATAAGTAAGTGAACCCTTGTTTTAAATATCTGGCTGATCCTTCTTTTGCAGCAATAACTGCGTTTCTGTATTTGCAGATTAGACGCTCACAACGATCAGGATGAATCTTGTACCATTCCTCTTTACAAAACTGCTGCAGTTCAGCGAGATTCAGGCGGTGTACTTACTTATTCCTCCCTGTCCTATGAATGTTTACATGTTATGGCCAATAAAAATATGATCAAATGTAAATGTTTGGGTGGTATTAGTTTAAGCAGACACTGTTTAATCATCCCTGTGATTTTGATTAAGATCAGACCACATGTAGTGACCAATTTAGGCAGAAATGTGAGCAATTCTACACAGTGTACTCACCTTTTCTTCCCACTGTATACAATGAATAAAAAAGCTTTAAGGGGTTTTTAAGGGGTTATTTAATTTTTAAATACTAAAAATTTAATTATAACAGACTATAAAATGTAGAATATCAAAATGTCAACATTGGCAGTGCAAAGTTTACTGTCATAGTGCAGGTGGTTGATAAAGTGAGGCTGATACAGAGATTATTGCACGTGGTTTGGTATAAAAGTGATTGCACAGATTGCAGAAAGTGAGCAGTTGAAACAAAACAAAAACGAGTTAACACAAGAAGACCAAATGAACTTTTTTTATTTTTTATTACTATGGCTCAAGATCTGCTGCACTGCTCCAGACAAATTGCTCCAGTGGCAATGAATAAATAAATGTGGTCAAATGCTTTGGCAATTGATGAGGCTTCCTTTTTATTGATTGACTGGCCACTATTCCTGAAACTGGTGGATCCAGATTGCCATCTTGGAAAATGCCAGCACCATCAGGAAAGAAAAGAAAAATCCATTGAAGGAATAACTTACATTCATCTAATAAGATATTTTTTGATTGTCGTTATATCTTTTATTTTGTGTAAACCTGGGCATTAATGAAGGAAAATACCATCCATGTGAAAGCCCAGTGCTTTTCTTCTCCTGCAGACGTCATAACATGTTCTGGACAGTTCGCTGACAAGCCGCCACGACGCCTGCCCCGAGCAACTGCCCCGTGAAACTCGACATGATTGACCCGCTGCAACTGTTTTGACTTTCTCCGAGGTGAGATGAGATTTTTTGAAAAGCCTGTTTGTGTGCCCAAGCGTGAGCCAAGTGCTGAATTTTTATTTTTGGGATATTTTTCCAAACGGTTTACCTCGAGACTCTCAACTTTGTGAGTGAGTTTGGTGGTGGATAGATCTAACTTTGGTGTGACAGCTTGGGTAAACAAGTATTTTTAAATCAAATTTCCATGTCCCATTTTAAAACTTCCGAGGCGGCGGAACAGATTTCCCTTTTAGAGGAGATTTGAGCTAAATGATTCATATTTGATGTGACAAATGTGTGGAATTTGTTAAAGAGGGGGTATTATGCTTTTTTCAATCACATAGCACCAGTCTATAGCATACTACAATGATGACGTAACCTTCTGTTGGTCTGTATATGCAGTAAATTAAAATAACTGCCTTGAATAAAATTGCTCTCTCAAAATGGCTGTACTGAACGTCTTGAAATAGGCCTCTGTCTCTTTAAGAAGCTTTCCGACACGCCCCTTCAGCACACTGCTGTGGCATCTAAACAACACTACTGTGCGGGGAGGGGGCTCTGCTGAGCTGAGGAGCAGTGGTTGGTGGCTTGGCTGGTGACGAAAGGTCCAGAGGCGTCTCCAGGAGGTGGGGGCGTTCCTAGGAGGACTGAGGCATAGCTACACCTAAAATGGCTGCCGTCTAACTTTTTACTGATTACTCAAAAATATGTGAATGAGCCAAGGCAACACTCCAGGCATGTGTTTAATGAGGGAATGACATAATAACATGATATAAAGCTTGAAAAAGTCGATTTTACATAATACCCCCCCTTTAAAAGTCACTCAGGTTTGCTTGACAAGCTTCGAATGGCCCCAAAAAGCAGAACTTTTTTTTGGTTTTGTTTTAACGAATTGAATGTCTTGGAAAAGCAATGAGCTAAAATTTAGGAGAGAAATGGTCATGATTGTTGTCGTCTATGTGAATTTGTGTTTTAGATCAGAGCAGGTTTTTCCTATACGCAGACTACGCAAGTTGCATTTAAAAAAAAAGGTTTAGGTATTCCTGGTATCTGATATAATTATATCTGTAGTTTTGATGCTGAACAGAAATAGTGTTTTATGGTATAAATTAAGCGCCCAGGGAGCCAATAGGATCTTGGTCAGGAATAGATATGTTGCAGATTTGGATATGTATTTGTATTTTTTCATAGCATTGATCAATCACTGCCTCACAGTTGAATAAAGTCTGAGAAATGCATCACCATCCGGAAAATTGCTGGAATCACAGACTGTGCTTTTATGATAAAGAGCCCTGTCTCCTTTTGCCACTCTGTGATTTATGAATATGATTTTTCATGTTTTGGGGTAACAATAGAAATCTGTGATAAAATAAAATAAGTCGCGTCAGCGGCCCCCGCGAGGCGAGCTCCCATTGTTGGTCTGCGTGCAGAATCCTGACAGTGATAAAACTAGGACGCTCGGTAAAAAGGTTTGAATTGACAATGCTGATTTTGTTTTCTTTTTCGAGTCACATAAAAAAACTGGAACCAGATGAGTAATGTCGCTTTGCAAAAGAGAAATGATGATGTTTCAGTTCTTTTTTTGTAGTAAATGTCCCCCATGTGTCTCGGCCAGATTACAATGAGCCATTTTTAAAAATTAAAATATGGACTTGTGATGGAAAATAAATTGAAAGAAGTGTATGGAGTAAACCATCTTCAATGAACGTACTTGAGTCATCTTCTGTACTCAGTTGTTGAAGTCTCAAACGTTTCGCCTCTCATCCAAAAAAGCCTTCGTCAGTGAACCAAAGTCCCGCTCAGCCCGCAGCTTAGATAAAGACCATAGGAGGAGTTGGGGTAGGCCCGGCTCCTCCCCTCTAATCACAGCTACTCTCACCTGTGGGTAAACACCTTTGAAGTAGAGCGTCTGTAACGATCTGCCCAGTATCGGTCAGTCCTGTCCTATTCATTGCTGATCACTGCTAATTACCTGCCTATTGTTCTTTTGTTGGCTGAGGTGCCGTCTCCTTGGACTGGCAATGCCCTGTCGGCTGTCTCTGAAGGAGATTGGAGTAAAGTGAAGGAAGATGAAATCTGAGCCCACCATTCCGATTCATGGAGGGATTTTCTTTCTTGACAAAAATAGCTTCTTTTACTCCTCTTTCAAACCACCGTTCTTCTTTAGCTAAAACGTTGACTTCCCCATCCTCAAAGGAGTGGTTGGAGGCTTTGAGGTGGAGGTACACCGCCGACTGAGGGCTGCTTGTGCTTTTTCTTCGGTGTTGATAAAGTCTCTTCTGTAAGACTTGTTTGGTTTCTCCAATATAATGTTCTTTGCATTCTTCTTCTTTGCATCGAATAGAATAAACCACATTGCTTTGTTTGTGGCTCGGAGTTTTGTCTTTGGGATGAAGTAATTTTTGTCTCAGTGTGTTCACCGGTTTGTGGTACACTGGAATCCTGTGCTGCCTAAAGATTATCTGAAGTTTCTCTGAGACCCCGGCTACATACGGTACTGGAACTCCCTTTCTTCTGGGCTCTGTAGTCGGTCTGTCTTGCCCTTTGTGCTTTAGTGAAAGACCAGTTAGGATAGCCACAGTCTGAGAGGGCTCTCTGGACATGTTTTTCCTCTTTGGTCTTCCCTTCTGCACTGGTAGGCACCTCTTTAGCTCTATGTCTGAGTGTCCTAATGACCCCTAGTTTGTGCTGGAGTGGATGGTTTGAGTCAAACATCAAATACTGGTCAGTATGAGTTGTCTTCCTGTAAACCTCTGTCTGAAGTTGTCCGTTTCCCCCTATGATAACTTTACAGTCTAAAAAGGCAAGTTGTTTCTCCTTAGCGTCCTCCCGAGTAAATTTAATGCTGTGGATTGATGTGATCTGTAAAAGGTGCCACTTCCTTCTCTTTAATTTTAATCCACGTGTCATCTACATATCTGAGCCAGTGACTGGGTTTGTCTCCTCGGTATGAAACCAAGGCATTCCTCTCCATTTCCTCCATGTAGAGGTTAGCCACTATGGGTGAAACTTGAGAGCCCATTGCACAGCCGTGGATCTGTCTGTAGAAGTCACCCCTGAACTGGAAATATGTTGTGTTGAGGCAAATCTCCAGTAGTTGGCAAATGTTGGTCAGGAGTGAGCTGGGTCCTTTCAGCTAGAGTGCTGTCCTCAGTGAGTCTCTTCCTCACCTCTGTGACTGCTGCTGAGGTAGGGACAGATGTAAACAGTGCTGTCACATCATAAGACACCATGGTTTCATCTGTTTCCAGCTGCAGGTGTTTGATCTTCTCCACAAAATCCTTTGTGTTTTCCACATGGTGTTCTGTGTTACCGACCAAAGGGGATGGAGCAAATTACAGAAAGACTTTAAAGCAGTACTAAGTAACGTGTTTACCTTAATAAATCTGTCTCTGGCCAGAAAACCATGCTTGCAACTTGACTGCCACCGGGGCGGAGCAAGCAATACACACTAATAGACTCACGAGAAGAAGCTAACAGGCTAACGGGCAACGCTAACTGCGGGCTAGCGCCACTTTAAACAGTATTTACAGCCATGTTTGAGTGAAAAAAATTATTCCCATTGTATAACTGGATGTACAACACCCCTCTCTCCCTTCACCTTTTCTGTCAGCGTAGTATTTACTCTCCAAGACATTTAATAAGTTAAAAAATCGTAAGGGGGGCAAGAGTTACTTAGTACTGCTTTAAATGAAAGCAGATCTATTTAAGGACAGATGGTCTTTAATTGAAAGTTATGTTTGAAGCTCAGTTTTGTTATATTAATTCATGTACCTTTAAGTTGATCATTGTTATATTCAATTATGTGCCTTTAAGTTGATCGTTACTGTATTCATTTTTGTTTTGTTGAAAATCTTGAAAATATGAGTAAAAAAAAGTACTTGTTGGAAGACAGAAAGAGAAAGGAATATTTTCTGACGTCACAGCAAGGAGGTCGTGGGTTCCATTCCCAGATGCACATGGGTACTTTACATAAGTGGTTCCCACTTGAGGCATTAATTTATACTCCAAGTAACTGCCTACATTATAAAGGGAGCAACTAATAGATTATTCAGTATTTATAGTGTTATGTTCAAAATGTAGCTAAATACTCTCAAAGTCAAACCTTTTACTGAAAACATCATTAAAACTAACTTTTCTTTGAAAGTAATATTGAAATTCTACTCAGTTTGCCCTTCATTTTTTAATCTGAGGACATTCCAAGTACCCAACACTGAAATGTGAAAGTACATTACATTTTTCACATATTTACAGGAAGTCCTTGAGCCTGCACAATATAAATGTAATGAAAAGGAGCTGATCTCTGGAGGCTAATTGTGGTGTTTCTGAGCAAACGCAGAGTCCTGTTTGCTCCAGTTTTGCAAATCCACAGACCTCAAAGACTTTTAATGAGCAATCACCGAGTCTGTGAAAGCACAATAAAATACCCTCTGCCTCCATCAGCAAACAGTGCGTGCCACACGGCACTGAAGAGCATCTCATCACTCTAAACATCTCAGGCATAGAGGAAAACAGCAGTATTTGGAATCTAATTTTCTTCCTTTCATCATTCTGAAGGGGCATCTGCGAAATACTGTAGCTCACCATTGCTGTCAGCTTAAAAGTACAGTGCCATATGGGCACAGGTGTGCAGACAAGCCCGCTCTGCCACATGACTTACTCCATGTATTCCTCAGAGAGTCACTTTGTTACTGCTCCACAGAGAATGGATTTCCCTCCGGTCCAATCACAGATCGCCACTCATATCTGGGAATGGTTTATGTGGATTTTGAAAATAAGTCAACGTAATAACTAGTCTAACTTTCAGTGTGACTTGATTGCATCTCCTTGAAAAATATGTGGAAATAAAAGCTTCTGCCAAATTTAAAGAAATCAAGCTACAGCAGTGTTATTTTCATCAACGACAGCCATAACGAAATCATTGACTCAACCTTTTTTAAAGGCGGGGCATTATGGGGTTTTTTTCAGGCACATAGTACCATTCTATAGCAAACTCAAATAACTATGCTACACAGAATTGTTTGGAAAATGCAGCAAATATCAAAAACAACTTAAAATAATTTTCCCTCATAGTAACACTGTTCCTGATGCTGCGATTTCACCTCTGTCTATATATATATATTTGAATATTAAAAAAAGGACCTTACAGGTGCACACAATTGAGGTTTTTATTCTACTGATAAGCTCAGCGTACAATATAAGCCTTTTATTGGAGTAGTTAATGTGCATGTTGTGATACATTCTGAATAACACATTATAGACATATTTGTGTATCACATTAAAGGTGCCTCGATACAATACATGTATTGTCACATACTCCATAACAATATATTCCTGATCTGATATATTGAGCACAATATAACTGTAATACCATCCAGTTACCTGTATGAGGGTCCTGGTCTTCTCCCCGACACAGGGCAGCGCCTCTGTGCCCCCCATGCTCTCTATGGTCCAGGGCAGACTCTTCAGCACTGAAGCTGCTCTGCTGTAGGCCACGCGCGGACCCTCTATCTCAGTCAGCTCATGATATTCCACCAACACCTCCAGGGCATCCTGCAGGAGAGAGGAGAGGCAGATTGTGGACTGGACATAGTTGGTATATGGTTATTAATGTAAAGCTTCAGCCCAATCTGAAACCAGTCTGCAGAACATTCAAGCTGCCATCGATACTAAACGAGTGATCTAGACACCAATGCTATATTTTGCCGTGAGTCCAAAAAATGCAATAACATCACAGTGGAACTGGGGTGTGCTTGCCCTGTCTGGTACACAGGCTTTCTGTGAGGCACTAAAAAACATTAAAAGTAATTCAACCTGGAGAGACTCAGACAGAAACAAATAGTCTCAGACCCCAGCAGAAGACATACTGTGTCTGTTATGCATGAGCAGGTTAATGAGCTTGGACACTGCCTAAATACTATATTTTTAATGCCACAAATGCAAAATATCTCGGCATATTTCCTTTTGTAAGTTTTGTAAGCATTCATTCAAACAGAGGAATCCAGGGAAATTTTATTATTCAAACCCTAATTGGACACAATGGGCAACTTTTGAGCAAAAGATTGTGTAAAATATCAAAAACTGCAGATGAATTTGTTTTGTACCATAGTTGTTTGTGTTTCTGAAGAATGCACACTGTAAAAATAGTTGAGCAAAGTCATTGAACAGGTTCTGTCACTCAGTAAAAATTACATTTTCTTGGAAATGTTGATTTAATACCAGTTTGAATCCAATGTAATGCTTTTCAATGACTTTTAGGGCCTTAAAGCAGTACTAAGTAACTTGTTTACCTTAATAAATCCTTTCCGTAGTCCCTCTGGGGGTAATACAAGTGTTAATGGGATGATTAGGGGGGTCTTTCATCTCCCCCTGGTGTCTCTGACCCTGTTACATTTGTTACATTTGCAACTTTCCTGCCTCCGGGTTGGAACCACCAATACACACTAATGGAATCACGAAGAAGAAGCTAACAGGCTAAGTAAGCTAACAGGCTGACTAAAATTAGACTAAAACTAAATCAAAAGTCGTTTATAAGACTAAAACCTTGATTAAATATGATTATGATAAATGCATGTGAATTCAGTCGACCAAAATTGAAGAGAATGATTTGACTAAATCTCGACTAAAATGACAAGACTAAAACTAAATTTAAAGACATACGGATAAGAATGTATTTGGCATTCACCTTTTTCCCCCCATATTTTATTTTTCAATCACTATATTCTGTATTTTTCTTCCACATATTTTTCATACTTTTTGGGCTTGCGCTCTCACCCTCATCACATTCCAGCCGGGACAGAGATTTCATGTATAAAACAACAGACTGTGGAGCAGCCGAGATGGGAGTCGCACGTGTATGGGGCACAGTGAGAGGCATTGACCCGTATTAGAGCGGACAGGAGCAGAGGTCCCCGGAGAGAGCCTGCCCCGCCTGTCCCCCCTTCCGCCCCATCTCCTCCGACGCCTGTCCACTGTCCTGTCACTGGGCTGTGTGATAACTATGGGGAATGAGAAAGAGACAATCGAAGGAGCAGAATGGAAACTGTCATGTTACACTCGCTCGCACCAGGCTCTGGGGACGCCTCTTCTTGTGGCGACATGAGAAAAATGCCACAGTGCCAAGAATATACGGAAAACACACAACTGAATAAGGCACGAGAGGAAAGAGAGGCAGAGGGGAAGACCTTAAACAAGATGTCGGGACAATATGCTCGGAAAAACGGGAAATGACTTTGGGAATTACTGTTGCAAATCCTAAATGCTTCTTTGTCCCTTTGTTAAGACACTTCAGCTCTCAAGAAACACTCGAGGTGCAAAATATACAGGAACATTTTTCTCGTGCCGTATTACTGCAATCGGTTCCTCCAATTTAACTGAGTTACCTTGATCCAAATGGGTTGAGTTACCTTGATCAAAAACGGTTTAAGCCTAAATTCATTCTAATGGATTAGGTTACTATAACGTAGTTGGTGTGGTTCAACCTGTGTCCCCAATTTAATTAAGTTATTGTAACGTATCAGGGTTTACAGTGATGGCAAGAAACAGGACGAGGTGGAGATATTTGGTCACCAGGGTTCGAGTTCAGATTTCTACAAACATGCTTATATGAAATTAATTTAGTATTAGGGTTTTTTTGGCTTTCTTGATGTAAACTTGTTGAAATGTTTGAGCTTGGGACTGGCACAAAGCATAGTATGACAGAACACTGTTTCATATTTAATTAGAAATGTTATACTGTTTATGCTGAGGAGACTGGACTGGAGCATCTTATCTGGAGCATGATATTTACTTGCTTGGCCCAAACACTACTAAACTGAACGTTTCTCTGTTAACCACATTATGATGATCGATGGGAGTAGCGCTTAGTAAAAGATGAATTACAGCTGTTTGAACAACCAATAGAGATGAAAAACAAGAGATGAAAGAAAGTTGTAAATTGTATTTTGAGCAGACACTGAAACCTCTAGCTCCTGTGGTTTTTCAATTATCACCCTTTCCTGATAGAGACAGATGTTACTCAATTATCGCTGAGTAAACGTCAGCGATAATTGTGAGTTATTTTGTAATATTCCACCAGAAATTACACTGCCTGACAAAAGAAAAGTATCCACCTTTAACTAACATTTAACTGTTTTTGCTGCAGTTGGTCAGGTCTTGATTCAGTGACACTATGTGCCCAAAGATCAGTTGATGACCTGGACATCCTGAATGACCAGGTTATTCCATCAATAGATTTGTCCTTCCCTGAGGAAGGCACGGTAGCGCAGCGGTTAACGCTCGTGCTTCACAGCTACTGTAGAAGGTCCCGGGACAAATTTCGTTACAGTGTATAATGACAAATAAAGAACCTTAACCGGATAGCAAGGACAATGCCAGGATTCGTCAGGCTCACGTTGTAAAAGGGAGAATGAAACTTCATTTTCACACATAGATCGGCCGCCACAGAGTCTACATGGCTCAGTCGCAGCGGCTCAGGACTAACACCTGAACACAATTTTGTTGTACGGTTGTACAATGACAAATAAAGCACTTACTTACTTACTTAACCCCATTGAGAATCTTTGGGATGTGCTGGAGAAAGCTCTGCACAGTGGTCGCACTCTCCCATCATCAATACAACTCTCATTCATGCACCAATGTATGCAGACACTCGAAGCAAGGAGGGTGAAGTGTCTTGCCCAAGGACAGTGTGCATCTTAAGGAGCTGGGATTCAAACCCCCGACCTTCCACTCCTGAGACGACCCGCTCTACCAACTGCACCAGTGTCGCAACGCTGGATGGAAATAAGTAAGTAACTAAATAAGTAGTGGGACAGACGATGACGATGGCCACCACTATGAGCTACTTCCATCATGGCAGAGATACAGACCTCCTTTTGCCAACAAAGATGTGTACAGGAATTCCTTTGTGCCCTGTGCCATCCGGGAGCTGAATAAGTTATAACCCCTAATGCTGCTCAGTCTGTTCCGTTCCTTTTCTTTTGATGAGGTGAATCTGCTGCTGCTGTGTCTGCAATGAACTTATTTTATAATGAACTTTAATGTATGATGTATTTTATTATATGTACCTGAATGTGTCAGCAAGCCAAAGGCAAATTTCTGCCATCACTGTGCATGGTAGACAGTAACGTTTGTTTCTATTCTATTCTATTCTAAGTAAGTGCTTTATTTGTCATTTTACAATTGTAGAACAAAATTGTGTTCAGGTGTTAGTCCTGAGCCGCTGCCATTGTGGGCCAACCTGACCAGCATGTTTTTGGAGATCAGGGAAACCGGAGCACCCGGAGGAAACCTGGCTGTCTGCCTTCAGTGCTCCTCTGAAACGGTGCATAGCCTCCTGGGTTTCAGAGCATGGTGTCCTGCACTGGTCAGCTCCTCCACCTCCTCCTTCCTCTTCCTCCTGTCCACAACACCATCTTTCACCATCTTCTGGGAAGAGTGTAGTAGACGAATATAATCCGCCTTATTCTCCAGTGAACAAACATTAGCCAGAACAATAGTAAGGATAGAAGTGTGGCTTAGCTGTGAGTCTTGCCCGGATGCCTCCTCATTTGTCCCTTTTTTGTTCCCTGTTGCGCCTCTTGTGATGCCATCAATGTGTCGACTTTTGTATTTTGTCAGGCACTTTATTTGTAATCCCAATATAGGCACATTGAAGTTTCCTAAAGGAACTGATTACCTTGTTTGAGTAGGTTTTGTCAAATTAAAGACATCAATTTTACCAGTGGAAGTGGCCAATTAAAAAATTAAAATAAATCTTACATATATTTCTGTGAGCTTCTATTTCATAAAGCAATGTTATGTTTGTGCAGGTTTTCCCATTATGTATTACACGCTGTACCACATTTTTGCTCGCAGGTATTTTATTTGCAACATATTCTTTTGTCCTGATTTGATTTGTAAGAAAAGCAAACTCGCCCACAATTTCATCATGTGAAAACCATTCTAGCAGTTAGAAAGTGCCCCCAGGGATATTTTCTGCTAATTCCCCAAGATTTTGTTTTCATAAAGTTTCCAAACAAATAATGTGTCAAAGTAAAACAACTTTTCCATCACTTCCGCCGGGACCAATTCTCCAAACACTAAAGAGAATGAGGATTAGTTGTTACTTGGCGCGTGCAGTGTGGACTTACTGCATTTGTCAAAGCTTCGGTTTTCAGTGCAGTCTCTTGTGCTGCTCTTTTGCTCTGAGCCCAGAGTCCAGAGAAAATCCCGGACTTGGACTGACTGTGGTATCTGCTCCACGAAGCCTCAGGCCAAATGTTAAACCAGACACAAGCTCTTTCCCACCGGCAGCACAGAGCGGTGCCGAGCGAATGTAATCTACAGCAGTCTCACTCTCTTTCTCAAACCAAGAATCTCAGACGTATCTCAGGGAGTATGTGTTACTTCAGACAGTTTTCAGACCTCTTTTTATTCTGTTTTATCATGTACCAATGTCAGATAAATGTATCAAATGTAACGATCTGATTACTGATGAAATAATATATTAAAAACAGAAATTAATAATGCAGCCAATAGTCTAACGGTTAAGGTGCTGGGCTTGAGTTCCAGTGCAGGCAATTTGTTGAATGTCTCTCCCTCTTTCTTCACCTTGAACATTCCTGTCTCTTCTATAGAGCTCAACAGTCCCATCCTTTTCCGGTCATTTGGTGGGTACCAGGTCCATAACATCCCATTCACTTTATCCATTGACTTTACAAAAAGATTCAAATATTAAAAGGAACAGGCCGCTGTTTTTGCAT
This sequence comes from Neogobius melanostomus, assembly GCA_007210695.1. Lineage (NCBI taxonomy): Eukaryota > Metazoa > Chordata > Actinopteri > Gobiiformes > Gobiidae > Neogobius > Neogobius melanostomus. The sequence goes on along the minus strand of VHKM01000079.1, from coordinate 790,130 downwards.
ACTGAGATATGTTCTTACTAGGGGTGTCCACGGTTAACCGATTAACCGGTTAACCGTTAAAAATTGCGTAACCGAGTAAAAGCATTTTGCTCGGTTAACTGGCGTATATAATTTGCCGTGCCATCTAAAATACCTGTAATACATTTTTGCACCACCAGAGACCGCCAGAGCGCTCCCAAATATGTGTTCACGAGAAGCCGTCATCGCGCGCATGGCTATAGCTAGTTTAACTTTTCAATATGAAGCGGGCCATAAACAGCACAGCGTGGGAGCACTTTACAACCGAGAATGACCGATCAAAAGGCAAGTATTGCATTGCAGTGCTTGGATATACTTCAACTTCGTTGTTGTACCATCTCAACAGCCAACACCGGGGCATCACTTAGGAGGTAGCTAGGTAAGCTAAAGGCACAAAACTCGCCTTTCTCGTTATTTTTAAAACGTGGTGGAGAGATAAGTGTTGTTGTTGTTGTACGCATGAATGACTGTTTCTTTGCACAATGTTTCAAAAAAGCGGGCTAAATGACTGCAGGTAAAATAAATAAAAATACTGTAGGGCCACGTGAACGCAAGTCAGTGACCTACTTTGACTGCTCTGTCATTACCACTGCGTTTTATTTCTATAAATTTATTTAGTTTTAAATGTGGTCCAGCCATTTAATAAAGGTGTTAACAATGAAAAAACCCTTTCACGTCTGTCAGTATAACGTAATGGAGGGGGCGGCGTGCACGGGGGTAGGGGGTGGGGGTTGGTTAGTGCGCAAACTAATGGTTAACGAGTATTAACCGCTAAGGGCCTCGGTTAACGGAAAACTTGAAAACGTGCAGCCCTAGTTCTTACCTGAGCGTAGACGAGTTGATGCGTACCTGTCTGGTCTTTGTGCGTGCGCTCAGTCTCGCAAAAAGACCAAAGATGTTGTTAGCATGTCTGTGTAGTAAAGTTGAAGTGCTCCTAAGGTATTATTACGCCTTACAATATACTACCACCTTTTATCCATTTAGAAAATCGACATGTGTGACTATACTTGGATCATGTAACTGCTCACATATTTAAGGAAACATGGAAGAGCTTGGTTGCTTCTAACTTCCCCCCGTTTGGACCCATAGAGGAGAGGAGGCGAGGCTAAATGCTAACAGTATGGAAAAACGGTGGCCTATTCCTTCAAAAGGAACAGGCCGCCGTTTTTACATACTGAGATATGTTCTTACCTGAGCTTAGACGAGTTGATGCGTCATTGTTTGGTCTTTGTGCGTGCGCTCAGTCATGCAAAACGACCAAAGATGTTGTTAGCATTTGGCCTCTCCCAATGTATTCCTATAGCCCCAAACGGGGTGAAGCTAGAAGCGACTACGCTCTGCCACGGGCACAAAGACCAGACAGGTACGTCTCAACTCGTCTAAGCTCAGGTAAGAACATATCTCAGTATGGAAAAATAGTGGCCTGTTCCTTTAATGCTACACCGCACGCTTCTCAAGTGTCAAAATTGCACAATTGTTGATGAAACGTGTGCAATGAACTACCAAATCAACACGCCCAGCTCAGTGTGTGATCATTGTTAAACCGTTGCTTTATGTAGATGGCGGTTTTATTGACTTTATTCATATTTCTTGCTTTTACATGATCAATCGGAGCTTTAGCTCGTAGCATTAGCAAACACATTCCCAGAGCAGATCCAGCCACTGAAAATTGTTCTCTTGTCGCCACTTTTAATCCCGGGTATTTAGATAAAAGAAACATCGGTGTGTTTGTAAAAGTCACAGAGCTGCTGTAGCTCCCGTTCACAACTCGATGAAGCTAATCCTCCATGACTGTTCACCTCTGCGGCTGCTTCGCTTCTACGTCACTGTTGGGGAAAGCTCCTGATTGGACGTTATCAGAGACATCTCCGTGACCAGCGGCAACTTGAGTCTCCAACCAGTCTCCATGCTAGTGACACTGGCCCTTCAATCAAACACCATCTTCATAGAAAAGGTGGGGGAAGTGTCTTGCATAATGACGCAATGACAGTATAAACTGCTTGGAGCTGCATTTGAACTGCCAGCCCTTGGATCAATGGAAGGATTCTCGAACCACCCAGCCACTGTTTATTGTAAGTGTTAAAGCTTTGCAAATCTTGTTACCTTCCTATTAAACGGAGTCTGAAAAGTGTTAAATGTCAAAATAACTACAATGATTAACATCTGAGAAACAAACTCCCAATTATCACGTCAACAGACACCTACCTTTTGACAATGTGGAAAAGCTATTAAATAGTCGCATGCATATCTGTCATACTAACAGTGTGGAGTTGGTAGGTTGACAATGACGTGCATCAAGCTTGATAAAGTGAAATGTAAAATAAAATGTATAATAAAACCTGTCTTTGAACAACTTTATTTAACGGATTCCTAAGATTCCTTTTTAATCACCTCTGCTGTCTCCTGTGAATTTTCAAAGCCTTTCTGTCAGTAAGAAAACATGTTCCTGTCCTAAATGCCAATGAGAGACTAATAATGAGTCTATCTCTCTAGCGATACGCAGACACCAGCTCTCTATAGACGCCGTGTTCGCTGTCATAGTCCAAACCGCGGGCCCCAAAGCGCTGCATTTGTCTCCCTAATGAGGATTTGAGAACCAGCAGGGGGCAGAAGGGAGCGGGCGGGGCGGTGGCACAGTGATAGAAAGCGCAAATTGACCCCCCACGTCCAAAAATCGTGGGCAGAGGGCAGAGGCGTGCTCGCTCAGCAGCTCGTGACAAAGGGGTGCCCCGGAGGAGGTCGAAATCATACAGCGGAAGAGTTTAACATCGTTTAGAACTGCAGGCTGTGCAATTAATCTACAAAGAGGTTTGTTTAAGTTGTGTGTGCTTGCCTTGTATATGTGACAAAAATAACCCAATATGAAAATATATGGTGCAATGCTTTATGGGTGTTTATGCTATCATTAACCTCTAGATGGAGTTATAAGCTGCAGCGCAAACATTAAAGAGGGGGTATTATGCTTTTTTCAATCACATAGCACCAGTCTATAGCATACTACAATGATGACGTAACCTTCTGTTGGTCTGTATATGCAGTAAATTAAAATAACTGCCTTGAATAAAATTGCTCTCTCAAAATGGCTGTACTGAACGTCTTGAAATAGGCCTCTGTCTCTTTCAGAAGCTTTCCGACACGCCCCCTTCAGCACACTGCTGTGGCATCTAAACAACACTACTGTGCGGGGAGGGGGCTCTGCTGAGCTGAGGAGCAGTGGTTGGTGGCTTGGCTGGTGACGAAAGGTCCAGAGGCGTCTCCAGGAGGTGGGGGCGTTCCTAGGAGGACTGAGGCATAGCTACACCTAAAATGGCTGCCGTCTAAGTTTTTACTGATTACTCAAAAATATGTGAATGAGCCAAGGCAACACTCCAGGCATGTGTTTAATGAGGGAATGACATAATAACATGATATAAAGCTTGAAAAAGTCGATTTTACATAATACCCCCCTTTAAGGTTTAGTTATGAAAGCAGATACACACTTTCTACTCCAGTAGCTGGTGGTCAAACTCTTTCTCACCGAGTTCCACCTCATGAGATATTCTAAATTCAATGTAATTGCGTGTAAACCATGTCTAAAATAGAGAGAGAAAAAACGTGACTAAAATGCATTAAAGCATACATTAAATTATCTCAGATTAAAATGAAAAAAAAGTATTTGTGACCCAACCTAATTCATGGCAAATCGTGACCCAAATTAAGTAAATGTAATTTGTAATCACATTTACCAAAAGACTGTTATGATCTAGAGTTGCTGCTGTTGGTCAGGTCTGGGTTCACTGTGTGCTCAAAGAAGATCAGCTGACGACCTGAACATATGACCAGGTTATTCCATCAATCCCTGAAGGCACGGGCATGTTCCAGGATGACAATGCCAGGATTCATCGAGCTCACATTGCGTTTCCTCTGAACACAAGAGAACATGAATCTGTACTGCATATCATCTATTTTCAACCCCTGACAACCAATACTTTTCTTATTGTAGTAGAGTGGAGTCGTCAGCAGGTGGCGCCACCCTTAGATTATAAAAGCCCAAGGTTTCTCTTGATTCTTTCCCTGATTTGCACACTTCCGTTTCTGTTCCTGGGGGCGTTTGGTTCGTCATCTGGCTGTTAGGTAGAAACTCCTCTTATTCAGATAATTCACCTCAAATATACAGCTAATTTAAACTGTGTCTTAGTGTCGCTGCGGTGTGGCTGAGCCTCGCGACGCGCTGATAATGTCTCCCTGTGGCGCCCTGGTGTGCGGTGGCTTTGGTTTGGCTGGGAGTCTGCTGTCCTGCATTGGGTTGGTATGTGTCGTCTGGGCCCGACGGTGCACGGTTGCTTGTTAGAACTGCGTGATCTCCTATCTCCTAAAGTGGTAGGTCACGTTCGCGCCGTGTTGCTGACTGTTTAAAAATAAGTTACTAACATCACAAATATTTTTCTAGCGTCACGGATGCAGCGACCTGGCAGTATGCAGCCGCCTTGCTTCTACACCTTGCTAGTGGGCTATGTCTGTTGCCTACACCATTTCAACATACAAAATGGAGTTGAACTGATTAACATGGACTGTTTTCTGTGCTCATAACATGGACATTTGCCCTTTTAAAAAAAGTATTTATGTTTACAAAAATGAGTTTAAAGGAATAGGCCACTGTTTTTACATACTGAGATATGTTCTTACCTGAGCTTTGACGAGTTCATTTGTACCTGTCTGGTCTTCACGTGTGCCTTCCATAACGTAAACACAGCACAGACAGCGTTAGCATTTAGCCTCTCTCTTCTCCTCTATAGCTCCAAACGAGGTGAAGATAGAAGCTACCAAACTCTTCCACGTTTTCCCTATTTAAATATGGTTACGTGAAGTGTTACACTACAAAGTATAATTACACAAAATTAAACACTGTGGATTTTCTAAGCGGATAAAAAGGGGAACTATATTGTAAGGCGTAATAATACCAGGAATACTTCGGCATCCGCGCAGTAAAGTGAAGATATCACTGCGTGGATGTCGATTTACTCCTGGTATTATTACGCCTTACAATATAGTTCCCCTTTTTATCCGCTTAGAAATCCACATTGTTTAATTTTGTGTAATTATACTTTATGGTGTAACACTTCATATAACCATATTTAAATAGAGAAAACGTGGAAGAGTTTGGTAGCTTCTATCTTCACCTCGTTTGGAGCTATAGAGGAGAAGAGAGAGGCTAAATGCTAACGCCGTCTGTGCTGTGTTTACGTTATGGAAGGCACACGTGGAGACCAGACAGGTACAAATGAACTCGTCTAAGGTAAGAACATATCTCAGTATGTAAAAACGGTGGCCTATTCCTTTAAGAAACTAAACCAAAGAAATATGGAATAAATTATTAACTGATCGTGCCTCTACTCAATGAGTCGAACCTGTGTCCTTTATATTAAAGGTTATTTTCTGGATTTTAATAGTCCAGTGGCGTTTTAAGGTGGTAACATTACATTTCCATAGCACTCGGTTACATTATCAAACTCAGTTGTATTTATCATTTTGTATGTGAATAATGTAGATGCATCCATTCAATTACTACTTCTAATGAGAAAAGACAACTTAGTTCAAACTATTACAACCCATTACCCAGACTGAGCTCTCTTTTACGGTGTTTACGCGCCTGAACTTTATAGACTATCTTTATTGATCCATTTATCCTCTGCTCACTTTTTAAGACTCAATAAGGAGAGACAGATTGGTTTAGACAAACTCGCGGTACAATTATCCGCTCTGGCTTCTGCAAATCCCTCATTCATTTCTGCAGGCAAGGCTCGACGTATTCCACATCTCCAAGTGTGAGGCTTAAACTGAGCAAAAAAGCACGTCCTTTTACAGAGACGTGTTTGAAATAACACTGGGAGATTAAGTGGAGGCCACATGCAATAAGGAAGGGAGTTGTGCGACAGTGATTTTGTGAAAGAAAATGTGACAACAAGGTGGATGAAGGCTGTCTTCACACAACTGGTTCCAGAGAATCGCATCCTAGTGTACTTTCCTTTACGGCTTATAACGCGCCGTAAAGATCCCTTTGCTGATAAAGTTTTAACAGCGGGAGATCATTACGGTGGAGTTACAGCAGATTAAGGACGTCTTCACTGGATCGATACGAGACGCCTCATTAGCCACTGCTGAGAACATGCATTATTCTGCCTCTCAGTTCACCCAGACCCACTTTTACTGTAGCGGCCTGTAAACCAAGCCATTATGCAGGTTTAGAGGAAGAAATTTACACTACAGACACAGAAGTCTCTCATTATATGTAAAAATAGCAGAAGGTTGGAAAGCATCGTCTGTATCACAACGAACTCGGCGGCTTATGTATGTCGTATAAAGAAATGGTTGATGGAGGAGATTGAAATAAAACAAGTCATAAAGACCCTAAAGAGATGAGTGATACTCGAGAGGTGCTCTACATAAACAGCTGTACAAATCTGTTGTAAAAATTAACGGCGGAAACGATTCGCTGCAAAGAGGGTTCCTGCATTCGAAATCTACAGTAAGGAGTGGCTTGCGTCACCGGGCCAGTGGGACGGGTGAGATCTCTTTCCCGAGGACACAACAGTATCGGTAACTGAACTAGTAACCAGGCAAGTCCCACAGAAAGCTAGCTAAGAATGAATGCACCAAACTAGAAAATAAAGTATAATATATTACAAGATGTGGTCAGGTCGGGTACCTCAAATAAAGCTGGAAAGCACTTCTTTTTTTTTAGTTTTCACAAGGCGACAGCTTCTTACAGGAAAACGAAAAACCTGGGGTGAAAAGGACTGCCAGGCAAGGTGCCGAGTGCCCACCAGGGGGCCTCACTATCTAGTATATCCATAAAACTAACGCAACCAAATCCAGCCGTGTCCTCGCTCTCTGCTGTCTTTGAAGTGCCTATGTGGCCTCTGAGCGCAGGTAAATAGTTAATCCTGGGAGTATGGAACAGAGAGTGGGGTGGCTCATTACGGAGGATTCGGCAGAGTGAGCAATAGACCCACAGAGTCCATCAGCAGCTGTGACTGTGAGGGTTGTAACTCTTTCATATTGTTTCACTGTCTCACTTGACAGCAGCAGAATCTGACGCCTTGTATCCACCACATCCTTTCACGCTTTTCCGCTACAGTCACTGGATCCCGGCACTTTTTAGTACATGCCCTCACCTGGTACTACACACCTTTATGCCACACACTCGCCCTTCTCTTTCCATTAACCTATAGTTGTAAATATATCTTTACAAACTCCCATTCTCCCGTCACTGGCTCTCCTTGCACTTTTGAAATGTATTTGATAATATTCAATTTGTCTTTAAAGAGGGGGTATTATGCTTTTTTCAATCACATAGCACCAGTCTATAGCATACTACAATGATGACGTAACCTTCTGTTGGTCTGTATATGCAGTAAATTAAAATAACTGCCTTGAATAAAATTGCTCTCTCAAAATGGCTGTACTGAACGTCTTGAAATAGGCCTCTGTCTCTTTAAGAAGCTTTCCGACACGCCCCCTTCAGCACACTGCTGTGGCATCTAAACAACACTACTGTGCGGGGAGGGGGCTCTGCTGAGCTGAGGAGCAGTGGTTGGTGGCTTGGCTGGTGACGAAAGGTCCAGAGGCGTCTCCAGGAGGTGGGGGCGTTCCTAGGAGGACTGAGGCATAGCTCCACCTAAAATGGCTGCCGTCTAAGTTTTTACTGATTACTCAAAATATGTGAATGAGCCAAGGCAACACTCCAGGCATGTGTTTAATGAGGGAATGACATAATAACATGATATAAAGCTTGAAAAAGTCGATTTTACATAATACCCCCCTTTAAATGTCTTTTTGAATCAGCTGTTCTCAAACTGTGGATCAGGGACCAGAGGGTGGGCATTTGTCTTTGAGGCTGTTCATTAGGCTATAGTAGAACTGAAAATTATGAGGTCTGACGTGCCCTTGTAAAAAATAGTTCTCAAACAGTGAGGCAAGGGTCCTGAAGGTGGACAGGTTGTTTAGTTGTTTAGGCCCATGAAGACATATCAGCACACTTTAAAAAATATCCTATTCATATTCATCAGATTTTTGCAACCGCAGCTTGAGCGTGGAGGCGCAGGACACGCGACACAGAGAGGCGGCGTCAGGTCACATGGCCTGACATGCGGCAGGCTGCGCCCCATGGTCTGAGTGCGACTGACCACGATCAAACTGGGACTTTATCTTTTTCCCCCCAATAGAATACAGTAGCGTATGACAGCAGAAAGCATGTGGATGAACCAATGTGCAGACGGCACTGTTAAAAAATCTCAACACGATGATCAGAGGATGAGGAGAGGGGACCCAACACTTACATTCAATAGCCTACTTATCAGCCTAAATACTATATATTTGTATATTTGTTGAAATAGTACAATTTAATCTTGGAATATAATAAGTATTGATGCTTTTTAATGCATTACACTATGTAGGGCTTTCATAATACATTATACATTAAAAAAAAATAAAAAAAGAGGAAATTGTACACATTGATATTATACTGAGGATGGTAATGACAACTGGGAAGTAGCAAGATCACGAAGTATAATATGTACTGCATAGTAACGTGCCTTTATAACATAAAAATAGTGACTTCCGGTAATGTTACCAAGGTTTGGCATTGGTAACATGCTGAAATATATTATATTAAGGTTTGCCTTTTGTTACTTGCTTTGTACTAAACATCGTATATGAAACGAGATCGTGGTTGTCGTTGTGTTTCGTTTCTGTTTTCTATATGAACATTTCAAACAATGCTTTGTCATTTGGTCTGTGTTAAAAAAGCTGCTTTGAAGTGTAACTGGTTCTCCTTTGACATTGATGAAAATCAAAATATGATGCTGCTAATTGTACGATTGATAATGTAATTGCAATAGAATAAAGTTATTATTATAGTTCTGTCATGTAATGTCTTTATGTAGATGCTATATTGTAAATGTTGTATTGATTTTCGGGGTGGGACTTATAAGCTCTTGCTTCAGCCCACTCCTTTTGAGCAGAATATTTACTGCTCAAATAAACTAATAAACTAAACTAAACTAATTACTTTTTTTTATGAAACTGACTAAAACCAGTTTGACTAAAACTAGACCAAAACCACATCACTATTGGAAAAGACTAAAATGTGACTAAAACTAAAAGCATTTTTGTCCAAAAGACAAAGACTAAAACTAAGGGTGTCAAAAACAACAGTCTGACAGGATTGACATCTGACTTGAGGAGCACATGCAAACTCCACACTGAAAGGCCCCACGCAGTTCATGAACTGGGCTTTACGAGAAGTGATTTCCATTTCATTTCCGCTCTCAAGGACAGACGGCTGCCGGTATACGCTCAGAATTACTCCACATCCCTGGCTTTAAATCTCGTATTCTCTGCCAAACACAGCATCGAGGGAAAGCTTCTTGGAGATATACTGTAAGGTATAGATATTTTATGAACACGCGCTCCACTGCTGCTCTTTCCCCAGTCTGAAGGGGCCTGAGTTAATAGTCAATGATAGTCAATGAGGAGTCGGGGAGGATTTATTGGGCGTTTAATTGGCCCCAGGAGCAGATATATATACGCAAACTTAAGCCCAGATCCACCCGGAATTCATTTATGGTTTGTGTGGGTTTTACTGCACCTCAAATATAACGTATACAGTGAGAATAAGACAGTGAGGAAAGGATATTACAGGTCAACACATTCAGTAGAGGGTAGACAGTTACATCATTTAACTTTTAAACAGACTTTCCAACTTTCTGACTGAGAGCAAAACAATCGTTTTAAAGGGGGGGGTATTATGTAAAATCGACTTTTTCAAGCTTTATATCATGTTATTATGTCATTCCCTCATTAAACACATGCCTGGAGTGTTGCCTTGGCTCATTCACATATTTTTGAGTAATCAGTAAAAACTTAGACGGCAGCCATTTTAGGTGTAGCTATGCCTCAGTCCTCCTAGGAACGCCCCCACCTCCTGGAGACGCCTCTGGACCTTTTGTCACCAGCCAAGCCACCAACCACTGCTCCTCAGCTCAGCAGAGCCCCCTCCCCGCACAGTAGTGTTGTTTAGATGCCACAGCAGTGTGCTGAAGGGGCGTGTCGGAAAGCTTCTTAAAGAGACAGAGGCCTATTTCAAGACGTTCAGTACAGCCATTTTGAGAGAGCAATTTTATTCAAGGCAGTTATTTTAATTTACTGCATATACAGACCAACAGAAGGTTACGTCATCATTGTAGTATGCTATAGACTGGTGCTATGTGATTGAAAAAAGCATAATACCCCCTCTTTAATAGATTAAACCCATAACACCCACCTTAACCGAGTACATTTTCTCCAGTTTTACCCAAATCTAAAAGTTTGGAGCTCACAGCTGATAGGTCAGTGCAGCGGCGTCGCCAGGCTATTTTACCGGGGCTTCAGCCCCGGATGTTTTCACTCTAGCCCCGAATCCAATTTGATGGACAGATTTTTTTCTTTTTTTGCGCAAAATTACGTCTGTTGCATTGTGCGCTCTGCTCCAAAAAAACCCGTCCTTTTCTCGTGTCCTCGAGCCGTGGCTTGTCATCCCCACAGCGATGTTTGTAACCAGCGTACAGCAGAATAAGTTGGTGATCATTGATCAATAGGTTGGAAGTTATTTTAACCCAGACGCAGATGAATAGGCAAGACGCGTCTTTCCCCTCTCTCTCTCTCTCTCTCTCTGCCTTCTCTCTCGCTGTGACCGCGGCTCCAAAGAACAAACAGCAGCCCGCTAACCTTCTGTTTGTTTAACTAAACCTATATTTGCTGATGTTTGTTTTATGTTTTGCCTGATGAAAAGAGAGTTCATGCCTGTGCGTAAAGTCTGATGCTGGCCGCGTTGGCACACGTTTCTTTTACTCCTCTTCCTCATGGTTTTCATTAAATACAGGCTATATTTTTGTCAAATGCATTAATAAAACTGCGACGCAAATACTGGTTAATGCCATTCAATCACAGTGGCCTCAGTCGAAGCGTTTGATGGACCAAGGCATGTGCGTAATGAGCGGGCGGCGGCACTAGGAGAGGAGGACGCCCCATGCGCGAAATTTGTATCGGCCGTGTGTCTTAGTGTAAAAGGCTCTGACACATGTCACGGTTAGGTTGTACAGTTGAGAACATTCTGAGTGAAATGTTGGAGGCGAAACCGTCCGAAACACAAAGCGAAAGCTGCGATAAAAAACCATAACAAACATGATTTGGACTTACCGGTGAAGTGAAGTGACATAGGCGACATGATCATGGCCTCAGTATTTCCTCTTCAGCTGTTCGACAACCCAAGAAATGGTCCTGATAAACTTGAATTAATCCATAAAAGGAAATAGAATCAACAAAGAGTAAAATCCATAAACTCGATCTGTCCGCTGCCGCAAAGTTTTTTCTTCCAACCGATCCAGAGAGAGGGACGCGAACGAAAAATCAGGCTGATTGACAATGTGGCCTCCAATCAATTGAATGAAGACGTGTCAGCCAGGCCGTGGTCCCGCCCTCATGCTGCACGACCTGTGAGCGTGGCCACACCCACACTAACGGTATGAGATGGAGAATGATGAAAACGGTTTAGATGTTGTTGTTTTTTAATATTTACAATGAATAATGAATACAAAACCCAAACAAAATAATTATTTAGAACACAATAAATAATGAGTAATGGCTAACTAAAGTCATCAGAAAAACAGTTTTTGGTTAAAGGATGAAGCAGTTTCTTTATCTAATACTTATTGTATGTATGTATGTATGTATGTCAGAGCACAGAGTCAGAGCACAGAGTCAGAGACTCAGAGCACAGAGTCAGAGACTCAGAGTCAGAGAGTCAGAGCACAGAGTCAGGGAGTCAGAGCAGAGAGTCAGAGAGTCAGAGCACAGAGTCAGAGACTCAGAGTCAGAGACTCAGAGTCAGAGACTCAGAGTCAGAGAGTCAGAGAGTCAGAGCAGAGAGTCAGAGAGTCAGAGCACAGAGTCAGAGACTCAGAGTCAGAGACTCAGAGTCAGAGTCAGAGCACAGAGTCAGAGAGTCAGAGCAGAGAGTCAGAGAGTCAGAGCACAGAGTCAGAGACTCAGAGTCAGAGACTCAGAGTCAGAGAGTCAGAGCACAGAGTCAGAGACAGAGTCAGAGCACAGAGTCAGAGAGTCAGAGCACAGAGTCAGAGAGTCAGAGTCAGAGACTCAGAGTCAGAGAGTCAGAGCACAGAGTCAGAGACTCAGAGTCAGAGACTCAGAGTCAGAGAGTCAGAGCACAGAGTCAGAGAGTCAGAGCACAGAGTCAGAGCACAGAGTCAGAGCACAGAGTCAGAGACTCAGAGTCAGAGAGTCAGAGCACAGAGTCAGAGCACAGAGTCAGAGAGTCAGAGCACAGAGTCAGAGAGTCAGAGAGTCAGAGCACAGAGTCAGAGAGTCAGAGCAGAGAGTCAGAGAGTCAGAGCACAGAGTCAGAGCACAGAGTCAGAGACTCAGAGTCAGAGAGTCAGAGCACAGAGTCAGAGCACAGAGTCAGAGAGTCAGAGCACAGAGTCAGAGCATAGAGTCAGAGAGTCAGAGCACAGAGTCAGAGCACAGAGTCAGAGCATAGAGTCAGAGAGTCAGAGCACAGAGTCAGAGAGTCAGAGTCAGAGAGTCAGAGCAAGAGTCAGAGAGTCAGAGCACAGAGTCAGAGCACAGAGTCAGAGAGTCAGAGTCAGAGAGTCAGAGCACAGAGTCAGAGCACAGAGTCAGAGCACAGAGTCAGAGTCAGAGAGTCAGAGCACAGAGTCAGAGCACAGAGTCAGAGCACAGAGTCAGAGAGTCAGAGCACAGAGTCAGAGCACAGAGTCAGAGCACAGAGTCAGAGAGTCAGAGCACAGAGTCAGAGAGTCAGAGCAGAGAGTCAGAGCACAGAGTCAGAGAGTCAGAGCACAGAGTCAGAGAGTCAGAGCACAGAGTCAGAGCACAGAGTCAGAGCACAGAGTCAGAGAGTCAGAGCACAGAGTCAGAGAGTCAGAGCACAGAGTCAGAGTCAGAGCACAGAGTCAGAGCACACTAAACTAAACAATTATCCACTCCTCAATATCTGTTCAAGACCTACCAAAATTCACCAGAATGCAGGAAATTGTGGTTATTTTTTCAAAAATTTCTGGGGGAGGACTCCCAGACCCCCCGCTAATTTTGTGGAGTTCAACGAACACAGTTGGGCTGAGCCCCTAATCTTTTCAAACTCTAAAATCGCCCCTGGGTCAGTGTAACGCCTCATTTGAAAGCCAAGACCTGCAGATCTCATTTTATCTTGTTTGGGGTTTTTTTGCCACAGTTTTGACACATTTTTGACATGTTTGTTACATTTTCATAGCTTTTTTTGTCACATTGGTTACATTTTTGACACAATTTGACACAGTTTTGACACAGTTGACACATTTGTTTCTTTTTCATTGCTTTTTTTGTCACATTTGTTACATTTGACACAATTTGACAGTTTTGTCACATTTTTGACACGTTTGTTACATTTTCATAGCTTTTTTGTCAATTTTTGTGAAATTTTTGACACGTTTTTGCCACATTTGACACGTTTTCATTGCTTTTTTTGTCACATTTGTTACAGTTTTGACACATTTGTTTCTTTTTCATTGCTGTTTTTTGTCACATTTTTGACCAATTTTTGCCACATTTTGCCACATGTGACACGTTTTCATTGCTTTTTTGTCACAGTTTTGACACATTTGCCACATCTTTGACATGTTTGTTACATTTTCGTCAAATTTTTTGCCACATTTTGCCACATTTGACACGTTTTCATTGCTTTTTTGTCACATTTGTTACATTTTTGACACACTTTGGACACACTTTGGACACAGTTTGGACACATTTGTTTCTTTTTCATTGCTGTTTTTTGTCACATTTTTGCCACATTTGACACGTTTTCGTTGCTTTTTTGTATAGTTTTGGCTACATTGAGTTTTTTTCGGTGTGTAATGTAACTGTGATCAAGCCACAGTGCGATACCAACACAACCAAAAAGGACGAAGACGTGACAATCATAACGAGGAAAAAGCTTCATTAGTTTTGTCGGTCTTAGCTTTCAAATGAGGCGTTACTCTGGCCAATAGGCTGTAAGCTCCAGTTGAGAAGCTTTTAGATTTGGATAAAGCCAAACAGGAGAAAATGCCCTGGTGTTAAGGCGGGGGTTAAGAGGTTAAGTCCAAATGTATGGCTTGAAAACACGAATATTCTTCTTCTATCTAGAACTTCCACTCGTAAAGGCCTCCACCCTCTCAGACACGGCCCTCATCTGGCCCCAATCAGCCTCAGTGTAATTGCTCTTTTAATTATGAATCACTCCGTCAAAAGGCTTTATGACCAATTACTTTAGCCGAATCAAAAATGTCATAAAAAGTGGAGAATGTCAATAGCTGTTCGGGCTTTAAGATGACACGTCTAAATTGACTTTGCCCTTGTGGCCGAGAACATATGAAAAACAATTAGCGAGAAAAAATATGTGAAAACCTTGCTCGATGAATAGCCTTAGGTCACTTGTTTGAAACAGCAGGAAAAAGACCTTCAAATTAATGAACAATGTACAGCGAGCGTAATAAAGGGCAGAGGCACTTCGATGATTGCTGTTTAAAAGTTTTTTTTTATTGAATGAGTGTTTTTTGACCTGACGCCGTCTTCATCAGAGCTAATTGCGTTATCTCGCCTCTCTGTTTCTGACTGTTTCCTCCGTTTCCTCAGCCACATGCAGCTGCAGAGCGAGCACTTGTGACTGCAGAGCTGGCTGTTCCAACTTTTTCCAATTCAATTCAATACTTTTTTTGTGCGGCCAGAAGAAACATTCAATTACAGAGCCATGTAGTCGGCAGCAGAACATGTAACTAAAGAAGGAAAGTAATAATTTACACACTACTGAAATAATTAAGTGTGGAAGTACAGTACGGTATAGCACAAAAACTCAACAACGGCGGGAATAAAGGAGTTCCTCACGGCATCAGCTCTGCACCTGGGCCACGGTGTGCGTAAGTGTGTGTGTGTGCAAGGATCTTCTTTCTTTGTTAATTGACCTGGACTCCTTTTCAACACTGTGCAGGCAATTTTCTGCAGCGTTTTCAAAGAGCAAGTAAAGGCAAACTATGAACATAATTTTGCTTTTATTCATGATCAACTCCAGGCGGTTTAGCAGTGAATTCTTTAGCAGCATTCGAGTCATGTCTGTTGACAAACTCTGGCATAATTCTGCTAACTATCAGCTGAAATTAACACATTAATCGGTGCTCTCGAAAGAAGGCTGTTTATTGTACTTTGTGTAATTTGTTATGTGACCAGGTGGGGGCGCAGGGGTGCATAATCTTACCAGGATGTTACCATTTCAGCCCCAATATCACTTTGGCTAAACTCAAATGATCATTAAATCGTTGTCAGCAACGCCAGCCCAGAATTATACTGGGTAAAACCCCACGCTTAAGGCAAACACAAGTTTGTATTAACTAAGCCGGTGGTTCCCAAAGTGGGGGTCAGGACCCCTCAGGGGGTCGCGAGGCCTTGGGTGGGGGTCCCCAGATGATTTCAAGATGAAACAAAAAGAAAAATGCTACTGTTTATAGCATATTTTTTAGTGTAAAACAGCCTACAATTAGTGAAATCTATTCAATTATTAAAAATAAACAGTTTAAATACATATTAACTTGATAATTAAATGTTTTTCTGGCCTAAAGTAGCATAAGAGGCATTAGGTTTATACATTGGGGGTCCTGAGATGTTTACATGTCAATTTTTGGGGTCCCAGCCAAAAACGTTTGGGAACCCCTGAACTAAGGGACTGTAATATGGTTTTGTTAATTTATTAAATAGTATTGGTTTCTTTATATTTAAAACATAGTTTGCAGTCAGGTTGAACAAACAATTCATTAACGTCCACATAATAAACAGGTTATTTCATGTAGTTGTCAGTGTCACTCAATGTCTATCCAAAGTGAATCAAAGTCAATCAATGGTTTTGTATAGCCCAATATCACAACAGGAGTTGCCTCATAGGGCTGCACCGAACATTAAGGCAATAAAACAGAGCAGTAAATAAGACAATGTAAAGTTCAGGCGTATCAAGTATCCAGGCAAACATAATGTCCAAATACGTGTCAACAGTAGTTGGCGTCCCGTTACCAGACCATGTACGACACGAGTACGACACGAGTCTCGACCACCACACGAGATGCCAAGTGGCCCGCAGTCACGGACCGAAAGGCACGAGCAGCAGGGACCAGCAGGAGGTTACAATATGAGTCTACAGTACGAAATAAGACATAACAGGGACACTTTAACATACTGGGTGGCTGTGATCACAACAGCCCCGTGAAGCCATCCAGACAACCCGTATGTACACAGCCGCGACGCCAGCCTTGCACAGCCGAGACGTCACTGAGGGGAGTGGTCAGGTGGGGCGAACAAAGGGGAAAGCTGCCCTATTTATACCCCGCAAGGCAACCACGCACCATTCATACTGCCACATACACATAAAGTATCTTACTTTTATTCATGCATTTACTCATATCAAGCTTCAGTGAAGGTTCTTGAGTCATCTTCTGTACTCTGTAGTTGAAGTGGACGTTTCGCCTCTCATCCGAAGAGCTTCCTCAGCTACACTAAAGTTTCCAGTTCAGACTGAAGACTAAATAGAGCTGGAAACTTTAGCATCGCTGACAAAGCCTTGAGAGGCGAAACGACCTACACTTCAACTACAGAGTACAGAAGACCACTCAAGAACCTTCACTGAAGATGGACAACTCAGCAACGACTGAGAGCCTGTTGCTGTGTTTTGAAAAATGGATAAGAGGGGTGGCACCATGGCGCAGTTGTTAATGCTCGTGCTTCACAGCTAGAAGGTCCCGGGTTCGATTCCCGTACGGGGCCTTTCTGTGTGGAGTTTGTATGTTCTCCATGTGTAGATTTCCTCTGGGTACTTCAATCATCAAACATTTCTGTGTAGGGCACCAAAATGGCTTCCATCAGCCCTGGATGGGTCAAATGCAGAGGACGAATTTCCCTACAGGGACAATAAAGTGTACCTTAACCTGAGTAATGAGGTAAAGTAGAAGTAACATGGTCCAACATTGTTCAAAAAAAAAATGGCCAGCCTCAGGATTGTGAGTTTGCCACCCGAGTCAGACTCAGACAGTTTTCCGAAAGTCTCTCCTCGCACTTCACTCTAAACAAATAAACCGCTCAAAAAAAAAAAAAAAAAAAACTTTGAGTCTTGAGTCCACACTTGCTTTGAAAACTATCCATCCATCCATCCATTTTCTTCCACTTGTCCGTTGCCGGGTCGTGGGGGCAGCCGCCGGAGCTGCCCAAATCACATTGCACCAGCCCCCATGGCTCCTTCTGCAGGTGGTGGGTCCACGGAAGGACGGCCTCACGGTTCAAACCGGGCCTGTTGGTCTCTCCTAGGGGGCTACCAGTGTTGGCAGACACTGGAGGCAATGTGGGTGAAGTGCCTTGCCCAAGGACACAACGACAATGTGCACGGTCAGGAGGCGGGATTCGAACCCACGACCTTCCGATCATGAGACGACCCGCTCTACCATCTGCGCCACTGTCGCCCCAAAAAAAAAGCTAAAAAAGTTTTAGCTTTGAAAACTAATCAAGTCTAAAAACCAAAAGTATTTTAACTGCACAAATGAAAATCCTCCCCGGGTTCTGCATATTCTGCGCACATTTGTCTGGTGCCCCGCCTCTCCCTGACCACCAGATGGCGACCCCCCCCCCCCCCCCCCCCTTCGGCCCTGTTTGGTCCGGGGAGCGGGGGCATGTGGTGGGACGGTTCTGGGGGGGATTGGTTTGGCGCCTGGGGGGTGGTGTGCCTGGTTCGGGGCATGTGCCAGGGATCGCCCACTCGTCAGCTGCTGTCCCTCTGACTGTGTGTGTGGGGGATGAGCAGCAGATGACGGGACGCTGCAGGTTAATGTGTTTTGGGACGAGGTCACGAGAGCGAGGGAGCGAGACAGCCATTTAGAGCACGACAGATGAGCAGAGGACTCGAAATGGGGACGAAAGAGAGGCGCTCTAAAAGGTGCGATATCTAACGTAACAAGTGGCAACTGGTTTTATAAGTTTGGTGAAGTATTCTGGGATGAAAAGAACTTGACATTGTGCTAATCCTGATAAGAAACAAGGTCGCTGTGGAAGCTATTATATGTCATTTATGAGCACCTTGAGCTGTCCAGGTAACAAAGAGCACTATTTCTTTGTCTGGTTAGGAAAAGGGTTTTTGAGAGTGTCATCATTGGACAGGTGGTCAAAATACCTTTTATTTCTTTTCATTCGGCCCACCAAGCATTTAAAGTGATAGTCTGTAAGATTGCAACATGAGGAGAATGGGAAATTTCCAAAGTTAAAGAGGGGATATTATGTAAAATCGACTTTTTCAAGCTTTATATCATGTTATTATGTCATTCCCTCATTAAACACATGCCTGGAGTGTTGCCTTGGCTCATTCACATATTTTTGAGTAATCAGTAAAAACTTAGACGGCAGCCATTTTAGGTGTAGCTATGCCTCAGTCCTCCTAGGAACGCCCCCACCTCCTGGAGACGCCTCTGGACCTTTTGTCACCAGCCAAGCCACCAACCACTGCTCCTCAGCTCAGCAGAGCCCCCTCCCCGCACAGTAGTGTTGTTTAGATGCCACAGCAGTGTGCTGAAGGGGGCGTGTCGGAAAGCTTCTTAAAGAGACAGAGGCCTATTTCAAGACGTTCAGTACAGCCATTTTGAGAGAGCAATTTTATTCAAGGCAGTTATTTTAATTTACTGCATATACAGACCAACAGAAGGTTACGTCATCATTGTAGTATGCTATAGACTGGTGCTATGTGATTGAAAAAAGCATAATACCCCCTCTTTAATGTTTTGCAAAACTAATCAATCGTGTATAATTGACCGCCTGGGCCTACAATTTATCGTAATGTAAGGAATATTAAATCACTTTATATTTCCCTCCCTTTGCTGATCTCAGACACTAATCAGAATCCCTGGTGCCATCGCTTTGACCAATGAGACGAGCTTTCACCGTGACCCGGCCCGTCAGGTCCAGTCAGGAGGAGAGGGGGAGCTTGATCGTTCACTTTTAAACTCACTTTCTCTTTCTCCTCATCTTGCAAATTAGGAGTGATTTTCAAGTGCAATCAGGAGGGAAACTTAATTGTTGACTTTTAAAATGTACCTCTCTCCTCATTTTGCACTGTTATGGTCAAATTACAGGCTCAGGGTGGCCAATCATATGCAATCTATTAAATCAGTTATTAAACACTTAAACTTAAGATCAGTTCTTGAAATAATCACCACAAACTTTGATGCATTGGGTGAAGAAGATGACCGACACCACTGTTCTCACTGCGGAGAAGAAAGGTGTTGCTGCTATTTTGTTAGTTTTCCCATAGTTTAGATGATTACAGTTACATTTTGTACCAACCCCCAAACTGCCACTTGTGTAGAAACCCAGTGTGGCCCTTTGGTCAAAAAGTTTGCCCTTAACCGTCTTTGAGTCTAATCATATTCATGGTCTGAGCAGAAAATGCTGTTTGGTCTTCACTAATAGTTAACGCATGATGAGGAAACCCTTTTAAAGCAGAGGTACCTGATTTTCCCCGTTCAAAATGTTATGTTATGTTTGGCCCAAACTCATTTCTAGCTGTCACAATCCCTCCAGCACACCCAAATTATTCAAGCAAGTGAATTATATGCACGTTTCATGCCAGTATGCAGCTTTGAGCAGTGGCAAAGTGAAGCAGTAAATTAGTACAAAATAAATTGTACTAATTTGGATTCTACTTCTATCATCCGTTGCTATAAAAATTTTGGATCGCAACAATGCAACAAGATCTGTTTTTTGCTGCGTTTACAACAAACTCTGTGATGGCAAATATACATTCAATTTACAACAGCAAAAAGTCAGGTACCGCAGCTTTAATGATTTATAAATTAGGAAATAATCGTGTTAACTAGTTATTGTACATTTTTGCTATATTACACAGCATTATTTAATGAATCAAAATTATAAAACTATTACAAAATGTGGCAGATTATTGCAAAAAAAACACTATTTTATTACACAGTGAAAAACAATGGAAAAACTTTGCAGACTGAGAGAGGAACCAAATGTTTCAGATAAAATCCTTCCTTACCGTGAACCTCTTGTTTTTGTTTGCGGTGGTGGTGCGTCTCTGGCAGGCGTATGGACACACAGTGGACTGCTGGGCGGGGCCTGTCCTCATCTGCACATCCTGTTTGTACAAATAAAACACGTCAGAGTCGTGCGCTCATAAATCATCATCATCATCATCATCATCATGAGGGATGGACATGTATGCTCCCCTAGTGTTACAGTGGAAATAATATTATCTTAAATTAACTGTATAAAAAGACCATTTATGCTGATTTTAAGCAGAGTTCGACTTATATTGCCAATTCAACAAGCATTGTTTTTGATTGAAATAATAGAAATCAACTGAGCACAGAATAATGCAAAAACACTTGAAATGAGGAATAATAAGTTGAAGACTGGAAGAATTTATTGTTCCATTGGCAGCAAGAGTCAAAACCTGCTTAAAATAAGAAATCCCAATATTTCTATTCAGTGGCGTGCGGTCAGGAGAGGCAGGTGAGGCCAGGCCTCACCAGTCACTTTGGGAAAAAAACAAAAATTAAAAAATACAATAAACTTTATAAAAACAAGTCCCTTCTCTTAAGATGATTGGGATTTCCTATGATTTGAATCAATCTCGTGGTTAAAAAATGCCCAAATAAAATGTTTTATCAGTTGTCCATATCGTGTAAAGAGGGCGGAGCTGCGGCGAGCCTCCAGCGTCCCGCACACACTTGAGCTCGGCTCATTCACTCAGCGCTCTGTCCCATTCGGGGCTTTTTTCGCCCCCTAAAAGTAAAACACATTTGTAAATGGGTTTTTGTTGGGCGCGTTGGTTTTCTATCACCTATAAAGAATCAGGCATAAGAACAACTTGTTTAACCTGTTCATTTGATTTTGGATAGTCCCGAAGTGAGGCTCGCCTCCAATGCACTGCCTTGACGATACGAGGGGGGCGCTGTGTCAGCGCTTAACATTTCTACAAAACATGTGGACTACGAGTGAAAAACCAGTCTGTTTTATTATTCTGCACGGTTTAGGAGAGGCAATTTAAACGTAAAGGAGTAAGTAAAAGGGAAAACTGATTAGACTGACATTTTATGGATGAAATGCTGTAGACGAGTCTTTATGCTGAAAATGTCAATGCTATCACAACTTATCATTTAGACGGGCGGGGTTATTCATATTCATATATATGCAATATCATGAGAATGTATTTTATGTTTAAATGCGTTGCTATTGAATGCTATTTCAAAGTAAGAGAATACCAGAGACAGCAAGTTGCATTTTTTCCTGCAGTTTTGTTTACTTTATATTGGAGTCAATAGCATGTGCCTCACCAGCAACAAACCTCACCGCACGTCACTGTTTCTATTTCATTTCTGTTTAACTATGTGTAAGACAAGATGGCATGTTTCCCACTCAATGTTGTCGGAATCTTTGCAGCAGCGCCAAAAAACTCAGTGGTTAATCAATCCATCAACCCATTTTTAATATTATTACTGATGCTCTCCGTGAAGGGCAGAGAAATACTAATCTTCCAACTCCACCTCTGTGCGGTTCACCCTGTTCATCCATCGAACACTTCCTACGTGAGTTTGCAGATGGCGACAAAGGGCCCAAAATGTAAGATTTACTTGGCAACGTCTGCAGAGGCGTGAACTCTCTCCCATTGCTACACCAATACTTTAAAGGCCCTATACCAGATATCTATTTTTTTTTTTGAATAGTATATTTAGTATATTGTAAACTCAAGACATTTGGGATTAAACGCTGTGTCTATTTATAAAGCACTTGTATACATTTCATGAACTCATCCTTGTGAAGAATTGGGATGGTATAAATATGTTAGGAACGTTATAAATGAGTTTGGGACACAGCTAACACTTTAATTTAGCTTCAGCTTACTCTTTCATTGTTTGTACTAAAAAAATATATATATCTGGTACGGGGTCAGCCCTATGTTCCCCGGTAACTACATTCCCCCGTCAATAGAAGTGGGGGAACATAGATGTATTAAGATTAGGCACCATCTGTATCTATTATTATTATTGTAGCATGTGCTTGCGTGACAGAAAGGGCATCAATTTGCCATATTTCCTCTTTAACGCTGCATTCTCACTATCTGCTGCTTAGTTAAGTCTAAATTCACAAACAGACCCACTTTCTCTCCCTCCTCGTCACTCTCTGTGCTGTGACCTTTTAGCGCCTTGTGTTTCTGTCCTGAACCAGTCCATTTAGACACAGTAATGAAGTGCACGGCCCACGGAGCGCACGGGGCAGAGGCCAAGACTCATGGCGCATCTCAATTTTCACTTAACTTCAGCTCAGTCACTCGTCAGCAGCAATATCTGGCAACCCCCAAACCCAGGTTCAGCTGTAGTCGTAGTGCCCTTTATTTTTGAGTGCATACTTAAAACATTACTTTTAACCCTGTTGTATTGTTCTCTCGTCTCATAAACATGCCTGGATTTATGCTTCCTTTCATTCACAGTGTTTTTAAGGCAAGACGCTGCAGGTTAATATGGGGAAACAATACTGTTCATGTAGAGGATTTGAAACTTTCGTTGTAGATTACTGATGGGGGGGGGGATGTATTGACATTTCATATAAACAATAAGGCGTGTAGAAAATAGCCCAAATGACCTGTTTTCAGTTATGAAATGTAAATTATAGATAGTTACAACTAGTTAATTTTTTATATACTAGCTAGTTAAGTGTGAAAAAAGTGAAAAACATAGAAAATCCCACCTTGTATTATGTGTTGCAAAGCTCAATAAAACAGCCTAGGAATTAGATATTTAAAAAAAACTTTAAAATATTGTTATTATCGCACCAATTGTGTCTTTCTGAATTTTTTCAAGTAGGTGTCAGTACTCCCCTCCTGGAACCGCCACCTTAACTAGGCCACCTACTGTAGGGGTTTGAGCGCCCGAATGATCCTAATTTAAAACAGCTTAGCTTGTGTATAAGTCTTTTCATGGTTTAGCACCAAAGTCCATCTCTGACATGTTAGAGCCGTATGAACCATCTCGGGCCCTGAGAACTTCAGGGAGGGGTCTCCTGGTGGTTCCCAGAGTCAATAATAAACACGGTGAGGCTGCGTTTCAGTTTCATGCAGCTAAAATCTGGAACAGTCTTCATGAGGATGTGAGACAGGCCTCAACTCTGACAATGTTCAAATCCAGGCTGAAAACAGCTCTTTTTACCCGTGAATATACAAACTGAAAGTATTTTATCTGCACTCTTGCCTTTTACTGTCATTGATTAACTTTATGTTGTTGTTTTATTGATTGATTTTATCTGTTTTCTTGTAATTTTATGCAACTGTGAAGCACTTTGAATTGCTTTGTGTATGAATTGTGCTCTACAAATTTTAGTTTAGTTTTTTTTTTTTTTTTTTTAGTTTGCCTTGCCTTGCCTAGGAGCTCTGTTGTCGGGGGTTTCGTGCCCCTGGTAGGGTCTCCCATGGCAAACAGGTCCTATAGTGACGGGTCAGACAAAGAGCGGTTCAGAAGCCCCTTATGAGAGACCAACAGGCCCGGTTAGAACCATGAGGCCGTCCTTCCGTGGATCCACCACCTGCAGGAGGAGCCATAGGGGCTGGTGCAGCTCCAACTGCCCTCACGACCCGGCAACGGACAAGTGGAAGAAAATGGATGGATGGATGGATGGTGTCAGTAGTGAACCCTTAGAACTAAGTCTACAGTGCAGAGCATTTTTTTCCCGCAACCCTTGAACACCTCAGCCTCGGTGCCTGCTTTGCTTTGTGATCATAAGGAGGAAAAAGACCTGACAGCTCCTGTACTGTAGATATTGGATTATTGAACAAACAGACATTTCATGAGGATTTCAGCTGCATCAGAGCAGCTCGGTCAGATGTTTGTCAGTTTACGATCGTTTTGTAAATGCTAAACTCTGTATTAGCCGCTAACTGTTGCGACTTCTGCTGCTTCAAAGATTTGCGATCTCTGCACGTGTTTGTGTTCACATGGTGAGGGGCAGGTGAGGGTGAGGCGTGTGGTGGGGGTTTCCTGTGAGGTGGGGGAGGTGTGGCGCTACAGCCCGGTAACTCCTAGGTAGTTACTGTAGTACATCCCCGGTACTTACAGAGATAATTACCAAGTACTTACAGTGGTACGTTTAGGTAACTACCTAGGAGTTACGAGGTCGGCCCATTAGTCCGACATGTCATTATTCTGAAAATCACCCCATTAGGGTTAGGGTTAGGGTTATATTTTCGGAATAATGAGACATCGGACTAATGGGTTGTCGGACCAATGGCATGGCACTGGAGTTACCAGGCCATACCACTGTAAGTACCTGGTAATTACCTCTGTAAGTACCAGGGATTACTGGGCCTCGGTGTTTGCGACAGTGGCCCATCTAGCGATGCCATGTGGGAATGCAGCCATGCCGGTCCGGCAAAACTGGATCGCTTAGCTTTAAAGGAGCAGGCAACCATTTCTCCATACTGAGATATGTTCTTACCTGAGCTTAGACGGGTTGATATGTACCTGTCTGGTCTTTGTGCCCGTGGAAGAGCTTGGTCGCTTCTAACTTCACCCCGTTTGGAGCCATAGGAATATACTGGGAGAGGCCAAATGCTAACAACGTCTATGCGACCATAGACTGAGGGCACGCACAAAGACCAGACAGGTACGCATCAAGTCATCTAAGCTCAGGTAAGAACATATCTCAGTATGGAAAAACGGTTGCCTGCTCCTTTAAAGCTGAGCGATCCATCTTTGCCACCGTTTTCACAGTATGTAAAAACGGTGGCCTGTTCCTTTAAGACTTGAAGGTTTGGAGTCTGTAGGAGCTACTAAAGGGGAGAAGTTGTTTATAGAGGACCTCATTTTGAGATAACATGCCAGGCTCTAAAGTTTTGTAACATTTGTATATGCGCCTGTGTATTGCTGCCACACATGTATGCCAAACATATTTGTGAATGAATGAGTAAAACGAAAGAGCACCACACATGTTACTTCTTGGAGAACTACAACAAAAGTCATATATAAGCATCGTAAAGGGTGAGTTAGGTCTATTTGTTACTCTGGCATTAAAACTACAATGTTAAGCGAGAAACTTTTTGACACTGACGACCGCGTGAAAAATGCAGTCACCTGCAGAGTTTTATTTCCCAAATGCCTTGAAGCCTGCATCACACTTTGAACTGTGTCACGTTCATGCACCTACAGCGTTTTATTGTCTTTGAGAAGTCACTAAAGACGGTTCTCAAAAACCTCTTCTTCAATGGAAAACAACTGAGGAGATTTCGCGAACTTTATGAACCCATGTCTCCTCTCTTCTTTCCTTGTGCAATATTTTTTCACTTTGCTTAAACCTCTGAAAGTCTCCCGAAAAGGCCTCTGCCCCTGTCCCAGAGTAATGGGAAATATTACATTTGGCTGCCTTTAATACTTTCTCGGAATATTTATGACGCTGAAACACATTGCGTTCCCACACAGTCGAGGAAAGCTTCAGGCAAACGCGTTTAAGAAGCGGCCTGATCGGGAATATGTTTTCTCCACGTGGGAGCGTCTTAAGTGGATTTATCAGTCATGAAAAAAGAAAAACAATCCGGTGGAAGCGGAGGCGGCGCGTGTTGAAATGGAAGAGTGCGCTGTTGCCCGATTGGAGAAAAATCAGCACAAACAGAGCATAGGTGGGCTGCTGGTTTCCCTGGAAGTGGAGTCAGTACGTGCTAGCATCATTATAGGCTGTGGTTTAATAATGCAGGAGACAGTGTGGCTAAGACACACAAAAAGATATTATAGAGGCTTATTTAAGACTAAAGCTGGGGAGATATGAGAGGAGTTTGAGCACGATTTTCATGGAAGCACCTCTAAAAGTGAGTTTGGTCGCTGCCTCCAAAATCACGTCAAGTATGAGACAACTTTGATGACGTGGTCAGTGACAAAGTACATTTACTTGAGTGCTGAACTTAAAGCAGTACTAAGTAACGTGTTTACCTTAATAAATCCTTTCCGTAGTCCCTCTAGGAGTAATACAAGTGTTAATGGGATGATTGGGGGGTCTTTCATCTCCTCCTGGTGTCTCTGCCCAGAAAACCATGCTTGCAACTTGACTGCCACCGGGGCGGAGCAACCAATACACACTAATAGAATCACGGAGAAGAAGCTAACAGGCTAACAGGCAAAGCTAACTGAGGGCTAGCGCCACTTAAACAGTATTTACAGCAAAGTTTGAGTGAAAAAATGTACAACACCCCTCTCTCCCTTCACCTTTTCTGTCAGCGTAGTATTTACTCTCCAAG
Source organism: Neogobius melanostomus (assembly GCA_007210695.1). Lineage (NCBI taxonomy): Eukaryota > Metazoa > Chordata > Actinopteri > Gobiiformes > Gobiidae > Neogobius > Neogobius melanostomus. The sequence goes on along the minus strand of VHKM01000079.1, from coordinate 763,726 downwards.
ACATTTAATAAGTTAAAAAATCGTAACTTGCTAAGACACCTGCAGTTGCACTTACAGTATGGCATCTAGGGGCAAGAGTTACTTAGTAACTAGTTAGTTTTAAAGGGATATTTCAGGATTTTTAACATAGGGCCTCATTTCCTAGTTATTCAGAGTGTTGTTGATGTCTGGAGATATTTTTTTCTTAAATTCATGCAGTTCTTATATTTCAAGAGCTTAGTGGTGCTAGGCTAATGCTAGCCTAACGCATTTCTACTGTATCAGTTAGCCTGCATTAAAAACAGTCTGACCCACTCCACAGTGCACCTGAGGTAAATCACTTATAACGCCAGACTAACCATATAAATGTCTGTGTTAATAGAATAATTTTAACCATTTTGCATTTAAAATAACTTATATTTGAGCAGCATCAGCTTCGTGGCTGTAAGCTAACGTAGCGGCGCAGTGATCTGCGACAAAATAGTCCCTCAAAATGCGGTAATTCATGTGATACAAGGTCAGTTATATTTCAAAAAATTATTCTATTAACACAGACATTTATATGGTTAGTCTGGTGTTATAAGTGATTTACCTCAGGTGCACTGTGGAGTGGGTCAGACTGTTTTTAATGCAGGGTTGCTGAAATGTGTTAGCCTAGCACAAGCCAAACATCACTAAGCTCTTCAAATATAAGAACTGAATTTAAGAAAAAAATATCTCCAGACATAAACAACACTCTGGATAACTAGGAAATGAGGCCCTATGTCAAAAATCCTGCAATATCCCTTTATGTAGTGTTTTTGAGCAGTGTTTCCCAAACTGCGGTAACCCTAACCCATGGCCGTACTTGAGCGCTCAGCAGGGGGTACTTGGAATTATCTCAGATTAACAAAGAAAGTGAAACTGAGCAGAATTTAATGTCAAAGGGAAGTTAGTTTTAATTGTGTTTTTCAGTTAATGTTTTTTTTTTTTGCTCACACTCAATACGGAGTCATCTTAGTTTAGTTGGTCACTTTGTAATAATATTGGCAAGATCCTCAAGGTAGGGGGTAAATGAACAACTCAATGGGTAGGCGAGACAAAAAAAGATTGGGAACCACTGTTTTTGAGAATTGGTATTCTTGTTGAGAACCATTTACTCCACTGCATTTGAAAGATAAATATATTACTACTCCATATTCTACTCCACTACATGTATATACAGGCTGTACATTTGTCCTTGTGTTTTGTTAAATTCAAAAGTCTAATAATGCACACTTTATGAACAGTAGGTGGCGCTGTGAAGATGTACTGTCAAATGCCACTGACTCAAGAAGTGTTGTCCCTGTCGTGTTGCCGTACAGAGGGGAATTCGGGCACAATTTCATTATTTTTGAAGCTGCAAAGTTGTTAGTAATGTTTATTTAACCTCTTAACCCCCGCCTTAACCAAGTGCATTTCTCCAGTTTGGCTTTACCCAAATCTAAAAGTTTACAGCCTATAGGCCAGTATAACGCCTCATTTGAAAGCTAAGACCTACAAAACACTAAATGAATTTTTTTCCTCGCATTCTCGTCACTTTTTTTAACTTTATTTTTCATTGCTTTTTGTTGCATTTTAGTCACATTTTTCTGTCGCTTTTGTGTTGCTCTTTTGTGGCTTTTTTTTGTTGTTGCCATTTTTGTGGCTTTTTCCATCCTTGTTTTCATCTCATTTTTGTGGCTATTTTGGCACTTTTTTCAAGAATCCTTTAGATTGAGATAGTGCCTGGAGAAGATGTGATCCGTTTATATAGGTGGGAGTTAAGAGACTGAACAAAGAATTTACTACAGCAAATATTTCAGCACTTTCACTCAAGAAATCATTTGACCGAGCAACTTTTACTTTTACTGGAGTAATGTTTGACGAGGAGTATATCTGTACTTCCACTCAAGTACTTTTATTACCACTGCTAACTTCTTCGAGCTGTTTTATCATGAGTTACTTTTTCATAAGGTGCTTTTTCTACTTGAGTAATATATGACAAAGTATCTGTACTTTCACGTTAAGTACACTACAGATATTTTCAACACATTTTCTTGGACTTTTCATTGGAAATATCACCATTGTCACATTTTGTTTATTATTATTATTATTTATTGTTTGTTTTATTTATGTCGGCACTGAAAAATAAATCAGACTTTTATGCTCAAACTGTTACGCTGTACTTTTTTCTCCTTTTTGAGTTATTGTTTGGGTCAATACTTCTACTTGAGTAAAATTATTTTAAAGCAACGTTACTCTTACTTGAGGAAATATTATTGACTACTTTAACATTTGAGATGTTGAACACAATCTGCAAACATTTAGGCAAATACAGTGTGAGAAATTCATACACTGCTATTTTAATATACAGTATAGCAAAGTATAAAGAGGAAACTCAGGTCATTTTCTTATTTTTCTGGAAATACCGCCTTGTCTTCTAGCTCTAACTGGAAATCAATAGTAATAATAACGATGAAATGGAGAAGATTACCCTTACAGCTCACAATGCTCCGATACTAACTTTAAAGGTCCTATATCATGCAAAATCGACTTTTTTGAGCTTTTAGCCATGTTGTTATGCTATTTCCTTATCAAAAACACCCCCAGAGCGGTTTTTGGCTTCATTCACGCAGTTCTAAGTAATCCTCCTGAATCCTGCTCTCTGAGCAGCTGCTCCGCCCTCTCCTGGTAAACCACTGAGCTGTTCAGTTGTGTCGTCACAGCGGAACGGAAGTGCTCTACGTCTGTAATGTAATGCCTTACGGCCTGATTTTTATTTATAAAAAATTTTTTATTTATTTTTTTTTTGAAAAAAATAAAATAAAAAATAAAAAACAGCAACTCTCCGACGCGTCTGTGCTGTCCCACGACGCTAATCAAGCGCACCCACGGCTGGAGGAGCCATGGATCCGAGCATAAGTGTTGTTTTGAAGACTGAGCTCTTTCTAACCTACTCTGGACACCGCCTGTTCTTTTTTCTTACCGATAATGCCACGGATGCGCGTTTGGCTACGAGAGGAACAGGACTATTCAACCTTCCTAAAGAAGAGTGCACTCGCCAGAAGTTGGAATTTCTTTCCGGGATTAAGCTAGCTACTATATCAACCAACCTGATGGATGCTTGGTAAACCTTGGCCAGAATCAAAGTGGATTAACTTTTATAACCAACACGAGGGCCATAACGTAAACACCCGACGATGGGGAGGCCATGCTGAGCGGTGAGTCAATCAAAACGCGTGTTAGCGTGTGTGTTAGCGTGTGTGTTAGCCATTTATGAAACTGTGTTGCACATGTCAACTCCTTATAACTGCATTATGTGAAGTAACTTCACTTTTTGCAGCAATATTTATATTTATAATACTGTAAATGTGGAATGAGCGAAGAGAGGGGCGGAGTTAACTGAATCGAAGCGTCTTGTCTTCCGGGTAGGGAAAATACCCCCCAAAATACTTATATTTCTCTCAAAAATGAGTACTCCATAGTGATAGAGGTACAATATATCATATATATGCCTATACTTTACTTTGGAATGGCTAAAATAGCATGATACAGATCCTTTAATAGTAGTGAAGTGATGAAGTCAGCCTGGCCACAGTCCATTAGTCTGAACACGAAGGGCTTTCCTCCGTCTCTGCATTTCCATCACAGCCAGGCGAAGCAGGAGACAGTCCATTTGAAACCACGTCCATTTTTATTTGTTTTGGCTCCGGAGGCCGAGGAGACCTGACAGACCAATCCACCACAGAAAATACATATATGTGCCTTTCCCAGCTCGGGAGATGGCTTTATTTGAATGCTTCTGCACTGTCTGTCCGTGAGGGCTATTACAGAAAAACACATTTCCTCCTCACGGATGGGTAGACGTGAAAGCCATCACGCCCGACAGCCGCCATTACTTTTGCAATACAACATGTTTGGCGCGGTATATGTTGGGGAGGGGAGATTTAGCTTTACGCTTCACAATTTTCTATTTCTGTTTTCAGTTTTTGTATTAAGAAACGCACACAGTTGTCATCCATCCTCTGGTAATGTCCATATGTTTGCAAGGTGGGTGACAATATCTTCCAGCACAAGTTACAGCACATTGGGCTTTTACCTCCACATTTTATGGCTTAGATCATTCAATAAACATAATAAAATATAGGTCTTGATTTTATTACTGGTGTATTCCTAAAGCGGGACATCACCAGATCGTCTCCACCAAGAGGCTGAACAGGAGGTTGACATTAAGCCCTCTTCTTCTAAATGCTCTCTTGATGATTGCGATGATATTGTCAGTGTCTAGCAGGTCGTTTGGAGCGTGTTTGGTATCACCGGGTGCTCTGACTCCCCTGGAAATGAGATTCTTAGTCTCAGAGGGGCTTTCCTGGTTAAAATAATGGTCAGATACATTATAAGAAGAGGTCCAGTGAAGCTGTTTGTGCTTTTAAAACAAAGGAGCAACTCCTCATGACATCAGCAGGTGGGGTTTGAGACCGACTGATTACTCAGACATGCAACCGAGAAACAAAAAGAACATCCTTGGCTGCTCCCTATACGCTCATAACGCGCTGTGCATCGGGCATCAAGTGTTCCGGGGGGCACCACATTGATGCCATTGTGATTGAATGGCATTGTACAGTATTTGCACCACTGTTTTATTACTGCAGCTGACAAAAAACAGCCCGTAATCAATAAGAAAGAAGAGCAATAATAAAGAAGAGTACATCACTGACATGTTAGAGCCGTATGAACCATCTCGGGCCCTGAGAACTTCAGGGAGGGGTCTCCTGGTGGTTCCAGAGTCAATAATAAACACGGCGAGGCTGCGTTTCAGTTTCATGCAGCTAAAATCTGGAACAGTCTTCATGAGGATGTGAGACAGGCCTCAACTCTGACAATGTTCAAATCCAGGCTGAAAACAGCTCTTTTTACCCGTGCATATGAAAACTGAAAGTATTTTATCTGCACTCTTGCCTTTTACTGTAATTGATTAACTTTATGTTGATGTTTTATTGATTGATTTGATCTGTTTTCTTGTAATTTTCTGCAACTGTGAAGCACTTTGAATTGCCTTGTGTATAAACTTGCCTTCCCTGTGCGGTGCGAGGAGCCTTCCTGCACGGCCCGTTCATACAAACGGAGTAAATTTACTAGCAAACATAAGTTTAGATCCTGACAACATTTTTGCACCATGTCGTGTTCTCTGGAGCCTGTGCTCACAGCGGCCAGAGAGAAAGGTTGGGGGTGTCACCATTTAATATTTCTATGTAATGCACCAAAATGGCTGGTCTCTGGTATGCTTTGTTGTTGTTTAGTTGTTTTTTAAGAACTAAGGAAAGAGTACGTTGATGGCTCGAATTTGCAACATCACATCTTAAACACAAGCACTAAAGTATTATACTAAGCTATATCTGACCTGGATGAGGTGTCTGGTCTCCACGGCGACAGGCCTGCCCTCCTTCATGCTCTCCGTGAACCAGCCGATGCCCACCACGTGCATCGTGGGTAAATTCTTCAGCCCACGCCCCTTTAGCCACTCCCACAGGAAGGCAGCGTCCTTGTCCTCTGAGATCACGTGGGTGATTTCATCACTGCAACAAAACATTTACACCAAATTAAATAATGCAATACAATATCAGCTGGATGTAATTTGAGTGTTAGATTTAGATAAACAACATAAAAAAATCAACCAGATGTTTTGGACGCTGACCACTTTCTAAAACTGTTAAATCCTTTCGCAATCTGTTGTCAAAACAAAAATGTTATTTGTTTGCAGGAAACACTTCTCACAGAATGATTTTTACTTGAATTAAAAGCGGGACAAAATGATTGTGTTGGATTCCAGACAAGTTTTCAATTACTACAGAGAAAACACGCCACAACAACAACAAAGCCACACTTTCAGCCGTAATTGAACTGAAAATGAGTCATTTTTGGCTACACACGTGAAATACAAAGGAGAGAAAATGTGATGTAACGTTTTGAAACAAGCATCTCAACAAAGACAGCAAACATTTGTTGGTCTGACTGTTTTGTATTGAAAATATACAGTACATACATATACGTAAATGAATGAATACCATTAAAATTATATCGTTGGAAATGTGGGAATTTTGAACCCTCCTCACCAGGGCTACTAAGGGGTGCGACTGCCATAGACGCTATAAAACTAAATCTTGGGGATAGTACCCAAACTACAATGCAATTGAATGTAAAATGAAGCACAGCCTACAGGTTAAGGTTTCCCCGTAGGGAAATCCGCTCTCTGTGTTTGACCCATCCTCAATGCCACTGGGGCAACCTGTAGGAACAGCGGGCAGCCAGCGGGCCAGCACTCGGGGATCCATCTCCAGATGTGGAGCCAGGCTAATGGTCAGAAACACTTGGCCGGAGGATTAACCTATTGTATATGTTTTTAGTGGTAGGGGAAACCGGAGTATCCAGAGAAAACCTACGCAGACACGGGGATGCAAACCCTCACAGAACGGCCTTGTCCAGGTGGGGATCGAACCCGGGACCTTAGAGCTGTGAAGCACAAACACTAACCGCTGTGTTACTGTGCCTGTATGAAGTCGCACTTGTGACAAACAAAGCCACAGAAAGAAGAAACATGCTCCTATTGTTGGACTAACCAAGACAGACTTCTTTATGCTCAGAGAATTCATTTCACTTCTTCTTCATCCATCAGGTCGACTCCAACCCCTGGAGACCAAATCGACTCCATCATCTCAATCTCGTCCTGTTTCTTGCCGTAACAAGGCACTTCTTCAGAGTCATTGCCAGTTTTTCCATTGTCCAGCCGTATTGTTTAAGTTCTTCCTCTGCCTCTCTTTCCCTCCTTGGCCCCTTGCTCTCTCCTGTTGTCTGCTCTGATCACATGTCCAAAGAGAGTCTGTTCCTCTCTATTATGTTTTCACTTGTATTTCTTTCAGGACCCACTGTCAGCCGTTTTTAAAGTCCAGCTCTCATTTCCATAGGACGCCACTAGAAAGACCATTGGTTGGACTAACCTGAGCTTGACTGATTTCGATACATGTGCCTATAATTGTTCTCGCCATGCCATTCCAATTCGTCTTTGTATTTCTCCATCACAGCTTGCATCCTGATAGAGCTCACAGGTAACTTTAAATCTTTTATCTCACATACAGTATACGAGCTAAGCAGACTCAAAAGTTTCAAAAGAGGGCTTGTTAAATTCAATCGACATTTGCACCAATCTTTTTAGAGTTTGGGATGATTGGGATGTTTGCTGTAACTCGCTCTTTGATTTCCCCTTCCTGTGACATGGCGGCTGGTGTTGCTAAGGAAAAGTCGTCACTTGACTTGCTCATATGCGATATCTAGATTATAGAATCAGTTTGCATCTCACTGTGCTCTCACTAATAGGATGATCCTTTTCACACACTATTTTTTGGAGAGTTCTGGGATAAATGCAGGCATCTCCTTTATCCTTCCTCATGTTTTGATAGTGAAACCGCTCAACCACAGCGCCTCCTACTGCTCCAGTGGGACATCCTATAGTCGATCTTCTCCGTCCAGCCAACTACTCCACACCAGGGCATCCATCCGTAGATAATCACCTCGGGCTCTCCACCGCCCCACTCGATCCCTCCTCACTATGTACCGGCACACTGCCAAGTCACTCAGGACTAATTGGCCAAATCACTGGTGAAACTAATCCGTGATCTTCTCACCCTAAAGCTAGGCACCTGATGTCCAACTCTGCCACGTGGACAGACAAATCTTTTCCAGTTGTACTCTATTAAAAGTTATGAAAACTGTCCATTATGTTTTTGTTGGGTGATTAGTTTATATTTAATGTCTCCATTAAGCTATAGGGCAAGGCAACGTTAGGCTAGAAATGTACTTGTCACATCGGCTTTCAAGAAATACTTGAACAGGATAAAGTGTACATAAATTTTTTTTCTACTGTATACTGTAGCCACAGGGCTAATTTACATCTGTAGTCCCTAAAATAAAGAAATCTTATTATCAAAATGTCAAAGTTTATAGTCATAGTGCAGGTGGTTGATAAAGTGACTCTGATACAGAGATATACACCACATTATTGTATGTGGTGTACTAGAACTTATTGCACATGAGTTACTTTACAGCTGTGTTGTACAGTCTGACAGCAGTGGGGATGAAGGACCTGCTCAGTCTTCCACTGCTCAGCTCCTCTACAGTCCCGTGCAGTGGGTGGGAGGTGTTGTCCATGATGGAGGTGAGCTTGGCTAATACCCCCCTGTCCCTCACCTCCTCCACAGAGTCCAGGGGCAGCCCAGGACAGAGCTGGCCCTCCTGACCAGCTTGTTCAGTCTGTTCTCGTCCCGCTCTGTGCTGCCCAGGGTCCAGCACACGGCAGCGTAGTGGGTAGCGATAGTGGATAGAGGCTACCTCAGATTCATAAAAAGTCCTGAGCAGAGGCCTGCTCACACTGAAGGACCTCAGTCTCCTCAGAAGGTGGAAGCGACTTTGGCCCTTCTTGACCATTAATTCTGGTCGTTCCCTTCAGACACACAGCCCCCAATAGCAGAAATATGTTGTCAGTTCTTGTCAATGTGTCAATTCCTGTCAACCCTCAGTGTTTATGATACCTATTTGTGATGCTATGGGTTCCGTCATGTCGCTTGTCTATTGAAAGAGTGAAGACTTTCTGATAAACTGGGGGCTGCAGATCATAACAACAAGGCTACGTGAGACATTTCCTCACAAAACACACTTTGGATAGTTTTTCATTGGGAGACAAGCTTGAACTTTCAAAGTAAATTTCAACAAATTTTCTAAGGTCAGATCTCTGTTTTGAGAGTGCACATCATCATTGATTCAACAGACACTTTTGAAAGTCTGATGCCGCAGCCGTGAACTTGAAATAAAGTCGTGGCTGCGTTAATTACTCATGTGTCTGCCTGATCACAGAAAGGAGTTCCTGAAAACCGCTCTTAATGCAAGAATATGTAAAGCGAGTTTGTTAAATTATGATTAAATTGACCCGAGTAGATTGGCTTCTCCGCTTCGCCACACAAGCTGTCACTCCCCCACTCAGCCGTTGGACGCTTTTACTGTAAATTACCACTAAATTATGATCGTGCTGAAGTCTATTGGGTCTGAGAGAGTTTGGGGAATATTGGAGGAAGAGTGATTCATCAGAGGAGTAAACACGTCGATGTGGAGATCCATGCATGGTCAATGGCCGACTGTTCATTAAAACTGACGGAGAAGGATTGGCCTTTAAAAACTCTTGACAGTCAACACACACACACATAAGTGAAAAAATTGCTTCTTTTTTTTTGCAAGACACTATAAGTTCTAAAAGTATCACTATAAATGCGTAGGTCACGGTTTTCAAATGAGTGCATGAGCCTACATTGTGTCAGATTTGTACACACCTTAGATGAGGAAGAACGCACAGTAGAGTAAAACAGAAATAAACATAAAATTGTCATATTTAAAGATGCATTATGTAGCTTCTCATGGGGAAAAAGTTAGCATTAATGCGTATTTGACCTTTCAGTGGCCCAGTGGCTGAATGGGTGGTTAACATGGCACTTTACTCTCCATCACAGTGGCCTCTTTGGTGCTCCAGAACCAATTGTTTGTTTAGGGTTTTTGGTATGCGGTCAATGCAGTCAACACTTTCCCTTCAAGGCCAAGCCACGGAGCTAAACCAGATAAGGCCTGAGCTCTCTGGGTCATATTTTGCACAACACTGACTTTCTGGCCGGTCGTCCTTTCAACACGTGACCTCGTGTACTGTGTATTTCCCATGTTTTTATGTTTTTATGTATGTGCTTTGCCTTAACTTAAGCTGATTGTCATTTTGCATATCTTCTTTTGTAAGGCGCGTACAAAATGTGCGGTATAAATAAACCTTGCCTTGCTAGGTTTTTGCCGATGATGGATCTGCGTCCATTGTTATACATTTCATCCAGAAACCCTAAAGAACATTGAATGAAATTGGTCCTGGAGCGTCTGTGCAAGCAAAGGCATTACGACCCATACAGCCACTGGGTCACTAACAGGCCAAATACGCACTAAAATTAACTTTTTCAGCACTAGTGTTCCGTGGGAAAAGAAATGTTGCTAATATGTTTAGCAAAACAAAGCTAGCTTAGTTTCCGGTTGGGAACTTATTCGACAGTACAAATGATACATCTACTGTTTGGAAAGCATTTGGAAAACACCTAGCACAAGTTAAATCCATTACATTGCACCATGAGTTGTTAAAATGCAGCACAATTAGGCAGAGCAGTGAAATTAATATAAACAGTTGGCCTTAAACAGGAAGTAGTTTTCCTATCAGCTTGAATGTAGCCCCACAGCGCCACTTGCCGGTCATTCCCAACATAGTCTGGAACGGTTTGTTCTAAAAACAATGACCCAAACCGCTTTCAAGACCTGCACCTTTCTGCCCGCATGAAGGACAGCTTTTTACTTCCGAGTACAGATTTTATTATTTATTGGTTTATTTGTTCGGGACAGTGCATGTTAATGAACATACATGGGTCTGATGCATGTAAACAAGCCACACTGGATTGTAGCCTTTGGCTAATTTGCGTCCGTTGTCCCCATGCGCACTCTCAACCACACTCTCATTCATCCTGGCCTATTGTACATGTTTTTAGTGGTAGGGGAAACCGGAGTACCCGGAGTAAACCTACGCAGACACGGGGAGAACATGCAAACTCCACACAGACAGGCCCCGGCCAGGTGGGAATGGAACTCAGTCCTTCTAGCTGTGAAGCACGAGCGCTAACCGCTGTGCTACCGTGCCGCCAGATAGATAAGGCAGTAGGCGGTAGATAAGCTACAGATAAGCTTAAGAACTTGTCTTTATGTAGTACTGCTGGACTTGGTCTGCTTTTGGTTCATTTAGGTTTATGGAGGAAGAGTAATACAGGAGAACAGGACAAGTGCCCAACATTATTTGCACCATATACTGTAGCCCTGTGTCGATATCTTAAACAGCAGATTTGTTCGCGGCGTGTTGTCTCGTCAGCACTATAATGTTGGTTAGGTTCTTGGCACGCGCCTCTTCCTGTCTGTTGTATCAAACCCAGTGTAACGACTGGAGCTCAAGCTGTGTTTCTGGGAACGCTGCCATCTCTGAACAGGCTCTTAGGCAAACTCTGACATCGTCTTACACAGAAGCAAGGGGAAGCGATAAGTACGCACTTAAAGTCAAGGTTAGACACTTTCCAAAGCTGCTTCCAAAGATGTCACTTGCACATATTTACCAGCAGAGAAGGTCATGTTCAGTTCATTGCTGATTGAGTCTAGATCATGGGTTTCCAATCCTGTTCCTCCCATGAACTGTGAATTTTATTCTGAGCAAAACAAATACAGTGTCACGCAAAAGTAGAAACAAAAATCAGCTATTTTCAAGGTACATCCAGGGTTCACTTTGGCTTGATAACAACTCATCTGCATATGTTGTCATGCTTCATGTCGGAAACTGTTTTTTATTATAGCTCTCTTATAAATACGCTGCCTGAGAAGAAAAAAGAAGAAGTTGCCACCAGGATTTAACTAACAGTTCTGATCCGGGGTCAAGTCTTGGTTCGTCAACACTATGTGCCCACAGAATGAGATCAGCCAATGACCTGAACATCCTGAATTACCAGGTTATTTGGTAACACTTTATAATAACTGCACCTTATTGACACTTAATTCATCATGAACAATGCATTAATTAAGTGTGGCTAACACTTAATAACTACTTACCAATGAATAAGTGAAGTATGTGAAGAACTATTCATTATGAGTTAGGCATGAACTGTAGTAGTTAAGGCTATATAAGGTGTACAGTGCATCCGGAAAGTATTCACAGCGCTTCACTTTTTTCACATTTTGTTATGTTTACAACCATAAACGTAAAGATTTTATTTTGAATTTTTTACTGAAAGTTCACACACAAGTAACAGACAACTGTGAAGTGAAAGCAAAATGATACATGATTCTGTTATTTTTCAAAAATAGAAAAGTGAAAAGTGGGGCGTGCATAAGTATTCATAACGCATTTCCGGAGTGCATTAAATTGCCTTTATAACATTCCTAATGACTGCAGAATGTTCACACCTTGCCCTAACCATTAAATAGAGGCCACCTGTGCATAATCTACTCCCAGTATAATTACAGCTGTTCTGTGAGGGCCTCAGAGCTATGGTCAGAGTGTATTGGTCACTAAACAACATCATGAAGTCCAATAACACACCAGACGGGTCCGAGATAAAGTTATTGAGAAGTATAAAGCTGGGTTAGGTTATAAAAACATTTCCAAAGCTTTGAACACATCTCAAAGTACAGTTAAATACATCATCCAGGAATAGAAAGAGTGTGACATCACTGCAACCTACCAAGACCCGGCTGTTCTCCTAAACTTACTGACCGAACAAGGACCGCACTGACCAGAGCTGTTACCAAGAAGCCTATGATGACCCTGGATGAACTGCAGAGAGCTACAGCTCAGGTGGGGGAAACTGTACACAGGACAACTATTAGTCGTACACTGCACAAATCTGGCCTTATGGCAGAGTGGCAAGAACAAGCGATTTTTGAAAGAAAACCATAAGAAGTCCCGTTTTCTGTTTGCTAGAAGCCACATGGAGGCCACATGGTGGCTTCTAGCAAACAGAAAACGGGACTTCTTATGGTTTTCTTTCAAAAATCGCTTGTTCTTGCCACTCTGCCATAAGGCCAGATTTGTGCAGTGTACGACTAATAGTTGTCCTGTGTACAGTTTCCCCCACCTGAGCTGTAGCTCTCTGCAGTTCATCCAGGGTCATCATAGGCTTCTTGGTAACAGCTCTGGTCAGTGCTGTCCTTGTTCGGTCAGTAAGTTTAGGAGAACAGCCGGGTCTTGGTAGGTTTGCAGTGATGCCACACTCTTTCTATTCCTGGATGATGTATTTAACTGTACTTTGAGAGACGTTCAAAGCTTTGGAAATGTTTTTATAACCTAACCCAGCTTTATACTTCTCAATAACTTTATCTCGGACCCGTCTGGTGTGTTACACCTTAATTATACTGGGAGTAGATTATGCACAGGTGGCCTCTATTTAATGGTTAGGGCAAGGTGTGAACATTCTGCAGTCATTAGGAATGTTATAAAGGCAATTTAATGCACTCAGAAAATGCGTTATGAATACTTAAGCACGGCCCACTTTTCACTTTTCTATTTTTTGAAAAATAACAGAATCATGTATCATTTTGCTTTCACTTCACAGTTGTCTGTTACTTGTGTGTGAACTTTCAGTAAAAAATTCAAAATAAAATCTTTACGTTTAGGGTTGTAAATATAACAAAATGTGAAAAAGTGAAGCGCTGTGAATACTTTCCGGATGCACTGTAGTTATTATAAAGTGTTATTCCATCAATGGATTACTTCTTCCCTGATAGCAGGAGCGAAGATGACTAGGGCTGGGGACCGTTTAACGATACCAGTATGGCATGAAAAAAAAAACAGATTAGGTACTACTGGTATGTAGAAAAGAAAAATATATATACTATACTGTATGAATCTTTAAAGACCAAGTTTTGATGCCTGTTTGGTCCAGGGACGACATTAAAGGAAGTGACTTGGTTGTTTCAGCTCAAACAAATAATACACATTTAAAGAAAAAGTATTGTATGGATTAAATGAACATTGTTTTTTCTGTTTTCTGATTCGAAATGTCAAATATTTTAGTATAGGTATCGAGAAAAGCAGCTTTCAGGTATATCGTAAACCAAGTATCGTTAAAGTACCGATATTGTAAAAAATATTAATGGTACCCAGCCTTAGAGGTGACAGTGTCAGGGTTCATGGTGCTCACAATGCGAAAGAGTGGCTCAGACGTCATTTCACACATGGACTGGCCTCCGAAGAGAAGGCTTTGTGCAGTGATCACACTCTTCCATCATCAAAACAAGATCTGGGTGAATAAATAACACAACACTGGATCTTTTGACATTGCAGAAGCTTATTGATACAAAGGCACAGCGAATATTTGCTCCAACACAATTTTATATTAAAATGTGTGTTTATATTTTGCCTTTTGTATTTGGACGGGGGAGGTTAAAAGCTCATTAAATCATGGTAGACCATATTTCAGTTATCAAGAGGAAAGGACGGGGGGAAAAAGGGAGAGTATGACACAAGAAAGTTGGAAACGGTAGGTGCTAGTTTAAAGGGATATTTCAGGATTTTTGACATTGGGCCTTATTTCCTAGTTATCCAGAGTGTTGTTGATGTCTGGAGATATTTTTTTCTTATTCTTATATTTGAAGAGTCTAGTGGCGCTAGGCTAGAGCAAGGCTAAAGCATTTCTATGGTAAAGTCTAGCCTGCATTAAAAACAGTCTGGCCCACTCCACAGTGCACCTGAGGTAAATCACTTATAACACCAGACTAACCATATAAATGTCTGTGTCGATAGAATAATTTTAACCATTTTGCATTTAAAATAACTTATATTTGAGCAGCATCAGCTTCGTGGCTGTAAGCTAAGGCAGCGGCGGAGTGATCTGCGAGAAAATAGTCCCTCAAAATGCGGTAATTCATGTGATACAAGGTCAGTCATATTAAAAAATTATTCTATTAACACAGACATTTATATGGTTAGTCTGGTGTTATAAGTGATTTACCTCAGGTGCACTGTGGAGTGGGTCAGACTGTTTTTAATGCAGGCTAGACTTTACCATAGAAATGCTTTAGCCTTGCTCTAGGCTAGCGCAACTAGACTCTTCAAATATAAGAATAAGAAAAAAATATCTCCAGACATCAACAACACTCTGGATAACTAGGAAATGAGGCCCTATGTCAAAAATCCCGAAGTATCCCTTTAAGTGGAGACTTTTCCCTCAGGGTCTGAAGGAGTTGATTCTGTGAAATAGTGAAACACCTTATTTGGTAGAAGTCTTGCCGGCGGTGTCTCCCCTTAAATCAACAGTCACGACTCACATTCTCATGTTCTCTCACCTGAGCGACTGGTCCACTATGAATCCTTTGGACGTCGCCAGTTTGGTCAGAAAACTCCTCCTGCTCCGTCCCATCTTCCTCTCCACCAGAAACAGCCGTGCGTCTCCAAACTTCACATCTTTACATTCACACGCATCCGCCGTGACCTCCGCTGGTCTGGCCCTTTTCCTTCCGCAAGATCCGGGAGCGGACAGCATTTTACAACTCGCAAATCAGCCTTTGTGAAAGTACTGTCAATGCCTTCAGTGTCTCTGTAAACGACAGTACTGCTGTGGACTTTTAATGCGCCTAATGCCGGCGATAGTGTCGGTTATAACGTTGGTAGAGATTGGCAGACGTCTGGAAACAGGTGTTGGAGATTCGGTGTTTACCAAAAGGCACCTGGAAGGACTAAATGATTAAGAAATAAAAGGTGCAAACACACAGTTGGCCTGGCATTAGTCACTTCCAGTAAATGAGGAAAACAACAGCTGAACAATGAAGAAATAGACTGAATAAAATGTGTGTTTATTTAAAAAAGTTTGGCGTTTCTTAAGGCCAAAAGTTTTTTATTGCACATTCTATGTTTTATTCTATTAATTTCCCTTTTCTTCATCAGGTTTGCTGCAGAACTGGGCTTGAATTGGATATGATTCGGAAGTAAATGTATTTTTTTTTAGCAGGCTAGTTAGTTATGTGGCACAGAAAGGGCATTACTTTCTTATAGTCCACGGGCAGTCAGGAACCTAAACTCTTATTCTTGGAGCAGTGGTTCTCAACCTGGGTCAGAATTCCCATGGGGGTCGCGGGATCATTTCAGGGGTTGCCAGGTCATATGAAAGGCAAAAAAAGGCATATTTTATCATTTAAAGCTTTTTATTCATGCAAGATACCTCGAGTTACTCTTACCTGATTTGCAATGAGAATCAAACAATAAATAGAGTTGAAAATATAGAAATGCCAATGCATAAAAGTGTTTCCAAACTTTTGGCACGCACTGTATGTTTAGATATGTTAATTATTGTTTCATTTAGGAAGATTAATTGTTTCTGTTCCTGGTAATTTGAAATATATCCAATGCACAAACAAGTCAAAGAAGATACTTATCCTCACAAATCTTCCACAAACTACTTGGAGGGTCCCGCAGGCCTCACTTTGGGCAATTAAATTATTCAAAGCATAAAGTAAAAAGATGTGACTTAAAACTGCCGGGAAGCTACAGCTTAAAGATGTTTTTGGCTTTTATGTTTGCATCATGGACTTTCTATGATCCAAACTTACATTTTATTGATTGTTATTCCGCCACTGAAGTGTAATATGTCCCCTGGAAAAGACAGCAGCCACAATGCTCCCTAATGGATCCATGGTTCAGACCTGGTTCTGTTTAGGACCCTGGGCAGGTGCTGGTGGACCTATGGAGACTGCACACACTCTCCGTTTGGACCACGGGCCTAATTACAGAGCGGCAGATGGTTTACACTCCGATATAATGAGGCGGAGTGGACAGAGAGACAGCTGTGCCACGGGACAGTCCCACAGAGAGGACACGCTCCGGACAGGTGAGGAAACTGGGACACGCCTCACAAGGAAAAGTTTACTAATTGTTTCAGAAATTTACGACGAGCCTGCGATGTGGTGGTTTCATAATGCTGATTACTGTTGGACGAAATGTAAATCAGGAAGAGCTACTGTTGAGTGGACACACTTTAGACAGAGTGCATCCGAGACTATTTAAAACAAGATTATGTTTCAACACCAAATAGAGTCATGAAAAAGATTGTTAATCTCATTGGGACTTTCCTGGTTAAATGAAGGTTTAAAAACAAATATAAGTGAACATGCCACTGGGCAACATGTAGAAGCAGAGGGCAGCCAGGGATCCATCTCCAGATGTGGCGCCAGGCTAATGATCAAAAACACCTGGCTGAAGGATTAACCTGTTATTCATGTTTTTAGTGGTAGGGGAAACTGGAGTACCCAGAGGAATCCTACGCAGACACGGGGAGAACGAGCGCTAAATGCTGCCGCGCAGGTTAGTTTGCACCTAATGCAGCTTCATGGACCTTTATTTTCATCTAAATAATTACCGTATTTTCCGGAATATAAGTCGCACCGGAGTATAAGTCGCACCAGCCAAAAAATGCATAATAAAGAAAAATCATATATAAGCCGCTCCGGAGTATAAGTCGCACCAGCCTTGGCATCTACCTGGGCATGGAGGCGTAACTGAACTGTTGACAAGCCTCTCCCTGTTTTCTTCATTGCAGTAAGAGTAACCTCCACTGTTCGCCAGTCACTCACAAGTTTCTCGCTCACTCCACACTTTCTTTCTGCTGCTAGATTACCGTTTATTTTTTATTTTCACTGGTACAGAAGCAGCAGATACTGGTACTACGGATGTAACGATTAATCGAAAATCGATTTAAAATCGATTTAATATGCGTAAAATGTGAATCGATGTAAAAAAAAGAATCGATTTTAAAGCCACCCTCAGCTGCTCCATTTTGTGCGACCGAAATAGACCGGAACATAGCTCGTTGTTTCTAACGACGTTAACTTTTTCTCAAGACAAGCTCCACACCTCTCCCGCCTCACCCCCAACACACGCTACACCATGTAAACACATACACGTGTAGGCATTGAAGCAGCAGACGCAGCTAACGTTAGCAGCTACGAGATTAGCATTAGCGGCTAACGCAGAGTTTAGGATTATGACAGAAGTTTACCAAAGATCGTAAACTGACAAACATCTGACCGACCTGCTCTGATTCTGCTGAAATCCTCATCAAATGTCCGTTTGTCAAATAATCCAATACCTACAGGAGCTGCCATGTCTTTTTCCTCCTTATGTTTACAAAGGCTGCACCGGGAGGCAGTGAGGCGTTTAAGGGTGAAAAAAACTGCACTGTAAAATTAGTTCTAAATGGTAGTATTGTGTTCAAACTGCAAAAAAAAGAAAATTTTGGTAAAATGAATATAATCTCAAAATATTTGCTTTGCTACACATCTTATTTTTGCTGAAAACATATAAATTTACAAGCACTCATGTCAAAATGATTATAGTTCATTTTCATTTCAATTTTTGTAACGTAAAGTTCTCTTACTGAGACAGTTACAGTTTGTTACAAGGACAAAAATGCAGATGTTAAAACAAAAGAAACATTGGTATGAATGAGTCATATTCTTAAAAAAAAAATCGAAAAAAAATCGAAATAGGGAACTTAAAATCGGAAATCGAATCGAATCGGGGCTTGAGTGAATCGTTACATCCCTAACTGGTACACAAGCCTAGAAGCACCCTCTAGAGGCTGTTAGTGTGAAAATAACAAAGTCGCACCTGAGTATAAGTCGCACCCCCAACCAAACTATGAAAAAAGTGCGACTTATAGTCCTGAAAATACGGTAGGCCTTTTTGTTCTGAAGGGAATCCCTTTTCACTTGTAGCACCAGGAGTGATTCTGATTGCTCTGTTCAAATGTACACTGTTTTATTACCTTCGCAAAATGCAAAATATTCCTATGAATTCTACAAGGCTCATTAACAGCATTAATGCTAATTTGGAGAGGTCGTTTTACAGGCAGGAGCATCAAAATGACCTGTTTCTAGAGGTTTTAAACACAGGAACACCCTGTTGTCACCATAGAATTATAAGTCCTTATTCAGATTCGTCTGGACACAATGAAAGTTCACAATGGATTTTAAAGGACTAGATGCAAGTTGGTCATTTTATACTCACTACTGCCACCTCGGGTCTTACGCGTAACTGCAGTCTCTATATTAAGCTCGTGCATGATGGTAATTCGGACCGGAATGAACAGCTTTTTGAGTGCAGGATTTCAGAGGCAGTTGTGGTGAACAGGTCTGGGCTCATCCTACATAATTCAAATACATAATTTTAACATTTTTAAACTCTGTATAGTCCCTTTAAAGACAAGGATCTCTCTTTGCGTCACTACAAAACTCAGGTACCCCTCACGATGTATACAAAATGACACAATAAATCGAAAGTATTTTATTAAATCGAGAGACGCAAACTCATTAGCCTGTGTGGTCTTCATCACGGCGAGTTTAAATCTATCATGGACAATTTTACATTCAAGAGGTTTAATTTCCTTTTTGGTCAAATTGATTGTAATTAAACGGAGATCTGTGAGTTAAAGGTAATGTATTCTGCCACTATTGTGTCTGTAATGATTTGTTTCACCATTGCTGGCTCTGATACAGCCCGACGGAGAAGGCTGTCCTGTTAGGGATGTTATAAATGTACAAATCAATGACCGACGCAGCATCAAAGTCCAGTCCAAACCAAACCGCAGTCGTCTGAAGTGAGTCCCATTATCTGCCTTTGTGCTGTGCGGACTCCTCATTTATGAGCATCAATATTTCACACTTTGAAGCACCTCTAACGGCGAAACAGCCGCCCCAAAACATCCCGCTAACAAACTAAAGAGACGGGGGGGGGGAGATGCAACGTCTCCCCTTATTATTGACACGCACTTTTTTTAAATCGATTCGAACGCAGACGGAAAGACGGCGAAGGTACTGGAGTTCGGGGAGTCGGTGTTTTGCTAAATTAAAGTGAGCAGCTAAACTATTGTTATAAATCATTCTGTTTATAATGGGGAAGTTTTCACTGGAGGCCAAAACTTGTGCAATCAATATGCAAGAAACGCCTTGGTGGTGGCCTGCTACTAATGAGTCTTAACTAGTTCACGTCCAAAGGAAACTAAAACTATCTTCTAACTATCTTCTGAATCGAAATTCCCATAGTCCAAATTTACCCACTTACTTACAGTAAATCAGAATTTGTCCACATGTAAATTTAGTTTTGGGAAGTCAGTAATGAGCTTTAGTACATTTTGAGGAAGCTGTTACTTCCCTGATGTCCCAATACTAAATATCTGCTATAACGACTTACACCATTCAAATCGAGTCAGAACGAGGATGTGCGCAAAACACCTCTGTCGTTGCGAGATGCACTTCATGTTTTCACAAGACTGTAGCGGAAAGGACGCGCCGCTTCTATCTTGACCTTGGACATTAACTTGGGTCTTCATGACATCGGATCTTTCAGAAGGGCTCTGGGTCAAGGACTAGACTCTGGATCTGATCTCAAATAATGTAGAATCGGACGTGGACATTGGAAGATTTGGAACTCGATCGTAGACTTGGGGGGGATTCGGGATTTGAAGGCATTCACTGGAATTTCGACTTCGAAGTCTTTTGATCTCGGACTGGATCTTGGTCCCGGGATGGACTTGCCGACCAGAGAAGAGGTCGAGGGCTGGGATCACGGACAAGTGGCCGCCCTCATGTACCAGGTGAGAAGCGAAAAGAGTAACAGCAGGTTTGTGCAGTGGGAAAGTAGTTTACATCAAGGTCTGTTTCGATCATTCTTCCATCCAGGGATCAAAGAAGAGGTGGTTATGGTCAAAACTACACATTACTGATTCTAATCTTTCGTTTATGAGCATATTTCGCAACTTTGAGGGAGAAATACGGTCACACCAACTGGGTTTACAGGAGAGAAAAAGCTTCATTATTAGATATACAGAATGGAAAGGTCTTTTTTCACTATTTTTAAACAAGGAAATCTGTCGCAAATCTGATATGAATGAGTTTGCGCTGTGCTCTTTTAGCGTTTACAATAAAACACAACTGCACCTACTCTAATTTGCACTTGAGCAAACGCTTAGCAAATCAGTCCCTTAATCTTATCTTAGGCGCAAGATATTTGTCATATTTTTTTATTTTTATATTTAAAGTGCAAAATAACTGTTCCTTTGGCAGAGTACGTTACTTGTCTACTCCAAGGTCGGTGAGAATATGCTTATTTTTTTAATCGTTTTTGCGCACGTTTTGCCAGATTGAGGGTAGATACAAAATATTTACATTTTATAAGATTGTTCATCTTACCTTCCTTACAAGCAGTGTTAACTTTTACAATATATTTTTATTTAGTTTTAGTCTTAATCTTTTGACGAAAATGTCATTTAATTAGTCAAGATTTAGTCAAATATCCATCCATCCATTTTCTTCCACTTGTCCGTTGCCGGGTCGTGGGGGCAGCTGTTGGAGCTGCACCAGCCCTATGGCTCCTCCTGCAGGTGGTGGGTCCACAGAAGGACGGCCTCATGGTTCTAACCGGGCCTGTTGGTCTCTCATAAGGGGCTTCTGAATCGCTCTTTGTCTGACCCGTCACCTAGGACCTGTTTGCCATGGGAGACCCTACCAGGGGCACGAAGCCCCCGACAACAGAGCTCCAGGATCATTTGGTTGCTCAAACCCCTCCACCACGTTAAGGTGGTGGTTCCAGGGGGGTCATTTTTATTTAGTCACATTTTTAATTTAGTTTTAGTCACAAAAAAAATACTTTGACTGAAACCGAAACCTCCGAAAAGCTAAAATGTTTTTATATAAACACTTACATCCCGTTTACTGGCATATTTTGTCTCCACAGCTGAAAATGTACGAATGCGCCGTCACTGTCAACAGAAACCAGATTCACGGACATCGATTTTTGGTAAGGTTCATAAGTACAAAGTAAAGGGTCACACATTATGGGCTAACATAGTGGACGCTGGCGCTGTGGATACAAATGTTGGTTGTTTAATGTGAGTAATAATTGTCATGTACTTGTTTCTGAGGATTTACTGTACGGTTTGCTTTGACGCAACAGCCCAGTCTTGCCACTCAGAGGAAAGTTGAGGAAGTGGTTGGTTCATGTGGTGGCGCTGTCTTACATCACTTCCTGTTCTGATGAATAATTCTTGACACATTTTCTGGTATGACTAAATCAGTCTGAACTTCTGCTTTATCCCTGCGTGAAAAAAACAGTTTCCGGGTCAACTATAAAACAAATATATAGGCAAGGCAAGTTTATTTGTAGAGCACAATTCATACACAAGGCAATTCAAAGTGCTTCACAGTTGCAGAAAATTACAAGAAAACAGATAAATCAATCAATAAAACATCAACATAAAGTTAATCAGTTACAGTAAAAGGCAAGAGTGCAGATAAATACTTTCAGTTTTCATACGCACGGGTAAAAAGAGCTGTTTTCAGCCTGGATTTGAACATTGTCAGAGTTGAGGCCTGTCTCACATCCTCATGAAGACTGTTCCAGATTTTAGCTGCATGAAACTGAAACGCAGCCTCACCGTGTTTATTATTGACTCTGGGAACCACCAGGAGACCCCTCCCTGAAGTTCTCAGGGTCCGAGATGGTTCATACGGCTCTAACATGTCAGAGATGGACTTTGCTGCTAAACCATGAAAAGACTTGTACACAAGCAGAGCTGTTTTAAATTCTATTCTCTGAGTGACAGGAAGCCAGTGCAGAGACCGGAGCACTGGACTAATGTGGTCGTATTTCCTGGTTCTTGTCAGGACTCGAGCAGCAGCGTTCTGGATGTTCTGCAGCTCTAACAGCTCGTTTAGAAAGGCCAGTGAGCAGCCGTTACAGTAGTCTAACCTGCTGGAGACAAATGCATGGATGAGTCTCTCTAAGTCTGGTTTTGACACTATTCCTCTGATCTTAGCAAAGTTTTTCAGATGGTAAAAAGCTGATGATGTTATTGCTTTGATGTGGCTGTTTAAGTTCAGGTCTGAGTCCATGATTACTCCTAGATTTCTAACCTGATTTTTTGGTTTTAGAGAGAGAGACTCAAGGTGACTGATAACAAGTTGTGGTAACAAGCTGGTCAGCACAGACTTCAGAAATCTAGTGGGTAATTCATCAAGGCAGCATGTACATGAACTCAGACGGAGATGACCTCTTCGATTGTTTTGTCAGTAACAGGAGTGAAATGTGTCAGCTCAAGGTGTTTATCTGGTGGCAGGGTTGTTATTTGGGTTGTGGAAATTATGGCATTTTAATGCCTTGGACTTTGTCATAAAAAATATTGCAAACTCATTGCACTTACTAGATGTAGAGATCAGTTCTAAGGGCAGTGAAACTGGAGGGTTAGTTAATCTGTTTACACGAGAATTGTTTCTGCAGTTTGCGATGATTTTAGAGAAGTATTTCTCCCTTTCTCCACGCAATATCTGGTTGAACTCACAAAGCACTTCTTTGTATATCTCAAAATTAACCTGGAGCGTTGACTTGCGCCATTTCCGTTCGCCTTTTCGGCACTCCCTTTTCTGTGCCCTGACCGAATCTTCACTTCTCCAAGGTGCCTTTTGTCTATTGTTAACCATTTTAACCTTAACAGGAGCAATAGTATCCAAAACATTTAAGACGCTTGATGTATAAGAGTCCAACAGATTATCAGCATTAGAACATTTAAACAGATTTAAACAGATTTTCAAATCTGATCATTTCCATAAACTGTGTCCTTGTTATATCATTTATGTGTCTTCTTTGAATAACTCCAGGCCCAACCACTGGTTTGGGTGTAACAGACAAGTCAAAGAAGACACAAAAATGATCAGATAAAGCAGCATCAACAACATTCACATTTGATATATTAACACCTTTTGTAATAACTCGATGCTGTGTCTAAAATAACAAAGACACAGCATCTTACTAACCTGAGGAGAGCAGTAGTGACATATATCATTTATGTCACTACTGAAACATAGATCAGACTTGTACGCTCACTTGAGTATAATCATTTGGGTCACTACTTTTTTACTTCCACATGAGTTCAGACACACTGCCAGACCAAAAAAAACACCTGGATGTAACAAACTGTTCTGATCTGGGGTTGCTGCAGTTGGTCAGGTCCTATGCGCTCATAACGCTCTGTGTGTCGAGCGTCAAGTGCTGCGAGGGGCGCCACACTGAGGCCATTGTGATCGCACAGCATTGTACAGTATTTGCACCTGTTTTATTGATGCAGCGGACAAAAGGCAAGGCATGTTTATTTATACCACGTATTTCGTACACAGAGCAACTAAAGGCGCCTAAAATGGCCCATATTCTATGAGAACGATGAGAAAGAAGAGTTATAGAAATGTGGCCAATGCGACCGATGATATTGGAGGGACGTATACATCCCTGTTATTGATGCGCGTGTCAACCCGACACCCTCGGTCAACCCGCAGGGCCGCGGCAGATTCGGTCGGATCAGGTACCTCAAAAATACGGCAAACTTCGGGTGTGGGTGGTTCGGGTTACTACAAAGCGCACTTTTTTTGTTTTTGTTTTGTCCTTACATTGTTGGCTTATAACATACAGTGCATTCTTATCCATAAATGCCACACAGGCGGCTGTGTTTTGTTGAATGTTTAGTTTTATGGGCTAAACGTATCATTAGCATGTTTTGTTTAGATGTCACCTGGCCTAACGCTTCTGTATGACTTGATGAAAATAATACATCAGCAAGAAGCAAGGTAAAACTAAAATAACAAAGACACAGCATCTTACTAACCTGAGGAGAGCAACTTCTTGTAGCGTCAGGTTAAGCTGCTCCACTTTAGTCCAAACTCCGTTTAGTTTGACAGAAAGAGTTGTCCATGACGTGGTAAAAGTAAAGCCTCATGATAGTTTCTGCTCCTCCATAAGCGATTTCAAAGGTTCTTCAGCAGCGCAGTAGCAAAACAAAGCATCAAGTGCTAATTCTCCACTGTAAACTGGCTCGACAGCAGCTGCAGCCTGACTCATGCCGCTGTTTTTTAATGTGTGCGGGTTCAGGTCAGGTCGGGTCGGAAAACTAATAATAATAATGCATCGGTTTTATATAGCACCTTTCTGGACACTCAAAGACGCTTTACATTGCATTATTCATTCACTCCATACTTGGTGGTGGTAAGCTACTACTGTAGCCACAGCTGCCCTGGGGTAGATTGATGGAAGCGAGGCAACCAGTCTGTGCCATCGGCCCCTCCGACCACCACCAACCACTCACTCACTCACTACATTCACCTCAGGCTTCCTGGTGTTACCAAACGGTACAAGGCCCTTCCCAGCTTCCAAGCTCTGACGGGATCGGGCAGAGCAAAGGCGGTATGGCCACAACACAACTGAGACACTTGTCTTCTGGTCGGGTGGGTCGGGTTTGATTTACAGCGGGTCGGGTTGGTGTGGGTCAGAAAAAAATCTCTAATCCCTGTGCTGCGTGAGGAGACTTCACGCATGGCCCGCTCGTACAAACATAGTAAATTCGTTTGCAAACTTAAGTTAAGTCCTGACAAAACGTTTGCGTCATGTAGTGTTCTCTGGTGCCTGTTCTCGCAGCGGTAAGTGAGAAAGGAAAGAGGGGAAGGCGCAGAGAGGGAAGGGATGCCTGAGCTGAAATGTGCCGCGGCCGAGAAAGAAACTCAGGTTCTGGAGGGAGGGAGAACCAACTGTTAAACTGTTACATATAAACTCTATAAACTTAAATTATTATTACGTACCCCTTTTTTTTCCTTTTGTTGGGGGTGAGGATGGGTGGGCACCATTAATCTTTTCTGCTTAGGGCACCAAATGAGATCAGCAGACGATCTGAACATTCCATCCATGGATTTCTTCTTCCCTTACGGCACGGGCATATTCCAAGATGACAATGCCAGGATTCATTGGGCTCACAGTTTGAAAGAGTGGATCAGGGAGCATGAGACATCAGTTTCACACATGGATTGTCCGCCATAGAGTCCAGATCTTAACCCCATTGAGAATCTTTCGGATGTGCTGGAAAAGACCTTGGGCAGTGGTCGCACTCTCTCATCATCAATACAAGATCTTGATGAGAAGTGAATGCGACACTGGATCTTTTGACACTGCAGAAGCTTATTGAAACAATGTGACAGTTGTAATCAAAGCTAAATGCCGTCCAAACAAATATTAGAGCCTGTGACCTTTTGTTTTTGAGGTGACTTTTTTGTATATACTCATATACAAAAAATGTATATACTCATATACACATAATATGGGTATTATGTGTATTTGAGGCCATAATACTCATAGTTTGGCTGCTCTGCCCACATATGCCGGTCACAAATGCAGTAATCAGGAAATATTAGGTCTTCCAGCTCTAAAATAGACTTGAATTGGACTAAATTATGCCTAAACTGGCTGCAAATCATATCGAAACCAGAGAAGCAGAGAAGTCCAAAATTGCAGCGGTTGATTTTGTGTCTTGAAACTCATAGTCATAACAACTTTGGCATCTGAAAGCGAAAGTTACCTTCTTATACACTGAGGAGAGCGAGATATTTTGCCAGTGTAAGCGCAACCTTTTCCAAAGCAGGCTGTATAAATAACCCATTTCCAACACTTCCATCTCACTATAAAGTAATCTACTGTGCTATTCACTCACCACTGACCCCCATCCTTTTCATTTTCAGAGCGGTACTGCATCACTGAGCCACTCTGCTTATGTCCCTGCGAGCTTATCTTCTCTAAAATACACCCAACGAGGACTCCGAGTGATAAATGATTTAGCGCAAGGCTTTTGACGTGACAGGAAAAATACTAAACGGCCTCGGCTAACTCGTACGCGGCATACTTCAAAAAAAAAAAAAGGAACGGATAGATTTTGTTGAGACTTGAGCCGAGTTATAATAAAGCTGACAGAACCGCCAGCATTAATGTCAGTGCGAAGGAGATTGTCGGCAAAGTTATGGTAGTAATGGCCACTTCCGTTCCTTGTAGTGCAGTGAAATCGTTGTCCCTGCGTGAAGTGTCTCGTGAAAGCACCGATTTGTGGAATAATCAGGACAAAGTGTCAAGAGATCCAGAACAAAGAGTCCGGAACAAACTGTGAACTTCCTCTACGGTTAGCGCTTCTCATGGTCCAAAGGAAAGGGGCGAATTTTCCACCGGACTGTGGCATGAGGCGCTGGTGTGACGGTAAACTCGGCTTCAGTGGCTCAAAGTCGTAAAAATAAATCCAATCAAGTGAAGAATCGGGATGCGGGAGCAAGAAATTAAGACTCGTGTGTGAGTAAACAAGTAAATTAAGAATCCTTAATTTACTTGAAATAAAACTGTCGTAGTCAAGGATTTTTGACATAGGGCCTCATTTCCTAGTTATCCAGAGTGTTGTTGATGTCTGGAGATATTTTTTTCTTAAAGGAATAGGCCACCGTTTTTACATACTGAGATATGTTCTTACCTTAGCTTTGACGAGTTCATTTGTACCTGTCTGGTCTCCACGTGTGCCTTCTGTAACGTAAACACAGCACAGACGGCGTTAGCATTTAGCCTCTCTCTTCTCCTCTATAGCTCCAAACGAGGTGAAGATAGAAGCTACCAAACTCTTCCACGTTTTTAAATATGGTTACGTGAAGTGTTACACTACAAAGTATAATTACACAAAATTAAACAATGTGGATTTTCTACACGGATAAAAAGGGGAATATATTGTAAGGCGTAATAATACCAGGAGTAATTCGGCATCCGCACAGTAAAGTGAAGATATCACTGCGCGGATGCCTTTTTATCCGCTTAGAAAATCCACATTGTTTAATTTTGTGTAATTATACTTTGTAGTGTAACACTTCACGTAACCATATTTAAATAGGGAAAACGTGGAAGAGTTTGGTAGCTTCTATCTTCACCTCGTTTGGAGCTATAGAGGAGAAGAGAGAGGCTAAATGCTAACGCCGTCTGTGCTGTGTTTACGTTACTGAAGGCACACGTGAAGACCAGACAGGTACAAATGAACTCGTCAAAGCTGGTAAGAACATATCTCAGTATGTAAAAACGGTGGCCTATTCCTTTAAATTCATGCAGTTCTTGTATTTGAAGAGTCTAGTTGCGCTAGGCTAGGGCAAGGCTAACGCATTTCTATGGTAACAGCTAGCCTGCATTAAAAACAGTCTGACCCACTCCACAGTGCACCTGAGGTAAATCACTTATAACGCCAGACTAACCATATAAATGTCTGTGTTAATCGATTTTTTTTTTTTAATATTGTATCACATGAATTACCGCATTTTGAGGGACTATTTTCTCGCAGATCACTCCGCCACTGCGTTCGCTTACAGCCACGAAGCTGATGCTGCTCAAATAAGTTATTTTAAATGCAAAAATGGTTCAAATTATTCTATCGACACAGACATTTATATGGTTAGTCTGGTGTTATAAGTGATTTGCCTCAGGTGCACTGTGGAGTGGGTCAGACTGTTTTTAATGCAGGCTAACTGATACCATAGAAATGCTTTAGCCTTGCCCTAGCCTAGCGCCTCTAGACTCTTCAAATATAAGAACTGCATGAATTTAAGAAAAAAATATCTCCAGACATCAACGACACTCTGGATAACTAGGAAATGAGGCCCAATGTCAAAAATCCTGAAATATCCCTTTAATTTAAGTGTAAATATTGTGCCCAATGGACAGATTTCTTGAAATTAGAGTCTCAAATCAAAGACAAATTTACTTATTTCAAGAAAATGTCACGCATTTCAAGATGACTTTTCACAGTGCGCCACTCAAAGCTGTACACGTGCGTGAAACGTGCATATCATTAATGTGCTTGAACGGTTTGGATGTGCAGGAGGGATTGTGAGAGCTAGAAATGAGTTTTGATATAATTTCACCAAACAAACAAAATCACAGTTTAATCAGGAAAAATCAAGTACTGCAGCTTTAAGGGAGGGGTATTATGCAAAATTGACTTTTTTAGGGCTTTTTACCCGTTACAGTGTTCTCTCTTCAAAAAAAAATACCTGGAGTTGAGTTTTGAGCCGCTGGCGCATCTTTGAGTACTCTTTGAATCTTCTGAGGGGGGCTTGTGAATTTGCTGGATATTTAGTTTGAGCTCTTTTAGCTCAATATCACATTTTCTAATGAACAAAGTGTAAGACAGTGACAAAGATGTGTTTGAGATTATTACCAAATACCTGCAAAAGCACAATACCTCCTCTTTAACACTTTTCCGATCCAAAAGTGCCAGAATCATTCAAATATGTACATCTCAGGTGAAGGCAGTTTGCTATTGACAAGTAAAGCAAGAAACACATCAGAGATTTGGATCTGGCGGCTTCAAGGTTCAGATGAGCATTCCCACATGCGTTATTTTGCCGTGCTTTTTTGATATATACATTTCAGGGTTGAGTTTGTTGATCGAATGAATGAGTGAAGGGTTTACAGAAGGCACGGCTGGTACTTAGTTTGGTCGGGGGTAATAAGTTCTGTAAAGTTTTTGTGATAAAGTTGGGCTCATCATTGAACAAAGTAAAGACACAGAGAGTGGTGAAGAGGAGGAGTTGGAGAGGCTAAGGATAGGACGGAAATATTACTTGTTTGTTCCTCCCCTTACTTTGTTCCAGCCATGTCCTAATGTGTAGAATGAGCGCAGACCAGTTCACCACAACTGCCTCTAAATCCTGCGCTGTCACTCAGAAAGTTGTCCGAATTGCCTTCATGCACGAGCTTAAAGGAACAGGCCACCGTTTTTCCATACTGTGATATGTTCTTACCTAAGTTTAGACGAGTTGATACGTACCTGGTTGCCAGTGGAAGAGCGTGGTAGCTTCCAACTTCACCCCGTTTGGAGCTATAGGAATATACTGGGAGAGGCCAAATGCTAACAACATCTTTGGTCGTTTTGTGTGACTGAGCACACGCGCAAAGACCAGACAGGTACGCATCAACTCGTCTAAGCTCAGGTAAGAACATATCTCAGTATGGAAAAACGGTGGCCTGTTGCTTTAATATAGAAACTGCAGTTACGCATAAGACCTGAGGTGGCAGTAGTGAGTATAAAATGACCAACTCGCATCTAGTCCCTTTAAACTCACACAAGTCACACAAAGCACTCCACAACAGACAGGTTTCTCATTCACTCTACACTAGGTGATGGTGATGAGATCGGGCGTTCACAAGGCGGTATCGAGGGATCAGTGATTCTAGGAGAGTTTCTTCCCTACAGAGACCGTAAACACACACATTTACCTTAGTTGTTTTCTAATCCAGTTAATATGTTACTTTATTGCTCTCCGTCAGAGAATAAAGGTCATTCTACTTTTAACCATTGTTTGAGGGGCGGGTCATGCAGTTTCCAGCACGAGTTCCTTTTCATAACAGGAAGTGTATTTTGGAACTACTGTATACTAGCTCTATGTTTGGATGTGGTTATAGGGAAACATTATGTCAGTGGCTCTCAATCTGTGGTGTGTGTACCACTGGTGATACTTCTTTAGATGGTACTCAGCGTCATCTGCAAATGTAGACTTTATGTATTTGACTTATAGAGATAAATGTATATGGTTTAGGAATGCAATTATGTTTGGTGTTTCTTTAGTCTAAACATGGTTTACATCCAGCTTAAACATCATTTAGGTTTATTTAGCCCAGAGGTAGGCAACCACTACCTCCAGAGCCACGTGCGGCTCTTTAAAGGGGGGGTATTATGTAAAATCGACTTTTTCAAGCTTTATATCATGTTATTATGTCATTCCCTCATTAAACACATGCCTGGAGTGTTGCCTTGGCTCAGTCGCATATTTTTGAGTAATCAGTAAAAACTTAGACGGCAGCCATTTTAGGTGTAGCAATGCCTCAGTCCTCCTAGGAACGCCCCCACCTCCTGGAGACGCCTCTGGACCTTTCGTCACCAGCCAAGCCACCAACCACTGCTCCTCAGCTCAGCAGAGCCCCCTCCCCGCACAGTAGTGTTGTTTAGATGCCACAGCAGTGTGCTGAAGGGGGCGTGTCGGAAAGCTTCTTAAAGAGACAGAGGCCTATTTCAAGACGTTCAGTACAGCCATTTTGAGAGAGCAATTTTATTCAAGGCAGTTATTTTAATTTATTGCATATACAGACCAACAGAAGGTTACGTCATCATTGTAGTATGCTATAGACTGGTGCTATGTGATTGAAAAAAGCATAATACCCCCTCTTTAAAGCATGAGGTGCGGCTCTTTTGAGCTTTGATGAAAAAGGTAAACCCATAATGACTATTTAAATGAGTGACAATCGGCAGCAGAACGAAGGCTGTGACAAATGACTGACATTTTGCAGGGACGGACCATCCAGAGCTGCTGATATGTATTTCCTGTGAACACAAATTCAAAGATTGTTCATACATTATACTTTTAATTCACTTATTCATCATATTACTATGAATTAAACATGTGTATGCTTTATTGTTCGTGGATAAAAGTTAGATAAAGTTTAGTCCTAATTTCATCTTGACCTCGGCCTGGTGGTCAAGATGTTTCTGCTACTCTACCCACCTCTGAGTGTACTATGCCTACCAGACTGTTATGTTTCTCTACGAAGACACAAGACACTCTGGACACACTGTGATCGCCCAACTATTCACAGCAGCAGCAGCAGCCTCTAAATCAATGGACCATTTCTCTCCTTCATGTGGCACATACTGTAGAAGTGGCTGTTCCGTGGAGATAAAGCTCTAATGCCGCAGGTAGACCATTCAACACTGATATGAACAGATTCAAAACGCCGTCAGGCTCAGAGGAAGTCATTTCATATATCAAAACCGATTGAGGAAACAGGACAGACGGTGCACACATGAAGGGCTATGCGTTTCACACCGTACTTTGGTGTCAAGATAAAATATGGAGAGGGCAGGCTGGGAAAGGACACGTTTTGCGCAACCAGGCTTTAATATGATAACAAAAAGCGTTTCTTTTTCTGCAACTGTTGCATACATTTTTGGTGGTCCTACTATATGCGAAATCTGGGTTTGAATCTATTGTACTAATGTGTAACTCACTAATACACTGCTCAAAAAAAGGTCACGCACTCTAAGATTTGGTTGTAGCGCCTTTAGCTTTGAATACAGAGCGTTGAGTTGCCTTGTGTACGAAATGTGCAGTATAAATAAAGTCGCTTTGCCATTCGCTGTGGCGTTGTTTCAAAAAGCTTCGGAAATGTCAAAAGATCCAGTGTTGTGTCCATTTTTCACCAAGATCTTGTATTGATGATGGGAGAGTGTGACCACTGTGCAAAGCCTTCTCCGGCACATCCCAGAGATTTTTAATGGGGTTATGATCTGGACTCTGGGTTGGCCAATCCATCTCATGCTCCCTGAACCACTCTTTGACAATGTGAGCCCGCTGAATTCTGGCGTTGCCATCTTGGAATATGCCGGTGCCATCAGGGAAGAAGAAATCCATTGAAGGAATTATCTCTAATTAAAATTAGTAAAGTCTAAAATTGCAGATGACCCTGAGCACCATCTCAAGAAGCTCATGCAACCAGTGCTCTAATTGGGGACAAAAATGACCCCAATTAAATCAATGTGTTTTTGCAGTAAACTGGGTTGTTGTTATTCTTCAAAATCTTTAAAACTAAGAGTTGTAATATTTTCATATTCCAGGTATTGCTCATAAAACATGTTTGTGACATGAGGCCATTTGCATTTTTTATTTGTTTTTTTCCATTAATTTTAAGAAATTGCAGTTTTTGTATCAAAAAACTGCACTTGTAATTACGTAGGTGATGGGTTAGTCCTGAGCCGCTGCGACTGAGTGGTCCATAGTGGTCCAACCTGACCAGCATGTTTTTGGAGGTAGGGGAAACCGGAGTACTGCCTTCAGTGCTTCTTTGATCCTCTGAAACGGTAGCCTGGAAAAATCCAGACTCAATGCTGTACCAGCGTGTGAGTCTGGTAAGGATCCGCATCAACTTGATTTCTACAGCGGAACTTACGCAAGCAAACAGGAAGTGGAGTAAGCCAATCAAAGAAGTGCCGTCAGTGGCGTTATTAGCAGTTTTGTGTTAATATACAAACAGGATTATGAATCACAAACTCACCTACTGCCGATGTGTTTTTGGTCATTTACCGCTGATTAGAAGAAGAAAAAAACTGGGCTCTCCCGGGCGCCGCCTGTAGATTGTTATCAAGGAGACTTCAGCATCCCAAGCGGCAACAGCCAGCCCCCTGCCCAGACTGATATCCCCCATGTATAAAATATACAGAGGGGTATCATTCTGGATGCCAGGCTACTGAAACGGTGCGCCTTCTGTTTCAGAGCGTGGTGTCCCACACTGGTCAGCTCCTCCACCTCCTCCTTCCTCCTCCCCCCGCTCTGGCCTCCTGTTGTTCCTTCTTTCATTCTCGCTTCTTGTGACGCCTCCTCTGTGCTGCAGGTGTTGGGGGGGGGGGCTCTTGGTGCCTCGTCAGTGTTTCAAAAGACCAAATCTGTGGATTTGCAGCTAGCCAGAATTAGCTGTTTGTTTACTTTTTTACAAAGCTGTTTCCTTCTTGGCCAGCAGGGACTCTCCGCAGCAAAAAAAATCTGTTGAACCTCACAAAACGCAGCAAAGAAGCACAAAAACATCCGGCAAAACAAGACAGACATTTCCATTATATATATTTTTTACAATTTTTGCCTATTTTTTCTGCAGTTTTCGCTCCTTGCTTGTGTTGGAATAACGTGCCTTTTTGTTTCTCTCCTACTTTTTGTAGCTTCAATAGTGCAAACCTGCAAAAACACCTCACAAAAGGGTGTTGACATTTGAAAACAGGTTTGCTTGTTGTGAAATGTCTGACTTCCTTAAAATCTTCCCACTTATGTTTTTTGTTTCTTTTTTTTAGCAGATTTTCCTTCCAATTGCGGAGATGTATCACATAAGTGTTAGAATCTCCTAGGTAGAGACAGACATAGGTGACGATCTGCACTTTACAATAACTAGCCTATTTTTAGATGACAATGTAAGAACCTTTTACATTTTCGTCACATGCTGTGGTCTGGTGAAAATGTGCAGACTGCTGAAGTGTGAAGCCTCTGCAGCTGCTGTGAACAAACCACAGGTGACTGGGAGCTGTGGCTGAGGCTGACAATCTGTTTCCTTTAAAGGAGAAAAGTATAGCGAGTGTTGATCTGAGTTCACCTCAGCCACTTCACTAACTTTTGTGAAATATAAAACATGCCATGGACGATTTATACATTGGACTAAACCTAGATTTAAAGGGATATTTCGGGATTTTTGACATAGGGCCTCATTTCCTAGTTATTCAGAGTGTTGTTGATGTCTGGAGATATTTTTTTCTTAAATTCATGCAGTTCTTATATTTGAAGAGTCTAGTGGCGCTAGGCTATAGGGCAAGGCTAAAGCATTTCTATGGTATCAGTTAGCCTGCATTAAAAACAGTCTGACCCACTCCACAGTGCACCTGAGGTAAATCACGTATAACTCCAGACTAACCATATAAATGTCTGTGTTAATAGAATAATTTTTGAAATATAACTGACCTTGTATCACATGAATTACCGCATTTTGAGGGACTATTTTCTCGCAGATCACTCCGCCGCTGTGTTAGCTTACAGCCACCTAGCTAATGCTGCTCAAATATAAGTTATTTTAAATGCAAAATGGTTAAAATTATTCTCTCGACACAGACATTTATATGGGTAGTCTGGTGTTATAAGTGATTTACCTCAGGTGCACTGTGGAGTGGGTCAGACTGTTTTTAATGCAGGCTAACTGATACCATAGAAATGCTTTAGCCTAGCATTAGCCTAGCGCCACTAGAATCTTCAAATATAAGAACTGCATGAATTTAAGAAAAAATATCTCCAGACATCAACAACACTCTGGATAACTAGGAAATGAGGCCCAATGTCAAAATCCTGAAATATCCCTTTACAGTAAATATGTTTTTTGTTCTTGCATTCATCTGTTGTCTTTGTCTCTTCTATGAATGAATATGCAAACAAAATACGCCCAGTCATTCAGTTTGTTAATGCAGGTGCTGGAAGTTAAGATGGTGCCAGGATTGAACCGCCAACCTAGTGGGTGATCGCTCTGTTTTCAATCAAAAATACATCAGATCCAGTGTTACAGAACATGATTGGAGCGACATTGGCTCAGTTGGTGGAGTGGGTGGGTGGTCTATAACCGAGAGTTGTGCAGTTCGAATCCCTGCTTGTTCTTGTGTCATTGGGCAGGACACTTCAGCAGTTGGTGGTGACAGAGGCCGCAGATTGGCAGCCTCGCTTTCCGTCATTGTACTCCAGGGCAACCAATGGCCGCTGGCTGCTCTGCTTTGCGACGACGACACTGGAGGCCGCCATTGCTGTAGTGCCGCCATATAGCCGCTAGGCCCCCATTGGAATGCATTGCACTTTAAACACGTTAAAAACAACTTTAATGCCCGGTGCCTAATTGTTTGGAACTGTCTACAGCTAGATATTGCTCCTGTGATTACGCTGGGTTAGACACAATCAGAGGCACCGGGCTGGTTATGGTAGCATACATTTTAGAAATCTCCTACTTAATGAGGGCCGGACTGTTAGCATTGGAGCTGCGCGAGCTACACGTCACGCAAGGGCCGAGTCTACAGTGAAGATCCCGCCCTTATGCCCTTATTAGGAACATGCTTCGTCAGAGCTGGGGAGGAGGAGCCTGTAAATCCGCCATGATTTCCCCCTGGAACGTGGTCATTGTGGTAAACGGGGAGGAGTGAGTATTGACGGTCTATTAATAATATGTCTATGAGGGCAACAGTCGTAAAGCATAATACGTGCGTAAACCTTTATCTCACGGCCTCCTGAGGGGCCCTGACCCCCTCTTTGGGAACCCCTCTGTTATTCTGGAGGTAAACGTTTTATGTCGATTTCCTGAAAGATATTTCTTGAAGAACCGCATTTTAAAAACTCTTGCTCTTGTCGTTTTAATAATTCAAATGCAAAAGGTTTTTGCTCCATTGGGGTTTTTTTCTGTTCGATTTTTTTTTCTTCCGAGTCTATTCTGAGCGTAATTTTATAGCCGTGCTTTTGTCTCGTGTGGAGCCGCTGGGATGAAGAAGTGAATGGAGAGGTCAAAGCTCACGCCTGTGAAGAAAAACGCTTCAGATGAAGCGATTGCTTTTCTCTGTGATCCACAAATGATTCAGTCCTGGACGACTCTGAACGGCTGCGCCTCAGGTGCTATTTCCATCGAAATAATGTGGCTTTTTGATCCTCTGAGGCTTCCGTATCTGAATCAAAATACAGTGACTTTATGAAATGTTTCAGCATAAATCATTATTAAACAGCCTCAAATCTAAGATCAATTTATGTTATTTTACATTTTAATGATAATAATTATAATGATAATAATGGCTTACATTCGTATTGTGCTTTACGGGTTGAACGGCTTCTCAAAGCATTACCACATCAGCTTCTATTGTAGCTGCAGTTACAGATTGACAGAAGTATACTGTAGCTTTTATTGTTGTTTATTATTGTGATTCCATTAGAGCAGCTGAGCTGTTGCTGATCTTCCAATAGAAACAATACATTAGGATACATAAAGATTGCAACATAATATGTAAATTATATTTGCTTCAAGTTGAATGCACACGCTGTATATGTTTTCCTGCCCGCACAATGTTTGTATAACTTTGCAGCTGTATAGACTCTTGTTCAGGTTTATGGCTTCAATAAAGTCCACATTTGTTCCCTGCACCTTTGAGATTAACCGCAGTCATAAACTCCAGTCTGTGGTGAAGACGTACGTGAACTATTACCTAAAAACATGCACTTTCATAACTTTATATCTCCGGCTGTAGGCTGGAATCGTTTATATGTTTTGGGGAGTATCTCTCTACAATGTGATGGGAAAAAGAAATGGGACCGGCGCTTAGTGATGTGCTGCCATCTGGTGTTTATCTGGGGAAGTGCAAGACCATAATAAATACCATAATATGCAACATTAAAATATGTTGATTGTGAGAGAAAATGGTTGTGTGCTTTTCAAGTGCTTTTATTTTTAAATGTTCCAGGTTTTTGACCACATTCTCTAAACAATCATCAAATATGTTCCTTCAGGTGTGTGTGTGTGTGTGTGTGTGTGTGTGTGTGTGGTGTGTGTGTGTGTGTGTGTGTGTGTGTGTGTGTGTGTGTGTGTGTGTGGTGTGTGTGTGTGTGTGTGTGTGTGTGTGTGTGGTGTGTTTTTTACATCTAAAATGCCTTCTTTCTATTTGAAAACATAATGATGAAAGTCACATGACATCTTTTCTTACGTCAATGCCAGTACTCTCTACAGGAAAAGTGTCAGTCACTTGTGTAATGTGTTGTAATGTTGTTTTTACAGAACATGACTGAAACGACTTCAGAAAGTTCAGCCCCATTCTGCAGCCGTGAGTACCACAACTTCCTTACGTCTCACATCTAAACTTATTGGACCTTTTTACTGTCAGAATGTCAACATCTCCATTTCTCTATTATTTAAAAGATATACATATGCTAAAGCCAGTGAATAAAGACCTCGGGAACACAATAAAGCATTAGTGTTCATTTGTTTTTATCTGACTTTATTCACCTTTTGTAGCACTTTGAGGTGTCCTTGAAATGTAAAGAGCAATATAAATAAAATTCACTATTATTATTATTATTATTGTTATTAATATGTAAAGTGCCTATATCTCTTTAAAACTATGACTAAGTTTAATGGGACAACTGGTCATAAGTGGATATTTTGTGATCTTAGTAAACATCTCTCTCTCTCTGGAGGCCAAATATGACAAGTCTGGGAAAAAACTAACAACTGGAAAAGCGTAACTGTATATTAGTGAAACCTTTTTAAATGCCACAGAATCCCAGACCTGATTTAAATTAAACTTTCCATCCCCATGCAAATGAATAGGGAGGACAAGCGCAGTAACGTATGGGGAGGTTTGTTTTGTCCTTTTCATGGCATTTAGATCATTTCTGTGATTTCTTTATAACATCGTATAAGATGTTTAGTGGCCACTGACCCCACAACATGCAGAAACGTAACTGAATTTGAGTTAGCACTTATCTCATGTTACGCTAATTTGCATCTAAAGTAAAGTAGGTTGATACTGAAGCTACATACATAGCTTACCACCTCCAAGTATATATGGAGTGAATGTAAAATCGTCTCATGTAAAGCGCTTTGTGACCATGTCTGTGAAAGGCGCTATATAAATAAAGATCTTCTTCTTCTGATTGGTCAAATTCGTACTAACGCCTGAAAGGCACCTTTTGTAAACTCCACTGTCCTCAAGAGTCCGTAAACGGGCGTGCCAAAGCCTTTCCCCACCCACAAACAAAAGTCAAAAATTGCAGTGAAAGAGGCGGTCTCTGAGGTTTGGGGGTGACATGCGGGGGGTGAGTGTGTGGGCCTTTGCATTGGCACAATCACAGCAGACAGATTACGTGGGAGGGACTTGGTTATAAACCACAGGTACAGGGGCAGGACAATTGGCAGCACCTGATGACGATGTGTGGAGCTGGTGCGGCTTATGACGTTCTGTGGAGGCCGTGGACACGTCTCCAGCCAATCAGGAAATTCTAATTTAGTAGCAGAGTTTACCCTGAAGGGGGCGCAACCCATTCGTTTTCAGGCCAAAGTGAGGATTTAACACATGTTTGCGCTATAATGTCAGAATAATGTCAGGGACCAGTAGACAACACTATGAGACACCCACTGAGACAGTTTATCAGTAAAAAAAATTTGATTTGGTGTTTAGTCGCTCTTTAAGGTTAGGATTAGGGTCAGGTATACGGTTCATTTGGATCAGTTTAAAGGAACAGGCCACCGTTTTTCCATACTGTGATATGTTCTTACCTGAGCTTAGATGAGTTGATATGTACCTGTCTGGTCTTTGTGCCCGTGGAAGAGCTTGGTCACTTCTAACTTCACCCTGTGTGAGGCCATAGGAATACATTGGGAGAGGCCAAATGCTAACAACATCTTTGGTCTTTGTGCGTGACTGAGCGCACGCACAAAGACCAGACAGGTACGCATCAACTCGTCTAAGCTCAGGTAAGAAGATATCTCAGTATGGAAAAACGGCAGCGCTGTTTTATTGAGGTGACGTCATGTTTGGAGCTCCAATTATTATTGGCTGCCAATGTCGGCGACTGGCCAATCAGGGAGCGACTGGCCTTTCCCATCTCCCAATCACAAAAACAATTCCCGCCCACCCAACCACCCACCCCTGCATATAGAAGCAGATGATCACATAAGTGTGATCATCTGCTTCTATATGCAGGGTGGGTGGGAATTGTTTTTAATCTTCAAACCACTTTGCACTACAATTCTGTGTGAAAAGCACTCTTTATTGATTGATTGATTGATTGATTGATTGATTGTTTGATTTCAACACCACAGGCCAAACATATTCGTCACAGACACGGCCAATAATGAAAATGCATGAACTGGCCTCCTCCTCTCGAGCGTCTCGGCTCAGCGCTGCTTTTGGTCTGGCATTTTCAGGTCAAACCTCTCAATGTGACACTTTTGCAGATCTGGACACACAAGCTGAAAAACACATGGACGTTTTGAAGTTTCTTTTACAAATCTGTTTCGCAACAATATGTCTGTGGCCGTGGTAACAAAAACAGACAATAATAGTCTATTTTTAAGCAGGTAAGAAGTGAAAGTGTCGAAAGAATCTGTACCCAATGACCTGCAGGTGGGTGGTATCCCAAAATATCAACATACATTTTTTTTTAAATACACGGTCCTTACATCAAGTTTGTATGAAATAGGTGTCTCATTGCAGATGTTGATACACAAAGAGGCAACAAATTTGAAAAATAGTAAAACCAAACATTACATTTTATTTTCTATCATGTAAAAATGCACAAGTTCATCTAGTTTTTAAAGAGTAAAAGTGTGTTGCTATTTGCAGCAAATCCAGTCAAAACAAGACTTGGACAAAATAATGTTAAGGGCCCGATCTTTAGGCTGGACGTACAACCAGTGTTGGGCAAGTTACTTTACAACTGTAATATACTCTGTATTAGTAGTTACAGCTTTGAAAATGTAATATGTTCGTGTTACATATTACTGTTTAAAAAATGTAGCTGAGTTACACTACTTTGAGTTACATTTGGCAAAATATAAACTGAAAATAGAAACAATGCCATTGAGCAAATGTGCAGTCAAAGATTTCCTGTTCCTTTGCTTTACCCGTTCTCTCGTGTTTTGTTTTGATGACGTTAGCTACATGCAACTACACCAGTGTCCGTTATTTTGAGGGGAGTTTGGCTTTTTTTCATTCATACATTTAAATGCACTTGTAACTCTAGTTACTTGAATTGTAATGACTAATATATTCCTGTATTTTGTGTAAGTAATATGTTATATTCCTTAGTTACTGGAAAAAGTAATATATTTTTGTCACTCGTTACTTTTGTAATACATTACCCCCAACACTGCGTACAACGAATGGCGATGTTATGAGTTTAGATCTTATGAGACATCAAGTATGACCGCTGGGGTTTCAAATGTTTTATTTTTTCAATTATTATTATTATTATTATTATTATTATTATTACTATTATTATTATTATTATTATTATTATTATTATTATTATTATTATCTCTAAGAAAAATATGATTTGATGTGCTGTCCCGTAGTTCAGCCTTGAAGTGTTTATGAAAGGTTTTTAATGCCTTTCATAATATGACATTATACGATAATACACAGTGATCATTTTATATCAGTGAAGCAACAAGAAACAAATGTTGGGAAGAAAAGTTATTTTTATTTGACAGGAAGTGACAAAGATGTCAAGTTCCACAGCAGTTTGACTCACTCATTTCCCATTGACATGACATGGTTGGCACGGCAACGGTCAGACCCATTAACCTCTTAACCCCGACCTGAACCGAGCACATTCTCTCCAGTTTGGCTTTGCCCAAATCTAAAAGCTTAAAAGTGTAAAAAATGAGACGGAAAAGTGATGGAAACACAACAAAAAAAAGCAACAGAAAAGTGACGAAAACAAGGACGAAAACGCGACAAAAAGAGCAAAAGTACAAGTGAGGAAAAAGATCCATCTAGAGTCTTTCAAATGAGTCGTTACACTGGCCTATAGAAAATGCACTCGGTTAAGAGGTCAAGGAAGTGAAACTGTAAACATCACAAAAATGGTCAAACTAAAGGAAGCTGGGGACATTTTTTAGCAAAATCTTAAATATAATTGTGGCCTATAGCACTTTAATGATAGAGATGAGGAGAGCGGAAAATCAGGCCCAATATCAGACCCAAAACAAGGCTAAAGTCGAACTAAAATGAACCTCTTAACCCCCTCCTGAACCGAGCACATTTTCCCAAGTTTGGCTTTACCCGAATCTAAAAGCTTCTTGATAAAAGCGTGACGAAATAGTGACGAAAACAAGGATGAAAATACGACAAAAGAGTGACAAAACATGATGGAAAAAAAAAAGTGACAAAAGAGCAACCAGGCAAAAGGCACAATGTGTGAAGAAAACACAACAAAAAAGCTACGAAAGAGAAACCGAAAAGCTACGAAAACACACCAAAAAAAGGGTGAAAAAGCGATTAAAACAAAATGTGACAAAAACGCATCACAGATGATCACAGATGTACACAGATAAAAAGGAGAAGTGACAGAGGCCTCTGTACACAGATATATTCAAATAACTAATAATACAGCTCCGCCACCGCTGAGGAACTTTGTCAGACTTTGGTCTGAGCAAAATACTAGAGCCACTCGGTCCACTGCAAATAAAAACTGTGTAATCCCAAAAGATCCTCGGCCTTTGCACAATGTACCTTCTCATTTCGCTTCATTAAACAGTGGAATGAGCTTCCAGACAGTCTGTAGATCTTAATAGTTTTACTAGAAATTTGAAAAAGTATATTTTAGATGATCAATCGTGTCAGCATTGATGAATGTATTGTAAATTGTAGGGATTATTTAGTTTTGTGTACACTTTTAGAAAGCATATAATGTATTTTATATAGTGATGTTATTGTAGATTAGATTTATAGATTATAATTGTAATGTTTTGTGTACTCACCTGTCCAGGGACTGCAGATGGAAAATAGCTACTTCGCTAAATCTGGTACAAATCATCTCTTCTTTTGTAAAGACTAATGGTTTTGTACACTGTCCCTGTTTCAATAAACAATAAACAATAAACATAAACATAAACATATACTGTAGGCTAACACCTTTTAGATTTGGGTAAAGCTGATTCTGAGATCAGAGAGAAAATGCACTTGGTGAAGTCGGGGGTTAAGAGGTTACTACTGAGCGTTTGCACATTTTTAATTCACAAAAAAATGTGCCAATCTCAGTCAGATGGAAGACTTTTGCGATAAATATAAACGATGTTTACCCGATTCTAAATGAAATATATGATAAAACAACGGTATAACTCAGCAATTATACTTGGCTTTCATTTGTCATACTCCCATCACATTAAGTTATTAAAATGTACATCACAATGATAGTGCTGTAAAGTGTGTTAACCCAAATAAAACAGTATTGAGTAATTTACTTATAAGAATGTTATATATTTAAAAAAAAAAAAAAGAAATACAAATATTGAAAATGATGATAACATGAAGATTGGAGAATTTCTAAACTATCCCCATACTGAAACATCATGTACCCAACTCTGCCATAGGGGAGACCGGGTATGGTTGTAACACTTTTTGCTTCAGCACCTGTAACTCACTGAATTTTTGAGCTAGAGTTCTCAAACGTTTATACAAAGTACCCACATTTGTTTACTACAAATGGCATCAATTCAAACCTCTGCATGAATATCACAGACCTTGTGAGTTGATGTCAAATACATGGTGGTCCTTTGTTACAACCTACCCCACTACCGGGGTAAGCTGTAACAGTTAAACAAAAGAAGCAAAACAAAGGCCACGTCATGTGATATGATTCAAATAGAAGTTTATTTAAATAAAAGAACAATCCAGAATAATATCTATCTATCTTATCTATTGCTTAACCTCACGTGGAGTCAGTTCGTAATACAGGTCTGAGTCAAATAATCAGCCAACACTTCCTCCTGCACCTCAGAGAAAACTCTGTTGATGCTTCAGTAACCTACACTGGGATGATCACTGGACCCTGGTCTCTCAGCTTCTGCAGTGTTTTACAGTATCTGCTCAGTTTTACATGGCAGATCACATGTGCCTTTGCAACTGATCTGACCTGCCCTTCTTTCTGACCTCATCAGATGATGTTTTTTTTAAACATTAGCTGGCACAAATCTGTCAGTCTTTCTTTTCCACTGTCTAGGCATTCTGTAAAAGTATTAAAATCAAGTAAGTGTTATTAACTGTATATGGGGGATGTTTGTGTTACAACCATCCCCACCCCGTCAGCCATTGTTTAGTTAGCTCTATTAGCATAATGGTTTGAAATTAGCAGGGGAAATGTGCATCACATTTTGCCTGACAAACTACAATTTAATCGAATCTAAATCATATGGTTTCATGTGCAATAGTATAAGCACTAAACAAATTATAGTCTTGGTCAAAAAATGTACTTTCTTACCTCAAAATCAATTTTTTCTCTATAGAATCTGCATGAACCTGTTTACAACCTTGACAATCACCATGTGGGATCAGGGAGGAAGTGGGTAAACACTGATATGATCATTTGACTCCTATCTTATCCCTGAGTTGTGGAATTGGTGGTGTTACAACTCTCCCCATGTTACAACCATACCCGGTCTCCCATATATACAGTGTATTTTAAGGTGAGACACTACAGGCAAAACTCAGTGTTTTCAGTTTTCAGGTTTTGGGCCAAATTAGTTTCTGAACATATAAGCTTTCACATGGGAACAAAAACAATATACCTAATCATCACAATAACATGTTTAAATATTGTACTGATTCAATGTTTCTCCATAGAATTCGCCATAAATTATTGTGGCTTCTAGCGATACGTACGTTGCATCCCCAAGTATTGTGATACGACATTCTTCTGCGATATATTGTACAGCCCAATCGAGTATCCTCCCCAAATCACTACACTTTTTACCTCTACTTAAGTACATTTATTTGACTCTAAAAGTTGCCTCATAGTGCTTCTATCAAAAGCAGAAGTAGTTGTTTTCTCCCGCCCCTCCCCTGTGTCTCGGTGACACACAAATTCAGCTCATTTGCCACAGAAGCTTTTGTCGACCGGGTGCCATGAAGCCGTGAAGCCGTGATTCAAAATGCAAACGCTCGGCTCCAAATTGAACATGGACACGCTGGGTAAACTGACCGCGCCGGCGACCGCTAAGTTTAGGTAAGACAAAATGAACTGAGAAGAAATGGGATTTGTTTTTTTATTCCCTTTTTTCCTCACGTTGCGTTATTCAAATGACTTTCAACAGTTCTTCTTAAATGTGATGTCACTTTGAGAGGCTTCAAGTGTGGAGGTTCTACACTCGACTTTAATCATCAAAAATCAATACGATTTCTGGGATTCCGGGTCCATTCCATATAAAAATAACTGGGTAGAAGGCAAAACACTGGA
The DNA here is from genome assembly GCA_007210695.1 of Neogobius melanostomus. NCBI lineage: Eukaryota > Metazoa > Chordata > Actinopteri > Gobiiformes > Gobiidae > Neogobius > Neogobius melanostomus. The sequence goes on along the minus strand of VHKM01000079.1, from coordinate 719,719 downwards.
GTTATCAATCACGTAAAAGCATTTGGTGTTAGATGTGTCTATCAGCTAAATGGGAGGCTCGCTTTTCTTTGTAATTGTTATCGCTAATAATAGTTCCTCTTAAAATGGCGTATTTCCCTGGTATTATTCAGTTGATATCATTTCATTTATGCTTTTGCAATGTTTGGCGTGTGGATTTTCTACACTTAAGGCGAGACACTATAGCTCAGAGTTAATTTTGACAACATATTTTAATTCAGTTTTAGTCTAAGTCTTTTGACGAAAATGTAATTCAATTTTAGCCGAGATTCAGTCAAAAAAATATCTTCAATTTTAGTCAAGTTTTAGTCGACTAAATTTGCAAGTCAATTTAGTCGACTAAATTTAAGACAAATTTAGTCGACTTTACATTTATAATATTCATTATAATCATATTTAATCAGCTCCTCTGCTTCATGGAGCTGCTCCCACATGAACAAAGCTCAGAGCTGCTCCTTTGGCAGTGAATTTACATGATATGAGGCTCTTTCAGACGGTCAATAGAAGTTTGGATGATTTTAGTCTCTCCTTTTCATTTTTATTTAGTCTTATTTTAGTCGACTAAAATATCTGGGCATTTTAGTCATAGTTTTAGTCTCATGAAAAACTTTGAATTTAGTTTTAGTCCAATTTTAGTCAGCGAAAATGTCACTTTGACTGAAATTAAGACTCAATATTATAGTCGACGAAATTAACACTGCTACAGGTGAATAGAGAAACTTTACATTTACATTTACAGAGATCAGTTTGAAACTTGTGCTGTAGATTATTGACATAAATATGAAGTGTTCTGTCATTTTATGTTTTCATGTAAAAAATTAAGGCCTTTTATGCTTGAAAAGTTGTCCATATTTTCAGTAAGGAAATCTGAATAATGGATCGAGCCAGGTTTGAATTTATGGTTATGTTTTGTTGACATATTACAAAGACTTTTTCAGAGGGGATTGTTTTTTTTTAACAAGCTGTTTATCAGTGGAAATCTGTAAAAATTCCACTTGGTTTTTGAAATTGAAAACTCAATATATCAGGCCAGGAATCAGATATACAAAAGTCTGAAGTCTGCCGGTGCTACGTGGACATATTGTCACAACAATGTGAGAAAAAAGCATTTTGAGGAAATGGCCCTTATAATTTCAGTTTCCCAAATATATGGCGAAACATTGAATCAGTGCAAAAATTAACCTCTTAACCCCCACCTTAACCGAGCACACGGCTTTACCCAAATCTAAAAGCTTCTTGGCCAGTGTAACGGCTCATTTGAAAGACTGCAAAACAGATCGTAACTTTTTTGTTTTGCCTTTTTTGAAGCGTTTTTGTCTCTTTTTTTTTGGACGTATTTTCCTGTTTTTCTTTCTTTTTCATCGCTTTTTCTTTCATTCCTTTTTGGACGCTTTTTTTAAATCTTGTCATCAATTTTTCATAAAATCTTTGTGGCTTTTACTGTATGTTGCTTTTTCGACACTCTTCAGTCGTGTTTTTGTCGGGGGGTTTTTATTTATTGGATTATCGTTGCTTTTCCGGTACCTTTTTTTGCTGCGTTTTCATCCTAGTTTTTAGGTTTGGGGTAAAGCCAAACTGGAGGAAATGTGCTTGGTTCAGGTGGGGGTTAAGAGGTTAAACATGTTATTGTGAAGATTAGGTATGTTTTGCTGTTTCCAGGTGAAAGTGTATATGTTAAAGGGGGTATTATGTAAAATCGACTTTTCAAGCTTTATATCATGTTATTATGTCATTCCCTCATTAAACACATGCCTGGAGTGTTGCCTTGGCTCATTCACATATTTTTGAGTAATCAGTAAAAACTTAGACGGCAGCCATTTTAGGTGTAGCTATGCCTCAGTCCTCCTAGGAACGCCCCCACCTCCTGGAGACGCCTCTGGACCTTTCGTCACCAGCCAAGCCACCAACCACTGCTCCTCAGCTCAGCAGAGCCCCCTCCCCGCACAGTAGTGTTGTTTAGATGCCACAGCAGTGTGCTGAAGGGGGCGTGTCGGAAAGCTTCTTAAAGAGACAGAGGCCTATTTCAAGACGTTCAGTACAGCCATTTTGAGAGAGCAATTTTATTCAAGGCAGTTATTTTAATTTACTGCATATACAGACCAACAGAAGGTTACGTCATCATTGTAGTATGCTATAGACTGGTGCTATGTGATTGAAAAAAGCATAATACCCCCTCTTTAAGAGACCAATTTGGCCATAAAGCAGAAAATTTAAATCTATAGCGTCTCCCCTTAAATTTCCAGTGTAAACACTGACGATGCTAAAATGTTTTGTCTCTCGCAGGCAGCTCCAGAAAATCGTCCAGGACATTAAGAAACACGATGGCGGCATTTTGGACAAACTACGGAGGTGAGTCTTTCTGACTGTCACTGTAAAATGATCCAAATAGCACCGCGTCACTGCCATATGAGTAATTCAGCTTTCTGTTCCCTTATTGGTGTGGGCAGCACAGGTTGGACAAATGTCAGAATGGGAACAATATAAGAACACACACGCATATCAAATGTCTGGATGTTTGGTGGGGAAAGTACCTTTCCTCTGTAGTTGGAGTTATAATGAAGAAGAAATTAGGAGTCTGCGTTAATTTGACCAAAAACAAATTGTACGAAAGATAAATTTGGCCATTGTTTACTTTTCATTTGGAAGAACAGTGCGGCCTCATCATATACAGTAGTGCAGCAGATAAAGTCATTTTTTTGTTCACCACAACACTTCAGTTGGTGAAACAGGCTTGAAATTTGGCATACATCTTCTCCATAAGCCAATGTTTGAAAATGTCAAGATTCCTTCTTTTCAGTTTTTATCATTGGTTTCGCGTGTCTCCGATCATTTGTTCATACATTCGCTTTGGCTTTATGGTCGAGTCAACAAGCAGAGGTGAACGGATTTGTGTTTAGTATTTCATAGAGCGGACTATAAACAAAGATGGAGTCCGCTAACCTTAGAAATGTACTTTTTTCTTTTTAAAGGGGGGTATTATGTAAAATCGACCTTTTCAAGCTTTATATCATGTTATTATGTCATTCCCTCATTAAACACATGCCTGGAGTGTTGCCTTGGCTCATTCACATATTTTTGAGTAATCAGTAAAAACTTAGACGGCAGCCATTTTAGGTGTAGCTATGCCTCAGTCCTCCTAGGAACGCCCCCACCTCCTGGAGACGCCTCTGGACCTTTCGTCACCAGCCAAGCCACCAACCACTGCTCCTCAGCTCAGCAGAGCCCCCTCCCCGCACAGTAGTGTTGTTTAGATGCCACAGCAGTGTGCTGAAGGGAAAGCTTCTTAAAGAGACAGAGGCCTATTTCAAGACGTTCAGTACAGCCATTTTGAGAGAGCAATTTTATTCAAGGCAGTTATTTTAATTTACTGCATATACAGAGCAACAGAAGGTTACGTCATCATTGTAGTATGCTATAGACTGGTGCTATGTGATTGAAAAAAGCATAATACCCCCTCTTTAAAGAGTGAATGTCACTGCACAACCAGGCCACACATCTGCGCTAACAGTCCCTCTGACCATCACCATGCATTCACACGCACACATCACTCATCCTGGCCTCTTCTACATGTTTTTTAGTGGTAGGGAAAAACCTGAAGTATTTTTCTACTTATCTGCTGCACATGAACACAAGCTAAACATGTGAAAAAGGTAAAATGGCAGTGCGTGTTAGATCAGCCTCACAGCTTGAAGGTTTGATTGAATATTTCTAGTCTTATCTTTATTTATTGAAGACATTCATGTATGTGTGTGTAGATCGTGACGTGAACTCCTTCAGATGACACAACAAACACTGGTCTAATTACTCTCTCTTTGAACCTTGTATATGTTCTAAATTTGCAGCATTTCGTCAGAACATAAACCCAATTCCTCTTTCACAATCGGTGGAAAAGCCCGATTAAGAACACTTCGGTCAGACACCTGCACTATCACTTTCTTTTCCTCTGAAATGAATACCTAAACCTAAACCTGAGAGTCTCGACGCGGGGGAAGGAGGGCATCGAGACGCTCAGAGGGCAGCAAATTAATGCTAATGCGATTGAATAACACTGTATTGGATTAGCGCTGTTTTATCAATGAAGGTGACAAAAACAAAACGGCCAATGAGAACAGTGAGGAAGAGGTGTAAAAGAAATGTGCGATCCAGAGAGACCTCACACACATGGCATCACTCTGTGCGTGTAGTCCCCCCGTTCATTCAGCTATTACATCTAAACAAAATGATTAATTATTCATTTCTATTATTGTTTTGGTGTAGTTTCAAGAATGTGTTTGATGGCGGGGCTAGATTCGTCTGTCCCGAGGGCTTCTGTGGCTACATACATACAGTATATAGTTGACCACTATGGGTGGAGTGAATGAAAGATTGCCCTGTGAATGAAAAGTGCTGTTCTACTATTAAAATTCCTTTAACTCCCTACTCAGTCCTCACTTTCTAAACACACTACAGAAATACTGAACAACTCCGACCTCTATGTTATTGTTATTTTTAGCACTATTTTGGTTTGGATCAATGGCCGCTGGTTGCACTGCTTTATGCTCTGACTGACTACCAAACTTCAAATCAGTACTCAAAACCCACCTGTTCAAACAAGCTTTTCCTTAAACCCCTCTTTTTGTTTTCGCTTTATTCCCCATGTAAAGCATCTTTGAGTGTCCAAAAAAAGCGCTATACAAGTTTGATGCATTATTATTATTATTATTATGACTGCAACGCTAGGGGCCGACATTGTCCGCCATTGCTGCAGTACCTCCATATGTGGGAGGCAAAACAAGCTAGTTTTCCATTAGATAGCATTGTACTTTCCACACATTTTAAGCAACTGTAAGCCTGGTTTCTATTTTTTGGGAACTTTCTACAGCTAGATATTTCCCCTGTGATAACGCTGGGTTAGTTACAATTAAAGAAACCAGGCTGGTTTTTCGTAAGGTACATTTTAGAAATCTCCTACTAATGAGGGCCGGACTTTGATTGACAGGCCATTAGCATGAGAGCTAATGGCGCGGGCAAGGGCCGAGTCTACAGTGAAGATCCCGCCCTTTTGCACTTTTTAGGAACATGCCCCGTCAAAGCTGGGTAGGAGGAGACTGTAAATCTGCCATGATTTCCCCTCAAAAGTAGTTATTATGGCAAACAGGAGGAGAGAGGAGACGGAATCTATTAATATTATGTCTATGGGACACTGCCTCATTAGCATTTATTTATTCGGTTAGCTATATGAATTAGGACAATGCATATGAATGTCAGCAGATGTAAATACGTCCAGAGTTAGCACACAAGCTAACATAGAGGTTAAGATGCACCCCAAAAGACAAATTCAATCTTTGTTAATACACGAGTTGTCATACTGGAGGTTGTGACCAAAAAGGTTGAAGAGTCTTGCCCAAGGACGCAGTGACAGTGACGCACCGGCTCGATCTGGGATTGAAGCCTATAATCTTTGGATCGTGCCTGTTTCAAAAACCTCGATGACCCTAGAGTTACATTCCCGGACATATCTGTTTGGAGTGAATCACCGCCGCATGAGGGCTGTATCGGTGAATTAGTCAAACTCATGTTGTGTCGATGTGACTGTGTTGCGAAATCGCTGCAGACGACAGGATGGAGAAGTTCTCAAAATAACGCCATCTTTGCAAATGCACATAGTATATGGTCATGAGAGTGATTCCCATGAGAGGTTTTTTTCCCCCCTCGGCTAGAGACCACCTGGAATGACACAAAGCAGCAAAACACAAACAGCTTGGATTACAAAGAAATACAACATATAGATCAGAACTGAAGAATTCATCTAAATTATTGTCCCAGTACTACGCCACGTCCTCAACACTTGAAGAACCCAGTACAGATGACGGCTGAACTCATGCCTCGAAGCTTCACGAACACTGTTACTGCTGCTGAAATCAGTAATCCTTTTTTTGTTTGTTCACAGACTCAAGAATAAACCAGTGCCAAAAATCCCAGCCAGAGACTACAGAGGTGAGCACAGCCAGAGCTATTATGGCACAAACCACTTGTATATTGATTTAATTTCACTTGTACTAAATGTGGTGAGAACTGTGCATTTTCTTTGTTGATGTGGCAATTGTGCAGCTCTCGATAGTGACGCTGCGAATTTCACAAGTTATCGTCAAATGTAAACAATTGTTTCAACTCGAAATAATCATTCCAAAGGGCTGCCGGGAAATCTCGCGTTAAAACAAATACTACTTTACACTGAAGTCGATTTGAAGTTGTGTTTGGAGACAACAGATCGTGAGGCGTTACCTGGACGAGAAGGACACGGAGACTGTGACAGGAGAAAGAGGCAGCAAAAGTGCGACAGGGAGGCGAGATACCGCTTTAGCAGAGAAGTGGTGATAATCTAAGGATTATTATTACATTATTGGCCTGACAAAATCGTTCACAAATGTAATAAATTCAGCCAATAATGTAATCAATCTGACTTTATTGTCAAAAACTAAAACATTAAATTGTTTTTTTGTGCAGTTTTCTGATTTTTTGTGTGTGTTTTTTAACCTGTTACCTGCCAGCTTAAGGTTTGGGTTAGGTTTAGGGTTAGAGTTAGGGTTAGCTTTTATTCATAGCTTATATTCATATATCGATTCTCAAGCATATTGACTGCCTATACAACAGTGTGCTACCTCATTTGAAAGCCAAGACCTTATAGTTTCTAAAACTATGTGTAAGATCGGTGTGAGTGAAACACAACTTACATCACATTTGCTGTTCCTAAACCTAATCTTAAAGGGATATTTCAGGATTTTTGACATTAGGCCTCATTTCCTAGTTATCCAGAGTGTCGTTGATTTCTGTAGATATTTTTTTCTTAAAGGTCCTATATCATGCAAAATCGACTTTTTGGAGCTTTTAGCCATGTTGTTATGCTATTTCCTTATCAAAAACACCCCCAGAGCGGTTTTGGCTTCATTCACGCAGTTCTAAGTAATCCTCCTGAATCCTGCTCTCTGAGCAGCTGCTCCGCCCTCTCCTGGTAAACCACTGAGCTGTTCAGTTGTGTCGTCACAAAGCAATGGAAGTGCTCTACGTCTGTAATGTAATGCCTTACGGCCTGGTTTTAATTTATAAAACAGTTTTTTTCATTATTTGTGTTGTAAGAGAGAAATAAAGAAAAGGAAAAAAAGAAAAGAAAAAAGGAACTCTCCAACGCGTCTGTGCTGTCCCAGGAGGGTAATCAAACGCGCCCACGGCCGGAGCAGAAGTGTTGTTTTTGAAGACTGAGCTCTTTCTAACCTACTCTGGACACGCCTGTTCTTTTTTCTTACCCAACGATAATGTCACGGATGCGCGTTTGGCTACGAGAGGAACAGGACTATTCAACCTTCCTAAAGAAGAGTGCACTCGCCAGAAGTTGGAATTTCTCTCTGGGATTCAGCGACTATATCAACCAACCTGATGGATGCTTGGTGAACCTTGGCCAGAATCAAAGTGGATTAACTTTTATAACCAGCGCGATCCCATGGGGAGTCCAGACTGAGCGGTGAGTCAATCAAAACGCGTGTTAGCTTGTGTGTTAGCGTGTGTGTTAGCCATTTAAGTAAGTAAGTAAGTGCTTTATTGTCATTGTACAAGCGTACAACGAAATAGTGTTCAGGTGTTAGTCCTGAGCTGCTGCGGCTGAGCCGCGCTGCCATGTCAACCTGACCCGCATGACCTTGGAGGTCGGGGAAACTGTAGCACTCGGAAGAAACCTGGCTGGCTGCCCTCTGTCTCCTCTGATCCTCTGAAACGGTGCACCGCCTCCTGGGTTTGTCCCTGTTTCAAAGCGTGGTGTCCTGCACTGGTCAGCTCCTCCTCCTCCTTCCTCTTCCTCCTGCAGCTCCCTCCGCTTCACAACAGTCTTTCACCATCCCCTCGTTTGTCCCTTACTTCCTGTAGACCCTCTTGTGATGCCTCGACTGCGCTGCAGCCGCAAGGGCTCCCGGCGCCTCCCCAGTGTCCCAGAAGTAGACATTTGTAGGTCTCAAAATTTATGAAACTGTGTTGCACATGTCAACTCCTTATAACTGCATTAGGTGAAGTAACTTCACTTTTTGCAGCGATATTTATATTTATAATACTGCAAATGTGGAATGAGCGGAGAGAGGGGCGGAGTTAACTGAATCGAAGCGTCTTGTCTTCCGGGTTTGGAAAATACCCCCCAAAAATACTTATATTTCTCTCAAAAATGAGTACTCCATAGTGATAGAGGTACAATATATCATATAAATGCCTATACTTTACTTTGGAATGGCTAAAATAGCATGATACAGGTCCTTTAAATTCATGCAGTTCTTATATTTGAAGAGTCTAGTGGCGCAAGGCTAGGGCAAGGCTAAAGCATTTCTATGTAATCAGTTAGCCTGCATTAAAAACAGTCTGACCCACTCCACAGTGCACCTGAGGCAAAGCACTAATAACACCAGACTAATGATATAAATGTCTGTGTCGATAGAATAATTTTAACCATTTTGCATTTAAAATAACTTGGAATTATCTTTTTGAGTTGAAGCAGCACAGATTTCTATATGCTCAGTTTATGATACTATTGAGAGGCTCTTGATTTCCCAAGAGGGGCTTACCACATTCTCACTTCTCAGCAGGAGACACACACGGCTGCTTCTGAACGGAAAGAAACTGACTCTGTGCATCTGCTTTGTGCAACTGCGTAGTTTTGACTGTAACCTCTAACTTTATATGTGCTCTTGCAGACGAAGACAGAGAGGCGAGTGAAGACTCCGACCCTGAATACGTGAGTGAGGCCTCGTGTCACTCGGACTTTGGTAACACGTTCTACGGTCAGAGAGGGAATGCACACACTGACTCAAACATCCGAACCAAACCAAGAACCACAGAAGCAAATGAATGAAATGTCACTCTTTTTAAATGGCCTGTTACACAATCTCACCGTCCTCTTGCTCAGTTATGCTGTGCTGTTTCAATAAAGAGTATTTCCTGTAGTGTTGAGAAGAGTCTGAAGATCCAAAGATCACTCAAAGATACGCTAGTGGCTTGAAGCACAACTCCAGGTCTGTTTTTGATGAGAGGACAACTCAAAGCTTTAACCTCCGAACCCCCACCTGAACCGAGCACATTTTCTCCAGTTTGGCTTTGCCCGAATCTAAAAACTTCTTGGAAAAAAAAAAGCATCAAAAACGTGACGAAAACGACAACAAAGCAGCAACTAAAGAGCGACAAAAACGTGCCAGAAAAGAAATAATAATAACATGACAAATAGTGACAAAAACACAACAAAAAAGTGACAAAAGCGTGACGAAAACGTGGTGAAAACGCGACAAAAAAGCAACGAAAAACTGCAAAAGCACCGTGCCAACAACATAACAGTTACAGTCAGTTTTCTTTCAAACGAGGCATTACACTGTTGAAGAAGCGTTTAGATTTGGGTCAAGTCGAAACTGGAGAAAAAGCACTCAGTTAAAGGAATAGGCCACCATTTTTACATACTGAGATATGTTCTTACCTGAGCTTAGACGAGTGGATGCGTAACTGTCTGGTCTTTGTGCGTGCGCTCAGTCACGCAAATGTTGTTAGCATTTAGCCTCTCCCAGCAAAAGTATACAGTGGTCCCTCGCTATATCGCGGTTCACTTTTCGCGGCCTCGCTCTTTTGCGGATTTATTTTTAGCACAATTGTGTATGCTTATTTACAGCGTACGAACGCCATACGCTCATTGTATTCTGCGTCCTGATTGGCTAGTCGCAGAGTGAGCCTCTCTCGTTGCATAGAGGATCTTTGTGTGTCCCGTCAACACATCAGCGCACACACTACACAGCTCAGAGTCATAGCAGCACATGCCGGGCATGAGCGGGTCTGACTCCGCATTCACTTTCTCTGAACTTTTCCGCGAAAATAAACACCGCTAGCAAGTGGCACTCGCCTGAGCTAAAACACTCGCCTTCTGAAGCCTGAAACTGTGACGATAAAACTTTGGTTGTAGCTACAATTGTTTCTTAGTTTGAACAAGCGCACAGCGGAGACGAGAGCAGCTCACGATGTTACCATCCCCACGTCTGTAATGTGAATCTAAAAATCATATATGACAAATAAAATCACACAGTGACACCAGGCATGAGGAGAACCCGTGAACTAGTGACAATTAGTGTATAAAGTGTGTGGTGAGGGGTTTTACAGACTTAAAACATATATAATATTTGTAAAAAATAAAGCTGTCTACTTCGCGGATTTCGTTTATTGCGGGCTATTTTTAGAACGTAACCCCCGCGATAAACGAGGGACCACTGTAGCTCCAAACTGGGGTGAAGTTAGAAGCGACCAAGCTGTTCCACGTTCTCCCTATTTAAATACAGTTACATGAGCCTTTACACGATCCAAGTCTAGTTACACAAAAACAAACATGTCCAGTTTGGACAAAGTCCAGGGTCTGAAACTGTTGCCTCACGTCGCCGATATTCAGAACATTTAAACTCACGCATGCGCAGTCGAGATACACACTTATACACACACTAATGGAAACACGAAGAAGGAGCTAACATGCTAACGGGCAAAGCTAACTGCGGGCTAGCGCCACTTTTCTGTCAGCATATTTAGTCTCACGGACAAAAAACGCAATATGCTACGTCACCTGCAGTGCCGCTTATGGCCTCTAGGGGCATGAGTTACTACTAAGTTCTGCTTTAAGAAATGAAATATGAGCAGATTTTTTTCTGCGTTTCTGCCATTAAACTATGGTATTTGGGCATTAAAAATGAAAAAGCATGAAATATGACTTGCTTCTGCCGGTATAAACCCTGAAAGACAAACACGGCCCTTTTCAGGAGTGTGTTAGTGAAAACTAGGCCATGAACAGGTGGATAAGGTCGGTCACACAGATCATGTTTAGAGTGTTGTCTGTCAATAATGCTGCGCTAAACTTTATATGTCAGTTATTATGAGAAAGACAGACTCCCCTATTGCCTTTACTGTGAACGCGAGTCAGGCCGATGACTGATGCAAATTCACCGTTGAACAGTTTGGTCAACCAACGAGTGTGAACATGCCCTGTGAAAAACTGTGTGCAAATTCTTGGGAAAAACGTCAGTGGGTAAAGGAGTTACAAATGCCATTGCAGAACCGCAGAACATGTGACCTTAGTTTGGCCCTTTCACATGTAAAGTACAGCAGAGGGATTGTGAACATGTGGGTTTACGGTTTGGGGGGTTAGAACTGCCAGAAAACAGGAGAGATCAAGAAAGACAAAGTGGACATTTAGGACATGACAGCTAAAAGAGCATCCGCAAAGATGCAGAAGGGTTCAGATGGAGCAGTTTTGACGGCTCCTTGTTGTTTCAGGACAATGATACGTACGAAGACCCGAGAGATGACAGCTACGAGCCCCCGCCTTCCCAGCCGCACCGAGTGTTCAGCTCTGCGCCTTTGCCACGAGGAGAGTATCTCGGTCAGTCACACAATGATCCAACAGAACGCAAACACACACGGGTCATAAAGCTTTCTTATATCTGCATCTTCTTATTACGCCTGCAGAAGAGAGTGTTGCTCTCCTTGATCTGTCCTAAAGCGCTAAGATAAGGTAGCCTTTAACTGAGAGGTGAAACTTGGTGAAGTGCTCCATTTACACTTTGTCCTCAGTAATTTGTGATCTCCGAGGCAATGTGTACTATAGGTTTACTGTCTGCATGTGTTATAGCCAGCTCCTTTTTTGGGGTATTCCAGACGCGCTTGGATAAATGTCTGTCTATTGTCTGTTATCCAATGAGCGTGGCACTCAGAGCTTAGTCGATTTGGTTTTGTTCAACACCTAATCGACGCCAAGACAAATGAGCTTTTAAATCTGTTCAGTCGACGATGGAGAACTCTTAGTGTTTTTGTCTCATACTCTGAATGCAGAGCGCTGACTGATCACTCCATGTTTCATTGGCCAGGCGCAGAGTGGCCTGTTTGTAAATGTTGGGTCCTGTTTCTTTATTTCTTTATTTCTTTATTTAAGGATTGCCATTAGTGTTTATTTAGACATCACACATCAACAATACAGACATAGTTCCACATTCAAGCCAATAATTGAGGTAAGACATTAGAAACAACAAGTCAGGTGCATTATAGTACGCAAAGCAACATTAAGTCAGGTTATTTTTTGACTGATTCTGCTCCTGTTCACCTAAGTGTGGACAAGGCGCAGCAGCAGAAAACACGCCTTACCACGCTGTGATGCTGTACAGAACTCTCCGACACTGCATGGTTCAAGATGATCATAATATGTTTGTCCACGCCATGGATTCTTAAGTTGCTGCTGTCTTCTGCACAAACACTCGCATTTATCTAGTATTATCGATGAAATACTTGTGAGAGGTAACCTGAGCAATGTTTGTCCATATATCAACATTTTCATTTTATGTCTTCAACAGTCCTTAAAATAAGCTAAATCAAACATTCCTCAACTGTCAATATTTCACCAAGTACTTAATTTTTACTTCTACTTGAGTACAATCATTGGAAAATTATGTAACTTTTCTTGAGCAAATATTATACCCACTCTACCACTTCTGTCCCAGTGAAGGCCTCCTAAGTTTGTCCACACACTATTTAAATTTAAAATGTATGTGTATTTGTTTAGGTATAGCCTATAAAATGATGTGATGTGCTGGACTTTAGGAAGGTCTGCCTTAGCTAGACACTGTAAATACAGTATTTTTGTTATTGTAATTTACATTTTACATAACCTTATACTTCTTACAATGCTTTTACGTTACAGTCTGTTTTGTGCACACTGGGCACATCCACAGACACTGAACCCTTTTATCATCTTATATACTCTGTGGTCGCGTCCTGTTGATGCAAATGCTAACGTCCTGCCTGACTTCCTGTTTTCCACAGACAGCTGCCGTGGTCGGCCCCCGCAGAAGCCTCAGCGCCCGGGGAGAGCGGGAAAATGGCTGCCCCCAAGCCTGGAGCACACCCCCGGGACGACGATGAGGTGAGGCTGACCTGTTAGGAAACAACACGTTATTATATTGAGACACCTCTGTCTGCATTGTACTAATATGGCATTACAACAACTAAATAGAACCTGTATATTTGACTATGTCAAGCCTTACTCAAACACATAACATGACACTGATATTTACAAGTGTCTGCTTGCGTCCATGTTCCCAAATATAGTCATCACTTCCTGTTTTATTGCCCATAGGCTGACGGTTGCATGGTTCACATGACACAGGCTATATTTTGCTTTCTTTAAGACATTTCATAAACTTCACCTATCTGAGCCCCAAATGTGAACTAAATGTGTTCAGTGTTAGTTTTACTGATAATTAATTGGAATGTTTTACTCATCAATACAAAACCATTTTAAATGATGTGGCCTGTTCTGTTATTTAGTCAGTCCACTGCCACTTGTCCCAGGAAAAAGCCCACAGAGCCCCAAGCATTTTGTTGTAGGATCCTGTGGAAATGACACTAAATACAATATAGTTTAAGGCAGTTTAACAATTAGATTTAGGCTATTTATTTATTATCATAATCACCATGTAAATATCATTAAAATCACCCAGAGCACCAAAAGAAGATGAAAGCATCCCCACAATTTGGACAAAATGACCTGTTGTACATTTAGAAAGTGCTCGTTTCAAAAGCCTGATCTGTAACTGGACTGTCCTCACTTGTACAGCATGACAGGAACATCTACTGCAGCCACGACTAGGCACTTTATGGTAGTAAGTCTTTTGTGTCTGTGCATGTGGAGCAGGTATTCATTTTCTTACCTCTAATAACGTGAAATGAGCAAATTCACTCATGGCACGGACACTGATTCAGTCCCCTCCTAATCACTGTTAGCTGTTGCTTTCTTCATGTTAGATCTGATCTAACATGAGCGTGTGTGTTCACTACGTTGATTTTATTATAATTAGCCATATTTAGCACGATCTTTTGTCCAAGGTTTTCAGCTAATTTATTATGGAGTTCGAAGGCCTGCGCTTTCCTTTTGCCCTCCAGTCAGCGCCGCGGTTCAGAAACACGTGCGCGTGACGTCACTCGTCAACGTGCGTTAGAGATACATTGAATCAGTGAATAATGAAACACGTGATTGTGAAGATTAAACCTGAAGAATGAATTTTAATACAAGACCAACAGAGTAAGTGACTTTGTGTTTAACAGGACTACATAACCCCGAACGGCAGCAATGATGACGACTATGTCGAACCAGACGAGCACCCTCCTCACAGTAAGAAACAAGGCCCAGCATTTCACTTACACCAGACTTTAAACAACTGTCTGCTACCCGTATGATCAGAGTAAATGATGGTTTTATGTTCAAAGGTAGTTAAATAGAGCCAAAAAAGGCTCAGTACCTGATATTTTTCTTCGTTGAGGAATGAAATGTCTTTGGTCCTTCTCCAGAAAATTGTAGACACAGACAATTATGAAACTAGCAAGCAAGTTAAAATGATTGTGAAAAAGTGACCCTGAAAGTTGTGGAATAAACTCCTCCTTGTGAAGAATTGGAAAGTTAAGTGTGGTGTGAAAAGTAAAGAATGACTTTGAACAAAACTTCAGGTCTACTTGGACTTGCAACTTGAGAACTTTGACTGGAACTTAAACAATGTGGACTTGCAGGTGACTCGTCTGTATGTTTCAGGAGGCCGAGTCATGCGGGATCTGCCCAGGCCGCCCCCACAGCTTCCGTCGAGTTCAGGTGAGTGATCGTTAATAAGTCTGGCTGCATTTAAAACGTTTCAAGATGGCTCCTTTCTGAGGTCATGAGGTCGACCTTGAGTAACCTTCAGCTGCTCCTTCTGCCCGTCAGGACAATCAGAACCTTCCTAACCCAGCGGAGGGAACAACCAGGAAGTTACATTGTACAATATACACATATCCTCCTGCAATGAATTTAACACCAATTACCAACCGGAAGGTTAGGGTTAGAGTTATGTCTTATTACATTATGTACCTACAAACTACAAATACATATTATTCCATTGTGTATCTAACCCATAGGTACAAGTTATTACATATTGTTACAGAGCACATTACATTGTACTAAATTTAGTTTGGTACAATGTATCAAGGGTAGTGTAAAATAAAGTGTTTCCCAGAAACCTTCAGGAGGCAGCAGTGGCTTATGGGATTGTTCTTAGCTCCTTATGGGCTGATGAGGAACATCCCGAGGTTCCTCTGCTATAGAGGGTATTAAAGGAAACATTCTTAACTCCCTCCTAACTGCACTGACACTTTTGGATGCTCCTTGTCACTAGCCTGGCACGAGCCAGACTGATCCTCCATGTTAAGAGATACATGGGGATACGGTCTGGAATTGTGCGATTTGCATCTCGCTGACTCCGGCAAAACCAAGACGAGCCAATCATAACACGGGAGGCGGGAGTTAACAGTGTGTCATCTTCCGCGCTAGGATTTCCCATCAAACACCAGTGCTCCTCCGGGCCGTAACCAAAACAGTGAAGATGGCGGCCGTGACACAACGATCTTTTACCAGTGCCCTTTCTACTGTTTTAAATTAGCTGGACTTGTCCTTAAAGCCACAGCAAGAAGCTGCTCTGAGGGCTTTAACCGGAACATTTACTCGACTGCACGTGTGGACGACAAAAAAACATGGCAGAGGACGTAAACACAAAGCGTAAGTCGCTTTGTGTTTGATTGGTTTGCTCTCGTTCAAACGATCGTTAGCCCCGCCTCAAGTCTCGATTTGGAAACTGCGTCCTATTACCACACTTCCAGACTGTCTTTATATGTATTAATAAATACATAAATAAAGTCAGTCTGGCTTTATGCCAGGCTACCTTGTCACGGCTGGTGACGACGCACGTCTGGGTCAATGATAATGAGAAGGAGGTTCCTAAGCTGATAAGATAAGATAAGATAATCCTTTATTGAATGGAGAAATTCACTTGTTAAATCAACTCTCAAGAAACACTCACGGTGAGCAAAAAAAAAAAAGACAGGAAATGTGCAATAAATAAAGGTATCTTATATACAGTGAATGCAAATAATAAAAAATAAAGAGTAAAGTTAAATCAGACTATAAACAATGTCTGCAGTGCAAATTCTTTCAGTCTTAGTTTAGGTAAAGTGACATTGATACAGAGATTAAAATGACACTTATTCAGAGATTATTGACACTTTTTAGATACAGCCTCTCTTCTTCAGGATATGCCTCCGTGCAGTTTGGTTCAGCGCCAAAGTGCGGCATCTTAGTGAAGTCTGCGTGCAACTGTTTAGCGCCCTCTTGTGGTGGTTTTGTTCAATGGAGGTCAGGTCTCACGTCTGCTTGTAACTTGTAGTAGAGCAGAAAACCTGGCCCCGCCTGCAGAAAGGACACGACTTAATGAGCAGTGTTATTTCCGTTGACTAAAATACTAATAGTAGTCATTTTTTGCTGACTAAAATGAGACTTGAACTAAATCAAAAGCTGTCAATGAGACTAAAACTAGAACTAAAATGTACAGATATTTTTTGTGGATTCAAATATGACTAAATCAAAATGAAAAGAAGAGACTAAAATCATCAAAACTTCCAGTGACAGTTTGAAAGAGCCTCATATCATTTAAATTCACTGCCTAAGGAACAGCTCTGTGCTTTGTTTATGTGGAGAACAAACATTATGCAGTAGAAATGACTGACTATGCTTACATTTTAGATATTCTTTTCTCAAATGATCAATCTGTATTTTTTAATTTCCCTTTGTTTTTTAGGTCGTCATTATGAAGCCCCCGACCCAGAGGTAGCTATAACTTCACACAAACATTGCAAATCTCAAAACGTATTGTGTTGTAGTTAACCATGTCTATTTATTATATCCAGAATCAGTTGAAACATCAGCCTCCTCCAGCTGTCAACAGGTAAGATCAGAGAGAAATCACTCACTATATAAATAAATAATGAGCTACTGCTAATGAAGTCCTTGGTTTGAACAGATTGTGTCCAGTGCCTTCACAGCCACTTCCTCTACCTGCTAAACCCAGCCCCAGGTGAGACACACGACTCATCTATAAAGAATACACTTATTATAAACTCATTTACCAAATTCACACTCTGATCTTCATTTTAGGTTACCTCCACGAAGCTCCACTCCTGTAAGTCAATCTAAGTGTTGATCTATAATATATATATGCACTTTTTTTATTTTAAAGCGGACTGTGTAATTTCATGATCCGACATCATCAAATGAGCCAGAATTAGAAGACTATTGATCATCTGTAGTCCTTTTCCTTATCATGGCATAAACAGTGGCAGACAACAGTTTTTGCTGTTGTTTTTGTTTTATTCTTCATTTATTGTTACTTTGCCCTATGTTCCTTTGTTTATGATTTGCTACCTGTAAATATTAAATGTAATGTTATTATTTTTATTTTGGGGTGGGCGCTTATAAGCCTTTGGCTTCAGCCCACTCCCTTTGAGCAGGTTAACTGCTCAAACAAATAAATAAATAAATAAATAAATAAAAATAAACAGACCTTTAAAAAAAAACAAAGGAAATGTGTCCAGCTATGGTAAAGATCCTGGTTTAAAATATGGCAATAGGTTTTCCCTCTGCTCCTGGTTTCTCCAGCGCAGAGAGAAGTAAATGTAGTAAAGTACTGTACTTAAGATTTTGAGGATCTGTAGCATTTTTGTTTATAACTTATTACTTTTAAAAGATAAAAAAAAATTAAATAAATAAAAAATGACTTTAAAAGCCCGGTAATGCACACTGTGAACAGTAGGTGGCGCTGTGCAGAAGTACAGTCAAATGCCACTGACTCACAACAAGGAAGAAGGTTTGTCCCTCTGTGCACTGGGTGAGGAATGTGTCAGCCGGGCGCTGACATTGCTGCAATACCACCCCTGGTGGCCAGGTGCAGCTCCAAAAGACACTTTGTAAAAAGGGATTCCCAAAAAGACTTTGCATCTCGTTAGTGCTGCTTAATATCTGGCTCCAAAGAGGGTTTTTTTCTTCTAAAAATTGTCATGACCCCTGTGACTGGGCAAGGCATCATATTTTTAACAACGCTGGATATTGTGCTGTAAAAATAAGAAGTTTAAGCTTTGATTTACAGGTTCTGGAGCATTGTGGAAGCTCGTAGTCAATCTGCCCGCAACGCAAGGGCTTCCCACCTTTTTGTATTTTTTTGGAGCATGGTCTGTGAGAGGAGACTGAGCAGCCACCGTGGATTTTCTCTTGAATGGAGTCATTAATGTAAATGGGGAGGAGTGAGCACAAGCTGTCTGTCAATATACAGCCATATGTCCTTGTGCTGCCATACAGAAGCTGAATCCGTTTGTGCTTTAGAAACTGCAGTCATTTGTCCTAACACTTGTTTATATGAATTTGTACTTTGAATACATGAGTATTTTTCATAGAAAAAACTTCAGTATACTTTTATTGGAGTAATAGTTGACTCGTAGTATATCTGTACTTTACTCAAGTAATGAAATCAAATACTTTGACCGCCTCGGCCCCAGCATCATAATTAAAACACATATATTTCCCTCCTGGACAATAAAGTCTACCCTGCCGTATATGTGCACTCAGGCGCTTCACTGCCCAGACACACTACGGTCATACAGCTGTGACTGGAGCGTTCTTGTTCATCCGTGTAAACGATTGAACATGTACACAAGACTAACAACAAACTTCAAATGATTTTATTTCCTCCCTTTGTTCTTTCTTCAACCCAGGAGCAGGCAGCAGATGCTGATGACGAGTATGAAGTGTGTGATGCAAATAACAGTAAGTACTGCTCACAATTACAGATTTTAACTTAGCTGACATCCTACAACACTTTTTGCTTTTGAAGGATTTGAATTATGAAAAATTTATATGAGGAGTTTATTAAAATTTATTGAAAAGGTCACTGCAAAAATAAGGCCTTGAATGTCATTAAAAGCATTGTATGGGGCTAGAAAAGGGGCAATCCTGGGGAAAAGACTAGAGAGGGGCTCTAGAAGGGGCTAAAGGGCTTAAAGAGGTGGTAAACAGAGCAAAGGCTAATCAATGGAGCTCCACTTCTCCACAGGAAATGATGTCACCTCCACAGGACAATGCTAGCTTAAACTAATCCAAACTATCCCTAAACCTTAGTGGAGTTTACTAAAAGCGTTTTATTGAGATTCATTTAAATAAATGTCACGGGGGAAAAAGTGGATGTGATGCATACCTATGTTC
Organism: Neogobius melanostomus; assembly: GCA_007210695.1. Lineage (NCBI taxonomy): Eukaryota > Metazoa > Chordata > Actinopteri > Gobiiformes > Gobiidae > Neogobius > Neogobius melanostomus. The sequence goes on along the minus strand of VHKM01000079.1, from coordinate 700,569 downwards.
CCCGGGTCCTATGTTCCCCGGGTCCTATGTTCCCCGGGTCCTATGTTCCCCGGGTCCTATGTTCCCCGGGTGCGATTTTTTTCCCCGTAGGTGAGTTGGTACTTCAACCATTCACAAGTCATGACAGTGAAATAACCTTAAGGATAGTGGGCTGGTGCCTAATCTTAATCAATAGAAGTGGGGGAACATAGGTACCGGGGAACATAGGGCTGACCCCCTTCTGTGGAGGTGTGGAGCTCCACTGATCACGTGACTCTCTAGTCGGCTGCATTCAGACCCTGTTGTAAACTGGGGCTAAAGAGCGGCTAACCTAGAGCTAAAATACGACTAAACTAGAGCTAAAGAGGGGCTAAACTAGGGCTAATCAAGTGCTAAAAAAGAGACTATGCGGGGTTTAAAGTGCTGTTATTTTTTGTTTGTTTCATTTTGGTTTAATATTTTGCTCAAAAGTTGCCTCTTGTGTCCAATTATCTTTACGTTTACATATCAACCTGTAAATTTCTCATCATTCCTCTGTCAAACGAAATATTTGCAAATCTCTAGAAATGATAATTGTGTGGATTTCTGCCCCTGTAGCATTACAAATATTGTGTCTGGGCATTACATTTGACTTGTTTTTTCTTGCAAAAACTCTGATTAATATCAAACATTATTCTAGTGCTTTGTTTAGATGCCTGACGTCGCTTTACGATTTCATGTATTATTAATTCACTCTGCACCTTATTTTCTTACGAAAGTAAGATGTTTTTGTAGCTGCAGAGACACTGATACTCGGTCACTCGTACAGACTATATTCGTACAGAGTGCGGGTGATACTAAATAGTTGGCTTAAAATAAATAATGTTGCCACAGCGCCACTTTTTACAACAAGTTGAAAGGCACACAGGTACGTTAAAAGGACCGGGCAGAGGCAAATGATTTACACAATTTGTTTAGTTTTATTATATAAGTTAAGTTTGGTTTCTTAAAAGTTCATCTCATCTTTTACTTTGTTTAAAAGCTGAATCCAGGACATACAGACAAGACAGGGGAAGCACAGGTGACAACAGGGGGGACATGATGGTGCTGCCAGGACCCTGTGAATACATTTAAATATACAGTAAATAAAAGTACACCGATACACGTTACAGGTGCCAAAACAAATCAAAACAAAGATCCTACCAGGTATCCTACCGAGCCCGCAGACCCCGGACCTTGGACCACGTCCAGCTATACGGCACCACTCGGACCGGCATCAGCGCTGTCTGAACAGTAGTAACTTAGAACATGCACCCGCATTGATACTACACAAACTACGAAGGACGCGCTTACCAACGAGGCATGGAAGTTGCATTCAAAGTTGTTGGCCTTAAAGCAGTACTAAGTAACGTGTGTACCTTAATAAATCCTTTCCGTAGTCTCTCTGGGGGTAATACAAGTGTTAATGGGATGATTGGGGGCCTTTCATCTCCCCCTGGTGTCTCTGGCCAGAAAACCATGCTTGCAACTTGACTGCCACCGGGGCGGAGCAACCAATACACACTAATAGAATCACGAAGTAGAAGCTAACAGGCTAACGGGCAAAGCTAACTGCGGGCTAGCGCCACTTTAAACAGTATTTACAGCCAAGTTTGAGTGAAATATTCCCATTGTATAACTGGATGTACAACACCCCTCTCTCCCTTCACCTTTTCTGTCAGCGTAGTATTTACTCTCCAAGACATTTAATAAGTTAAAAAATCGTAACTTGCTAAGACACCTGCAGTTGCGCTTATGGCCTCTAGGGGCAAGAGTTACTTAGTACTGCTTTAAGCCTACGTTGCCGGCTTTGACTCTCCCGACACGACGAACAACCAGACAAGGTGAGAGAGGTGAGAGGGCAGGTGATACGGAAAAGGCCCTTTTTATAGCGCGCCTCCTACATTTAATTGGCTAAACGCAGGGACACCTACCCCACCTCACTACACTGGCAAGATGGCTGAAGTGTCTTGCCCAACGACACAAAGACAGTAAGGCCCCGTCTTCAGGCTTGTGTGTGTGTGAGGCTTTTCTCTAAGCCACTGCTGCCTTTACACGATTACATGAACCACTTTATTAATTTTTCCAGGGCACAATGATAAACCCAGAGACTCCCGCCCTCTTCTTCAGCCCAAACCTCTGCCCAGAGAGTGAGCACCGTTTAATTTATTCTACTTAATGACTGCGTATAATGAAATGGAACTGTGTCTAATCTTATTTTATTTTTTAGGAAGTCACCGAGGCGACAAATAAAACCTGTAAGTCTTCACACTGTCCTTCCACTGTCCTCCCAATAACGGTAAAATACACTTCCTATAAATGCACTGTTTTCATTGCAGTCACTTTCGGACATCGCTACAGCTTTAATCCAGATTAAGAACTAGTTTGAACTGGTTTAATTCCTGTTAATCCTACTCCTGACAACTGCACTGCAAGCACTAATATAGGAATAAGTTACAGTATAAAAACTGAACCCAAAATAAAATAAAATACACTCAAAAATCTTATTGCACTGGCAGTAATGAAGGTCAAATACAGTTTATATACCCTGGCAGATTTGTATTATTATTATTTTTCAAAGAATATAAAAGATGAGACTTTTTTTACACTCATAGCTAATGGTTGTGTGAAGCCATTTATGGTGAAACAACTGAGTTTGCTATTTTTAAATCATAATGTATGATGTCATAATGTAAAGTACCAAAGAAAGTACCAAAATGACCATGAGCAAAAGTTTACGCACCAGTTTTTAATACTGTGTATTGCCCCCTTTAAAGGGGACATAGGGCCTCATTTCCTAGTTATTCAGAGTGTTGTTGATGTCTGGAGATATATTTTTTTAATCCATGCAGTCCTTATATTTGAAGAGTCTAGTGGCACTAGGCTAGTCATAAGCTAGTGCATGTCTATGGTATCAGTTAGCCTGCATTAAAAGCAGTCTGACCCACTCCACAGTGCACCTGAGGCAAATCACTTATAACACCAGACTAACGATATAAATGTCTGTGTCAATAGAATAATTTTTGAAATAAAACTGACCTTGCATCACATGAATTACCGCATTTTGAGGGACTATTTTCTCGCAGATCACTCCGCCGCTGCGTTAGCTTACAGCCACGAAGCTGATGCTGCTCAAATATAAGTAATTTTAAATGCAAAATTGTTAAAATTATGTTATCAACACAGACATTTATATGGGCAGTCTGGCGTTATAAGTGATTTACCTGTGGGGGTACTGTGGAGTGGGTCAGACTGTTTTTTAATGCAGGCTAGCTGTTACCGTAGAAATGCGCTAGCCTAGCACTAGCCTAGCGCCACTAAACTCTTCAAATATAAGGACTGCATGAATAAAAAAATTTAAAAAAATAAAAACTCCAGAAATCAACAACACTCTGGATAACTAGGAAATGAGGCCCTATGTCAAAAATCCTGAAATATCCCTTTAACATCAATGAGAGCTTGGAGTCTTTTGTGGTAGTTGTGGATGAGGTTCTTTAATTTCTCTGATGGTAAAGCGGCCCATTCTTCTTGGCAGAAAGCCTCTAGTTCTTGTAAATTCCTGGGCTGTTTTATTTTTGTCGTCAACCAGGCCAATGATGACAAGTGCACCATACCTACTGTGAAATATGGAGGGGGTTCGCTGATGCCACTGTCTCCAGCAGAATAAAGTGAAGGTCCCGTTAGTATCCATCTCAGTCTCCTGACCTCAGTATCACTGTGGGGAGAGCTCAAACATGCTGTTCATGCAAGACAGCCCAGGAATTTACAGGAACTGGAGGCTTTTTGTCAAGAAGAATGGGCCGCTTTACCATCAGATTATATACAGAATCTTCTCCACAACGACCACAAAGACTCCAAGCTGTCATTGATGCTAAAGAGGGCAATAATACACAATATTAGGAACTGGGGTGTGTAAACTTTTGACAGGGCCATTTTGGTATTTTATTTTGTTATGGTGATTTGAAATGAGTTCACACATTTTTTTTCTTTTCATAATAAATGGTTTCACAACATCACTGACCATGAGTGGGAAAAAGTATATAGGTAAATAACATTCTCTAAATCAGGGATTGTTTGGAATTTGACATAATTTTAATCTCAATATCTAACATTTTAGCATGATGTAGAGCTCGCATTTTTGTTAAGTCTAAATAAACCTCTCCTAAATTAATCCAATGGAATGTTCCTCTGCACTGACCACCTGCTGTGGCCGTCCACGCTTCCAAACTCGGCCCCCAATGGAAAGAGTTTGGACAAGTCTAACTTCTTCTCTCCTTTTTTTGTGTACAGAAAATACCGAGTAAACCTTCGTCCCGAGAGTTTGAGCGTAAGATACTGGACCATCATCTTACTCTCTTGACTTCATTCTTGAATGTAATGTATCCTTTTGTTTGATCATTCAGACCGGACTTTGCATGTGATGCCGAGTGAATCGCCTCCCGCTCCGTCAAAAGTATTTTCTTTGGATATGAAACGACCCAAGTAAAATAACCTCACGCAGAGAATTAATGATGAAAAATAACGGCAAAGTTTAACGATGTTTTGCTCATTTGCAGGCTGCCTATTCCAAATGTCATCTCTCACAGTAAGGCTCCCAAAATACTCCATAATGACTTTGCAAAAGAAGGTTAAATCAAACCCGCCAATGCCATGTCAATCTTTTTCCAGAACATGCAGACAGACAAGACCAACAAGACTTTTCAGAAAATAACTGTGAAGATCAGGATGAGGTAATCGTTTATGTAATATTAGAGTAATGTGGCGAACAACTCTATAGTACTGTGGTCATTGGTGGGTCATAATGAACAGAGATTTGTCAAAATGTTGTAATAATAGCTTCATATAACTTACTCTTTACTGTACTCGTGTGATATATTGAAGCGAGTTTACAACTTAGTCTCAATCCACTATCAGTGAGTAAGTGGGTCATTCGGTTGTAAAACGTTGAAGCTGATTTCTTATGCCTGGATTTATATGTTGAATATACCGTAATATATGTTGATAGATTACAAAAATACTGGAGCACATATGAGACTTTAACCTCTTAACCCCCACCTGAACAAAGTACATTTTCTCAAGTTTGGCTTTACCCAAATCTAAAAACTTCTGGAAAAAGTGTCACAATAGCAACAAAAATGAGATGAAAACGAGGGGGAAAAAAGCATCAAAAGAGCGAGAAAAAACTAGAAAATGTGTGCTGTTGTGGCAGAGAGAGAGAGAGAGAGAGAGAGACACATGAAGGCCTTTGAGCCAGGACACGTCTTTGGCCATTGTCTTAGGTGTGAAACAGAGACTCAGCATGTACTTTGGCCGGGATAAAGCACAGGAGACGGGTCTGGGCATTGATTAAGCGGGCCAGACGGTACATCACAATTAGTGTATTACTGGCTTCAATTTAATTAACTCTAGAACTGCCATTACAGTGCCAAAAAAAGAGCAACAGAAAAGTGACAAAAAGCGATGAAAATGTGTCAAAAAATCGGATGAAAAGACAATTGAGAGCTACAGATATCTTCTTCTAAGACACTGAAGAGGCACCAAGAGCCCCCACACCTGCAGCACAGTGGAGGCAGCACAAGAGGCGCTACAGGACACAAGGAAGGAACAAACGAGGAGATATCCGGGCAAGACTCACACCTAAGCCACACATGCCTTCTATCCCTACTATTGCTCTGGCTAACATTGGACGTTCACTGGAAAACAGATTAACTGCTGAGCTCTTCCCAGAAGATGATGAAAGACTGTTGTGGAGCGGAGGGAGCTGCGCTGGAGGAAGAGGAAGGAGGAGGTGGAGCTGACCAGTGCAGGACACCACGCTCTGAAACAGGGACAAACCCTGGAGGCGCTGCACTGTTTCAGAGGATCAGAGGAGCACTGAAGGCAGCCAGCCAGGTTTCCTCCGGGTGCTATGGAGGAAACCTGGCTGGTCCAAATCTAAAAGCTTCTCGAATGGAGCCTACAGCCTCTAGGCCAGTGTAACGCCTCATTTGAAAGCTAAGACCTACAAAACTGATCTCAGAATTTTCCTCGCTTCGTTACTTTTTCGTCGTATTTTTGTCACTTTTTCCAACCGATTTGTTGCTTTTTCATCACTTTTTTGTTGCCTGTTTTGTTCCATATTTGTCGCTCTTTTGCTGCGTTTTCATCCGTGTTTACGTCTTTGTTGCTATTTTGAGAAGCTTTTAGATTTGGTCGAACTGGAGAAAATGTGCTGAGAGGTTACTATAAACAAAAGACATGGCCAAATGTACTTTTCATTTTTGGAGCCTTTATGGAAATGTTGAAAGTATTACATTAATCTTTCAGACATAATGGAGTAAAAGTACTATGCATTTAATACATTTAAAAAAGGATAATAAACAAATAAGGAAAAAACAACAAAGAGAAGGAAAATAAATAAATAAATAAATAAAAATAAAATAAAAAGAAGTACAAACAATACCCCACACCCAGCCTATTTACAATATATACGTAAACATTTACAAAGCTATAGGGAAGACATATATATTAAAAAGCTATAACAAAACACAATTCATGGCAATAAATAATCAATGTAGAAAAAAACAAAAACAATAACAATCTGTACACGTATATACGCATACATATTCACACGTACACACATATATACAGTATATACACAATATACATACAAACATACATACACATGTACACTTAAACGTACGCGCACTCGCAAATACATAGATAAATAAATGCAATAGAAATGACAGCAATACAACTTTTCACTATCGAAGCTCACATAATCCGTTACTACCATCCGCTAACAATATAACAGTATTTACAAATAATATCAATCTTGACAAGGATAATTCCATTCACACAAACAAAAAGGAAAAAAAACACACAAAAAACAAAAACAAAAAACTGTATGTATATTTATTTAACACTCAAAATAAATTCATATAATGGATCCCATATTTCGAGATAGTCTGATTCATTATTATCTAATCTAAAAGCTGTTTTTTCTACTGATATCGTCTCCATAGCTTGTGCGTACCAGTCATAATGAGCTGGACTGTCATTATCTATCCATTTTTTCAATATTATTCTTTTGGTTATAATGCATAATGATAAAGTACAGATCCTAATTACTGACCACTCTGCTTTACATGACTGCTTGTAAGCCATACTTGTCCTTGCTCATTGTATTTTAGGAGACGGAGATGCTCTGCAACCCGTGGTTTGCAGATTCCTGCGACCGCAAGACGGCTGATGACGCACTGGTTCAATCAAATCAAGTAAAACCACATCATTCATATCGAACTCGTCAACTAAACGTGACACTAAATGCTGTACATGCCTGATGAGCCTAAAAGTGCACCCTTGTTTGTTGCAGGACGGGGCGTTTTTGGTGAGAAAGAGCTCGGGTCACGACGCGCTGCAGCCGTACACTTTAGTGGTGTTTTATAACGGCAGAGTCTACAACATCCCGATCCGCTACTTACCCAGCAGTCAGCAGTACGCCCTGGGACGGGAGAAGAGGGGAGAGGAGGTCAGTGTCAGGATAAATTTAGACAAACTCAATACTGAAGCTACGGATGCTATTTTGAGCCTGCGCTAAATCAAACCGCCATTTTAGTACAGCTTGGATTTGGATTCAAATATAGTCGAGAATATCCGTGGATGATACGCTCACGTCGGTCGTTGACTTCTTTTGCAGTATTTCAACAGCGTTCCTCGCATCATCGAGCACCATCAGAGGACCCCGCTGGTGTTGATCGACGGCCAGAGCAACGCCAAAGACGCCACCAGACTCTGTCACCCGTCAAACCATAGACATTTCACCAGTGGAACACCGTCAATGATTATTAGCCAAGTCTATTTAAAAAAAGGATTGTTTACTCTTATACAATGTACAGAGAATGAACCATTATGAGCCTGTGTAGAGATGTAAGGAGTTTGTAGAACATAGAAGCCTGGTATATTTCGTGAAAACCCATTTAGTTGAGAGGACAAGTCTAGAACGTTGTGGCTGGGTTGTCCAAATGTGCTTCAAAAGTTGAAGGGTGCTCTTGGGAAAGGGGGTCAAAATGGAGGGCGGGAGGAAAACAAACCAGGCATCCATCCATCCATCTATTTTCTTCCACTTCATCGACCCGGCCCCTTACAAACCAGGCTCTCAGAATGACAAAAATGTCTTGGAGTGCCCTGGTTTGTAGTCTTTTTTTCCCCATACATCAGAAGAACTTACAGAGCAATACCATTTTAATGTGATGTACAGTACATAGTTGTTGTTACGAGGGATGTGCGAGTTTCAGGAATCATCGATCAGATACCAATGGGCTCTGAGCACAGAATGCTACAGTACATGATGCTAAGGCCGCGTTCCGCTTGATCTCGGAGGTTGGAATTTCCGAGCTCTGACTTGGAAATTTCAACTGGGACACGAACCAACTCTTGTTATTCCGACTCGGAAACTCGGGACAGGATCACCAAACCCGAGAAGGAGCAATTACAAATGTAAAGCTTCAATAAACCGCGTTATTTGGCAGATATGTTTCCCAGATACACTCATTAAATGTCACCATGAAACGGATAAGCTTTACTGCTCTGTTGGTAATGTTTCGATTAACGGGTAAAAGGGAAATCTGAAACTACTAGAGCTGAAATATCACTGTATTTACGACAATTATAAATAATGCATTACACTATATTTTATAATATTGCGATGGAGTTTCTCTGTAAACTGATTCAAAGTTGTAACTTCTGCGGATGTGTCTACTGTATCTCCGATGTTCCCGACCTGGACAACTGGAACGCTACAACTCGAAGAAAACGTTTGATCTTGGTCGGATTTTCCAACTTCCGACCGAACTGGAACGCAGCATACCGTCCTCGGGCAGTGGTTCCCAAAGTGGGGTCCAGGGCCCCCCAAGCTTATCTACAAAACAAGTGCTTTGAAATAATTGATTTTGGAAGGAAGAATACATGTATTTGTCAAAATTTACCATTTAAACCAGTATTTAACATACGGTCATTGCTAGATGTTTTTTGTGTAATTTTAGCAGTAAAATAAAAAATGAATATTGTAAATTATAATTATTGGGGAGCCCTGATGTTCCGGACTTTAGGAATGGCTGTCCTAAGGTAACAATTGTTTCCTGTGTGTTTTATTCTTATGGAGAGTTATCACTGTCTTGTTGAAAAATATATATATATTTAAACGTGGGAGAAAACAAACAGCTGTTTGATGTTTACTTACAACACGTAAAAAACTTTACAGATGATGGCAACCGAAAGAGACTTGTGTGTTTATAACTGTAGCAGTTTTAGAATTTAAGCTAAAGGCTAACATTAAAGGCACTATACCTGACATATTTATAGTCGTGGAACAAATTTCTTTTGGTCCTAAGATCAGACAATTATCAAATTCATGAACTTGCAGGCTTGTTGAGTAGTTGAGCAGGTCAGAGTTTGAATTCAATGTAATGCTTTTTAATCACATTTAAGGCCTAATGTTTGCAGGTCATGCGTGTTTTAAATCAGACTTTGCTTTCACATCTTTCACGCAACATTTTTGTTCTATTGTGCATTGTATTTCTGCAGTGCTGGACAAAGCAGACTCAACTCAGTGACTTTTTTCTTTACCCATGTTTTTATTGAGATGATTTATTGTGAGGAATGACACAGATACGGTTTGAAACTATAGGCATTGTCTGACAAATGCCAACGAAAACAGGAAGAACAGTTTGAACAAAATGTGTTTGTTTTTTTCCTTGAACAAATCTGACCATTGTCAATCAAAACCCAAAACATAATGCTTTTTTGTTGTTGCATATCAAACCTATAGGCACTTAGTGGGAGTTCTTGGGTAATACTCGATACAGTACCTCTAGCGCTACTTCTATACAAATATAAATCATTTAAATTTCAAAATATAAGCAAGAAATTACAGAAAATACAATCTATATACAAAAGTACAAGCTATATGTTTTCCCTTGTGTTGAATACTGAGGGGAGAGTGGCCACATTGAGACACAGTCGTAGAGAGATCTTTAAGATTGTCAAGGCTTAATTAAATACAAGTTCTGGTTTCATAGTGCAATTAGAAGATACGGCTTTCGTTTCAAGTCAAGGGAAAGGAGCCTCTTTGATGGAAAAACTGTCAGATCAACCTGAAATGTTGATGTTTTTGGATGAAAGGAGCGTTTTGTATTTTAATGGCTTCAAATAAAGGGATCAAAGCTTTACCCAGGGGATTTTGAAGTCGGGGTTGTATGCGGTACCAGTGGGGAACATGCTAATAATCATCAAAGAATAAGAACACGGCACACGCAAAGTGAGCGATTATGTTGGGCTTGAAAAGACGTTTGTAAAGTGTCAAAAGCGGCTACATTTTTCTAAACAAATTCAGCATAAAAGAAGAAAGCTGGTAGCACTGTACAGCAGAGCAGCACCGCCTAACATTGTAATAACATGGAAACAGGACACATGGGGAAAATGACCGTCTTAAATGAGATAAGACCTAAACATGCTTTAATTAAGGTTCTTTATGTTGACTTTGAACTAATGGAAGATTAAATGAAAACACTAATGCCAATGGAACTGCAGATCAACCCTTACATCTAAAAATAATTGACGAGATGCATAATAATCTGAATTAAGGAAAGAAAAGTGCTAGCTCCAATGGCAATAAGAGGTTTCATCTTATCTAAGACTAGACCAAATCTACTCAAACTTTAGATTTCATCTCTAAATCCAAGTAAGTTTCTCATTTCTTTCTTAAAATGATTATTCTTTTTCCAGCGCATGCACCTTATTTGAACACAACACGACTAATCACATTCCTTCCTAAACCAGTATAAATATTGTAAATTACACGGTTGGAAATTTGGTGTCAAACGTGAGCTTTCCGTCGTGGACTAAAGTTCTTGAGCAGTCATCTGTACTGGGTAGTTTTACAGATTTCCAAGCGGGACCAAAGTGTGTAAAGCTTTTCACATCGGACGCCTGAAGAAAATTAAGCTGCATTATGCTCAGTGTAAAACTGTTAACCTGTGAAGAAATGATTGTTTTTGAGCAAAACTCCAGCTTAATGTGTTTGATCGTTTTGGATTTTAAAGCAGTACTAAGTAACGTGTTTACCTTAATAAATCCTTTCCGTAGTCCCTCTGCGGGGTAATACAAGTGTTAATGGGATGATTGGAGGGTCTTTCATCTCCCCCTGGTGTCTCTGGCCAGAAAACCATGCTTGCAACTTGACTGCCACCGGGGCGGAGCAAGCAATACACACTAATAGAATCACGGAGAAGAAGCTAACAGGCTAACGGGCAAAGCTAACTGCGGGCTAGCGCCACTTTAAACAGTATTTACAGCCAAGTTTGAGTGAAAAAAAAATCCCATTGTATAACTGGATGTGCAACACCCCTCTCTCCCTTCACCTTTTCTGTCAGCGTAGCATTTACTCTCCAAGACATTTAATAAGTTAAAAAATCGTAACTTGCTAAGACACCTGCAGTTGCGCTTATGGCCTCTAGGGGCAAGAGTTACTTAGTACTGCTTTAAATGAACGTATAAAACAGTGACAGTTGAGCGATGCCACTATCACAAAAATGCGTTTCATGCCTTAAATTTGGCCAAATACATTTAATGACTTTTAATGCTTTTTAGAAACCCTGTAAATGCTAAATAACATTAGGTTAAATTACTGCTACTTCTTGGGTTGTGTCGTTTATTTCATCACTTTGCACCAATGGCCAAAAGAACACTAAAGAAGGATAGAACTAAATTTGTCAACACAGCTGTTAAAATCTAAATAAAAATGTGCAATGTACGGCAGAGGTGGAAGTGAGTTAAGTGCAAGTCAATTGGTCGTGGGGTCGAGTCGAGTCGTAGCTTCACTATAGTCGGCAAATCACCAATAAGTCAAAAGTTTTATTTCAAAATATGTTTAATCTACTTGAAAATATGCAAATTTTCTCAAGTAGAAAACATTCCTTAAAACCACGTGCCTTCCTTAAAATGTTGCACTTTTGAAAATGTAAGCTAATATGAAATGCTAATATTAATACACGTCAAACTTCTGCTTGCTTTTAACACATGTAAAGTTAAAACACTGAACAAGCTCCAAGATCCTTGTCAGTGAATCCAGCTCTTACCGCGCTCATGTCATACTTTTGCGCCGTAGCTTCAGTTCATTGTTTGGAACATTTTCCTGACCTCAATATACTCGCTCTGCTGGACCTCGTCAGGTCTCATAAGCTAAGCAGGGAAGGGCCTGGTTTTGGATGGGAGATCGTTTGGGAACAGCAGGAAGCCTGGGTGAATGTAGTGTGTGAGTTACTTCGAGTGTCCAGAAAAACGATATATAAAACTAATACATTATTATTAATAAACTTCTATGAATCTTTACTCTGTAAGGATTGTAACGAAATCTGAACAAGCTCCTGACTCTTGCTTTGCTCACACGCTACAGAACAAGAAGACCATGTCAGTGAGATTAGCTGATAAACAACAGTCAACACCATAATCATTGTGAACATAACGTGAAGTGCAGATAAAGTACAAACACATAGACATAAACAACTGATTCACTGGTAGGCAGTCAGACTAGGATAAAGGCAACTGTCACGGAGGTCTGGACTTCACTTCTTCTCTTTGTCTCTGAAGTCACCAGCTGGTTATACTGCTTTGTAACTGGGAACAATGGCAATAAAAGCCTTTTCTTTGAGACAACTTTTATCTCCAGTGTTTGCTTTGGTTATATCCAAATAACTGTTCTCGCGTGATACAAAAGAACCAAGTCCTAACAACTCACTGTTGAAATCGCTTTTCCCGCTGTATTGATTGGAAACGTTTTGCCGGGGAAATGTGGCTAATATGTAAACGGATGTGCTGACTTTACACACTGAACTAGAGATGCACGGGTCGGCTTTTTTTCTGGCCCGCTGGAAATCAAACCCGAACCACCCGACCCGACCCGAACCCGCACACATTAAAAAACAGCGGCATGAGTCAGGCTGCAGCTGCCGTCACTCAAACTGGGGCGTGTCACGTGACCGCGAGTTTACAGTGGAGAATTAGCACTTGATGCTTTGTTTTGCTACTGCGCTGCTGAGGAACCTTTGAAATCGCTTATGGACTTATCCGGAAACGAGGAGCAGAAACTATCATGAGGCTTTACTTTTACCACGTCATGACAACTTTTTCTGTCAAACTAAACAGAGTTTGGACTAAAGTGGAGCAGCCATAACCTGACGCTACAAGAAGTCGCTCTCCTCAGGTTAGTAAGATGCTGTGTCTTTGTTATTTTAGTTTTACCTTGCTTCTTGCTGATGTATTATTTTCATCAAGTCATACAGAAGCGTTAGGCCAGATGACCTAACAAAACATGCTAATGATACGTTTAGCCCATAAAACTAAACATTCAACAAAACACAGCCGACTGTGTGGCATTTATGGATAAGAATGCACTGTATGTTGTAAGCCAACAATGTAAGGACAAAACAAAAACAAAAAAAGTGCGCTTTGTAGTAACCCGACCCACCCACACCCGTATTTTTGAGGTACCCGATCCGACCGAATCCGCGGGCACTACACTGAACCCTGCAGGGTTTATAAAGGCAGAAGCAAATTCAATGCTTTTCAATGCCGTTTTTAAGGTCCAAATACTAAATCTTAATGAGAAAAGTCTGTGCATATTTCATTTCTTAAGATTTCATCAAACAGAGGAAAAATAATTGGACAAATTTGCCAACTTTCTATGGAAAAAAAAAGGCATTTCAGCCAAAACTGCAAATGAATATGTTTTAAAGAAAAATGTTGGTATTTCTGATGAATATGTAAAAATAGTTGAGCAATGTCATAATCTTCCAAACAAAATGTAGATTAAATGCCAGATTTAATCCAATTTAATGCTTTTTAATGTCCTGTTGCATTTCATCTGTTAAACTCGAATCAATAATAAATATAAATCAAATCTCGAGTTAGGTCCAAGTCAAGTCTTTCTGGAGCATTAGTCAAGTCTCAAGTCCCTAAAATTGCGACTCAAGTTTGACCTGGATCTCCCACCTCTGATGTACGGCATGTATCCCGTCTGTTTTCCCACCAACAGAGCAAACGGAAAACGATCCAAGGTACCACATACAACCGAGCGTCTCTTTAGCCAAATGAGAAAAGACGCTCCGACTTCCCTCAGCCCCCGAAACGCTTCCGAAATCCCACTACCGAATAAATACAAGAAAACGGATAAAAACTCATCGAGAAAGTAGCGACCAATTTTAAACACCAAATAAACAGAAATCAGTACTTTGCGAGCAGGCTGTTATTCGGACTCTTACACAAAAGGCTAACTCATAAATAACGTCGACTACGAACAAACAGCTTATTGCCTTTCTATTACACAGTTTTGGTTAAGAAACTTCCGGAAATCCAAGCGTGTATAAATATATCAAAGCTAGCTCGCGGCGTAGCCTATACCCGTACGGTCTCCTCTGATTCATATATGGCGAATATTCTGTACAACTTTAACAGTGTTTCATAAAGAATACTCATTACAACAGTGTAACGTCCAATTAAATAAAGCTATGTGTAGTCAAAAGGTACAAACACGATAATACAAAAAAAAAAAAAAAAATCATTAGCAGATCACGCCAGTTTTACGTGGCTGTACAAATAATCATTCCCCCCCCCCCCCCAGACCAAACCGTCCCAGAATCGTAGATATAGGGAGATTTTCTTTTGACCCTGAGAACTTGAACGCTCTGGGAAGCTTGGGCTGAGTTTTCATTTCATGTTAAGACTTTATTTCCGACGAAACGGTCCATCGAGTTATTGCAAAAAGTCCTCTTCCAGATATTTCCCAGTGTTATTGACGTTGAAGGGATAGCTCCGTTTTGTAAAAGTGTGGGTTTGGTGATGCATTCTTTACAGCAGTGGTTTTCAAACAGAGAAAATGTTATTCACGCTTTGGGGTCTTTTTTTTTCTGGATTTGACAAGGTTTACACTAGGGCTGCACATTCTGTATCAACTCAGCCCAATAAAAATGAATGGAAGTTACACATGAGCAAAAGTTCAGCCCTGATTTAGTGTTTAGAAAAAATGTGCTGAAAAAGAAATTACTTAAAGGGGGGGTATTATGTAAATCAACTTTTTCAAGCTTTATATCATGTTATTATGTCATTCCCTCATTAAACACATGCCTGGATTGTTGCCTTGGCTCATTCACATATTTTTGAGTAATCAGTAAAAACTTAGACGGCAGCCATTTTAGGTGTAGCTATGCCTCAGTCCTCCTAGGAACGCCCCCACCTCCTGGAGACGCCTCTGGACCTTTCGTCACCAGCCAAGCCACCAACCACTGCTCCTCAGCTCAGCAGAGCCCCCTCCCCGCACAGTAGTGTTGTTTAGATGCCACAGCAGTGTGCTGAAGGGGGCGTGTCGGAAAGCTTCTTAAAGAGACAGAGGCCTATTTCAAGACGTTCAGTACAGCCATTTTGAGAGAGCAATTTTATTCAAGGCAGTTATTTTAATTTACTGCATATACAGACCAACAGAAGGTTACGTCATCATTGTAGTATGCTATAGACTGGTGCTATGTGATTGAAAAAGCATAATACCCCCTCTTTAATGAACATACTGTGTTGAAACTGCTTAGCAAAACGTCGCAATAATATAAAAATAATGTTCTTTCGCCTTTTTTTTTTTACATAAGGGTAAAGGATAAAATAGAACAGGCTGAATGTTCAATAATTTTATTTACATAGTACTGTAATGGATTGAGAAATTCCCTGTATTTTCCACCCCAATTTCGATAACTGGGAATGATCGTAAATCGTAATATTTGTCCTCAATAATCGTCAGTGAGATCCCGAAGTTTTTTTCCCCAATATCGTGCAGCCTTAGTTTACGCTCAGTTCAGACCAATGGCGAGGTTAGGCCTTCTCTATGTTCCTCATGGCTGCGATACTGCCCCTAGTGGCTCGAGGCGACTCCAGAAGGTTTATGAAAACGTGGAAACCAATGAGGACTTTACAGGTTTGAGAAACAACTTAAAAGTCTGGCTCCAACGAGTTTTCTTTTATCTGATAATTGTGTTTCCTCTCAGGCTTGAAGGTCTGCTTTCCGCCTTTTTGCCCTTTTCAGGAACATGCTCTGTAGGAGGAGCCGAGCGTGCCATGTTAATTTCACACATTACCATCAACGAGGCAGAATGCATCTCTGATTATTCTATCAATGGTTAAGACCCTTTTCAGACACATTTTACCCCCTTAACCTAGCACATTTTCTCCAGTTTTACCCAAATCTTAAAGCGTCTCGACAGGAGTTTACAGCCTATCAGCCAATGTAACACCTAATTTGAACACTAAGACCGGCAAAACTCAACTAAGCTTCTTCCTTCTTCATGTTATCATGTTTCAGTCTGTTTGACCTCAAGTTTGAGCTCCTCAAGACCTTGTCGGGCAGCGTCTTGTGTCTCAAAGGAGAGGGAGAAGTATCCATCGTCTCCTCGGTCCTGGCGGCACAAGAGACTGTCCACATCATGTCGTCCTTTGGCCCTCCTCTCGAGGCAGAGAAGCAGCCCTCATCTGAGGATGTATGAGCCTCTTGGAGTGTCATTATTTATCTGTATCCTCAAATTAACATAGCTTCTATTTGACATTGTTTTCTCTTTTGGTCACGTTTGACAGAAGATGGAGGTGTCCGGAACCTAGCCCATTAGTATTGAGTCCTCAGTATGTGGAGAGGAGGGGAACCAGGCCGCATTTCGTATTTTGTGTGTGATGTGACTGTGATCAATTAAACATTTTAATGGGACCAAAACATGTAAAAAAAAAAAGCAACAAAAACAAATCCTAACGAGGAAGACGCTTAGTTGAGTTTTGAAGGTCTTGGCTTTAAGATTTGGGTAAAGCTTAAGAGGATCGTTCAGGATTTTTGACATAGGGCCTCATTTCCTAGTTATCCAGAGTGTTGTTGATGTCTGGAGATATTTTTTTCTTAAATTCATGCAGTTCTTATATTTGAAGAGTCTAGTGGCGCTAGGCTAAAGCATTTCTATGGTATCAGTTAGCCTGCATTAAAAACAGTCTGACCCACTCCACAGTGCACCTGAGGCAAATCACTTATAACACCAGACTAACCATATAAAAGTTAGGCCTGTAAATAATTTTTGAAATAAAACTGACCTTGCATCACATGAATTACCGCATTTTGAGGGACTATTTTCTCGCAGATCACTCCGCCGCTGCGTTAGCTTACAGCCACGAAGCTGATGCTGCTCAAATATAAGTTATTTTAAATGCAAAATGGTTAAAATTATTCTACCGACACAGACATAGAGAACTAGGAAATGAGGCTCAATGTCAAAAATCCTGAAATATCCCTTTAATGTGGGGGTTAAGGGATTAAATCCTGAGTAGACGTTGATCCATTCTTGGTGGCAGTATTGAAAGTCAAATATTGTGAGAGGTGGTGCGTGACGTGAGAAGTTTGAGAACCACTGCTCTAGTTTGGAGAAACACACAGGAGCGTTAGCGCTTTAACTGAAATGTGAACAGATGTAAAGCCCTAGTTTTGTAAGTTACAATGGCAGACGTTTGGAAGCACATGCAATACTCAGATGCATGGTTAAAAAAAATAATAACTCATACTACTCATTTGTTTGAAAGCACAGTCACCTTCATGAGTTTGTGGTAAAAAGTGTGCAGGTTATTACACAGCATTAGATTGTGGGGGAAAACGGATTTGTTTTATTACTTAAGACACTGCGACGTTCCTTTTCTTCCAATTTCAAACTTAAACTTGTCAGTAAAATGAGGAAATGAAAGAAAACATGATGTTGTATTGAGGCTGTAAAATAAATTGTAATCAAAAAGGCTACGAAGACATGGCCAATTAATAAAATGAAAATGCGGAATCTACCACAAGCATTTTCCTCCATGTCTCCTCTTGGGTTCTGCAGTAAGTAAAGCCTATGTCCCCCATTTGCTTCTCCAAACTAGTGCTTCCACTACCAAACACACGTGTAGTTTCGACCTCCTTTTACAAAACACTTATCCCTTCAGGAGTTTTCACAGTTTGAGGTCTTCCACTCCCGCAGGTGGCGCTGTCTGTGAGAGAGCCACACTTCCTGGTTTTCAAACACTCTGCCGCAAAACCAGCACCGAAAAGAATGTCCTCCTTTGATCGAGGACAAGCCGTCGCTGATCACTTCAAATCTCTTCCTGCTTAGCCGTCGTAGCTTTAGCTTCAACAAAAACCGCTCTCGGACGGGGTTTTTCAGCACGTTGTTGTTGTTGTTGTTGACGATGTCGGGGCCGCGTCCCTGTCCGTCGATCGCGCTGAGAGTCCGTTTCGACAGCACGACTTTGTGGATTTCGCCTTTGTATTTCTTCACCACCCCCATGATCCGGGACACCTCGGGGAGGTCCGCGTCCGGATGGTTTAGCACCACGACGGGCTGGCTCCCCGCGGGGCGCTTCACGGGCTGCTCGGGGCTGACGGCCACTAAATGCAAAGTTCGCTCCAGGGCTTTGGGGGCGGGGGTCCAGACGAGAGGAGGAGGAGGAGGAGGAGGAGGAGTTGGGGAGGATTCCGAGGTGCTGCTGCGGAGGGCAGTGTCTGTGGGAAGGGCCTCCTGTGTCAGGGCAACAGGGGGAGGGGGAGAAACAGCTGGATGTGCGGTCTCACCTGTGAAGAAATAAAAAATGTGACCAATATAGAGCGAGCGATGAAGAGTACGGTCTCTGCAGTGACAGCGAAGAAGTAGAGTTTTTAAGGATCTGTACTTCACTTGAGTGGTGTTTTTGATGAGAAATTTAGTTGGTCATTAATTTTAAGCCTTGTAATGCACACTCCAGAGCAGCAGGTGGTGCTGTGTTGAGGTAATGTCTATGCCACTTACTCACAACAAGTAAGATTTGTCCCCGTCATGTTGCCGTATGGGGGGAATGTTTTTGAAGTTATTATTCACAACACTTATTTAAAATCATCTATACTTTTTACATGTAATACAACAGCGCATACTTCAGCACTTTCTCTCAGTAATAAGTAATTATTTGACGGAGCAACTGTTCTGGCATCAAGAATGGGTAAAATGTAGGGCAGATTTTACTACGGGAACAGCAAAGTACAACGTAACACTATTTAAAAAAAGGAAGATTTGGGTTAATCTCTAGACTAGACTCTAAAACATGCCATGTGCTGAGAAGACGCAAGTTTAGAAAAGAAATGGCATCACTAGCTTTATGTGGTTAATATTTTGAAAAAGGGAGAAAAATCCCATTTAGACCTTTTGCAATCTGCCTTCACTTTTCTGATCTGAAAATGAATCAGTTAAAAGGCACTGTACCTATTTTTTTTTTTTTTTTTTTTCCTTTTCCTCAGATAATTTGGATTGACTAAATGACTACAGTGCAAATACAACATACTCTCATGGGACAAAAATAATTCTACTCTAGATAAAGTCATTCATTGGGCCTTTGATTGAAAAAAACAAAACAAATGTAATAAATAATCAATAGTCGAGTCTAGAGTCACGATTAAATCCTGATCTCTACACAAAATATTTGAGGGACAAATGCAGTGTTTCTAAACCAGGGGTTCGTGAGCATTTGGGCAGGGGGTCTTTGGAGTTATTTCAGATCAAAAATATGAAACGGAGTTGTGTTTCAATATGATTCGAAAAGAAACGTTAATTTTAGCTACATTCTTCTGTAAAAGTTTAATTTAGCCACTACCAAAATATTCATAAATCTGAGTTTAGTTGATCATTTTCTACGTAACTGGCAGCACGAGATGAGGGGTACTTTAAGTAGGAATAAAGACTTGAGGGGTAACGCGAGACAACCCAGATTGGGAACCACTGCCCTAAATAAAGCAGAAACAAATTCTGCTTAAAATTGTCAACAAAAAATAATCTAATTTAACACTCTTTTAGCATTTTACTTTGGCTTTTTTTAACCTCTTAAAGGGATACTTCGGGATTTTTGACATAGGGCCTCATTTCCTAGTTATCCAGAGTGTTGTTGATGTCTGGAGATATTTTTTTCTTAAATTCATGCAGTTCTTATATTTGAAGAGTCTAGTGGCGCTAGGCTAGGGCAGGCTAAAGCATTTCTATGGTATCAGTTAGCCTGCATTAAAAACAGTCTGACCCACTCCACAGTGCACCTGAGGTAAATCACTTATAACACCAGACTAACCATATAAATGTCTGTGTTAATAGAATAATTTTAACCATTTTGCATTTAAAATAACTTATATTTGAGCAGCATCAGCTTCGTGGCTGTAAGCTAACGCAGCGGCGGAGTGATCTGCGAGAAAATAGTCCCTCAAAATGCGGTAATTCATGTGATACAAGGTCAGTTATATTTCAAACATTATTCTATTAACACAGACATTTATATGGTTAGTCTGGCGTTATAAGTGATTTACCTCAGGTGCACTGTGGAGTGGGTCAGACTGTTTTTAATGCAGGCTAACTGATACTATAGAAATGCTTTAGCCTTGCCCTAGCCTAGCGCCACTAGACTCTTCAAATATAAGAACTGCATGAATTTAAGAAAAAAATATCTCCAGACATCAACAACACTCTGGATAACTAGGAAATGAGGCCCAATGTTAAAAATCCCGAAGTATCCCTTTAACCCCTTCCTGAACCGAGCACATTTTCTCTAGTTTGGCTTTACCCAAATTTAAAAGCCTCTTGAACAAACGTCAAAATAGCGACAAAAATGAGAAGAAAACAGGATGAAAACGCAACAAAAAAAAGCGTCAAAAAGTAACATCAAAAAGCCACAAAGCGCAACAGGAAAGTATCAAAAAAGTGATGAAATCGCAATAAAAATACAACAAAAGAGCGGCAAAAAAGGGATGAGAAAGAACGTGAAAAAAGTGACGACAGCACGGCAACGACGACGCGAGGAAAAATCTGATCAGTTTTGCAGGTCTTTGATTTCAAATGAGTCGTTACACTGGTCTATAGGCTGTGAGCTCCAGTCCAGAAACGTTTAGATTTGGGTAAAGCCGAACTGTTATGAGTAGGGCTGAACGATTAATTGCATTTGCAATTTTATCGCGATATGACACAACGCGATTTCGTAATCGCAGGGCACGCGATTTTGGAAGTGAATGGAGCAGCGAGATATGGCAGCAAAGTCCGCTCCGCCGTGTGCTTTTGTTTACGTCTCAGTGTAGTTAAGGTGCGCGGTAGATTGTGGATGTACAGTGAAAATATCAGCGTTTATCATGCAGCCACCGCGAAGGACTATTGCTTTCTTCTCCGTTAGCATTGCGTTAGCCGCAGCGCTCATCACGCCATTCCCTCGCTGCTACTACACGCTCTGATGATGATCACAGAATCTCCCTCACCTCCGGATTCACACGTCTCTGCCTCCACAGAGATATAGCCAGGTGAGCCTGTGCTGCTTGTAAAGAGTAAAGAGTCGTTTGTGGCTCAGTTTAGGAGGCTTATGTTTGGGAATGTTGTGGATAAAGAACTTATCTCAAAAGCATAATGACGGTTCATGACCATAAAGTATCCGCGGAGGCGATGTGCCTCTATTGACCTTTGCATCTACCGCATATGCACTCCCAGACGCTAGATATAAACACTAAACTGCTGTTTGAAAAGTTTTGGAAACTAGGATCCGAGGCAGGAGTCCGTGCCATGTCTTATGTTGCTGAGTAAATGTGCTGTTTAAGCTGAAATGTCACTAAATGGCTGCGAGTCAAAGAGACGTGTCTGTGTTTGGCACCTCATGTCTCCTTGCGTCACTGTGCTTCTCTTCTTCATATTGTCCAAAGTTACATCCCAAAACCAAAATGCTGCTCCTAATTCCACTGTGTTTTGGCGTGTGCTCCATCTGGCCTCTCCGTGTCCATCAATAACGCGCATCTGAAGCAACTACAAGTCGCAGCTCAGACCGGGATTTGATTGGCCGAAATAATAAATAGTTTATTTTGTATTAATTGGGAGTTTGATTTCCTAAAACTTTTCCAACTAGTTAAAGCAGGCGTGTTCTTACTTTTCCTGCACTTTAGTATGGGTGATGTTACTGACTGGATCAGTGAATTTTATCTTTTTTTTTTTTTTTTTTAATATCGATATATATATATAATTTATTTTTTATTTATAGACTGTGCTGTTAAGTTCAGACAGTTTTTAAGAAATGCAGTCCACATTTTCACAAATTTTAACAATTTTGTTGCAATTTTCACTTCAAATTAATCTAATATTGTTTGTTATGAAACAGACCGATTTATTGCTTGTGTTAGGTGAAAATACATGAGGACTTTGCAACAATAATCGCATATTTAATCGCAATCGCAATATTGAAGAAAAAAAATCGCAATTAGATTATTTTCCAAAATCGTTCAGCCCTAGTTATGAGGTTAAGTGTGAAAGCTTGTATCAATTATTAGTAATGTGACAGAGCAGATGCTAGATCACAAGTAAAGGGTGAGCAAATTTCAGCAGCCACAATTTTAGTCTGAAAATGAATACTTGTTGAAGCGTATGTCCTCGAGGCTTTATTGCGTTTGTCAGGGCGGAGCACAGAAATACTACACTGTTGAATAAAGTTCTTGTATTACTGCATGAAAACTATAATTAGCTCTTACTGTGCGCGGTAATGACAGGCTGGGCCAAAGGAGACGCCTCTGTGGAACCATCAGGAGTCTTCAGTTCAGCCGATCCTCCCAAATCTGCACCGACTTCCCTCTTGTCCTCGCGTTTCTCTTTCATCTCGTTCCCCAAAGGGCATCGGCATCCTCACCCTTCTCCGCCACATTCGCAGCCCCACAATCCGAAGTTTTGCGCTCGTCGCGTATCGTCACTCCTCCTCCGCACACCTCCATTTTATAACAACTCTTCATCTCGCCCATCGTCGAATTGCATTTACTCCGAGATGGTGCGGGTTTTGAGGTTTGCGTGACCCATTGCTTTCCCGTTTTGGGGTTTTTCCTCAAAACTATTTTCAAAGCCAGCGCCGTTTGAGACTTATCCGCCTTCTTCTTCATATTCCTCCAGCGCATGTTTTTCCTTTTCTTTTTTGGTAAAGCTTTCCGGTCCACTTTCTCTCCTCTGCTTTCCGCTCATTAGAGATGACGGCGTCTTGCGTCACCTCTTCGCCGTCGCGTTCGTTCAAATGGTTTTCCCTGTTCTCTTCCGTCGCGGGGCCTCCCGTCGGCTCGGCCATCGACACGTCGCCACTTAGCTTAATTTCTTGGTTTTGTAAACAGCCACTCAAGCCGGTATCGCTCGCAATTTTCTCGCAAGAGTCCGCGTCGGCGCTCTCCGCTTCCTTCTCCGTCATGAGTTTCAACCTTTTGGCGAAACTGCCGCCGTTTTGATTCATTTTATTCTTCACCGTGAGGACGTCCTGGCTGCTGTCGGGGGAGACGGACGCGCTGCCGTTCTCCGCTTTCCCCTGCAGACCCGGGACGTTCGAAAGCACGTTCTTAAGCGCTTTGCTCCACCTGCGCTCGCCCGACTTAATTAAAAACTGCTCCGTTTCCTCCAGCGTCGTGTTCGCGTCCGACAAGTGGCAATACTTGTCCAAGAACTCTCGCCCGGGAGCGAGAGGCAGTCCTGCGTCAGCCAGCTCAAGTCTTTCACCGCGCTCCTCGTCGCTCGGGGCTTGCCCTTCGGTTCGTTCACGGAAAACGCATTGACGTCCAGCCCCAGACTGTGTAGCAGGACGTGCTCCAAAAACTCCTTATCGTCGGACGTTGAGAATTTCTTGCAAACTTCGCACATGTATTTCCCGTTCTGAGTGTGAACCATCATCAGGTGCGCGCTGAACTCCGCCCAGGTGCGTTGCACGTTGTCCTTGCAAAGGCTGCAGCACGAGAAGGTGTCTTTGTGGCTTAACACGTGCACTTGGAGATAGGAGAACTGGTGCGTGGTGAATTTGCACACGTGGCACGAGAACACGGGAGGGCAGCCTTTGTGTTTCTCGTCGAAATGCTTGGACAAGTCTTTGGGCGCGCGCTCGACGCCGTCCGCACATTGCGAGCATTTGAACCGGAGCGAATTCCCGCCGTGGATCGTCCTCTGGAGCTCGTCGTGGTTTGGTCGTTTCTTTGACGGAGGCCACGTTGTGCTGGCGCGCTCCTCTGCTGCTGCTGCTGCCGCCGCTATCTTCTTTGGTCCGTGCTGCTTATCAGGGTTTTGCATAGCGGGGGGCTGGAGCGCGGCCTTCCTGAGGTGGAGGCGGTTCAGCCAGTCTCTGTTCCTCTTGTGGACGCGCCGCTTGTTGTTGCTGCTGTCCGCCGTGGAGGTGGCCGCGCACACGTCCACCAGATCCATGAGTCTGTGAGTCGGCCCTAGAAAGAAACAAAGCAGGGAGTAGAATCAGCAGATGCACAATCACGCCATATTTGATAAACAGTAAAGATCAGGGGTGTGCACACATTGAAAAAGATCTCTTGGCTCGTCACACAGTAAAAAATTTAAAGGGGGGGTATTATGTAAATCGACTTTTTCAAGCTTTATATCATGTTATTATGTCATTCCCTCATTAAACACATGCCTGGAGTGTTGCCTTGGCTCATTCACATATTTTGAGTAATCAGTAAAAACTTAGACGGCAGCCATTTTAGGTGTAGCTATGCCTCAGTCCTCCTAGGAACGCCCCCACCTCCTGGAGACGCCTCTGGACCTTTTGTCACCAGCCAAGCCACCAACCACTGCTCCTCAGCTCAGCAGAGCCCCCTCCCCACACAGTAGTGTTGTTTAGATGCCACAGCAGTGTGCTGAAGGGGGCGTGTCGGAAAGCTTCTTAAACAGACAGAGGCCTATTTCAAGACGTTCAGTACAGCCATTTTGAGAGAGCAATTTTATTCAAGGCAGTTATTTTAATTTACTGCATATACAGACCAACAGAAGGTTACGTCATCATTGTAGTATGCTATAGACTGGTGCTATGTGATTGAAAAAAGCATAATACCCCCTCTTTAATAAAAATGGCAGAAAGGTCTATTTAGCATGTTTATTCAGGCTTGGAACTAGTCTGTCTCATCACCAAGCTTAGTGATTATTATTTGTAATTAAACATATTATCAATTCAGAATCAGAAATACAAATAAACAATCACAACTAATAATTTTACGGTGGAAATGGGCATGTCAATAATAATGGGTCATGTTGATTATGTCAGTGTTTTTCAACCACTGTGCCGTGGCACACTAGTGTGCCGTGAGATATTGTCTGGTGTGCCTTGGGAAATTATCCAATTTCACCTAGTGGGTCTAAAAAATATTTTTTGAAAACTAATTATTATCCGCAAATAATGTGCCGTGGTGGAGTCTCTGTGCTGTCTAGTGATCGGCAGAGTAACCATGTAAAACTCTTCCATAGCAGTAAGTGGCCGGAGGTAGCTAATTTCTTTGAGACAAGAGAATAAGGTATTCATGGATGTGACAGGTGGCGGTGACAGCGGCATTGTGGCTAGCGAGACTATACGGTGTTCCTATTCAAGACAGAGAACCACTTTATATTGTGAATATAGGCTACAGAGCTACATTTGGTGGTGGTGTGCCTCGGGATTTTTCCAATGAAAAAGTGTGCCTTGGCCCAAAAAAGGTTGAAAAACACTGGATTATGTAATAGTTAATAACTAAGTCAATGTTCAATTACTAGAATGTTGACTCGTGTTTATAAGTAAAGATTGGTTATGGTTATTAAGTGAATGGGAAAGAAGAAAAGAAAAGTACAAACTGTAAATAAAATAAAAAAATAAATGCTTATACATATTGGTAAACTGCATACATTTCTATCTTCGTGTTGTCTTATAAAACTAAGTAACTACACTCAGAAATCACAAACTTTTCTATTTGTATTGTATTGTATTGTATTTTGAAATTGGGGTAGGCACTTATAAGCTTTCTTGCTTCGACCTACTCCATTTGAGTTATTATTTATTTTTCTTTGTTTTTTTTTATAATGTAAACGAAATGATGTAGATATTGTAAATAAGAATGCACTGTAAATAATAGCTCAAATAAATAAATAAATAAATAAAATACATTATCGATCCAAGGGGGAAATTCTCATTCTTACAAACATCTTGTAAAGTTACAGTTTAAATATAATAATATATATTACAATCTAGGCTAAGGCTGCAAGATCTATCGATATCGAACCGCAATCGAGGTTTTGACTATTGCAATAACCTAACCTAAGAGGCTGATTTTTTTTTTTCCTTCTTCTGTCTCTGGCATTTAAGTGATAGACGTCACCAATCAGAATTGTGGAGCCTTGCGATCTCAGGTTCAGCTGCAACAGATAAAAAGTCTGAGTTTCCATTTCTTTTTTATTTGACTGTTATTTAACCGGGAAAGTCCCACTGAGATTAAGAATCTCTTTTACCGGGGAGTCCTGGGCCCAGAGGGGAACCTATTGTACGTGTTTATTTAGGCAACACAAATTGATCTGGGACATCCCTGTTTACAAAGCCAATATTTACAATGTTGGATGCCAGGATTTCACAGGTTTTGTTACGTATTTCTTGATTTGGCGATTACATGCAAAATAATACACAATCCAAGCAAAAATAGAAGCCACTCAGAAAAATACAAAGGCTTGAGGATTTGCTGTGCTTATAAAGCCATTATGACAGTTTTGTTAGCAACAGCAGGGAATTGCGATAAAAAAAAGCCTAGTTATTCAACAATAAAAGATTCACATGTTTGTCCGTACCAGCGTCCATAAAGAGATTTGTTGTTTACATAAAAAAAAGATCAGAGCTGCTGCTGTTTATGTTTCGGTAATTTCATTGAGATAATGATGATGGATGTGCACATTCAAACATTTTTCAGACCTGGCGCCACAACAGCACTGTAACAAAGTTTTGAAAATTACCCACAATGCAACAAATACAAGGAGATAATTCAAACATCTCTAACTTGCTAGTTACATAGTTATATTATTGCAAATGAATTGGTTTAATTCATCAAGCACCACTAACCTACTTTTCAAATGTTGACTCTTTTTCGCAAGTTTTTGAATGGCAAATTGCACACACATACTATACCCTACTATTAAATGTGTTTTCTTAAAGGAATAGGCCACTGTTTTTACATACTGAGATATGTTCTTACCTTAGCTTAGACAAGTTCATCTGTATCTGTCTGGTCTCCACGTGTGCCTTCCATAACGTAAACACAGCACAGACGGCGTTAGCATTTAGCCTCTCTCTTCTCCTGTATAGCTCCAAACGAGGTGAAGATAGAAGCTACCAAACTCTTCCACGTTTTCCCTATTTAAATATGGTTACGTGAAGTGTTACACCATAAAGTATAATTACACAAAATTAAACAATGTGGATTTTCTAAGCGGATAAAAAGCGGAACTATATTGTAAGGCGTAATAATACCAGGAGTAATTCGGCATCCGCACAGTAAAGTGAAGATATTAATACGTGGATGTCGAATTACTCCTGGTATTATTACGCCTTAGAATATAGTTCCGCTTTTTATCCGCTTAGAAAATCCACATTGTTTAATTTTGTGTAATTATACTTTGTAGTGTAACACTTCACGTAACCATATTTAAATAGGGAAAACGTGGAAGAGTTTGGTAGCTTCTATCTTCACCTCGTTTGGAGCTATAGCGGAGAAGAGAGAGGCTAAATGCTAACGCCGTCTGTGCTGTGTTTACGTTATGGAAGGCACACGTGGAGACCAGACGGGTACAAATGAACTGGTCTAAGGTAAGAACATATCTCAGTATGTAAAAACGGTGGCCTATTCCTTTAACCACCTTAACCGAGCGTATTTTCTCCAGTTCAGCTTTACCCAAATCCATCAGCTCCTTGACTGGAGCTTATAGGCCAGGGTAACGCCTCATCTGAAGCTAAGACCTACAAATTGATTGAAACTGATCTTTTTTCTTGCGTTGTTGCCGTCGCTTATTCTTTTTTTTTATCCAATTGTTGCAGTTTTTTTTTTTTTATTGCGTTTTCCTCACATTTTTGTCACATTTCTGTTGCTCTTTTGTCCCCATTTTGACGCTTTTAGATTTGGGTAATCCCAAACTGGGGGGGGGGAATGTGTTCTGTTCAGGTGGGAGTTAAGAGGTTAACTAAAAACATCTTATTTACTGGCATCGCTTGCTCAAGTCTAAAAACAAGTCCTCTATCTTGCCAAAGGTTTCTCCGTGAAGTGAGAATGCCATGTATGTGTCAGCAAATGGCCAAACACAGGAAAGTCGTACAAACAGCCACACGGGATGCTTCAGCATACCATCACACCAAAACATGCATGTAAAGCGCATCATAATGTTGAATTGTGCACATTATAACATTACATTCAAGAGGTAAGTGAAGTCGTGGAGCCAGTGCGGCGAAAAGCATAAATTAACTGGCTCCATGTACCAAAAAAAACTGTATGTAGGTGTGCTGAAAGAATCAGGGATCATCTGTTCACAATAGAGTGACTTTCAAAAGTAGAGTATTCATAATTCAAGGACATTTGAAACGCGAAGAGCAGAAAATCAAGTGGGCAAAGTACAAAAACAATGCACAAGCGTTGCATGTTGTGGCTAGAAAGCGGCATGCTGCTCCACTTGTTGCAGAACGCGAAGAAAACACACGCAATTGCACTCATTGATAAAAGTTAGGCGACTACTACGATTACTACTACTACTACTACTACTATCAGCACCAGGTGAAGGCAACTTGCAAACGTAGCTCACCTGCTTGGACTAAAGTTCGGACTTTTCCTGCAAAGGCGAACACAGCCGCGGCTTTCGACGCGTCCAGAGCAACAAAAGCACGCACAACCACACGAAATAACTTTTAGACTTCGACTGTTTTGGAGGAGATAATTCCCGAAATCGTGCGGCCATTGTGCTGCTGACTAGACCACAACAAAGTGATGAGACGAGCTCGCTTCGCTTAGGCATCGAGCTACGCGACACACGCGTCGAAAACGAAAGAGTAAACAGAAAATACGCGACATTTTTAACGATGTTCCGGCTCGTAGTGGCAAAAGTGCAAAGCGGATCGTCTCATGGTCTCACCGAGGAAAAAAATACCGTTGGCGTTTGGACTGATTTGAATTAACGTGACGCACGACAGCCTACAAAGACGACATAACTTCATCAAAAGCGTGGCGATAAAGTTACGGCACTATCGTCCTGCCAACTTGCATCGAGTTATTGCGAAAGATAACGCACTACGAAGGCTATACCGGCGGGATAAAGCGTGAGTAATGGGCATAGTTGAGACGGGTTATTTTTTTTTTTTTACCTTTTCTTTTGTAGAGCGCTTGACAGCTCAGCGAGAGGCGGCCATGTTTGTTTCATCCGGGATTATGCGGGCGCTGAGCTGCTTTAGCTTTTAGCCCAGAGATAACGACCTGCCCCGGGCCACAAAGAAGCACAAACACCGCCGAGAAACGGACATCAACGGTCATAAAGACACCTGAACAACAAGATATAGCCTGCCTGTGCGTGTCTGGGTGAATTAAAAGCGAAAATAAGTCGTGGTTGGTGTAATAAAAGTGTTCAAATTAAGTGGTAATTCATTATTGCAACCTCGTTTGCCTATTTCTCCCATGATTCAAAGCGGCTATTGAAGGTTAAATGGGCAAAAGCAGAACTCACATCTCCATTTAAAGACTAATGAAATATTTCTCATATATTTGTGGCATTTGGTTTAGGATGTGCCCTTTATTCCAACATCCCCCTGTTGATCACTTGATTGAGAAAATTGGAATTAACATACAAAGTGTTAACCTCTTAACCCCCACCTACACAAGCACATTTTTTCCAGTTATTATCCAGGTATCCAGGCATTACCCAAATCTAAAAGCTTCCTGGAAAAAAGTGTCAAAACTGCGACGAAAACGAGACGTAAATAACTAAGTAAGTAAGTGCTTTATTGTCATTGTACAAGCGTACAACGAAATAGTGTTCAGGTGTTAGTCCTGAGCTGCTGCGGCTGATCCGCGCTGCCACTGTGTGTCAACCTGACCCGCATGACCTTGGAGGTCTGGAGAACTGTAGCACTCGGAAGAAACCAGGCTGGCTGCCCTCTCTCGCTGTCTCCTCTGATCCTCTGAAACAGTGCACCGCCTCCTGGGTTTGTCCCTGTTTCAGAGCGTGGTGTCCTGCACTGGTCAGCTCCTCCGCCTTCCTCTTCCTCCTGCAGCTCCCTCTGCTCCACAACAGTCTTTCACCATTTCCTTGTTTGTCCCTTACTTGTTTCCTCTTGTGACGCCTCGACCGTGATGCAGGTGTGGGGGCTCTTGGTGCCTCTTCTATGTCTCAGAAGAAGACATTTGTAGGTCTCAAATGGGTTTAGCTGAAAAGCTAGCATTTTGTTTACCTTTAAAAAGCTGCTTTCTTCAGAATCATTTTGGATTCTCAAAGTAAACAAATCCACCAAACCTCCACAAAAACTCGATAAAGACGTACAAAAGTATCCAGAAAAACAATGTGGAACACACACACATACACATAAACCACAAATGCAGGTCGCAGGAAAAGGTGAAAAATTAAGTTGTACCAGGAGAGAGGGAGGTTTCTGGTGAAAAAGCCACAAAAAGCGACAGAAAAGTTACAAAAACGTGACCAAAAAGTGACAACAACACATTGAAACACAAGGAAAAATCTTAGATCAGTTTTGTAGGTCTTAGCTTTCGAATGAGGCGTTCCACTGGCCTATAGGCTGTAAGAAGTTTTTAGATATGGATAATGCCGAACTGGAGAAAATGCGCTCTGTTAAAGTGGGGGTTAAGAGGTTATATGTTTGCACAATCTGCTGGAGTCGCATGCCTATATACTCTTCAACTTGTCAAATCATGATGTTAGGCGACTTATCAGACCACTACCCCAAAATCACTCAACCAACAACTCGGGACTCCCCTCTGTAAAATGTAATAAATATTTAATAATGTAAGGTCCGATACTGTATTGTACTATTTGGCTTAATTCTATTAAATTATGTTGTTTTCATCAAATATACATCATATGCAATGTCCGATCATCTTGCGAAAATCCCCCCCTGTCTAGCGTCTGTGTTTTTCTCTCTGGAGGGAGAGAAAAACACTGTTTTTGCGGGTTTCTGTGAAAAGCCTATGGAGAACTCCTGCGAATCTCTGGCAAATAAACCAATATTGAAACATTTTGCACTGGACTGCAATTTTCATTAGGATAATCGCTTGGTGGACATAGAGCTCATCAGTCCCGCGCAATTCCGAGAATTTTCCGAGTCCCAGTAAAATCCCATTCATATTTCACATTAACACCTCGCTCACACCAACAGCGACGGAAGGGAATAGAGCGGCGAGCTTCCATTCATATGCTGCCCCATGGCGAAAAAGACAGGAGAGCTGCAACGGCATTTGCCTACAGTTGAAATCAATCCAACTCTATGCAAATACAGACCCATTTCCGGCGGCGACCACTGGGGGGCTTTTCAGTAAATTCAAATATTTCGAGTTTGTTTAAAAGTACGGCGCAGCTATGTGCTAACTATCAACGATCGCACAGATATTTTACAAGAACGAACACATAGCTACTTGAAATGACGGTGAAATGCAGAAAACGCAATATGAGGGATTGCTCTAGGTGTCCAAATGTATTCCAAAAGTTTGTAGGTGGCCCTTAAAGAAAATGGATGGCAATATTTCAAATGAAACCAGATAGCAATGGCTCTGTGTGATAGGTTCAGATTTGTTTTATTATTGATGAATTTACTTATCACACGGCATCACATAAACTGTATCTATTATGTGATATACAGAATGGTAAACCAATATAAGTAGCCTAATTTCTGATAGATACAGTACACTTAACTGCTATCATCTGCATAGTTCTCAGCTTTATGATGAAGCTATAGATAAAATATCATGGTGGCAGAGTGGTTAAGGCTGTGCATATTCTCCTTGTGTTTGCACAGGCCCCTAAAAGCATATAAAATAGGGTTCCCTCTGGGCCCAAGACTCCCCTGAAAAATAGATTCTGAAATCGTTGGACTTAATAAAGGCTTACAAAGAATATTATAAGAGTTCTCTTGTAGACCTGTTGGTTTTGTCATACATAGCCTCTTATTTAATATTTGATGGAATATTGACTTGAGCCTCACAGCCTAAAGTTCATATTGTGAAATGTTGAGATACAGAAAACACATTTCTCACATTCTTTAGATTTCACAGAAGCTTCATTTGTGTTTATTTGAATCAACGGCAACTTATGTGGTTCTTTGAAGATGGCCAACATACAATAACGTCACCCTCTTAAAATAATGGCCTAAGTCATTTTTTCAAGTTTCTCAGAAAACACAAAAAACTTAATAAATGTTATATTTTTTATATTTTGTTAACAGTTTCAATCAAAAGGCCATTACAACAGATGACTGTTGACATACTAATAACAATGTCTACCAATTATGTAACACAGTAGAAATAAATGACTTAGGCAATTTTCTGAATATGCTTTTGTGACTTAGGCAATATATAGTGCCTTGAAATTTTGCACATTTACACATAAACAAAGATTTTATTTTTAATTTTTTTACTGAAAGTTCACACAAAAGTAACAAGACAACTGTGAAGT
The DNA here is from genome assembly GCA_007210695.1 of Neogobius melanostomus. Lineage (NCBI taxonomy): Eukaryota > Metazoa > Chordata > Actinopteri > Gobiiformes > Gobiidae > Neogobius > Neogobius melanostomus. The sequence goes on along the minus strand of VHKM01000079.1, from coordinate 668,047 downwards.
GAAAGGAAAATGATACATCAATCTGTTATTTTACAAAAATAGAAAAGTGAAAAGTGGGGTGTGCATAAGTGTCATACAGCATTTTCTGAGTGCATGAAATTGCCTTTATAACATTCCTAATGACTGTTCACACCTTGCCCTAACCATTAAACACCTTGCCCTAACCATTAAATAGAGGCCACCTGTGTGTAATCTACTCTCAGTATAATTCCAGCTGTTCTGTGAGGGCCTCAGAGCTATGGTCAGAGTGTATTGGTCACTAAACAACATCATGAAGGCCAAGGAGCACACCAGAGAGGTCAGGGATAAAGCTGTGGAGAAGTTTAAAGCAGTGTTAAGTTATACAAAGATTTCCCAAGATTTGAACATCTCACCACCACTGTTCAATCCATCATTCGGAAATGGAAAGAGTAAGGCACCACTGCGAACTTTTTGGCCCAAAACGTTATGTATGGCACAAACCTAACACTGCTCATCGTCCTGAGTGCACCATCCCCAGTGTCAAATATGGTGGGGGGAGCATCATGCTATGGGGCTGCTTTCATTTCATTTATTTATTTATTTATTTAATATGGACATAGCAATTAACATTGGACGAACCAGATGCATTGTTTAAAGTGTTATAGCACATGTGCTAATTTTCAACACCTGTCCATACCACACCTGTCCATAGGGGGCTCTTAGGTTACAAAGATACACATTATGAAACAAGATATTACACATGGGAACAAGTTTGTGACACTTTCCTCAGCGGGGACTGGGAAGATTGTAAGAATAGTTGGGAAGGTGGATGGCGCCAAATACAGAGACATTTTGGAGGAAAACCTGCTGGAGTCAGCAAGAGCTAAATCTACAATGGAATGGTTTAAAAACAAACATATTAATGTGTTAGAATGGCCCAGTCAAAGTCCTGACCTAAATCCTATTGAAAATCTGTGGAAAGACCTGAAAACTGCTGTTCACAAACGCTCTTCTCTCCTTCTAATTTGACAGAGCTAGAGTTGTTTTGTAAAGAGGAATGGGCTAAAATGTCAGTATCTAGATGTGCAAACCTTGTAGTCATACCCCAGAAGACTTGCTGCTGTTATTGCAACAAAAGGGGGTTCCACAAAGTATTAAGTCATGCTGTATGAATACTTATGCACGCCCCACTTTTCACTTTTCTATTTTTTGTAAAATAACTGAATCATGTATCATTTAGCTTTCACTTCACAGTTGTCTGTTGTGTGTGAACTTTCAGTAAAAAAAATCAAAATAAAATCTTTACGTTTAGAGTTGTAAACATGACAAAATGTGCAAAAGTTCAAGGTGTATTAGTACTTTCGCAAGGCACTGTGGAAAGTAGAATGTAGAAAGTACATTTTACAATGCATACTTTTATACTTTTACTTAAGTAACAATGTTATCAGATACTTTTACTTAAATACATGTTTGGTCCTGTTTTTGCACTTTTACTTAAGAATATTGAGTACTACTTCCACCACTGCTCTTTATTTACTTCAACTTGACCAGGAGGACCAGGAGTGCAACAGAAAAGCTAAAAGGAGGCACAAACAGCAGATGCTAATTAGAGAAGCTAATACAGTTTACAAGATATTTTGCCAAATGGATTTGTGAATGCGTAAAGTAATTGTTTACTAAATCTACTTTTAATAACTCTTTTACTGAACTCATTTAATTTGTTTTACGTCATTTATTGTGGCACTCAAGGTCCTCCACAGTTCTGGACCATTTCCACTGTTTGCTAACTGCTAGCTTGTAGCGGGGTCAGCCCTATTATGGCTCGTTTCCACCAGCCCTACCCTACTCTACTCTACTTGGTTTGGTCCTAAAGCCTGGTTGTGTTTCCATTACTCTGTAGAATCTGATACTGTATCCATGGTTACCAGGGCATATCCATGGATATGGCTTTGCTTTTGGCTGTATCCATGGACACAGCACCTGCTTGGCCTGGTTAGTACCAGGGCCAAGCAGGTGCTAAAAAAAGTACCATTTAACTGTAAAATGGGCTGGTGGAAACATTTCAAATGCAGGTAGAGTAGAGTAGGGTAGGTGGAACCAAACGGCACCAGCCCACTATCCTTAAGGTTAGTGGCTAGGGCAGGGTCAGGGTTAAGCTGATTGATATATGTATGACATTTCACTCTCATGACTTGTGTTTGGTTGAAGTAACAACTCACCTACAGAAAAAAAAAAATCGCACTGGGGGAACATAGGACCTGGGAAACATAGGTATGCACCCGCTTGTAGCTACTTTGCTGACAAAAAATATGACTAAAACACTGAAATAAAATACTAAATAACAGTGCAATATTTAAGGACTACCCTATATTGTAGTAATCATCATTATTTACCAACAGGGGATGAGCCGAGAATCATGGAAATTACTTCAGTGACTGAAGCAGTCTCCATTTTGAAAAGCTTGTAAAACTGCCTAAGTCACATTGCCTTTTGACATAGGCAAAATAATACGGCCTAAGTCACGCTCTTGACATAGTGTGACTTAGGCCGTAATACAAAAGGACTGGAACTGCATGATCTCCTCAACTGAGGCTTAAGGCCATTTTACCAGAGGTGGCTAGTATCATGAGAATTTGATTTAGGCAAAAAAAACATTTTTGTCAAAAAGTGACTTAGGCCATTATTTTAAGAGGGTGACGATAAGATACATGGTCCTATGCCAGACTCGAAATGACTTAGCGAGAAGAGCAATCTCATTAACATCTCACAGACTTTCCTTTGCCTGGAGTTGCGCTGCTAATCACTAAGCCACAGAGCTGCCTATTACCATCATTTTATAAACTGATCCGATATTTACAGCAAATAACGGCACATTTGAGGACATATTTACAGTGTTTTTTCTATGAGTATACATCTATTTTCGACCTGCATCCAGGGACAATAAGACAATCAGGATTAAGGTCAGAGCAGCGCGTTAAAGCTGGCTGGCCTTTAGAACGCCCCACAGAGCACGAGTTATATTTACACACAATACAGAGCCACTTTCCTTTGTTCAGCAGAATAAAATAGCCTCACAGCCTCAACTCTGTGAAGTGAAGGTTTTATAACAGGGTTTCTTTCCAGACTATCGTTCCAAGTTTGGCTTCACATAATTTAGTGGAAAAGCAGCTCCACTCCTTTTTATTCATTGTATATGCGACACCTCTATAGGTACTATTACTTGATTGCACATTTTTCTTTCTATTTTGTACCCCCGAGTGTTTCTTGAGAGCTGATGTAACAAGTGAATGTCTCCATTGTGAGATCAATAAAGCCACAATGTTCTAGATCTCTCGGCATTGATAAATATAAGGATGAGTCAGGTGGGATGGTGGCGCGGCGGTCGGTGCTTATGCTTCACAGCAAGAAGGTCCCGGTTTTGATCCTCAGGCCGCACGGTGTGAAGTTTGCCTGTTCTCCCCGTGTCTGCGTAACTAAGTCAAGTTTATTTATATATAGCGCCTTTCACAGACAGAGAAGAGAAAGTGCTTCACAAAATTACAATAGAAATACAAAGTACAGTCACAATCACAAAACGCGATGGTCATAAAACAACCCTTAATCCACTGGAATTAAAATGCTTTCCGAAACAAGTAGGTTCTTTGTTTGCTCTTTAACCTCTTAACCCCCACCTTAATAGAGTGCATTTTCTCCAGTTCGGCTTCAGTCTAAAAGCTTCTTGAAAAAAAACACACCTCAAAACACAACAAAAGAGCAACAAGAAAGTGACAAAAACGCAACAAAAGAGTAACAAGAGAGTGACAAAAGATCAAGGAAAAGACCCATGTAGATCAGTTTTGTAGGCTTTCAAATGAGGCGTGACACTTCTTACACCCGTAGGCTGTAAGAAGCTTGTAGATTTTGGGTAAAGCTGAACTGGAGAAAATACACTTGGGTAAAGGCAGGGGTTAAGAGGTTAAAACATAGATTTCCTCCAGGTACACTGCCCCTAAAAACACTCACAAAAGGCCAGCATAAATGAGAGTGCTTGTGTTTGCCTGTGGTGGTCGGAGGGGCCGGTGGCAAAGATTGCAGCCTTGCTCCTGTCAGTTTACCCCAGGGAGGCTGTGGCTACAATAGTAGTTTACCACCACTGAGTATGGTATGAATAATGACTACAGTGTAACACAGACGTGTGAGGTGCAAGTGTAAGCCATGAGTCAGCGAGGGCATCTGGTGTAAGAAACACTAAATACATACCTGCAGTTTCATCTCTCTTCTTCTGCATGTGTTTTTCTGAGCAGATGGTTCCCCTGAGCTTCTGAAAAGCTAGATGCTAAATTGATTCATAATGAAGGGATTTTAATGTGCTTAATGTTTACTGTGTTTCTAAAATTAAATGAATGACAGTAAAATGATTAAAAATTCTATAAGGGCTTTTCAGATTGAATGAATCACTGAGGAATTCACTGAAGTAAGGGTCTCTGGGAGAAAACAATTGAAGTCCCAGAGGTTTCTCTTTATGTCACAGATTTGTGTTTGGTTTTTTTTAGGAATGGAGGCTGCTGTTTCATTGTTGGGTTGTTGACCAGGTAAGGGCGATCATTCATTTCATTTGTGTTTGGTTTCATTTAAACCAGCAATTCCCAAGGTTGGTGAGCTAAATATATAAAAAAACAAAATCATATAAAGCAGCCATTCCCAAAGTCCGGGATGCCGCGGACCCCTTATCGATCTGAGAATCTCTCGGGGCCCCCCATAATAATATATTTACTATATATTCTGAGGAATTTGTATTATTTTGCAGAAAAAATAACATACAAAGCAACATTTAGCCATGATTGTATAGGCTAAATACTGGTTTAAACTAGTATAATGTAGCAAAGAAATGTACTTTTCCTTTAAACATTTTTTTTTTTCATGTTGTTTTGTAGACAAGCATGTCCTCTGAGGCCCCCCAGGGGGCCCCGGACCCCACTTTGGGAACCACTGATATAAAGTATATGTCAAACTCACTATTCACTTTTTATGTGAACGATGTGTAGACTACCTGCAGCGCTTCTGAGGACCCCGAGAGGGTCCCGTACACCTCCTCGAGAACCACGGATGTAGACAATGAAAAATGATGATGGGATATTCACACTGTTTTAAATGACAATACGAGGAGGAACTGAAAAGGGGAACCAGAGGAAACAGCAACTCCTGAACATGTTTGAACCCCAGTCCTGCAGCCCGGAGCCACAGCGGGGGTCCAGGTTCCCTCACAGCAAGAGTCAGGAAATCACACGGACGGCACAGATTAAAGAGGAGCCAGAGGAACAGAGTGTCAAAGCAGCTGCCAGTGTAAGTCTTTGGAATAGTCTTTTTTGTTGTTGTATTTTTTACTTCACTACATTTTGAAAGATAAACATAAAACATTATACTCCAGTACCTGCGTTTCTAACCAGGAAAATCCACAGTAAAAGGTATAAAATTGGCAGCATCATTTAAAAAAACTTTGGAACAATGTTCCAGCATGTGGAGGTTCATGAAAACCTAGATAGCATAGCTGGTAAACACACAGCAACCAGCACCATGCTGACACAAAATTATAGTGGCCAGACACTCTGAAAGTTGACTGTGGTGTTTTCATCACTTTTCCGTGGAGTTTGCCCCGCACTCTTTACTACTGGAGCTAGAGCAGGATCAGCAATATACATTTGGGAGAGGGACAATGTTTAACTCCCAGTGGGAGAAATAGTTTGTAGTTTGTCCTTCGAGCGCTTAAAAAGATGCAGGAGGCTGTGTGATGTTAATGTAGAGACGAGGAGAGCGAAGAGGAACAACAGCGTTGCACCAGGCAAAAGATCGAGCCCTGAAAGTCTGGCGGCCCCTGGACTAACGGTAGCACAGCGGTTAGTGCTCTCACTTCACAGCTAGAAGGTCCCGGGTTCAATTCCCACCTGGACGGGGCCTTTCTGTGTGGAGTTTGCATGTTCTCCCTGTGTCTGTGTAGGTTTCCTCCGGTTTCCCCTACCACCAAAAACATGTACAATAGGCCAGGATGAATGATGTGTGTGAATGCATGGAGGTGGTCAGAGGGATCGTTGGCGCACATGTGTGCAGTCGCGACAGCGCTTCTGTCAGTCTCCCCCAGGGGAAACTGAAGCTACTAATGTAGCTTACCACCACCAAGTATGGAGTGAATGTAAAATGCTCTCATGTAAAGCGCTTTGTGACCATGTCTGTGAAAGGCGCTATATAAATAAAGATCTTCTTCTTCTTCTGCGTAGGTTTCCTCCAGGTACTCCGGTTTCCCCTACCACAAAAACATGTATAATAGGTGAATCCTCCAGCCAGGTGATTCTGACCATCAGCCTGGCTCCACATCTGGAGATGGGTTTGCTCCTTATGGGTTGCCCCAGGGCATCGAAGGATGGGTCAAATGCAGAGGACACATTTTCCTACAGGGACAATAAACAAACAAACATAATTGGACCTAAATTAGCTATTTGCTGTGACCATTTTTTAAAACTTCATTTCCTCTCAGGTTTGTCGCAGAGTCCAGCGCTGTCTGAAGACAGAAGAATCACCACTATGTCAAATGAGACAAACTGAGCACAGAGAGGAAACACAGGAGGAAGACATCAGCTCAGAGCCATATTTCCATTCAGAGACTGAGGGAGACACTGAACACTCTTCAGACTGGGAACCTCCTGGAGGCCAATACAACCAAAATCAGAGACAGAAACACAGATTCACAAAACTCAGGTCTATACCCTGAATACAAGTCTGCACTAGAGACAAGTGCCACTGTCAATGATGGAGACGTGTCAGGAACTGATGAAGGCGCAGAGAGAAGCAAGCATCAGTGCTCAATGTGTAAAAAGGCACATTAGAATTCACACAGGAGAAAAACCTTACAGCTGTTCACTCTGCAATATTTCTGTGCACTTTGAGGTTACCCTTCTGGTTAAATGATTTCTCACAGACTGACCAGCAGTAAGGTTTTTCTCCGGTGTTTTTCATGTGGCTATTTAGATGACAGCTCACTGTAAACTTTTGATTACAGAGTGAACAGCTGTAAGGTTTCTGAACACTGTGGATTTGTGCATGGCTTTGAGGTTACCTTTACAATGGAAAGGAGAGGGTTGACTGTTTGCTTTTGAAATTTCTCTCTCACTCTCTCACTCTCTCTCTCTCTCTCTCGCTCTCTCGCTCTTTCTCTCTCTCCTCATTTGCAATCAAACTGTTGCTGCGTTCCAGGAACCTGGTACCTGGGGTTTTCCTGCTTGACAACTATGACCTCAGAGCATTCCAGTGAATGAACTTGTATGTAAACAAAACGGCTAATGCTACAACAGTTAGCTAATAAGATGTTTGTGACAAAAAGTAACGTTCACACCACTAATGCAGTCATTTTGTTAAGGTTTTATTATTGGCTACACTCCTCCACTAGTATCTGAACTCGGACCACTCTGATCATCTTTGAGTTTACATTACCAGTTCGAGCGCTGTTTACAAGTTGCCTGGAACTCATCATTTTAAGGCCACCTGATTCCTCTTTAAATCTACTTGAATGACCTGAAGACCACTCCAGGTCGAAACACAACATTATAACACGGTCAAAAGCTCAGAAGGCTCATTTAGCAGAATTGGTGCCCTGTAATAAATCCTTTGACTTCCAAGAGTTTTTGGCATCTAGGATCACCTGTTAAAAAATTGAATTGAATTTGATAAATTTCTCTCCTTTGACTCCTGACACCGCAAAGACATCATGATAGTAGTTTTTCCTTTCATTAGGCTACATTTGTAGAAAACCTTCCATGCCTTAAGCTAAATTCCACCTAGAAAACATTCTTCGTAGGTCAATGGAGAGAACATTTCCCCCTAGAACATCTGCAGTGGTTGTGTGTTCTGCTATTTTTACGACCGCTTCACATTTTAGACTGTGGTTTTTGGGTAATGAGCTACACGTCGCCGTCCAAAGCTTTTAAAAGGCACAACTGTAGCTGGTTTAACCTATTTAGGTCAATCTGCAGTTCACAGTCTGCCGCGCCCACTGACCTGATTCCGCCACTTCGCCAAAGGTTCCCTCGCTAAAAACTCACTCAAGGTTTTTCTAAGCTGTGTTACAGAAAATGTCAACAAAAGTGCACAGTGATTGATGGTCTTTCTTTATTATGGCCATGCTTTTCTTGGTGCGATAACCACCGAGTAAGGATTATCAGGATGACATTAATAGAGCGCGTCCTGTAATAGAGCGCAGATTTCCACTATTTTCTCCCATTAGCCACTTTGGTTACATACTATAAGAACATTACACATCATCAGGGTTTGAAGTACTGTACTTAGGTTGAGTTTTTGAGTTTTTGAGTTTCCTACTCTATACTTGAGTAGTAGCATGGTAATTGTGTTTAGAATGTATTGTTTTTACTCCACTACATTTGAAAGATACATATAATACTCAGTCCATCAATCAATCAGTTGTGTTGTATAGGCCGCGTGGGTGTCCCCTGTCCTTAGACTCTCTGACATGGCGAGGAAAAACCCAGAGGGAGAAAAAAGAAACCTCATGGAGAACCACAGAAGGAGAGATCCACTCCCATGGACGGGCAGGCTATAGAGACCCAGGGCTGCTGGGAGTCTCTCAGCAGACGGGCTGAGACCACGGATGAATGTCCAGGAGCTTCAGTTCTTCTTGTCCAGTCCCTGTAGGCAGGGTTCCTCCGTTCCTCCATGGACAGGGCTGAAGACTGTGACACCATCGACTCACCGTCTGAAACAGGCACTCCCAAGGAGGAGCGGGACAGGGGACACCGTTTGAATAGTAATGAACAGACGTCCAATAAAAGGAATATTGTATCATAATAAGACAAAGGCTGCAGTAAGAACTAGAGGATAGTGTTCAGTGTACCGTACTTCCCACTGAAGTGTTCATCCAAAGGCAGCTTTACTTCAGGCTGTGGGTTAGAGCTTTACCTAACTGGCCTGATCATAAGCTAATTCGGAGAGGTTTCTACCCCATGCTAGAAATGAGAGAGAGATAAGCTTTACTGTTACAGCAAAGATAAAACAATCAGGTAAAAAGGCTTGATTAAATACCCGCAGCACAAACGATCTTTCTTTACGGTGAGTCCTGAGTAATTGTTTGATTGTGAAAGTCTGATTTGTTTAGGTTGTGACATAAATTAGGAGAAACAAACTTGTAATAATGTGAAAATCCTAATATTTTCAAATAAAATACCATAAAAAATATTAAAACATTTATATTTCTGAAGAATAAAGGGCACAAAACAAAAATAATACATCTATTTTAGGTCGACGTGAATTTCGGAACTTCAAAATGTACTCACAGTGGCACAAGCAAGTCTGGTTTGGAAACCTCAGGATCTCATCTCTGCTGTTTGCAGTCGATGTTGTTCTGTTGGCTTCATCAGATCAGGATTTTCAGCTGCTCTGGGGCGGTTTGCAGCCGAGTGTGGAGCGGCCGGGATGAGGATCAGCACCTCCAAATGCGAGGCCATGGTTCTCCACCGGAAAAAGGTGGTTTCCCCGCTTCAGGTCGGTGGGGAGTCCTTACCTCAAGTGGAGGAGTTCAAGTATCTCGGGGTCTTGTTCACGAGTGAGGGACGGATGGAGCGTGAGATCGATAGACGGATCAGTGCGGTGTCAGCAGTGATGCGGTCGCTGTATCGGACTGTTGTGGTGAAGAGGGAGCTGAGCCTGAGGCAAAGCTCTCGATTTACTGATCGATCTACGTTCCCACCCTCACCTAAGGTCATGAGATCTGGGTAATGACCGAAAGGACAAGATCGCGGATACAAGCGGCCGAAATGAGTTTCCTTCGCAGGGTGGCTGGGCGCACCCTTCGAGATCGGGTGAGGAGCTCAGTTACCTGGGAGGAGCTCGGAGTAGAGTCGCTGCTCCTTCACGTCGAAAGGAGCCAGCTGAGGTGGCTCGGGCATCTGTTCCAGATGCCTCTTGATCGCCTCCCTCGGGAGGTGCTCCAGGCATGTCCTATTGGGAGGAGGCCTCGTAGAAGGCCCAGGACACGCTGGAAGGGGTGTGCGTGGATCGGGAAGTCTGGGCATCTCTGCTGAGACTGCTGCCTCCGCGACCCGGCCCGGATAAAGAGGACGATAATGGGTGGATCAATGGCACAAGTCACTATTATTTTTACTCAACTAAAAGTAAAGATACTTCATTACAATATTTCTCAAGTAGAGGTAGAAAGTAGCCTACCGTATGATGTAACTACTCTATTAGGTAGGCCTACAGTTTCTTCAAAAAGTTACTCAAGTACTTGAATAAATGTAACTGTGTACTACCTGCCTCTGCATTTACTGAAGAGCAAAACTTCTAAAACAAAATATAGGCTACGGGTACGGGTCAGGGTCCTTAACCTGAATGGTGAAACTATTTTTCTTTATTTAGAATGAGCCTTGAGTATTGCGTATTATTCACATGTCTCTCTAAAGCATAAGAGTAAATCGTATTACTTTTTAGGTTATTATTGCACCTCCAATCACGTCTAAAGTCGCTTCTAACCATTCCATTGTCTGCTGTTGGACGGTGCCGCTGGGTCTCGTTTTAATTGGGCGAGCCTCCAGTTCAGCAGGAGACAGTGTGAGGCGTTCAGGACTTCGGGTAAAGTGAACCTTGAACGTGGCCTAGGTACGTTTACATATATTCACCACATTTCCACATAAGCCTTTTATTTGTTGTAGCAGTGGATATATCGGTTTATCTTTATTCCCCGTTTCTCCATATTCCTATCTCGACTTGCTGGTTTGATTCCCACCGGTTACCTCCGCATGTGCCGTAGTCTATTTCCCATTTCCGGCGCGCACTCGAAGGCAGCAGCGCAAAGTTGCCGACTACAACAATGAACGTCAGCAGCAGCATGCGCCCGTGTCGAGATTGGGTTTAAAGTTTTCCATCCTTAAAAACGGCCCCGCTACATTCACTACATGTGCTTGCTGGGTGAGTGCCAAGCTTTACACAGTGCGCACCAACATTTGTTTACGCTTGAACTCTGGAAAGATGAAACCAAAGAGACAAGAGTATAGGCAAACCACCACCACCGCGGTGCGCAAGTTCCACGACTGCTACCCTGATGCAGTCGGGAGCTGCATGGCTAAAAGTGACTTTTATTAAACTTTTTTTTCTTAGCCTTCTTGTTGCGATTAGCCAGCAAACACGTGTCGACGTGGTACTGCAATGAAACACGGCGACTTTCATTCACGTGGATTTTGTTTTGCCCGCAGAAGTGTCCAAGGCACGGGGCTAAATGGAGCTGGAGGACCAATGGTGGAAGGGACAGCTCGCTGGGGACATCTACCAGTCGCTGCGCTACAAAGTGAGTGCGGGGGAGTTGTTTTAAAGTAGATCTATGCATTCACATTCAGTAGGTTTCGCTCACTGGCCACCGTGGCTTTTGTCCTTTTAAAAATGGCGAGCTGTTTAGGAATTCCTGGCCACAACAAAGTCTGAGGTGGTGGCCATGATACACTGCCTGACCAAACAGTGGCGTGTCCAGACTTTTTTTTTTTTCATGGGTGGCCTGGGGTGGCACTTGGTGTTTGTGGGGTGGCACCAGGACCGGGGAGGGGGGTGACAAATGCCATTTAATATTACTGAGGTAAAATCTCCTTGCTGGACCAACCAACCAAAATCCAAGCTGTGCCACCATGCTAACACCACAACAAAATGCGTTGGATTTTGTTACTCACAAAACGCAATCAGCATTATAGTTATGTTCATTATAGCATTAATAATCATTTTATTTTGTATTCTATAAAGAAGCTATATAGTCTTAACAATCAGTGGTTAGTGCTGCATAACAAAAGGCTTCTTCTGATGATTTTGCGGTGGGAGAGGGGTGAGCTAATGAGGAAACACTGCCACAAATATTATTCTTCCTCAGGCTTACTCAGCCCGCATGAGTGGGGTGGCACCTGGGATGGCCCAGCAGAAATCAGGCCACCCCCTAGACACGCCACTGTGACCAAAAGCAAATACTTCGATGTAACTTATTGTTCTGATCTGGAGTTGCTGCAGTTGGTCAGGTCTACTTCAGCAAAACTATGTGCTATGTCAATGAGATCAGCGGACGACCTGAACATCCTGAATGACCAGATTAATCCATCAATGGATGTCTTCTTCCCTGACAGCACGGGCGTATTCTAAGGTGACAGGATTCATGGGCCTCAAATGAAGGAGTGGTTCTGGGAGCCTGAGACATAATTTTCACACATGGATTGGCCTCCACAGGGTCCAGATCTTAATACCATTGTGATTTTTTTGGCATGTGCTGGAGAAGGCTTAACGCATTGGTCACACTCTCCCCTCATCAATACAAGATATTGGTGAAAAATGAATGCAGGTTTAACTATATGTGGCAGCAATTCAGATTTATTGGTTTTTTAATGCCTAAAAAGTACTAGGGCTGGGACGATACACTTTTGTCCGATCACGATACTCAGAGGCCAATCCGATATTCCATATTCCGATACAGTAATTATGAGAAGTAATATGTTTACCTTAAAGGGTTTATAAAGAAAACATTCATGTGTCCAAAGTTTATTAACCAAAATACATTTATTTAAATATTAAGACTGAATGTAGTCCAAGTGTTGAAAGTATTGTGATACTTGATAAAGTATCTATACTTGGTATTGCAGCACAAAGTATTGTGATCCGATATTTTGTCCCAGCCCTACTAAATACTGTATTTTAATGCCTCAAATGCAAAATGTTTACAATGTGATCATTCAATTCCAGTCAGAACTGCAGCTGAATGTGTTTTATAAACTTAAACCATAGTTTTTGTGCTTTTGACAAATGTACAGTAATGTCATTGAGTGGGTTCAGTCTGTAAGGAAACGTAGATTTATTGCCAGTTTGAATCAGAGTGAATGCTTTTTGTATCCAATTTAATGACTTTTAATGCCCCACGGAAACCCTATAATGCAACACTGGATCTTTTGACATTGCAGAAGCATTTTGAAACGATGCCTTAGCGAATGCTAAAAACTGCAGGCGGTCGAACATTTCTTTTTTATTTTGCTGTGGCTTATTTTTTGGTCAGTCAGTTTAGTGAGAGTAACATTACTTTAGAATCATTTTACTCAAGTACAAGTTTAAAAAGTAATAGCCGAATAGTTACTCAAGTGGTATAAAAGTACGGAAAATAATTGAGTGCTGTAACTTTATTTATGTTTTAGTGATGATGTAATCTGACAGAGATCCAAAGAATACACTATAAATATACATTCTAAATGATTAAAAAGAGTCTTAGGATGAGGTGCAAGGAAAAAATAAAAGGTTTAAATTACTGCTGGTGCTATGTGACTGGGCAGCTCCAACGGCTGCCCCACGACCCGGCAACGGACAAGTGGAAGAAAATGAATGAATGAATTACTGAAGATTTTTTTTAGAAGTTTTTGTCACATAATTACTTTTGTCACATAAAAAAGTTACTCCCACTCCTGCCTGGGCTACTCACTCTCAATTTTCCCATTTAGGTTGAGGTTAATATGATGAAAATAACAGTTTTGATGAGTAAAATGAGTCAGACATCCACCTGATAATGCTGTGTGTTTTCTACAAACTTTATCCTGGCTTAGTGACTTTAGAAATAAACTTATACGGGACATTCCTTTGGTTTGGTTGCAAATGCTGCATGATATTTTGGTTAGTCTACCATCTCTGTGAATGCTGCTTCACGTCAAATAATTGCTTCCCATGTTTAAATGCTGTAGAGTAGCAGTTTGTCTCCCTTCTGGTGCCCACAGTGTTGAAATTCCTCTGGGTAAAATATGTCAGGAATGCCCCTTTGTTTGTAGCGTGCAATGATGAGATAATGATGGCATGTTCAGAAATATTTAGACATTCACTTGCAGCGTTTTCAACACTCTAGAGCTTTGCAAAATACTCTGTTCCATATCTTTTGTAGACAAAAGTATTGTTTTTGTATAGTCTAGAGATGCAGCAGTCCAGCATTTTTGCTTTCGATAACGATACTGGAGGTTTGCGTATCTACCGATATCTGTTACCAAGAGACTTTTTGGAGTAAAACAATGCATGGTCCTCTTTTTTTCATTGTGAGTCATTATCTTTTCTTTCAAATGAGATGTTACATAAATTAAATCTATTAATAAACTATAAAGGAAAAAAAAAAGATCACTGGACTTTTCTACACAAAGTTCTTTGGCAACAGGACAGGATGTAACATAAATAAAATATAAACAACTCAAGAGCATTAAGTGATCTGACCATTACAGCTTGTGCATTAGAAATATATCAGTTATTCTTTAACAGCATTTCATAAACTAAAATGCTAACTTGGCTACTCCAGCAGTGGCCAATACTATTGTATTACTTCAGATGACCCAATCATAGTTTCTGTTCCAATCTTGATTAGTTTCTGCCAGCAGTAGCATACTGCTGCTAGCCTTAGCATTCTGCTGTTAGCATTAGCATGTGGCATTTTGCATGGCGATCAAAAGTACGAGGTTAAAACTAACTCAAGGATTGAATTCTCCAGATTAAGAGCTTCAGAATGAGATACAGCATGTCCATATTCACGGAGATTTATTTGGTGAATATTGTGTTTTTAAACGGTGAGAGCCACAATAGGTAGGCTATCGGTTCGGGTGCGTACCTATGTTCCCCGGGTACGATTTTTTTTTTTTTTTTTTTTCTCATAGGTGAGTTGGTGCATCAACCAATCACAAGTCATAAGAGTGAAACGTCATACATACATCAATTAGCTTAACCCTGACCCTGCCCTAGCCTCTAACCTTAAGGATAGTGGGCTGGTGTCTAATCTTAATCAATAGAAGTGGGGGAACATAGGGCTGACCCCATCGGTTCAGTATCAGATATTTGGAGTACCTGATATTGTAATTTTTCCATGATCGGCTCCAATATCCCATACCAGTATCGGCTCGGTGAATCCCTGGTATATCACAACAGCATTTGCCTCGCATGGCTGCACAAATATGTCAGATTTATAGGAACAGGAGTAGTTTGGAAACCAGGAATGACACAGACATCAAACAGTGAAACAGACAAAAATAGGTAATGTCCAAATGAACAGTGAAGCAGAAGATGGATAGTTGCCTCGGGCATCTTCCATCCTCAACCCGGTGTGAGAAAAGGGAAACCTCGAGGCAGGGGTGGCGCCAAGGGGGGGCTAGGGGGTGCTCAAGCATCCCCTGAGATTGCCAAAGCACCCCCAAAGATTTTTGCCACTAAATCAAAGGAGCACTAGTTATCTCTAGAAACATTCCTTGGACGTTTAACATGAAAAGGAGTGAGTAGGACAGGTTTAATTCCAACTAAAGGACGGGGCTTTGTCCGAGGCCCAGTGTGATGTTAATGCAGCCTTGCTTCAGAGCGCACGCTCGGCGACAGCAGGACTCGGGCTGAGCCTGACTCCAGGGTCATTATTACAGTCGTTCACTAAATTTGATCAATGAGCTGAAGTTAGACTGATGTTATAAAGTCAGACTCTGCTCCTCTGGCTCTGAACACAAATCAGAGGTTATTATTGTGCACTATTGATACAACGACGTGAGCGTGGCTGAACCTAAGCACAAGAACAGAGCGAGTCCTCCAGCAGAGAGACAAAGTCTGGACGAGGAAATTACGCACAACCACGGACAAAAGTTCACTTAAGTCATGAGCGCGTTGCCCTTCTCTCAAGTCGTGGGCATCTGTCTGATAATCAGCTCAACTTTAACATTAACTGTGTAACAGCGTTCGAGGTAGAAGCGGCTCTAGGATGCAGAGCGTGAGGGGAGATTACGACGTGAGAGCAAAGAGGACCTGCTCCTCTGGCCATACTGTAGGTCCTCCCGGGGTCGACATAAAACAGTCTCACGGAGGCTCCTCAGTGCACGCTGGAGTTAAAGGCAGGTCCAGAGCGTCCTCCTCCTCCACACAGCACCTTTACCGCTCACGACGCCTTTGCAACCCAAAGACTGCTGTTCTGTTCTCTCGGATGCAGTTGTGAACAGAAAATTATGCATTTGCGGGTGCACGCGCCTTTATAATGTGTATGTGTATTATGTTGTAATCGCCCCAAAAATGTCATGTTTTGTGAGCACCCCCAAGAAAGACCTCAGCACCCCTTAAAGCACCCCCTGGGACAAATGTCTGGCGCTTCCTCTGCCTCGAGGGGACCCACATTAAAGGAGAGATCCAACTCGTATGGACAGACTGTAGATCTGCCCAGGGCTGATGTGATTTCATATGCAGATGGTGTTGGAGACTGTGGAGTCCTGTATTTACTGGAGCTTCAAACTTGGCATATGTTTTCTAGATTGCCTCGGTTTGTACACCTGGGTGTGTCTGACTCGCTGTACAAACAGAAATTCTACTTAGGAGCGTAGGAGACATGTCTTTGGATTATTGCAAGTATTTATAATTTGTATTATATTCATTTGACCTTTACTCAACCAGGACTTCCCACTGACATACATAATCTCTTTTTCCGGGAGGTCCTAGCACCAGAAGGGATCCTATTGCATAAGTTTTAGTTGGGAAACCGAAGCACCTCCTCCACTAAAATATAAAGTCCGGCTCATACCTTTCTGTACCATGGGCTATGAGACTCATTGCACTCAAAAGTTATGCTCTGGCCCGTAGTTCTTGTAAAGGTAGTTTTTTTTCTTATTCATAATTTTAAACTTTTTTGTGTGTGTATTTTTTGAAGGGAATCCATGGTAGATTTCTTTTTACCACCGAAAAATAAATGTGTATAGCTGTGACACCAGTCTGCTACTGCTATATAATTAAATGCTGAAAAAGCTTAAAATAGTCTGAACACTGCCACTGTATCTTTTTGTGTCCTCTGGCAGGAAGTGAAGTTGCCCTCCTACAAAGGCCAGTCTCCTCAGCTCAGTCTGCGGCGGTACTTCGCGGACCTCATCGCCATCGTCAGTAACCGGTTCAAGCTCTGTCCCGCGGCACGTCACCTGGCCGTGTACCTCCTCGACCTGTTCATGGATCGCTATGACGTCACTGTGCAGCAGCTATACGTGGTCTCCTTGTCCTGCCTGCTCCTCGCCAGTAAGAGCCTGCATTTAACACTGAAGTAGAGTTGAAAAGCAATTTTCCGATAGAGATACTGTATGTCAGTGAAAATAACCTTCAAGCTGTGAAGCACTAGCACTAACCGCTGGCCGCCCGCTAAGACTTAATAAAGAAATATAACAAAAACCAGCGTGGTTAAAAATATTACTAATTTCAGCGTTGTCACGGGAATAAACTATATTTTTAGAAACCATAAAAGTCCTTGAAGCCAGGGTTTTAAGTTGTTTTTGTAAAGAGCCCATTGGTTTCCATGCATTATTGAATCTTCTGGAGTCGCTCAACTTCGCATTGCAGGGGAGGTATCGCAGCAATGTCAGCCCCCACGCCATGAGGACCAAAGAGAAGGGCTTTCCTCGCCCATTGAGCTAGTATAATACATTTAGTCTGATTAAGGACTCTACACATAAATAAATGTATAGTCAATGCCTTATACCAGCTGCACAAGATCTTATTTCACAATGAACACACATCTCGCTCACACTACTGTGCCTTGGTAGTTTCAATAACATTCTCAAAGATTCATTGTATCCCACCATCAGAGCCTGCATGCTCTTCTTTTCGTAGCTGTGCTTACAAATACCTGCATACCGAGGAGAGCAGAAAGTTTAAACAATACAATTGGTGGAGCAAATTTAAAACATAATAATGCTGAAGCACACACAATAAAGTATTTTTAATAAATAGTTTTATTTCCTCTTATAATCTAGATTTTATGTTTTTAACTGAAACATGGCTCGACAAAACACTGGTAACAGTTTTGATTGAGTGTAGTCCATCTAATTTCAATTTTGTGTCTGAAACACGCCAAAACCAGAGAGGCGGGGGTGTTTGTGCCATATTCAGGGACAATATAGTCGTCCACAAATTGTCATTTGGGGTTTTTCCATCGTTTCAGTATGTGTCTTTCAAAATTGAGATAAAACAATCTTCCTTACTCTATGACTATTTACAAACCACCACAGAATTGTTTTATTGAAGATTTTACTGAATTACTTTCATTTATATGCACTGATTTTGATTGTTTAGTAATTTCAGGTGATTTTAATGTGCATGTGGATGTGACCAATGACAGGCATGCAAAATAACTTAGTGCTGTCCTTGAAATGTTTGGCTTAACTCAGCACGTGAGTGAGGCAACTCACAACAAAGGTCACACTCTAGATCTAATTACAAAAGGTGTTAATATATCAACTGTGAATGTTGTTGATGTTGCTTTATCTGATCATTTTTGTGTCTTCTTTGACTTGTCTGTTGCAACCAAACCAGTGGTTGGGCCTGAAGTTATTCAAAGAAGACACATAAATGATACAACAACAACAACAACACAGTTTATGGAAATTATCAGATTTGAAAATCCCCCATGCTCTAATGTTGATAATCTGTTGGACTCTTATAAATCAAGCGTCTTAAATGTTTTGGATACTATTGCTCCTGTCAAGGTTAAAATGGTTAACAATAGACAAAAGGCACCTTGGAGAAGTGAAGATTCGGTCAGGGCACAGAAAAGGGAGTGCCGAAAAGCCGAACGGAAATGGCGCAAGTCAAAGCTCCAGGTTCATTTTGAGATATACAAAGAAGTGCTTTGTGAGTTCAACCAGTTTTTGCGTGGAGAAGGGAGTACTTCTCTAAAATCATCGCACACTGCAGAAACAATTCTCGTGTTCTGTTTTCCACAGTAAACAGATTAACTAACCCTCCAGTTTCACTGCCCTTAGAACTAATCTCTACATCTAAGTGCAATGAGTTTGCAATATTTTTTTATGACAAAGTCCAAGGCATTAAAAATGCCATAATTTCCACAACACAAATAGCAACCCTGCCACCAGCTAGACACCTTGAGCTGACACATTTCACACCTGTTACTGACAAAACAATCGAAGAGGTTATCTCCGGTCTGAGTTCATGTACATGCTGCCTTGATGAATTACCCACTAGATTTCTGAAGTCTGTGCTGAACAGCTTGTTACCACAACTTGTTCAGTTAGTTAACATCTCATTTGAGACTGGAGCATTTCCAAAGGCCTTGAAAACCACGGTCATTAAGCCTCTTCTAAAGAAGAGCAGCCTTGATGCCAAGGTACTGAACAACTACCGGCCCATATCAAACCTACCATTCTTAGGAAAAGTCCTAGAGAAAGTAATATATCAACAGCTCACTTACTTTCTCCTATCTAACAATGTGTTTGATACTTTCCAGTCAGGATTTAGGCCCCACCACAGCACTGAGACAGCTCTGATCAAGGTGACAAATGATATCCGTATGAACACCAATGCAGGTAAGGTCTCAGTTTTAGTTCTGCTGGACCTGAGCGCTGCCTTTGACACAGTGGACCACGGGATCTTACTTCACAGGTTAGAAAACTTGGTGGGAATCTCTGGTACTTCTCTAAACTGGTTCAAGTCCTATCTCGAGGATAGGACGTACTTTGTCGAAATTGGCAACTGTGTCTCAGACAAAATTTCCATGACCTGTGGAGTCCCCCAGGGGTCAATCTTCGGAACCCTCTTATTCAACTTGTACATGCTTCCATTGGGTCAGCTAATAAACAGTAACAATGTGTCGTACCACAACTACGCAGATGACACTCAGATCTACGTGTCACTGACAGCAGGTGAACATGGGCCTGTAGATACACTCTGTCACTGCATCGAACAGATCAGTTTGTGGATGAAAAACAACTTTCTCCAACTAAACTCAGACAAAACTGAGATAATGTTTTGGCCCACAGACACAAAGACAAAGTGTTATCAGTCACCTTGAGTCTCTCTCTCTAAAACCAAAAAATCAGGTTAGAAATCTAGGAGTAATCATGGACTCAGACCTGAACTTAAGCAGCCACATCAAAGCAATAACATCATCAGCTTTTTACCATCTGAAAAACATTGCTAAGATCAGAGGAATAGTGTCAAAACCAGACTTAGAGAGACTCATCCATGCATTTGTCTCCAGCAGGTTAGACTACTGTAACGGCTGCTCACTAGCCTTTCCAAACGAGCTGTTAGAGCTGCAGAACATCCAGAACACTGCTGCTCGAGTCCTGACAAGAACCAGGAAATACGACCATATTAGTCCAGTGCTCCGGTCTCTGCACTGGCTTCCTGTCACTCAGAGAATAGAATTTTAAAACAGCTCTGCTTGTGTACAAGTCTTTTCATGGTTTAGCACCAAAGTCCATCTCTGACATGTTAGAGCCGTATGAACCATCTCGGGCTCTGAGAACTTCAGGGAGGGGTCTCCTGGTGGTTCCCAGAGTCAGGACTAAACACGGTGAGGCTGCGTTTCAGTTTCATGCAGCTAAAATCTGGAACAGTCTTCATGAGGATGTGAGACAGGCCTTAACTCTGACAATGTTCAAATCCAGGCTGAAAATCGCTCTTTTTACCCGTGCATATGAAAGTATTTTATCTGCACTCTTGCCTTTTACTGTAATTGATTAATTTTTATGTTGATGTTTTATTGATTGATTTTATCTGTTTTCTTGTAATTTTATGCAACTCTGAAGCACTTTGAATTACCTTGTGTATGAATTGTGCTCTACAAATAAACTTGCCTTGCCTAAAGTGAGCTTCTATTACAGGTAGTAATCATGTTTGGTGTTGTGTGCAGGTAAGTTTGAGGAGCGCGAGGACCGCGTGCCGAAGCTGGAATCTCTGAACGACCTGGGCTGCATGAGCTCCATGAACCTGGTTCTGACCAAACAGAGCCTGCTGCACATGGAGCTGCTGCTGCTGGAGACCTTTCAGTGGAACCTGTACCTGCCCACAGCCGCGCACTTCATCGAGTATTACCTGTCCATCTCTGTGCACGAGGCCGACCTGCACGACGGCTGGCCCATGACGTGCCTCGACAAGACCCGCCTTTACATGGACAAGTACGCGGACTACTTCCTCGAGGTGTCGCTGCAAGGTAAGGCCAACCAAGTGACATCTCTTCAGAAATCATCATGGCCGTTTGCTTATAGTCAGAGATTATAGAAAAATGTTTGTTGACCTGCTTGGTGTTTTCAAAGGCCCTAGTTTGACTAAAAAGGTATTTAAATTACCTTCAAGTAAAAGTCTGACAACAAAGGTAGCCCCCTTTTTGTTGAAAATTAGCAATTTTGGTTGACAGTGGACAACATCAACAAATACTCTATGGCGGTGTTTCTCATTTCACAACATTTCACATCAAGTACCACTTGATTAACTGACCTTCCCAGTACCACCATAAAAAATATTTGACCATCCAAGTATCAAACATGAAACTGGTGGGTTTAAATACACTATACCTAAAGTGGCTGTAAACCATGTCTAAACTATTAAAACAATTTTTTAAATTTGATTTATGCTTTAGTAATACATTATCTACAGTTAATATGTAAAAAGTCTAAAACTACTGATGGCCTTGTGTACCGCATGAAGAAGCACAAGTACCATCAGTGGTACCTCTATTATAGCTGTTAATATAGTTAATCAGCAGCTCGTGTCCTGACGAAGACCAGGAGGCGGGACCACATTACACCGGTTTTAGAGTCGCTGCATTGGCTCCCCGTGTGTTTCAGGATCGATTTTAAAGTTCTTTTAATGGTTTTTAAATCTCTTAATGGTCTTGGTCCTTCTTATCTTTCAGAACTGCTTTTACCATATGAGCCCTCGCAGTCCCTGCGCTCCTCCGGTAGGCGTCTCTTAGTTATTCCAAAAGTCAACAGAAAGACTCACGGCGAGGCGTCTTTCCAATATTATTGCCCTCGCCTTGGAACGACCTGCCGGAGGAGCTCAGGACCGCAGAGAACGTTCATGTTTTTAAAAGTAGGCTCAAGACCCACATTTTTAGTTTAGCTTTTAACTAATATGTATTTATATTAACTTTATTTATCTGTTTTAGTTCTATACAATTATTTCTTTAGTTTCACTCTTTTTATCTTGTGTTATTTCACATTTTTAGCCGAGTTTTAGCTGTTTTTAATTTATCTTTTATTTTTATGTTCTCCCAGTGTTTCCTCTGTGGGAGCCCTCTGCCCCGGGAGTGCTGGTTGGCTGTGGCCGTGCGAGCGCTCTCCTGTGGGTGCCTGGTTGGCGCTCTGTGGCTGTGGCCGATGGGCTGCTCTCGGTGCAGACGGCTCCTTTCCTCTTTCGGTCCATCTGTTCTCAGCCTTATGTACAACACTTTATGTCCATTTTTATTTAAGACTTTTAACTGCTGGGCTGTCTGTATGTATATGTGTCTGTGTGTCTGTGTGTGCGGGTGGGGTGGGGGGAGGTAGGGGGTTGTTGTTATTTATGTATATTTGCTGGTGGGGACGATTTTAATGGTTTTTTAAGCACTGTAAAGCACTTTGTGTTACATCTTGGATGAAAAGCGCTTTATAAATAAAGTTTGATTTGATTTGAATCAGCCCAAAGGTGGACAAAGACGAAGGAGGTAACCAGCGTGAGCCGACTTGTAACTTCAAGGTGCTTCATTAACAGGCTGCCAAAAGTACAGAAGCTGCTTTTCCAGCCATAGCTCACACTGAACACAGATATTATAGAAAGAAAAAAGCATAAAGAAGGAAGCCCCTGCTTCTCTCGTCCTCTCCTTCTCAGAGCACAACTTCCCCACATGCCCACAGCGCCCCCTTGTAGCATAGCAGGTACACATCAGCAGAACCATGGCTCAAACACAACATTACACAGCTATTACAGTATATTAATGACAGACGGACAAGAAGATGTTTTGTGTACCACAGTTTGAGAGCTGAGAGAATGTTTTCATGGATGTAATCATTCCTGTATTGTTTCCCCTGTCTCCTCAGACCACGCGTTTCTCTGCTTCCTGCCCTCTCTGGTGGCTGCTGCATGTGTGGCCTCCTCTCGCCTCGTGCTGCACCTGTCGCCCACGTGGCCCCAGCGCCTGCAGCGTCTCACTGGATACTCCTGGGACAACCTGGTCCCCTGTGCTGAGAAACTGCTCATGTGAGTGCGGACCCCTCTCAGGTCACACAAGCCAACACGAGTGAACACAAGTGAGGTATAAACTATTCCTACTTTTTACGGTTCGGGCTCAGCGGCGGAGAGTGGGCCCCCGATATCCACCGGGAGAGTAACAGCCCGTGATAATAAGTGATCGCTAAGCTCACTCAGTAACACATTGGATCGCATCTCTGGAGCCCCTTGCATGTTTTCTGTTCACATGGCGTTATCAAAAGCAACAACAGACAGTAGATGTAATGATAGTAATAGTCAATATAAGGGTCCCCAACCTTAGGGCCACCCGAGCCTGTTCACATTCTGTCCGAACCATTACCATCTGATCTGGAGAGTCGGCGCAGCCTCGATCTTGTTCTGTGCAGCTTCCTCTGACTTTCGCCGGACCAGCAGAATGTCGAAGGGCTGAAGGAAAAGGAAATTGTTGACTGCACTTTTGCTCGGTGCCATTATTACTATTTTTAGTTTATATTTTGCCTAAAGTAACTCAAAGTAGTGTAACTCGGCTACATTTATGAAACAGTAACATGTAATACAAACTTATTACATTTTTAAAGCTATAACTACAACTATAGAATATGTTACAATTTAACTTTAAACATCAAAAGTATTGACACTTTAGTGGTGCATTGCAGTAAAAACATATTTAAATCAATTGTAAAACCGTACATTGTCCCAGCCCTATTAACAATCATGTGCTGATTTTCAATGCCCAAGTTTCAGCCATATATTATTTTTCTGTGTACTTAATTTACCAGGAGGAAGAGCAAGAACATCCTTTTATCACTGTTCAGCATGTAATGATGCTTAACAGTGATAAAAGGATGTTATTGCTCTTCCTCCATCTGCTCATGTGACAGAACAGTCCCCCTCTGTGTCCCTCTGCAGAGCCCACGACAGTGACGTGAAAGAGGCCAACAACAAGCAGCCCAAGCCCTCGGCTCCAGCCCCTGCTCCGCAGCCGCAGCCCCAGACCGTACAGTACCACAGCTCGGGTCAGACAAACACCGCGGGCCCGTACCTCCACCGCCCCGCCTTCCAGTACCCCCAGACGGTGCCGCAGACCAGCCTGACCTCCTCTCATCGTCCCGGGACAAACTACCTCAGCCTTCCGGCCTCCTCCTCCACCTCCTCCAGTGGTCCTCAGCCCGCCATTGAACCTAAAGCTAACGCCGCTAACAGGGCGTACCAAGTCAGCATGCACTACACCTGTCCCGCCCCGTGCTTCGACAGATGAGGCCCGTTGGGAGTCAAAACCAAAGAAAAGAGAATGTACGGTTTTCTAAAGGCCCTGGCTACGTGGACACAGATATTTTTTATGAGGGCATGTTTTGTTCATATTATTATTTTGTATTTTCTCATACAAAGTTTCACGCCGCAATACTTACACTTTTAATCACCCTTTCACATGGATTATCTTTTAGAGCCATGACAAAAGCATGAGCCGCTTGTAAGTCATTGAGACGTCTTGTAAAGATGATGCTTTGTTTGTCAAAATGCACCAGTCTAGATTCTTGAAATCTAGTTTAAACGTATTTCTTTGTACAAGTTACGTATGACTCTAAAAGTAAAACAAGCTTTGAAGTTGACCTGTGGTGCACTTTGGTAAGCAATGTGTCTAAATATTGATATTTTTCAGTACTCTTTTTCTATTTGTGTTAGCATTTTCCATTTTCCAAGTTCCTGAGAGATTGCTCTTGTGGAGAATGCTCAGTTGGCCACTTTCCTGACAGGATTTTGTTTTTGGTTATTAATGATTACGGCCGAAAAAGTTAGTAGACTAAGACCCAATGGAGGGTCTTACTCAAATAATAAAAGTGACATTAATGTGTGTACGAGTTTTAAAGAAACACATACCATGCTATATTTCTGTCACATAATCTAACCAAAGGCCATGTTTAGCTGCTAAATATATAGATTTGTAAAATGTGATATTTTGGTGCCTTGTTTTGAAGAGGAGAGAAGAAAAATCCCATTCATAAAACTATCCATGTCGCCTGGGCCTTGGAATCCATTTAGTGTTTTTAATTTGACCCGACTGGATGAGATTGGTGCAGCACTTTGAACCAATGTGCAATAGTGAGTCGACGTCTGGTGCCAAGATAAACACGAAATAAATACATCAGGGATTACTGTGGGCGGGGGGTGACGGAGGCAGAGTTTGCACCACTGAAGCCATGACTGTATCATTTAAACGAGCGACTGCAAAAAAAAAGCCCAGTATTATTTGCGTCAAAGTTACCTCCGCAGTGTTGAATGTATACCTCGTGCCTGCAGCCGTTTGTGGCCGCGCTGATGATGTTGAAAAAGAGATTTACTTGTTAGAGGAGGTGAAGTAGCACAGTTTACATTAGGTGTTCTGTACCTAGATCTTTGCTTTTTGTTTTGCGTTTTCTTGATGAGTGTTGTGTGAGAGAAAGAATAATGTTGTCCTCTAGACGTGACGATTTATTTGGAAAGAAACTAGTTTTTCTTCTGAACCCCGAGGATTTCAGTCGGTGCTGTGCACTCGTGACATTATAGTTTTAAATAAAATACAATTCTGTGTTGAAACTGGAACATGTATCACTGTGTGGTCTCTTTTCTTGTTATCTGCCAGCTTAAGGTTAGTGTTAGCAGTTAAGCATGTCCAAATCTCAAAGCGTATTGACAGGACAGCTTATTACAGCCTATATGCCTGTGTGATACCTCATTTGAAAGCCAAGATCTTCTAGTTTCTAAAAGTCTGTGTAAGTGAAATACAACTTGCTTCACATTTGCCGTCCCTAACCCTTGATCATGGGGGATGGCAGTAACCAGATGAAATCATTTCTTCATATAGATCAGCGCTTCCCAAAGTCCATTGTGCCCCCCCCTTTATTGATCAAAATATCCTCCAACAATGTGGATTCACTATTTTCAAAGAGTTTTTTCCTTTCTTTCGTCATTTCTCATAATTTTACTAAACGATTAGCAAAAAAATACTACTTATATACTTATCATAATTAAACATGCACACATGAAGGTCATTACAAACACATTCATTTTTATCTAAATGATGTGTGGACTAAATAACTAAATAATGCCCAGATGGAAAAATCATTGACAGTACATCAGTTGGACTGTCAATGAGATAAACTGCAAGAGTCAAGACTGTATTCTCTATATTGCTGTGTTTACGTCGTCTTTCTAAAATACAATAATAGAAAACAAACTAGTTACGAATCAGGCTGCTAAAAATATTGCTTTATTATTATCGCATTACATGGTGACGCAATGTGTCACAAGAAGCCAAAGTGTAGCGCAAAGTCTTTCTGTATTGGCCTGTCATATAGTGCCTTGGGTCCAAAAATCCTAACTGAACATAGTATACCAAACAGTAAAAGTCAAAGGTTTGGAAATACTTTTTATGTATCAACTTTTCTTAATTTTCAACATTAATTACAATGTTTGATTTTCCTTGAAGTCATTAAATTTCTGGAGACGACATCGTGAAGCTCACTGAGAAAATGTCAAAATTGCAAAGCTGTAATCTTAGTTTAGTTTAGTTTATTTATTTGTTTGAGCAGTTAACCTGCTCAAAGGGAGTGGGCTGAAGCCAACGGCTTATAAGCGCCCACCCCAAAATAAAAATAATAACATTACATTTAACATTTACAAGGTAACAAATCATAAACAAAGGAACATAGGGCAAAGTAACAATAAATGATGAAGAAGAATAAAACAAAAACAACAGCAAAATAAAGAACCAACAAAAGCATGTGCTACTTTTATGTTATAAAGGTGCATTAATGCATATTATACTCTGAGATCTTGCTACTTCCCAGTTGTCATTACCATCCTCAATATAATTTAATTTGGGTTTAATTATCATTATTATTATATTTGTTTAATTGAGTTATATGTGAAGTGTGATGTAAGCCCTGCATAGTGAGGTGCATTAAAAAGCCAGGGTGTAGAACGGGCCAGTTGAAGAAGGCATTAACTCCCCATCAACAAACCCCACCCAGCTGCCCTAACAGCTGATTTTGTGGATGATGTTCCTATGCTGAGTGGTGCATTAAAAGACAAGGCTTTGAGCCCGTTGGGAGGGTCCCTCTCAACAGATTCATAACTTGCCTACCCTAATTCTCAATTTGTAAATTTGAGCAATAGAATGACAACCGCTCCAAGCAGCAACACTCTTCCTTGATTATAGAGGAAACACACATAATTGATCCTACTGCGCCTCCTAGTGGCAACACATTTCTTCTTCTCTGTATATTTCAAAAGTCTTTTGTTTGTATTTATATTTGAACAGGTTGATATTTGGACATCGTTTCAACTCCATTTCCAGTTTATTCCATAATTGTACACCATTAACTGTTGGGCTAAAACTTTTCAGAGTTGAGCTATGTTTCTGAGTCCTAAAGTTTAATTCATCACGTAATTCATAACAACCAGTACGCTCTTGGAACCTTCTTTGTATTTGGCCTGGTAACAGTTTGTATCTTGCTTTGTATAACATCTGTACAGTTTGGAACTCAACAATGTCACAAAACTTCATGATCTTTGCGTTGTCCAAAAACCCAACTTTATGAATTACTCGGATAGCTCTTTTTTTGCAACAATACTATTGGTTTTAATGTGTTTTTATAAGTACTACCCCAAACCACAGTACAATAATATAAATATGGCAAAATCAGAGAACAGTATAAGATATGTAGAGCTTTGATGTTTAAAATGTGCTTTGCTTTTGCTATTACTGAAATGCTTCTAGAAATTTTCGTAGATATATATTTAATATGAGCTTTCCAAGTAATTCTGTCATCTATAATAACACCAAGGAAATTGATTTCATGCACTCGCTCTATGACAACACCCTCTATCTGAATTGCTTCCTGAGCATTGGAATTACAGTTGCCAAATATCATCATTTTACTTTTACTCAGATTTAGAGATAATTTATTTTGTTTGAACCACTTATTGACACTTTTGAGTTCCAAGTTAACAATCCGACACAGTTGCTGTAAGTCATCACCTGATGCAAAATATTTGTATCGTCAGCAAACAAGATAAATTTAAATACTTGAGATGTTTTACAAATGTCGTTAATGTACATATTAAACAATTTTGGGCCCAGAATGGAACCTTGAGGTAAACCACACACAATTTGTCGACAAGGGGGCTCTGCTGAGCTGAGGAGCAGTGGTTGGTGGCTTGGCTGGTGACGAAAGGTCCAGAGGCGTCTCCAGGAGGTGGGGGCGTTCCTAGGAGGACTGAGGCATAGCTACACCTAAAATGGCTGGCGTCTAAGTTTTTACTGATTACTCAAAAATATGTGAGTGAGCCAAGGCAACACTCCAGGCATGTGTTTAATGAGGGAATGACATAATAACATGATATAAAGCTTAAAAAGTCGATTTTACATAATACCCCCCCTTTAAACCTGTCTCTGGAACATTAAAGGACATTCATCTAAAGCAGAAGTTTCATATTATAATACCTTTACTTTCTTTCCCCTGTTCTCCTGCAGTGTCTCGTCTCTAAACGAGGAAATGTTTAGAGTCCTGTTTTATTAGAGTCCTGATTCAACGCAGACAAACAAAATAACAAAGGTTATGATGGCGGCCACGATATTTGGAGAAGCTTCTGCCGCTCGGATTGAGGAGAATGTTCCTCAGGTCTTCGGGAAGTCTGAGGGAGCGCTTTTCTGACGCGGAAATCTGAGCATATCGGGTAAAACTGTGACGTTACTCGAGCTGAAACGATGAGTAGAAATCCTCCAATATAATCTTAACCTCTTGACCCCTGCTTTAACCGAGCGCATCTTCTCCAATTCATCTTTACCCAAATCTAAAGTGTCTCTCGACCCGAGGGCAGCACTGTAGGTCGGTCTGAACAGCCGCTCCGACTGAAACAGGAGTCTCTGCGTCAGAGCGGGTGTTAATGTGAGACCTCAGGCTGGACTTCTCTCACTTTGACGCCTCTGTTTTGCTGAAGAAAGAATGAATGGGCGACGTT
Source organism: Neogobius melanostomus (assembly GCA_007210695.1). Classification (NCBI taxonomy): domain Eukaryota; kingdom Metazoa; phylum Chordata; class Actinopteri; order Gobiiformes; family Gobiidae; genus Neogobius; species Neogobius melanostomus. Next base: position 639,094 of record VHKM01000079.1, on the reverse strand, counting down.
TGGATTACTGCTCTGACAAGACAAAATGGATCAGCTTTAAATCATCAGGTACGTCTCACTTTCCCGTCTTTCCCTTCGAGCTGCACAGTAAGAAACTTTCATCTACATGAAATGATCAAGGTCATTGTTCTTCTCTCCGCTGTATTAAACCACGAGGGAGAGGAGTGACCGCTGTAACATCAGGGCACGTGTCGGCGCTTTGAACGGACTGGAGTAAATACAGTTGGTTCTAGGGCGGCCTCGGGTCGACTGAAAACCTTCGATATTTCATGAACGATGAAGCGTAATCATCGTACTGAGATTTGTGGCTGATTCAGAGCACACACGGGTTTGTGCAGATAAAGGCACAATGAGGACGGTTTCTGCCAGGTTATACAAGGCAAGGTACAAACTGTTACCAGGCCAAATACAAAGAAGGTTCCAAGAACGTACTGGTCGTTATGAATTACGTGATGAATTTAACTTTAGGATTCAGAAACATAGCTCAACTCTGAAAAGTTTTAGTCCAACAGTTAATGGTGTACAATTGTGGAACAAAATGGAGATGGAGTTGAAACGAAGTCCAAACTTCAACCTATTCAAATATAAATACAAACAAAATAAAATAAAATAAAAAATAAAAAAAATTGAATGATGGAAATGACAACTGGGAAGTTGCAAGATCACGGATAATATGTATATTAATGTGCCTTTTGAACACAGAACTAGTGCCTTTTGGAAGTTGTTAACTGTGAACCTTCTCTGTAAAGAAAGGGGGAAATTTAAACAAATTACAAATAAATAAAATAAAAATATGCATGTGGGTTGGTTTATAAATAACTTAATGATCGCCTTTTTCACTTGCTTTGTATTAGTCATCGCGTACATGAAATGAGACAGTTGTTGTATTTGTGTTTCCTTTCAGTTGTGTTTCTTTTCCTTTCCGTTCCGTTAAACTCTGTTAATTTATATTTGTACAATCATTTCTAGAGGTGCTTTGCGGGTGTGGTCTGTGTTGAAACGGCCGCTCTGGTGGGTTGTAGGTTCTCTTTTGCCGGTGGGGCAAATAAAAAATCAAAATATGATGTTGCTTAATGTAGGATTGATAATGTAATTATAACAGGTAAAGTTGGGTCACGGAGGGGTACGTTGTGTGTGTGTGCTGTGTTCCTGCTCTCGTGTCTTGTACTTTGTAACATGCTCCCTGTACTAGTGTGATTTGATCAATTGTTTTTATTTCATTGATGTCGGGGGTGGGCGCTTATAAGCTTTTGCTTCAGCCCACTCCTTTTGAGCAGAATTTTAACTGCTCAAATAAACTAATAAAACTAAAACTAAGCTGCTACAAAGCTGCGGGTGCCTGTGGAGTCTCTCGAACATCAAGGTGTAGGACCCTCCAGAGGCTGCAATTGTACATAAACCTTCTATCTCTCCTAAACTGTTCACTGAAGCTGACGAGCAGAAACGGCTGCAGTGGCTCAGAAATACATGAAGACTCATTTTCAAACAGTCTTGTTCACTGATGAGAGCCGTGTGACCCTGGATGGTTAGATGGATGGAGTAGTGGATGGTTGGTGAATGGCCACCATGTCCCAACAAGGCTGTGACGTCAGCAAGGAGGGGGCGGAGTCATGTTTTGGGCCAGAATCATGGGGAGAGAGCTGGTCGGCCCCTTTAGGCTCCCTTTGAAAATGACCTCTGAAAAATATGCGGAGTTTCTGACTGACCACTTTCTTCCATGGTACAGAAAGAAGAGCCGTGTTTTCCCTAACAAAATCATCTTCATGCATGACAACGCACCATGTCCTGCTGTAAAGAATACCTCTGCATCATTGGCTGCTATGGGCATAAAAGGAGAGAAACTCATGATGTGGACCCCCTCCTCCCCTGACAAGCAAAACATCTATGAGGGTGGGAGGCAGTTCACATCCAAACAGCAGCTCTGAGGCTATTCTGACATCCTGCAAAGAAATCCAAGCAGAAACTCTCCAAAAACTCACAAGTTTAATGGACTTTTAAAGAGGGGGTATTATGCTTTTTTCAATCACATAGCACCAGTCTATAGCATACTACAATGATGACGTAACCTTCTGTTGGTCTGTATATGCAGTAAATTAAAATAACTGCCTTGAATAAAATTGCTCTCTCAAAATGGCTGTACTGAACGTCTTGAAATAGGCCTCTGTCTCTTTAAGAAGCTTTCCGACACGCCCCCTTCAGCACACTGCTGTGGCATCTAAACAACACTACTGTGCGGGGAGGGGGCTCTGCTGAGCTGAGGAGCAGTGGTTGGTGGCTTGGCTGGCAGTGTTGGGTGTAATGAGTTACAAAGAAACGCGGAATATATGAGATCAGGCTCAGAGTTGGAGATCCTAAACCAATTCCCCGAGTGAGAGCGGTGTTTATGAAGTACAAGACTGCTCCTGATGAGATACATTACGGGTGATTTACATTACAGTTTGTTGCATTTTTGATAATAAAGAGCACGAAAGAAATATCTGTTATGTCCTTAATAGTAGAACTTCCATAACACATTTAGGAACAAAGTCGAGCAACATAAAAGTAACACAAAAGTAACGTAAAAGTAACGAGTAATGTAATAAGTTACTTTCTTTAGAGAGTAACTAAGTAAAGTAACAGGTTACTTTTTAAAAGAAGTAACGAGTAATGAGAAAAGTTTTTTTTCCCAACACTGTTGGCTGGTGACAAAAGGTCCAGAGGCGTCTCCAGGAGGTGGGGGCGTTCCTAGGAGGACTGAGGCATAGCTACACCTAAAATGGCTGCCATCTAAGTTTTTACTGATTACTCAAAATATGTGAATGAGCCAAGGCAACAGTCCAGGCATGTGTTTAATGAGGGACCCCCCTTTAAAGAATTTTAAGCTGCTCAAATAAGGGCCCTATGTTAAAATGTACTTGACCTGTTAATTTCAGTAAATATGACCTCCTAATGCTGCAAATTCAGCAAATGACGAATGACATTTTATCATATTTATTTTTGAAACAAATACTGTTATCACTGGGAGGTTTTTTCAATCACATTCACATTATCATCAGTTAAGGACTTGAACATTATACTGACTGTCATTTGAGTTGATAATTTAGAAAATCTGAGAAAAATATCATTTGCATAATCATTTTGAACATACTGTAATTGCGTTTTTGTCACGTTCTCATTGCGCTTTCATAGCGTTTTGGAAGCATTTAGTGTAATGTAACTGTGATGAAGCCACAAAAATGTGACAAAAACATACAAAAATTGCTGTGCGAAAGAGCAAACGGCCTGAGCATAATGAACCAGCGAGCGGCGCCTCTGGCTCCGCCTCCGCTCGGGCCGATGGTTATTGTTCCTGTCGGACTCGCTGAGGAGATAAAGGCCCTTGTGACGCCGTGAATCCGTTTAGTCCCAGGTTTCTCGCGCTGACGCCTGGGAGACCCGGTCGCTGGGACTCGGGAGCGATAAGAAGAAAAGCATCGGTTTCATGTGAGCTTTTAAACTGGATATACTGAATATATTAATGACTTACCAAATATTTGTCCACATTTCCATACCCAGATTTATGCAGATGATGCAGTCATTTTTACCAATGCAAAATCTAATGCCGAAGTCTCAGAAATATTGACTTCATCAATGTGCTGCATTGATGAGTGGCTAAGTCTTGTCTTTTGCTGAATTCAAAGAAAACTGTGTGTATGTTTTTCTCCAAACGCCCAACAGAAAGAACAAGCTCAAATGTATTTATAAAAGTAGAGGAGCTACAGATTGTGGACACATTTAAATATCTTGGTGTTATCTTAGACTCAACGTTATCTTTTAAAAATCATGTTAAACATATGTGTAAAATTGTAAATTTTAATCTTCGTAATTTTAGACAAATCCGAACATCACTGCCAGAAAATGCAGCTAAAATGTTTCTTCATTGTATGATATTTTCACATATTGAATATTGCATTACGAACTGGTCACTGACAAGTCTGATTACTTTAAAACCAATTGAGTCTCTATATAAAAAAGCTTTAACAATATTTGATAAAAAACATATTCATTTCAACATTGCTTAATACTTGAACAATATAATATTCTAAACTTTGAACATTTTAGAACATTTAAAATGGCTTGTTCAGTTTATAAGATTCTGCCTGGACTCTCTCCGCCATCCTTCAATCAATTCATTCGGTTCATATCCAGTACAAGTGGTGGAGTGACCAGAGCCGCCACCAGAGGCGCTGTGGTTCCTTATAGACACAGGTGCTGTCAGTGAAAGGGTTTGGAACAGCATAGCAGACATTACTACATTCATAGTATTTAAAACTAAACTTAACGTTTGGCTGAAGGGGAATCAGTCATGTGACCATTATCCTTATGTTTTATGTCTCAAGTTTAATTGTGTGATGATCTTTTGTCTTTAATGTTGTATATGGTCTTTGTATTTTCTTCATCTGCCAGGGACTACAGATGGAAAGTAGCCATTGGCTAATTCTGGCATATTTACATTTATATGTTCATTAATATGCATTGTCCCTTTAAATAAATAAATGTTAAAAAAGAAAAAAAAAGAAAAAGCACACGGGACCGAGAGGGGAATTAGCTCCGGCGTACGCCACACGGAGCGTCTGCAGATAAACACAGGGTCAGCCAAGGTCAGAGAAAGAACTACTTTACAACAGGAAAAAGCAGGAGAACAATTACATGGATATGAATTTGAAACTTTTGCTGTAGATTTTATTTAATGTTTTCATACAGAAAATAAGGCACTTTACAGTTTACACATTAAATGGTCAGAATTTACAATATTTCCTGCAATAATAATGACTAGAGCGAAACGGCTAAAGGGAAATACATTGAAAAGGCTAATGTTAACAGGAATTATCTTGACCATAGAAGGTCATGTTTGAAGAAAAACTGAACTTTCTCTCATTTCTCCACCGTTACTTTAACAAAGGCTGAAATATGAAGATATTGTTCTACTAAATAAAGACAGAGACATTTGAGGAGCAAAGTGGTTCAAAAGCCCATAAACACTTTAAAAACAGACCATGCTAACATTGGCTTCATGCTACATGTGCTAACGTCAGCAACGAGTGCTGTTTTTTGCTTCTATTGAACAATCTGCTGAAAAAACATCTCGGCTAGGCCACGCCCCCTGGTAAGACGCTGTATTCTGGCTCCATTTCCTCCAGACACAGATCTTCATAAATCCTTTCAGACGCTGGACGGGCGTTCTCATATTCATGTTCTCTCTACAAATAATAATACAGAACGTTATTGAGAAGAGCAAAACAAATAAAGCCACAAGCGGCATCGAACGGCCCTAAATGCAGTGGACACGCCCACTACATTTTATTGCCCTGAAATGCCATTAATCTGTGTCAGTAAACCTAAAAACTACATTTTAGCCTCTCCATGTCAATATCTGCTCCAACCTGCAGAGGGCGCTAGCGCGGCCAACATTGTTTTAATTTCAAAAGCAGCATCAGACTTCCATGTCCGTGGTTCAGGTCAGTGTTTGAGCAGAGTTCACCTTAGGTCAGTCGTGACACCAACAGGCCCTGTTACCGGGCAGAACTCAGGCCTAATTAGGTTAAAATATAAAAATTAAAATGAGACTGACCTCAGGATTGTCCTCCAGCTCCTGTCCTCCGACCTGTGAGACACACTCGTTAGACACTTCACCTGGACACGTTTTTGGTTTAGACACTTTTTATTTTAGACTCTTACCTGTGCGTCTCCTGTAGCAGAGGATCAGAATTGTTCCTGTGATGATGACGATCTCACAGACGAGGACCAGGCCCAGGATCAGGTCCAGGTTTGAGGTCTCTGGAGCTTCTGTGGACCAGAGACAGAACTGACCTCAGACTGACCTCAGAGACAGAACTGACCTCAGAGACGGGACTGACCTCAGAGACGGGACTGACCTCAGAGACGGGACTGACCTCAGAGACGGGACTGACCTCAGAGACAGGACTGACTAGGCCTAAGATGTTTTTGAATTTGTTTTATTCAGATTCTGGAGCATTTTGTCCTGAACTGTTTCTCTTCATTTAGAGGAAGTTTAAATCCTCCGGCCCAGGAAGTGCATTTGCTGATCGTTACCTGAGCTTCCTGTCGACTCCGGCTCTGAGGCGACTGCAGAGGGACAAAGATCAGAGACCGAACGAGACAAGACTCAGAGACTCACCTGGAGCCACTTCGATCCAGATTTCCTTATACGTTCCATCCAGCTCAATGTGATAGAGCCCGGAGTCAGTGACGTTCACGTTACTGATGGTCACATAGATAACATTCAGGTCGTCTCCGAGCTTCTCATACTCAATCTTGTATCTGCCGCTTTTTGCTTCGTCTCCCGTCGTCTCCACCAGAATGTCCTCTGCTCTGACGCAGCTGTTCCTACAGAAGGTTTTCTTCTTTCCAGGTTTATAGAAACGATACAAGCGACTGAAGTCTTCTCCTGCAGCGAGCGAGTCCACAGTCTTTGATTTTTCCAGACCTGTCGATGGAGAGCAGACGTTACCTCAGAGAACTCCATCAGTGAAACATGAACTTTACAGAATCATCAGTGAATAAAAACAACAGTAAAAAATAGCTGCAAAGCCTCCTCGAGCTTAGATGATGTTGTTATTGCTACTGCTATTTATATTTATGTTTTTAATTAATATTATGGCGATTACAGTGATTGAATTTTCGATTGACTTGTTTGACATTAAACTTTAGTATGAACTTGTTTCACTGAAACATATTTAGTGCGGCAACGGTGGTGCAGAGAGTAGAGCAGGTCGCCTTGTGATCGGAGGATCGGCGGTTTGAATCCAGCGTTTGCACACTGTCCTTGTGTCCTTGGGCAAGACACTTCACCCACCTTGCCCCCAGTGTCTGAGTACACTGGTGTGTGAATGAGAGAGTGAATGGGTGAGTGGTTCCTTGATGACTTTGAGCCTAAAGCACTAAATGTTACCATTTCTGTTTGATAAACAATATACATTTTACTTTCAGCTTTCAGCTGCGCCGTAAAAAGTCGGTTATAGCACTTCTGTAGATCATTTTCACTAGGACCAGGGCACCAGAGCTCTCAGTCAGTTTATGGGCTCTGTACAATAAGAGAAATCGTAATCTCAATTGGCACAATGAATTATGGGATTGCTCAGAGGTCAATCGGGATAAATTTGACCCAGAAGCATGTTTTGACAGCGCAGAAGCATATACGAAGGCCAAAGCATTGTGTAGTATAAAAGTAAAGATGACTTACTTTCTGCTTCTCTACAGTACAGTTTATATATAGTGTGAAATTTTCAGGAAAGAATCTCCCCACCTAATAAGTCGACATTTAATTTAGCTTGTGCTCCTGCTATTGGAAATTAAAACTAATATATTTGACCAAAATGTTCGTGGAAGCACAGATACCCACCCTCGATATATTTTTGATGATCTGTTAATGTACCACAGTTTTGATGCCTGTAAAACAATCTTTATTCATGCATATTTTACACTGGGTTTATTGGGAGATCGGAAGCGCTGCGCACTACGAGATTACCACTTTGCTTATTACAATGTTGATTTTTGCATTAAATATGTATGTGTGCCAAAGGAATGCGTTACCCTGAATTTACACCAGAGGCGTTACCGCTCGTAAGCTCAGCTCAGCAACATGCACATGAGAGAGTTTTCTGTTTTAAGCAGTCAGGCAATCTGCTCTAGCAGTGTTTTACGCATCGCTTCAACTGAGTTAGAATCGAGTTCTAATTTGCGTAAATGGCTGTGTCAGTGCAAATACAGGAAGACGGTCTGAAGTGTCAAAATAAACTTGAAGATATTTGCGTAGTTGAAGCGGCTCTGATGTCGTCTGTGTGTAAAAACACGACGTCACGTCCTGTCACTGCCTCTGGTGTAAGTTCAGGGTTATGTTTGAGGGAAGCTCCTTCACCAGCCCTAACTCTCCATCAGCGCTGAGCCTCTCCCACACTGCACGAAGCCTCAGAACTTTATAAAACTACTGTTCTCACTACACTGACTCTCCTCCATAAGACTTAACCTTCAAGAGTGATTATGAGAGTGAAATGATTTAAACAATAACCCAACTTGGGAGTGGACTTAAATAGGCCTAGTTTAAAAAAAAAGTCTGAAATAGGGACGAAGAATAAAGGGGGATGAAGGCTGAGCCTGAGCAGGAGGGGAAGAGGCTCCTCAGTGTCCAGACCGGAGACGCTTCACTCCACCCCCGTGCTGCTCGGTGTTCCACGTCTCCAGTCCGGGCTCCGCTGTTCCCCCTCCTCCACCTCCTGCCCCTCTTCCCCCTCCCACTCCTCCCACTCCTCCTCCTCCCACTCCTCCCCCTCCTCCCACTCCTCCCCCTCCTCTCACTCCTCCTCCTCCCACTCCTCCCCCTCCTCCCACTCCTCCCCCTCCTCACTCATTATCCTCTTATCAAGACTTAGGCCTAGTCCAGGGTTATTCAGTTACATTTTATACTGGGCCAGATTTTTCATAATAATAATAATTAAAAAAAACAGGCAATCTCAGGAATAGAGCAGGACTAAACCACACCTGAACCAGACCAAAGGCCTGATACAGAATAACACAGTTTCATGTGAGGAGCTTCTCAAACATGAGACTCAGTCCTCACAGCTGAGCAGACACCTATGGAGCCTGTTCTTATGTCCAGACCTCGCGCTTTATGATAAACTCAGTAAATGAAAGCTCCTGTGAGATGGCGCGCTCATGTTTGCATTGTCATTTATTCAGCTTCTACTCATACCTCCTACCATCGCAAAGAAGCATCTCTGCTGCACTTGTATCTTTCCCACAAACGTGGATCAAATAAAGTCGAGAAAGGAAGCAAACAATGCACAGTCTGTCAAATGAATGATTCAGAAATGATTTGTTTCAGTTAGAGTCCAGATAGTGAGGTTTAACACTCGTGTTGACCGGTTAACAACACTCGTGCTGCCGGTGCAGTTTTCCCCAAACTCATCAGCATGTGTTGGCCTGCGCTAATTAACTTCAACAAAAACACAGCAAACAAAACATGCAACAAAACTGAAACAAATCACGGCAAACAATATCAAACATGCAAATAAAGAGCTACAGATAAATGAAAATAAATGATAATGGCCATGTGCCCTCACCCGTGGGCTGTTACTGTGAGACATCAGTGAGTTTAACTGTGTGGGCGGCCTAACATAACATGATATTTGTGCTGCTTCTGCGTCTCTACGACTCAGAGAACGGTTACACATTAGTGAATGAGTGAAGGCCTGTGGGGCCCGACCTGCTAAAGCTTTTTATTCATTCAGTTCCACTCACCGTCTATGACGTCAATCCTGAACTCACGGAAACCCCCGTGTACAGGCCTGTCCCAGAAGCATCGGTATCGTCCCGAGTCGGTCAGAGTGAGGTTGGAGATTTTCACTGTGATGTAGTCCCATGGAAGAGAGACTTTCTTCTCATGCTCGATGCTGTATCTGCCGTTTGTATTGTATAATTACTTATTGGAAAGCCAGTTATTAGTTTAGTTTGTTTAGTTGAGCAGTATACAGTCTGCTCAAAGGGAGTGGACTGAAGGAAGAAGCTTATGAGCTCCTTCCCCCTTTGAGCAACACTAATGCTTCTTATGTTGTGAAAAACTTATGTAAAATATATGTATACTTTGCCTGTATGTATCTGTTGCTCAAATAAATAAACTAAAAAAAAAAAGTTTTCATTTCACAATAGAACAAAACAGTGCTTTAGGTGTACAAAAAGAAGTGCCGGTACTCTATTTTTTGCCAAGACGTGCTCGTCGCCACTTGTGAGAACCTCAATGACCGCGGCACAGGTGGTGTCAGCCAACGCGTCCTCTGATTCTGACCTTGTTCTTTTACTACTCTAAAGCCAGGAGAGCATAGTCAAGTGTATGTATTTTAACCCTCTCCGGGATCCGCTTGTTTGTGTGGACGAGCATCACGTTGAGTTGTTTACAGCGGCTACAGCGACGCATGGCGCTTTTCACTCATAAAACTCAAGGGAGTATGGGCAGTGGCGTGCTGGGACCTCATTTCAGCCCGGGAATTTAGAGAAGACCGGCCCACTTTTCAGTGGGTTTATAGCTCAGTGATCACGCGCTAGTCTCTGGTGCAGGAGGTCCCCGGTTCAAGTACAGTTTCGACTCTTTTCTAATGCTTTTCTTTTTACATGGGCCGCTGCACACACAGTCTGAGCCTGATACAACTCCACAATCAGCACCAAGTTATGAAGATAAAAATGTTTATTTGTCCACTTTTCTACCTTTCACTGCCTCTTTCTCTCTTTACTCGCAAGGACACTTGTCTCTGCAGGATTGGACTGCACCAACTTCAACTAAAGCGGAGGTGTGTTCCACTTAAACACCCGTCTGAGTTAGTTCAATGTCAAATGGTATCTCCCCGCCACAAGGATGAAAAGTTCGATGCGAAAATCTTTTCTGAGTTTGACACATTTCCCCTTCATGGGGGCGGCCCGGCCCTAAACAGTGCTGCAGCCCACCGGGAAACCTCCCGACTCTCCCTATGGCCAGCACGCCTCTGGCACCAAGAGGGACACGCTTCAACGCTTTCTCCAGATCCACAGAACACATGTGGACTGGTTGGGCAAACTCCCACGAACCCTCGAGCACCCGATGAAGGGTATAGAGCTGGTCCAGTGTACCGTGACCAGGACGAAAACTACACTATTCCTTCTGAATCCGAGGTTCGACTATCGGCCGAATCCTTCTCTCCGGCACCCTGGAGTAGACCTTACCAGGGAGGCTGAGGAGTGTGATCCCTCTGTAATTGGAGCACACTGTCCGATCCCCCTTCTTAAAGAGAGGGACCACCACCCCGGTCTGCCACTCCAGAGGCACTGTCCTCGACCACCACACGATGTTGTAGAGACGTGTCAGCCAAGACAGTCCCACAATATCCAGCCACAGTACAAATATCTTTGCTCACGAGCTTAATGTAATTGTACATTGTCCTCATACATAAATAAATGCAATTAAATCAATCAATCAGAGGAAAGAGAACTGGACAAAACAAGCAACTTTTTAACAATCAAATCCGTAGCTCAGTACAGTACCCGTCACTCCTTTCCAAGTAGCTCACCAAAGACAATACATTTCTGATTTGATTATTGTTTTGTCAAAGCAACTTAAGTCTGATACATTTCCTCTTTGTGAACGGAATGTTATTTAGGTAAATATAGTAAAACTGAATTCTTCTTCTTTTATGTGTTGAAAAATCATCTCCGCCTAAGTTTAAAATGTACTCAAATATCCTAAAGCACGAATAGCTTGTAGCTTCTGCATTCCTTAAATATATACAGTAGATACCGGTATTTTTATTTTGAGCACTGACAATAGGAGTTCCAGCTTCAGCCTACAGAGGTCACTGTGCACCATATTTCTATCCTTTCCCTTCACAAAAGCACTGTGCTGACATTTTCCTAGCTTTACACTTATGACTAAACACACACATTATTATGACATGCATATATTTTCACTCACTGCTCTAAATTCACAGCATTGTCATCGGATTGGTAGATGTATAGCCTTGTTCCATCCTTCCACTATGGTCGGCAGTTTGCCAAAATGTTGACGTGTTTGTTTTTCCATGGTGTTTCTGTCTGAGTCCTACATGTGGTGCGTCTGAAATAGCAGCGTCCGCCCTGCGTTTGTCTGTCAGGCTCCATGTGGAGGAGGGAACAAGGCTGCCGACTCTTCTGTTCACCGTAAAAGACAAGCATATTTTGTGGCCACACTTTTTATGGTTTATTCCCTTGTGAAAGCTTGCAATACTTATTTCCTTGCATTTCTGTCAGTAATCTACAGCAAAGGTTTCTCCATTTTGTCTCTAATTTTCCCCTGATGTGTCTGACTTAAAGTGGAGTTTTGGAGTGTATGTAGTTTCTTTGTAATAACATGTTTTAGGCGAGACAAAACCTCACAGCCAGAGGAGTTTGTGTTTCTTATCTTATTTGTTTAAAGCCCTGTATTTGGTAATTGGAAAGATAACACTGGAGGCCATGGTGCTATACTGAATGTCAAATACATGAGGACGTGGCTCCTTCAGGCTCTAAACCGACAGGATTTCAATCTATATTTTACAAGAAGACAAAACAACAACGGGGGAGTGTTCTGCTTCAAGCTTTTTACGTCCCATTTCGCCAAGGACAAGACAAGATTGTGTTGAGACAAAATTATTGCAAACATAAATCGTGGAACTGTGTTGTAACTAGTCTGTGAGACGTCTTGCTCTGTTTTGTAAATATAACTCTATCTATTCTACCTGCATCTATCTATCGACCTATCTATTAGTGATGGTTGGATTGAAGCCAAAACATGGATATTTTGATACTGAAGCCAGCAGTGAAGCCAGTAATGCATTTCTCTAAAATAACAACTTTTTGAGTATTCTAACGCATTGCTTTTTCCAATCCAGTTTTCAGATTAAAGTTACTAAGTCACTGTGAGTTACTATATTTGTAAATTCTCTTAGTAAACGTAAAACTTTCACGTTTTCAACATCACAACACTTATTTTATTTATTTATTTATTGGTTTATTTGGTAGGGACATACCAATAAAGCACTTACTTACTTACTTACTTACACTAAACTTACTTACTGTAGTTACTTACTTACACTAAACACACTCTCATTCGGAGTAACCCAGAGGAAAACTACACAGACGGAATGTAGGTTGATGGAATCGAACCCGGGACCTTCTATCTATCTATCTATCTATCTATCTATCTATCTATCTATCTATCTATCTATCTATCTATCTATCTATCTATCTATCTATCTATCTATCTATCTATCTATCTATCTATCTATCTATCTATCTATCTATCTTATCTTAGCTTAGCTTAGCTTAGTTTATTTTATCTTATCTCATCTTATCTTATCTTATCTTATCTTAGCTTAGTTTAGTTTATTTTATCTAATCTGATCTATCTGTCTGTCTGTCTGTCTGTCTGTCTATCTATCTATTTTATCTTATCTTATCTTAGCTTAGTTTATTTTATCTTATTTTAGTTTATCTAATCTAATCTGTCTGTCTGTCTGTCTGTCTGTCTGTCTGTCTATCTATCTTATCTTATCTTATCTTAGCTTATTTTAGCTTATCTTATCTTATTTTAGTTTATCTTATTTTATCTAATCTACTCTAATCTGTCTGTCTGTCTGTCTGTCTGTCTGTCTGTCTGTCTGTCTGTCTGTCTGTCTGTCTGTCTGTCTGTCTGTCTGTCTGTCTGTCTATCTACTGTATCTATCTATCTATCTATCTGGTCCTTAGTGTGAAAAGTTTGTGAAGCAAGCCCAGTTCGACGGCCCTGACAGTGTCTTTATGAAATGCGACGCACAGGAAATTATTTTATGAATGGCAAATGTGGTTTCCGTGGCAACTGTCGGTGGGTGGAATCACACAGAGGAAGCAGCAAGTGGAAATCCTTTGATGGATTAAACTCCTTCCAATACAACAACATATACTGCCATATTGTTAGAAGACGACAAACCCCGACTTCAGCACGAACACGGATCACACGTGGAAACAACTTAAAGCTGAATTGCTCAAACGTTTAATTGTGCATTTTGTCTTTACCCTGTTAATAACATAATGCGTTAATTGTGCAGTAATCTTTATGTGAAACGTAAAGGCTCATATGGAATGAGGTGGGATTTGATGCAACATTTTTTTTAGTTTAGTTTAGTTTAGTTTATTTGAGCAGTTTCCATTGTGTTTTACATTCACATCTTTGTACATTATTACAATTATTTACATTAACATTTTTGAAAAAATAAAATATAATAAGGATTGAAAAAGAAAAGGAACTACCTCAAAGGAGTAGGCCGAAGCAAGAAAGCTTATAAGTGCCTACCCCTATTCAACTGCATTTATTTTCCAGCTGCAGGCGGTCCCAATAGGGGTAATAATAACAAAGGTACGAACGATTATTAGTGTTTAAGTTTAACCATTTACAAATACCAAGTTCGGTCATTACTTATAACAACAGGTCACCATTCTATTGATTTATTTAATTGAAGTTTATATTTCTCATTGTTTATAATATAGATGCATGTATACATACATACCTACATGCATGCATACCATTATCACCATGCACATTGGCTCATGCTGTAAGGTTTAGAAAAGGTTCAAACAATAAAAGGGGAGCAGTTCCACAGACACAAGACTGTCTTACAGTTTTTCTCCATTGGTTTGGCTCATTTCTTGAAACAGAAATGACATTCTCAAAACAACATGGACAAGTCTCCAAACCACATGGCAATTGTTCACAACAAAATTGAATTTCTCATTAATTTCATCAAATTGCAAATGCCTAAGTCCATGTCTCAATGTCTCAGTACATCTTTGCAAATGGTTAAGTACATGTAGCACAATTAGCACAATTTCCAAGTGAATAGATCTTGTTGATCTAAACTGATTGTTGATTCTCAGTCTAATGGTTGTTCGCTCCAAAACATGTCAGTGTCATTTCATTGTATAAGTCATCACATGCACAATAGTCTGTTCAATTGTCAAAATTAGTCAAGAACACAATACCATGAATACCATATGAATCCCTTGGAACATTTGATAAATTTATTACAGCAATTAAAGCTGGGGTACCTGATTTTTTGGTGTTGTAGAATACATTTATTTTTGCCACCTTAGAGTATGTTGTAAACACAGCAAAACACAGACCTTGCTGTATTGTCTTCACCTAAGCTTTATTGAGCAATGGATGATAGAAGTCCAATCTAAATTAGTGGAATTTATCTTAGGGGTGGTCGTCCCTGCTTCACTTTGTCACCACTCAATGCTGTATATGGGTGTGAAATGTGCATGTAATTACATTCTTTGAACAATGTGAATACACAGGAGGGACTGTGAGAGCTAGAGCCAGTTTGGGCCAAAACAAAAATGTCACTGTTTGAACAGGAACAATCAGGTACCCCCGCTTTAACAGTGAAACTAGAACTTGACTAATGAAGCACTGTAGGCTGCATATAATTTTCATTGTTTTTGTTTGTGTGTTATGTTACAGTATGTTATGCTGAATACATTTTCTTTTTACTCTGATGTATGGATTTATTTGTGTGAATGTTAATGGTTACAATTTCCTTGGCAGTATGAGTGCAATGTGTGATGTCAAACCTTGGAGGCGACTCTTACCCTCAAATCCTATTTCTTTGTTGTTGTTGTTTTTTTTTCCAGTTTTATACACAATTGTATTCTGTTCGCTAGACAAACAAAAGTTACAGTAACCATTGTCAATGAAGGATTGGGCTGAAAGACTGAAAAGGTGGACATGAGGGACATTTCAATGGTCCTCTGCCATAGTGACAAAACATCTAAACATTTAGACTTGCAGTGCTTACACAATGCCAAAGGGACAAAGCATTCTGGGGCACTGACTGTTTAAATGAGAAGGAAATGTAGTTTTGACACATGAGTGAACTGTCTTGGGAGAGATATGAGCTTTTGCAGGTGAACCATGGTGTTGTGCTGAACCATCCACGTTATTTTGGCAAAAGCACCAAGAGTGTTGAGAACGTCCAAAGCAATTGAGAAGGATCTTTGCCTTTTGGGGGCATTGACTATTTAAATGAGAAGGACATTTAGTTTTGAAGCATGAGTGAACTGTTTTGGGAGAGATATGATCTTTTGCTGAGTGAGCTTCTGCTGAACTGACTGTTTTGCCAAATGATCTTAGAGTTTTGAGAATGTAACTTCTGTTTCAAGAAATGAGCCAAACCAATGGAGAAAAACTGTAAAACATTCCTGAAGTTGGGTTTTGTTCCATTCACTTATCTTTAAGTTTGAGTAATCTTTTAAATTCAGCCTAGCTCAAAATGCTCTGTTCCACCTGCAGATGTCACGAGGAAGTTCCCTTCATTTCCAGGAAGTACGCCTGCATGTGTATGTTTGTTTTTTTACTGTCCATATACTTTTGCTGATCATTGCCATAAAAAAGGTCACATGCTCTAAAATTGAATTCAACCTGATAAGACTCAGAGACAAGGGTTTTATTGGACATGAATCATATTTGGGGCTCAGACCTTCCTCCGGAGTCTGGACACTGGTGGTGGTAGACGATGAAATTTGGTAACCAGTGGATGCGAGCATTGATGAGCGGAGTAGAGAAGAAGCCAGACAGAGGAGGGGTGGAGGAGGGGCGCAGCACAGCCGAAAACAGCCAAAGCAGAAGACGAAGGGGTTAAGAATACTTGGTGATGAATGGCTGAAGCAGGAACGTGCAGCAGAAGTGTTTGGCAGTTGCAGAGGTGCAGCTTGAGATGGGGCTATGATAGGATGATTGGTTGATTGATGAGGAGCAGCCGGAGATGAGGCAATGTATGAGTGCCGCAGTTAGGTCTTGCAGGTTGAAATTACACTGAAGCTTCATTTGGACCGCCTTCAGCTTTGATCACAGCACACATGCTCTGTGGCATTGTTTCAATCAGCATCCGCAATGTCAAAAGATCCAGTACTGCATTCATCTTCCACCAAGATCTTGTATTGATAATGGGAGGGCGTGACCATTGCGCAAAGCCTTCTCCAGCACATCCCAAAGATTCTCAATGGGGTTAAGATCTGGACTCTCATGCTCCCTGAACAACTCTTTCACAATATGAGCCTGATGAATCCTGTTATTGTCATCTTGGAATATGCCCGTGTCGTCAGGGAAGAAGACATCCATTGTTGGATGGACTACTGTAACGGCTGTTCACTAGACAGCTGCAGTACATCCAGAACGCTGCTGCTCGAGTCCTGACAAGAACCAGGAAATACGACCACATTAGTCCAGTGCTCCGGTCTCTGCACTGGCTTCCTGTCACTCAGAGAATAGAATTTAAAACAGCTCTGCTTGTGTACAAGTCTTTTCATGGTTTAGCACCAAAGTACATCACTGACATGTTAGAGCCGTATGAACCATCTCGGGCCCTGAGAACTTCAGGGAGGGGTCTCCTGGTGGTTCCCAGAGTCAATAATAAACACGGTGAGGCTGCGTTTCAGTTTCATGCAGCTAAAATCTGGAACAGTCTTCATGAGGATGTGAGACAGGCATCAACTCTGACAATGTTCAAATCCAGGCTGAAAACAGCTCTTTTTACCCGTGCATATGAAAACTGAAAGTATTTTATCTGCACTCTTGCCTTTTACTGTAATTAATCGATTTTTCAAAGGCGCATTGAGTTGCCTTGTGTATGAATTGTGCTCTACAAATAAACTTGCCTTGCCTTGATGGAATAACCTGGTCGTTCAGGATGTTCAGCTGATTCTTTCAGACAAAGTGGTTAAAGAGATGAATTACGAGGAAGGGCTGTAGGTGGATTTATTATAAGACTTGAGCATTGAGACTGTGCATGCGCCTCATTCTGGGCAACAGATGGTCTCAGTCTGAGCCAGCATGGAGAATGTCAAAGAGAGTTCTTCTGTCTATCCAATCGACATGCAAACAAGCAGGATGTATCTGTACACCGTGATAAAGCCGTGTCTACTTTGTCATTCATAAAGTAAGATATTGAAAAGATGGAATAATGGCTCAAAAATTGAGCAATGATATGGTAAATGGTCTCAACTTATATATCGCTTTTCTACCTTCATCAGGCCCAAAGCGCTTTACAGCACGGAACCAGTCACCCTTTCACACTTCATGCACCAATGTACGCAGACACTGGAGGTAAGGTGGGTGAAGTGCCTTGCCCAAGGACACAACAACAATGTGCATCTTCAGGAGCTGGGATTAGAACCACCGAGCTTCCGATGATGAGACGACCTGCTCTACCACTGTCGCCCATGATGACACACGGCATTCTTCTTCAGATTAAAAAACAAACAAACTGAATACTTAAGTAATCTGTTATTTTTTCTCCAAAGAAAAGTTAATTTTAATTATGTTTTGCAGTAAAGATTCAATCTCTTTACAGCAAAACATAGGAAAAAAAAGAACTTTAACTCAACACAAAGCAAAGATACGGATACATCTGACTTTTCAGTAAACTCTTTCGAAATAATTGCCTGCCCCTCAAGGTTTTATTTTTTATTTTATTTATTTCATTCAACAAAACAATGGTGCTTTCTATAGACCTTAACTGCTGACATCATCAGTGGCATCAGCTGGAGCAGGAAGTGATCAAGAGAAATAAGATTAAACTAAAACTAGAGATTTAAGTGTAAAACTACAACTGAAAATGTGGTCCTGTTGTGGCTTAAGGTGCAGAACAAGCTGAATGACATTTGAGACGATAAAATAAGATTTATCTGATATTCCAAAAACAGTTAGACATTTGTTTATCGTTACTATGACAACAGCTACAATAGAAATAGATAGGAATCGAGCTTCCGCCTCAGCTAGCCGGATGTTTACAAACAATTAAGGGTCTATAGTGTTTTTGTAAGTTTCTAAAGTGCAGCCATTCCAAAAAAAGCCATATTTTACAAAACTACACAAACACTTTTACTATTTGTTTTCTGATAAGATATCATCAGTACTGCATAGACAAACATGGTTGTATCAACAGTCTTCCAAATGTTTCATAGTAATATGTTCAATAGCTATGTTCAATAGCTACATTGTCATAAGACAATAATTATGCACACAGTTGCATACATTTTGTAGGTTTAACGGAAATACTGTATTTCATGGCTTCTTGGCTCATCCTTCTCTCTTCCGCTCTGAGCTTATTTTAGACATTATTGCATAACATTGTTTCATAACCCACAAACTCCCAAACAGTCGTTTGTTGACTTCTACTTTTAATAATGAAAGGATTTTACCACAGCACATGCAGCAGTCTATCACATTGGTTTGTGAGGGCATAAAAGATGTTTTAATTGTGTTTTTCATACGTGCGCTCAACTTAGAAGCTTTTATCCAAAATTTAGTTTAAGATTTAGACAGTTTTTTGTATTATTGCTTTAAAAGAAAGATACTTGGTGCAGAAGCCCAAGATACTTTCTGCCCAAAACAGAGAACACTTTTCATACTTTGGCTAATAAAATTACTCCTTTGGGAAGCTTTTAACCTTTTAAAATGATGTAAAATAGTTGCTTTGGGAAGTATTGCTGAGTCAGTCATAAAGCCATGTATTTTATATCTGCACAAAAGCTGAATGCATTGAACTGGCCTTGAAGAAATGTGCACAGAACAGTTGTCTTTTTATAATTTGATTTTCATAAAATGCATTTGTCTGCCAAGAAAATCAATACATTGATCAGACCCAATGAGGTTGTAGATTTTCCTTTTTTATTCATATGGCGCCAAACCCTATAGCAAAACGAATTATGTTCTGTAGGTACTGCTGAAGCACAGCAATGTATCAATATTGAGTCATAGAGGTCTGTAAATAAGTTGGGGCTTGCAAAAGTATACAGCAAAAAGTACTAAGTCAACATTGCGGGGTTATTTTTGTTAAAATTACAAAATTATTACAAAAAGCTGTGTAATTTCGCCAGGCCTACAGAATCAAGGATGTGACTTTTTATTTTGGAGATTTCTTACAATTCAATGCATGGATCTGTGCTATTTCCGTCCCCACTTGACATCATCATTTTTTATTTAGTTTTTTAATCTTTCAACAGGCAGTGAAACAGGGGTTGTGGCTGAAGATATGAGGCTGAACAAAAATTAAACTGAAATTAAAAGAAGGGGGGAAAGCATTGGCTAGGACTTCAATTAAGTGTTTATGCTGCCTTCATGTGGTCTCGTAATTATGGTAAATACCACTTGTCGAGTGGAAAATTGCACATGAACGCCGCCTCATCTCGTATTTTCCGCTGGGGAGATCATTTTGATGCCCGTGTTCTCGAAATGAGATAACCGTTGACCTTTTAACACATCAGAGAGTAGTGATATTGAGTTTTTATGTCTTTTAGCTGATTGTTATGAAGCCGACACGCATTTAGCTATCTAGTTTTAATATAGTCTCTTTTTCCACTTATTGTCTTGTTAAAAAAAAGCTTTTTTTTCTTTTCTTTTTATTTAGCAAAGTAGCAGTACTACAGCATTTTGTAGACGACTTTCTCGCGTTAATGTATTTGTTTATATTGTGTGTTTGGTGTGTGTTGTTATAATGATTCACTTTGCTAAGACACAAAAACACATTGCACTCGTAACATCCACTTCGCAACTGGAAAGGATCATCTTTACCAGAGCACATGAAGGCAGCATTACTACGGCTAATGCTTTCGGAGCACTCTCTTCCACAGTCCTGTTCTTAGATGTGATAGCGCGTTCGCTTTCAGGACCAAGGTCAGCTCATGTTTATTTGTATGGCCTGCAGCCACGCCACACTACGTAAACAATTCTGCAACAAACCCAAAAGAATCCCTGCTAGCCTTTTGTATCCTATTATAATTTAAATTAGCTCCTCTGTCTGTGAAGAAGACACAATGTTCCCATCTGTCATCTGTTACGGAAATGCTGGCACGTTGTAAAGAACCGCGTTTGACAAAGCGCTTAAAAGGAGCAATCAATCAACATCTTGTGAAATTTCAACAAACAAATAGTGTATTTATTATATTATTATTTTTTGTAGTTTCCTCTTTTTAGCACGCACTGTGATTGGCTCTCGCTTACCGGCTCTGGCCAATCCTCGCTCGCCTGCCGCGGAGGAAGGAATAAATGCAAGATGGCTCCTCATATAAAAACAGTCTTCTGGGTCGCCCTGGCCGTGCATCAAAATAACTCTTTACACCTTATTAGGCTGAAATATTTATCTGCACTGAGTTCCGAGGGGTGACCCGAGCTGTGCGTCGGTATGCTTAGGTAACCCGTCGGGAATACTCGGCACCAGAAAGCGAAAACTAAACTTTTTGAAGCCATGTATCGGCGCCGCTGAACTGTTCCAACGGCAGTAGCTAGCGGCGGCCTGGGCTAGCTGGTTAGTTAGCATTTAGCGGCTAACTAGCTCATGACTTGGGACTGTTATTACCCCCTAAAATTGAAAGAAGGAATTAGTCGACAGTCCCGGTGCCTTGTCTGATTAATGTTGGACTTGAATGGCCTTATAACAAAAGGCGATGGCTGTTACAAGGTGAGATACTTATTTTTTTAAGCTTTGGTGCTAATATAAGCTAACTTTGGTCTACAGTGGCATGGCGAGGTGTAACGTAGGGCTCGTTACTCGCTCAAGGTTTAGGTTTACATCGGACTTTCAACCACTTTTATCTAAATGGTCATATGTTGCTCTCATGCACGCCTTAAGATCTTGTAAAGTGTGGACTTCGTCACAATTAGCCTTCCTCTTTGCTTATGGAGTTTTGCCTATTTTAGCATGCAGTTCTGCTTTCAACCCGTAATGTATCATAATTGCAGCTGCCTTTGTAGAATTGAGGCCCATCCATTTGCTTAATGGTTTTCTGTTCGCACCCAACTTGTATAAAGTTGGCTGCTGTATCCAAAGATTAAATACCCTTCCCACTGTAATGGCATTAGGAGTCCGGATGTCTAAACAACGAACTGCTGGTGCTACAAGTACATGACATCATACACTTCAAATACAACTTTTTCTTGTGATTGATTTTGGTATTGTTGGCAGGAAGTATTCAATAATCTCTCTTAGCATCTGCTGCTAAAATGCTTGCTTTTTTTTTTCATTGTTAAAGCAAACAATGATGCATTTAATAGTGCGTGATAATAATGCAATTGAAGAAGGGGTGGAGGAGACACGATCGTCTCAATCAAAACAAATATGCATTTTATGCCATGGGTTATGGAGGTAGAGAGGATAGACCATTTTACACCCCCCAAAAAATATTTTTCCCAAACCAGTTGTTACTCCCACATAAGTTATAATTAAAAGCCTGTGATCATTAAATTAATACATTAAGTAATTGTTACTACAATATCTGCCACAGAAAAAAAAATTCTAGCCAAATTACTTACTTTTGCCTGTATGAATTTTGTGAGTGTTCTTTATTTGACGCAGTATTGTAAATGAAACTTCAGCAGGTGTCCTTGATGTCAAAGTCGTGACCATAATTTCAATAAAAGAGCTCCTTAGCCATCGACTTTTTTGTGCCTTTCACACAAAGAACACGCTGGTGGTAAATGTTTACCTTTATTGCAGTATTGACATGTGATTCAGCGGCCGTGGGGAGCTGTTATAGCCTCGGTAGAAGCAATACAAACTGTCAGACCTGCTTAAAGTTTAAGCCTTACGTTTGTTCAGGGTGGCGAGTGCTAATCCACTGTGCCTTATTATTAGACTGCTAATGGCTTAAGTGTGCGTGGCCCTGAGCTGAATGGTATTGTGTGATGATATTGTGTTTGGCAGGGCAAATGGCCAAAGTGTGATTGTAGGGTATTAGTAATTGTCATAGACGTTTGCAGTAAGCCAAGGGGAAAGTTAATTTAAGAGTGCAAGAAACCCCTTTGCTTTGGGTATTTAAAACTAGTGCCTATGTTTCATTCTGGCTTAAAAAGAAAGTGCAAAACTCAGTCAAATGTAACAACTCTATTGTGGCCTCTTTCAACATGGATATCGCCTAAAATTGCGATAACCATATTTTGCTGTTGGTAATGAGGAAACCTTGGCCAGTTCAATGCACTGTCATATTAATTTGGAGCTTACGTACTACCAAGAAGGACCTGTCCACCTCAAAAAAGCCTTGTAGTTTCAACAAACCACGGTGAAGAAAGGGTATTTGTGATGAGTCAGCCGACTTCATTTATTACATTACATTCCAGGCTTGACCGACTGTTCATTCTGCTGGACACTGGGACGACGCCGGTGACCAGGAAGGCGGCAGCGCAGCAGCTCGGAGAGGTGGTCCGACTGCACCCACATGAGCTCAACAACCTACTGTCAAAGGTACGCGACGATGGGTTTTTGTTTATCTATTGGACATGACACTTCTAACATTTGTCACCGAGTCTGTTAAACTCGAATAATTGCTTTGTGTTAATTATCAAAATTATCTCTCAAGGTTTTGACATATCTAAGAAGTCCAAACTGGGACACTCGGATAGCTGCGGGCCAAGCTGTCGAAGCCATAGTGAAGCATGTTCCTCAGTGGGACCCGACCCCCCGACCCAAAGAAGGTGAGCAGTGCACTACTACTGTATGTCTGTAAGGATACGTGTGTAGACACTCTCCAAATGCCATCTTCCACCAAAACTATTATAATGTTTATAATACCTTCTGGAACACTCAGCTAAAATGCAAAACTATCATCTGATTCCCTTTGACATTGATTAAAATCAAAGTATGATACTTCTAATTGTATGATTGATAATGTAATTGCAATAGGATAAAGTTATTATTATAGTTCTGTCATGTAATGTCTTTATGTAAATGCTATATTGTAAATGTTGTATTGATTTTGGGGGTGGGGCTTATAAGCTCTTGGTTCAGCCCACTCCTTTTGAGCAGAATGTTTACTGCTCAAATAAACTAATAAACTAAATCATCACCAAGAGGTTAGTTATACAGTTTTGCTTGTGCCATTGTTCTTGAAGCAAAACTGTCAATCTATGAATACTGTTGACCTTCCTTCGGGGCGACGGTGGTGCAGAGAGTAGAGCGGGTCGTCTTGTGACCAGAGGGTCGGCGGTTCGAATCCCGCAGGTGCCCACTGTCGTTGTGTCCTTGGGCAAGACACTTCACCCACCTTGCCCCCAGTGTCTGCGTACACTGGTGTATGAATGAGCGTGTGAATGGGTGACTGGTTCCTTGATGTAAAGCGCTTTGAGTGCCTAAAGCAGGTAGAAAGGCGCTATATAAAATGTGACCATTTACCTTCCTTCCTTGCTTATGCCCGCCCTTCCTTCCTTCCTTCCTTCCTTCCTTCCTTCCTCCCGCCGTTCATCTGGGGCTGGGTCACGGCATCAGTCTGAGCCCAGACTTTCCTATCCACGCGCACTTCCTCCTGCTACTTTTTGCCTTAATCTATATAATATAAGAACAATTAGTTTAATGTATAAGTCCACCTAATCAGTTGTGAGATTCTGTAAATATTATTGCGTTGCAAATTTGTTTTCATCAAATTAACTGCCAAAATAATCCTAAAAACAATACTGAATCAAACAAGGCTGAAATGGATTTAAATTAGGAAAATCGTCACTAAAAGTTAACTTTTTGCTCAGGTTTCCATGAGTTTATGTTTGGGACTGTGTTGGCTAAACATGTGTAAATCTCTTTCAAATTGAAAATCTCGTTGATTTTGCAGTATATTGTTAGTTCTGGCGATATGGATATTGTGCCGTCTAATATTTAGATCATTTGGTAATATAGTTTGCAGCCCCCGTTTGTATTTAATGAAGCCCCTTGGAGAAAGCTGTGACGTCTTTGATCACATGAACCTACTGCTGTTGAATGAGCTCGTACCGTAGGCCTCTGTGTCCTCTGGCTGTACAGCAGGCTCTGTCAGTGTTCGTTCAGGTGTAGAAGGACATTAGAAGGCGCGCTGTGCAGCAGCACTTTCAGGCAGCTTAAAATATTTGGTCTATCAGCAGTATTTTTCTGCAACGGGCTTTGTGATAACCGGCCTATTTGCAGTTTAAAAGCATAAAGTAGGCTGATGGTGTTGACAGGCGGCAGGAGGAGGCTTAGCTGTACGCACATACGTCACCCACCTCTACCACAGAGCAGGGAATCGTTTTTTTGAAAGCGCTTTCTTTTACTGAGAACATACTGCGGACTTGCATTTTTTTCAATGTCATTATGTGAAACAGGCCAGGCAAGCGGTTTTCTGACATGTACTGGACTGAAAATAGGATTATGTGCATACAATCATGTAAAATGCCCACTTTCACCGTATAAATAAAACTGAAGAGGGCTCGTGAACTGAACTCTTTGGGAGAGGTCTTGAAAGACGATATTTTTTGCTGTGACAAAAGTACAGGCTAAAAGGAGCTCTCTGTTCTCATATCGTATTGTGGAGTTGGCATGTTGTCCTTGTGTCTGGATGAGATTTTTCTAATGCTCCAATATATCTCTAAATTATCCCCATTAAATGACGCAATATCCATATTGCAAAGTCACCAAGGTCTTTCATCTGAGAGATTGTTTAGTTTATTTATTAGTTTGTTTATTTGAGCAGTACACATTCTGCTCAAAAGGAGAGGGCTGAAGAGAAGCTTATGAGCGCCTACCCCAAACGCAATGCAATAACAAACGTAAAAATTCTCATTTCACAATAGTACAAGGACATCGTACAAAAGGAACAAAACAACAACAAAGAAACAGCAGATTTATATAACCATCAACAAAAATCCAAAGTAACTTAAATAAAAATATACAGTCAATGCTCCCGATTTAGTCTTTAGACTTGTTTGAAATGCGATTTGATGAAAAAACAAATGGCTTACATATTTAGTTTATAATTAATTCCTACTGTTTAGTAAAATGTTGCAATATTCTAGATCAAATAGCTTTTTTTTTCTCATATCGTGCAACTTTGCCAGAAATCCAGGCGTTGCATTGCTTGCTGCTAATTATAATATAGATAACCTTTTGCTCCATAAATACCATTGTGTTTTTCCTCATTTCTGGCACCCTGCATGTTTTTGTGACACTTTGCTTCTCCTCTCAGAGTCCTGTGAGGACTTGTCTCCAGAGGACTCATCCTGTGATCGTTTGAGTTTCCTCCACTTTGACATCTCCAGATTACTCAAACATGGCGCGTCGCTGCTGGGATCCGCCGGGGCAGAGTTTGAGCTGCAGGACGACAAAACCGGTTTGTACAGGCTCAGACATGTGGTCTTTATTTTCCGTAACCTTCACAAGAAAATGTCAAGTTGTGTTCTAGATCTCAATAACTGCAATCCTATTTGCTGGATCTACTAACTGTACATGGGTCTGACATCGTTCAGCGTGTAACTAACCTGCTCTCGTGTTGTCTTTCAGCTGAGATGGACCCTAAGGAGCGCTTGTCCCGGCAGAGGAAGCTCCTGCAGAAGAAGCTGGGTCTGGATATGGGCGCAGCGATCGGGATGGACACGGACGAGCTCTTCAATGATGAGGACCTGGACTGCAGCAGTGCCAGGCCTCAGGGGGCAGGAGCACCCCGGGGTGCAGCGCCCGTGTGGTGGGTCCCTGCAGACGACAGCTTCTGCGGTTTCTATTACGACAACAGGCACCCTTAGCACGCTTGGAAAAATGTCTAACATGTTCTATCTGAGAAAATGCAACGATGGATCTGTTGCTAGGTCTGTCACAGAAACTAAATCTGTCGATCAATATATTGAGACCGAAAAGATGTAGCGATAACTAATATTTTTGAAAAGCTTTTCATTAAAAAGTATGAATTGTGCCAAAATCAAGGCCAAAAATATGGTCTAAAATATATTCCCTTGCAGTTTTTGGCTGAAATTGCCTACCTTTCTTCTGCTCAAAAGTTGCCTGTTTTGTTTCTCCTTCCTCTGTTTGATGAAATGTTTGCAAATCTTAAAAAAAATTAAATATGCACAGTTTTGTTTTTTCTGCATTTAAAACGTAGCATTTGCGCATTTTAACTTGCTTCTGCCTGTACGATCCCTGTAAAGCTCAAAGATAACATTGAATTTCTTAATCACGTCTTAACATATTGCACAAGTTTCAATAAACACAAATTCAAAAGAATAGTGAAATGAATGAATGAAAAATAATGCTGAAAAATAAATGATTACAGAGAAAAATGGGGGGGAAATGCATATAAATGTGCATACAATAAATATGGAGCCCAAAAATGTATTGTTTCGTTTATTGAACAATAAGTCGACAGTTATTATCGTGACCGCCCCATCTGTTGCCTAAAATATGAACACTTTGAAAACAATGCCGCACTTAATTGTGCTTTGATATATACAGTAGGTGTGCCATAGTTATTGGGACCTACATTTGAACAAGATATTAAAACCTTTTAGTGTTTGTAACTTGAGTAAGTCTAAGGTCTTACTTTTGAATATTTCATGAACATTACTGACTTTTATAAATCAAATATTCATTTTGCTGAACAATTTGCAAAACCAAAAAAAAAGTATATGATGTAATGGCTGTGTTCTGTTTTGGTTTTTGGGTTGATTATCAGAAAACAAAATGAGAAGCACCACAGTTTAATTCATATAATGACATATAATCATGCATTTCAAAACCCCTAACAATCTAATTGGCGTGTTGGGTTAGAAAAGGTCTTTTTTGTGTGTGTGTGTGATTAAATTTACCACACAGGGTTTTTGGTAAATACAGACCGAGAATAGGCTACATTTTTACTGCGACAAACCATTCCTCTCTAATGTCATTTCTGTGTCACTGTTTTCCTTCAGCCCATGCAAGCGGCAGAGTTGATCGACTCGGAGTTCAGACCGGGAATGAGCAGCAGGCAGAAAAACAAAGCTAAGCGGATGGCCAAACTGGTCGCAAAGCAGAAATCCAGAGACATGGATCCCAATGAAAAGAGGTGAGAGAGAGAGAGGCCTTTTTTACTGTCTTTAAACCTGATGGAGTAACGGCCTTTGGTTTAATGTAATTACTGCTAGATAACAGCATAAGACTCTTGTAATGGATGATCTCCTTTGATGTTTAGTAATGACAGCTTTGAGGGTGAACCTGAAGAGAAAAGAAGGAAAACGACCAACATTGTAATCGACCAACCGGCAACGGAGAACAAAGTCTTAATCGACAACGTCCCGGACAACTCCTGCCTTTTAGAGGAAGTAAGAGCCTGTATTATTTTGATAAGATGTGGAAAACGTTTATTGTACGTGCCCGTGTGAGTGGTTTAAATCCCATTTCCTGATGTGTTTTATCATGTGTTTCAGTCCAATGAGTGGCCCCTGGAGAGCTTCTGTGAGGAGCTCTGCAACGACCTCTTCAACCCTTCGTGGGAGGTGAGTCGTCATTAATTAAAAGCAGTTCATTTAATTTGAATCGTCAAAAAACAAATCTGTGTTGTAACTATTTATCGACATTGAATGGACCTTTCAAACTTAAAAAATGTAAAAAGAAAAACATTTTTAGGTCTTTAGTGACGCTTTTCGCACTTTTGCTTCCATGTATTTTCTTCTCCCTAAGACTCTTTCACAGGGAGAAGAAAATACATGTGTAAAAAGTATTGATTCCCAGAAGAGACGTTTTCTGGTGGACTATGAACATATTTAGTAGGGCTGGGAATAATATAAATATATTGGATCGGATCACACTTTATCAAGTATCGCAATACTTTCAATACTTGTGTTTAGAGACATTTTTATCATGCATTCCTTTGTTTTCCAGTAACAGCAATTTGTGGCACACTTCAATAAATGTCAAATGGCATTTGGTTTATAAACTCTGGACACATGATTGGCCCCTGAGTATCGGGATACGTATTAGATCATGCACACAAAAAGTCAAGTCAAAATTGTGCCCTTAGGGATGTTTCCTGACTGCAGATTAGGGCTGGGCGATATGACGATATTAGACGTCTTACGATCTCCAGAGCTGACGATCTGTTATTTTTGTGGGATCGTTTTATCACGGTTTTATGCACTTCAGCAGTTGACTTTTTTCACCGTCAGTGAAGCAGACACAAGCCGCGCACTTTCTGCTACGCAATGTCAGACGCTAATGCGAGCGTTTAGCAGCGAGCCGCTCCTCTATAGTCGCATACACGACCAGGCTCCTCAATCTGGAGCTTTAAAATGTTTTAAACCCAGCGGTCATGTCAGTGTCTTTCCCCCCTAACGCCGCTGCTCTGCTCAGATCCCAACGTGTGTTTGTTTATTTACCTGGCGTCACATGTGCGAAGAAGCGAGTGTGTCCTTTGTCTTTACTTTACAGTTCTGGCAGGCGCCGCATCCTTCTCATTTGTTTAATTTAAATCCTGGACCGTTGTCACAAATGCGCTGTTTATCCATGTCTTTGAAAATATAAAAGTTCTCCAAAAACACCGTCAGTCTGAGTTCATTATTGTAAATTCGCCTTACAATGACAAACTTCTTCCTGTTTGAGTTTTACACAATAAAAGTCACTGCATGTTATCGCTTTAGTAAGACTCTTATTGTGAAAGGGACAGACAGCGACAGAGCGTTACATTTACAGCAGCTTGACGTCATGAGAGAGACGTCAGAGAAAAATGCCAAACAGCAACAGACACTAACAACTAATAATATAATATAATAATAATAATAATAATATGTTTATGCTA
The DNA here is from genome assembly GCA_007210695.1 of Neogobius melanostomus. Lineage (NCBI taxonomy): Eukaryota > Metazoa > Chordata > Actinopteri > Gobiiformes > Gobiidae > Neogobius > Neogobius melanostomus. The sequence goes on along the minus strand of VHKM01000079.1, from coordinate 610,009 downwards.
ACAACAAGCATTTACCAAACTTACACTCTAACTTACTTCTACTTAATTTTAGGTCCAAGTCTATTATTGCTGTGTTGATTATCACAGTTAAATAAATTAGTATAGTATTTTTCTTCTTCAGTGTGTAATTTAAGTAATTGTGTCATTATAAAAAAATCGTGATAAAACCGAAATCGTAAGTTTATTATTCAAAAATCGTGATATTCTATTTTTGCCATATCGCCCACCCCTACTGCAGATTGTCCACTTGAAGTGAAAAACTGACACTCGAAGCTGTAGCATGAGGGTAACATTAGAATTGTCGATAGCATTCTCTGTTATATGTACAAATTTGGGCCATTGACTCACTTTGTCCTACTCTCTTCATTTGGTAGAAAATGCGTCCATAATTTAGCAATTTTTTTCCCCCTCTTTGTTTTCCCTCAAGCAGCTTGAAACGTTTCCGTTTGACATTCCCAAAGATCCAGCCTGTATCTATAGTAAACAGTTTGAAAATAGTTAAATAGGAATTGGTTTGTTGCTTTTTAGATTCGTCATGGCGCAGGCACAGGTCTCAGGGAAATCCTAAAGTCACATGGAGCAGGAGGAGGCAAACTAGTAGGAAGCACTGTGGTCCAGGTAAGGCATTCCTTAATTCCTTATCTAAACTCTCATTCTATGTTAAAGGAACAGGCCACTGTTTTTCCATACTGAGATATGTTCTTGCCTGAGCTTAGACGAGTTGATACGCACCTGTCTGGTCTTTGTGCGTGCCAGACAGGTACGTATCAACTCGTCTAAGCTCAAGTAAGAACTTATCTCAGTATGTAAAAACTGTGGCCTGTTCCTTTTTAATATTTTGCAAGATTCTGTATCTCCCTCTTAATTAATGACACTGCTAACGTGCGTGTTTGCTTCGTGCAGATGTTGCGGCAGCACCAGGAGTGGATCGAGGACCTGGTCATTCGGCTGCTCTGCGTCTTTGCTCTCGATCGCTTTGGAGATTTCGTGTCTGACGAGGCGAGTTTTTTATTTACTTATTCAAACTGTTTTCTTTCCTCTTGTGTCCTACTTTAACCTGGGAGGGTGTTTGCAATGACAAACCCAGGAATGCATACTGCCGTTGTGTGCCCTTGGGAAAGACGGAGTGAGTGTCTATTTACTCTGCAGCCTTGTCACGATGTCACTAAATATTGCAAGTAGATTTCTTCTGAATTGTATGTTTTGCCACGTTGTTCCAATGTATAGCATTTATATATATTTTAGAATAAGATGCATACAACACTCAACATTTTGTTGAAAATAGTTGTGCTTATATTGCACTGCTGTAAAAGGAAGTCAAAAGAAAACTGTGACCTGTGTTTTTCCTTTAATAGAACCGTATCAGATTCTATTTTGGCTTGCACTGTGTAAAATGTCAGATAAGTTCATATTAGAGCTCAACAACTTGCTATAAGGGGAAGAGATGATATTTTTGGTTGTTTGTACTTCTCAAATTGTGGGTGCTATATTGAATGCTTGCAGCTTTTAGCAAGGCAAGTTTATTTGTAGAGCACAATTCATACACAAGGCAATTCAAAGTGCTTCACAGTTGTAGAAAAAGTTACAAGAAAACAGATAAAATCAATCAATAAAACATCAACATAAAGTTAATTGCCAAAGCTTTTAGTTTTAGTTCTTAAATAAATCTGGTTAGCTATTAAGGTCTTACTAGCCCCTAATTTTGTCCATATAGTCTCAAAATAAGATGCACAACAAGTGACTTAACTGATGTCCATTTGTTGTATAGTTTTATTCATGTGTTGTTTTTCCCTCGTTGTCTCCAGGTGGTGGCGCCGGTGAGGGAGACGTGCGCGCAGACTCTGGGTGTGGCTCTGCGTCACATGACCGAGACGGGCGTGTCCATGACGGTGGAGGTTCTGCTGAACCTTCTGAAGGAGCAGCAGTGGGAGGTTCGACACGGGGGGCTGCTGGGGATCAAGTACGCGCTGGCCGTGCGGCAGGTGAGATCCGTCCTCAAACCAGCTACTTTGTTCTCAAAAGCAGAAGCCTCTGGGGGCCCTCCTCTTTATCCCGACCTAACAGTTTAGAACCGCTGACTCAGAGCTAAATGCTGTGTACGTGTCAATGCTATATTCTAGTTGATTTGCATCTTCACATTCCTCATATAAGTACTTGTGTTTACAGGCAGAGCTTATGGTTATATACCAATTATTGCACATTATATTGTCTGCAGGGCACACCCAAAGTTTAAAAACACATCACCATTTGTGGTGGAAAGCCTTTATTTATTTAGTATGTTCTAATTTTCACGTCTTAATTTACATTTCATGAAAAAGCAGAATATGGTGGGATAAGAATCTCCTCTTCTTCTTCTTTTTTTCTAATGGTGCTAATGTCCTTGTCGTCCAGGACTTGATCTCGATGCTGCTGCCGCGGGTGCTTCCTGCCGTCACTGTGGGGCTTCAGGACCTGGATGATGACGTCAGGGCTGTGGCCGCCTCTGCTCTCATCCCTGTGGTGGAGGGGCTCGTCCAGCTCCTGCCCAGTAAAGTAAGACACAAAAACGGCCTTTTTCAATGTTGGGAGTAAAATATAATGTGTTGATGAATGCAGAGGAGGGAACAATGTTTGCAAGTGATCTCCCAAGTCCTTTGCTTCGATTTTCAAGTGCAAGTCTTTGCAGCAATGGTATAATTTTTCCAAATCTTCCAGTATTATTTTTTACTGCGTGGATCATGTCTATGCAGCACAAACGGTGCTTGTTCATGTGAAGGCAGTTAAATAACTAATTTATATAACCAGATATATGCTTTATAAGAGTCTTGAGAGAAGTATCCTGTCTTCAAAGTAGTGCCGCACAATATATCGCAATATTAGGTGATGCAATATCCATCGCAAGGAGCCACAAAGCCACCTTCCCCTTTGCGTACTCATAAACAAAACATGTGGAGGACTTATAAATGTGCAAAAGTTCAGTTTTAGTTCTAATTTAGCTCCATTTTAGCCTTGTTTTGGTACTGATTTTGTGTATGTCTTGTCTTGCTGAAAAATGTGTAGTACTGGAACGCACCATATTGAAATGGTGTAGTAAAATATCGCCATAATATCGTTATAGAAATATTGCACACCACTCCCAAGTCTCAGTGCTCCAGTCCGTGTAGTAAGTCTCTCCATAGGAGTGACCTGATTTGGCTGTCTTCCAGGTGCCCTTCATCGTGAACACTTTGTGGGACTCTCTCTTGGACCTGGACGACCTCACCGCCTCCACAAACAGCATCATGACGTTACTCTCCCTGTTGCTCACGTATCCACAAGTCCGACAGAGCAGGTCAGCGATCTCATTGATAGGATTTGAGATAGATTTGATAATGCTTGTCTTTGTTTTTAAACTTGGACTCCCTGGGGACATTGATCGTGTTTGTGTTTGTAGCATGCAGGAGTCGTTAACCGTCCTGGTCCCTCGGGTTTGGCCTTTTCTTAGACACACCATCTCCTCAGTGAGACGAGCCGCGCTGGAAACACTTTTTACTCTCTTATCCAAAGCCGAGCAGGTAAAGAACACCTAATCATGTTAATAACCACACATTTCATAAGGATAATACACTATTTACAGCAATCTTTACTTTATATTGCTCCATTTGCTCTCCAGAACTGTTCCCTGTGGATAAACCCCATCCTACAGGACATGCTGCGACACATATTCCAATGCTGTATATTGGAAAGCAATGAGGAGATCCTAGAGTTGGTCCAAAAGGTTTGTGAATACCACTTTTATGGATGAACAATTCATTAACGTTGAAATTTGAGTAAATTTGTATCCATTTGTTTATTGGGACAGACACAAAACAGTTTGAATTAGGGCTGGGCGATAAATCGAATTAATTCATGTTTTTAAAAACAGACGATGTGGGAAATGGATAACTCGTAAAATCGTGTCCGCCGCTCCATGTTCCCCTCAAGTGCGCCGTGTTGCCAATTTAGCAGCGTGTTCAACCGCTCCGCAGCGACTGTTTTCGGAAATGTCACCCGAAGAGAACCCAGAGACTTTCTGACGATCTCTGCTGCTTTACAAAGGCCGCACATTGTGTTTTCAGAGTGCGCAATAGAGTTTTCTTTCGCTAAAACTGTGTTTCCCCCAGTCTGATCCTCTCCCTTCTCTCACCCTGAGCCGTGCTCTGAGCGGAGGCACACAGCAGCAGCTTAACTCCGCCCTTTGAGTCTCCATGGAAACGGTTGTCAATCACAGCAGAGGCATGAGGATAAGAAAACTAAAATGCTTTTGAAAACTCCATTGCTTATTAAGTTTTACTTTTGAGAGCAGACAAGGAATATTTCAAAGAGAAATAAAAAAATTTAATCGGCCTAACTGTGGGCTATATCATGAATCTAAATATTAATGGTCTGGACTCTGAGCAGTTTTCTTATTATGAAAGATCAGGAGACCTTTAAAAAAAAAAATCGATTAAAATCGTAATCTTCCAAACTGAGTAAAAAAAAATCGAGATTTTCATTTTTGGCCATATCGCCCAGCCCTAGTTTGAATAGAAGATTTAAAGTTCTCTCGCTGAAAATTATTTCCATATCTCTGCACTGGATGTTGTAGTTTCAAAACCTTCCTGCCTTAAATTTGTGTTGGTTTAACCATGTTTAGTCTTTTGAGTTCATGCTTTTTGATAATGTAGGATGGGGGTCTTCAAGTAAATTTCCCCGGGGGCCAAAATATATCGGGAGTATATTGCCAGGGTCCATAAACAAAAGCTCCAGTAAAATATGTTTTAATTGGGAAAATACTTTGTGGAAAATGTTTTCAACGAATGAATAAGAATGAGCCTGACGGGACTGTAGCCTAATGCCTGGTGTACACTGTGCAATTTTTTTGTCTCGTTTAAGATTTTTAGATGATCCCTGATGTAGGATTTTAAAACTAAATCCATGCTGTTTGCAAACAAGTTTAGTCCTACAACTTTTTCCTTTCACTATTTGGATGAACTCTCTTTTGGATATATGGGTTTGCAGTGAATTATAACATGTTATCAATCAAGAGAACTAAATATTTTCAGATTCAAGAGATCGAGCATTTTGTGTTTATCTAACTATACTAAACTAATCTAAACACCGTAGGATCTTTTGTAGCTATTGCCTAATACCATGACATGAATTTCTTTGCATTGCATGACTTACGGGCCATGTGTTCTCCCTGATACCGTCCATTGCTCGTCCTGTTCCATATCGTGGCCTGTAGCCGGTGGAAAGAGCTCTGTTGCTGATGTCTGCTGTTGTGACGTGTTGCGCAGGTGTGGATGGAGCTCCTGGCGCAGGCTCCGCAGCAGTACGTGGTGGCGGCCAGCTGTCCGTGGATGGGCGCCTGGCTCTGCCTCATGATGCAGGCCTCGCGCATCCCCATTGACCTCAACATGCTCCTGGAGGTCAAGGCCAGGTCCAAGGTGAGCGTTATAATATTAGTAAAGCCTTGTTTGGATTTTCTTAATTGCAGAATTTTGTTGACTTTGGCTTTTGTCAATAATAGGGCCGGATGCCAGTATGGTAAAAATGTAGGTACTATAGGTAAAAAAAATCGTATATTTTTAGATCCAAGTTTTCATGCTGTTGGTCCAGGGACAGCATTAAAGAAAGTGATTTGGTTTGTTATAGGTCAAATAAATGATTGTTTTCCCCAATTCTTATGCCGTTTTTGCCCATTTCCCCCCCATTTTGTATTTAAATTTTTTTGCCCCACATTTTTTTTTCTTATCCCAATTTTTCCCCGTCATCTTTGCAAAATTTGTAACACAATTTTTCATACATTTTCCCACAATTACTCCCAACTTCCCCCCATTGTTTCCCAAATTATTTTTCACACATTTCTTGACATTGGAAATTAACCCGATATTGTAAATGTACATATCTTTCACACATTATTCTGTTTTCTAGTTTTAGATGACAATTATTTCAGTATAGGTATCGGAAAAAAAGTATTGTTCAGGTATCAGTATCGAAAAACAAGTATCGTTGAAGTACTGGTTCGAATAAAAGTAGTGGTAACCAGCCCTAGTCAATACAAATAAAACATTTAAAGGGGGGGTATTATGTAAAATTGACTTTTTCAAGCTTTATATCATGTTATTATGTCATTCCCTCATTAAACACATGCCTGGAGTGTTGCCTTGGCTCATTCACATATTTTTGAGTAATCAGTAAAAACTTAGACGGCAGCCATTTTAGGTGTAGCTATGCTTCAGTCCTCCTAGGAACGCCCCCACCTCATGGAGACGCCTCTGGACCTTTTGTCACCAGCCAAGCCACCAACCACTGCTCCTCAGCTAAGCAGAGCCCCCTCCCCGCACAGTAGTGTTGTTTAGATGCCACAGCAGTGTGCTGAAGGGGGCGTGTCGGAAAGCTTCTTAAAGAGACAGAGGCCTATTTCAAGACGTTCAGTACAGCCATTTTGAGAGAGCAATTTTATTCAAGGCAGTTATTTTAATTTACTGCATATACAGACCAACAGAAGGTTACGTCATCATTGTAGTATGCTATAGACTGGTGCTATGTGATTGAAAAAAGCATAATACCCCCTCTTTAAAGCCTTCAATTCAAACCAGGAGGATATCTCTTCATTTCATGACTAAAGAGTTGCTCTGATCCCACTATTTCTTCTATACGTTAAGTTTTACATTGACATCATCGTTATTTTTGCTTTTGATCATTTTGTTTGGCGAGCACAATCGAACCTTTCATCAGGGCATGTACAAAACTAGCCTCAGTGATTTTCAGGATGGAGAAGACGCTCACAAATGAGGATTTTGTTAATGAACAGGACAAGTCCGGTGTGAAGGCTCGTCAGGGGTGTACCCAGGTCAAAGAGACGGTTCAGGAGTACATCGCCGGAGCAGAGACTGTGACTGACGACTCGGGGACCAGGGACTACGTGGTGATGCGGGCGCGACTGATGGCCGCGAAGTGAGTGCTCAACACAAACCTGTAAAGTGTAAACTCTCTCTCTCTGCCTTCACTGCCTAAGGACTGTTCTGCGTGTCCTGCTCAGGCTTCTGGGCGCCCTGTGCCGCTCCATCTGCGACCCCAGCTGAACTCGTCCTCTCAGGAGCTGCGTCCGGCCGAGTCTCTGGGACAACTGCTGCTCTTCCACCTCAACTCAAAGTCTGCCCTGCAGCGCATCGCGGTGGCCCTGGTGCTGTGCGAGTGGGCCGCGCAGCAGAAGGTGAACTAACGCTCGCTATTCTGTCAGTGAAATAGTTTTATTTATTTGGGAAACGTTTCTATTTTTTCACTGTAATTTCGGTCACATGAATTGTCCCAAAATTTAGACCTTGAATGTCACTTAAACTCTTCAAATTTGATTCAAGCAACCACTAAATTAAAGTTTTATTTTTTAAATAAAAGCCATGTTTGACTTTTATGACTTTGTTAAAGGTACGACAAATTATGGTCCAAAGCATTCTTCACTGCAGTTTAAGTCACTAAGCATTTTGATGATGTAGGAAACAATACTAAGTTTTAGAAAGTTTGAGAATGTAATATACTATTATTAGATCAGCCTGATGTAGGCTACCATTATTTAATTTTCCCATGGGTGTTTGGATTTTCCTCATATTCATGTTTTAATATTTATCAGTGAGTTGCACAGTTTATGATCTAATAGGACACACGTAATAGGTCTGTTTTCTGCTTAAAACAAGAGGAGCCAAAATCGGCATTTAAGGCTAAGTTCACTGGACTTTTTACAAAATCCAACAGAGCTAACTTCAGTGACTTCATGTGAAACAGATGCTAACAGCTTCACCTAAACAGTTTAGGCTAAAGTCAACTGTTAGATGTAGCTTGGGTTGGATTTTCTTATTTACAAAGTGCCAAAAGGATTTACAATGTTAATTTTATTGTCATCTAGTTGCTCTAGTTAAACTTACTCGCTCTGTAGCGGCAGCTCCTGTCTCTGCCCCTGTTTCGCTGATCTTTTCTAGCACAGCCTCCTCAAATAAACACGACCACATGGCCTGGGTCACTGAGAGAATGGATTAGCGGAAGGGATTTGGTAAAGACGCTTGTTCTAACGATTGGTGATTAGCGCTGCACAATAAAAAGCTATCGTCCTGCCAGGGCGGGGGGCGCTGATAGCGGGGCGGCACGCCCTGGCAATATAATGGTATGGGGAAACACTGGTTTTTACTTTGGATCACTTGCCAAGCGTAATCCTTTCATCACAGAGGCTCTGGACTAACTCAACATCTGGACGCAATTTTGGTGTACAATTGTACAATGACAAATAAAGCACTATCAAGAACAGTCTTTAGGAAATATTCAAAGATTACTCAAAGATGCGCGAGTGAATTGAAACACAGCCCCAGGTATGTTTTTTTTAATGAGAAAACAACATTGTAGCATGGTAAAAAGCTCTAAAAATCAAATGTGCATATCTGGGCTTTGAAATGGCATTGAAAACTGTTAAATTGGACTTGGTGCGACCTGTAGAAAGCCTGTGTAAACCATGGGGCTAAACGCCGGTGTGTTGTCTCTTCAGGACTGTCAGTTGGTGTCTTCCATGGTGCAGCCTCGTCTCCTCGCCATCCTCTCAGAGCAGCTCTACTACGATGAGATCGCCATCCCTTTCACTCGGATGCAGAACGAATGTAAACAGCTCATCGCGCTCCTCGCCGACGCTGAAATAGACGTCAAGGACCGCCTCAACTGCAGCGTCTTTACCATCGACCAGGCCAATGAGCTGGTAGCTTCATTTTGATCACATGTTTAGTTTTTGGTTTGACGAAGATTTAGTCATTCTTTATATCATCATCATCAAATCTTTATTGCAGACACGAGGTCCAGTTAAAAAAACAAACACACAACACACTAAACAATAACACACAACAGTTTAGAGCAGACAACTGTACCAGTGTCGCCACAGTTCAGACTGGTAGCGTGTGGCACTGACTCTGCAGTTGGTCAAGCTCATGATAATCATATTGTTACAGACGTTGAGCCGACAAATAAATCTGTACATTAAGTTTCTTCAAACAGCATGAAAAGTTCTAATACCAGCAGAAACAAATAAGTGGCTGGCACTTTCCCATCGAGAAATTCTTAGACAGTCATTATATGCCACGTTAAGTTTTCGTATGCTCGAACGTTTATAGTTTGACCACAAGTGTGCTGTATATAGCGGAGTACAATAGGCATTAAACAGTGTCCTTTTCACTTCATTTGTACATGCACCAAACCTGCGCACAAGCGTGTTAGCCTGCACATACATCATACGGCACTGTCGGAGCACGTCATCATCATCTGCCAAATCATCAGTGATAAAATGTCCCAAATATTTATATTTTCTACACAAGGTCAGATTATTCCCACACAAATTAAATGGAGGAAAATTCAAAACCTTATCATCTCTTGTTCTGCAAATCATTCTGCAAAGTCTTCACCAGCTCTAGGCCTGTATTTCATTGTTAGTATTCATTCTTACAGAGAAATAATTTTAAAATTATAAAATGTTAAATATTCATGCTAAGGGAAGCAAACAATGTTTTTTTTAATTATATTTTAATCCCTATATGCAGGACATGTCCATTTGAATGTTCCTATATGCAGGACATTCAAATGATATGGCGATTTTATTACAAAAGTCCAGACGTTGTTAGTCCCTTTCATTTAGTTTTCTTTATAGTTAACAAAAATATCACAAGATTTTTTCTTGGTTTTAGCCTCATCACCTACTGTACATTTAGTTTTTGTCTATTATTAGTCTACAAAAATCTATCATTGACTAAAACTATGGCTACAAAATCAACATAATTGGCACTGTGCCTTGGTAAACCTTATTGAATAGAAAATAAAATGCCACTTACTACAATGCAAATCTACATGCTCTTGATAACGTATCCCTGACCGGTTCCTCTTGTTCCCAGGTCACCACCATCTTCAGTGAATCCACGGCCGGTCTGAACTCCAAGTCGAAGGAGTGGCAGTGTTTGGACAGCAAAAGGCAGCAGGCCCAGTCCACAGTGATGGAGACCAACAGTGACTGGCAGCAGCTCCATTTGCGGGTGCACATGTTCACCGCCTGCGCCGTGGTCAACCTGCAAGTGCTCCCCGACAAACTCAACCCCCTGGTGCGCCCCCTCATGGAGACGTTAAAGCGAGAGGAGAACACGCTGATTCAAGGATATGCCGCTTCTTTTATTGCCAAGCTCCTACAACAATGCGCTGGTCGCTCCCCGTGTCCCAATCCAAAGATTATCAAGAACCTGTGTGCCTCTGCGTGCGTGGACGCTCTGTCCACGCCGTCGTCCGCCTGCCCTGTACCTCCCACACAGGACAACGCTAAGGGTACGCAATTGTTTCAGTCCATTTCTCTGCTGGGGTTGGAAGAATCTTAAGTATTTGTTTGCATGCCATTCAAATCAAACTACACAGTCAAAATATTAAAGGGGGGTATTATGTAAAATCGACTTTTTCAAGCTTTATATCATGTTATTATGTCATTCCCTCATTAAACACATGCCTGGAGTGTTGCCTTGGCTCATTCACATATTTTTGAGTAATCAGTAAAAACTTAGACGGCAGCCATTTTAGGTGTTGCTATGCCTCAGTCCTCCTAGGAACGCCCCCACCTCCTGGAGACGCCTCTGGACCTTTCGTCACCAGCCAAGCCACCAACCACTGCTCCTCAGCTCAGCAGAGCCCCCTCCCCGCACAGTAGTGTTTAGATGCCACAGCAGTGTGCTGAAGGGGGCGTGTCGAAAGCTTCTTAAAGAGACAGAGGCCTATTTCAAGACGTTCAGTACAGCCATTTTGAGAGAGCAATTTTATTCAAGGCAGTTATTTTAATTTACTGCATATACAGACCAACAGAAGGTTACGTCATCATTGTAGTATGCTATAGACTGGTGCTATGTGATTGAAAAAAGCATAATACCCCCTCTTTAAAGTCAGATGGTTGAAATGTCTTGCCAAAAAACTCGATTTACGAGTCGATTTGATTTTTCCCCCCCATTTAAAACAAAATAGCTGCGAACTATAAATATATTTTAAAGATACATATTTATTGTATTTAATTAAAGTGAACCAACATAAACAAAATCGCAAAGGCAAACCCTTTCTCTAACTAAAGTCATTATGCAGTGTGCAACAAAGATTGTTAAACATCCAAATTATTTATACTGTGTTTGGCTTAAGGTAATAAAAAAACAAAAATCCTGAGGTAACTGAGGCACATTTGTACAGCAGGACCTTATTCCTCTAAGCAGAGGGCAGAGAGCTAAAAATAAAATAAATATCTAACAAAAAAACTAAAAAATCTAAAAAAAATGTAATCGATTTTTTTTGAAAATATTAATCAATTTGACCTACCAACTCGATTTTTAAATCAAATCGATTTTTTCCCCTAGTCCCTAGTCTAGAGCATTTTTATTTTATCTTGTGTTGCGGTTTTTAAAGGAGTAGTTTTATGCTTTTGCAGTTTCGTTTTAAATGGGATATTGATTTAAAACAGCTGAAACAAAATATCCAGTCGTTTCACTTCCTGATATTCAAGACATCTTCCCAGAAGCCCCTGCACCCTTCCTCTTGCTCCCCTTTTCTGCGCAGCTGTTTCATTAAAGAGAAAAAGGGGGACAAAATGAACCGCTCTGTAGTGAAGCTGTGGCGAGTGTTTTACTTTGCAATGAAAGGATTAAGCTTAGCAAGAGATTGACAGGTGAGAAGGGCATCTCTGAGAATTGTAGGAGCTTCAGGTATATTTTTGATAAGAGGACAACATTATAACACGGTAAAAAGCTCTACAAAGTCGATTTTACGTAAAAAACAACACAAATTCTGCTACATTTCTATTCCTCTCGACACTATAGTGGATGATTCATTATTTTGGTTAGTACTCTAAAGACGAGTATAATGGAAACTAACTAGACTTACTGAAATATTTCCCTCATTGTGCAAACGTGGACTAAAAAAGCAAACTAAAGTATGTGCATATGTGATTAAAAAAAGCTTTTGCAGACTGTGACTGTGACTCTCTTCCTTTGTTCGTCTTCCAGGCTGCTGTTCAGAAAAGGACGGCATGAATCATATGGTGAATAAAACCCGTGGCATTATCACTTTGTACCGGCACCAAAAAGCGGCGTTCGCCATCACCAGCAAGAGAGGCCCGGTCCCGAAGGCCCCCAAGCCCAAAGCACGGAGCTCCCCCCGGGCAGCTTCATCAACACCGACAACGACGAGGTGTGACCACGCTTAACGCCTTGCAATACAGTTTTGATTTTCCTCCAGAGATGTCATAGTCCTCATTCCAAATCGACTAAACATTTTCCCAACTGTGTTTTCATCTTTTTAGAGCAGGAAACCGTTTCTCATCCAGAGACGGGGAGCGGAGTTTTCGCTGACGACCGTCGCAAAGCACTTTAGATCGGATTTGACCAAGTCGCTGCCGTATCTGTGGGAGAACACCGTGGGACCTCTGCACGCTGTCGTGAACGAAAGCAAGGAGATTAGTAAGTGAACTTCCCAAACGCGGGGACACTTTCTACCCTGAAACACAGATTCATGAAGTTCGTTAGCGAGTGTTTTGTGGTTTGTGTTTTCAGTCTGATTGAGGGTTTAGCAGAACCCTTAATGGCTTAATTTTTCAAAGTGATATTTATTCCATACTTTACAATCCCCGGGGTTTTATATGACTACTGAACTTCTAATATCGTTTCTCTTTTTCCCCCTAAAGACAGGAATGTTCAGATGGAAAGAGGGGATGCAGCTGCACAAGAACTGGTCAACTCTCTTCAAGTTTTGGAAATTATGGCACCAGCAATGTCTGCGCAACTGAAACCTTTGGTAAATAACAACCACATTAAATCGTTAGACAACACCATACTTGATTTTTTCCTAATTGTGTTAAATCACTTAAAACTGAAATGATTCTCAAACTGGACAAACAATCTTGGCAAATATTTTGGTACAGAATACATTACACTGCAAATATATCAGGGTTTCCGCAGAGCATTACAAGTCATTAAATCTACCAAAAATTATTATTATCGATCAGCATGAAATTTGACTACAACAGGCATTACATCGAAATTTATTGGAAAATAATTACGATATTCAACTAGTTTTACTGCTTAAGTTTGTCAAAATACCCATATTCTGGTCTAAAACTCATTCAGCTGCAGTTCTGGCTGAAACTGGACTTTTTAAAGTTTTCCATTGGGTCCAGTTTGCTTTTGAATGTCAAATGTTCCTTCATTCCTCTGTTTGATGGAATGTTTGCAAATATTAAGACAAAAAAAAGCCCTAATTTACTGAGTTTGTGGCATTAAAATACCATTAAAAAGCCTTAACTCTGACTTGCTGCTGCCTGTGTATGACCCTAATGTGTTACCACTGCTGTGTGTCCAACTGTAGCTCCTGGAGCAGCTGGCGCAGCTGTTCCTCTGCCTGCAGCACCCGTACACAGCCGTGCGGCACATGGCGTCCCGCTGCGTGGGCGTGCTCTGTAAGATCTCCATGTTGGAGACCATGAACTGTTTCCTGGAGAGAGTCCTGCCCTGGCTCGCCGCCATCGACGACTGCACCAAACAAGAGGGCGCCATCGAGGCTTTGGCCTGTATCCTTTCAAAAGTACACTACGTTTTTACTTAGGTCAGATAATTATAGAGTGGGGTAGGCTTTATATAGTAGGCAACCAAGAGTCCGAATCTGTTTTGTAAAGTTGTTATAAGGAAAGACCGGTACAGACAGCGAGAGCAAATTCCACACAGAAAGGAGGCAAAAATGCAGTTGGATTGAACCCAGTACTGTCTCGTGAGGCGTTGAGCCACTGTCCCGCTCGTCCAGCCTCATGATTTCTCCCACAGATCCAAGTGTTGAAACTATCCGTTCTGCTTCAGTGGCTGTGAGCTGTGTTTATATCCCTCCGCCAGCTTTCCCTCTGTACGCTGTGTTCTCTTTAACAGCCGTGTGTCAGGTGTGATGGAGCAGCTGGACGTGGAGATCGTCCCGTACATCGTGTTGCTGGTCGTCCCGGTGCTGGGGCGCATGAGCGACCCCACAGACAGCATCAGGTTCATGGCCACGCAATGTTTCGCCACACTCATCAGACTACTGCCCTTGGAGGTACCCACACAACAGGCAAAGCTTCATATGAGCTGGGAATGATTTACATTTGATAAATGGAGTAAATGAATTCAAATGTTATTACCCCCATATCTCACAAAAACTCATCACACAGAGCTTAACAAAACGCCAAAAGCAGTCCAAGAATTATATATTTGCTAAATTGCTAAATTGTTTCACTACAACCACATGAACCACACAGACTATTATCCTTTTTTACTTTGTATTGAAACGGCTGCTCAGCGAAAGGGGGGGATGTCGTGTGAATATCACAGGGTTTCCGCGGGGAATTGAAAAGCATTAAGTCATTAAATGAATTGTACCTAAATCAGGGCTTTAAATGTCATGAAAAAGCCTTATTCAAATTGGCTCTAAATTTATTGGAAAATTATTACTCAACCATTTTTACTGCCTAAGTTAATCGAAAATACTCAAATTAACATATTCAGTTGCAGTTTTTCATTTTGTTAAAAAGGTGCCCGTTTTGTCCAATTCTTAAGACATGTGTTTTTTGTTTTTTTTTGCATTTGTGGCATTGGAATATAGCATTTGAGCATTAAAGAATAGCATTAAAAAGCATTACATTGTTTCTTTCTTCTGCCTGTCTAAACCCTGTATCAGGAAGTGAAACTACAGGAAATTTTGTTTCAGATCTAACGTGCACTGCATTTTCAAACCAACAAATACCTACAAGAAGCATAATTGCTCTTCATTAATAAGGATTTTACTCCAAATTAAAAAAAATTATCCAAAACATGTATCTGCTGTTTTGGCTGAAAATGTACTTGTTTTTTCCTGAAAAGTTGCTTGGTGTGTCCAGTTTGCTTTTGAATATAAAAAAAAGAATCCCCACCATTCCTCCTCCCACATTAAAATTATAGTTTTAAGCTTTTATACATTTGAATTGCTGCTTCCTATACAAATGCTGAAACACAAAACTGTATGAAAGTCCACAGTGTTTAAGTTTGTTTCTGCTCATCAGGCTGGCATCCCCGACCCTCCCGCCATGTCGGCCGATCTCATCCAGCAGAAGGCCAGAGAGAGGCACTTCCTGGAGCAGCTTCTGGACGGCAGGAAACTGGAAAACTACAAGATCCCCGTCCCCATCAAGGCCGAGCTGCGGAAATACCAGCAGGTGAGTCTGTCTCCACTGGCTTCTATTTCCTCAATCTCGTTTTTAAAGGAGCTGCTTCACACTAGAGACCTGCACGGGACGGGAAATCCCGCGGGACTTGCAGGACCCGACACAAATCTCGCGGTAGCAGGCGGGATTCAAACTACCCCGGGCGGGAGCGGGCGTCAGACCAAAACACGTCGGGTCCTGACATGTCCCGTATAAGAAAACAACAGGGTGTTAGACACACGTGGACACGAGCGCAGCCTTTTTACGCATCACCGCCAGTGAACACCGGGATGATGCAGAGATCCTCACGCTACAGCACCTTCACTGGCTGCTTTTGCTCCACACTAACCCACCGGACTTACAGCTGAACTACACTCAAACCCGCCATTACCTCCTGGCGCAAGTCAATTCAAAACTTGTCAAAACCTCCCTCTGTCTGTGTGCTGCGCTTTGGATAAGCCATTAAAGCCAACGCACACGAGACGCTTTGAAACACAGTTTCATCACATAGACGTGATGCGCTCCGTTCTGTCGAGGAAAACACAGGTTTTTACCCTTCTGCAGCAACACAGACGACTCTATGGCCTGTGACAAACAGGGACACTGCTCTAAACTTTGTTGGGAGTTACGAGAGCAGCAGCGGAAAAAGACAAACCATTGTCAGAACTCCACTCTGGGAGGGTAAGTGTTCCGTCGCAAAACTCGCTGTTAACCTGCAAAAAAGAGCCACGTTTGCTCTCTATTACAACACTGACCTACGCTTTGCATTTAATGTTTGATAATGTGTTTTATAATGTTTTTAAAACGCTGCACGGTTTGAGAAAAGCCTTTGAACTGCCGTTACGCAGCGCGCTCCAGTGTGTTGGCATTTGGCACATGGCGCTCTGCGTTAGGGCTGGGCGATATGACGATATTAGACCGTCTTACGATCCCCAGAGCAGACGGTCTGTCATTTTTGTGGGATCGTTTTATCACGGTTTTATGCACTTCAGCACAGTTTACTCTTTTCACCGTCAGTGAAGGAATCCCAAGCCGCAAACTTTCTGCTTCGCAAATGCGAGCATTTAGCAGCGAGACGCTCCTCTCCAGGGCGTATATACGACCAGGCTCCTCAGTCTAGAGCTTTAAAATGTTTGAAACCCAGCGTTCTGTCTCTATTTCAGCGCTCATGTCAGTGTCTTTCCCCGCTAATGCTACTGCTCTGCGTACGTAGATCGCAGCGTGTGTTTATTTACCTGGCGACACATGTGCGAAGAAGCGAGTGTGTCCTTCGTCCTTACAGTTCTGTCAGGAGCCGCTTCCTTCTCATTTGTTTAATTTAAATCCTGGAATGCGTTCAGAAATGCGCAGTTTATCCATGTCTTTGAAAATATAAAAGTTCCTCAAAAACACCGTCAGTCTGAGTTCATTGTTGTCAAGGCACCTAACAGTGACACTTTTTCCTGTTTGAGTTTTACACAATAAAAGTCACTGCATGTTATTGGTTCACGAAGACTCTTATTGTGAAAGGGTGCGACAGCGACAGAGCGTTACATTTACAGCAGCTTGATGTCATGAGAGAGACCTCTCAGACGAGCATTTACCAAACTTACTCTACTTACTTCAAGCTAATTTTATTATCTGGATTTTTTGTTTTGTTTTTCCATTTATAAAGTGAGTTTGCTTTAGATCCAAGTCTATGATTGCTGTGTTGATTATCACAAAGTTGAATACATTAGTATAGTATTTTTCATCTTCAGTGTGTAATTTAAGTTATTTTTGTCATTATAAAAAAATCGTGATAAAATCGAAATCGTAAGTTTATAATTCAAAAATCGTGATATTCTATTTTTGCCATATCGCCCACCCCTACTCTGCGTCCTAGTGCGTACTCGGCGCTGGCCTTAAAAAAAAACTCGGGACTTGCCAGTACCCGGGAGATTTCCCCGGGCGGACAGGGGAGACTCTGCAGGGAGCGGGCAGAGGGGCGTCGGGAGCGGGCGGGAACGGGATTGAAATCCATTCCCGTGCAGGTCTCTACTTCACACTCGTGCCCAGAGCTGCAGCTGCCCTCTCAAATATTTGTTTTCTTAACACTTTGTGTGGAGCCTCCAGGCAGACACTTTGGGAAATAGCAAAAGTTGTTATAAATTCTCAAAATGTCAAACATCTCTGGCATTTGCGAAGTCCTTCAGGCGCTTCAGTGCAACTTTTCTTCCACTTCCTTTAGAAACAATAAAAATGCTGCCAATTGATTGTAGCGCTAGTTTCACTGCACAACATCTAAGTTTATGTCTGACAATGAGCTTTATGACTTTTTTTCCATCTTGTCAGGATGGCGTGAACTGGCTGTCCTTCCTGAACAAATACAAGCTCCACGGGATCCTTTGTGACGATATGGGTCTGGGCAAAACGCTGCAGTCCATCTGTATCCTGGCGGGAGACCACTACCTCAGGTATTACATTCCTATAAATGTGGTCCTTAGACTGCGTCAGGTGTGATTCACTGCCAAACGTCATCTGGAAGTAAGTGAAATGTTCTTGAAATAAGGACTTTCCTGATTAAATAAAGGTATATAAAAAAGACTCAACCTCTAGTTTGGAAAATAAGGAGAGCAGTGACAAAAGTGAACAATCCTCCCCCTCCCTCCTGATTGGACCTGACAGGCCGGTTCACAGAAAAGCTCGTCTCATTGGTCAAAGTGGGATCCCAGGGATTATGATTAAATGGAGGGGCTTTAGAAAATTAATATTATTTAATATTATTTATGTTACCTCAAATTTCAGACCCAAGCGTTCAATTATACACAATCTGATCTAAGTATTTTAACTTCCAGACTATAACTTTAAGAAATCTCATCCCTCTCAAAACTAGGTAAAAAATGTAATAATTTATAGATTTTCTTACAGCTGTTGTAATAAAAGTATGTTTCGTAATAGAGTAAACATTTGGCACCATAGAGCTACATTGTAAATGTGATATCTTTGAAAGAAAAACATACCGTATTTTCCTCGAGCGAGAACTAGGAAGTCCGAGACTAAATTAGCACAGCGTTGGCACTAGCGGTCTGCCCTGTTCACGTCTCAGTTCTGACTCACTAAGAGCTCTGGTTGAGACCAGTTTCTAATTAACTTAAGTAAAAATCCGGAATGTGCAGAGGGTCTGTGAGCGCTAGAAATGGATTTACTCAAATGTCTAATGACTTTCACTGTTTGATTCAGGTAGTACAGCTTTAATTAAAGCATAAAAAAACTTGCCCCATGGACCGATTCTTGAAAGTAGTTACTCAAATCAAGGACAAATTTTTACTTATTTCTAGAAAATGTCACTCATTTCTAGATAACTTTTTGCAATGTCGTACTTTGGTTTCTCTGTCCCTGAAAATCTGTTTGGTTTGGAAACTATTTTAACCTCTTCTGGCATTGACCTTGTTCTGGGCAAAAGCAGCGTTGTGTTTTACAAACGTTTTACGATTACATTTCTAATTTTAACCCATTTAGGCCGGGAAAGCATTGCCGCATTTGTAACATTAAAGCCGGGAAAGCGTATACGTCAACTTTCGAGTATAAGGGTGTTTTTGCACTGTTGTCGGCCTTTGAGCCAATGAAATGCAACAGAATAGAGGCGCGGAATCGTCAGCATCACAGCACTTTTTGTTTAGTGTAATTTGGTGAAATATTTGCGGAGATATTCACTTTTGTTGTTGCAACCCAGCTACAGTCCGTTTATAGAGCTGACACGTAAATGCGGCGCCGCAACACGCGATGTTCAGTTTCATTCGATAAAAAGGTTTGACTCAATAACGATCAGAAAACAGTTGTTCTGCTCTTTCCATCACGTAGTTTTATTGAGAAGTCGAGTGCGAGAGGAGAGGAGAGCTGCGTCTTCTCCTCTGGCTGACAACGCTGAGCAGCAGTGAGGGGAGGGGCTTTCTCTGAGGGAGGGGCTTTCTCCTCCTCCTGCTGTGTTTAGAGAAATCTGTTTGGAGCAGGATACTCTGCCCTTCCCCATCACCAGCTTTTTATTTCTTTATAGCTTAATAATTATTATATTTATTTCCCATGTTTCTATATAAAACTATTAATTAAATTGTATTTTAAAGAGTGGATATTGTTTTGGGTTTAGAGAGAAGCTGCTAGACATTTTTGAAGTGACCTCAAAAGACAAATTACAAAGGTTTAACATAACAAATATAGGCCTATATTTTAGTGTAAGAGGGCTATATACTTTATTTCACTTTGCTTTTACATATTTTATTTTTGTGTATCTAAATAAATCCAATTTCTCAGGAAAGCCACAAGTGTAAGCTCTCAAATACTTTTTGAATTTTGTTCCTATCTGCTACAGAGGCTGAGAAATCAATCATTTAGTAGGCGTTGACACAACTTCTGGAACTTTCTGGAACTTCAGGAACTTCAGGTTTTCTGAAATCGCCCATAGGTTTTCCAGGCATTTTTTCCAGGCGTTTCAGGCCTAAATGGGTTAATTAACTGTCTTGGTATATTCGTCCAGGGCACAGGAATACTCCAGAACCAAAGCGCCAGACTGCAGCCCTATGCCCTCCATGGTAGTGTGCCCCCCCACTCTGACGGGACACTGGGTCGATGAGGTCGGGAAGTTCTGCTCGAGAGAGTTCCTCAACCCCCTGCACTACACCGGGCCGCCGTCGGAGCGCATGCGGTGAGACGGATTTGCAAGGGATCATTTCTAATGGACGGGGTCGAAATAATCCATCATGAGCTATTTTTATCCAGCATTAACTAGTTTTCCAACATTCGTCATGTATTAAGCGTTCAGACGTATTCCAGACAGCCCTCAAAATATTCCGTCAAAACAAAAAAATATTTGTCCATTGAAGGAGAATTCTTGGTTAAATGCGACCTCTGGTTCAGTCAGTGTAATATTGTGAAGCTCATCGTGTTTTTTTATATTTCAGGTTGCAGCATTTGGTGAAAAAACACAACCTCGTAGTCGCCTCCTATGATGTTGTTCGGAATGACATCGACTTCTTCAAGTGAGTTGTTTTCACCGTGTCTCGCCTTAATCTAGTTCAAGTCAATGAAGAACATTTATTCTTTCATTCATTCATTCATGATTTTTCATTTAGTGGTCAATGTTAGGGCTGTCACGATAATTACTATATCGACTTATCGTTCAACAAATAACAGATAAACAATACATTTTTGGGCTCAATATTTATCCTATAATTTTAACTGAACCCCTCCTGGAACCGCCACCTTAACGTGGTGGAGGGGTTTGAGCGCCCGAATGATCCTGGGAGCTCTGTTGTCGGGGGCTTCGTGCCCCTGGTAGGGTCTCCCATGGCAACAGGTCCTAGGTGACGGGTCAGACAAAGAGCGGTTCAGAAGCCCCTTATGAGAGACCAACAGGCCCAGTTAGAACCATGAGGCCGTCCTTCTGTGGACCCACCACCTGCAGGACGAGCCATAGGGGGCTGGTGCAATGTGATTTGGGCAGCTCCAATGGCTGCCCCCACGACCCGGCAACGGAAAAGTGGAAGAAAATGGATGGATGGATGGAATTTTAACTGAAGCAAATTGGGTTACATTATATTTCATGTTTATTGCAGCTCGTGTGGTATTTTAGGATATATATATATATGCACTTTTAGAACGAAGGTTTACTATCATTTGTATGCTTTAGTGTTGTGACCGTATCTTTAGAGTCTATAATAAGGTTGGAACCTCTGGGTACATCACAATTCGACACATGCCTCACAATGATGATGATAATGTCATGATACGCCGATATTGCGATAATCAATATATTGCACAAAAATTACCTACGATACATTACAATTTTTAAAGAAACATATGCGATTTTTTTTAAACGCACTACATATCATTCATGATTAACATTTGTTTTCATTTGCTTTGTACCCCTTGTTCTTAAATGAATAAGAACTGAAAAGTCTCTGCCAGTGGCATCACTTTACATTTAAATAGGAATAAATCAACCGCAAATTAATCTACATAGACCAAACACTGTCACAAAAATATATCTTAAGTACTGCCCTCTACTGTTCTGACTGTACTATTATTGACTCAAAATTGACTGTGAAAGCAGTGGAGCAGCCCCACTAATATGCATGATCTTAAAAAGTGTCTATCGGAATATAAAGTATTGGGATCATATCGTCATGCAGAATATCGTGATATATCGCAAAATCAATTCATTGTCCCACCCCTAGTCTATAATATTGTTTAATGTGATATTTTCCTGCTTCAATATATCGAACTTCAAATTTGGCATCGTGACAGGCCTAGTAAATGTTGATCTTTAGCGAGTTTTCCCCCTTGTCAGAGTAAATAAAAAACGGCCAAACTCGTTTGCTAACGAGATATTGCCATGTTTGGGATCAACGTGTATATGGCGCTTTCCCACCTACATTAGGAAGCCTTTACAGTAAAGAACCACTCACCCATTTTATGCATAGTATTTATTACAGTTTCACTTCATTCGTTGATTTTCTTTGCAGGAATATAAAGTTTAATTACTGTATCCTCGACGAGGGCCACGTCATTAAAAACGGGAAAACAAAACTCTCCAAAGCGATCAAGCAATTAGCGGCAAACTTCAGACTCATTTTATCCGGAACCCCGATCCAGGTGAGGAGTCCTTTCATATTCCCATTCATTTATCGCTTATTTGTTGTACCAAAGCCGGAGTATCGAGCGTCTCCTCCCTGTTTATTCTGCAGAATAATGTCCTGGAGTTGTGGTCGTTGTTTGATTTCTTGATGCCTGGGTTCTTGGGCACAGAGCGGCAGTTTGCGGCTCGTTACGGGAAACCGATCCTCGCCAGTCGGGACGCAAAAAGTTCATCTCGTGACCAGGAAGCAGGTACGACGACTCGATGTATTTTTTTATCAGAAGGGAATGCTTTGAAACAGAAATGATCAAATGGTTCTGAAAACTTCCTGAACCCACTGTAGCAACTCTCTGTAAACCCTTTGTCATTGCATTACAAGTACACGTGACCAGAGTAATGCGAACTTTAAAGGGGGGGTATTATGTAAAATCGACTTTTTCAAGCTTTACATCATGTTATTATGTCATTCCCTCATTAAACACATGCCTGGAGTGTTGCCTTGGCTCATTCACATATTTTTGAGTAATCAGTAAAAACTTAGACGGCAGCCATTTTAGGTGTAGCTATGCCTCAGTCCTCCTAGGAACGCCCCCACCTCTTGGAGACGCCTCTGGACCTTTCGTCACCAGCCAAGCCACCAACCACTGCTCCTCAGCTCAGCAGAGCCCCCTCCCCGCACAGTAGTGTTGTTTAGATGCCACAGCAGTGTGCTGAAGGGGGCGTGTCGGAAAGCTTCTTAAAGAGACAGAGGCCTATTTCAAGACGTTCAGTACAGCCATTTTGAGAGAGCAATTTTATTCAAGGCAGTTATTTTAATTTACTGCATATACAGCCCAACAGAAGGTTACGTCATCACTGTAGTATGCTATAGACTGGTGCTATGTGATTGAAAAAAGCATAATACCCCTCTTTAAATGTAGTTTTTCACTCTTCGTCTTGCTTTTGCTGCAGGAGTGTTGGCGATGGAGGCTCTACATCGACAGGTGTTGCCGTTCCTTCTGAGGAGGATGAAGGAGGACGTGCTTCAGGACCTGCCTCCCAAAATCATCCAGGATTATTACTGCAACCTCAGCCCGCTGCAGGTACAGGAACTACTACCACAAGAGTCGACGTTCTGCCTTTATTTTTCTTGTTCAGAAACAATGTCTTGATAACAAAATTTGAAGTTCGGTATCACAGGCAAGAAAATATCACGATCAATATTGAGGAAAATTGTATTCCACAAAATCTAAACCCGAAGGCATTTAAAAAAAAACATCTTTCCTCTAAATGTACTCGAATAATATAACACAAGTTCCAATAAACCTGAGAAACAAATGGAATATAAATGTCTTCAGTAAAGAAAAAAAGAAATTAAGACTAAAAAAAGTTTATTCATTTGCATATGATGATATTGTGTCCAAAATTTATGCCAGTTTTCTCCAGTCCAGAAAAGCATCAAAATAACAAGAATTGTGACCTAAAGGCGTCAAAACGTGCCAGAAAAGCAACAGTAACACAAGAAAAACGTGACAAAAACCTGACAATAAAACTATTTAAAAAAAACACGACAAAAATGCTTCAAATATGTGACAAAAACGCTCGTGATCGTAGCTAAAAAAAAAAGAAGTTCTGATCAGTTTTGTAGGCCTTATTTTTCAAATGAGGCATTATACCGTTGTTCTCCAGTCGACAAGGTTTTAGATTTGGGTAAAGCCGAACATGAGAAAATGCGCTTGGTTTTACAGTAGGTGGGGGTTAAAGGAATAGGCCACCGTTTTTACATACTGAGATATGTTCTTGCCTTAGCTTAGACAAGTTCATTTGTACCTGTCTTGTCTTCACGTGTGCCTTCTGTAACGTAAACACAGCACAGACGGCGTTAGCATTAGCCTCTCTCTTCTCCTCTATAGCTCCAAACGAGGTGAAGATAGAAGCTACCAAACTCTTCCACGTTTTCCCTATTTAAATATGGTTACGTGAAGTGTTACACTACAAAGTATAATTATACAAAATTAAACAATGTGGATTTTCTAAGCGGATAAAAAGGGGAACTATATTGTAAGGCGTAATAATACCAGGAGTAATTCAGCATCTGCACAGTAAAGTGAAGATATCACTGCGCGGATGCCGAATTACTCCTAGTATTATTACGCCTTACAATATAGTTCCCCTTTTTATCCGCTTAGAAAATCCACATTGTTTAATTTTGTATAATTATACTTTGTAGTGTAACACTTCACGTAACCATATTTAAATAGGGAAGAGTTTGGTAGCTTCTATCTTCACCTCGTTTGGAGCTATAGAGGAGATGAGAGGCTAAATGCTAACGCCGTCTCTGCTGTGTTTACGTTACAGAAGGCACACGTGAAGACCAGACAGGTACAAATGAACTCGTCTAAGCTAAGGTAAGAACATATCTTAGTATGTAAAAACAGTGGCCTATTACTTTAAGAGGTTAAAGGACAAGTCAGTATAGTCTTTAATCGTGACAGGCTGAGATCTAGCCCTGGTGGTGCTTGGAGTGAAAAGTTAGAAAACTATTGTTACAAACTATTCCCAATCAATTTAGAGTTGGTAAACAAAACGGTAGGAAGTGAATTCAACACTAATCCTTTGGCTTGAAAAGTTGCCCAAAAGAGGTAGGAAGTTTCTTTTCAAACGAGGGGATTAGGGCAATTATATATGGTTGAATGGGTAAAACAATTGCTTTATACAGCCAGAATGTCGCTCACTGCCTCTGGACTAGACAATATAGTGTCAAAAACACTTAATTCCCATGAAATGCCACTTCACCATAAGCCTTTTTCGTTGCAGTTGATTAGAAGTTGATTCTCGCCCTGCAGTAATGAACACAGCGAGGCGGATAATGAGTCTGTGGTTTGTTAAAGCGTGTTCTCGTTGGCTCCCGCAGGTTCAGCTGTACGAGGACTTCGCCAAATCCAGAGCCAAAGCCAGTGTCGACGACAGCATCTCCGTGTCCGCCGCAGAGGAGGAGGAGAAGCCCAAACTTAAAGCCACGGGTCACGTCTTCCAGGTAAACCATGTCGCTGTTAAATGGGTGAATTGTTGGGAGCAAGTCTTCAAGGAGCGAAAAGAGCTGTTTGAAACGTCCTAAACTTCAACGACAGAATACAGACGGCCGCTCAAGAACCTTTGTCTATTCTCTGGGCTCGTTCCAGGCTCTGCAGTACCTGAGGAAGCTGTGTAACCACCCCAGTCTGGTCCTGACGCCTCAACATCCCGAGCACAAGCGCGTCACGGAGCAGCTGACCTCGCAGAACTCCAACCTGCGGGACATTCAGCACGCGCCCAAACTGTCCGCACTCAAACAGGTCGGTCTACTGCGGAGTCAGCGGGTTCCTCTTCACATTCTCACCACATTCACGTCAACAATCACATACTATTGGAGCCTCTTGACACTAATGTGACACCATTCATTTGCCCACCTTTGTAAACATAGAACAAGATGGCAGCTGACTTGTGGATGCATTTTGAAGATGAAAAAGTCCAGTTTTAGACAGAAAAGAGTATTTATCTGATTATGTAACAGCACAGCTTCCCGGAGACCTTGGAGGCTCATGTTTAAGTTCTAAACCTCCTCTTTCCGAAGCAATAAAACCCAGCTCTATCACTTTTTGTTCCGGTGCCAAAGTCTTCAGCGATATTCCTCTGAATTCCTATATATCTGGACATAATGCATCGCTCTGTTTGCTCATACATCTTTTGTTCCGCTTCCTCCAGCTGCTGTTGGACTGTGGTCTGGGCGGAGGGGGCTCCGCTGAGGGCGGCACAGAGTCTGTGGTGGCCCAGCACAGAGTCCTGATCTTCTGTCAGCTGAAGAGCATGCTGGACATTGTGGAGCAGGACCTTCTGAAACCCAAACTGCCCTCAGTCACGTATCTGCGGCTGGACGGCAGTGTCCCGGCCGGGCTGCGCCACTCCATCGTCTCCAGGTGTGTCCACAGATGCATGTTTCGATTTATTTAAGAAACAAACAGAGAATTGGCGTTAGATCTAAATTTCTTGGGAAACTTAAATTATACCGGTTTGTTTCGTTAGAAATATAGTATCCGGACATTAATTGTACAAACCCTGCCTTCGGCGATGTCTCTGCTTTCTCAGGTTCAACAACGACCCCTCCATAGACGTGCTTCTCCTCACCACACACGTCGGAGGCCTGGGGCTGAATCTGACCGGAGCCGACACGGTGGTGTTTGTGGAGCACGACTGGAACCCCATGAGAGACCTCCAGGCCATGGACCGAGCGCACAGGATCGGACAGGTACTCGTCGTGTCCGATATGACCACTAACCATTACCTAAGCTTTCCCAAGCGTAGGCCAGTGTCGCGCAAGGAGAAGGCCCCGGGTTTGATTTCCAGAGCGTGTGGAGTTTATAGGCGTCTTTTCTCTGGGAGCTGAACGGGACAGGCCACTTCAGACCAGTTCGTTCAGGGTGTGGCGGTCCGCACAGGTTTGCATGTTAAGTGGAGAAACTGCTCTAGATCTCTATGAAATTGACTGAGGCGCTGTGGTTATTGCAGAGAGAGAACTACTTCCTGCTTTTCACCATGTTTTTTGTATTAATTTCACCTCTGACCTCTCTCTCCGTCCGCAGAAACGCGTGGTGAACGTTTACCGGCTCATCACTCGCGGCACGCTGGAGGAGAAGATCATGGGTCTGCAGAAGTTCAAGATGAGCATCGCCAACACTGTGATCAGCCAGGACAACGCCAGCCTGCACAGCATGGGCACCGACCAACTGCTCAACCTCTTCACTCTGGACAAGGTGAGACTGAACGGGGATCTACAGGCCCTATGGAAGAGCATCAGGAATATATGCAAGCCGACTTTTACTGTGAATGCTTCTATTTCAGTGTGAACTTTTGATCAAGAGAAAACACAAGTATGCAAGAATTCATCATTTGACTGTGGGGTGCAAAAGTTTAGGCACCGGGATCAAAATTTCTAAGCACAGGATTTCCCCCGGGGCATGAATTCTGTCAAAATTAAGGCCCCGCCATAACCAAGTGCATTTTCTCCAGTTCAGCATTACCCAAATGTAAAACGTTACATCCTATAGGCCAGAGTAACGTCTCATTTGAAAGCTAAGAGCTGAAATATGGTTTAAAATGGATCGTTTCGTTTTTGTTGCATTTTTTTTGTTAGTTTTTTTTGTTGCGTCGTAGCTTTTTCATCCTCATTTATTTATTTTTTTAAGCATTAAATTTGATTCAAACTGGCATTAATCTAAATTTCTTAGAAAATCCAATTTTTCCTCAGAGACGGAACCAACTCAATGGGTACATTCATCAAAAATACAAAAAAACTATGGTGTAAAACAAATTCGGCTGCAGTTCTGACTGAAATTTTACACAGGCTCACAATCTCATGCTTCCTCACTGTTTACAGAGATGTTTCAAACTAGAGAATGTAGATACAACCTCAGAGGAACTGATCTGCTACAAAAACCCATAGCGATGAGTAATACTAAGAGAAGGTGTTTATCAGTCAAAGGAGTTGATCTATGGAACGGTTTATCTATTCAACTTAAGGGCTCCAAAACTATTAAAGCATTTAAGAAAATGTACAAGTTAAACATTATGGAGAAGTATAGAACACTTGAATGAAGATCATAAGAAAAGAAGTTGATCGAGGATGCATAACATAATGTTGATTGTTGAAGTTTAAATGTTGTGCTTACATGTTACCATCGTTGGTATAAGAGAAACTGTATTATGTGTCATCTTGGGATATAGTGTCTCAGTTGTAAAAGGGGTTAGGCAGAATAAGTCTCGACTTCAGCCTAAACCCCTTTCGGTCAGGCATCATTCAGCACTTAAATTCTCAATGTAAATATTTTTTCTTATTGTATAATGTATAAGATCTTTGAGAATCATGTGACCTAAGATCTAAATGTTCATAATGACCGAAGAAACAAATTAACTAACTAACTAACTGACAAACAATGAATTTTAGAATTCCCCCTCATTCCTCTGATTGGTTAAATGTTTACAAATCATACTAAATGAAATATGCTAAATACATGTCACCTGTAGAAACGTAGAAACCCTGGAATGAAGCAGGAGGAAGATGAAATGATTTCCAAAAGGCACAAAGTTACAGATGAGACATTCATGTAATATTTAAAAAACAATCAGGTTTTATTTTCATCGTTTACATTTCAAAATAACAACAAAAAAAGCTTTACATAATCTGTGACTCTGCTTTTTGATTTATTAAATGGTTTTACAATGTTTTGATATTTTAAAATGTAGTGGTTTTGCACAAAATGGAAGTGGGCTAACAGATGTATGTGGAATAAGTCTGAAGTGAATATCTACTGTGTATTTTAAAGCACGTTGTGTAAAATCCTCTAACACTACACAAGGGTAGGATATTCAAGGGCACATGAGGGTTAACGACTTGTTTTTAAGTTGAAAATGATCAGAAAATCAGTGCGACCTGGCCTCCACTCTTGTACAGGGTCTCCTGGGGATACGCAAGTTCCGCAGGGGCTACATTAAAAAGATGATGCACTTTATGACTTTGATATTGGAGCCTAGAAAAACGATTCCAACAAATGGAAATAAAGTTGCCTTGTTTCTGTCTATCAACCCCCTCCATTAAACTCTTTCTTTCGTTTTTATTTCAGGACGAGAAATGTGAAAGGAGCGACCCCTGCTCCTCCACGTCGGGGAAGTCCATGAAGTCGGTGTTGGACGGTTTGGGCGAACTCTGGGACCAGCAACAGTACGACACGGAGTACAACCTGGACAGCTTCATGCACTCCCTGAAGTGACCCGCCACACACGGACACCCGTTCTTTCACTCATTAGGAACCGATAACGTAACGACAGGACGTGACTGCCAAGAACGTCATCATTTTAAGTGACATAAGCCGCTAATGTAATGACAGACCAATAATGTCGTTAAAAGTTGTAAGATCATAAAGATTACGGCACCTGGACGTGTGTTCCTCTTGGGCGATTCGATTATTTGCGGGGCATTTAAAAGCACTAAAGCCAAAAAAGGCCTTCAAATATCATAAAAAGCATTAAACTGGATTGAAACTGGAATTAAATCTAGTATGAGTTTGTGAAAAGTACAGAAATTGTATTAAAATATGATTCTCAACTGGTGTGGTGTTGGGACCCACCACCAACATAGAAATACATTTGTCAGAGCCTTTAGCCTTTAGCATTAAGACCTGCAATCTGAACGTAGCCTATAATACTGATAGAAAATAAGCCTCAAAACATGGCAGCAAACTCGTATAGTTTTCATTCTTTGGTAAATGAATATTGAAAGAAATATTCCCTGTGAAAAGCTTCTTTTGGCCGGTTACGCTTTTGAATACCGAAATTTCCCGTCATTCCTCTGTTCAGTGGAAAGTCTCCAGATATTCCGGAATTGCTTTTGTTTGTGGCATTAAAAAAACAGTGTTTAAAATCACAGTCATCATTCATCCCAGTCCAATCCAAACTTGGCACATTGGCAAAATAATGTCACAGCTTTGACCTTTTATTACATTATTGGCTTGTTACGTTTATAATCAGCAAAAATCATTACGTTTCTGGCAGTTATCACATTATCCTAACACAGTGGACCAAGCCGGACCTGGTTTAAAAACTGCATAGTGTAAACTTCAACCCTTCTGCTGCTAAACTGTTTTTACTCCTTTCCTATATTTAGTAATACATGTGCGCTGGAGCAATAAGGAAAATGGACGCGATGTTACGTAACTAAACGCCAGGACTGCTATAATATTATGTATGTCGTCTTCATACTCGACCAGGACAGTGTTAGGCCCCCCCCTCCCGAACTACCTTACCTTTGTCTTAAAAGTCTTAAAGTAGGACGCTCTCCAAAAGGGAATTTACCGCCTTTCGTAGGACACATGGAGATATATTGTCAAGCTGTGATGATATAACCAAGGACCGAGCGGGACCCCGTGTTTTACGAGCTCTGCTCTCGACGCGGCGTCACGGACTGAAAGTGTTTTTAAAAAAGAAAAGAGGAAAAAAAAAAACATTGACTTCTTATTGTACATATTTCTGTAGCTGCTGCTTTTTGTGGGATTGTAATAAATTCTGCGGAACTTTGAACTACGTCGTGTGTGGTGTGTGTGTGGTGTGTGTGTGGTGTGTGTGTGTGGTGTGTGTGTGTGTGGTGTGTGTGGTGTGTGTGTGTGTGGTGTGTGTGGTGTGGTGGTGTGTGTGTGTGTGTGTGGTGTGGTGTGTGTGTGGTGGTGTGGTGTGTGGTGTGTGTGTGTGTGGTGTGGTGGTGGTGTGTGGTGTGGGGTGTGGTGTGTGTGTGGTGTGTGGGGGTGGTGTGGTGGGGGGGGGGGGGGGGGTGGGGTGGTGGGGTGGTGGGGGGGGGGGGGGGGGGGGGGGGTGGTGGTGTGTGTGTGTGGTGTGTGTGTGTGTGTGTGTGTGTGTGTGTGTGTGTGTGTGTGTGTGTGTGTGTGGTGTGTGTGTGTGGTGTGGTGTGGTGGGTGGTGTGTGGTGGTGTGTGTGGTGTGTGGTGTGGTGGTGTGTGGTGTGTGGTGGGTGGGGGGGGGGTGGGGGGGGGTGGTGGTGTGTGTGTGTGTGGTGGTGGTGTGGTGGGGTGGGTGTGGTGTGTGTGTGGGTGTGTGTGTGTGTGTGTGTGTGTGTGGTGTGTGTGTGTGTGTGTGTGTGGTGTGTGTGGGGGGGGGGGGGGGGGGGCAGTAGGGGGAGTCGTGGAGCGCGTGTGAAGTGAGCTGGTAATTACAGTTTGTGCCGTTATCATTTTTGAGATTCTTTTATTGGTCAGGTCTGAGGTCTTTTTTTAAGAAGCTCCAAAAGGGATGAAAATGGTGACACGTATTTGTTCTTATGCAGATTTCAGCCGGCCCTCGATCATAGAACGTCTGGCCGTCAAGCTGATTTTGAGGAATATTATTATTATTATACAAAACGGAGATCAAATGTCTAGTATTTACCTGAACCGAGCACATTTTCTCCAGTTTGTCATTACCCGAATGTAAAAGCTTCTTGAAGGCAGTGTTAATTTTGAAAACATATTTTAATTTAGTTTTAGTCTTAGTCTTTTGACGAAAATGTAATTCAATTTTAGTCGAGATTTAGTCAAAAAAATATCTTCAATTTTAGTCTAGTTTTAGTCGACTAAAATTGCAAGTCAAATTAGTCGACTAAATTTAAGACAAATTCAGTCGACTTTGCATTTATAATATTCATTATAATCATATTTAATCAGGTCCTCTGCTTCATGGAGCTGCTCCCACATGAACAAAGCTCAGAGCTGCTCCTTTGGCAGTGAATTTACATGATCTGAGGCTCTTTCAGACGGTCAATAAAAGTTTGGATGATTTTAGTCTCTCCTTTTCATTTTTATTTAGTCTTATTTTAGTCGATTTAAAATATCTGGACATTTTAGTCATAGTTTTAGTCTCATGAAAAACTTTGAATTTAGTTTTAGTCCAATTTTAGTCGTCAAATATCACTTTGACTAAAATTAAGACTAAATATTTTAGTCGACGAAATTAACACTGCTTGAAGAAAAGCGTCAAAATAGCGACAAAACATGAGGCGAAAACGAGGATGAAAGCACAACGGAAAAAACATCAAAAAGTGACAACAGAGCAACAAGAAATTGTCAAAAATGTCACACAAACTCGACACAAAAGAGCAACAAAAAAGCGATGGAAAAAGTGGCAAAGAAGGCGATAAAAGTTAAAAAGTGACGACAACAACGCAAGGAAAAAGATCTGTTTACATTTTATTGGTCTTAGTCAAATGAGACGTTACCTGAAAGGCCTGTACCTGAAGTGTGAAAAATACTGTCTGTCTTGCTCTAAAATTTCACTCATTTGGGCCATACACGATGTACAACACTGGCATTTGTAGAAAGTGTAGAAAGCTTTACTTCATCATCAAAAGGACCCGATTGTCGGCTGAAGAAAATCGTCCCTCCACCAAGCATACTTGCCTATATAACGGTACAAACAATTGACATTCTTTTATATAAATGTTGCCTCTCCTTCCCGCGTCCTCATGCCTCACACCCCAGCTCTCTACAGTAATTATAGGTAATTAATTATAAATTACCGTCAATCAAGCGTTTTAATATAGCCCAGCCTTTTTTCTTTTCTTTACATTAGGCTGCTTTTATAAACTACAGCCCTATTTTTTTTTTTTTTTGAAGATACATTTCCCATTTCAAGTTTAATGCTAAATTTGCACCTCACACTCTCATTCAACCTGGCCTATTGTACATGTTTTTAGTGGTAGGGGAAACCGGAGTACGCAGACATGGAGAGGACAAACAAACTCCACACAGAAAGGCCCCGTCCAGGTGGGAATCTAACCTGGGATCGCTAACCGCTTGCCGATGCGGCTTCAGCACCACGGTCAGTTCCGGTGCAAATGGCATATTTTTGTCTTAATAAAACCCTATTAACACTTTATAATTATAGAACAATTTTTTTATTTTTACCTCATCTTATTCATGTTCGATGCCAGTGTCCTACGATCTTTTGCAGCTTCCTCTTTGAACAAATATTACTCCAAAACAAGTAAAAGTAGCTCAGTCTAGTTTTGTATCCAAAGTACCAATCAGTTTCTATAAGTGATGTGAATGATAACTTTGCAGCTTCAGAAACACAACGGGACAAACTTCTTTCCTTGTTGTGGATCAGTGGCATTTGACAGAACATCTGCACAGCGCCACCTATCCTTCTGGAGTGTGCATTTGAAGTCTTTTAAAACTAAAGACCTAGGTGCTTTTTATTTTGAAATGTAGCGGAATAGAAACTAGTATTACACTTCTCGTTTAAAGGGGGGTATTATGTAAAATCGACTTTTTCAAGCTTTATATCATGTTATTATGTCATTCCCTCATTAAACACATGCCTGGAGTGTTGCCTTGGCTCATTCACATATTTTTGAGTAATCAGTAAAAACTTAGACGGCAGCCATTTTAGGTGTAGCTATGCCTCAGTCCTCCTAGGAACGCCCCCACCTCCTGGAGACGCCTCTGGACCTTTCGTCACCAGCCAAGCCACCAACCACTGCTCCTCAGCTCAGCAGAGCCCCTCCCCGCACAGTAGTGTTGTTTAGATGCCACAGCAGTGTGCTGAAGGGGGCGTGTCGGAAAGCTTCTTAAAGAGACAGAGGCCTATTTCAAGACGTTCAGTACAGCCATTTTGAGAGAACAATTTTATTCAAGGCAGTTATTTTAATTTACTGCATATACAGACCAACAGAAGGTTACGTCATCATTGTAGTATGCTATAGACTGGTGCTATGTGATTGAAAAAAGCATAATACCCCCTCTTTAATATCGTGAAGTAAAACTAAATTAAAAAGGAGAAGCGACATTCAAATCTAACGTATGTGTTTTTTATCATTTGTTTTTATATAGCCGTTAGCATTTAGCCATCAAACATCGCAAGATCCCGATGGTTTCGTCTGTTGTCTGCGTCTAAAACTGGCCTTTGAGCTAAATGCTAAATCATATCCCGTTAAGTATCTGCTTTTTGTGCGGTCAGACACACATCTAAGGGCCACTAAACGTAATCATACCGTGTTAATGATGGAGAAACCACAGAAATGATGTACATAAATGGCATGAAACTGACATAACACGCCTTGCCACACTTGAATGTAGAGACTGGCTTCTCCCTTTCATTTGTATGGAGATGGAACAGTCAATTCAAACAGGTCCGGGATGCCGTTGGCTACAGATCATTTGTAGTAACGGGCTCAGATGGCTAAAAGCATTTCTGTGATTTCTATAGAGTAAAAGTATCAAGTTTTAAACAAAAACACTGCTCAAGTAAAGTACATATCCTCAAAAATACTGACTACTAAATCTCATTTGGTATATTTAGAGGTTGACTGAGATGCACTACCGATATTTTTTGCAGATTTTTCCAAATGTCTATAGTCCTGGTGATGCTTCTGTTAAATGTGTCTGAACTGTGGACAGCAGGGGGCGCTTTATGAAAGGCATAGGGCTGATATATTCAGAATATTGGATATAAGATACCTCTAGTTACTATTACTTGATTGCACATGTCCTGTCTATTTGCACATAAAGTCCTGTTTTATCTGATCTAATTCATATTTAGTAGGAACGTTTTGTCTTTCAAACATGCTTCCTAATAAAAAAAAATCTCTTATGGTTCTGAAATTATACGTTAAAGTCGGTAACACACAACCATTTGAGGTGAACCTTTTGTTTCTTTTGGCTATCCCTTATATAGCAGGAGTAGGAGAAAAGCTGCAGAGGATTTTCGGACAACCCAAGATCCCATTATATTTAATTTGAGGTGAACTTATGACCGATTTTCACCGCAATGTTTCTGATCTCCCTTGAGACCTAGGAAGTTGTGGCAGGACTCATTTTAAAGGGACTATACTGAGTTTAAACATGTGAAAATGATGTATTTTCCTCCCCCTACATGTTCCAGCCATGTCCTAATATGTAGAATGAGCCCAGACCTGTTCACCACAACTGCCTCTACAATCCTGCACTGTCACTCAAAAAGGTGTTAATCGGGTCTGAAGTGCCGTCACGCACGAGCTTAATATAGAAGCTGCAGTTACACGTTAGACCTGAGTTGGCAGTAATGAGTATAAAAATGACCAACTTGCATCTAGTCCATTTTTAAGGATGTGTGACTGGCAGTGTTGGTACAGACTACTTGGAAAAAATTACTCCTAATTGATTACTTGATTTTAAAAGTAACTTAAAGGGATATTTCAGGATTTTTTTACATTGGGCCTCATTTCCTAGTTATCCAGTGTTATTTTCTGGAGATATTTTTCTTACATTCGTGCAGTTCTTATATTTGAAGAGTCTAGTGGCGCTAGGCTAGGGCAAGGCTAAAGCATTTCTATGGTATCAGTTAGCCTGCATTAAAAACAGTCTGACCCACTCCACAGTGCACCTGAGGTAAATCACTTATAACACCAGACTAACCATATAAATGTCTGTGTCGATAGAATAATGTTTGAAATACAACTGACCTTGTATCACATGAATTACCGCATTTTGAGGGACTATTTTCTCGCAGATCACTCCGCCGCTGCGTTAGCTTACAGCCACGAAGCTGATGCTGCTCAAATATAAGTTATTTTAAATGCAAAATGGTTAAAATTATTCTATCGACACAGACATTTATATGGTTAGTCTGGCGTTATAAGTGATTTACCTCAGGTGCACTGTGGAGTGGGTCAGACTGTTTTTAATGCAGGCTCACACTGATACCATAGAAATGCTTTAGCCTCGCCCTAGGCTAGCGCCACTAGAATCTTCAAATATAAGAACTGCATGAATTTAAGAAACAAATATCTCCAGACATCAACAACACTCTGCATAACTAGGAAATGAGGCCCAATGTCAAAAATCCTGAAATATCCCTTTAAGATTACAAGTTACTTTATTAGTGCACTTTATTATTCTGCTGCAGACATCCCCTCCCCCAGTCACTCCACGAGACGCAAGAAAAAAAGTACATATTTTTCCTCAGTGACTTTAATCTGATTAGTGACTGGGCTCTTCCCAATGCAAAAAAAAAACCCAGGAAGTCGCTTTCCGGAGATATCGGCCTTTAATTGGCGTTACAGTATATCAGTCGATAAAGTAAAATACCCATATATCGGCCCCATATATCGGTCAACCTCTTATATTATTGAGAATGTATGTTGGACACAAAGAAGTTACTCACACAGACTCCTTTTTACGCTCCATTCTGACATTTTATTTATTGCCCATTCATTTGTTTACATTGCAAATCACTGGTACGTCACCAACCACCTGCTGTGATTCTGAATAATATGATTTCACCGTCGTTTTCACACTAACGTAAGCAACACGTAAAGCTTCGCAATGTTTATTTTTTCCCCAAGAATCAAGACACTTTAGTAACAATGATACAAACTGTTTTTTTGTGTGTTTTTTTCCCCCCCAAAACGTAAAACAAAAAGAATGAAAAATAAACTTGAAAAGAATTTGCGTCGTCTTAAAAAATGTCTTTATTCCACGTAAAAATACAAAATAATATCATGACATTGACCAAGTATGAAAAAGTAAAAAAAAAAAAAAAAAAAAAATATTAATGGGTAAAAATAAAAAAAAGCAATATGTGTAGATTTATCTTATTTTTCATAGCAAAAAATAATGAAAATTCCTCAGTACAAAGGCTACATTACTACTGGAAGGTACAAGCAAGGTAGAGAATACATAGTAGAAAATGATCTTCGTGAATCACAATGCTGAAAATAACTTTGCAATAATATTCATTTCAATGCCTTTTTTTTTTCATCTTTTTTTCTTCATGTTTTCTACAAACGGTACAAACGCTATTGCACATTACGACGAAAAATCGAGAATCTTTAGCCTTAAAAATGGGGCAAATTCAAGTGTTGCGTGAGTTTTAAAAAGGCCACCATTCGACCGCGCGATGCACCTCTTTTTTTTCTGTTTTTTTTCTTTTTGGGTGATAAAATGAACGTCACTCTCGTCGTTTCTCTCCCGCCGTTTTCGGATTCCAAAACCGTAAAAAGGTTATCGAGGAAAAACGAAAAATTCAAATAAATGTAAATAATAATGTGTATAAAAATAATCAACTGAAGATGATCTCTGGTGGGTTTAAATAGATTTAAGAGCAATTTTATGGAGGCCCAGAAAGATCAAAACACGGCTCATTACTGTTACATGGTGTGGCCAATCAACAGTATCTTTGTATAAGCTCTCAGTCATCCAGGTTTTTATGTCGTTCAATGTTCAATGTTTTTATTACTAAGAACTGAAGAAGCCTCTTGAAAGAGAAATCTCTTCAGTTCAGAACTAGCCAGATAGTCAATAAAACTCTAGATAGGACATGACGCTCGTTGACGTGGCGGCCATCTTGTGACTGGCCAGCGAGGCTAACCCCTTTAGAGTTACTAAGCGTCATGGGATTTGCAGCAATAATAATAAACGAATGGAGATTTTAAAAGGTAAAATAATGGAGTTATTGTTCACATCAAAACATTTGGACGCTGCAGTGAGTTCCACGGCTTTTTTTCCCTCCACTTTTTATACTGTTTTTAGCTAATGCTAGTCTATGGAAAATGTACGCTAGCATATGGCGGAAAGGCAGGAAGTCAGATACACTCATTGTTTGTGATGGGTTTATTGCTTCTAAGTCGAGGTATCTCAGTCAGGATGTAATTTATTTGAAGTGTCTAATTTTTTAGTCGTGTTGTTTAGCTGTATTAGCATTATTTTCCGTGGTTAGCATTGCAGTGGTTAGCATTCATTGTATCACTGTCCCACGTTCAATAAATATTGGTCATGGTCGTGTTAAAAAGTACAGAAATACTGTCTTAAAGTAGGAAACAATGTTATATTTGATATAAATAGAAGTGAATGATTTGTGTTTGACAAAGGAAACTCCATTAACAAATGGAGCTAAAGTCGC
The DNA here is from genome assembly GCA_007210695.1 of Neogobius melanostomus. Taxonomy (NCBI): domain Eukaryota; kingdom Metazoa; phylum Chordata; class Actinopteri; order Gobiiformes; family Gobiidae; genus Neogobius; species Neogobius melanostomus. The sequence goes on along the minus strand of VHKM01000079.1, from coordinate 572,766 downwards.
AGTATGCATCATATAAACATATAATAGCCTAACATTTTAAACTGCAAAAACGTTATTTTCTTGCCAGATCTGACATGAAGTCAGTCACAATTATCAAATAGTCATGAAATAGATAAAACAGTATGAAGGAAATAAGTGGTGTTTCCCATTTGATTGCATTGCACTGGGTTAGAAGGGCCAGTCACAAGATGGCCGCCAGAATTATCAGTTATTCCAACGTGTTACTATGGCTACATCTAGAGTTTTATTAAAGATCTTTGGCTGAAAGGCCTAGAACAGCAAAACATTATGGAAATTAAGCTCCATTCTTGAAGTGTAATGACGATACAAAACTTAACCACTCTATTGTTGCATCGGTTCTGATTGTGTGCCATGTTTAAAAACAATCTTTCTGGACTTCCATATTTTCAGAGTCTTGGCTCTTCCAGTTTATAATAGACAACAATATATTAGTTATAAAGCTCTATTTCCTTCAGTTTGTAAAAAATACATTTCAAAATAAAAGCGTAATAAAAAATAAAAAAATCAATCTGTAAATGAATCATTTCTCTCCAAGACTTAAATTAATATATACTTATCATTTGAATATCGTAGAAAATAGCAGTTTCTTTCTGGATACACTTTGAGGTATTTGCAAAAGGTCTCAGGTCAGTCAGAAACCACTTATGCTTCTGTAGTTTTTCAACAAAATTAATCGCAGACACTGTCCAGAAATGAAGAATCGGAAGCAACAAATGTCAAAATAAGTCACAGAACCCAGATTTATACTTAAAAAAGTTTACATCCTCCGGTTTACGAGAATGAATGTTTCGCTTTGTACGTCATGCTTTTTGTTATTTATATTGTTTATGAGAGAAAAGAGTGATCCGTCAAAAACTAATACATTTAGGGTGAGAAAGAATAGGTACCACTTTAAAATAGCTTATAATTTGTTCACAGGACGATGCAGAGTCCTGTGAAAATGCCCTCTGCAGGCAGAAGAGGGAATGACCCGTTATAAAACAGAAAACGGGCTTTCACTTTCAGCTAAATGCATAACCAGCAAATCTACGGCACTGTTATGAACGCACTTTGCACGCGGAACTGGTGATGGATTATATGACGCAATATAGAGTCCATAAACTACTGATCAGAGCGCAGCAGTACAGTAGAAGAAGAAACTACATGAAATGAAAAGGATTACTGTAATGTTCGGATTATTGAGCGCACCTGAATATAAGCCGCACCAACTAAATTAGGCCACACTTGTCAATAAGCTACAAGTGTCCACGCTGTTACAATGCGCAGTTGTACGCACCATGGCAACCCACTGAAAATACAGGGCTTTTCTCTCACCTCTCTCTGGCGGCCTACAGGTACATTTACTTTATTTATTGGCGGCGTGGTGGCTTATGGGATGGCACATGGCTCCTAATCGCCAGTGAGTTAGCATCACAGATCCCTATGCTAAAGTGGCTATGATAGTTAGCATTGAGGCTCCTTTCCCTAACTCCTTGCTAACTGACAGCCCAATTCGGACGCTTCTTATCACGGCGGACGCTGGCGCACATCTGGTTTGGCGTTAGACCTCTTACCAATTTAAGGGTTTCGGAATCAGCCTTTGTTTGGCAGAGCTGGGTCTGTGTGAATCGCTCTCGAGGCTGACTTTTGATTAATTTTTAGCCCGCGCTGTAATCGCATTAATTTGTCCCCTAAAGCCACGTTGCAGGCGCGGCTTATTGTGCAGATGCGTGTGCTCCGTCCGAAAGGAAACACGTCTCCATCGTCTGTTTTTTGAGCTGTTTTTCCGAGTGTTTTTGGACCATTGTTGTTGATACATGACACAATATTCAGTACGACTGTAAAAATCTATAAATTAGCCGCATCGTTGTACAAGCCGCAGGGTTCAAAGCACGTGGTGGTGTGCCAATGAATCAAAACAGCAATGATTTTTTTTGCATTATAATATGATTTAAAGCAGGGGTAGGCAAGTTTGGGTCGTGGAGGACCGATTTTCTTCATTACCAAAACACCAAGGGCCGAACTTCACCATTGTAGCCTAAAGTAAAGAACTTTTTTCTGCAAATGCCAAGTGCTTCTCAAGTGGTATTGGCTTCGGGACCCACCATTACCCTCGGATGACAAGCCACAACCCAAATACAACTGTAATTTGTCATATATCGTAGGGGTGGGCCATATCGTATCGCATATCGTTATCGTGATATGCGTTTTTTGATATCGTTGTCATTTTGATATCGTTGTGGACACGATATAATTTATGTTGCGCTCAGCTCCATCAGAGCAGCATAAACACTGACTGGAGAACACGGGAGCAGGTGCTTAAACAGTGAAATGAAATGAAGGATGTAAACTGCTTGAGTAGATCATATTTGCGAGAATTAGTATGCCGTTAAAAAAAAAAAAGAAAGAATAAAATATCACTGAATTAATCTTCCCAATAGACGTAAGGCTGGGATTTTGAAGTAATTTGTCCATTGTCAGTTATATCGTCAAATATATCGTTATCGAGATATTTCTTTTTTATATCGTGATACAGATTTTTGGCCATATCGCCCTGCCCTAATATATCGTATAAAATATTGTATCTTCAACCAATTTTTATTGAACAAGCAGCAGATAATGCTTTTAAGATATCAAAACAACCCAATAATATTACTGAAAATGGTTCCGCGACCCACTTTTGGGTCCCGACAGTTGAGAATCACTGTTTAATGTTACATTTGACCTAGTGGGATGTTCTTCCAGGACATTTAAAAAATACTGACACTATTTCTCGCAGTTTTAGAGTGCTTTAACAGGTATTTGATCTTTTATTTGTATAATAATATTTCTCAAAATCATCTTAGGGGCCAGAGGTTCTGTCCTGGAGGGCCGGATTTGGTCCCCGGGCCTGACGTTGCCTACCCCTGATTTAAAGCAAAGAAGTGCCCTGTATAACATGACGCACTGATTAACAAATGTGTGATCGAGTTTAATGATTTTTCTAACATATTGCGAACTGGGGCCATAGATATTAAATCCAACCACAAGGGGTGACTAAACAAACAAAAGTAATTCTATATTCTTTTGTGAGACATTGACCTCTGAACTAAATGACCCGGAGATATGTTCATTCACTGCCTTGGTGGAGGTAAACACTCTACATTTTTGGCTCATTTTAAAGTGGTACGTATTAGCGACTGTTAACAAAAGATTATTAAAAAAAATCAGCCAGTGTCACGTGTCCCTATTTCCAGACGAAAGTCAGCAGTCACTTCTGAAACACTGGTCTCCCGTTTGCCTTCATTCAAAGTATAAAAGTTTTCTGTCCGTCGTTTTGTTTTTCGCAGGTAGTTACTTCAAGCTTTGCAGGAAATAAAAAAAAAAAAATCTGGATAAATATTCTAACCTCTTCTTACTTGCGCGTTTGCGAAGTTCTTCCAGTATAGCTTCAGTTTTCAAACCTTCCTCGCGGTTTCTTTTTTCTTATAGTTCTGTCGATCGTGAGTTTTATTCTGTGTTGCCTTTATGAGCTCTTTGGCAGCCTTCTGTCTGCGACTTTACGAGGTCAAAGAAGTCACCTCCTGGAGTTTAAGCAAATGAGCGCCACCTGCTGGGTAATTACTGCAGGTTCAGCCACGTTTTTGTGCATAAAGCCACTTCTCTTTCTGGATTAAAAACTATTAGCTATTTTACTCAAGTAGAAGAAAGGTCATTCAAATATTTATGCACGAGTGGAAAAGCACTTGGTGAAAATATTCTTCAGTATTAACTTTTTGAATGTAAAAGTCTTTTTTTTAGTTGTGACGTAAACAGAATAATGTAAACCCAGTTAGGTGCAAACGTTTTTTGATAGCAGGGCCACATTGCTATGAGGGCGGGACAAGCTGCGGTGTGTGGCAATTCAGACAAATTAATGGGAATTTAAGGGAATTAACGGGAATATATGGAAATTCATTTGAATAAACTGGGAATTAACACTGCTGAAGGTTGCTTCTCTACAGACAGGTATAAACCACAGCATAATAATCAGACTTTATAGTTATACACTGAAATATTTATCACAGCAGAGATGAAAAGTCTCAAAGAAATAATCTCCATGTTTGACACCAGGGTTTGAGGACAGTGTTTTAAGTTGTGGCCGATAAAAAGAAGAGCTTTTGGAAATGGAACAGACTCATTCCATGTTTGTATCCATCTTCATATATTCATCAAGTTATATGAATTTAAAAGTCTATAATTTAGGTCTGTTCTGTTTAATGCAGCTCTGTGTCAGACACGGGCGTCTTACTGTTCCACACCCAGAGTTACAGACGTGTGAATTTACGCAACCACAGTGTAATAAAACAAAATCATGATTTTAATGAACAACATAAGCAGGATTTAGGACAGTTGTGTCATGTTTCGACCTGACGATCTTGTCCTCACACACACTCTTGTACGGGTCGGGGTGTTTGTCAAAAGCATGTTTTAAGATTCAAAAACATAATCAGTGAGTAGATAATACTTCACTAATTGTTCAACGAAAAATGCAAAAATATTATGTTAAGTGTTTTGTTTTTAATTTTTGAAAATTCTTAAAATGTCCAGGCTAAAGTTCCCATTGAAAGTTTCTGGAATTTGTTTGGAAATTCAATGGGAATTTTCCACTCCTTTGCAACCCTACTCTAGACACTTTTCTCAAATAGACATCGCCTAAACACAGTAAAGAGAAATTGCGTATAATTAACTTCCTGTGCCTGCAATTCAACGCCATATTAAATGATTATATACGTTTCTAAAGCCCCTCCCTCTGCTGACCGGACATGCAGTAATTATACATCCAGGCTGTGTCCTCTTTGACCAGACGCTTTACAACACAAGGTCCTCCATTTTGGCTCACATTTCCACTTTTTGTTTTTGTGCGTCTAAGTTGCTCGATATCGAGAGGCTAAACTCGGTGCAAGATTTTGAACATAGAGCTACACTGTGCAGACACTAGAGTCATGAGGATTCACAGGACGACGGGTAAAAGCAGGTCACAGTTCTAGGCAGAGCGGAAAAAAAACAAACAGAAATTGCACAATTATATCGACAATCACTGCAAAAAAGTACTTCACCTAATCAAAGACAGGTGTATAAAATCCTACATTTGATTATTTTTGTTTTCATAGCGTCCGTCGACAAGTTTAGGGCGTGGACAGTAGGTAGCGCGGTTTGCGAAATGGATAATAAAAGCAAGAAGAAGTTCGAAGGAAGCTCTTTGACTATGTCCTTGGAGACATTTATCTCCCGCATTGGACCCATCCTATAATGCCACCGGGGGAAACCTGTCAGAGTGGAAAATATCTGATTAACAGAGGTGAATTTGGACATTAATAATGGGCTTTATGCACACGCGTGACTGCCCACTGGATCCTCAGGAGGCGCTGCTCTTCCTGTCTCCGTTATTTCCCCATTCGTTTATAGCGGTGTCTTGTCCAAAAACAATAAATGGCTCCAGATTACATGGCGGGCAGTGAGTTACGGATGGACAGTCACAGCGTCATGTTAAAAACATCGCGTCAGGAGCAAAGAATTCACTGGAGGAAACTTCAGTGTTTTTGTCTTGAAGCTAAAATAGTCTCAAGATTCATGAAGAGTCATGAACTGTGGAACGTCTTGGAACAGAACAAAGACATAAAACGTCCTTTTGTGTTTATAATTGCTGCTGTACCTTGTTATGGTGGCCATTTTGAATACCGAAGTAGAATTATGCAGTACTACAACATGTAACAATATCTCAACTCAGGATGAAAATGAAAGACAACTGATTGAAAGTGGAAATTTTATGTCCTCGTAATCATTGCTCAAGAAGATAACAGTGAGAACACGGCCCCAGAGACGCACGTTTATGTGAAGAAACCAGTGAGTCAGTGTTTAAGCTGCTCAAGATGTAAGCATGCTACCGGTTAGCATTTAGCTTCAACAGCTCTGACCTCTCCAAGAGAAAGCCCTGAACCACACTCCAAACATCTAGCCTTGGATGTCACAACATGTGACAGAGGTCAGAGCTGAGCTGTTACTGTAGTATTTCCTCAGTGTTCATAGATGTGAGCCACACATGTGTTGAAGCAATTGACAGTTGGTGCTAACAGCATGCTAACATCTTAAGCAGCTTAAACACTGACTCACTGGTTTCTTCACATAAACGTGCGTCTGACTGACTGAGACTCTATTGACATGACAAACTGTAAAAATCCCAGAGAAAGGATTTTCTTGATGAAAAACTTTGAATTAATTTAGTCTGAGGAGTGAAGCAGATCTTTAGTAAATCCTGCTGTAGCGCGACAGACAGAGCTGCAACGTCTGTGCCACATTTGCTGCTGGTTATATCACATAAACGTTTGCCCTCTGGTTCCGTGTTTTAACAATTATCTTCTTGAGCAATGATTACGAGAACATAAAAATACCACTGTCAATCAGTTGTTTTTCATTTTCATCCTGAGTTGAGATATTGTTACATGTTGTAGTACTGCATAATTCTACTTTGGTGCCCAAAATGGCCGCCGGAACTATGCGTGATGTCATTGGAAATGCATGTATAAATACTTAAAAAGTAGCCGTTTGGTATCGATCCGCCCATCCCTAGTAGCCAGTGACCTCCATCATTGACTCGCTGTCCGTGATGTTTTCTTGAACTATTAGCCTATTTGAGCAAGACATCGCTGACCGTTATTGGGAAAATAGCAAGAAAGAAACGACCTCCGGAGAGTTCGCACTCTTAAGTAACGTGTCAGTCTATCAAGCGAATATCACAGTACGTGCTCCAATCAATAACACTTTTAATGCCCATTTGGTAAGTCCACTCTTCATCTACTGTCCACGCCCAAAGCCTCATCCGACGGAGCCACTTCCTGCTCCGCGCGTCCGCCGTTTTTTTTAGTGTGCAAAACGTGGGCAGAATCCTCTATTAGTGATACTGAAAAAGTCCGTTGCATGCAAAACCTGACCGATATAAAAAAAAAACATGCAGTTCAGGCCCTGACACCACAACCCCCCTCCCCCCCCCCCTCCCCACACACACACACACAATGTTTTTAAAGGTAGCCGTCTTTGTTCGGGGGCGCCCTTTCCCCGTTCCGACAGCTCGTCATCGTCGCCACACGAGCGCAGTAGCCTCTGTAGAGTTCTTATGGTATCCGCTCATACCACGGGTGTAGCAGCACGGCTATCGCAGCGTCACATCGACAAACGGCTAGAAAATAACATTATTACAAAATAAAGACCTAGAAATTCGAAGCAAACTATTCTGATTGCCACAATGAGGTATTAATATTTAAAAAATCAAAATCCAGCCGACTTTAGGCCCACTACGACTACTGTTATGTTGTTAGCTTGCTACGTCTTTTAGCGTCCGTAGTTGATTTCACTTAAAGACGACGCTACTACAGCTCCCCAAATAAGTGCATGCATTTTTTCTTTTCTTTTTTTACACATAAAATTTAAATTATTAATCTAGTATAGAAAAACAAAAATAGATACTTTTTAAAATCGTTTTCCCCCACAGTCAGGTTAAGCAGGACAGGTCATCCAGGCGACAGGACAGAGCGGCTGTTTTGTGTGCAAATTGTATGCCTTTTTTTTGTTCGTTTTTTTTTTACTTCTCCGAGGGAAACTTTACACGATTCGCTTCACGGACTCGAGCTGCAAAAACTGTCTCTGCAGCGTAACGTCGCGTAGAACGAGCGGATTTTGTGATTTGTGATGGAGTAGCTGTGGTAACTTGTAAAAACTATATATTTTGAGTAGTTTTGACAAGCTTAGGTGTAGCTAGTTGCTTGAACAAGATAAAATGGCTTCTGAACGGGGTATGAAAAATTGCACTTGATATAAGGTACTGTTCTTATTTTCAACCCATTGGTTTTATCTGAATGTTCAAGTAATTCTGACACGTTTTTACAAGTTGTCTTAACTTTTAAGACTTCTCTGTTCATTTTCTTACTGGTTTCTTTATCTTTTTTCTTAGATCTAGCAAAAAAATATCTGGCAATGGGGTCAGATTTCTTGGTCAAGCGTGTTTATAAAAGAAAATGCCCAAAAAAATAACAATCAATCGCTAGATCAGGGGTATTTTGGCTTTTCTGGAGCCTTAGCCTAACGTTATTAATTTTAACAGTGTAGAGATCATTACATTTATGCTTTAGTAATGCATGCCGGTTATTTGTCAGGTCTGGGTATGGTTTCCACTCAGTTTAGACAAAGTTTAGGCCTGTTTAAGCTCCTTTTTAGGTCCGGGTTAATCTTGATATGAACCTGGTGCCAATTGGATGGTCAAATACTTTGGTGGCACTTGTATATGTGAAATCCACTGATCTAATCTTGTCAAAACCACTCAACTTTTCATGTCGTTGTAACTAATAAATATATATATATTTTTGCACTGCACGAAGTAATCCAGAAATAAGTCAAATTGTCCTGAAATAAGAACATTTGCCACTGATTTGAGTAACACATTTCAAGAAATCTGTCCATGAGGATTTAAATAAAGAAAAAACATCATCAAAGTTAGATTTAAAAAAATATATAATAATAATCTTAATTTTTGTTAATTTAAGTGTAAAAAAAAATGGCCCCATATATAGATTTTTTTAATTACTCAAATCGAGGACAAATTTACTTATTTCAAGAAAATTCTACATATTTTTGTAGACACCTTTTTTTCCAGCGCAGCATAGTTTTTCGAAAATAACAAAATCACAAAAAGATTTCTGTGATTTTTTTTTTTTTTTTTTTCGATTGGCAGGTGATATATTTTAAACTAAAAAAAATAATCCCATAAATAATCTTTTAAATCCATGTAGATTTTCCTGTTCAGTGCTAATGAGATGCTCTGGTCTCGGATGGTTCAGGGCAGGACTGTAGACTCTCGGGGGCCCCTCCTCAGCTCCAGCGGAACGACACGTGTCTCGGTCGGTCTCCCCCCTCTTTGACCAGGGGCTTGTGGAACTCGCGTCCGGCCCTGGAGTGGATGGAGGCCCAGCAGAACTCGCAGTAGTACTGGAGGCAGGTGACGTTAGCGCAGAAAAACGGTGCGAACTTCCCTCCGCAGCGGGCGCCCTGGCACTCGTCACACATCTGATCGTCCAGGACATAAGGCTTCACCTCCACCTGGGAGAGAGGAGAGAGAGGGGAGACTCATTATCTTTACAATGTTGTCTAAACGGTAAACATTGCTTGCATTTTATTTGAGTGAAACCATATTTGAGGCTTTAATATAGAGGTATAGTGTCGGAACCAGACTTAGAGAGACTTATCCATGCGTTTGTCTCCAGAAGGTTAGACTAGTGTAACTGCTGCTCACTGTCAGACTGAGGCAGTACATCCAGACATGACATAAACCAGGAAATACGACCATATTAGTCCAGTGCTCCGGTCTCTGCACTGGCTTCCTGTCACTCAGAATAGAATTTAAAACAGCTCTGCTTGTGTAAAAGTCTTTTCATGGTTTAGCACCAAAGTCCATCTCTGACATGTTAGAGCCGTATGAACCATCTCGGGCCCTGAGAACTTCAGGGAGGGGTCTCCTGGTGGTTCCCAGAGTCAATAATAAACACAATGAGGTTAAAGCTAAAATCTGGAACAGTCTTCATGAGGATGAGAGACAGGCCTCAACTCTGACCATGTTAAAATCCAGGCTGAAAACAGTTCTTTTTACCCGTGCATTTGAAAACTGTATAAACTGTAAGTATTTCATCTTGCTTTTTACTGTAATTATTTTTTATGTTGATGATTTTATCTGTTTTCTTGTAATTTTCTTCAACTGTGAAGCACTTTGAATTGCCTTGTGTATGAATTGTGCTCTACAAATAAACTTGCCTTGCCTCTGGCTTTAACCTCTTAACCAAGAGCATTTTCTCCAGTTCAGCTTTATCCAAATCTAAAAGCTTTTTTGTCGCGTTGTAGTCACTTTTTTGACATTTCTTTTCATTGCTTTGTTGCCACTTTTCTGTTGCTCTTTCGTCACTTTCCACGTTTTTGTCACTTTTTAGGCCGTTTTTGTCTTATTTTTGCCCCTAGTTTTTCCATCACTGCAGAGTCAACAGGTCCGTAGACATCTGCACTTCCAGGGAACCTACGCCAGGATCCTGTTTGAGGACTTCAGCTCTGCCCTCAACACCATCCTCCCAGGACTGATTATAAATGAGGCAGGAACAGCACCTCCTTTTGGATTGAAACGATACTGGAAAGGAGAGCATTTGTTTTTCGAGCTGAGGTTTGTATAGAAGGTCTGTATTTATTGTATAAAAACGAAGCAAGGCAGTCAAGCCAGGAATGAACTACCAACTTTCCACGCAGTTGATTTGAAAAGGAACACAGGAGCTGAACATTCTGAGATAAATGCCTTTTTGTGTGTGTGTGTGTGTGTGTGTGTGAGGCCTATTTATTTATCTATTTTCTACATTTTCATGTGTTTGTGGGGTCAGGCAACAAACGCAACAAAGGTTGTGCAGCACTGCCCTGGAGGATCATATTTTTGTGTAGTCCGCAATTTTCTCCAATAAAACCGCCCTGAGCTGCGCCGCCATGGAGACGGCCGGACGCTAACCTCGTTTCGGAGAAGTCACGTAATGACAGGGTTTTTCATATTTAGAGCCGTTTCTTCTGGTCGGCAGTGTCCTCACGATACACGAAGACGGCAGCAAGAAATACATAAGTGTTGTTTCCGTCGTAACATTTCTTATGCGTTTAATCGTTTTAAGACCTGCAGGTGAATGGGAAAAATAAATAAATGTGGCAATATCTATTTGAAACTTTTGCTGTAGATTACTGACATAAACAAGAGTGAAAAACGTATTGCAAGTTTTTTCCATTTATGTTTTCATATTTAAAAAAAACAAAGCACTTAAAATGGCCAAAATTGCTGATACTTAAAGCAACAAACTCTAAATAATGGATAGAGCCAGGTTTAGATTTATGGTTTTATTTTACTAAGTCGTCGTTACAAAGACACTTTCAGGAGGGATTTTGTTTTTTGCGGTTCAAAGCTCAATAAATCAGGCTTTTTAATTCTAAAAAAACTCGAAAACTCTTAAAAAAAAAAAAAACTTCTAAATATTAAGTACAAGAATGTAAAGTTTGGAGTCTGTAGTAGAGACGTTGTTGCACAAGTGTAAAGAAAACCTAATTTTGAGAGAACGGCTCCTAAAGTTTTGCATCACAAAGAGATCATGCATCACAAAAACATCACAAAGGGTAAGTTTGATCCATTTCTTCTATTCTGACTCTTTGATTTACTTATGTATTTAAACTTTGTTGAAATTTTGTATATTTGCGTTCAGTGTTAATTTCGTCGACTAAAATATTTAGTCTTAATTTTAGTCAAAGTGATATTTTTGACGACTAAAATTGGACTAAAACTAAATTAAACATTTTTCATGAGACTAAAACTATGACTAAAATGTCCAGATGTTTTAGTCGCCTAAAATAAAAATGAAAAGGAGAGACTAAAATCATCCAAACTTCTATTGACAGTCTGAAAGAGCCTCAGATCATGTAAATTCACTGCCAAAGGAGCAGCTCTGAGCTTTGTTCATGTGGGAGCAGCTCCATGAAGCAGAGGACCTTGAATAAATATGATAATGAATATTATAAATGCAAAGTCGACTAAATTTGTCTTAAATTTAGTCGACTAAATTGACTTGCAATTTTAGTCGACTAAAACTAGACTAAAATTGAATTACATTTTCGTCAAAAGACTGTTGTCAAAATTAACACTGTTTGCATTGCGTATTGCCTTTGGGCAGCAATGGTTGTTGTAAATGTACTTTATAAATAAATCTGACCTTGACCTGACTTAAACTATGGAGAACATGCAAACTCCACACAGAGATGCCCCGTCCAGGTGGGAATCGAACCCGGGACCTTCTAGCTGTAAAGCACGAGCTCTAATCGCTGTGCTCCTGTGCTGCAAAAAATCAGTTATCGCCTGCAGCGTCTCGCCTCAACTCAGGGATTCTCAACTGGTTTAGCACTGGGACCCACCATAACCCATGGATGAAGGACCCAAATCAGGTATCGGCATTGAACACCAAATATCGTTAAAGTACTGGAATTGGAACAAATTAAACTGTACCCGGCCCTACTTGCAACCTACCCACCATCTGTCAACCCCCACCTTAAATAACACAGAAGATTAAAAAGTTATATAGGCCTAAAAAACAAATTGTCGTCTTGTATCTATTCCTTCTGTACGGTAAAAGCGGGTGCACACTCAGGTCTGGTGTCATATCGCTCATTATAGCCCAGTCTGGTCCTACACATGAGGAAGTCTGTCTGTAATCACTGTGGTCAGACGTAATGACACCGTTTTATCCACATCGTCCCGGGCCCCGTGCAGCTGCCTGCTTCAAACCGGGTCCAACGCAGACACAGACTGGGCGGCGGCCAAACCCAGAGCTGTGGGCGGGGCCGGACTCAGCGCTATATTAAATTAAAGAGAGGAGTCACTGTCTGTGTTATGACTGGGACGGAGGGACGCAACCCGTCGTTAGCCAATAATACGTGATGATGTGATGAACAATTCAGACTTCATTGACTGCAGCACTACAGTACAGACTTTTGCCCACACATGTCGGATAGTTGCTTAGATCAGTGGCTTAGGGTGAAGGTTGGTCATGATGCATCAAGGATATGGAGCTGACCACCGAGTCCACACACTCTCCAACAATCATAAAAAGAGAAGTGATCAACCCTGTATCTGGCATGGCCTTAGACGACAAAAAAGGGTCAACAGTGAGACTACAATACCTGTCAAAAGTTTGGAAACGCTCTTTTCCAAACTTTGAAATAAGTTTGGAAAAGATTGATTATTTTCCAAACTTACTGAAAGTTTGGAAAGTGCATTGTTCATAATAGAAGAAACGTTTACAATGTAAATAGTGTTGAAACGTGGACGCTTTTGGTAAAAGCCATGATCACTATGACACTTCTGCCTTTTGTGGGGAAATCTGTTTGTCAAAAGCTTAGTACAACCTTAATCACCCTTAATCCCGATTCCCAATACTTATTTTTAATACTTGTCGAACTAAATGAATAATACTTAATTACTTTATATATGAAACTGACTAAAACTTTTCCGCTTAGGAGAAGCGCACTGTGAGCTCTTCCTGCTCCAGACCTGGTGCATTAAGTGGGCTAGACAGACACCCCATGGCCAATGGCGATGTTATGTAGAACAACCATTTTTCCTCCAATTAGACTCTTTACGTGGCCGTGAAGGGACGTAGGGAAGGTGAACATCTGTTTTTGTCTGTTTGTTGGTGTTTTGGCCGTGTGCAGAACCGCGCCACAGCAGGACCGGCTGCACATCTCTTTCACTCAGGACACTGGACACAGACAGTGTTTAACTCACGGTGGGATAAATAAAGTTGTTTTAGTTTGACCTGTGAGCTTATAAAGGATCTATCAGGAAAATCTAAACGAAGAAAAGAATGTGAGGCTGCTATAGGAAAGCAGTGCTCTCAGTTTGTAATAAACCATGCCTCAGTCAAAGTCTTTTTTTAATAAGCGACAGCCTCTCACTAACAGGCACATAACAGCACCACACGTGCAAAATGACCGTCTAGTTTGGAGCAACGCTGTCCATGTGCCAGGCGGAAGATCGGGCCCTAAGATTAAAAGTGAGAGAGCTGCAACAAACAACACTGCTCTAAATCAAATGCTGCACAGTATCAGTAATAACACACCAAGTTTATATTAGGTGACATCCAAATTCCACCTTTCTGTGTTTAAAGCAAACAAACAGACGTGTTGGAAATGGCTGCTCACCCTCTTGTCGATGTCGTTGTGCTGCAGTTGGACGAAGCGAGCGCTGATGGCGGCGATGTAGCTTTGTTGATTTGAAAAGGCCACACGCCCCGCCCCCTTCGGGTACTTCAGCTCCGGGTCTGTGTCGATGCCCGCGTAGCACACCCCTCCGTACAGGCGGTCCATGATCATCGCCAGCTCCACTGAGAGAGACAGACAGGGTCAGTCATTAAAAGAGCTAAGGTTGAGTTGTACTTATGCTGAGAACCTTTGCTTTAAAAACTGCAGAGTGAACTAAATCCAGTGTATCTGACCTGCCCTGAGCGGCCGCGGGACTCCTCCCACAAAGATGGTTTTCCTGGGGTCCAGAGGCTGAGAGCCGTCCATCACAAAGTCACTGTCGCTCAGGTTCCACGGACGGATCTGCACCTGTGAGCGAGCACAGCCAACAAGTGTTTACACATGTCCAGTGAGGAAAAAAACAAAGACAATGTAGCTTTTCACAGTCGGTAACCAGATACTAGATACAGTACATAACATTAGCACGGTTATATCAATGTCTGGGAAGGCTCCGGTTTCAATTGTTCAGGAAGAAGATGGACTTTTACTCGGATATTTGCTGCTGATTAGATCAAGGGCACTTTGTTTTTAGCCCGTCACATCCAAGTTTCAAAACAGCTAAGCATCTAAACCAATTTGATATTTAGTTTTAAATGTGTTTAAGGCTGTCAAGTATCGATAAAAGTGCTTGTTAAAGCAAATGTGAAACCGGCAACAAGCTTTGTGCACGGAAGATATAGCGACATGATGCCATTATGCTAACTTGTTAAGACAGTTTTCTTTCTGTGCTTTATTTCAACAGTACATGGCAGAAAACATGCATCTGTTGGATATTTACCTTCAACATATTAAAACCTGACTGTGAGAGAAGTGTTTTAGCATTGAAGCTAAAGGCTAACATTCATTTAACGCTAAGAAATAGTCAAATAGCGCCACCATCTGAACACATTTTATTGAACACACTCGGTTTGACTTTTATTTAAGTTTTTTACAGGAAGTAGTCTTTACCAATTACCGTAGCAATAAAAAGTAGAAGCGGCGTTTGACTTAACATATGCGGAAATTTAGAGTCCGTTAGCCTGCTCAATGTATTTTTCCTATAGCCGTTAGCATTAGCCACCAAACATTGCAACGATCCAGATGTTTTCAGTGGTTGTCACTATCAACCACATTTAAAGCAGTACTAAGTTACTTTTGCCCCTAGAGGCCATAAGCGCAACTGCAGGTGTCGTAGCAAGTTACGATTTTTTAACTTATTAAATGTCTTGGAGAGTAAATACTACGCTGACAGAAAAGGTGAAGGGAGAGAAGGGTGTTGTAGATCCAGTTATACAATGGAAATATTTTTTTCACTCAAACTTGGCTGTAAATACTGTTTAAAGTGGCGCTATCCCACTGTTGGCTTCTTCTCCGTGATTCTATTAGTGTGTATTGGTTGCTCCGCCCCGGTGGCAGTCAAGTTGCAAGCATGGTTTTCTGGCCAGAGACACCAGGGGGAGATGAAAGACCCTCCAATCATCCCATTAACACTTGTATTACCCCCAGAGGGACTACGGAAAGGATTTATTAAGGTAAACGCGTTACTTAGTACTGCTTTAAGTAAAAGCCTAGTTAGAAATCAATAATAAATATACAAACCTTCTGAGATTTTACTTTAGATACAAATTAGCGTCTAAAAGTGTCCTCCAAGCTAAATGCTAACTCAGTCAAGTTTCTGCTTTTTGTGGGGTTGGATACACATCCAATGGCCACTAAACATCATCTAATAAGATGTTAAAGGGACTAGATTGAAGTTTACATGTTTATACTCGCTACTGCCACCTCAGGTCTTAGGCGTAACTGCAGTGTCTATATTAGGCTCGTGCATGACGGTACTTCAGACCCGAATTAACACCTTTATGAGTGACAGTGCAGGATTATAGCGGCAGTTGTGGTGAACGGGTCTGGGCTCATTCTTACACATAGGACTATACAGACTCGGCCTTACAGTATATCAGTGAATGGAAAGTTTTTCTGTCTCTCTCTCCCTCTCCACCTGTGTTAATATTTTACAGGAGTCGTGTCCCTCTGTTCCACGGCCCAAAGTGAGAGAGCAATTATGTTACTGACCGGCTTGTCCTTGATGGTGGGGCTGGACACACACAGGTAAAGCTTGTGGTCTTCCTCGATGCAGGAGTCGATCAGAGCCTGCACCGAGCTCTCCTCCTGGAACAGCAGGAACGCGTAACCTGCGAAACACACGAGAGAAACAAAAAAAGCTTAGAGATTTTACTCGGCTCAGCCCACTTTAGCAAACTTGGCCGTCCACATAGTTTGTTACTAGGGAAGGGCACTTCAGGTGAGGAGGTGACCGGGTTAAATGTTACGCTTTAGTCGTCGAGCTGTTTGACTAGTGTTGGATTTTTTTTAAAGGTCAAGAAATGTCCAGGGGTTTCATTAAAAAAAAAAAAAAACTGTACATGAGACTTTGACTACAGTATAAAAGTATGTACGAGTAAAACCCAAACTTCACGTATGGAGAAAATGATTAAAGGACAATGAAAAGTTACTTGTGATTTACCTACAGGTGAATCTCGGAAAATTAGAATATCGTTCATTTATTTCTGTAATTCATCTTAAAATGTGAAACTATGATATAGACTCGTATTGACTCTTAACGATATTCAAATTTTCCGAGTTTCACCTGTAAACATGCGGTAATAAAAAGACGCTTTTACAGTGACACCAGGAGCAGAGTGGTGGATCTTTACTTTTAGCACTGCTTCTCTGATCCCTAGGACTGGCACAAGGCAGTGTCTCATTATTAACATTTTTGGAAATACACGTAAAGAAGAGCCTTGTGTGGACAGCAGAATTGTGATATACTGTATGCCAGTGCTGTTAACGAAGCCCGCACTTCCTCAAACTACAGAATAAGCTCGTGGGCTTTTTAATTACTTAGATATCTTTCCCTGTACACACCACATGTGCAGTCGGGGTTTTGTGTTGGATGAGGCAGCGGTTCCCAGTGTCTGGGAGATTGAAGATTTTTTATTTTTTTAATCATTTTATATTTGGAATTGTATTACTTGTAAATATCCACGTTATGGTCAGCATGTCTATCTTTATTTATACAGGAAAGGCCCATTGAGAGTAGGAGACTCTCTTTTTCAGTTAGCACATAGCTGGTTAGCGGCCAACGTGCTTCTAAGCTCTTAAAGGGATATTTCAGGATTTTTGACATTGGGCCTCATTTCCTAGTTATCCAGAGTGTTGTTGATGTCTGGAGATATTTTTTTCTTAAATTCATGCAGTTCTTATATTTGAAGAGTGTAGTGGCGCTAGGCTAGTGCTAGGCTAACACATTTCTATGGTATCAGCAACCCTGCATTAAAAACAGCCTGACCCACTCCACAGTGCACCTGAGGTAAATCACTTATAACACCAGACTAACCATATAAATGTCTGTGTTAATAGAATAATTTTTGAAATATAACTGACCTTGTATCACATGAATTACCGCATTTTGAGGGACTATTTTCTCGCAGTTCACTCCACCGCTGCGTTAGCTTACAGCCACGAAGCTGATGCTGCTCAAATATAAGTTATTTTAAATGCAAAATGGTTATAATTATTCTATTAACACAGACATTTATATGGTTAGTCTGGCGTTATAAGTGATTTACCTCAGGTGCACTGTGGAGTGGGTCAGACTGTTTTTAATGCAGGGTTGCTGATACCATAGAAATGTGTTAGCCTAGCATTAGCCTAGCGCCACTAAGCTCTTCAAATATAAGAACTGCATGAATTTAAGAAAAAAATATCTCCAGACATCAACAACACTCTGGATAACTAGGAGATGAGGCCCTATGTCAAAAATCCTGAAATATCCCTTTAATCTGTTCACCTTAGGGTTAGAGTTAAAGCCACACCGCATAACATTTCACCCAATAAACAGAAGAAAAAATACAAGCATTTACTATTTTATTAGGGGTTTTTTATCATTGAGAAATGCTTAAAGAAATAATCAAACGAACATGGGTTTTTATTCTTAGCAGCTCACGCCTCCTATGACCGGACTGTAACTTCACTGGGAGGGAGGACGTCTCCAGCTCGTCTCCATGGAGATGTTGAATAAAGACAGTCTGTTTTTAATGCAGGCTAACTGATACCATAGAAATGCGTTAGCCTAGCGCCACTAGACTCTTCAAATATACTGTAAGAACTGCATTAATTTAAGAAAAAATATCAGGACATCTACAACACTCTGGATAACTAGGAAATTGTGTGACTTAAATAGATTAGGTCCTCATCCAAATCCATTCTTTGATTACCCACTGCAAAAAGCCTCATTCTAGCTGGCAACAGTATACTCTAAAATGTCACATCCAGGAAAATGCTTTATGCTTCTCTTTCAAAGAATAAACTTAAGAACAATGCATTGCAGCTTGACAAAATAAGACCTACTTAAATGATTAACTACTTTGGCATCCAGTGAGCAGAGTTTGAAATGTTATCCATATCGAGTACAGCCTTCCAGATCAGATCACGACAAGGTCCAACAAAGACATATAACGAAAACATTCATGTCCTAAGACGACAGCAGCTGTAAATCACAGATAAATCATTCATATTCATATTCACAGACCACTCAAAGGTTATATAGCTACATCCATTCTTACAAAACCGGCCACGCTCTTACAATATTAAAGAAAGGACTCTCCTCTTGCAATAACAATCCTCTGACTAAACCTTGTATTTTTGTTCCAACCATCCTCGCTATTTTTCTTGTCCTCATTTCTCCCTTTAAGTCCCACTTCACTCTGCACAGGCTCAGATTAAATGGCCTCAGAAGTGCTCCCCTCCTGAAGCGGGCCATGCAAAATTGATCACTGGAACACAGGGCGGAAAGAGGCAGGTGAAAAACTTTGGGGAGAAAGCAATTCACTCGGCGGCGCTCAATTATTAAGCAAGGGGAGCGCGGGGCTTATTCTGAGTCAAAGCTATTATAGAAAGAAGGCAACGCGGCGCACTTATTTAGGATTTCGTTATCGTAAAAGTCATTGTCCGTACACGATTCGCATCCCTAACCCAGAAAGGACCCTTTAAGGTTATCTGTCAAACTGGTTTTACGCTTTCAAACTGGTTAATAGTATGTCCTATACACAAGCAGATATCAGCTTAAATGTGTTGGATCATTAAAGCTGATGAAATTTATTTTACATCATAAACGCAGCATTCGTGAAATACAAAATGGCCTGACTTTAGAGATTTTACTCAACTACCTGGGACTTTCATGGTTTGAAAACAGGATTATTCAGGAAATGCACAAAACAGCACAAGTGTCCCAGGGAGATGTTGAATAGATTGATCTAAACTGACATAGGGTGACCAGACGTCCCGGTTTTGAGCTCTGTGTCACCGCAGATTTCACCAGCCACATTGTTTTGTCCTACTTTTTACCCTGACCCGTCCAGTTTTCTTTTAAGTCAACACAGACACTTTTCCGTGAGTCTGCACTCCACTGTTGTTTTTGTCTACAAAGACTATAACAAAATCATTTCGTTGACGCACCTTTTTTTAAAGGAACAGGCCACCGTCTTTACATACTCCGATATGTTCAGTCACGCAAATGTTGTTAGCGTTTAGCCTCTCCCAGCAAAGGTATAGCTCCAAACTGGGGTGACGTTAGAAGCTACCAAGCTGTTCCACGTTTTCCCTATTTAAATACAGTTACCTGAAAACGTACACGATCCAAGTCTAGTTACACAAAAATAAACATGTCGATTTTCTAAGCGGATAAAAAGAGGTACTATATTGTGAGGCGTAATAACACCTTAGGAGCCCTTTGACGTCTGCGCAGTAATATCTCACTTTATTGTGCGGACGTCGATGTGCTCCTATGTTATTACGCCCTACAATATAGTACCCCTTTTTATCCACTTAGAAAATCAACATGTTTGATTTTGTGTAACTAGACTTGGATCGTGTAAAGGCTCACGTAACTGTATTTAAATAGAGAGAACATGGAACAGCTTGGTAGCTTCTAACTTCACCCCAGTTTGGAGCTATACCTTTGCTGGGAGAGGGTTAAACGCTAACAACGTTTGCGTGACTGAGCGCACACGTAAAGACCAGACAGTTGCACATCAGCTCATCTAAGCTCAGGTAAGAACCAATGGCCGCTGACTGCTCTGCTTTGTGACTACGACACTGGAGGCCGCCATGTATGTTCATTACCATGCACTGTCCCGACCAAATAAACCAATAAATAAAAATTGCGGCCGCTATTGCTGTAGTACCTCCATATGGCCGCTATTCCCCATTGGAATGCATTGGACTTTAGACACGTTAAAAACAACTTTAATGCCCGGTGCCTAATGTTTTAGAAGTGGCTAGAGCTAGATATTCCTCCTGTGATTACGCTGAGTTAAAAACAATCTGGGGCACCGGGCTGGTTATGGTAGCATACATTTTAGGAATCTCCTACTTAACGGGGGTCTGACTGTTAGCATTGGAGCTGCACGAGCTACACGTCACGCAAGGGCCGAGTCTACAGTGAAGCTCCCGCCCTTATGCCCTTATTAGGAACATGCTTCGTCAGAGCTGGGGAGGAGGAGTCTGTAAATCCGCCATGATTTCCCCCTCGAACGTGGTCATTGTGGTAAACGGGGAGGAGTGAGGAATGACGGTCTATTAATAATATGTCTATGGTAAGAACATATCTCAGTATGTGAAAACGGTGGCCTGTTCCTTTAAAGGGATATTTCAGGATTTTTGACATTGGGCCTCATAGTTATCCAGAGTGTTGTTGATGGCTGGAGATATTTTTTTCTTAAATTCATGCAGTTCTTATATTTGAAGAGTCTAGTGGCGCTAGGCTAATGCTAGGCTAAAGCATTTCTAAGGTATCAGTTAGTCTGCATTAAAAACAGTCTGACCCACTCCACAGTGCACCTGAGGTAAATCACTTATAACACCAGACTAACCATATAAATGTCTGTGTCGATAGAATAATGTTTGAAATATAACTGACCTTGTATCACATGAATTACCGCATTTTGAGGGACTATTTTCTCGCAGGTCACACCGCCACTGTGTTAGCTTACAGCCACGAAGCTGATGCTGCTCAAATATAAGTTATTTTAAATGCAAAATGGTTAAAATTATTCTATCGACAGACATTTATATGGTTAGTCTGGTGTTATAAGTGATTTACCTCAGGTGCACTGTGGAGTGGGTCAGACTGTTTTTAATGCAGGCTAGCTGATACCATAGAAATGCTTTAGCCTAGCATTAGCCTAGCGCCACTAGACTCTTCAAATATAAGAACTGCATGAATTTAAGAAAAAAAATATCGCCAGACATCAACAACACTCTGGATAACTAGGAAATGAGGCCCAATGTAAAAAATCCTGAATTATCCCTTTAAGCTTAGTAGCTTGTCAACCTTGATCCCAGTTTACAATACTTATTTTCAATACTTATCGACCGAAATTATTTTTGTTGAAATACTAATACACTTAATTACTCCTTTATGAAACTGACTAAAACTTGACTAAAACCTTTGGAATGTCCATCACAAGTTAAAGCCCTTTAACCTCTTAACCCCACCTTAAATCAAGCACATTTCCTCCAATTCGACTTTACCCAGCTCTTAAAGCTCCTTGAAAATGAGGCATTACACTGGCCTACAGGCTGTAAGATCCAGTCGAGAAGATTATAGATTTGGGTAAAGCCGAACTGGTGAAAAATGTGCTCGATTAAGGTTAAGAGGTGAAATCTGGTCACCCTAAAATGGCTTCAAACATACAGCTCTGCCCCAGAAAACTGACAAATGATCACTTTAAAAGCTTTGGCTAAAAGTTCTCTGCTTTCTCGAGTCAAAAAAAAAACAAGGTCAATTAAAACCGTTCCATTTTAGTGTTTTTAATATATCAAATGGATTAATTAGACAGAGACATTTCCATTTTTTATGATTTTGACCCCATAGCGTATCCTTTACGGCCATCTCTCGCTCTCGTTGCTTATTTTGCCTGAGTGTGGAGTGAGTCTCTGAGCCTCAGCGCTGAAGAACACCGTGTTCCCTCTGTCAGAACGCTGCAGCCTCTGCCTTTTTATCGCTGGCACTACGACTGACTTTTTAGGCATTTCAGGGCAGACGTGTCAGGCCTGAAACACGTGATTTTGAGTCACTGTGACAATCGCCCTTTTAATAACACGGGGTCATGAGAGAAAAGAGGTTGTTTTTTTTTCTTTTGTGCAAGAAAATGGCGCTAAAATGCAAATAAAATGCCGCCCTTTGCTTTGATTACTGATTCTACTACACAATTTCAGATGCAAACCTTGTGAAGCTCATTGAGAAAATGCTAGGCAACATATTTCAGTTTAATTTTAGTCTTACTCTTTTGACAAATGTAATTTCATTTTAGTTTTAGTCAAATAATTATCTTAAATTTTAAGATTAATTGTAAGATTAATTTGCATTTATAATATTTGATATGCATCCATCCATCCATTTTATTCCGCTTTATCCGGGGCCGGGTCGCGAAGGCAGCAGTCTCAGCAGAGATGCCCAGACTTCCCGATCCATATACACCTCCTTCCAGCTGTTCTGGGGGACCCCGAGGCGACACCAGGCCAGCTCGGAGACATAGTCCCACCAGCGTGTCCTGGGTCTTCCACGAGGCCTCCTCCCAACAGGACATGCCTGGAACACCTCCCGAGGGAGGCGATCAGGAGGCATCCGAAACAGATGCCCTAGCCACCTCAGCTGGCTCCTTTCGACGGGAATATTCGTCGAAAGGAAAGGATATTTGATATGATCATATTTAATCACGGTCCTCTGCTTCATGTTTCATCTCCACATGGACAAGGCACAGACCTGTTCCTTTCATTTAGGCATTACTGGTATCAGACATAAGAGCCGATATTGGAAAAAAATACAATATCGGGTATTGGTTTCAAATATCCGATACCTGTTTTGGCTCTCGCTGTTTAAAACTTTTTTCATCGAGGGACGCATTTTGAAGTTTGTACGGCACTGAGGGCCACAAACTGTGTGGTCAACGCGGTGAAACATTCAAGAGGATGCATTTAAGAGCAGTTTTAACTGTGGCTCGCACCTTCATCTAGACTTGGAAGCTTTGTGTGGCTATAATAGAATGATTGAATTTGCAGTAAAAAACTACCATCTCTCTGGTGACATGTGAAAATTGAACATGAAGCTTGAGGGCCGGCAAAAATCTGTCTGTGGGCTGCACTTTGGTCACCACTGGTTTAAAACAACTTTCACCAACTAAATCTTAGTGAATATGGACATTAGAGCTGAGACAAAACATTGGATCAGATCGCAATACTTTTTGCTGCAATATCAAGTATTGGTACTTTATCGAGTATCACAATACTTTCAATACTAGTGTTTGGAGGCATTTTTATCCTGCTCTCCTGTGTTTTCCAGTAATAGTTACACAGCACTTTGTAACACATGACTGTTCTATCGTATTGTGACGCGTATCGGTGCGTATCTGCTGCACCTCATTCTGAAGCTCTGGAGAATTCATTTCCTGTGTTAGTTTTAACCTCCGCAAACAAACCTTTGATTGCCGCGGCAACGGCGAGGACAGAAACTATGATTGCATCACATAAAGTAATAAAATAAAATTGGTCACTGCTGGAGCGGCCAAGTGTTTGTATGTTGGTTTATGAAATGCTTTTAAAGAATGACTGATGTAACAAATTTGTAATGCAGAAGTAGTAATGGATCAGCGCATCTCTAAATTATTTTATTTTTAAAGAGCATTAAATTTGACTCCCCGTGTTTAAAATCCTGCGCCACATTTTGCTTTGTCCTTTTACTCGACGTAGTATCAGCGGCGTGCATTCAGTAACTACAAACATAATAAATATGAGACGTTGATAAGCAGCGGGGATTTATGAGTCTTCCCCTGAGGCTCGACAGTCGACGCCTCCGAGCATCAGCCAGTGAAATGATGAAGAGGCTGCTGACAGAGATCTCAATGAGCTGCAGGTGACTGGGTTTGCAGAGTGTGACAGAAAAAAGTTCTGACTCCTTGGATTTTCTGCAAAGTCACTGCATCTTAGAATAGCCAGACGACTGCATCCTATCAGTGGCTCTCAAACTGCGCTGGTCTTCTTCAGGTTTAGACACATTTTAGTCCCATTTAGGTCGACTTTTTAGACTCGTCCTGATTCCATCTTGAGGCCAGTGGTTCCCAAAGTGAACCCGGATGATTTCAAGACAATATTTTTTCTATTTCATGACATTGAATTGTATGTATTTTTTGATTAAAAACTATATATTTTCGTAAAATTAAGCCAAATATCAAAGTTTAGTGTCCAAACAAACATCACTAAACCAGATTTAATGTTTTGAACCTGAAAATATTATAAAAGCTAATTACATTTTTACTATGGTGGTCCCCGAGTTCTTTGTCTGGTGATTTGGGGGGTCACGGCTCACAAAGTTTGGAAACTTCGGCCTTGTGTTTCCCAACCAGGGTTTGGATTATACTGCGATACAAAACCATGCTCCTAATGACCAGCTCAGTGTTATGCAGTCAATGTTATTATAGCAGAGTTTTCATGGGGTGAAATGTTACACGGCGTGACTTTAAAAGGGCTATATCATGCAAAATAGACTTTTTTAAGCTTTTAACCATGTTGTTGTTATGCTATTTCCTTATCAAAAACACCCCCAGAGCGGTTTTTGGCTTCATTCACGCAGTTCTAAGTAATCCTCCTGAATCCTGCTCTCTGAGCAGCTGCTCCGCCCTCTCCTGGAAAACCACTGAGTTGTGACACTCTGACGTATTTTACGTCAGAGTGTCAAACAGGAAGGGCCAGACCTCTGTAATGTAAGTTACAGAGGTGTTTTAATTTATAAAACAGCCTTTTCATTATTTTTGTTGTAAGAGAGAAATAAAGGGGGAAAAAAGAAAGAAAGTCCCCGACACGTCTGTCCTGTCCCGGGAGAGTAAACAAACGCACCCCCGGAGGATCCAAACAGAAGTCTTGTTTTTGAAGACTGAGCTCTTTCTAAACTACTCTGGACACCGCCTGTTCTTTTTTCTTACCCAACGATAATGTCACGGATGCGCGTTTGGCTACGAGAGCAACAGGACTCTTCAACCTTCCTAAAGAAGAGTGCACTCGCCAGAAGTTGGAATTTCTTTCCGGGATTCCCGCGACTTTATCAACCAACCTGATGGATGCTTGGTGAACCTTGGCCAGAATCAAAGTGGATTAACTTTTATAACCAACGCGATCCCATAACGTAAATACCTGACGATGGGAGGCCAGGCTAAGCGGTGAGTCAATCAAAACGCATGTTAGCATGTGTGTTAGCGTGTGTGTTAGCCATTTATGAAACTGTGTTGCACATGTCAACTCCTCATAACTGCATTATGTGAAGTAACTTCACTTTTTGCAGCAATATTTATATTTATAATACTGTAAATGTGGAATGAGCGGAGAGAGGGGCGGAGTTAACTGAATCTAAGCGTCTTGTCTTCCTTATATTTCTCTCAATAATGAGTGCTCCATAGTGATAGAGGTACAATATATCATATAAATGCCTATAGTTTACTTTGGAATGGCTAAAATAGCACGATACAGATCCTTTGAGTGCTCAAATTCAATCCATAGTCGTCCAGGGACATTAGCATTTGAGAGAAGACAAATGAGCTGCTAAACTAATTGGAGAATCTCATGCGTTTGAGCGTGTCTGTAAACTACAAGGCTTTACCACATAATCTACAAACTACAAAGTCCCAGGAAACGATATTTTGTCCCCATTTAGCTGTGCATATGTCATTTGTCATGATTTGTTACATGTTTTATTGACTTTATTTCCCTTTCAAGTCTAAGTTGACGTTGGCTACATTTAATTGATTTCCGTTAAAGCACTTAGAAACACTTGTGTGCGAATAGTGCTTCATAATTGAACTAAGTGCATGTATATGTATATGTTCACATTCAGATTAATTCTTCGGCTTTTGATTCCCACGCTCTTTCTGCCGCCGGAGCTTTGTTTACGCACGACCCATTCACAGCGTCCAGTTGAGCTCAGCGGGAGTCAGCTTTTCCTCTTAACGTCGCCAACAACTTCACTCGAAATGAAAAAATAAATAAATCATAATAAAGTTTCCATATAGCTCCACTTTACAACAAAGACATCAGCTCACCAGGCACTGGAAACGCATTACCAACTCGGGCTTTAAAGGAGCGGCTACAAACTAAATCAGTAACAGATGCAAAGTGGAAAATCAGGCGAGTGACCATTACGCGCAGGAAATGGCGCTTGGACACGATTCGAACGTTATTTAACACGATGCAGTGAGTCAGCGCTGCTGCTGTGGAGCAATGACTTGTTTAAGTGGAATAATAGACGCTTGGTTTAGTGGCAACAACGACTGACCGAAGCGATGTTTGTTTGGCAAATGGTAAAGTTCATGGTGCAGGAAGTCACATCCTGTCTCCGCCAGCAGGGGGTGCTGTTAAAACATTATTTTTTTTGTAAAATATTCAATACCACGCCAAAGACCTCAGTCAAAATATTTTAGCGGAAAAGCGTTCAGCAATGGATTGAGTAGAAATAATGATACACTTTGAATGTAACAAACAAATACATTTTGAAGGGAGAATCCTGAGCTACATCTTGATTTATTTATTTATCGGCTAAGCTGATATAGCAGTTAGCCGAGCTATACTGGTGAAAAACACAATGTCGGGGACGAGCCAAAGTAGTGATGGACGATAACATAGAAATCACAGAAATGCCTTTAGTTATCTGAGCCTGTTCCCACAAATGTGTACATTTTGTTCGCCGCCGAATCCCACATCCGATTTAAATTGAAAGTACCATCCCCCATACAAATGAATGGGAGGCAAAGGAGCAATGCTAACGTATAAGGTACATTTTGTCCTTTCCATGACATTTATATAATCTCTGTGGTTTCTTCATCATTAACATCTTATAAGATGATGTTGAGTGTGGATGTGTATCCGACCTCACAAAAAGCAGAAACTTAACTGAATTTGAGCATTTAGCTCAGAGGACTTTTAGACGCTAATCTGTATCTAAAGTAAAACCTCAGAAGGTTTGTACGTCCATTAAAGATTTTTAACGAGGCTTTGACTTAAATGTTCATAATTGGCGGTGTTTGGTGGCTAATGCTAACAGCTATAGGGAAAATACATTGAGCAGGCTCACGGACTCTGAAAAGTCTACCGGACTAGCCGACTTGCTAACTGTCTGCATACGTTATTTATATGGGCGAAACCACGTTTTTTAAAAACAATACGACATCGACCCCCTCCTGGAACCGCCACCTTAACGTGGTGGAGGGGTTTGAGCCTGAATGATCCTGGAGCTCTGTTGTCGGGGGCTTCATGCCCCTGGTAGGGTCTCCCATGGCAAACAGGTCCTAGGTGACGGGTCAGACAAAGAGCGGTTCAGAAGCCCCTTATGAGAGACCAACAGACCCGGTTACAACCATGAGGCCGTCCTTCTGTGGACCCACCACCTGCAGGAGGAGCCATAGGGGCTGGTGCAATGTGATTTGGCCCCACGACCCGGCAACGGACAAGTGGAAGAAAATGGCTGACTGGATGGATGGATGGATAGATACGATATCGATACTTTTGGGGTTATTTTTGTCCAGATACTGGTCATATCATATGGGTGAATGTATTTCGAGGAAATGGTGCATAACAGCGGTACGAAGTTCATATCATGAGTCTATTTCCCTTCTCTCAGTTTTTGAGCATTATTGGCCTGATAATCGACCTCAACTGTGGCATGAGTGCTTGGGACGGCTCATTCACGAGGACCTGCTTCTTGTCCTCAGCTCCTCCTGTGAGCTGGACAGGAAACACGGGTCTTTTGAACAGAAAGTTGAAAGTGATATTTTACAAAATACCGTTTTGAGGAATTTGGAAAAAACGAATGATCAACAAATCACCATACTCAATCAACTACATTTAAAAAAAAATTTCAACAATTTCAATAACCTGACAAGAGCCAAATTGACAAACGGTAAATGGTCAACTTTTGGTCAACTTCCACCTACATTAGACACTGGCTTTACAGCAACGAACCACTCACCCATTCACACACCAAAGTACGCAGACACTGGAGGCAACGTGGGTGAAATGTCTTGCCCAAGGACGCGACAGTGTGAACCAGCGGGAGGCAGGATTCAAACCTTCTGATCATGAGATGACCCGCTCTACCATCCCCATATAACAGTGCAAATAACTTAAGGTATATCAATCTGAAATGGTTCTGCTTGTTCGAGAAAAGAATACATATTTAAGTTGTAGCTTATTGGATAATAATGTGTTCATAATTTTAACCAGTCAAAGCCAAGTCTCAAAACAACAAACAGCTACGAGGCAAATCCATTAAATGTGATTGTGTTTCGAAAAGTGCTTGTTGTTGTCGGCAAATGTAAAACTTTAAACAAATCGGCGCAAAAGGCAATGTTATAATTTCAATATAAGGAAGCATAAACTATCCTATAACATGCGTTCAGTCCATATAATCTGTTTCCTGACACTTAACAGCTTGATTCTTGTTCTCTGGAGGATAGACAAGGGCACATTTGGAGACAGAAAGACCTGATAATGATCCGGTTCTCGCTGAAAAAGACCAATTAAGAATCTAGATGAGGAAATGGTCTGCCTATTATAGGCTGAAGCTAAAGTTAGCGTCTGTATTCATGCGAAGACAGTAGAGCTTCCACTTCCCTTCTTCGCTTCTGCCGCTCTCAAGGATTACAGCAGCTCCCATTTGGGTTCATTGTCGAGCCCAATTATAGCTTTTATCAAATCCCCATCCAATACGGCTACACTGACACTGGGGGCATTTCAGACTTTAGAGCCTCGTCCCAAGAGCGCTCAATATACCAACTTTCTGCCACCTGTATTGAGAGATAGATAGAATAACCTGGTCATTTGGGATGTTCGGGTCATCGGCTGATCTTATTCTTTGGGAACATAGTGTTGCTGAACCTTGACCAACTCCAGCGAACCCAGATCAGAACAGTTTAGTCAAATCCAGGTGGCGAATTTTGATGGGGAAAGCGGAGCCTTGTGTTCGGGGTTCAAAGCTCCACAAATTAAGCTAGGAATAAGATATTGTAAAAATCCCATCTGAAAAAAACTTTCAAAATAGGCCATCGTTATTCCATACTGAGATATGTTCTTACCTGAGCTTAGACGAGTTGATGCGTAACTGTCTGGTCTTTACGTGTGCGCTCAGTCGCGCAAAATGGTCGTGTGAGCTGGGGAGGTATCTGAGCAAAATTGTCTTTAATGGTTGACTGTAACTGTTGTGTAACTTGTGTTGTACTGTATTATGTTCAAGGGGTTTTCCATTAATACATTCAAATTCAAAAAGACCAAAGATGTTGTGAGCATTTAGCCTCTCCTCCTCTCCTCTATGGGGCCAAACGGGGGTGAAGTTAGAAGCGAATAAGCTCTTCCAAGTTTCTCTATTTAAAGGGGGGGTATTATGTAAAATCGATTTTTTCAAGCTTTATATCATGTTATTATGTCATTCCCTCATTAAACACATGCCTGGAGTGTTGCCTTGGCTCATTCACATATTTTTGAGTAATCAGTAAAAACTTAGACGGCAGCCATTTTAGGTGTAGCTATGCCTCAGTCCTCCTAGGAACGCCCCCACCTCCTGGAGACGCCTCTGGACCTTTCGTCACCAGCCAAGCCACCGACCACTGCTCCTCAGCTCAGCAGAGCCCCCTCCCCGCACAGTGTTGTTGTTTAGATGCCACAGCAGTGTGCTGAAGGGGGCGTGTCGGAAAGCTTCTTAAAGAGACAGAGGCCTATTTCAAGACGTTCAGTACAGCCATTTTGAGAGAGCAATTTTATTCAAGGCAGTTATTTTAATTTACTGCATATACAGACCAACAGAAGGTTACGTCATCATTGTAGTATGCTATAGACTGGTGCTATGTGATTGAAAAAAGCATAATACTCCCTCTTTAAATATGGTTGCGTGAAAAGTTACACAATCCAAGTCTAGTTACCCAAAATTAAACATAAACGGATAAAAAGGGGAACTATATTGTAAGGTTAGGAGCTGAAGTTACGCATGTATTTCTCCGTGAATCTTTGCCGCCGCCGTCTCCCAGAGAACAAAATGACCACATCTGGATTACAGCGTCATCTCGGTCACCTTTCCTGCTACATGTGGATACCAAACATGTCAATATTTGTGAATGAATAAGCGCAGGTAAAGACGAGGGAGCGCAGATTGTTGTGATGTCATCCGAAACCCATCAATTCGCGGCTTCAAACTAGACCCATACGGGGGCGCCAGCTTAAACCAACACTGGCCCTGCAGGAGCGATGGATTCTGGGATACCTGAGCCGTCGCCTCCCTAGTGTGAGCCGCTCTGCTGCTGTGGATTTGATGTCGTGTGGGAAAGTCTACTGTGAGGAGGATAATGTGAGTGAAATACCTTTTGGAGGGAAGTAGGACTTGCTCTCTGCTTTGTGCGGCCAGTCCACCACCAAGTGCCCGAAGCGGCGGAAACTGTTGGTGATCTCATCTAAAAGAGACAGAATCTGCCGTCAATATTGCACCGTGTAAACAAATTAAACGCACTTTTGGTATGTGAAGTGTTACCAGCTGCTGATGTGACATGTTCAAGTACAATACATCTAATTTAATGAGTGCGCTGTGGAGCTCTGTGCTGTTTACGATCCTCTTCAAGTGTGTTTCCCTGCAGCCGGCGGAGAGAAATCTTTTAAAACACTGGAAACAATATAGTTAACCTTGCGTTAAGTCTCTGTACACTAATTAGAAGTTTATTTGGCCTTCATTTAACCAGGAAACTCCCACTGAGATTTCAGAATTTCTTTTCCAGCTCCTCTCTTCTCCCATTCTCCTTTGAAGGCTCATTTATGCTCCTATCATTAGATCAGGGGTCGCCAACCTTTTCAGAGCTGCCTTGAAGGGCTTCAAGTCATTCAGGGGCTTCCAGTTTCCGACAATGTTCTAAAACACTCATTAATTGGTTTACATTACCCATAACTTGTCACAAATGCATGCGGTTAAACACTTTGTGACTCAAAAAACAACATTCGATTGTGAGACAGAGCTGACATTATGCTTTCGTGACTCTCTCCTTGTTCCTCCGGCTCTAACGTCCGCTCATGTTCAATGCATCTGGAAAATGCACAGACATGAACCGGTGCTATTTCGCGCTCAGGGACCGGCCGTTGCATAAAACAGAAGGTGAGGGTCCAGTTTTTACGACGGGGATGTGGACAGTCATGAATATTTCAGCGCCGCGAGGGCACGGACAGAGAACTGCTTCAGCGGTTCGGTGGTCAGCGGGGGAGATAGAGAGAGCGATCCGTGTTCATGTCAAATCCATTCGTTAGAGACCACTGCGGCGATACAAACGAGGCAGAGTTCAGCTTTAACTGAAATAATGAATTTTATACTGTGTGTTGGTGGACACATCTTGGTTACTGTCTATCTCTCTTTCAAAATGCTGTAGAGTAATAGGTGCATGTGGGCTATTTAATACGGTACATAACAGCTTGGTTATGTTAACTCTAAGGCTCATTCATACTTGACAAGATGCAAGAACTTCTTGTTCTTGCATCTTGTGAAGTATGAATGAGCCTTTAAGTCGCACAGGAGTTCTACATCATAAACAAGGTTATCAGCTCCAGTAACGGCCTTCATTTGGG
This sequence comes from Neogobius melanostomus, assembly GCA_007210695.1. Lineage (NCBI taxonomy): Eukaryota > Metazoa > Chordata > Actinopteri > Gobiiformes > Gobiidae > Neogobius > Neogobius melanostomus. The sequence goes on along the minus strand of VHKM01000079.1, from coordinate 541,230 downwards.
TCAAGGATCGCTCCCAGTATCTTGATGGAAAGCCCATCGGATCCAACGCCTCAATGCTGGGGACATTTTTTCCACTTGACTCTTGTTCCATAACCCTCAGGATCTTTTAGGAAATTCAAAAGGAACGTCTTACTGTCCCTCCTCGGCAACCCGGCCACGTTCAAAACCAGAACCATTTTTTGCCTTTGGCATCAGGACGTCATGACAGTGGTAATACCTGACAGAAAAGGCACAGACTTAGCCTTTTAAAGGCATGTGGTCCTAAACATTTCAGTTTATTTGTTGCTTTCAATAAAAGGTTTCTCAAATTTGTTTTGTCTCACTCCCATTTCTTCTTGTTGAACAATGAGGTTCTCTTTCATGAAAATGCATAGTTGTACAAGCTGCATACAAATCACACTTTCAGTGTTTTATACATTTCCAGCACTTATCTTGAAATCATCAACACTGACAGGAATTTGATATGAGTAAAGTCCTAATTTCTCCTCTTCTGACGACAGAATGAAAAAGGAACATATAAAGTGTGAGCCAAGGACCCAACTCCTTTCTAGCTCTCACAAACTTGTGCACATCCCAAATCGTCCATGAACTCATTTTCTTACATGTTTACAAATCCATCAGCGTCGCAGGCTGAAGAAAAGGGCACCTGGCACATTTCCCGGGTTTGATATTTATTTATGCCATGCATGTATTTCTATTTGATTTTGTTTTCCAGCTTTTTCAACACACTCTGAGTTCGGAAAAGGGGCTTTAACTTTTACCTTCATCTATGTCCGGCGGGAGCCCTCCCACGAACACCTTCCTGGAGAAGCGCTCCACTCGCTCTCCATTCAGACCGCGGCCCGGCGAGTCCAGCCCCGGAGTCAACGAGGGGTCGCTGCCGTCGTCAAGGAAACCGTCCTCGAAGGGAAACAGACAGGAGCGACCTGAGCACAGCCGGACGAAGAAGCGATTAAAAGCACTGGTTAAACACTTCAGCTGCTGTGAAGAGACGGAGACAGGTTCTTTCACTTTCAACGTAATGCTCTCAACTATTACAGGCACAGTCACACTGATGATGTCTCGAAACATTACAGTGAACTCAGGAACTCGTTCTGTTGAGTCTCACCTACTTTCACCTATGCTCACGAGATCTGGGTCATGATAAGATGGCGGATACAAGCAGCCGAAATGAGTTTCCTGGCTGGGCTCGCCCTTAGAGACAGGGTCAGTCACCCGGGAGGAACAGGGAGCTGTGCCAGCTGAGGCGGCTCCTGGTCGCTTCCCTGGGGATCTGTTCCAAGCGTGTCCCATTAGGAGGAGGCCCTGAGGAGCACACCTGGGACACGCTGGAGGGACAATAGCTGTTTTTGCACCAAACGGTTCACGGGGACAGTTCCTGAAACCACCAGCCCCTTCTTCAGTCATGAACATGAGCAGAGCCTGGGCAACAGCGGCAGGACATGGGCGGCGTGTAATCTGAAAACTTTGCAGCATGTGCCCAAAGACATTCAGATCGCAGTTGCTCCGAAAATTCACAATCGCGCAAGAAATACAGTGTGCAATGAGCATCTTTGGGAGGTTACAGAATAACAAGGACTCACACGGGGTCATTTACTAAGCCAGGCGCTAAATTGCGAGTAGTACTTACAATTAGCGAGTGGGCTTTTTGCACACTCTACCATGTTTGTGCGCGTTAAAACGTTTAGCAAATGACCCCCACAGAGTTTTGTCGCTTCAGTTCATGAAGCACAAGACAAAGAGGAGCTCCACATCAAAGACGAAAGAGGATGAGTCTAACTGGTGCTAAATTAGCAGCTGGACTGTGCGTTCATAAAGGTCTCTTGCTGGCAACTGTGTCTCAGACAAAAAATTCCATGACCTGTGGTGTCCCCCAGGGGTCAATCTTGGGACCCCTCTTATTCAACTTGTACATGCTTCCATTGGGTCAGCTAATAAACAGCAACAATGTGTCGCAGATGACACTCAGATCTACGTGTCACTGACGGCAGGTGAACATGGGCCTGTAGATACTCTCTGTCACTGCATCGAACAGATCAGTTTGTGGATGCAAAACAACTTTCTCCAACTAAACGCAGACAAAACTGAGATCATTGTCTTTGGCCCACAGACACAAAGACAAAGTGTTATCAGTCACCTTGAGTCTCTCGCTCTAAAACCAAAAAATCAGGTTAGAAATCAAGGACTCTCAGACCTGAACTTAAACAGCCACATCAAAGCAATAACATCATCAGCTTTTTACCATCTGAAAAATCTGGAACAGTCTTCATGAGGATGTGAGACAGGCTTCAACTCTGACAATGTTCAAATCCAGGCTGAAAACAGCTCTTTTTACCAGTGCATATGAAAACTGAAAGTATTTTATCTGCACTCTTGCCTTTTACTGTAATTGATTAACTTTATGTTGATGTTTTATTGATTGATTTTATCTGTTTTCTTGTAATTTTAAGCAACTGTGAAGCACTTTGAATTGCCCTGTGTATTAATTGTGCTCTACAAATAAACTTGCCTTGTCTTGCTCCGTAACCGCATTACCAAAGCAGGTGAGACAGTCCCTCTAAACACCTCTAAGCCCCTGTATTGTCCGGAAGTGCATCAACAAATGGCACCAATATCGGAAAAAGGTTCCTGTGTGGTGCCTCATGTCTTTCCTCATGAAGGAGCTGGAGGAAGTGTGCGTGCAGGGAATCTGGGTATCACAGCTCAGACTAGACCCCGGAAAAAGCATAAGCGAATGGATAAATGAAAAATGATTGTTAAAGGGGGGGGGTATTATGTAAAATCGACTTTTCAAGCTTTATATCATGTTATGTCATTCCCTCATTAAACACATGCCTGGAGTGTTGCCTTGGCTCATTCACATATTTTTGAGTAATCAGTAAAAACTTAGATGGCAGCCATTTTAGGTGTAGCTATGCCTCAGTCCTCCTAGGAACGCCCCCACCTCCTGGAGACGCCTCTGGACCTTCCGTCACCAGCCAAGCCACCAACCACTGCTCCTCAGCTCAGCAGAGCCCCCTCCCCGCACAGTAGTGTTGTTTAGATGCCACAGCAGTGTGCTGAAGGGGGCGTGTCGGAAAGCTTCTTAAAGAGACAGAGGCCTATTTCAAGACGTTCAGTACAGCCATTTTGAGAGAGCAATTTTATTCAAGGCAGTTATTTTAATTTACTGCATATACAGACCAACAGAAGGTTACGTCATCATTGTAGTATGCTATAGACTGGTGCTATGTGATTGAAAAAAGCATAATACCCCCTTTTTAATATTTTTCAGGGACCATGACTCGGGGACCTCGGCTTGAGTATGGTGACTTGCATGATTTGTGTAGGTTTTTGGATTCTATCATTTTCTGATTCTTAACACAACACACGATGGTTTACAAACAAAAAAGATATTGAAAGAGTAAATTAAACTCGTGCTATTACTAGAACAGTGCTTTTAACAACCTGTTTGTTCTCATGTTTTGTAGTCAAGTCACTAAAACACAACAGCCAGGTCAATCGCTTTTCACAATCATTTACATTTCGGCATTTTGACTTGACAAACAACTAAAAACAGACCTGCAAATATGACATTGACATAATTCCCTGTTCTGCTGTTCTGTCTCAGAGATTCTGCAGAGTCACCTTCGCATTACAACATTTGCACACGCCGACACTTTGCCAAATCCCCCAGCGAGGATTTGGCAAAGCAGAGAAAAACCACAACGTACGTGCGGCCCTGGCCTTTTTATGACGGTGACTGAGCAACTTTCACCAAACAGGGGAGTGGAAACATCAAAAATGAAAGTGCTTTTGCCATTTCTCCGTGAGTCACCTCTGAGTCAGACACGGCCAACGATTATTTGAACAAACATTTAGAAACACGGGCAATGCATCATTTTCATTCCAAGCAATGTTCCAGAGTGAGTGGCAAAATCACACAATCAAAACGCGGGCTTGCCACTGTTTTGGATTCTGTTGCCATGCTGCCGCAGTACAAGGGCTTTCACGTATTCACATTTTGTGCAATAGAATGTATCCTTTCATTGCAGCCAAATGGATCAAATAAAAGCATGCATGAAGCCGTGACAAGAGCTGAATATTCAAAGTTCGGGGAGCCAGACACAGTCACAGACACAGAGGAGAGGGAGGCGGCTGGTGCTGTACCTCTTCTGCGGCTGTAGCTCCGAGCTGAGCGGCCACGCGGCGGACAGGGGGGCGGCAGGGACGAGGGGGTTAGACAGAGACACGAGGCGAGGGGGAGGTTTGTGCAAAGGCGGCGGCGGGAGAGAAGAAACAGAGGTGGGTAAACAAGCAGAACACGGCTGGAAGAGCGAGAGTGGTCCGGCTCCAGACCCTCCACTCCACGTCTATTTCAATATCTGCCTAATAATAACCATCGGACCGTGGAAATGAGGGGGAATCTCAATACTGACTCACTTGTGCAGTGAAAATACATGAGCAATATCATTATTTCCCAAGAATTTACATTTAAGGCCAGTTAGAATCAGATTTAATGCTTTTTAATGACATTTGAGGCCTTCATTTGGGCACAGTTCGCTTAATGACTTTTAATGCCCTACGGAAAACACTTTGATTTCAACACATTCGTGGTGACATTGTTTAAACCTCTTAACCCCCGCCTTAACCGAGAGCAAGCGACAGGGCTTTTTCAGTTGCAGCTCCCAAACATAAGAGCTGCACAGACGCCTGACCAATTAAAAAAATTGCTTAAGATACATTACTAATTATAAGCTTTTAACACTGTCTAGCAAATGGCTGTGGCCATAATCCGAGCTTTTTAGCGCCCGGCAGCTTGTGTCTGTAGACCTTTTGTGAAGCCCTTTGGTTGACAAACACACTTTAAAAGTGTTACATATCAAACTGATTGACTGTTAATTGATTATTTGACACACTTATGCAGCAGCTCACGTGAAGCACCATTAAAGTTAAGTCTGTGCTTTTAAGTGAATGAATACAGGCAGGGGGCGTGGCCTAGCCGAGAGGGAAGAAGACCTCTCTTTTTAGTCGTTTCTGGCAGACTATAAACATATATATCACACATCAAGAAAGTCAAGTCAAAATCGAGTCCATGTGGAGGTTTTTTCACAGCAAATTGTTCAGTAGAAGCAAAACAATGGCATTCGTTGCTAACGTAGCAGCTAATGTTAGCTTCCTGGTTAGCACTGTCCATTTTTAAATATTTCTGGGCTGTTGAACCACTTTGCTCTCCTCCATATCTCTGTCTCTTTAGATACAGAAGGTCCAGGGTTCGATACCCACTTGGACGGGGCCTTTCTGTGTGGAGTTTGCATCTTCTCCCCTACCACTAAAAACATGTACAATAGGTGAATCCTCCAGCCAGGTGACTTTGACCATCAGCCTGGCTCCACATCTGGAGAGGTACTGCCGCCGCCCACCGCTTCTTCAGCATAGTCGAAGTATGGGTCAAATGCAGAGGTGTGTTGTGTGTTGTATAATGACAAAAAAATAAAGAACCCCTTAGTATTGCCCATATATGATCATGTTCAAAGCAGCCACAGGGGGAAACAAAGGGGGGAAATGAACTTACTCCCATTTCTCCACCATTACTTTAACAAATACTGAATGAAGAATATATTTCCTACTAAATAAGAGATACAGAGACCTGGAGAGGAGCAAAGTGGTGCAACAGCCCATAAATACTTAAAAACGGACAATGCTAACCAGGGATCTAATGTTAGCGTCATGCTACATATGCTAATGTTAGAAACTAGTGGCATTTTTCCGTGTCTACTGAACAATTTGCTGTGAAAAAACCTCCGTATGGACCTGATTTTGGCTTGAATTTCTTGGTGTGTGATAAATATGTTTATAGTCTGCCAGAAAACGACTATGATCCATGACAGTGTTAATTTTGACAACATGTTTTAATTTAGTTTTAGTCTTAGTCTTTTGACGAAAATGTAATTCAATTTTAGTCGAGATTTAGTCAAAAAAATATCTTCAATTTTAGTCTAGTTTTAGTCGACTAAATTTGCAAGTCAATTTAGTCGACTAATTTAAGACAAATTTAGTCGACTTTGCATTTATAATATTCATTATAATCATATGTAATCAGGTCCTCTGCTTCATGGAGCTGCTCCCACATGAACAAAGCTCAGAGCTGATCCTCTGGCAGTGAATTTACATGATATGAGGCTCTTTCAGACTGTCAATAGAAGTTTGGATGTTTTTAGTCTTTCATTTTCATTAAGTCTTATTTTAGTCGACTAAAATATCTGGACATTTTAGTCATAGTTTTAGTCTCATGAAAAACTTTGAATTTAGTTTTAGTCCAATTTTAGTCGTCAAAAATATCACTTTGACTAAAATTAAGACTAAATATTTTAGTCAACGAAATTAACACTGATCCATGAGAGGTTTTCTTCCCTCTTGGCTAGGCCACACCCACTTATATGACGTGTTGCCGTCAGTATCTATGAGATAAGGCAGGGGTTCCCAAACTTTTTTGGCTGGGACCCCAAAAATTGACACGTAAACAACTCGGGACCCCCATTGTATAAAGTTATTGCCTCTTACGCTACTTTAGGGAATAAAACACATTTTAAAATCAAGTTAACATCTATTTAAACTGTTTATTTTAACTATATGAATGGATTTCACAAATGATATGCTGTTTTACACTCGAAAATATATCAAAAACAGTTGCCTTTTTCTTTTTTATGTCATCCTAAAATCATCTGGGGACCCCCACCCAATGCCTCGCGACCCCCGAGGGGTCCCGACCCCCACTTTGGGAACCAGTGAGATAAGGGGCGGGTGGGTTAGTCATTGTCACAGCACAAGGGAAATATTTAGCATCCAGGGGAAACGGCGGACAGTTAGAGAGAGAGAGCCGAAGTGGAAAGTTCCCAGAGGATAAACAGAGCAGGGGACAGTCGTGCGCTGGAGGCAAATCGACAACGTCTCTGTAACCTTCGTCTTATCTCAGGATTAATGTGCTTTTCATGGTAACGACGAGCGAGCTGAAGGAGAGGAGACGTCAATTTGATGAACTCACAAGAATTTTTAATCAACTGCTCTCATTCTTCCTTCATCCTGTCAATATATGCCTCACAAACTGTCACATTTCATTACCTTTTCCCTTGGTTGTGTTATGAAACCATATAGAACTATGATCAGGAATTTCCTTGTGTTGTCTTGTCTCGAGCTTTCTAGTATCCACGCCGCGGTTCACTTTCTCTTCCTGCCCCCTCCCATCACCTGCCTTCGGACTAGATTTACGGCCGGTTTATTTCTGGAGGAGTTATTCGCGGGTCAGCCGTGTGTCCAAAAGGTCTGCCCTGGGGTGAGCGTGTCGGCGTCCGGGCCCAAAGCCAAGTGCAGTGGAGGTGGAGGGCCAAGTGCAGCCCGTCAGGTTTCTAAGTCAAAGTTATGAGCGGAAAAGGAAAGGGACTCACTGTTGAGAGGCATGATGTGCTCTGCCGGATGGTGGAAGTTTAAACCCAGTCGTCCTGTTGGAGAGAAAGGGGAGATAGTTTTGTTTTACCAAATTAGGTAAATAAATAGTGCACCATCCCTGTGTCTGGTTAAGGTTAGGAAAAACGTTTGGGCTATTCGTCAAACACAGTAAATACAGTGGTTCTCTCTCTTCTTTATTTAAATCAGCAATTCCACCGCGACTGAAGAAAGATCTCACGACATATGCCTGTTGTTATAATTACAAGAACGACTTAACAATCAATAGGTGAAATAAAGGACGATAACATTTTTAGACTCAATAAATGCACGATAAATACAAGAGGAGCATGTGCTTAGACAATGAAGGCTATCATGACGCTGAGCACCAGTCTGTGCGTAACGCAAGACCCAAGAACCTACGTAAACATCATGCAAACGTCCCACAATAGAGTCAGCATCTTTGGAATTGCCCCTAAATGTTCATGTTTGAAGCAGCCAGAGGGAAAACTAAACTTTCCCCCATTACTGATTACTTTAAAGCAGTACTAAGTAACTCTTGCCCTAGAGGCCATAAGCGCAACTGCAGGTGTCTTAGCAAGTTACGATTTTTTTAACTTATTAAATGTCTTGGAAAGTAAATACTACGCTGACAGAAAAGGTGAAGGGAGAGAGGGGTGTTGTACATCCAGTTATACAATGGAAATATTTTTTTTCACTCAAACTTGGCTGTAAATACTGTTTAAAGTGGCGCTATCCCGCAGTTAGCTTTCCCCGTTAGCCTGTTAGCTTCTTCTCGTGATTCTATTAGTGTGTATTGGTTGCTCCGCCCCGGTGGCAGTCAAGTTGCAAGCATGGTTTTCTGGCCAGAGACACCAGGGGGAGATGAAAGACCCCCCAATCATCCAATTAACACTTGTATTACCCCAGAAGGACTACGGAAAGGATTTATTAAGGTAAACTCGTTACTTAGTACTGCTTTAACAGGGGCTGATTATTAATATATTCACACTACATAAAGATACAGAGACATGGAGAGGAGCAAAGTGGTTCAACAGCCCACAAATACTTAAAAAATGGACTGTGCTAACCATGATTCTAACATTAGCTTCATGCTACATATGCTAACTCTAGCGTAAGTGCAATCTTTTCGCTTCTACTGAACAATCTCCTGTGTTAAAACATCCATATGGATTCGATTTTGACTTGACTTTATAGTCCGCCAGAAATTTGTGATTTCCATGAGAGGCTTTCTTCCCCCTCGTCGATAAAATGCTGCAGCCGTTTGACAAACAGGAGTCGCCAATAAAAGCCTCATCTCTCTGACAGCAACTCGTGCAGGAGAGGGGACTTTAAACAGCAACAAACAAAACAAAAGCCAAATATATGCTCTAATTTTGCATTAAGGTATTGTTTTACTCATTATATTTCATTCTAACCTGGTTTAATTTGAAACAGAATAGAGTTTTTGGTCAAGTATGAGTGCGCCAGCATTGTAAAGGTGGGCTGCGACCCGAAAGTTGAGAGCCAATGGTCTAAACATATCCATGGTGTGAGTAAAGCAGCTTATCAATTTTGTATTTATAAAGGATTACAAAATAATTAGGAATACTTGTTTTAGAAATGATGATAAGACTAACAAATGATTGATAATTTGACGTTATTATAAATGTTACCTCATCATTATATAGGCTATTTACACATGGCAAAATAAGAATGTTACAAAATGTGGTTCTATTACACAATGAAGTGAGCATTAATGCAAACTATGGCCATGGCCCTAAAACATCCCAAAAATACAATAGTTAAATTGACTGAACTTCTGCATGTGAAAGTTTAAATATCACTAATATAAACAAAACTCATGCTACAACTGAGTGGTCCACAAAACGGTCCTCAGACTGGGACACTGGGGCTGTTTTTACATGATTTTCAGACTTTGACCTTGTTGTTATAGCCCCCTTCGGTCCAGCAGATGTTCCAGTGCGCACTTCTCTCATAAACAGGGTCACAACGGGATAAAGAGGGGGAGCAATAACTACATGAGGTAAGGATATTGAGAAATCCGGCCCCAAAAATTGATTTTCTTTCCACTTGTTCAGTAAAAAAGCGGTTCACTTCCACAGAAGAGACCCAGAGGAGGTACTGAAATGGGACTAAATGTTAAGTGAGTGGGTGTCTGTTTGTCAGTTCCTCAACAAACTGAGCTTTAGGGCCAATCATCAAACAAATGGTAAAAGTGGACTTTACCATTGTGGACTTTACATATTCTTTCTGTGACTGCTCTACCGTCTGCCCCACATTTATTCTGCCCATTTAGTCACCATATTCTGGAAGAGGGCAACACTGGCAGACTCTAATACACAATTATTATGAAACATTTTATAATGACCAAGATGCATAGACATGTTTTAGCACTGCAAGCCCTCGTGAGTAATCAATAATTGAAACACTAATATAAACCTATTTGAATCGTTACAAAAATGATCATCTTCACTTTCATTACCTCTTAATTAATCCTATTCCTACCAATTAGTTAAGTGGTTAATGCTGGGGTCAATGTGGGGCTACAGCAGGGGCGCCATTTGTCACTTGGTTTGTTTGACATATTTGTTTTTATGCTTATCTCTACATATCTATCTATCTAACTATCTATCTATCTATCTGAACATCCTGAAAGGCACGAGCGCATTCCAAGATAACAATGCTCGGATTCTTTGCGCTCACATTGTCATTTTAGTCAAAGTAATATCTTTACTGACTAAAATTAAAACTAAAACTAAATTGAAAGTTGCTTATGAGACTAAAACTAAACTAAAATGTCCAGATATTTTCCATTGACTAAAATATGAATAATGAAAAGAAGAGATTAAAATCATCCAAACTTCCAAAGACAGTTTGGAAGAGCCTCATATCATTTCAATTTACTTGTTCATGAAGAGAACAAACATGAAGCGGACCTTGATTACATATGATTATAATAAATATTATATATGCGAAGTTGACTTGGCTGTCTTAGATTTAGTCGACTATACAGACGTGCCAATAAGTTTACAAACCCTGTTGGATTTATTTATTTATTTATTTATTTATTTATTTTGGGGGGGGGGGGGGCATTTCTCAAAGATCATAAGTGAAAACACACATACAATTTTCACCTATGGTCAGTGATGTTGTGAAGTCATTTATTGTGGAAAAAACTCATTTCAAATCACCATAACAAAATAAAATACCAAAATGACCCTGTTGAAAAGTTTACACACCCCAGTTCCTAATACTGTGTATTATTGCCCTCTTTAGCATCAATGACAGCTTGGAGTTTTTTGTGGTAGTTGTGGAGAAGGTTCTGTATATAATCTGATGGTAAAGTGGCCCATTCTTTTTGGTAAAAGCCTCCAGTTCCTGCAAGTTCCTGGACTGTTTTGCATGAACTGCATGTTTGAGCTCTCCCCACAGTGGTTCAATGATACTGAGGTCAGGAGACTGAGATGGACTAACGGGATCTTCACTTTATTCTGCTGGAGCCAGTGGCATCAGCAAACCCCCTCCATATTTCACAGTAGGTATGGTGCACATATTATCAAAAATCCACCAGGGTGTGTAAACTTATCGGCACAACTGTATTTAACTGTCGACTAAAACTGAATCTTTGGGATGTGCTGGAGTAGGCTCAGCGCAGTGGTCACACACTCCCATCATCAATAGAAGATCTCGGGGGCGACGGTGGTGCAGAGAGTAGAGCGGGTCATCTTGTGATCGGAGGATCGGCGGTTCCAATCCCGCAGGTGCACACTGTCGAGTGTGAATGGGTGACTGGTTTCTTGATGTAAAGTGCTTTGAGCGCCTAAAGCAGGTAGAAATCTCGGTGAGAAATAAATGCTGCACTGGATCTTTTGTCATTGCAGAATCCTATTGAAGCAATGCCACAGCAAATCTGTGCTGTGAGCAAAGCTAAAGCTTTTTAGCAACTTTTCTTTTTTCAGTCTATATCTTTATTTCTTTCTATCTTTTTGTTCATCCATATATCTGTCTGAGTCACTTAATGGAAGTTGTGAGGGTCTTCTTTATTACTTGTGGTTATTTAACAGCATCAATTATTTCAAATGATCAATTTAAAAATCCAGACAGTTCTTAATTGCTGCCCGGGTCTGCCCCCCTCCAGCTGCACCATTAAAGACACCTGTTATTCTAAACAGGAGGGAAGAAGAAGAAGAAGAGAAGAAGCCGCCACAAACTTTGGTCTATACTTGTATCGGGTCTGCATTAGGTCAGTGGGATGACGGAGGGGCACAGTTGTCTCTTGTCCTAAAATAGCTCCCTGCATGTGCGGTTTACTCTGGGTCAGGAAAGGCTTTGGAAAACTATATCCAAGTTTGCAATGTTTCCGACAAATACTGTGTCTGTGAGATAAGACCGATATGTGAAAGACCTTAAGGAGGGACTGAGATATTTATTTCTTTGCAGATAAATCATGCAGCCCTAGTTTGAACCTGGGGGGCCAAACACTGGTGACATTTAGTGAGAGTGAAACTGAGACACTCCCAGCCGTCCCGGAGAGATGGGGCTGCAGAGAGGGCCACTACTGCTTCAGGGACAGGGCCGGTTTAGAGGATGATATGTCGGGACTAGTGTAGGAGGAGCAGTCACTGAATATGTTCTACTCGAGGTTTATTATCTCTAAAGTTAGTCTTACGGGCAGTGTTTGGTATAGCTATGATAATGTTAGTTTTACAACATCTGATCTGAAGCTAAACAGGGGTATTATTATGCAACACGACATTTCAGGCTTTGTACCATGTTACAATGTTCTCTCATCAATAACACACCTGGAGCTGTGTTTTGAGCTGCTAGCGCATCTTTGAGTATCTTTAAATCTTCCCCGAAAAGTAGGCTATTGAAAACAAGTACTGGAATCTGTGATGAAGGTTGACAGGCTTTGGACAGACAGACGGATTACACCACAAATGTCCTTGTTGTGAACAGGAATTTTCCCAAAAGTGCCCACTTTCCTCAATGTCAATGTGAAATTTATTTACAAAGCATATTTAAAAACAACCTCAGCTGACCACAGTGCTGTACAGGTAGAGTAACAATATGTGCAATAAACACAAATTAAACCTTAAAGAGGGGGTATTATGCTTTTTTCAATCACATAGCACCAGTCTATAGCATACTACAATGATGACGTAACCTTCTGTTGGTCTGTATATGCAGTAAATTAAAATAACTGCCTTGAATAAAATTGCTCTCTCAAAATGGCTGTACTGAACGTCTTGAAATAGGCCTCCGTCTCTTTAAGAAGCTTTCCGACACGCCCCCTTCAGCACACTGCTGTGGCATCTAAACAACACTACTGTGCGGGGAGGGGGCTCTGCTGAGCTGAGGAGCAGTGGTTGGTGGCTTGGCTGGTGACGAAAGGTCCAGAGGCGTCTCCAGGAGGTGGGGCGTTCCTAGGAGGACTGAGGCATAGCTACACCTAAAATGGCTGCCGTCGAAGTTTTTACTGATTACTCAAAAATATGTGAATGAGCCAAGGCAACACTCCAGGCATGTGTTTAATGAGGGAATGACATAATAACATGATATAAAGCTTGAAAAAGTCGATTTTACATAATACCCCCCCTTTAAACACAGGCAATATTAAAGGCACAAACTGTGTCTGGTCTACATTGAACCGAAAGCCAAAGCAAAAAGGTGAGTTTTTAATTTTTTGGTTTTGAACTCCTCTAGAGACTGACCAAGCACACGTGTAGAGGAAGGCTGTTCCAAAGTTTAGTTTAGGAACAGACAAAAGGAGCTGGTCCTCAGACCTCAGAGCTCTGGGAGGACAGTAGAGCTGCAGCAACTCTGACAAATACTTACTTTCCTCATCCTTTATTCATCACTTCGAGATGTTTTATTAACAGCGCCGTCTGCACATTCGTTCTTCAACATGCGTTCAGCATTCATATGCAACGGTATTTAACCAAACAGCTATTTTTAGCTCGTCACTGTTGCGTTATTGTTATTAGTAAAGGTGCATCAACGTAATGATTTCGTTATAGTTTTCATTGACAAAAACAACGCTGCTCCACACTGCATTGAAACTACAGAAACATACACTGTTTTTTCCCCTCATCTGTTTTAGATCCATTTGGTATTTTCTAACTAACAAAGTGTGAGATAGTGATGAAGATGTGACTGACATTATTACCAAATAAAAGCACAATACCCTCTCTTTAGGCCTGATAAAACAAAGAGAAGAAACTGTGTAAAATACATGAGGTCTTATTTTTTTAAGATACAATACTGTAGATGAAAACACCTGCCCCAACACTTTTCCCACTAACAAGTTTTTTCCATGGCACAGCGCTCTCGACACCTCCGGCCAACGCAATCACGACCCGAGCAAAGTTCCCAAAGCTATTAAGCAATTATCCGTATAATAAACCCATTTGAGGTAATTACGTCTTTGACAAACTCACTGACTCTTCCTCTCACCACCTCATGTTCGCACGCTTGAAGAAAATAATTAAATAGTGATTAAAAAAAGGTGTCTTTTACTATATATGAAATTGAAGGCGCTAGTGTTGACGAATGATGGAAGTATCATGACAACATGTACGTCTGACATTTTCAGTAATTATTGATTTATCTTACAATTGAAATGACTGTTTTCTCACAGACTTTATCCAGGGCCGTGTCTCGTTTTTCAGAGACTTGCGGTCTTTTGTGTTGGAAACTAGAGCTTTCTAACAAGTCCTCCCTGGTCCTTCTACATCTCCGGAGAGACGTGTAACATTGCAGTGAAAATGTGTAAAATTACATCAGAAGTGGAGGCTCGTCTAATAAAACTGAACAGAACTTTGTTTGTGTTAATGCACTTTTCAATCTAAACACTTCTAAATCTAAACACACTATTGGTTTATAAACTGGACACTTTTTACACATTTCAAGGTAAACATATCCCTTGTTATTATTACTCACTGTATCGTAATACGTATCAGATCGGCCCTTGAGTATCGTGATATGTATCGGATCGTGACAAAAGTGAATCGTCCCAGCCCTAATTATAATAATGACCTTAATTATGATCAAATAAAACGATTTGGAAACACTTAGTTTTACACTACACCTTGTTACATTGTACCAAACTAAATGATTGTAATCTGCTTTGTAACAATCTGTAGTAACTTGTACCTATGCAGTACATACTACGGGTGTCACGATTTCAATTTTTTGAGTCACGATTATTGTGAGAGAAAATATTGCGATTTTACGATTATTCACGATTATCGACCGAATGAAAGGAAAGACCTGATATTTTTAGTTTTTGTCTTTAAAAAGCTTTTTAATACTTGAACTTGTAAACATTCACCGTTTCTAAAACTGAAAAATGCTTTAAGATTGTTTTGCATTAAAATAAATAGGCCTACATTGAATAATACAAAACAATGTCAACTTTACTTCTTTATAATGACCATAATTATTTTACTATATATTATTAGGCCACAGTCTAGGCTCGGTTTCATGTTCTCAAAAGTTCTGCTGTTGCTTAATTATTTGTCAGATGTTTTGATGAACAGAGAATGAAACAAAATGACTAAGGAGACTCTTTTGAACAGCTGATTTCCACATGTGTGCGGTTTTACTTTCCTTTCAGTTACGCTGAAGCAGAGCGGAGCGTTAGCTTTTGTTTACATCCTGAGCCAGTTGTGGCGGCTATTTCCCAACATTTGGACAACTTTTTTGGGAATTATGCAGTTCGTTACCTTGACCTGGACATTCACAGCGAAGGATTATCTCCAAGAGTTTGTTTCATATTCGACGTAGCCGATATCAGCGCCTTATGCTGCAACTTTCTGACGACAGAGTTTGCATAACGGATGTTCCATCGACAACAACAACGCCTTGGTCATGTTTTGGATCCTAAAGAGGTCCCACTCTGCTGACTTCAATCGTTTTTGGGCGGATACAACACTGGAGGAGAGCGTCCTTCTGCCTTGCTCAACTACAGGTGAGTTTACGCGCTGTTTATGGCGTGCTGCGGCTCGTGCGTCAGCGTGAAAAATTTCCGTGGTAAACCGTGGCTTCTGAAATTCTTACGGAAAACCTACTGCGTCCTTTTATAATCGTGGTAATCATAAAACCGGTTAATCTTGACATCCCTAGTACATACACAATGGAGTAATGTGTGTGTGTACTTTACATAAGACCTTTAGGGTTAGGGCTTAAAGGAACAGGCCACAGTTCTTCCATACTGTGATATTATGTTCTTACCTGAGCTTAGACGAGTTGATGCGTAGCTGTCTGGTCTTTGTGCGTGCCCATGGAAGAGCGTGGTAGCTTATAACTTCAATACATTGGGAGAGGCCAAATGCTAACAACACCTTTGGTCATTTTGTGTGACTGAGCGCACGCACAAAGACCAGACAGGTACGCATCAACTTGTCTAAGCTCAGGTAAGAGCTTAACATATCTCAGTATGGAAAAACGGTGTCTTGTTCCTTTATGGTTAGGGTTAGAGTTAGGGTCTTATGTCTTATTATATTACCTGCAAAGTACTAATACACATTACTCCACTGTGTATGTACTGCATAGGTACAAGTTATTACACATTGTTACATAGGTAGTGTAAAATAAAGTGTTTCCAACAATTCTATGAAAATAAGTAACGACATTTGGCTTTGTCCATGTCTGCATGTGCTATACAAGGCAAGGCAACTTTATTTATACCGCGCATTTCGTACACAAGGCAACTCAATGCGCCAAAAAGGTGAATATCCAGCACTGGCTTCAATGACTTGAATTGAGGAATTGTATCTTGTTTTGAGCAGTTTTCACTCATTTAGATTTTTTCTTGATCTGACCAAGTTTACTATAGGGCTCTTCTACCATCCAGGTACTTTCAGAGGCCGCAGATGTGGAGGTGAAAACAATGGTGGTATTAAACAGCGGTTTTGCCTGTGAGTGACAGATTGTGTTCGATAAATTTAGTTTTTCTCAGTAAATCCTAAAAGCTGTTGTGTGGTCGGATGTTCCATTTTGTCGGAACTACAGCTTCAATCTTGTAAACTGAGTAAGTTTTATGATTAGAATCAACGTCTGCAGATCTAAACACATTGTGTGGATTATGTTTTAAAGTTTAACCTAACTGTGCCGGACACATCAGGCTCTAAATTCTACCATTTACTTTGCTTTAAACATAAAATAAATTGTTAATCAAATGTTGAGAGTGTGAATGGGTGAGTGGATCCTTGCTGTAAAGCGCTTTGAGTGCCTAATGTAGGTGGAAAAGCGCTATATAAGTTGAGACCATTTACCATTTTTACCATGTTTAATGTCATGACATGAGTTAGCTAAGTCATGCTTTAGCTAAATCTAAAGCTGAATAAACTAGACAGAACGTCGCCTAAAAGCTTCTAAAACATTTTCTCGTCAGCATTACGTTTAACTTAGATCATGATTGCGTGAAATTCAACACAAAGTTACGATGGATTAGCAACGCGTAGGCAGGTTACCATGGTAATCAAATCACATTTCATCACAATCTGACAGTTATTCACCTTAATAAATCCTCTCAAACAACCACCAAATATCAGCGTCTCCCATTGTTTTCAATGAAGCCAGAGCGCTGTATTCACCTCCGCTTGATTTGTGACGTAACACCGTAGAGCCCTATACTAGTTTGATGACATTTCTTGCTTGAAATAAGAAAGTAAAATGCCAACGGGATAAGACCATTTTTCTTACCCCACTGGCAAAGAAACTACCTGGAATAAAGACGAAATGTATTGAAACAAGTCAGAAACATCTCAGAACAGGGAAATAATCAGACAAAAGCTTAACTAGTCAAAACTACTGAAATTTGGATTATTATGCTCCAATTGAGACATTTAAGTTAATCTAGTTCATTACTTTTTGCAGTGTGTAGAAAAGCACAAGTATAAATGCTGCCAGTACTACAGAATAAGTATTACTTTTAATGAATGATGTGGTATTAATGATCTTGCGCTGGACTTTGGGGGAAGGGCTGTTATTCTATTCATGTAATGCAACACTATTGTGCCTAATGCCTCATGACTTCATGCGGGGCAGAGTATTGTTTCCATGTAGAGGAACTTGCCTGGGCTTGTTTTGCTCCTGTTTGGGATTCGCCCAGTCACGCTCCCCTCGCCCTGACGTGTTGTTTATGTGACTCCGGGCCTTTAGAAACACACGTGTATCTCATCTGACCCGCAAAGTAATTATAGGCTTTAAAACCACAGGGCATCCCTCAGGAGTTTAGAGCTTCTGACACACATTAACCATGAGCTGTTGTCGGATAAACTTTGGACACGACACAGATAGGAACCAGGAGGGGGAAGAAAAACACAAACTGACAAAGGAGGCCTGGACTTAATCTGATGACAAACAGAAGCCACTAAATGAAAATGTTAGTTGTTGATACGAATGCTTTATAATTGAATGCACAATGTTTTTGCCACAAATGTCTGAGTGTACAATATAGGACTAAAGGAGGAAGAAAAACTATTATGTTACATTACTATATCAAAAACAGGTACAGTGCCTGCCTTTACATTTTTTTCCCATACTGGTACTTTAGCGATATTTGGTTTACGATACAGATACCTGAACGATACTCTTTTCGACACCTATACTAAAATATTTGTCATATTGAGCCAGAACACAGAACAATAATCAGAGGTGTGTAGAGTAGCCAAAATATTTACTTCAGTAGAAATAACGTTACTTTAAAATAATTGCACTCAAGTAGAAGTAAAAAGTAGTGACCCGGATAATGACTTGGGAGAGAGTAAAAAAGTACTTGGAGAAAATGTTATGAGACTATTGGCCTGATCTTGTGACTCAAAGCGCAGACTATAGCGTAACATTTTGCGCTGAGTAGGAGCGCACTTTGTGATCTTGCCACTCCAGACTTAATGCATTTAAATGGGAAGTACTGGGGTGGAGACGCCTTTTTCCTCCAACCAGATCAACTCCGTGGCTGGGAAAGGGGAGTGTGAGGATTGTGGGGGAGTGGGGGGTGAACATGTGCATTTATTTTGTTTCTCACTCGAAACATGAACATTGTTTAGCTCACGATGGGGTTAATAACGTTTTTAGTTCGACCTGTGAGAGCCTAAGGCTTAAGGAAGAACACAAAGCAACGTGATGTGAACGAGGAAATGGTGCTCCCATCAGAGCAGTCACCTCCTCTAGTGACGCTCTCTCACAAGTGGCAGAGGTGAATAGTGCATATCCGTCACTCGGAAGATCTCAGTTCGCTGGGGGATTGTGAGGCACAAGATCTGGCCCTATGAGTGCAGGATTTATGATCCAGGAGTAACAAAAGGAGAAACAAAACATGGATTAATTTGAAAATCCTAATATTTCCAAAGAAAATACCATAAAAAACAATAAAACGAAATGGTTATGAAGAATAAAAACATAAAAACAACACAGTGGGACAAGTTACAGACGTAAGAGTACAGATTCTTCATTATAAAAGTACCATATGATAAAACTACTCAAAGAAATTACTTCAAAAAGTTTACTTGAGTAAATGTAACTGAGTACTACCCACAACTGACAATAATGTTACTTTATTCCAAAAACAACCAAGTTACGTCCTTTATTTCTGTCCCTGGGCCAACAGGCATCAAAACTTGGTCTCTAAAGATATCATATTTTTTTCCGTACCTGGTTTCTATTAGGGCTGGGTACCGTTAAACAATACCTTTAATAAATGATACCAATTAAAACATACAGTCTTTTATGGAATAAATTGACAATACTGTTCCGTTTTATGGTTCTTTATGACAAATATTTTTGCGTAGGTATCGAAAAAAGTATTGTACGGTATCGGTATTGTAAACCAAGTATCGTTAAAGTACCAGTATCGAGAAAAAATGTAACGGTACCAGCTCTACTTTCAATACTTGTATATCTTTTCAATACCAGCAGAACCTAAACCTTAAAGACAAAGCTGGAGTCTGAATCCAGCCCGGCGTTTTGCATTGGAGTCCCAGTGTGTTCATATGGGCTGTATTTGATGACACTGTAACCGGTCAGACCTGCCCTCTCTGGTTAAGCCCCTGTGTCAGCTCTTTGACCTGCGCTCTGTCAAAACAGAGGTGTCTGCGCCGCCCCGGCTTCAACCACTCAGCCCCTGTCCGCCAAAATAAAGAGACCGGGGACTCTCTCAAGTGGTGGGGCATCGGGATCCACCTTTGCCCCAAGATGGCAAACCCGCGGCACGAATTAGAATATTTACTGGAATGCGTCACATACTGTTTGAATCTGGTAGTTTCCCACAGATTTTTGTTGATTTGAGCAGTGAATAAACCTGAAAAAGTCAAGTGAAATCATGGTCAAAAGAAGTCAGTACTCGTTTTTTTTAACAGACTATGTTTTTGCTAATTTGAGCACAAAAATACATGTTATATGGGCAGAATTCTATTAATTAAATTACCTACACAGATCAAGGGAAAATCTATATATTTTTTTAATGTTGCAGTTGCAGTGTGAAAGAAACGTTCCCTAGTAAAGGTTTGCGATCCACTTTCGGGTCCCAAACCACTGCTCTACACTACAGCTGATTTCAATGACAATCCATGGAAGGCACACGGTCTGCCCTTAGCCGATTGGTTTACTCCGCCACCGAACTGAACTTGGTCTAAGTTCAACAACAATATGTGCCCAAAGAATGAGATCAGATGACGACCTGAACATCCTGAATGATGGCTTTCTCCTTCCCTGATGGCACAGGCGTATGACGGGATCGAGCTCACATTGTGAAAGAGTCGTTCAGGGAGCATGACACACATGTTCACACATGGATCGGCCGCCGCAGAGTCCAGATTTTAACCCCATTGAGAATCTTTTGGATGTGCCGGGAGAAGGGTTTGCGCAGTGGTCGCACTCTCCCGTCATCGACATTGCTTATTGGAACAATGTCACAGCCATAGACTGTACAAATAATAGACAACTCCTCCTCACTCCGCCCTGTTTACCATAATGACCACGTTCGAGGGGGAAATCATGGCGGATTTACAGACTCCTCCTCCCCAGCTCTGACGAAGCATGTTCCTAATAAGGGCATAAGGGCGGGATCTTCACTGTAGACTCGGCCCTTGCGTGACGTGTAGCTCGCGCAGCTCCAATGCTAACAGTCCGACCCTCATTAAGTACGAGATTTCTAAAATGTATCCTACCATAACCAGCCCGGTGCCTCTGATTGTGTCTAACCCAGCGTAATCACAGGAGGAATATCTAGCTGTAGACAGTTCCAAAAAATTAGGCGCCGGGACTAGCGGCTATATGGAGGTACTACAGCAATGGCGGAGCAATGGCAGCCTCCAGTGTCGTCATCGCAAAGCAGAGCAGCCAGCGGCCATTGGTCACAGCAAATGCAGCAATCAAAGCTAGGCACCTTTTTTGGTCAGGTAGGGTATACACAGTATGACAATAAAGTATACTGTAAATTCTTAATTTAGTTTGATAACCCACTGAAAAATTGGGTGTGTCATTGTTTGTGTTGTATTTATGTGTATTTATGTGTTGCCTTTTTATATTTGTATACTTTAAATTTAAATAGTGTATTTTAAATATATGTATTATTGTGTACAGCAATGTTGTTTTAAATGTGCTTTATAAATAAACTTGACCTTGACCATTAGGAAAACACATTTGGTGTTGCAATCGTGTTTATTTATGTGTGTATATCACACGGCATCTAATCTGGAACGTTCCATCGTGTGGCTTTCAGATTATTCTTCTAGAAAGTCATTTCAGATCAGGCCTTTTTTCCCCACAATATGGCGGAGAGAAAAAAAGGAATGTCCCAGTTCATTCATGTGTGAGTGAGGATTTGGCCCGCGCTCAGGGCTGGGGTCTCTCCACTGGTGCTGATAATGCGGTGGCTGTAACTGGGATGTTGTTAGAGGGAGGTGACTAGATTTGATTAATGATGTGACGTTCATGACAGACCGGCTCTTTTAAAGGGCTCTTAAAGCCGGATCTCAATTGTGAAAATCTTCAGAATTCCCACGAACGAACACACGAATCAGACCAACAACGGAGCAGGCGACACAAGTGAAAGCTTCTTGCACTAAAGTCAAAGCTACGTGCACTAAAAATTATTTGTCAGACAGTTGCAGCCTCATTTGATTCACAAACATGTTTTTCAAAGCGTAAATATTATTCCCATTGTAAGTTTTGATTATTTAAATGAAAACAGTGTGCCTTTTAGCGATAGATATTAGATATTGTGAGTTATCTGGTTGGTGTCATTCCAATTTTACATTAAAAAGAGCCAGCCTTTTGAACGGCTCTTTGAAATGAACAGATCCCAAAGACTCGGCTCCCAGTAAAGAGCCGTAAATCCCATCACTCGATTTGACATGCAGCTCTAGCCTGGCTACAATCGGCCCAGGCAGGCGGCTCGAATGACAGTCGCACTTCTCGGGTTCCCTTGGGTTTTGGCCGTCCTGTCTTAATCAGACCAGGCGGGAGATGTGACCTCCCCCTCGTTCGTGTAACCGCAGTGAGCGTCTGCCTCTCCTCTCGTCCAAAACTGCCTCATCAGAGTCTGCAGCTCTCACAGTAAAAGCCTCGCCCTCTTCTAAAGCGCTGAGCGTAACAGGGCAGCGTCCTCCTCTCCCCGCAGCACGTGCCGCACATAAACCCCATGGCAAAGACACAAAGACAAGCGCAGAAAAAGAAACACAATGAAAAGTATGTGAGAAATTTGAGCCATGGCGTGAATGTGGGCGGCTCCCAGCTGCCTCTGGGTTCGCGCTGTGGCAGAACTGTCATGTTGTCAATGGAGCTACAGCTGAACTAGACTGAAATTAGGTTAAAGGAAGAGAATGAATCTTAAGTTTCTGGGAAATGTTCGACAGCCTCGCCTACTACCTTCTCAAATGTTCAGGGTGGTTGAATCACACCCATCTATTTGTACAGGGTTTCCGCAGGGCAGAAAAGGATTTAAAATAATTGTGTCAGAATTAGGGCCTTAAATGTCATAATAAAATATAAAAGTTAAATTAATTAATTTTTAATACTTAATTTGCCACACTTTTGGCGAATACCGCCTTTGCTCTGCCGGTCCCGTCAGACCTCGGAAGGTAAGCAGGGAAGGGCCTGGTGGCTACAATAGTAGCTTACCACCATCAAGTATAGGGTGAATGAATAATACAATGTAAAGTGTCTTTGAGTGTCTAGAAAAGCGCTATATAAAACCATCCATCCATTTTCTTCCACTTGTCCGTTGCTGGGTCGTGGGGGCAGCTGTTGGAGCGGGTGCATACCTATGTTCCCCGGGTCCTATGTTCCCCGGGTGTGATTTTTTTTTCCGTAGGTGAGTTGGTAATTCAACCAATCACAAGTCATGAGAGTGAAATGTCATACATATATCAATCCGCTTAACCCTGACCCTGCCCTAGCCACTAACCTTAAGGATAGTGGGCTGGTGCCTAATCTTAATCAATAGAAGTGGGGGAACATAGGTACTGGGGAACATAGGGCTGACCCCGTTGGAGCTGCCCAAATCACATTGCACCAGCCCCTATGGCTCCTCTTGCAGGTGGTGGGTCCACAGAAGGACGGCCTCATGGTTCTAACCGGGCCTGTTGGTCTCTCATAAGGGGCTTCTGAACCATTCTTTGTCTGACCCGTCACCTTGGACTGTTTGCTATGAGAGACCCTGCTTGGTGCTCAGACCCTCCACTACGTTAACGTGGCAGTTCGAGGAGGTAGAGTATATAAACCTAATGCATTACTATTACTAAAACACACTTCGTAGCATGTGTCCAAAGGCGGACCAACATGAGACCCCAGACTCTACAGACTCTTGTCTTTGGATACTGTAGGAGAAGTGCGTAGTGTGGCTGGTCAGACTAAGGTATACTTTATTAATCCCCGTAGGGAAATTCATTTTCTGCATTTGACCCATCCTCAATGCTGCTGGGGTGACCTTTAGGAGCAGTGAGCAGCCAGCGTAGGCTAATGTCAGAATCACCTGGCTGGAGGATTAACCTACTGTACATGTTTTTAGTGGTAGGGGAAACCGGAGTACCCGGAAGAAACCTACGCAGACACGGGGAGAGCATGCAAACTCCCCACAGAAAGGCCCCTTGTGGAGTTCCCTCAAATGCCACAGCTCCTGGACTGAATCTCGTAGGTAACAACTGGATACAGCTGCCTAGGATCCGATGAAAACATCTCCTACAAAAGTCTCCTACAGTCCATTGCAACATCAGTCTTCATTTAATTACCCCGGGCCCTGTGTGAGTCAGAGGGGCTCAGACAGACAGTGGGTGGGTGGGCAGAGTGTGGTCGAAACAAAAAAAACCCTCCTCACTGTCTACTGTCTGCAGACAACAGGGAGGAGGCAAACCGAAACACACAGAAGACACTAAAGGAAGTTGAATGGTAAGGCCTATCCCACTTAGCACTATCCACAAGTTTCTAAAGAAAGATGGACCAAATCAATTATGTCATTGGATGTTGGTGACAAACAAAGCTCTCTCTAATAATAATGGCATATATGTATTGCACTTTACAAACATGACAGGTTTCTCAAAGTGCTACACTCACTCATTCTATTCTCACAGCTGCCCTGGGGTAGGCCAATGTAATGTTGCATCTGGATTTTTGCCAGGTTACAAACTTATTGAACACATTTCTCAAATACATACAGTGGGAGGAAAAAGTGAAAACACCCTTTGTAATTTCTTACATTTCTGCCTAAATTGGTCATAACATGTGGTCTGATCTTGAATCATTGAATATAAGGGTGTACTCACTTATTCTTACCTGTCCTGTGAATGTTTACATGTTATGGCCAATAAAATATGACAACATGTAATTGTTTGGGTGGTATTAGTTTAAGCAGACATTGTTTATTCATTCTTGTGATTTTAATAAAGATCAGACCACATTTTACGACCATTTTAGGCAGAAATGTAAGAAATGTCCACAGAGTGTACTCATTAATCCTCCCACTGTTACGCTCAAAACCTTGAAACAAACTCATGGTTTGCACAAAATTCTCAACTCTCTCTTTTTCAGAGCCTTTAGGGACCCATTTGTTCTTCTGGGCACATTTATCATTCACAGCACATTCTTTTTTATGGTGTTCTGCAATTTAGATCTACGAGTGCAGTGGCTTGTGAATTAGGTTCTAATAAAGTAAAAAGTGCTTGTTTAGTGAAATATGTGCAATTTTTTCAGGAACAGTTTCCCATTAATCGAGCCATCGAGAAAAAACTTCAATTGCTCTATTGCGATGAGCATAGTCGTCTCCAGAGGCTTCTTTCTGTATTTTATCTCACTTGATACTTATACATACAGTAACGGAGACAGAGTTGAGCAAGTGTCTGCCGAGGATTAAGAAAACAGATTTTTATGGACAGAAGACGACATGCCTTGCTCATTGCACACTCCCACTCATATGTTTCCATTGTTAAACAGGAAGAGCCCTGAACTGGACTGAAAGATCCCGGACTGATTCTGGACATAAACCAGGGTTAAAGCAGATCTGGGGCAGGTTTACAGCGCTCATGGGACCAAAACATACATCCATACCTTATAAGTATCTCCAGACCGACAAGCGCATGACCAAGACCAACAAACTGCCCTCATTCATTAGAAAGACATGTGTGTTTTTATATTTCTTATGGCAATAATCTGCTGTTCTAAACCTCAAGATCCCTTTGTCAATCATTACATCATTTATTATTAATATATTAGGTCAGCTCATCGTCGCAAACGTGCATTTTTCTAAATTGACTAAAGGTGAGACACTGCAGGTGAATGTCGAACAGCATGAGTTTTACCTTTCTCATGGTCCGTCCTGATCATGTCCATCAGAGAGTTCCCCAGAGAGTGCAAACTGAAGGCATCCAGGGGCCGGTTACGATCCTGAAAAACAAACATGGATTAAGGAAGCTGTTGACCCCAGCCTGGACAAATCCAACCACAGTAAAGTCTTGCTCAGTTTCCCTTAAGTATCAGCTCTGCTCATCTGCCCGAGGTTTTTGTTTAGATGTAGCATCGTGGCTTCAGTGGAGATGCAGAGTTGGATATGATATTCAGCTTATTCCACCCCGCCCACTTTTCCCTCTTTTTGCCACAGATCGCCTCTTTTGTTGTATTGACACTTCCAGTAGAGCACAAAGTCCGTTCACTAAGTAACGGACTGTTGTCGCTAGTAGATTGATTTGTGTAAAATGTCACTGTTCATTGTACATGTCGATGTTCATTTGCACCAATGGGCGAGGAATGTGCTTCTCTATGGTCCTCATGGCGGGGAGCTGTAATACCACCCCCTTGTGGCCAAGGGCGACTCCAAAAGACACTTGTTAGACAGGATTCTAATGGGACTTCAGACCTCCCTAGAACGGCTTAAATGCCTGGCTCTGAAGAGTTTTATTTTTCTAAAAATTGATATGACCCATGTGACAACGCTGGGGTAGGCGAAATATTTTTAACCAGCTGGTTTTTGTACAACAGCCTGAAATAGTGAAAGCATTTTCAGTGCGTTGACTGGCTCCAGAGTCTGTCAATCAGGCTCTGGAGCTCTGTGGAGGCTCCGCCCGCCCTGACACGCTGCGTAGGAGGAAAGCGGCCATGTAAGTTTCACAGATGACTCGGGACCTTTACTATGAATAGGGCTGAATAGGTAATCATCTATCTCTAAATATTATATCTATGATTTGCACCAACAAGTCAACACTGCACTGTTTCTTTGCGTGGCCTGAAAACGGCTTTGTGTCTGTGTAATAACTGATTTTCTCTAGGAATGGAAGAGGCAGGTACAATTCATGGTGATACCCACAGGAACTTCTGAAATAAGGTGAGTACGACCATTCCCAATATGGCGTTTATTGACTCGTGTTCCAGGAAAAATGACCACTTACGACCTTTGAGTGTTCCAGCTGAATAAACTCAGATTCAGAAAACTTTATTGATCTCCAAGGGTAATTCATCTGTAGCAAACCGCAGAACGTTTCACAAACACAGTCCTGTGTGTCAGTCCCAACCATTCAGACAAGAGTAAAGGCTCAAGATAAACAATAGATACAGAGCATGGAGAGGCTGACCCAAGATACATTTAGCCGTCTTTAGCGCCTGCTTCTCTCATAGACAATGAGAGTAGTATTTTTGTTTAACTCCAATGATTCTAGGACAAACAAAAACAAACTCTTGAACCAGCAAACAGATGAAAAGGGTCTCTATGAAACAGCAGTAAAAGTTGCAGAGAATCCTTTTATTTACATTAAATAATTCAGTTTCCTTGACAGATAGCTACAAAACGGATAATGCTATGTTAGCTAATAAGATGCTAACGTTAACATGGGGTAAGTTACTCGTTTTCCCGAGATGTGACATATTGCCTTAGTTGGTTTGTGTTCATGTGCTTTGTATATGTGGGTATTTTCTAATAAATACGCTCTTCTCTCACATTTGAATTTAGCATCTCAAAAGATAAACTTTGCTTTGGTAATTTTAGAAAAGATCACATACATTTTCTTTTTGCTATCACTTATGTCGGGAATTTCTCTCACAAGTAGGATGACGGTTCACACTAAACTTAAAGAGGGGGTATTATGCTTTTTTCAATCACATAGCACCAGTCTATAGCATACTACAATGATGACGTAACCTTCTGTTGGTCTGTATATGCAGTAAATTAAAATAACTGCCTTGAATAAAATTGCTCTCTCCAAATGGCTGTACTGAACGTCTTGAAATAGGCCTCTGTCTCTTTAAGAAGCTTTCCGACACGCCCCCTTCAGCACACTGCTGTGGCATTTAAACAACACTACTGTGCGGGGAGGGGGCTCTGCTGAGCTGAGGAGCAGTGGTTGGTGCTAGGTCCAGAGGCGTCTCCAGGAGGTGGGGGCGTTCCTAGGAGGACTGAGGCATAGCTACACCTAAAATGGCTGCCGTCTATGTTTTTACTGATTACTCAAAAATATGTGAATGAGCCAAGGCAACACTCCAGGTATGTGTTTAATGAGGGAATGACATAATAACATGATATAAAGCTTAAAAAAGTCGATTTTACATAATACCCCCCCTTTAAGAAAGTAGCAGAATTTAACTAAAAAGCTCACATTAAACGATAACTGAACAAATCCGCTGATTTCCACAGTCAGATGCGAAATGGTGGTGTGACGTTCATGACCGAACGGCTCTTTAAGGTAAAGAGTTTGAACCAGATCTCAATTGTGAAAAACATAGGAATCAGCCCAACAATGGAGCAGGCGACACAAGTGAAAGCTTTTTTGCACTTAAAGCAGTACTAAGTAACGTGTTTACCTTAATAAATCCTTTCCGTAGTCCCTCTGGGGGTAATACAACTGTTAATGGGATGATTGGGGGTCTTTCATCTCCCCCTGGTGTCTCTGGCCAGAAAACCATGCTTGCAACTTGACTGCCACCGGGGCGGAGCAAGCAATACACACTAATGGAATCACGGAGAAGAAGCTAACAGGCTAACGGGCAAAGCTAACTGCGGGCTAGCGCCACTTTAAACAGTATTTACAGCCATGTTTGAGTGAAAAAAATATTCCCATTGTATAACTGGATGTACAACACCCCTCTCTCCCTTCACCTTTTCTGTCAGCGTAGTATTTACTCTCCAAGACATTTAATAAGTTAAAAATCGTAACTTGCTAAGACACCTGCAGTTGCGCTTATGGCCTCTAGGGGCAAGAGTTACTAAGTACTGCTTTAAAGTGATAGTCTGGATGTTGTCAGAAAGAGAGAGAGAGAGGGACTCTTTTTGAAAAAAACGGCCCAAGCTCCCTCCCCCTCCCTTCCTGATTCGTCTTGGAAGCCACGCCTGTTTTCCCGTGCACGCGCGAGGTTCAATGGGCCAAGAAGTGACGAGGAGGAGAGACATTACGGTGACAGTGTCAACAATGGAGTTATCCGAGGTAACGATGGTACAAAATCTTTGTGTTTTTGGGGATAACACGTTTATGCAGCTAACTCTGTACTAAAATTTCAATTAAACGGGCATATCCAGTGAACATGTAGTTTTGACATAGTTTAGCATGCAACGTGGTTTACTTTTATGATGCTAACAGTTACAAAGTTAGCGTACGATTTACTGTCCGGTCCTGTCTGTCATCTTTTTTGTGTTTTAAACCACTTTAGATTTTGGCCTTATTGCTTATGTTTTGTTTTTTCTAATTATGTTTATATATTTTTATGTTATATAATTTTTCTAATTATGTTTTACCTTTTTTTGTCTTCAAAACTCTGTGAGAGACAACGATGATAAATAAACCCACCTGCAGCATCAAGCAAACGATCTCCAAAAGCATCTGTGGCCAGAGGCAGCTGCAGACCCAGCTTAGACTTTGGTGAAGAGGATTCAGCCTGTGTTCATAAAGCAAAGGCTACACTTCGAACGTGTAAGTCCCTTCAGACGTCTGCATAACCATTTACATCAATTGTAATAAACTAACAAAACTACACTTTCTTTTTGTATAGGCAGTAGGACACATACAGAATATGACTCTGGAGATCAGGAGGTGTTATTCAGGGTGGAGGACAAAGACCCTGGTGTTCTGTTTGACATCACCTCTCACACTGCACCTCCTGGAAGACACTCACCCACTGAAAATCAGCCCCCCGGTGCAGATGTGCCCACTGCTGGGAAATGCCCACCTCTAGAGAACTTCATATCTAAAGTGCCACACGTGGATACTAATTCAGACACATTTTCTGATCCTGATGGGCACTACATTGGATTTATACCACATCGATTGTAATTTACATTTCAATTGAAGTCACTTTGCTTTGTTTTATGAGAATAAAAGAATGCAATATAATAAAGTCTTGTCATTTCAAAGCACAACTAACACATTGCCTAAAAAAAGCTCTTGCACAGAAATAGCATCTCATAACTTGTCAGGAAAACATTTGTTTACAGATATAAACAAACAATGGTCAACTATTTTTCAACAAAAACTTTATTTACAATTAAAATGACAATTTCTTGATATTTCTGTGGCAATCGTTGACCTGTAAAAAAGCCAAGGATAAAGAATGTATCATGGATGTATGCAATTTCTGTATTCCATATTGTGATGAGAATAAATTAGTCCATACCATCTCCTTGGGTGTGTTGGAGTAACTCCTGGGTTGTTGGGGCAGGGACAGCTAAAAGCAAACCCAGTTTTCTGAGGATCTCAATTTTGCAGGGCGTGGGAGTCCTTTTTTGCTGTTCAACCGTGCAGAAACAATCATTGTCTGGAGCTCTGGAATATATGAATAGTCCTTCTCAACCTTCACTGTATAAATCCTGCAGCACGTAGACTTATTATTGAATACTTTAAAAAGGTATCTGAAAGAGAGACAAAATAATGCTAAAAAAGTAAATAATAGAAAAGCAATGAAGATACATAGTTTACAAAATGTGTACATACTGTATACAATTATACACCCATCAGCATCCTGCAGGTCAGTATACATGGTGAGGGCTGCAAGTTACATTCTTAGATCCATAATGGCTGGGTCATAACTGAGTCTTTTGCTGGCGTACATAAGATGACTGTGCAATGCCTCCAGCCATGCAGTTGATCTACAAAAATGTTTGCATAATTTGGAGCTTCTATTAAAAAAAAATGTATGCAATACCTAAACTTCAGATACTTTGGTAGTTCTTTGAACCAACGTTCTTTTAGAATGACCTCCCTGAGAGTATTGCGCCGTTGAACCTTTCACTCTCTACTCTTTCTCCCGTCTTTGTTCCACTGTAGTTGTGAAACATCCGTGTTGCTGGCCAGTCTACCCAGAAAAGAAACAAAAATCAAATACATGTACAGTATAAATGCACAATAAGCATCTTTTACAAAGCTCACAATTTTACTTACTGCATGTAGCTTTTTGCCCAAGTTCTTAGACCCATGCTACATATCATGTGTGCGCCACACCACTGTCTTTGTATATCCCATTTCCTGTGTCAGGTTTATAAATTCAACAATTAAAACTATAATTGCTTTAGATGTGTCCAATTACAAGTTTCATAACATTAATACGATGACACTTACTGAAAAGAGCAGAAATCTGTGAGTGGGCATCAGTAAACACTTCTGTAATGTGGACCTCTCCCTGTGTCCTGTACTGAAGGTCATTCAGGTCTGTTTTCCTTCTCAGAGAGGCCCCTGTCCTGTGAACACAGAGTGTAAACATTAGCATTATAAATTAGCATTATGTACACAAGTTTTGGTTTAAACTTGTTATTGTAAACACAAGCTCAAATCCTCACAGTGTGGTTGTACTCCTCCTCAGGAAAACCAACTGATGGTAAACTAAACAAAAACAACATTATTTTAATTTCAATGTCAATGACCAGTGTGACAACTACACAGATAATAAACATGTTTTACTTACTCTGCAGTTCTTGAAGAAAGGGCTTCCTCTTGCTCCAAGACGTTCAGTCCCTGTTCGAAATTGGTATCTCTACAAATACAAGAGAATAGCAGTTTATGAATAATTTTATAAACCAATTGATTGTGGTTTTGTGGTGTTTGAGTATCTATTTTTCCATGGCTAGCATCAGTAAGGCTGTGCACGCCATTTCATTAGACTATTATCTTCAATCCACTACAGTTCACACATTGTTGGGGGTATGGGCTTTGAATTTCAATAACATTTTTTGTCTGCCCTTTACTGTGGTGTTGAGTGCTAATCTAATTTACAAAAAAACATTCTTACCTCTCAGATAAGTCCCCGTGGATGCTCGATAGTGTTGGCACAGCAGGATGTTAGCACTACATTTAGAGTTTGGCATTAGACCTACTGCATGTCTGCACATCTCCAAATCTCAATGCTACATTTGATGTAATGCCAGTATGCACAGAAATATACATAGTCAAGACACGTGCGTGTAAAGTTGTGAAAAACATCCGTGGTGACCAGTGTCATTGTTTACAGTAGGCTAACCTTATAGCTTTATAACGCGATGCAAACAGTTCATAGTTAGCTAGCGTAATAGCGCTTAGAATTTGCAAAAAGCCTAATCACGACGGACGCACTAAATTTAACAAATTGTCGCCATGAATACTTCAAAGTGTCATGCATTTACCTGTCCATAAGAAACGTTGCCAACTCTTCATCCGTTCTGCAGTTGAGCTCACGAAGCTCCGTCCATCTGTTGAACGACTCTCCGATATAAACTCCACATCTATCTTGCATTAGTCTTTCTGCTAGATGGGCTTTGGAACCATTTAAATTTCTTTTGAGATGTAGCAGGCAAGCAGTCGTAGCTTCTGTCCGTGTGCAGGTTGTTGTTGCAGGGGCGCTCCGGGGTAATGGCGGAGGATACAGGTAGCAGAAACAGAAACACTCTCTGCGGCTGCGCGTGCTCAGTTATCGGGCACGAGCCTACAGCGCGCATGAAGTGTCAATCATCGTCTTACTCGCATTTTATTGGTTAACGCCATCGGCGAGGGGACTCTTGAGTAGTTGCTGAGATCAGAGAAGGAGGGACTTAACAAAAATATAATAATAAATATTTTTACTTACTTTATATCAAAACGTAAGGCCAGAAGGTCAATTTTGTACATTTCTTAAAATTTGTAATACATTTAGAAATCCAGACTATCACTTTAAGTGAAAGCTAAATGCACTAAAAAAAACAATTTGTCAGACAGTTGCAGCCTCTTTTCAACACGTTTTTCAAAGCGTAAATATCAGTCCCATTGTAATTTTTGATTATTTGAATTAAAAAAAGTGCCTTTTATCGATCGCGTCTTAGATATTGTGAGTTAGCTGGCTAGCTATAATTTCACATAAAAAAAAGCCAGTCTTATGAACGGATCCCCAAGACTCGGCTCCCAGTAAAGAGCCATAAATCCCATCACTAGTGTGGAAGTCGGAGAGCTCGTTTTGACCGGAGTTTCACAGTTGTTTCCCAGCTGCACTTCTCCACTGTCTTCATCTCGTACCTGAACTCGGAGCGCTCTGGTCATCTCTGAGTGTTGTATTTATCCACTTCGAGCGGCGTTCCAAGGCATTTTTCCAAATGGGAGGTCGGAAATGTACCAGTTACCAGTTGTCTGGAATGCAGCATTAGCCTCATGAGTCATATAATTGGGAAACTAGTCTCCATTGGACGTTATTATGGCCTGGACTAAGCTGTTCTTTTCCCCGTTGTGGACAGACGTGTTTAGAATGTCCACAGTGAATGATTGATTTTGATGATTGTGTTTCTGAAAAATAGCATTTATATCTGTGTTTTCCATAAAGCTCTTCAGCCCCAGTAGACAGTCTTTTTCCTGCTCATCTCTGCACGTCCATAAAAGAACAATAAAAAGAGAGCATTTAAAAGTCAGCACTTTGATTGGAAACAGACAGAGGATTTTTAAAGAGCCAAATACCTGCTGCTAATGAATACAGTATGCGGAAAACTGCTACCACATTTGATACGGAAAAGCTTAGCGAGGACGAACCTAGAAAATGGTGATGCAAAATAGATTTGTTTACGTGCCCGATTTGTCATTCTGAATTCTTCACATTCTCGTTCTGCTTCTGCGTTCAAAGCCGTTCCGTCAAACACCACACCTCTTCATTTACTGCTTCAGGGTCATTCAGGGTCACTGGGTCACTCATATGTTTGTTTGCGCTTCTGCATCAGTGGCTCAGCTGAACTCGAAACAACCAACTTTACTGTCTTATAGGGAAATCAAAATCAGCTTTACTGTCACTTTTAGCACATGTAGTTGGGGAAGGGGAAATCTTATTTGTATAGCGCTTTAGACAAACATGACACACACAAGACACTCAAAGCGCTTCGCAAGGGACACTGTTTTAGCCCCAAATGCCCTTAGAGTCGACTACAGAAGTAGGGTGGGCGATATGGCAAAAACAGAATATCACGATTTTTGAATTATAAACTTACGATTTTAATCACGATTTTTTATAATGACAAAAATAACTTAAATTACACACTGAAGAAGAAAAATACTATACTAATTCAACTTTGTGATAATCAACACAGCAATAATAGACTTGGACCTAAAACAAACTCACTTTATAAATGAAAAACACAATAAAACTTCAGATAATACAATTAAGTAGAAATAAGTAAAAGAGTAAGTTTGGTAAAAGCTTGTTGCCTCTCATGACATCAAGCTGCTGTAAATGTAACACTCGTTGTCGCACCCTTTCACAATAAGAGTCTTACTAAGGCGATAACATGCAGTGACTTTTATTGTGTAAAACCCAAACAGGAAGCAGTTTGTCACTGTTAGGCGACTTGACAATAATGAACTCAGACTCGCAATGTTTGGGGAACTTTATATTTTCAAAGACATGGATAAACAGCGCATTTGTGAACACGGCCAGGATTTAAATTAAACAAATGAGAAGGATGCGGCGCCTGACAGAACTGTAAGGACACACTCGCTTCTTCGCACATGTGCCGCCAGGTAAATAAATAAACACACGTTGAGCAGAGCAGCGGCGTTAGGGGGGAAAGACACTGACATGACCGCTGGGTTTAAAACATTTTAACGCTCCAGATTGAGGAGCCTGGTCGTGTGTGCGCCCTGGAGAGGAGCGTCTCGCTGCTAAACGCTCGCATTAGCGTCCAACATTGCGTAGCAGAAAGTGCGCGGCTTGGGTTTACTTTACTGACGGTGAAAAGAGTCAACTGTGCTGAAGTGCATAAAACTGTGATAAAACGATCCCACAAAATGACAGATCGTCAGCTCTGGAGATCGTTAAGACAGTCTAATATCATCATATCGCCCACTCCTTGCAACAAGGGACCCTTTGACCCCCACACACCACTCACTCCCTCAGGGCTGGAGCAGCCAAATCTATAATATTTGTCATCTGGAACCAGAAAACAGAACAATAATGTGTTCTTCTCCAATGTCAAGAATTATGTGGAAAAATTGGGAATAATTTAGGAAAACATTGGGGAAAATTTGGAGAAATTGTGGCAAAAATAATTAAACATTGTGTAAAAATGTGAGGAGAAAATGGGGCAAAAATAATGAAACGATGGGGAATAAATGGGGGGGATTTGAAAAAATTGGGGGAAATAGGGAAAATATTAGGCATAAAAAATGAGCAAAAAAATAAATAAATTGGGGCAAAAATGAGAAAAATTGGGCAAATATTGGGCAAAATCCTGATTCCTGCCTCACTGTCTCCCTCACTAACCCGACCTGCTTGATCTGCTGCTGCTATCATCATCATTCACAAGGCGTTAAATCTCCAACCATAGTCAACTGGCCTTAAGGGAGGCTGGACCACAGTTTGTCAAAGCAGGGGGAAGCGCAAGGAAATAAAGGAGTTCAGCTTATAAGGTCACTTGTATTCGGGAGTTCAGCCTAAAATACACAGATCGATGCCGTCTGATCTGATCCACGCTTCTGCAGCTTGTTGTTACCCAGAACCAAGCGCCAACTTCGGGGGGTGAACCAACTGCCTTTAGAGATCGGAGAGGCCCAGTCTTTTGTTTTTAATCACTTCGAAAAACAAAATTGTTAACTGGAGAACTCAAACAACCCTGTCCAGTCGCCGATTTAAGCTTCACTAGAAATGGCTACTCTGATATAGATAAAAGTCTTCTGACCCGACACAAAAACACACACTAACCCCACATTAGACCGTTTGTGTCATGGCCCCAAAGCCGCAGCGACACGCCTGCCCCTCAGCAGAGCTCCGGCGTGCGGGGCGTCCTGCACAGCTCAGCACTCTCTGGTCTCACTGAGTAAACAGCCGTTTGACATGTGGCAGCCTGACCTCTCGGCCCGGTGATAACGCCCCTGCCATCGGCCCACTAACTGCTCCACACGCGGGTGAAAATTACCACCGCAACCGCTGACCGGGAATGGCATCTGTGAGGGGCCGTAGGGGAATCTCGAACCGGATAGTTAGCAACAAGAATAAGCGAGATATTGAGTGATTTTAGACTTTGACCAACTGCTGTCCCAGAACACTTAGTCAACTTTACATTTCTACCATTGTATTCAAACATTTATAATTGTATTGCACTTTAATGGATCTTCCCCCACATGGACTGAACTGAAATGATATGAACCTCTTTCAAACCCTGTCACTGAAGTTTAGATGTTTTTAGTCTCTTCTTTGCAGCAGCTGTGCCAAAAAAATCACATTAACATATGAACTTTCACCTGGAAAAAAAAAAACCTAATGTTCACAATAACATATTTAATTATTATTGCACTGATTCAATGTTTTTCCATAGATTTATTTGGGGAATTGTCATTTTCTCAAAATGCATTTTCCTCACATTGGTGCGACAATATCTCCACATATCACAACAGACTTCAAAGTTTCCAGCCTTGGACTTCACAATATTTTGAAGGTTTTCAGAGGGATTTTTTAAAGAGGGGGTATTATGCTTTTTTCAATCACATAGCACCAGTCTATAGCATACTACAATGATGACGTAACCTTCTGTTGGTCTGTATATGCAGTAAATTAAATAACTGCCTTGAATAAAATTGCTCTCTCAAATGGCTGTACTGAACGTCTTGAAATAGGCCTCTGTCTCTTTAAGAAGCTTTCCGACACGCCCCCTTCAGCACACTGCTGTGGCATCTAAACAACACTACTGTGCGGGGAGGGGGCTCTGCTGAGCTGAGGAGCAGTGGTTGGTGGCTTGGCTGGTGACGAAAGGTCCAGAGGCGTCTCCAGGAGGTGGGGGCGTTCCTAGGAGGACTGAGGCATAGCTACACCTAAAATGGCTGCCGTCAAGTTTTGACTGATTACTCAAAAATATGTGAATGAGCCAAGGCAACACTCCAGGCATGTGTTTAATGAGGGAATGACATAATAACATGATATAAATCTTGAAAAAGTTGATTTTACATAATACCCCCCTTTAATATCTAATCCCTAGCCTGATTTATTGAGTGTTGAATATCAATTGAGTGTTTTTTTTCCCCCACCCCAGCTCATTTTAAAACAAAACAAGATATCCAAAATCCCCTCTGTGACTAAAATGCCGACAAAATGAAAACATAAATTTAAACCTGGCTCGATCCACTGTTCAGATTTCGTCGTCGAAAATATTGGCCATTTTTAGGCATAAAAGGCCTTGTTTTTACATGAAGACATAAAATGACAGAAAACTTGCAATACATGTTTCATATTGACGTCAGACAGCAGAGGTTTCAATTGATATCTCTAAATTTAAAAGGTTTCCCCATTCACCTGCAGTGTCTCGCCTTCAAGGGACAATACGGAGTTTAAACATGTTAAAATTAAAAGGACTATAGGGAGTTTAAAAATGTTAATATTATGTATTTTCCTCTCCCTACATGTTCCAGCCATGTCCTAATGTGTAGAATGAGCCCAGACCTGTTCACCACAACTGCCTCTAAAATCCTGCACTGTCACTCAAAAAGGTGTTAATTCGGGTCTGAAGTGCCGTCATGCACAAGCTTAAAGCAGTACTAAGTAACTCTTGCCCCTAGAGGCCATAAGCGCAACTGCAGGTGTCTTAGTAAGTTACGATTTTTTAACTTATTAAATGTCTTGGAGAGTAAACACTACGCTGACAGAAAAGGTGAAGGGAGAGAGGGGTGTTGTACATCCAGTTATACAATGGGAAAAACATTTTCACTCAATCTTGGCTGTAAATACTGTTTAAAGTGGCGCTATCCCGCAGTTAGCTTTGCCCGTTAGCCTGTTAGCTTCTTCTCCGTGATTCCATTAGTGTGTATTGGTTGCTCCGCCCCGGTGGCAGTCAAGTTGCAAGCATGGTTTTCTGGCCAGAGACACCAGGGGGAGATGAAAGACCCCCCAATCATCCCATTAACACTTGTATTACCCCCAGAGGGACTACGGAAAGGATTTATTAAGGTAAACACGTTACTTAGTACTGCTTTAATATAGAGACTGCAGTTACGCGTTAGACCTGAGGTGGCAGTAGTGAGTATAAAAATGACCAACTTGCATCCAGTCTCTCTAAAGGTCATGCACTATAAGCGGATTCAGCATTTCACCGAGCGCAAAGCATGCTGGTCCAGGTTAAAGGTCAGGACTACCCAGCTCGTATCCCAAACTGTGTACATGACCGAGTGTGACACAGATATTGATTATTTTGAGCGTTGAAAATCGATGTTTTAAAAGAATTTTGAAAGAAACAGGGACACAGTGTTACTGGGGAGAGAAAAAAGAACTTGTGGCCCTTGCTAAACCAATAAAAAAAGAACAGTTTGTATTCTCGAAGACGGTGTGTACTCAGTCACTGATTACTATGACAACGGACAGCGCCATTTTAGCCGAAATCAGGTATGACATTGTGCAGTCTGACATAGCAACACGTAGCAACCAGTTAAGCGTGGTTTTGGCACAACAGAAAGCAACAGGCCGCAGCAGCGTCACTTGTAACTTCATGTTTTGAGAGGAATTTCCATTTAAGCAGCGATTAAAACGAGAGAAATGACAGTATTACTTCCTGAACAGCAGGGACAGATCAGATCCACATCATGACACCGTTTTCTTTCAGCCACAAGCTAAACTTTTCTAAACACACTGCGCTCTGACAAAGCAAAAGCACTTCACATGTCAAAGATCTTTACACAGTACGAGCACTCACTATGTCACTAATAAATTACCCAACTTTACCAAAAATGTCTAATACAGAGTGAGCACTCACTCTTCCACAAACAAATCTTTGATTTCCTCCGGTGCAGCTGGAGTAAACTTAATAACAACAGTATGTGAGCTCAGGCTCTGGGTCTGCCGCTAAAGGTAATAGCCTATATCTTTCTTGTTGTCACTGCTGTGTTGTGCTTTTCTCTTGGTCTAAAGCTCTAGTTTCTTATTCAGTCATGGTTCAGTCCTGATTTTTAACCGGTGTAGTCTACATCCCGGTTTCGTCTTCAGACCTGCCGCAGACCGGGCTGTTTATCTAGTTATAGCTTTGCTTTGCTTAGTAGCTAAAATTGGCACCGCTTTCCCTGCCAGATGTAGGGTATTTCATGATTGATCCATGGTTATGTCAGGCAACTGGAAACCACGCTAAAATGGCGCTGTCCGTTGTCATAGTAATCAGTGACTGTGAGGTCTTCGAGAATTAAGTAAATAGACGTATTGGTTACAAATAGCATTACTAGTTATCTATATGTCAATCTTACACATTTAATCCATTCGTCACAACGTTCTGGATCTTTTCTTTTAGTAGGAAATTTGATGAGTGCGTATGGCGGCTCGCATAATACGCTGTGAGGTTCCTTTATTGCACTCGTGAATAGGGCAAAACTCTTCCATACACTGATTAAGCCCATGAGGACAGTCGCACTGCAATGGAGAATGAATGCGAACCTGGCATATCCCGTAAAACCACTTTAAGCGCCATAATAGTCACTAAATAGCCGGTTGTTCCACTATGATAGTATGGTTTTAATGGGCTTTGTTGACACCGTGGGTAGTTGTGAACTTTGACCGGAACATTACCACGCATGCGTACTGATAATGCTGATTTGGCTTATTAACAAATCGGTACAAATGTCACATATTTAGAGCAGTTTTGAGAAAATTTACTACAATCTCCATATAAGTAAGTCAGAAAACTTCATTGATTCATTTTGCAGAAGTCACAAAGTGCTTTCACAAAAATACAATAAAATCAAAAACATGGCAGATGTTTCTATTCCTGTACAAAAAACATTAAGATTAATATTGTAAACTTTAATTCTGATTCTTAAAGGGAGTCGTTTATCAAGACAAGCTGGAGAATAGCATATAGCTAGTACGTGAGCAGACGACTCCCAAGTGGCTTGTAAACCTGAAATGTAACTTTTCTAAACAAAGGTGTAGCTGATTAGAAAAGTCTGCAGAGCCGCACTCTAAACCGCTCCAGACTCCGTACGTCAACCCAGCGACACTAGAGACCCGCAGACCGACTGTGAAGAGGTTATTGACGTAAACATGAGAGAAGAGGTGCAGCGGGTTTCTCTGAGAGCCACTTCAGACTCACTCAGCCCCGTCCAGACGCCTCTCAGACCGACTTCATAAACAAACGGACCTCGGCGGAAGAAAGAGAGCGAGGAGAAAGTGATACCGCATAATTAGCACTCGGTGATATTAATGTGTTTGGGGACCTTCTCGATAACAATGATGAAGCAATATGTTTTTACAAGCCATCAGATGTGATGCAAACAGCTGAATTTACTTTGCTTTGTCGCTCAAAAAGATAACTGTCCTTAACAGGGCAGAAAAAGCACTTTCTACATTTTTCAATTCTTTTTTTACCATTGTGTCCAAATTTTTCCCAATTTTCCCCAAATGTTTTCTTAATTTTTTCCCTATTTTTCCCTACTTTTTTCTTTATTTTCCCTACATTGACGTCATGGTTGCTTTCACGATCTTCTAGAAAGTCCTGTTACCACAATAGGATTTTAAATTATAGGCTGGTTATCATGAATGAAGTTATTAGTTGCCATAGTCCAGCCTGAGCCCTGAGACCGTGATCATCGGGGCATTTGAAGTCGAACCATTATAATTCAGCACAACGCTCCTTCACTCCTCTGTCGCACTCTGGCTTCTCTGGCCTGAAGCAAATGAAGCCATATCATGTGGCAGACAAAAAGGCTCCGATTAAGCCATCTGTCTAATCCAAGCACAAAAAAGGCACCTTTAAGGTTAGTGGGTGCTATCTATTAGGGCTGGGACAATATACTTTTGTTGCAATATGATGCTTATCCCAATACAGAGGGCACGATATGATACGTATCGCAATACAGAGGGCACAATACGATACGTATCCCAATACAGAGGGCACAATACGATACGATACGTATTACGATATATTATAACGAGCTGCAATACTTTACCCTGAAATAATTGAATAAGTTCAGTTTGCAAAGATTATATTAAATATAAATCAGTCAGAAATCACGATGCCGACGCGTTTTGTCCACCAGCGTGGTCTTTAATCTGTGCCCTGACGAAGACCACACTAGTGGTCGAAATGCGTCGGCATTGTGATGTCCCTGTTTGACTAAAGGACTTTATTTAAGTCCGAGTGCCTCGGATCACCGTCTTCCTCTTTATGCTACAAATGTTGTACCTGGATCCTTGAAGAGCACCTGCAAAAAAGTGACTGACGTTAATTTGAGTTAGCATTTAGCTCAGAGGACACTTTTAGACGCTAATTTGTATCTAAAGTAAGATATTAAAAGGTCTGTACCTGCATTAGTACATTAATGATTTCTAACTATGCTTTGGCCTCACCTAAATGTTGTCAATAACAGCTGAAAACATCTGGATTGATCATAATTTTCGATGTTTGGTGGCTAATGCTAACGGCTACAGGGAAAATACATTGAGCAGGCGAACGGACTCTGAAAAGTCTCCCGGACTAGCCGACTGCCTGGCCCGCTAACGTTAGGATTGAACGACGCTTCTCCTTTTTATTTCTATGGCGCTGACTGTTTTGTGTTACCATGGAGATCAACTACAATACGTCAGTTTTATTCTTAAGACAAGCTGCAACGCAAATACGAATTTTATTGTGTTATGCATCATGTAAACTACAGTATCGCCCCTGAAATGATTGAGCAAACAACTCAATATTTATTCACTACTAGTGAATAAATATTGAAAATAATGAAATGATTCCATGACTTATACCTTTGGGTCACCGAGTCCCAATCCACCAGTTGAGAAGCACTGCTTTGAATATCTAACTTCAGTACATTTTGAGAGGAAACAAGAAAGCAC
Source organism: Neogobius melanostomus (assembly GCA_007210695.1). Taxonomy (NCBI): domain Eukaryota; kingdom Metazoa; phylum Chordata; class Actinopteri; order Gobiiformes; family Gobiidae; genus Neogobius; species Neogobius melanostomus. The sequence continues at coordinate 500,091 of VHKM01000079.1, read as the reverse complement.
AGAAAGCTCTTGTAGGTCACAGCCGCGACAGTAAGAATTTCAGTGTTTTTCCCATGTCAGTTTTTGAAAGGAGCATCTTCTCCTCTCTCTGTTTATATTAAAGTCGCACTGCGGAACAAACCGGGTTTAACACGAGACCAACAAACCGTCATAATAATATAGACAAACATGCAGACAATACTAAACTAATACTCATCTGGACACTAGGTTATTTTTGTAGGTTATCAAAACAAAGCATTAGAAAGACCAAAATAATAATATAAAATCAATTTACTGGATAAAAATCACACAGTATGGCTGAGCTTTAATTTCACCAAATAAGCCAATGACTACTTGACTCACTCACTTAGAACAAATAAAAGAACAGAAATAAAGTCAATATGCGTTACCTTTAATCAGCGTATGGACTGAGCTGTCATGCCGCAGGAATGTACCCATACCACGTCCCTCTTATACACATCTATTTTCAGATGCTGCTGACTCACGAACTGTTTCTGAATGAATAAAAATAGACCCGATCGATACATTTCAAGGGCGCGTACCCAGCGGCCCCTGTCGCTGCACTGACCTACGATAGACGCACAAAAAAGGGGATTAAAGACGTTTGAAAGACTAGAGGGTTCACTGGAGTCGGCTGTTCATCATAAAAAATGCTTTAGTCTGAAGCCTCTCGATGCCCTGTTTCTATTTACTCACAGATGATGATGTATAGCTGCTACTCCATGGAGCAGCAGCAGTCACACAATCCATTAAAGGTGCCTTGACATTTGTGCATAATTGACCTATGGGTGGTTAGCACGGCACCTTTACTTCCCAACATGGCGGCCTCTATAATGTTCCAGGATCAATTGTTTTGTATTTGTGTAGGTTGTAGGCTGTGAAAACCTGCCAGAAACTCTGAAGCTGCTGGGTCACTGTGAGTTAAATACGCACAAATAAAATGGGATGACGTTGATTTTTTGATTCAATCTTATTTTCTTATTCAAAGCAAATAACTATAGATTTTACTATTATGATTTATGACTATTATGGACAAAATAGACCTTTAAAGAGGAGGAATTATGCTTTATGCCTCTTCTGGCAGCAGACTCCTAAATCTTGTCTCTTTTAATGCATAGTATAGGACACTTAACAAATGATGGTCCGGTTGCTCGGGGGCTGCTCCCCTCTGGCAGCAGGTCCAGACACAGGAAAGAAAAAGAAAAGCCCGAATCCTTTTTAACACACATCATTAAGACTAATCTGGTTATCATGAGCATCAATCAGTCTGCGATTATTGTACCCTTCATGAATAAATGTGGAGTATGTCATGTATTATTCAAACAATTTGATACAGAGTAATCTTATATGGGCTGTAATGGTGATGGTGTATAACAGTAATACCAACATGGTAATAAAATAGGTATAGGAAAAAAAAAAAAAAATGTATTCAATTGTTATAAAGTGTAACATACTGTGAATGTTGACTTAATATACTGCATTGTTGCATCTGTTAATATGTAACCAAATTAATTGTTAATCGTTTTGTAAGATAATAAGAACTAAAACAGTGTTATTATAGCAACCACATTATTATTAAGTTTATAAACAGGGGTGGGAGTTAATAAGCTTGTCTTCTTCCCACTCCTTTTCGAGCTTGAGTGTTGATTATTGTTTTCTCTTTTGTTGTGTTTTCTTTTGGCTTTTTTGCCTGTGTTGTGTGTGGCTCGAAATAAAAAATCAATCATCATCAATCATCAAATCTTTGTCAATAAGAAAATGCAATTATGATCTAAAACAGTTGGGGAAAAAAATCCAGTATTTTTGATGTTCAAGCGATCTCCCCATAAGCTATGCAGCTGTTTAAGGAAGAAAAAAAAGAAAAATTAGACCGTCCGTGTGGCTGTAGTGAAGCTATAGGTGAGGGTTTTGACTTTCCGATGAAAGGCTTAAGCTTAGCAAGAGATCAGGACGTGTAGAAAGCATTTCCCTGGATACGTAGGACCTCAGGAGGAGCTTTTAGGGAACTTCTTTGGGAGAATCTCCTCTGGGGAAGATTCAAAGATTTCTCAAAGATGCGCAAGTGGGTCAAAACACAGCTCCAAGTCTGGTATAAAGCTCTACAAAAGTTGATTTTGCACAAAAAAAATACAAAGCTACAGTATTATCTGACTCAAAGGTCTCCCATTGCACTCCTCCATCTTCAGGTGCTGTTACTGCCTCCGGAGACTGTCACCTGACAATTAAATAACCCCGACGATAAATTGCACAGCCCTACATTTATATTGATAACATATTCTAGAGCTCACACCCAGAGCATTTCAAGAGCAGTAAGATATAAGTAATACAAAAGTAAGTATAAGTAAGTAAGTACACAATACAACAATTGCATAAATGTGGTGCAACTTGAATCCATTAACAAACTATGACCCAATGGGAGCCAGATTATGACAAAACTTTGTAAGACTTTGAGGAGCAACATTAAAACTGTGTTTATAAACCTACAGGCGACAGAAAATGGCGTAACAATAAAAACAAGACAGACGACATAACAAACTAAAAGACGGAACTAAACCTCACGGATTAGTGCATATCCTTAAACGGAAACAGCTAGTGTACTGCACGTATCATGACAGGCTTGGCTTTAACTTTTGCAGTGACTATAGGTTTTTTTTTTTAACTGTTTGCCACATTGGGGTTTCATTACTTTTTCATTACAACTGATTACTCACCAGTCGTGAAGTGTCTTGTTTCTGTTTTAAGAAACTCATCTTACAAAATAGGCTTTGGTTTTGTAGGATCTCTGAATATATGAGCCAACTTTTCACATTCATACAATATTTGGCCTTCCAAGTACCGCCTGGCATGATTCAAGATAAAATCTAGAACTAAAGAACTAAACTGGGTCAAAAAATAAGACTGAACTGTGTCCGAACTGGATGTAAGCAGAAAAACTCCTCATTCAAATACATTAAACCATAATAAATTACTTGGAGGAAGGCAACCATCAATATGGAGTTTAAGAACCACTGGTATCAGAGAATAATATGGTTAGGATATTATATACTCTATAGTCTAATCTTATTTAGACAAGTGGAGCCGCAGAAATGTGGCAGCTCAAATGTTCTTCTTAATTGATAAAGTGGTTGAGAGTATAGCCTAAAAAGATCATCCAAATATAGCCACATTCAAAACTCAACACTGTCGGGATGATCAGGAGATTCCATAGGTCCTGACGTTACCGGAGCTCTTTGTGCTGGAAACGCGGCCAAACCCGTAATGATAAGGGACAGACTCAATGTGGACTCACCTGAAAGGGCAGTGCTGAAAGACCGTTCCCGTCCGCCCTGAACTCGTCCATCCAGCACGTCTTGGGCCCGAGCGGTCTGGGGAACTTCGGGGGCGCGATGACGCTCCCGTTTCCGTAGGGCTTCTTCATGGGGGAGATGGGGTTCAGCTGCGAGGGCATCCCTCCGACACCCACTCCCATGCCGACTCCCACCCCGACCCCCACCGCCCTTCGCGGGTCCCTGCCGTGCTGCATCCCGCTCCAGGGGTTGGACGGCGCGGAGGAGCTCCAGTTTTGGTTTTGGTTATTCCAGTGTGAGCTTGACGAGGGCGAGGATGTGGTTGGACACGAGCCTTTCGACATGCTGTGGTACGCGTTTCTCTGTGGGAAACTTATTTGATTGGGGCTAACCGGGGACCTCCTCTGCTGCTGCTGCTGCTGCTGCTGCTGTTGGGACTGTGGCGCTAAACCGACTTGCGTAAAATTCCCACCGAACACGGGATTCACGTGGGGAAATTCTGGAATAGCATTGTCCCGTTCACGGAGGGCATCGGGGGAAGTAGCCGCTGTCATCCGCCGCGCTCCCGGTGGACCAAGCGCTCCCGAATGAGGAGTTCGGGGAGGGCAGGGAGCCGCCGGTGTCTTGCGTTTGGAGCGGCTGGTGCGGGAAGCTCAAGCCGGGGAGCAGGGGCGACTCCATGGGCGCTTTATCCCTACTGCCTCCGCTGGACTCTGCGTCAGACGAGGACAAGGAGGAGGGAGAAGTGGGCTCCAGAGAAGGTGTAGAGGTAGAGGGAGAAGAAGAGGAGGAGGGTCCGCTTGGTCTTGCTGCTGCTGCTGCTGCTGCTGCGGCTGCTGATGATGTTTGTCCATCAATAAATCATCCTGCATGGTTTGTCGAGCTGAATGAGAAAGATACGAGGAGTTAATGTTGTTGTTCACGAGGTCATACGCGGGGTGCCGATTGCCGCTGTAGTATCTAATCAGCTGGGACAAGTCCGACAGCGATATGACGTTGGACGGACCGGGCGAATGCAAAGCGAACGCGTGATCATCCATTTAGAAGAATACAGAAGTTAGGGAGGGAAAAAATCTATTACGAACAAAATCTATAGGCTACAAACTTTCAGAATGACTCAGACATAGACACTTTATGCCACGAAATGATACGCGAAAGGGAAACATATACGGGCTCTCCGGTGGACTTCGCCACGTCTCGCTTTTCCCTTCCCTTCCACGCAGGAGCCGAGCAGCAAACTGATTCCACTGTGTGCGTTTTTGGCCCAAGGACCTCCCCTAAAGTTCATTTGCATACGTCAGTAAATACAGCTGTCCTTCAGCAAGGTTAAAGGTACATTTATCTTCGCGTCACAAAGACTTTCCATTCAACAGCTATACGCGGCGAGGTCGCAAATACGCACGGGCTTTTTTTTTTTCTTCCTTACGCGTAAAGGCGTAATTGAGCGAGATATAGCACGAGCCGTGAAGTCGTGCCAAGTTTCTATGAATATCCGAGAATGTTTTTTCTTTTTTCTTTTTCTCACGCGTGCGTTATGTTGTTTCACTTGTCGTACGAGCCCGCAGTGTTTTATAAAGCTTTAATAGCCCAGTTGCGCACACAGACAGACAATGCCTAGATCCGCATTGACTCACACTGCTGGAAACGAAACAAACTGTTCCTGGATTAAAAAAAAAAAAAACGCTGCTCACCTTCACGCTGTTACCAGAAAAAGCTCTCAATGCAAATTTAGCTTTTCTAAAATAATATTGCATGCAGCTTATACGTTTAGTTTATGGCCTGGCACCTGGTACATTTTGGCACGCTGTCATCACTACTATATCCAAATATAGCCAGTAAATAGGCTATAATTTGGTAGATTAATGAGCGTTTTGACCAGATAAACGCCCAGTAATTTGCCTTAAAGAAACGAATAATCCTGTACACACTCCTATTATTTTAACTAATGGCACTGGCACAACTTCACAGTGATCGCTCGTACGTACTGTAGCTGCATTGCACACCGCACAGCCCACCGCTTTAATCCCGTGTTTTCTCCTCCAAAGCGCCTCTTCCAAGGTCATCAAACCTCCGAGTCTCGGGGGCCACCGAAGCCGGCACTGTGCGCCCACGGCCCGGCCGCCCTCTCGCCTGTTTACCGCTCTGATCCGAGGCATCCGATACATGTCATGGAGCTGTCTTGCCCGTAACCCCCCGTTATAATAATCCATATGTCCCCTTTCAAACAGACGACAGACGCATGCAACGCGCAGTGGTCGCCCCTCTTTTAAGTTGAGGACATTACCTTTATCCTTCACCGTTTTGGGGGACTCTGTAAAGAAAAGAAAGAAAAAAAGATAGTCAGTTTGCCACGACTGGGCTGATATGACAAACGAGCTGCCCCTGTGCCGAGAGTCAGCAGTTGCCTCAACAGCTGATTGCGGCGCATGGATGATGCCGAGGAGGATGCTGGGAGATGTAGTTTGCACACAAAGAGATGGAACTGAAGCATTTTTGCTGCAGTGTGTTTTAGCCTGTTCTTGACGGACACACAACGTGCAGATGTAAAGCGGCCTGTGGTGTAGACATGCAGCAACATTACAATATCTGCTTTATTTGCACTGCAGTTAAAGGCTCCCTGGGGGAAATCTGTTCTATTTTTACATTTAAATCGTTTCTGCAATAAGGGATTACGTTTAAGACCCGTGGGTGGAGGTCTTGTGGTGCAGGTCATGTCCAGAGCTTTATGACTTTCATAAATTGTGGACTTATGTTGCCTATATATGCCATAATTAAAATAGTAAATGATGCTTAATATGTAAGATTATGGCAAAAAAACAAACATCAAAAGGAGCATTCGTATTGACAGTCTCGCTATCAGGCTTTAGAACAATGTCAAAAATGATTTATGAAACGACTTTGTTTATGCATATAGCTATTTTATATCTTAAAATAGCCTTTATTTGTTTGTATATTGGCTGACCCAGTTGAGTTTACTTTATACAGTTACAACAGAGAGGTATATGCGTGTGATGTCATAACATAGCAACAGCATAACATTCCATCGCAACAAAAGCAGCAAAACGAGTGGCAAGTCTTCATTGTTATTTATTGATTATCCACCCAATTGTGAAAGTTCTTTTTCTATTTAGATTTAAAATGTGCGTACCCTGTATATTATTTTGGTGCTGTAGGTGGTCCGTTTGGCTATTCCTCAATGATCTTGGCTGTAATAACAAACTATTTATGTATGTATAAAGTTTATGCATTGATTAAGAAGGCAAATGATGCATGAATTTGGGAAGGGACTTTGAGTGTCTGGAAGATAAAATCAATGTGTAAAGGCATTTTTCTGCTGAAACAAATGAATTTTCCCTATTGTGAGATAAATAAAGTTTTACCTTATCGTATGATGATTATTACTACTACTATGACTATATGACTACGACTACTTTTTTTTGTTGAGATCCTAGCCCAGGTCCCAGGAAGGAAAAGAGAAAAAAAGCTTTTCCTTGCTATTGACTCCAGCAGGATGTCGTTTGCCAGAGGATCCCGCCAGACTGCAGGGCCTGTTCAGATGATGGGCCACAGGCAGAGCGCCCGTAATGAGGGGAGCGACTGAGCAGCAATAATCAGTTAATGCAGGACTTGGCCAAGGGGTGTTAGAATGGCCTCACCTGCTAAAAAAAAACCCTCAATGGTGCTCTTTGGGTCTAGGGATATGCCTAAGGTGCTTCAAGACAAGTGAGCCGAACCTTCCGTTGTCCACTTTTCCTGTTTCTTTCCTTACTACTACTACTGCTACTACTACTACTACTACTACTACTACTACTACTACTACTACTACTACAATCTGAGGTGGGTAGAGTGGCCGAAATATTTACTCAAGTAAGTGTAACGTTACTTTGAAATAATTTTACTCAAGTAGAAGTAAAAAGTAGTGACCCAAATGAATATTCAAGTAAAAGTAATTAACTCCTTGGAGAATGTTACTTAGTACTGTGAGTGCTGAGTAACTGTTTGAGTGTAAAATCAGATTTATGTTTTAGTTGTGACATACAGTACATTGTGAGAAATAAAACTTGCAATAATGTGAAAATCCAAATATCTCCAAAGAAAATACCCCCATTTTTTTTTCAATATATAGCCTATATTTCTGAACGAAAGGGGGCATGAAAGACGAACCACATTTATGGTTTATTTTTGCACCTCTAACATCTACAGCTTGTTTATGTTCAAGGCTGTGAGAATAATGATCTATTTTTGTACGTTCTGACCAGCTCAGGACAAGTGTGCCTCAGTAAACCCATTAAACTACAATACCCACAGGGATTTACTTCCGCGTTGTCTTTGTTGTGATGACGTCAGACGCACGGTCGCGTCTATTTTGCTCAGCGGCGACGACGACGGACGAGCGCTTCATGGAGTCCAGCGGTCACGCCGAAGCGAAAATACGAGTGACAAGCGAAACCTAGGAGGTTGTATCGCAGTTTTCTAGTTAGCTCGTCACGTTAGCTTTAGATTGTTACCATGAACGTAAAGAAATAGTTTTGATCGGACGCTAAAGGCGAGGCTGCAGCGGTTGCGTGGTGACAGCACAAAGGCCCTGCCTGTGTGTGTGCAGCAGCTAAACCACTAACTAGCTCCGCTGCTAAGTAATAGTTTGGACGCAGATTCATGCAACTTATTGATTTGATACGTTATTCTATCAACACGTGAAGACAGCATAGAAACTACTCAGAGAATCGCCACAGAAATGTCGGATCAGAATGCTGTGGTTATGCAGCAGAATTTGGACAGGTGAGTACAGCTAACAGCTAATGTTATGTAGCCTCAGGGTTACAAAACGGAGATTAATCTTGTTTTTTTTAACATGTATCTTGTCCGTCTATGTCAAAACAAGAAACTATTATGTAAATAGGCTTTGTTGTTTGTTTGTACAGCTACCCAATATCGATGGTGCAGAACGTCCCGTGTTGTCATTGCAGTCAAATGTTACACAATACCACATAAACCACGATATCTGATGCAACTTGGTTCCTGTCTGTTCAAAAAAATATGTCAGATTTTTGTTTATTTTTGATCATAGGATCCAGTTATGGAATCACGTATCACTATATTGTGGTAAACAAGATATTCTTATACTCTTATAAAGGTATTTACAGTAAAACGAAAGTGAAAGTGTAGGGAATAAATGCTTAAAGGGTTGGACTTGGCAACCCATTTAACAGAAGCTACAGGCGACAAATTAATCAGTCAAAAATTAGTGACTTTTAAGTTGTAATTAAAATAGCCAACCTTCATAAGAGTCGTTTGTGTCCTTAAAGCTACTGAAGGCGAGTTTGGTCTACCTCTGCATCGTAGGGCTGCCAACTTTGGTCATTTAGTCAACTAATTAGTCGATGCTGTTGTGGTCGACCAAGATTTTCATTGGTCGATTAAATGCACGCACTTTTGCAACGATTGAAATGCTCTCAATTTACATAACACCAGAGGCCTGCGTGTTAGAGAAATAACAATGATGTTCGAGAGGATTGATGAAGAATAGGCAGCAGTCAGGATGTCTTATACAGGAGAAGTTTATTTACCATCGTTACGGGACCCGGAGACATGAACTCGAGACATTGCGCTAGTCCTACCGTTCAAGTCTGTCTATGCTTCCACAGAAGAGGGATAAATATCCTATAAGAGCGTCATACTGATACGCAAGCAAAACATTCAGTGGCTGAGAGTGGGCGCCTGAGCACCACAGTCAAGGCTATGACAGAGATAGTACGACTGTACAGCTTGACCCAGTATGATAAATAGTGATTTAATGTTATCCTCTAACACTGTGACAGGTCTATCTTTTACTTTGGGCTAATATTTCATTATAAAAACGGATATATCAAAGTTTTACAGACAGAGTGATGTTTGAATTGTTTGTCTTAAATGCTTTTGCTAAAAAAATAAAATAAAAAAACCTTTGAGGAGAGAAATGAGGACGGGAGAGGCCTCGCCTGCGTGCGCATAAGCAGCTGAGATCAGGAGCTCTGTGTCTTGGCGAGATGTTGCCTTCAATAGGCCAGACTTCTACAGTTGTTTAAACCTCAAATACCCTGGTTCTACAGTGAAATAGCCGATACTGAGTCTGACGCCTGTCCTCTGTCAGCGGCTCTACTAAAGCACATGGGAAAATGAAACGAAAGTGAAAGTGTAACGTCAGACACCGCAGCTCCAGAGGACATTTGAGAACAGGGACGATGATGGAAGAAGAACTACCCCTTTATTTGGATTATATGGATATATGGACAGCACATGTACAGCAGCAGATGCAGGAGTGAGGCAGGAAGCTGCAGTCTGAGATTAAAGGTGAGATTAATGTGACTTTAAAAAAAAAAAAACGTTTACGTTGCTTCTAGGGGTGTGTATCGCCTAGTCTCAGGCGATACGATACCCGATATCCCGATACAAGGGTCACGATACGATACGATACGATATATCCCGATATTGAAGAATTAGACGATTATTGCAATTTTTTTTACTACTTTGGAAACAACTATTCAGTAAACTAGTCCACCTTCATTAGATTTGTATCAAATACATTTGATCTATCCATCTTATGATATAAATGCTTTTCACTAATGTGCTTGTGACTGTGGTGTTTATGGTGATTATGTAACTTTGAACGGAAAACAGATTTCTTGGAAACCTAGTAATGAAACCAATTACTGGGGATGCACGTTTTCTAGTATTTCTATAGTTGGGAGTCCTTGGCGATCAGTAACTATTATGGGTTTCATCCATTAAAATATACAATAACTCAGACGGGGCATTTAAATTGTGTCTACTCCACAACGGGTGTCACTCGTAGATCAGGGACATGATGACACGGGCATCACGCGCAGCAGTAGCACACAACTGAAGCAGAGGGGAAACTACAGCAGGCTCTTTTTAAACTTGTGTCGTAGTACTGCAGTGGCGAGACACAGGTTTAACATGAGTATGCTGTATTTACTGTAGTTCACCTCGGTTTCGTTTAATTCCGTAATAAAATGCTACGAAGATAAATCCATGCTACGAAGATAAATCCTCTCCAAACGCAGCGGCGACGCACTCAGCAATATGCACAAAGCTGTGGCTCTCGTAATAATCCAGGTCTCTGTCTTTGCTGTAAAAGCCAAAGCCAAATGTAGAGTTTTAAAAGAGCCCCGTAGCGTCTCATAACTCATTCTTTTCCATGCTAAGCTCTTCCTGTGTTTCTCTAACTAGGGCTGAAACAACTAATCGATTAATCGACGACTAATCGATTATTGAAATAGTCGACAACTATTTTAGTAATCGATTAATCGTTTTCTGGTTCACACAGACTCAAATAGAGCAAAAATGACATGAAAATCTAGTATTTTTGATGAAAACCTACTTTGTTTTTATAGTTAGGGTCTATAGTTTTTTGTACATTGTAAATTCATGAATATCTGTCTGTGTCTCATCCAATCAGAAGCAGAATTAGCACCAAGAGCCTCCAACAAACATTTACTTTAAGTACTTTAGCTTTTGTGATAAAAAAAAAAGAAAAAAATATAATTTTTCTACACAATTCACAACCAAGCGATTACTCGATTAATCGTAAAAATAATCGATAGATTAATCGATTACAAGATAATCGTTAGTTGCAGCCCTATCTCTAACTCTCACTAAATTCTAGTGTTACTCAAGCGGGCTGCGCGGTGCGCTGCCATCTAGCGGGCGGGAGTAAAAGTGCAGGACCAAAGAGAGACGCTGCAATGAATATTTCCCCAAAAATAGATGTTTAAATATCGATACGGGCGCTTTTGTATCGATACGAGAATCGCGCGACGTAATATCGCGATATATCGGCAAATCGATATTTTTCAACACCCTAGTTGCTTCTATGTATAAATAGTAGTCACAGCATGAGCTCCCAAAGTTTTATGTCTTATGAATGCAGTTTGGGATATAATTCTATGAGTTTGGGTCAGAAAAGTTGTAGTTTTATCAGAGCCGTGCCACGCCCCCTTTTAGTTGACTAAAAGTTGGTCAGAGAATGTTTTTGGTCGACCAAGAAAATCTTGGTCGTTGACAGCCCTACTTTCAGGCCGGGACCCTCAAAATTACCATGTGGACAATCCAATCCATAAAAATGAATTCTTAATATAGATAATATAAAGCAAACACATAAATATGGTTTAATAATATTGTTACTGTGATACTAAATACTAGGGCAAATATCAGATCTGATTTGGATTGCAATACTTTTTGATGCAATACTAAGTATCGCAATACTTTCAATACTTGTGTTTGGAGGCATTTTTATTATGCGCTGCTTTGTTTTCCAGTTACAGCACTTTGTTCTGTGTTAATGCACTTTTCAATCTCCACACTTCAGTAAATGTCAGATGGCATTTGGTTTACCATATTTTCCGGATTATAAATCGCACCGGCCAAAAAATGCATAATGAAGAAGAAAAAAACACATATAAGTGGCACCATTTGCGAACTCGTTCCTCTCGCTGTGGCCATCTAGCGTTTAGCCCGTGCTTAGCTTTATATGTTATCTTGATTGCAGTAAGAGTAACCTCTGCTGTTCGCCAGTCCCTCACAAGTTTCTCGCTCACTCCAAACTTCCTTTCTGCTGCGCGATTACCGGTTTTAAATCTTCAGTGGTACAGGAGTAGCAGATACTGGTACTCAAGCCTAGAGCGCCCTCTAGCAGCTGTCGGTGTGAAAATAACGTGAAAATAATGTGAAATTATATATTTTGATATATAAGTTGCACATGAGTATAAGTCGCAGACCCGGCCAAACTATGAAAAAAAAAAAAGAGCGACTTATAGTCCGGAAAATACGGTATACACTTTGGACACATGACCGTTTTCTTCTTGAAGTAAACATCACTTTATCATAATTTACTTACTGTATCGGATCGTCCCCTGAGTATTGTGATACGTATCGGATCGTGACAAAAGTGGTTCGTCCCAGCCCTGAATACAGTATCTATTATATTTATTACATCTTGAAATCATTCCCCACTTTTGTAACCACTGAACCAGTGTACTGTACAGTTGACCTTGAGTGAATTGCCATTGCACTTTATTCATTGATATACTTTAGATATGCCTAGTAACTAGGGGTGTTGAAAAATATCGATTCGCCGATATATCGCGATATTACGTCGCGCGATTCTCGTATCGATACAAAAGCGCCCGTATCGATATTTAAACATCTATTTTTGGGGAAATATTCATTGCAGCGTCTCTCTTTGGTCCTGCACTTTACTCCCGCCCGCTAGATGGCAGCGCACTGCGCAGCCCGCTTGAGTAACACTAGAATTTAGTGAGAGTTAGAGAAACACAGGAAGAGCTTAGCATGGAAAAGAATGAGCTATGAGACGCTACGGGGCTCTTTTAAAACTCTACATTTGGCTTTGGCTTTGGCTTTTACAGCAAAGACAGAGACCTGGATTATTACGAGAGCCACAGCTTTGTGCATATTGCTGAGTGCGTCGCCGCTGCGTTTGGAGAGGATTATCTTCGTAGCATGGATTTATCTTCGTAGCATTTTATTACGGAATTAAACGAAACCGAGGTGAAACTACAGTAAATACAGCATACTCATGTTAAACCTGTGTCTCGCCACTGCAGTACTACGACACAAGTTTAAAAAGAGCCTGCTGTAGTTTCCCCTCTGCTTCAGTTGTGTGCTACTGCTGCGCGTGATGCCCGTGTCATCATGTCCCTGATCTACGAGTGACACCCGTTGTGGAGTAGACACGATTTTAAATGCCCCGTCTGAGTTATTGTATATTTTAATGGATGAAACCCATAATAGTTACTGATCGCCAAGGACTCCCAACTATAGAAATACTAGAAAACGTGCATCCCCAGTAATTGGTTTAATTACTAGGTTTCCAAGAAATCTGTTTTCCGTTCAAAGTTACATAATCACCATAAACACCACAGTCACAAGCACATTAGTGAAAAGCATTTATATCATAAGATGGATAGATCAAATGTATTTGATCTACCTTCATTAGATACAAATCTAATGAAGGTGGACTAGTTTACTGAATAGTTGTTTCCAAAGTAGTAAAAAAATAATCGCAATAATCGTCTAATTCTTCAATATCGGGATATATCGTATCGTATCGTATCGTGACCCTTGTATCGGGATACGTATCGTATCGCCTGAGACTAGGCGATACACACCCCTACTAGTAACTAAGGAGTTTGTAGTTTGTGAAGTATAATAAAAGTCCCTCTTAACACTTAAATTTAATTATGAATTGGATATAAAACCTGCCACTTCTAAATTTACACCTCAATAGCTTTAATGATATTAGTAGTAGTATAGAAATACTCTTTGTGGCTGCCTTTGAGTTGTTCGGGATGTCCTCTGAAGACGTTTGACGCAGCACTTGAGTAAATATTGGACTATGGCCCATTTCTCTGTGGGCACTGACACTGACCTTTGCATGGTACAAATGATATTACCTTTCGTCATAACTTGCTACAATACTCAAGCTTCCATCTGCTAAAATAGCTATAGCGCCTGGAGTGATTTGATTGGCAGTTCATTCATAGCTAACAGATGTAGACTTTTCCCGTCACCGTGGCTCAATTCATATTTTCACCATGTGTGCAAAATCAGCTGCACACCGTAACCGTATGAATCGCAAATACAACGATATTGTGATTTTAAGTTTCAGTGGTGTCGTTGAACTTTATTTAGTTTGTCTATTTGCTGCACTCTTCTCCAAACATGGGGCTGGACAAAGTGCCTCTGCAATGCAGCGATTCTCTAAGACCTTTTGCAGAACCGTCTTGTTTTGTTCTCTTGCAGCTGTTCTTGAAGCTCGTGTTTGGTTTGTTCAGATCTTGACCCTGAACTTGTCTGAGAAAACAAACCCATACGTTGTGCAATAGATGTTTGCAACTTGGTCTGTTCTAAGTAGCGAAACTTGTATGTAGGGCTGGGTTTATGTGGTCGTCCCTTTAAACTGGTAAAGATATTGCTGGTATATTTTTTCGTTTTTCACTCTGACTCTTTAGGTCGACCTGAGACTGATACCTTTGGGTCGGTGCAAATTCAACCACTGCTCTTTTTTCTCTAACGAGAACTCAGGAAGGACTCGGAGCATGGATTTTTTTTTTTATGAATGGGCGCTGCAGGACGGGATGTGTGTATTTGTATGTCGAGGCAAATCACCCTCAAAAACACCATACACAGTTCAGTTTGTCCTGTGACAGAACCTCTGCCATGTGGCTTTACACAACACTCTACAACCTTTTAGGACTGCAAAGGGGAAGAAAATTCCCAATAAATGTCTGGAAATTTCCCGGAAACCCTCAATGGGAACTTTAGCTCGGAAATTTTGGGATTATCACAAATTAAAATGGTCAAAATGCTTAAAAAAAGCATGATATTTTAGCATTATTTTTGTTGAATAAACAAACAACTAGGGCTGAACGATATGGACAAAATTTCATATCTTGATATTTATGCCAGATATCTCTATCGATAAGATACGATATAACTATGAGTTAGGTGAAAACCAAGCATTTTTCAGAAAAATAAAAACATAATACAAAAGAGTGCAGTTTTTATTCATGATAATCTATATTGTTTATATCTTGCTTTTTCGATTTTAATATCTTGATTGTTCATATCTCGATATCGATACAATAACTATATATCTTTCAGCCCTACTCTTAACTACCCATTAATTATGTTTTTAACCTTAAAACATGCATTTGAGGGATGTCACCCCCGACACATAGAAGAAGTGTGAGGACCATATCGTCAGGTCAAAATATAGCACAACTTTCCTAATTCTGCTCTTTCTAATGAATGGTGGGACAAACAGCAAAGTTGTATGTAATGATTTTTCTTTGGTTAAATTCACACTCGGATCATGACAAACCGTGACCAGTACGAGGAGTGGGCGGGCCTGTGTCTGACACAGAGCTGCATTAAACAGAACAGGCCTAAATTCTAGACTTTTAAAACAATATAACTGTAGTACTGCACAGCTTTATTACAATGAAATAAGATGGATACAAACATGGAATGAGTATTATTCCATTTCTAAACGCTCACAGCTCTTTTTTTGTATTGGCCACACACCTGAAACACTGTCCTCTTCAAACCCTGGAGCGCAGACATCGCAAAGATGATTTCTTTCAGATTTTTCATCTCTGCTGTGATAGATATAGATATTTATAACTATCAAATCAAATGTTTATGCTTCAGTTTTCTATCTGTCTGTAAAGAAGCAACCTTCAGTTCTGTTAATTCCCATGGATTCCAATATATTCCCATACATTCCTGTTAATTCCCATTGAATATTTTCCACATTGAAAATTCCCGGAATTTTTGAACCCTAACTACCGTATATACAAACCAGTGAAGCCACAATATCTCAAAATCACAGGTCCTTCATCTGGCTGAGCTTTACACACATCTCGCAGACATCACCCAAAAGTGCAAAAATGCACTGCGATATATTTCTTGTAGATTTACCTTTGTCCTGCTACTCTGGACTCGGGGACCTCCAGTTTCCCACAGTCACGTGACCAGCGCCCACTGAAAGGGCCTTTGTGGTTCGTCTTTAAGAAAAACAGCTCTGCACCTAGAGACGATGAGGGTCAGTCTGTGGCACGTGAGATCACAGCGGCTTCTCATAGTGGAGTGTCCGCTACTTTGTAGATGAGTAGGCTTTGTTTTGGTTCTATAGAGATTGGGATTGTGTCATCAAAAGTGCACTGAATTGCTAGTTTGAGTCAAAGAAATCAAATAGAGGTTTCAATATGTAAAATACTCAAGTCAGTGTCACACAAGCGTATTCTGATGCTGTAGGCAGTTTGTCTACATACATTAAAGTTCAACACACTGCTAGAATTGGGAGACCTAAGTTTCGATGTTTATTGCAGATTTTTATTTGTTTGCAATTAGATTCTGCCATGACTTTTGATTTTTGACGTTTCATCCCAGTGATCATGACTTTGACTTAAAGATGGTAGTGTTAATAACAGTTTTGGTGCTGATGTGTTTAAACAAAAGAGCCAGACTTTTGCTCTTTTCAAAATGTTTAACTCAATGTCTCATTTATATTTAATGTATAACTTTGGGAAACTCTATTATTCAATCCATTCAGGGTAAAGTATTGAAGTCCGTTATAATGACAAATCATAATACTTATTGCGTTATTGCGATACAATATACTGTATCGTATCGGGCTCACTGTATCGTGACAAAAGTGTATCGTCACAGCCCGATAAGTCAGACTCAACATGAAGGCTTTTCGATCACTTTTATATGAATTACCAATCTCTTCGACACTAGTTTGTAAAATGTTGTTGTTTTTTGTTAAAGAGGGGGTATTATGCTTTCTTCAATCACATAGCACCAGTCTATAGCATACTACAATGATGACGTAACCTTCTGTGGTCTGTATATGCAGTAAATTAAAATAACTGCGTTGAATAAAATTGCTCTCTCAAAATGGCTGTACTGAACGTCTTGAAATAGGCCTCTGTCTCTTTAAAGGATCTGTATCATGCTATTTTAGCCATTCCAAAGTAAAGTATAGGCATATATATGATATATTGTACCTCTATCACTATGGAGGACTCATTTTTGAGAGAAATATAAGTATTTTTGGGGGTATTTTCCCTACCCGGAAGACCAGACGCTTCGATTCAGTTAACTCCGCCCCTCTCTCCGCTCATTCCACATTTGCAGTATTATAAATATAAATATTGCAGCAAAAAGTGAAGTTACTTCACATAATGCAGTTATAAGGAGTTGACATGTGCAACACAGTTTCATAAATGGCTAACACACACGCTAACACACATGCTAACACACAAGCTAACACGCGTTTTGATTGACTCACCGCTCAGTCTGGACTCCCAATGAGATCGCGTTGGTTATAAAAGTTAATCCATTTTGATTCTGGCCAAGGTTCACCAAGCATCCATCAGGTTGGTTGATATAGTCGCTGAATCCCGGAAAGAAATTCCAACTTCTGGCGAGTGCACTCTTCTTTAGGAAGGTTGAATAGTCCTGTTCCTCTCGTAGCCAAACGCGCATCCGTGGCATTATCGGTAAGAAAAAAGAACGGGCGGTGTCCAGAGTAGGTTAGAAAGAGCTCAGTCTTCAAAAACAACACTTATGCTCGGATCCATGGCTCCTCCAGCCGTGGGTGCGCTTGATTAGCGTCGTGGGACAGCACAGACGCGTCGGAGAGTTGCTGTTTTTTTTTTTCTTTTTTTTTTTTCAAAAAAAAAAAATAAAAAAAAATACTGTTTTATAAATCAAAATCAGGCCGTAAGGCATTACATTACAGACGTAGAGCACTTCCGTTCCGCTGTGACGACACAACTGAACAGCTCAGTCGTTTACCAGGAGAGGGTGGAGCAGCTGCTCAGAGAGCAGGATTCAGGAGGATTACTTAGAACTGCGTGAAGCCAAAAACCGCTCTGGGGGTGTTTTTGATAAGGAAATAGCATAACAACATGGCTAAAAACTCCAAAAAGTCGATTTTGCATGATATAGGACCTTTAAGAAGCTTTCCGACACGCCCCCTTCAGCACACTGCTGTGGCATTTAAACAACACTACTGTGCGGGGAGGGGCTCTGCTGAGCTGAGGAGCAGTGGTTGGTGGCTTGGCTGGTGACAAAAGGTCCAGAGGCGTCTCCAGGAGGTGGGGGCGTTCCTAGGAGGACTGAGGCATAGCTACACCTAAAATGGCTGCCGTCTAAGTTTTTACTGATTACTCAAAAATATGTGAATGAGCCAAGGCAACACTCCAGGCATGTGTTTAATGAGGGAATGACATAATAACATGATATAAAGCTTGAAAAAGTCGATTTTACATAATACCCCCCCCCTTTAAGTTCTGTCTTAACCTCTTAACCCCCACCTGAACCGGGCACATTTTCTCCAGTTTGGCTTTACCCAAATCTAAAAGCTTCTTGGAAAAAAGTGTCAAAATACCCACAGAAATAAGACGAAAACAAGATGAAAATGCAACAGAAAGTGACACAAAAGTGATGGAAAAAGTCACAAAAGAGCAGTAAATAGGCAACAAAAAGTGAAAGCGATAAAAATGTGACGAAAAGTGACGACTACGTGAGGAAAAAGATCCGTTTAGATGAGTTTTGTAGGCCTTAGCTTTCAAACGTGGCGTTACTCTGGCCTGTAGACTGTGGTGTCTTTTGGGTAAAGTTGAACTGGAGAAAATGCACTTGGCTCTTGTGCTCGTTTCCTGTCGTCGAGCGAAATTTTGTAATGTGTGAAGAATTTGCACCATTGTAAACAATCTGTATCGTATCATGAACCACTGTTATCAATTGTAAACCCCGGAGGAATGTACTGATGAGCTTACTGTTGTCGTCGTGTGTTGAAGCGACTGTAAATTTAGCCCAAGATACTAAAATGTGCCCTTTAAACGCCCTGTCACATGCAGAAATGTTTGTCAGGGCTAGAAGGACAGAGCTAACAGTTTAAATCCGGGCGATTATTGGGGACAGGGAATGGGTAATTGTTCGAGTTATGACAGTCTTTTGGATCAAAGCTCATGGTTCAAACGAAAGAGTTGGGTTGTGATGTGCTGACTGAATTTCTCAAGCCTAGATTTCTCCTTGACTTGGCCATAGAAGAATCAGTATTTTTTCTGAGCAGGGAGAACATTTTGTATCAGCCCAGTCTTATCAGTGCGAGGTTAGAGTTTCATTAACTGGCTCCTTTATCCTTGATCTTATAACACACTGCTCTGTTCCTGCGGCTGGACTCTACAAAAATAAACTCCCCTTTGAGTCTACTAGTAGGGAGTGTGCTGTGATTCATCCTATCGTCTAAGTTTCTTGTTTAACCTGCTCATCATGAGTGGTAATTATCTTGTGTTGTTTTTCATTGAAAAAAACAGAGGGAGTATTTTAGGAAAGAACTAATGGTGAAAAGTTGTCGACCAAGGAAATCCATTGTGTGCGACATGCATTTTAGCTTTGATGGAGGGTTAACATAGAAATGGCTAATTTAACAGATTTTGCCATCAATGGCCTCAACCCTGGACAGTTAATCAAAGTTTAATCGCTTTGGTCAATCTCAATAATCATCATGGGACTTTAGAATCGACCGGTTTGGAGCCATTTATTTGGCAGAAACGGCTCCTCGATTTGGAGTTTTGGATGAGACGATGGAAGATTTTTGTGCCTTAAAGGGGGATATTATGTAAAATCGACTTTTTCAAGCTTTATATCATGTTATTATGTCATTCCCTCATTAAACACATGCCTGGAGTGTTGCCTTGGCTCATTCACATATTTTTGAGTAATCAGTAAAAACTTAGACGGCAGCCATTTTAGGTGTAGCAATGCCTCAGTCCTCCTAGGAACGCCCCCACCTCCTGGAGACGCCTCTGGACCTTTCGTCACCAGCCAAGCCACCAACCACTGCTCCTCAGCTCAGCAGAGCCCCCTCCCCGCACAGTAGTGTTGTTTAGATGCCACAGCAGTGTGCTGAAGGGGGCGTGTCGGAAAGCTTCTTAAAGAGACAGAGGACTATTTCAAGACATTCAGTACAGCCATTTTGAGAGAGCAATTTTATTCAAGGCAGTTATTTTAATTTACTGCATATAGACCCTTTAACTGCTGACATCATCAGTGACATCAGCTGGAGGCAGGAAGTGATCAAGAGAAATAAGATTAAACTAAAACTAGCGATTTTAAGTGTAAAACTACAACTGAAACATGTGGTCCTGTTGTGGCTTAAGGCGCAAGAACAAGAGGAATGACATTTGAGACGATAAAATAAGGTTTATCTGATATTTCCAAAAGCAGTTAGACATTTGTTTATCGTTACTATGACAACAGCTACAATGGAAATATATAGGAATCTAGCTTCCCGCCTCCAGCTAAGCCCGGAATGTTTACAAACAATTAAAGGGTCTATACAGACCAACAGAAGGTTACGTCATCATTGTAGTATGCTATAGACTGGTGCTATGTGATTGAAAAAAGCATAATACCCCCTCTTTAAATGATACTGGAGTAGCCTGGTCTTACCATACACTCGTACTCACTTCGTACAGAGGGTCTGGATCTTTACAATTGAGCTCTGTTTTCAGGTGGGAGGGGTGAACTCCTTTTTTTTAAAGTTTGAAACGATTTGAATCGTGATTTTACCCAATCGCTAGCGTTTGGTCCTGAAGTAATGCCCCCGAGTGAGTGAAGCGAGCTATCAAATGCTTGACGTCACCTACATGTAGGGAAATGATGATTGACCGGACTTTACGGATGGGTAAGGCCAGGCTAATACTGGAGCAAAGTATTAGCTTTTATTTGAGCTGAGGTTGGCATAAAAGATAACTCTACGTTCATGATTCGGCTACATGCATTTACTTTTTTTTTTAGAGGAGATGTCTGCAGTAGGTGGCTGTGGCTCAGTGGTCACAGCATCCTTTCTTTGACTCTTCGGTCCAAAGCGGTCATGTATCCTTTGTTTACCGTGTCCCAAGTCCGCTATCGTCTGCAGTGTCACCTGGTCGTGACTGTAGCTCTCCCACGGCACCATGTTTTATTCAGTGTTGGAAACTCGGCCGCAGTTTCAAACTGAATGGAGACTGATGTTATCCGGCTCTGCTGCTGGACTGAGGCCCGCCCTGTGTCAGTAACAGAGTGGACCGCACTGTCACTGTGATGATTCCACATAGATTATTAAACAGGGAGAGTAAAATACACTGTACATCAGACCTACTATCAGACTGGTTAGCACGTGTTGAAATATTTACTGTGAGGCTTGAAGTCTGATATAGTCAGGCAAGAACATATTGCGATAAATGATATTATTGAAGACATTTTAATGCCCAGACTAATTGTAAAGCTTAAAGATTACGGTAAAGCTTTGTTCGAAAAGTCCTTAATCTTACAATAACACACAATAAACATGTCATACTATGAAACACAACTGATTTCAGGCAAGAAATAAAGTATTACATTAGAAGAATAGGGGAAAAAACGACGATGAATATTGAGCGGCAGCCCTATAGCCCTATGTGGTGTATTTCTCTTTCTTTTTTCTCTCATTGTTGAAACAGCTACGTAGAGAAGGGGAGCAAGAGGAAGGGGGTGAGGGAAGCTTTTATGTTAGCTCACTTGGAGGATCAGGAAGTGAAGCTGCTGGACATTTTACTTCAGCTGTTTTAGATACATGCTCTTGAAGTAATTGTAAGCTGGAGATGGGTTTGTGTACAAGAAAAGGATTGTTTTTGTATCTTGCATGATGTATGATTTTTACAACATGTTTACAATAGACTCCTGGAATAGGGATGGGATGAATAACCGATTTGTATCGATACATGGATTTGCGCACGAGAGATGCAGAGCAGCCGCAGATCGATGCAGTTCAGAAGATAAACACAAGATGCATAGGATTTTACGCACTCGTGTCAGTTTAATCTAGATACATTAGGCTGCAATGCCCCTTGGGCCACTGCGCATGTCATGTCATGTGCTGTGCGTGCACATGACGCTCCTGCTACGAGGAGTGCGTGTGTCTTACCGGTAAACTTCAGGCTGAGAGCGGCAGAAGCACAGAAACACATCCGCGGTGTGGAGTCAGGTTGGCCGCTGCGCAGTGTTGAATGAAGGACGTCCCATGTGCAGAACGCGATGAAAAGTTGCAGTAAAGCCAAACATAGATAAATATTCCAAACATCGCCATGATCAGCCATCTTCATTTGCCCAAGTCATTATGTCCACTTACAAGCGTAAAGAGTCCAGAAAGAGTCCAAAAATCCACTTTACTGCACTGCATTTGAGCCAGGTGGGAGAACACGTGATGTGATGTGGAAATAATTCATACAATCGTCTTAAATTTTAACAATACTGATCATAGATAAATAACAATTGTCCCCCAAAAATGTTGAAAAAACTAAAGAACAAACAATCTTAAGGTGGATAAACCCATAGAATATATAGGATACAAAAAAAGTTAAATAATAGTCTGCATTTAAAAAAATAGTTGTCTATGGATCGTGGCAGGTGTATCGAGATGCGAATCGTATCGGACAGAGCCTAAGATTCCCATCCTTACCCTGGAAGAGTCTTTTTCAAGGACGACCAATGGCTATCCAAATAAACGTAATTACGATGCCGTTGCTGAGAACAAACAAACACAAAACCAAAGATTTGCAGTTTGGTCCCGTTTCCAAATAATGTATGCTGCTTCGTCCGTGGGGAAAACACTTCATCCAACTTTGTGTCCAAGTACTGCCTTGTCCTACATTTTGGCATCCTACTTTTTCCTTTGGTGCATTTGCTCCATGGCTTTTACTACTTCTTCTCTGCCTGTGTATCCTCAGGTAAACCTTCTTTCATTGCCCCAAACCCCACAGCGTGATATAAATGAGCCGAACCTCTGCTCTGAGGCGGAATCGCATTAACATGAGGGGTTTTATGTGCAGCGTGTGTCGCCTAATCACGTCTCATTCATCTCCTGAAACCCAACTGTTGGAGCCGTGCTGTAATTATGAAAATGAGCCTCAAATGCCACATTCGGCTGCACACGTCCAATCTGAAGTGGAGCAGCTGGGAGCTCTCTAAGCACACGCCAGGGCTTTGACTTCAAGTTGTTTATATCTGGATTTTATTAATACTTTTTGGTTAAGCAACAATAGGCTGTGGTAGCTACTCGAAATTAACACAAATTCAAAGGTTGCATTATTTGGTTACAGAACTTATACGGACAGAGACTGATTATGCACCTGTCTGTGGATTCGCTGTGCTTCAAGTCATTGGTAAATGACACTCCCTGAGAAGTGCTCGTTGTTGCATTGTTAATTATTCAGCTTCAGCCACTCTTTATTAACTTGTACCAGTGCACAGAAATCCCCTCTACGCTTATCTTCACATTTTCCACGATGCAATGGAAGCAATGAGGAAAGGAAGTGATCAATGCACTTGTCAAATTAATTAGTAAGATATTATTTCATCTGCTTTGCAAACACATCAACAACTTTCTTCTTTTATCTTGAAGTTGCTGATGTTTTAAAACTATGAAGGCAGAGAAACACGCTGTCCATGAGGAGTCCTGCCTCAGGCCCTCATCGATAGTGAATCCTCTGCACAGACTTTGAAAACACAAGGCCCATGGTCCTTATGCTTCCGTTTTGTGCCATCCATCATTCTATCATTCCAACCTTGTTTTCTTAATTTACCCTCGTACTCCGTTTGACAGAGGCAGAGCCTGGGAGGTCTTGAAAGCGCAACGGTAAATGTAGAGAGAAAAAAAACGGAAATTGAATGGTTCGCTGGATTAAAATGCTTGGCGGGCTGGACCTGGCCCCCAGGCCAGGGTTGCCCTGGTCTGCTTTAGCATGACTCGAATGTTAACTTTATGGTGAGCATTCCCGGTTACATGTTCAAATTTGGGCTGTTGAACCACTTTACTCCATGTCTGTCTATCTTTTGGTTGAAAATGAGATGCATAATCCAGCGTAACTTGTGAAAGTATTGGTGGAGTAGTAGGTGAAGGAGTATATGCTCTGGCAGTTCTTCAGATGGAAGACCTCAGTGGCTTGATATAAAATTGCATCCACCATGATCATTTGGCAATATGTTGTGCAGCCCTATTAACTGTGTTGCGAAATTGAACTAGGATTTATTCTGAAAAGCCTTATTTGCCTCTTGACCGTGAGCGTTGATGTAAAGGGCTAAAAGTGCGATGGTGTGTTTTTGAGCAAACGTGTTGTCATAAACTCCTGGCTATATTGGTTGATGCACAACAACGGTGTCCTCCTGTAGATATGAAGCCTAGGCGTTAATTCAGCCTGGGAGACCAATTTCAGCATCACCTACCTCCAGCCAATGATACCTAGCTCCGTGACAGCCAATCATCTACCTCGGTCCTGCTTTTAAGCCTCCAGCAATCATGGTTCGCTCGCTTCCCAGCTGCGCTGCGACCCACCTCCACCGCTTCAAGTAGTGATGTCAGTGAAACTTATTGCACTTTGCTCTATTCTTTTCATTACTTTATAGGAACGTTTCAGATCTTTTTTTGTGTGTGACATTGGAAATGGATTCCCTAGAAGATCTTTTACAACTGGGTAGAGTTTCACCCAAAATGTTCTGCAATTTCTTTCCGTTTTGACAAAGAGATGGTGGCTTTTTTTTTCATTTTTTTTTTCAATAAAGATTTCCTTTGTTGGTGTAGTCCTCCCTCCATTATCCTGCTTGTGTCCATAGTTTTTCTATATTGTATTGATCCTGCCCCGTTTCATTTTTCTCTGGCCCTGTCCGTGTGTGTCAGATGCGTCCCCTTTCAGTCCAGACACTTTGATCGCAATGGCTCTGTTCTTAAAGCGAGAAAAACGAGCAAATCATCTGCTTCTAAAGCAAATAAAGAAACCGCGAACAGCCCCGTGTGGGATGACTGTTTGAACGTGTTAGGATGAGTTTTGTTTTTGGGACTGCAGCGTCAGAAAGGACTTTGTTTGTTCATTTGATTGAGAAAGTCGGCTTGTGCAGTGTTAATCAAACTGGGGAAGGCGAGCAGCTGCAGATTGCGCTCAGGCTCCTCTGCCGTCCTTTAGTCCTTGTTTAGTTTAGTTAGTCTGAAAAGTACTGGCTTTTTCTAAACCAGTTAAGCGAACATTGTTTATTTTTTATGCCAGATGCCTTCCCTGTCGCAAGTAGGACACATACTTAACTGAAACTGCTTTGAGCGAAGTTTGATCGGGTGACTCTTATTGTTGGGTGAATACTTGACTCGCCAATGTTTCCAAATACATTAAACATTTGGAAAAGTTTAAATGGATTGAATCCAAATGAACATGTTTGTTCTGCAATTATTCCCTTTGGGTATTATTTTAATCAGGGTAATAATACTTGTTTTAGTTAGTCTGAAGTAGTAGTGTATATTATGATTGTTTTTCAAGATTTTTATTTCAACAGTGCCTATTTTGAATGTTAGGAAGTATTCACATTTGAGTGAAGACTGAAAACTGAACTGCTAAACTGACACTTTAAGCTCCAGAGAGACATGATATTGTTCTTTATGTATGAATGTGTCACATTACGATTTTTATCTTAATACTTTAACAACACTTGGTTTTTTCAATACCTACACTAATATTCTTTTATTACGTTCATTATGTCTTCTTGTTTACAAAATAGTTATTTTTGGTTCTTTTAGAAAGACACTAGGTATCAAAAACTTGTTCAAATCAAAGCAGATCCGAAAAATATATCTTTAGAAACCAAGTTTTGATGCCTGTTGGTCCAGGGGCAGCTTTAAATTCAAAAGAAATAGTGTTTTATGGAATAAATTAACATTATTGTTATGTTTTCTGGTTCAAGATAACAAATATATTAGTGTAGGAATAGTTATTTTTGGTTCTTTTAGAAAGATACTAGGTATAACAAAAACTTGTTCAAATACCTTAGGCGTTTCGACGGTCACTTTCGTCTTCACCAGAGGCGTCTCCCGACGTGCTTGGTGCTTTACCTTGGCGCACACGTGGGACGCACTTCTCCAATAACCGCCATTCAGTGGAAGGCGTGGCCACACTGACAGGTTTATTGCTTATGTCAGTGTGGCCACGCCTGGGAAAAACATCATCCCAATAAGAGGAAGTGACCATCGAAACGCGTAAGGTATTTGAACAAGTTTTTGTTATACCTAGTGTCTTTCTAAAAGAACCAAAAATAACTATTCCTACACTAATATATTTGTTATCTTGAACCAGAAAACATAACAATAAAACATAAAACACTATTTCTTTTGAATTTAAAGCTGCCCTGGACCAACAGGCATCAAAACTTGGTTTCTAAAGATATATTTTTCGGATCTGCTTTTGATACATATATTTTTTCGATGCCATACTGGTATTACTAAAACAACAGTTTCTCACTTCTCAGTCATCCAGGTAGTTAATTAGACTCAAAAAGGTGAATCAAAACAACTGGACTTTAATAAAAGAGCTGTCCATCCAGACAGCCTCCTCAGAGCTGTTGTCCGTGCTGACCACACCCACTAGACGCGGTGGGGGTGAATGGTCAATCCCCAGTGACGTCATCTGCCATCACTGGGGATTCACCATCCACGTCCACCGCGTCTAGTGGGTGTGGTCAGCACGGACAACAGCTCTGAGGAGGCTCTCTGGATGGACAGCTCTTTTTTTAAAGTAAGTCCAGTTGTTTTGATTCACCTTTTTTAAGCCCATTGTATTTAACGGTACCCGGCCCTAGACTTAATAGGGCGGTGGTTCTTCTAAATTGAACCTCGTGTCTATGCATGTGCATCTTGACTCAACATTGACCTTATATTGTGGCAGGGAGGAATTGCCAATAAGCGTTTATTTCAAACAAATGTGCTCCTTTTCTCAGTCAAATTTGATGTTTTACCATTAAATTTCCTGGACCATCTTACCAGACAAAGCTAATTTAGTTTATTGAGAACATTGTTTGAGCCTTAATCTAATCCGATGTGTTTGGTGCTTCCTCTCATTGTGATCCGTGCCCTTCTCACTCCAGGAGCTGCTGGGTGTGCTTTGCCACAGACGAGGACGACCGTACGGCGGAGTGGGTGCGCCCATGCCGCTGCCGGGGCTCCACCAAATGGGTGCACCAGGCCTGTCTGCAGCGCTGGGTGGACGAGAAACAGAGGGGCAACAGCACGGCGCGAGTCACCTGCCCACAGTGCAACGCGGAGTACCTCATCGTCTTCCCAAAACTCGGTGGGTTTAACACACGCAGGCCAAGGGGAGGAGGAGCTTCACTTTTAGTCAAAACAATACATTACAATCAGGTTTTTCCTCATATGGGGATACATGTTCTCTAAGTCCTTAGGTTTCTACAAAAGAAACCGAAATGCACTAAAAAGGCAATAAGGCATTTAATAACGTCAAGTCCTTGGGGTGTTTTTGGACACAATATTGTGAAAAAGATCCTCAAATATTTACAAATCATCCTAACTTGATTTATTTTCTCAATTTATTACGGTTGTTTCATTCCTTGTTACTGCTAATGCATAGCAGCTCAAATTATGGGCAGAAAATTGCGAATCGTATTGAACAGGAAAGACGTTTTCTCCACCCCACTCTATTTATTTAGGTACAGAAAGCTTTAATGTCCCTCTGAGGCTAAAGAATGTGCAGCCAAATGGCGTCAGAGCATATTTACAGGACCAGTGCCCCAAACCAAGGCTCTATACAAAATCAACACTTTTATATCCAGTGGAAAACAGGCTTCAACTTTAGATAACCCCATGAATAAACTGAAATGCAAGGCAATACTGAAAGGCTTATGCAATGTCAGCTTTTTAGGGCTTTTTACCGTGTTACAATATTGTTCTCTCATCAAAAGCCTACGTGGAGCTGTGTTTTGACCCCTTTGATTGATCTTTGAGTGATCTTTGAATCTTCACTAGTGGTTATTCTAGGAGAGTAAGAGGAGTGGGATGGGAGGGGCTTACGGTGAGAGTCTTTTCTTTCATCTGTTTTACATCAATATTGCATTTTCTAACCAACAAAGTCTAAGATGGTGATGAAGATGCGTTTGAGGTTATTACCCAATACCTGCAATAAGCGCAATATTTATAGCTTAATTCTTCATTAAAAGAAATCTATTTTGAATGATAAAACCTAAGAGTATTAGAGCTCAGACCAAGGATCAAAATCCGCTTTACTCTTTTACATAAATTGTGTAAAACATTATATTGTCCTTTGTCAAAGCTATAACTTACACACATGATGCCTATAGGAAGAGATGTTTGTTAGTCATGTGGAGCTCTGGGTTTGTTGGTAAATAGGTCCCAGGTTTATTTATAGAGCTGAGGGGCCGTGCTGTCAGTCAGTGTGTATCCGTGAGCAGACAGCAGCTCGGCGCACTTCCTCTGCAGCAAATAACCGCGGTTATTTCTGCCCCAGCCGCCGCAGACCTCATCACGACCGGAACTTTAACGGCCTCACATTTACCATCATCAACTTTTTTGAGGTTCTATTTTTTTACACTTGTTGTTGTATCGTTGTTTCTTCATGGACTTTTGTTTTAATCGTAATGTTCGAGTCATCCGGCTTATTCAGTCTGTCCCCACCTGCTGATGTCATGAGGTGGTGATTATGATCATTTCAGCACTCAAATGACCGCTACTTAAACCACTGTTCCCCCCGAAATAGCTGTTATTGTATTTTATACAATAATAGATAGCCAATAGGATGGGTCCAGATGTTTTGAGTGTTTTTAAAATTAGGGCAGTGGTGTTCAAAGTACTTCATTACAGATACTACTGGTCAAATATTACCTTAAAGGGGTGGTATTATGTAAAATTGACTTTTTCAAGCTTTATATCATGTTATTATGTCATTCCCTCATTAAACACATGCCTGGAGTGTTGCCTTGGCTCATTCACATATTTTTGAGTAATCAGTAAAAACTTAGACGGCAGCCATTTTAGGTGTAGCTATGCCTCAGTCCTCCTAGGAACGCCCCACTTCCTGGAGACGCCTCTGGACCTTTTGTCACCAGCCAAGCCACCAACCACTGCTCCTCAGCTCAGCAGAGCCCCCTCCCCGCACAGTAGTGTTGTTGTTTAGATGCCACAGCAGTGTGCTGAAGGGGGCGTGTCGGAAAGCTTCTTAAAGAGACAGAGGCCTATTTCAAGACGTTCAGTACAGCCATTTTGAGAGAGCAATTTTATTCAAGGCAGTTATTTTAATTTACTGCATATACAGACCAACAGAAGGTTACGTCATCATTGTAGTATGCTATAGACTGGTGCTATGTGATTGAAAAAAACATAATACCCCCTCTTTAATACAAGTCAAAGGTGCTTGGTGAAAGTACCAAAGTATTTCATTTACCATAAGTGCTGTGAATGACAAATATGCTGCTAAACTTTACTTTTTACTGTGGTGCTTTCTAGAAATGCAGTGGAGTAGAAAGTAGTGTATTTAGCTTTCAGCTGTAGTGGAGTAAAAGTAAGAAGTTTGCAACAAAAATACTACTCGAGTACATTAGAGTGCCTAGGTAAATTGACTTACCAATCACCTCTGCGTTTTAAATTACATATTGCGCGTTAAATAGGTGCAAAACACTGGTGCCATTTCGATTTTTGTCTCAGAAACACTAAAAGGCCACAGCTCGAACTCATTTATATCAGCACTTTTACTGACACTTTCATGATAATCCAGGAGCAACATGTCGTAATTTGAAGTAGTACTTGCAGTTTAACACCTGCTTTAGTAAATCAGGCTCTTATTTGAAGGAGTGACTGCAACTACAACTGAACCTGGGTGGCTTTAACCCTCATGGCCTGCATATAAGGTCACAAGCACAAGTTTCACTGGGTGTGAACATGCCGTTCCTCATTTGAAAGCTAAGAGCCTCCAGAGTTGGTCACTGAGCTGTAACTTCTGGAGGTCTCGGAGTCAAATTCTGCACTCGCATTTCTTATTAGAACTTGATTGGAGGTGCTGGGATCGTGGAAGGAAGAGGAAATCCACTTGTGTTAATTTCCAAACTGGTTTTAGCTGCAGGACCTGGCAACATAAGTGTGGGGCAAAACAAAAAATCACGTAAAGGTGTTTGTAAATGAAGATATCTGGTCCTATTTATGATATATTTACAAAAAGAAAAGAAAAAAAAATCCTACATAACCTATACATTTAGCATGTTTCTGTATGTTAAGTTGTATATAACGAGCTCTCAAAGGCTCTATGGTTGGGAAAAGACATGTAAAAACAAGTTTAAATCTGTGCTTTATGTCAGGTATGTAGGACACGTAGGGTTTTGAACTTGCCAGGAGGGCTCGAGAAGTTTGGCTTTGGGGCATTTCAAACGAATATATTTTTCACATGGACTGCCAAAAAAGCAAGGACTATGCTTAGACCTGTCACGATAGCAATATGTCACCATCAATATATTTAAAGTTGATATACTGAGGCAGGAAACTCAGGATAAATGATATAATTGAAGGCCTTAAAATGCCACAGAAACGAACTCTGAAGCATAAAAAATGACTCACTAATGAATGTACAGACGATAAATATTGAGCTTACCACAGTTTGAAAAGAAAGCAGTTACTCATCGAACATAGGGTTTTATTTAACGCCATAAAGTGGGCAAAGGGCACAACATGTTTTGAGGCTGTTCTTGTGTCACATGTTTTGGCCCGAGTCTGTTATGAATGGACTCAGTGTTTCCTCACGGTTAAACACATTACAGCAGTGTTTTCCTACTCACCGCCACATCATCCTTATTACGCACTATTTTTAACCTGCTCATTTTGAAACACCCAATATGAAACGTGCCTCGGAAGCTAAACATTACCTCCAAATGTTTGTCTATTTTTGTCTAAGTGTCTTGGCACGCAGCGCAGGGCAGATACTGTAGATTACCAGTGCTTTCATTGTGAAGGGTTTTATGTTGGGGTTAACACGACATTAGTTTTCCTTTTGGCCATCTTGTTTTGCTGTCAGTGAGGAAGGAGGTAGGGAAAGAAGTAGGGCTGCAACTATTATTTGGTATTCGATTAATCTACCTATTATTTTCTCGATTAATCGCTTGGCTCTGAATGGTGTATGAACATTGTATGTATTCCAATTTTTTTAATCACATAATGCTAAAGTGGCATTGCTTGACATGTTGATGGAGTAAACTTAAAGTGAATGTTGGAGGCTCTTGGCGCTAATTCTGCTTCTGATTGGATAAGACACTATATTTATGAAATTTTCAATGTACAAAACACTACAGACCCTAACTTAAAAAACAAAGTAGGTTTATATAAAAAAAAATACATTCATTTTTGCTCTTTTTGAGTCTGTTTACTAGGAAACGATTAATCGATTACTAAAATAGTTGTCCACTATTTCAATAATCGATTAGTTGTCGATTAATCGATTCGTTGTTTCAGCTCTAGAAAGAAGCCTGTTTGCTTCCTATTTCCTTTAGCATAGGGACCTCCTGGCGGTTCCTCACAAGCGATTAGGACCTATGTTCCATCCCATAATGTTCCTATCAGCTTAATCCAAAAGTACTAGAAATATGTGTCTTATCTAGGATATCGTTTGACTGGGCAATTAATCGAATTTTAAAGCAGAACTAAGTAACTCTTGCCCCTAGAGGCCATAAGCGCCACTGCAGGTGTCGTAGCATGTTGCGTTTTTTTTAACTTATTAATTGTCCGTGAGAGTAAATACTACGCTGACAGAAAAGACAAAGGGAGAGAGAGATATTGTACATCCAGTTACACAATGGAGATTATTTTTTTCAATCTTGGCTGTAAATACTGTTTAAGTGGCGCTAGCCCGCAGTTAGCTTTGCCAGTTAGCCTGTTAGCTTCTATTAGTGTGTATTGCGCTTCCGACCCGGTGCAGGGAAAGTTGCAAGTGTGGTTTTCTGGCCAGAGACACCAGGGGGAGATGAAAGACCCTCTAATCATTCCATTAACACTTGTATTACCCCAGAGGAAAGGCCACATTTATTGTTTTTATCATTAAAATCGTGATTTTTTTTTTAAATCGCCCAGCCCTAGGATATTGTGACTTTCTGCATTTAAATGTGCCATAACTTTTGAAGGGCATTTCCTTGTCATTCCTATTACTATGGCCACCTTATTTTGAAAACTTCCAGACCTTGGTGGTTATAATCACGAGTGTAAAAGATGGGGGAGAGGAAGGACAGCGCCGATCTTATTGTCCTGGAAGAAATCACGCGGGGCATATCACCTTCTTAATATCAGTAAAACCTTTTGAGGAGTTTAGACATACAACTGGCTGTAAATGTTGTACCAGGAAGTTATATTTTGGCAGTTGTTTGTAGCTGATTTCTTGAGCGATGGTGACCTTTTTAGAGCATGACTCAACAGGCTCCGCTCTATTCGTCTTCATTAACAAATATAACCTGCAGACACGTGTTTCATTTGATTTAGCCGTGTGTTCCTTTGCCCTGAAGTCTTATTATGGAAATGTCAATCTGCGCGGTGCTGCAAAGTAAAATTTGGTTTGTACGTGTTTGGCCAAGTTTCTCCGGAGTTGCAGAGGCTTCATGTCATATCAGAAGTCTATTTCGCAGTTTGTTTGCCGCAGTGATGAGGAGCAGGTGTCTGTTTTTGTGAGGGAGGTGATAGGTTATTTGGTGTCGCTGTGACAGACTTTCAGTGCCCACAGCTCGGAGAGAGAGAGGGGGAATGAGAGATTGAAGTAGGGGAGCGAGAGGAGGGATCAGCTTCTCTATTAACTCTGGGTTACTCTGTTTACTGCAGGGGTGTAATTCAACATTGCACACTTCACCTTGTCCCCACATCCAATTGCACAACACCGTAGCAGAAGGCCATTTGAGCTTTGGAAAACAAAATTCCAACTTTTACTACTTGCCTTTAGTTTCCATCACAGTGGCCTATACATTAAACTCCGGTCAGTTATAATTTCCCTACATGTTACGTCTGGGTCTGATCTCAGAGGCTGCGTTACATCGGTTGAATTTCAACCTACCATTCAGCGAGCGGGGTTGGCGGGTGTTGTAGGTGACGTCAAGCATTTGTGCCGCATTTGCTGGTTGTGGTTCGGCAATGGCGGCGGATACAAAAGTAAAGGAAGCTCTTCAATCCGTTATGGCTCGGCTCCCAAATATCCAGAAATTAAAATTGAAGCCTTCGAATGTGCAAGGAAAGAGCTATGATAGAGCTATGATAGAGTTATGATAGCTGCTTCACTTAACTTAGGCGCATTACATACGTCACGACCAAACGGTAGCGAAAATCAGATCCAATCGTTTCAAAGGAGTTCACCCCTCCCACCTGATAACGGAGTTCAATTGTGAAAATCCAGACCTTTGTACGAAACGAAGTGAGTATGAGGGTCTGGTAAAACCAGGCTAATATACAGATTCAAGGCCGATATCCGCAACCGAAAGTGATGGCGACTTCCTGTTTTCACTGGCAAGAGCTCAGTCAGAGCCTTAAAATAAGTCCTCCCACAACTTCCTAGGCATGAGGCCAGAAACATCCCGGTGAAAATCGGTCACAAGTTTGTACACCTCGGATCATATTTTATGTTGCAGATTTTGCGTGTAATTTCAGAGACTTAACATTTTGTCTTTTTTTTTTTATCTGCTGATTCTTGTCTTTTAAAGCAGTTACTAATTAACTCATGCCCCTAGAGGCCATAAGTTACTTATGGTCTCGTAGCATGTTTTTTTTACTCATTAATTGTCCGTGAGCGTAAATACTACGCTTACAGAAAAGACAAAGGGAGAGAGGGATATTGTTCATCCAGTTACACAATATGGAGATCATTTTTTTCACTCTAACTTGGCTGTAAATACTGTTTAAGTGGCGCTAACCCGCATTTAGCTTTGCCCGTTAGCCTGTTAGCTGCTTCTTTGTGATTCCATTAGTGTGTATTGGTGCCGCCGACTCGGTGGCAGTCAAGTTGCATTTGTGGTTTTCTGGCCAGTGACACCAGGGGAGATGAAAGACCCCGCCACCCCCCCCCCCTCCCCCACACACACACAATCATCCCATTAACACTATTACCCCCAGAGGGACTACTAAAAGGATTTATTAAGGTAAACAAGTTACTCAGTACTGCTTTAAATACGCTCCCTCTGAAGTTCCTTCTAAACATAAATGTCCTGAATAAATCAGCCCTATGCCTCTAATAAAGCGCCCCCTGCTCAGCACTGACGTTTAGCAGCATCATACACAGGATTATAGACGAGACATTTTAAAAAATATATTTATCGGCGGTGCATATCGGCATCGGCCAATCAACATTCTGACTTGGGGAATCTCCTAATGTCAGACAGACACGCGTCAACAGCCGGACCCGAGGAGATGGGATCGTAAATGTCACTGCACCCCGGACGATCGAGAGATCAATGAAGTGACTGCGACACTGGAGGTTGTGACAAAGTTGATGCATCTCAGACAAACCGTTTAATCGATTGTCATCTAGAGCCGGGCGCATTCTCCAAAGACGGCATGTGCTGAAAGACGAGGGTTTATTATCATAGAACAAAAAAATAAGGAAGAGCATTTAACATGTTTTTCTAATTATTACTTACTGTGATGGAATTATGCTGCTTTAAATAATAGTTTTGCAGCACTAAAGGGGCAATTTTATGAAAAAGTTGGGGGAAACCATTTGAATCATTTGTGACATAGCCCCAGTCTAAGTCTTCACCAGCTCTAGCTCCTGTATTTCATTCTCACTCTTTAATTCCTTCAGAGACATCATTTGAAATTGTAAAAGGTAAATGATTAATGGTGCGTCACCTAAAATAATGTTTAAAAATTAATACTGACTTCCATGACCAAATCAACACGCCAAAGTATGTCTGATTGGGTTAAAAGTTTTCGTTGCCATTTCCTTCTCGAGTCGTCTCCATGTCCGAGCCATGTGTCCCGTTGGCATCGCCCCCTGCACCTCCCTCCGCCCCTCAGAGCTATAAATACGCCCCGCGCTGAGAGCGGAGCAGGCTCTTTCAGTAAATATTGCATGATTTCCCCTGAGTGGAGGAGCGCAGGATGCAGAGGTGTGTTTTTTTTTTTTATATAAATAGGTCGTGCTCTTGTGTCAAAACAAGATGGATTCAATCTGAAGTGCACTGTGGACCTGCTTCAGACTTAAAGGTTTCTCTGACTTTAGCTTCAGATGTCTCAAAAGTGAAGTTAGGTAAAGTTTTCTCCGCTATGAGTGGCTCACAAGGTTGATTTAGATAAAACAGAAATTATTTCTGTTTTAAATATGCCTTATCTGCTCAGTTATTGTTTTCAGCTGTTGTCAACCCATCAACCACATTTAGGTGAGGTCAAAGCCTAGTTAGAAATCTTAAATCTTAACAGAACTTGTGAGATTTTACTTTAGATACAACGAATAAAAGTGTCCTCTGAGCTAAATGCTAACTCAAATTCAGTTAAGTTTCTTCTTTCTGCAGGGTTTGATACACCTCCAGGTAGGGATGGGTACCGAACCCCGGTATCATAACGGCCCCGGGGCCACGTGTGTCGGTCCACCCGGACCGATAAGCTCCAGCCTTAACGGTCTTCTTAACGGGGGCTGCTGCGCACAAATAATCACTCCGCCCTCATGGATGCGTTCGATGCATCGGATCTGTTCATCCCCGCTACCCCACACGAAAGTGCAGGGTGTCCCCCTGCGCTCTGCCACTGCCCTGTCTCCCCTCCACAGCCGTGTGCAGCGAGACAGGTGCGCGCGGGAAAGACACGCGGTGTTACGAGCTGCTACCGCTAACCCGCGGTAAAAAAGCGAAACGTAACGACTTTGTATTGAACAGACAAAGAGCCACTCGCACTTTTCTTCTTTCACAAATACCCAAACTAAAGAGTTTCGGGTGGAGTCTATTTTTCCACAAACGGCGTACACAGTGGCATGTACGTGCACATGCGTGCGCGCTCCCACGTGCACGTGCACGTCAGCGCGAGCCGGTGTCGACCCCACTGGACACAAGCTGAGAGGCAGAAAACAGTTCATTATTTTACTGCACATTTGGACTCATTTGGAGCTACAGCCAAATCTAACCAACAGCCTTGATTTACTAGACAATAATAATGATATTTTTTTTAAAGCGACGTAAGTGAAGTATTTTAACTCCCATATATTAAGTGTACGCGCAAAGTGGAAATGAAATGTAGAGTAATAAATAAATAATATAGACCAAGGATTAATGCCTACGTATACGGTAGTCTCAATCTACCTATATACAGTATATTTTTCTGTTAAAGTACCGATAAGAGTACCGTTAAAGTACCGGATCGATAAGGAGCATCAATAAGAGTAGTAGTATCGATAAATCCTTAACGATACCCATCCCTACCTCCAGGTACCACTAAACGTCATCTTATAAGATGTCAATGATAATGAAACCACAAAAATTATATAAATGCCATGAAAAGGACAAAACACACCTCGGCATATGTTAGTATTGCGCCCGTCTTCCCTATTCATTTGTATGGGGACGTTCACTTTAAAACGGGTCCTGGTTTTAATGGCTAACAAATGTGCACATTTGTAGGAACAGGTTCAGATCGCTAAAGGCATTGCTGTGATTTCAGTGGGGAAAGTTCACGAGAATAATGACTCACTGATTTCTCATTGGTATAACATGGTTGGCATGGCAACTGTTTACCTGTCACTTCCTATCAGTGTCCAACGAGGAAGTGCAGTAATAAACATCACAAAAAAATCTTCAGTGTAATTGTGTAGAATATCTTTAATGTGTCGTCATGCACTTTAAACATGGTGGGGAAGTTCGGCTACCCCAGCTTTTGACAAGCTAACTTATGGGCAAGGCGCTCGATCGCACATAACATCAATTCTGACCCGCCTCCCCTCCTCTGCCCCCTACAGGCCCAGTGGTGTACGTGCTGGACCTCGCAGACCGGCTCATCTCAAAGGCCGGTCCCTTCGCCGCCGCCGGGATCATGGTGGGGTCTATTTACTGGACCGCGGTCACCTACGGAGCAGTCACGGTCATGCAGGTAGGACAAGATCATTGACTACAGAGACAGATCAAACTGACTTCATGATGAACTCGGCCCAGGTACCTTGTCTTACCGTCAGAGGGAATGGAAGTGACATCACAAAATTAAAAAGGGATGACATGTTTTATCCTGGGGAGGGTGTAGGTCTGCTGAGTGAGGGCTATTCTGAGGGGCATTTTTTTGGTGAACCATACAACATGCAGGATAAATGTGAGGACCACATTGTCAGGTGGAAACATAACACAACTTTCCTACACCTACTTTCTGCTTATTACTTTTTCTAATGAGTAGTGGGACAAAACTGCAAAGTTTTATATAATGATTTTGTTTAATCACACTGTGATTGGTTAAATTCACATGTCTCTAACTTAGATCATGACAAACAATGACGAATACTGTACAAGGAGAGGGCGGGGCCTGTGTCTGACACAGAACAGAACTAGATGATAGACTTCTAAAACAATATCATATTGTAATACTGCACATACTTGATGAATACATGAAGATAGACAAACATGAAATGAGTCTGTTCCATTTCCAAAAGCTTTTCTTTGTATCGGCCACAAACTAAAACCCTGTCCTCTTCAAACTCTGGTGTCAGACTTTATTTTTTTCATCTCTGCTGTGAGATATTTCAGTGTATATCAAATCAAATGTTTATACTTCTATACTTTTAGTTTATATCTGTCTGTAAAGGATCAACCTTCAGTTGTTTTAATTCCCTCTTTTTCCATTGATTTCCGTTAATCAATGGTCGCAAATTCCCATGAATTCCCTTGGAAAAAGTCCAATGTTGGAAATTCCTGTAATTTTGTGACTGTGAGGCAAAGGTGCGTAGGCTTTGATAAATCTCCTGTTGTGTTGGGAACACTGAGTGTTGGACTGTCTTCTGATGTTGTCCGGTGCAGGTGGTGGGTCACAAAGAGGGTCTGGACGTGATGGAGCGGGCCGATCCCCTGTTCCTGCTCATCGGGCTGCCCACGATCCCCGTCATGCTCATCCTGGGCAAGATGATCCGCTGGGAGGACTACGTGCTCCGGCTGTGGAGGAAGTACTCCAACAAACTGCAGATCCTCAACAGTATATTCCCAGGTCAGGCAATTGACTCCACCGACAACGACTCATGTAAAGA
This sequence comes from Neogobius melanostomus, assembly GCA_007210695.1. Taxonomy (NCBI): domain Eukaryota; kingdom Metazoa; phylum Chordata; class Actinopteri; order Gobiiformes; family Gobiidae; genus Neogobius; species Neogobius melanostomus. Next base: position 462,185 of record VHKM01000079.1, on the reverse strand, counting down.
GCTTCACAAATCCACTGAAAAATCAACACATTTATGAAGCAGAAAAGCAACTGTTCAGTGAATGAGTCACGTTTCCCAGAGCTTTGAAGTAAACTCTGATCTGCCTCTGACATTACGTGAAATATTTTGAAAAGCGCAAACTGTCTGAGTTTGGGTCAGTCATCTAAAACAACATGCACACGTGACATGATAATAACCTCTGTAATTATGTTTAATTGTGAAATGGGGTATTGAATATTATACGGCAAAGGAGTATCAGAAAAAAGTTATAAAGTAGCACCAGTCTATAGCATACTACAATGATGACGTAACCTTCTGTTGGTCTGTACAGTGAGGAAAATAAGTATTTGAACACCCTGCTATTTTGCAAGTTCTCCCACTTAGAAATCATGGAGGGGTCTGAAATTGTCATCGTAGGTGCATGTCCACTGTGAGAGACATAATCTAAAAAAAAATTTGCAATGTATGATTTTTTAACTATTTATTTGTATGATACAGCTGTTAGTCTGCCTTTAAAATGTCCACCTCCACTCCATTTATTATCCTAAATTTAGATGCACCTGTTTGAGGTCGTTAGCTGCATAAAGACACCTGTCCACCCCATACAATCAGTAAGAATCCAACTACTAACATGGCCAAGACCAAAGAGCTGTCCAAAGACACTAGAGACAAAATTGTACACCTCCACAAGGTTGGAAAGGGCTACGGGGAAATTGCCAAGCAGCTTGGTGAAAAAAGGTCCACTGTTGGAGCAATCATTAGAAAATGGAAGAAGCTAAACATGACTGTCAATCTCCCTCGGACTGGGGCTCCATGCAAGATCTCACCTCGTGGGGTCTCAATGATCCTAAGACAGGTGAGAAATCAGCCCAGAACTACACGGGGGGAGCTGGTCAATGACCTGAAAAGAGCTGGGACCACCGTTTCCAAGGTTACTGTTGGTAATACACTAAGACGTCATGGTTTGAAATCATGCATGGCACGGAAGGTTCCCCTGCTTAAACCAGCACATGTCAAGGCCCGTCTTAAGTTTGCCAATGACCATTTGGATGATCCAGAGGAGTCATGGGAGAAAGTCATGTGGTCAGATGAGACCAAAATGGAACGTTTTGGTCATAATTCCACTAAACGTGTTTGGAGGAGGAAGAATGATGAGTACCATCCCAAGAACACCATCCCTACTGTGAAGCATGGGGGTGGTAGCATCATGCTTTGGGGGTGTTTTTCTGCACATGGGACAGGGCGACTGCACTGTATTAAGGAGAGGATGACCGGGGCCATGTATTGCGAGGTTTTGGGGAACAACCTCCTTCCCTCAGTTAGAGCATTGAAGATGGGTCGAGGCTGGGTCTTCCAACATGACAATGACCCGAAGCACACAGCCAGGATAACCAAGGAGTGGCTCTGTAAGAAGCATATCAAGGTTCTGGCGTGGCCTAGCCAGTCTCCAGACCTAAACCCAATAGAGAATCTTTGGAGGGAGCTCAAACTCCGTGTTTCTCAGCGACAGCCCAGAAACCTGACTGATCTAGAGAAGATCTGTGTGGAGGAGTGGGCCAAAATCCCTCCTGCAGTGTGTGCAAACCTGGTGAAAAACTACAGGAAACGTTTGACCTCTGTAATTGCAAACAAAGGCTACTGTACCAAATATTAACATTGATTTTCTCAGGTGTTCAAATACTTATTTGCAGCTGTATCATACAAATAAATAGTTAAAAAATCATACATTGTGATTTCTGGATTTTTTTTTTTTAGATTATGTCTCTCACAGTGGACATGCACCTACGATGACAATTTCAGACCCCTCCATGATTTCTAAGTGGGAGAACTTGCAAAATAGCAGGGTGTTCAAATACTTATTTTCCTCACTGTATATGCAGTAAATTAAAATAACTGCCTTGAATAAAATTGCTCTCTCTCAAAATGGCTGTACTGAACGTCTTGAAATAGGCCTCTGTCTCTTTAAGAAGCTTTCCGACACGCCCCCTTCAGCACACTGCTGTGGCATCTAAACAACACTACTGTGCGGGGAGGGGGCTCTGCTGAGCTGAGGAGCAGTGGTTGGTGGCTTGGTTGGTGACGAAAGGTCCAGAGGCGTCTCCAGGAGGTGGGGGCGTTCCTAGGAGGACTGAGGCATAGCTACACCTAAAATGGCTGCCGATGATATAAAGCTTGAAAAAGTCGATTTTACATAATACCCCCCCTTTAAGTTATTGGAACAACATGACAGTGCCTGACTATTTGAATGCCTAATTTAATCAAAAACACATACATTATCGCCCAAAACATGATGCAGTTTTGGCTGAAATTGAACACATTCTATCCAATTTGCTTTTGAAAATAGGAACTTCCCTATAGTATTTGTGCATTAAAATGGCACTGTAAAGCTGTCTTGATATTTGCATAAACCCCGTATACTGTCCCAGACAGTAAATGAATAACAGTGAATGAAGACTGTCCATTAACCCCTCTCCCTCCGTCCTGCAGGTATCGGGTGCCCGGTGCCGAGGATCCCGGCCGAGGCCAGTCCTTTGGCGGATCACGTCTCTGCCACCAGAATCCTGTGCGGGGCGCTGGTTTTCCCCACCATCGCGACCATCGTGGGCAAACTCATGTTCAGCAGCGTCAACTCCAACCTGCAGAGGACTATCCTGGTGCGTAAAGCCCTCTCAACGGGTCCACGTTTCCATCCCGCTCTCTCCAGCACATCCCAAAGATGTGTGAAAACCGTGAACCACTCTTTCACTATTTGAATCCTGGCGTTGTCATCGTAGAAGGAGCCTGTGCTGCCAGGGAAGAACATTGCGTTGCCTAAATTGTCTTTGCAATTTGTCTCAGTATGAATTTGATTTCCGCAGGATATTAAAAAGCACAAAGTCGTTGTATTATTTGAGCCATAATTTCATTAAGAAGTTTTAAATTAGATTCAAACTGGCATTTAATCTACATTAGTCGGGGCGTGTATATTTTGTATATTCAGAGTTTTAAGCTGTGATAATAAGACTTCCTGATTCGTGCTGGAGGAAAATGTGCTGAGGCTAGATTAGCACAAAATTATCTTGTCTCTTCTCTGACTCGCTATGAACTCCAGCTTCTAATGAACTAAAGTGAACAATCGGGATGTGAGAGCTACAAATGGGTTTAGGATTTTACCCAACTACCTACGACGGAGTAAGTCAGATAGTGCAACTTTATTGTTGAGTTATTTAAACAGGAAAGTCCCACTGAGATTTCTTTTCCAGGGGAGTCCTGGCCCCAGAGGCGAACCTTTTGTACATATTTTTAGTGGTAGGGAGGAAACCTACACAGACACAGGGAGAACATGCAAACTCCACACAGAAAGGCCCCGTGCAGGTGAGAATCGAACCCAGAACCTTCTGAGGCACCACCGCGCCGCCGATATGTTATGACTATTTTTACTGCATAAGTTTGTCAAATTGTGGTCCAAAACGCATTCAGCTGCAGTTGTGGCTGATAATGTGCCTTTTTTCTCCCTCAAAAGTTGCCTTTGTGTCCAATTTGGTTTTGAGAATAAACATTTCCTCATTCATCTACCAGCTGTATGACCAACATGAAATCCCTGTTGTAGTGCACAATTTGTAGTTTTGTAAGTATCAGCAGGTCAAATTTAATGCTTTTTAATGCCGTTTTAATTTCCAAATATTATATTGTTAACGAGACATACGCAAACAACAACTAGACATTTGTGCGTATTTGAACTTGTTGTGACCTACCAGCTGTATGGACTGTTATCAAAGCACCTTTACTCTCCATCTAGGACACTTCAGGATCAATAAGTTTTTAGGGTTATCAGTAGGGCAGAGCGATATGGCCTAAAATCTATATCATGATATAACAAAGAAATATCAATGGTCAAATTACTTCAAAATCCCAGCCTTACGCCTATTGGGAAGATTAATTCAGTTATATATTTTTTTTTAACAGCATACTAATTTCCTCGCAAATATGATCTACTCACGCAGTTCTAGTTTTAGTTTCGTTTATTTGTTTGAGCAGTTAACCTGCTCAAAGGGAGTGGGCCGAAGCCAAAGGCTTATAAGCGCCCACCCCAAAAATAAAAACAATGGCATTTACATTTAAACGGTAGCAAATTATAAACAAATCATAAACAAAGGAACATAGGGCAAAGTAACAACAAATAAAGAGGAACAATAGAAAAACAACAGCAAAATAAAGAAACAACAACAGAAGAATGTGCTATAACTCGTATCTAAGAAAGCTACATTAGCACAGACCAACTTACAAAGCAACAATTGAACTGTTTATATAATTAATTGAAACGAAGCACAACTACAGCAACGATCTTGTATAGATCTAGTTATTGTTTGTGTATGTGTCGTTAACAATATAATATTTGGAAATGAAAATGGCATTAAAAGCATTAAAGGAATAGGCCACAGTTTTTACATACTGAGATACTGTATGTTCTTACCTTAGCTTTGATGAGTTCATCTGTACCTGTCTGGTCTCCACATGTGCCTTCAGTCACGTAAACACAGCACAGACGGCGTTAGCATTTAGCCTCTCTTCTCCTCTATAGCTCCAAACGAGGTGAAGATAGAAGCTACCAAACTCTTCCACGTTTTCCCTATTTAAATATGGTTATGTGAAGTGTTACACAAAATTAAACAATGCGGATAAAAAGGGGAACTATATTGTAAGGCGTAATAATACCAGGAATACTTCGGCATCCGCACAGTAAAGTGAAGATATAACTGTGCGGAGGCCGAATTACTCCTGGTATTATTACGCCTTACAATATAGTTCCCCTTTTTATCTGCTTAGAAAATCCACATTGTTTAATTTTGTGTAATTATACTTTGTAGTGTAACACTTCACGTAACCATATTTAAATAGGGAAAACGTGGAAGAGTTTGGTAGCTTCTATCTTCACCTCGTTTGGAGCTATAGAGGAGAAGAGAGAGGCTAAATGCTAACGCCGTCTGTGCTGTGTTTACGTTATGGAAGGCACACGTGAAGACCAGACAGGTACAAATGAACTCGTCTAAGCTAAGGTAAGAACATATCTCAGTATGTAAAAAGGGTGGCCTATTCCTTTTAAATTTGACCTGCTGCCATTTGTATAAACCATGTATTACAAAGGGGATTTTATGTTGGTCATCAGAGTGAGAATGTGCTTTGTTGGACTACATGTCACAGAGCCATGTTCACCCCTCCTTTCCTTCCTCTCCACAGGGAGGAATCGCCTTCGTGGCCATTAAAGGCGCCTTCAAAGTCTACTTCAAGCAGCAGCAGTATCTGAGACAAGCCCACCGCAAGATCCTCAACTTCCCCGAGCAGGAGGAGGCCTAGGCCGGACACTTCTCTGCCCCCCCGTGCCCCCCGCCATACCCTAAAACCCCGGGTCTCTCCACGACGAACTGCCGGTCAGACCGAACCAAGCCGTGTCTGTAGATGTGCCAAGAGTGACCCATCTCCGGATTTTAGTTTGATCTCGGACACTCCCGCGCGAAGCCGCAAATCCTGAACTGATAGAGTGTTTGAGGCTGATCGTTATCAAATCGAGGGGCGCGTACGTGTACTTTCATAAGGGTACAGTCAGAGGGTTTATTGTTTTATAATCTTTATTTTGCAGATAGAAATTTACGTTTTTTTGCCCCTTTCTTGCCATTGTTGAAGGAGCCATGTATCAACGAGCACACGCTTTGGAATGTAATATACAAGCAAATAAATAGAGAAATATCAACGGATCACGAGGCACAAAACACGAGCGACTGACTTTTCAACGTCACTTTATAAAATTGCATATTGTTTTTATTTTGTGTGTGTAAAAGTTGTTGTACACTCTTTAACGTTTTTCCAGCAAAGTTTTATTTTTTACCGGCAATCAGCAGCTTTTTCTTCTTCTCGACAACTAACTTTTAACACACGTTTCAAGACAAAGACACATCTCCACTTCAAATAAGTTAAAATGTAGGAAAATACACAGAGGTATCGAAAATATACCTCTAAAAATGAATACAACCCTTAAATAAATGATGCTTAAATGCGATTGATTAATCAATTACAAAGGCCACTGTTGAAAATTTAAATCCAGTCCCACCACTAGTAATAATATTTCTCAAAAGCATCTTGGAGGTTACAGGTTTTGTGCTGAAGGGCCAGATTTAGCCCCGGGGCCTGACGTTGCCTACCCCCTGCTTTAGTCGTACCGCTTTGCTAATGTCGCCATAGAATCTTAAAAACTGTGTTTTATGCCAATACTTTGATACATTCATTATCGATGCTGTTTCGTTACACAAAACCTCCATCAAGACCTCTTCTTCTTCTGCTTAAATGTATAAACGTATAATGATCATCTAAAACAGTGGTTCCCAACCAGGGGTACAGGGACCCCTGGGGACACTTAAGCACTTTGCACGGGGTACTTGGAATTGCCTCAGATTAAAAAAAAAAACTTCAATATTACTTTACTAAAAATCATTAACTGACTTTTCTTTGAGAGTATTATAGCTATAGTTTGAACATGACACTCGACTAAATACTGAAAAGGCAATGTTAAGTTGCTCACTTTAACATTTTGACAACAAGTTAAGGGGGTACTAAGAGTATAAACTGACGCTTCAAGGAGTATGTGGGACAAAGAGGTTGGGAACCACTGATCTAAAGCACAATTTAAAAGAATTTCTGTACTCGATTAATCTCAAAATAATGATTGACTTGCTAACGACCAAACCACTCCTTTCTGATGTTATGGTGTCAAAATTAGAGGTCGACCGATATATCGACTGGCCGATACATCGAGCCGATATTTGGGTATTTTACAAAATCAGTAATTGGGTCAATATCTCCGGAAGTGATAGACGAAGACTTCCAGTTTTTTGGAGGCCCGAGAAACATTGCGATGAAAATACGTTTAAGTGTGACATCATGACTTCCGCTTCCGGGTCCTAGCAGACGGGCAAATATGCAAGAAGAAAACATAAAAAACTCTTAAAAACAACCATCAATATTTCTGAAACTCAACGGAGAGTTACTGAACCTACTTATTTCTATACTAAAAAAGTATTATTTACTAAAGTCGGTACTTCCGGGGTTAGCGTAGCTGCTGCGCCGTTAGCATTTTCCGCTAACCTGGAAGTACCAGTAAGATTTTGGTAAATATTACTTTTATAGCAGTAGGTACAGAATTTTTGGCTAATGGGCCTGATAAATAAGTATGTTCAGTAACTCTCTGTTGAGTTTCAGAAATATTGATTGTGGTATTGAAGAGTTTTTTGTAGTTTCTCGCACATCTGCCGGACCCGGAAGTAGAGCTGTGTCGTGACCACATAACAAACGTATTGGTCACAAGTTTGTTCACCTCAGATTATAATTTAGGCTTTTGCTTATAATTAAAGAACAAAAGGGGATGGACTTTGAGACGTTTTTTGTTTTGGAATGTTGATTTTTATTTTTTAAACGAGCTCCAATAAAGCGCCCCCTGCTGTCACAGTTCAACAGTGACGCATTTTACAGTTTAGGAGAATCATACACAGGATTATAGACGAGACAATATTAAAACCTTAGAAAAACTCATATCGGTCGACCTCAAGGGAAAATTACTCTTTGTTCATTTGTGCTGAGAGAAGAACTCACACTTTGTGCTGGTTTTTGTTTCTTGTAACCATAAACCAGGTTGATGGGACACTTCTGGCCTCCACTTCCACACACTCATGTGAACGCAACCTATTAAACGCACTTGACCCCGAAAATGCCGCCCCTGTGATCGTGCCCAAAGTGTACAGGGCAGTGTAATCGCAGTGAATGGAAACGAGAACTGAATGTGCCTCAGCCCCGTCCCGGAGACTCATCAGGACGGGGACGGTGTAGAGACCAGGCTTCTGTTAAAACCACTTCATGTGAATAAATGTATTTTTCCAAATGTGCACGTCTGCGTTTTCATTGTGACGGGAAGCTTCGGTTTGACAGAAGGAAGAAACATGACCTCTGGGTTTTCTGGTTTAGACGATAAATGTTTGTCATTTTTAGTTGTTTTTTTAACGATTTTTCCCACATTTATTTGTGTCATTTGCAAATTGCCATTAGACTAAATGTAGAAAGTGATTATCTTCTACAACAGCACTTGCATCACAAGTGAGTGAAACTGAAAGAACACATTTTGTTGTTTAAGGCCAAAGATACACTGCAGTTGAGCCCATTTCTCTCACATAAATTATACTTTAAAAATGACGTCATTATTCATTCACTCACACCTCAGGTCATTTTTCCAGAAATAATTGTTGAAAGAGCATTAATGTGTTCTAGCTTTATATGAGACATTTTCCTGATGGTATTGACTGGAGAGCTCACAGCCTATGTGTCGGTGTGACATTTGAAAGACAAGACCTTCTAGTTTCTAAAACATATGTGCGAGATCTGTGAGTGAAACACAACGTACATCACATTAGGTAGGTAGATATTGAAAGGAATGGTCCCAGTCGAGAACCAGTGTCCTAGTCAAATTTATCATTTTTTGGTGAAGATTGTTTTACTGGTTGAATGTTTAGTGATAAAATACAAGTACATTTTAACCGTCAACTTCACTCTTATGACTGACTGAAACTAATAAGTCAGTGGTTCCCAACTTTTTTTTAAATCTTGTGTACCCCTTTGACTTTCGTGTATACTTTAAGTACCCCCCTGGTACAAAAGTTAACTCAAACTCCATCCATCCATTTTCTTCCGCTTTATCCGGGGCCGGGTCATGGAGGCAGCAGTCTGAGCAGAGATGCCCAGACTTCCCGATCCCCGCACACCTGCTCCAGCTGTTCTGGGGGACCCCGAGGCGATACCAGGCCAGCTCGGAGACAATATAAAACTATCTGCAGCTCAGTTTGATTTGTTTGAATCCGTTACCGCGGCAACTCAACTGCCCTCTGCCTTTTCTCGTCTGCTGCTGTTGAAGCTACGACTGTGATTTTATTCATTTTAGACACAGAACAGGTCAGTAAATGTGATTTATATGGTTCTTTAACACGTTTTTAAGGGTTTGTTTTCATTATTGTTGGCTTTAATCGCGATGAAGTTGAAGTTATAATCTCTCAGGAGCTAAAGGCTAATCAGCAGTTAGCTCGACAGGAGAGAAACTGTTTCTGTAGCAGCGAAAATATGAGAAATTAACATTTATGTGGAATCTTTATGATCAGTCTACACAAAAATGTGATGAAATAGAAACAAATAACTATAATTTAGCTTTATTTATTAACATTCTATCATTTATTTTGGTGACAGTTTAAAAGTCTAGGCCCAGTTTTATGGTGCGTTCCAGGCAACAGGTAACTGGTCTCTTTCCCACTTGGAAGTTACGACTTAAAGTGCATATGACAGATTTTAATGCTCTTGAAAATATGAATTATTTAGATGGATTACATCAGTTGCATAGTTCATCAGTTGCATAGTTATAATTTTTTTCAGTGAAGCAGCAATTTTAATGAAGAAATGTTGGGCAGAAAAGTTATTTTTATTTTTAAGCTGCTGAGAGGAAGTGACATAAAAGAAGGTAACATTCCATAGCAGTTTGACGCATTCATTTCCCATACGTTTGTTAAGTGGTGACGTCACAGCTCTACTTCCGGGTCTGCAGATGTGCGAGAAACTACAAAAAACTCTTTAATACCACAATCAATATTTCTTAAATTCAACAGAGAGTTACTAAAGTTACTTATTTCTCAGACCCATTAGCCAAAAATGCTGTACCTACTGCTATAAAAGTAATATTTAACAAAATCGCTACATCCAGGTTAGCCGAGAAAAATGCTAACGGCACAGCAGCTACGCTAACCCCGGAAGTAGCGACTTTAATAAATATTACTTTTTTAGCAGTAGGTGTGGAATTTTTGGCTAATGAGTCTGAGAAATAAGTAGGTTCAGTAACTCTGTGTTGAGTTTCAGAAATATTGTCGGTTGTTTTAAGAGTTTTTTAAATGTTTTTTTTACTCGCATATTTGCCCGTCTGCTAGGACCCGGAAGCAGAAGTCGTGACGTCACACTTAACAAACGTATTGACTTAACATGGTTGCACGGCAACAGTTTAAAATTGTTTACCTTCTTTGATGTCACTGCCTGTCGGTGTCCAATAAGGAAGTAAAAACATAAACATCACAAAAATGGTCAAACCTAAGAAAACTGGGTATTATCTTTAGCAAAATCTTAAATATAATCGCGTTAACTGTGTTTTAGCAAAAATTGTGTCATATGCACTTTAAGACCTCAGAGCGTTCCAGGTGAATAAAGTCGTATGTAAACAAACTGCTAATGCTACAACAGTTAGCTCATACGATGCTAACGTTATATGAAAGTTTCTCCAAACCAGATCTAATTAAAAACATGCGACATAACGTTATGTTGAAGCTGTGACCAAAAGTAACGTTCACGTCACTCAGTGGTTTTGTTACAGTTTTATCATTAGCTGCTCCTCCACTGGGGGGCGCCATTACTGTCTTCATCTCGTATACGAACTCGTAACAGTCTTCAGGTTTCCGAGTTTACAAGTTGTAATTACCAGTTCGAGCGGCTCCAAGGCATTTTTCCAAGTGGGAAATTTACCAGTTACCTGGAACGCACCATTAGTTCTATTTGACAGGAGAGTAACATGTAAATGATCAGCTGAAACCTCATTGTTTTCTCTGTCGTCTCTGTTTAGGGCTGTTTGTAAAAATGTGTGAAGGCCAAACGTTCAGAGCTTTTGTGAACGAGCGTCTGGCTGCGGCGGCTGGAGAGACACGTGCGCTGTTTGAAAGGACGACAGCGGAGTGTGAGGAGGAGCTGCGTCACTCCCAAGACGAGAACCGGAGGAAACAGCGTCTCCTGGACCGGATCCTGAGCCCGAGAGTCGTACTGGTCAGAGTGGACTCTGGTCAGAGTTTGAAACGGGAAATCACCGAGACCTCACGGATCAAAGAGGAGCCAGAAGAGCAGAGCGTCACACGGGAGGAAGAGCAGCTGCCAGTGTAGGCTCACACACTTTCAAACACGTCTAAGTCACATTATTGTTCAGTTTATTCATATTTAAATCATGTTTCAGGTGTTTCCCAGAGTCCAGTGCTGTGAGCGTGAAGAGAGAAGAGCCCTCCCCGCTTCCACAGAGACAAACTGAGCGCGGGAACATCAGCTCAGAGCCACATTTCCGCTCAGAGACCGAGGGACACGCTGAGCACTCGTCTGACACTGACGACGATGATGATGAAGACTGGGAACCTCCATTCAGCCGCTCAGACGCACAGATGGAGACAGAGGCTGATGGAGACAATCACCACAACCAGGTCCAGAGCAGAAGCACCAAAGTCTCCGCCCAAACAAGTCTGCACCAGAGACGAGCGCTACGGTCAACAATGGAGAGACGTCTGGAGCTGACGGAGGAGAAGAGAAGAAGAAGCACCAGTGTCATGTTTGTGTCAAGAAATTTAGATTGAAAAGTGATTTAACAAGACACATTAGAGTACACACAGGAGAGAGGCCTTTTAGTTGTTCATACTGTGAGAAAACATTTGCCCATGAATGTAGTCTAGTTGCACATAGAAGAACACACACAGGAGAGAGGCCTTACAGCTGTCAGGTCTGTGAGAAAAAGTTTACACATCTCTCTCACCTCAAGATACATAGACAAACACACACGGGAGAGAAACCACACGGCTGTTCAATCTGTAATAAAACATTTGCCCAAAAGTCTCACTTAGATTCACATAGAAGAACACACACAGGAGAGAAACCACACGGCTGTTCAATCTGTAATAAAACATTTACCCTAAAGTGTAATTTAGATGCTCATAGAAGAACACACACAGGAGAGAGGCCTTACAGCTGTCAGGTCTGTGAGAAAAAGTTTACACATCTCTCTCACCTCAAGATACATAGACAAACACACACAGGAGAGAAACCACACGGCTGTTCAATCTGTAATAAAACATTTGCCCAAAAGTCTCACTTAGATTCACATAGAAGAACACACACAGGAGAGAAACCACACGGCTGTTCAATCTGTAATAAAACATTTGCCCTAAGTGTAATTTAGATGCTCATAGAAGAACACACACAGGAGAGAGGCCTTACCGCTGCTCAGTCTGTCAGAAAACATTCACCTGGAGCATTTCTCTAAAAACACACATGAAAACTCACAGTGTTTAAAGCACATTTCAACATTCAACAGTTTTTTTCTGTTTTTCTGAATAAATAAATTTACAAGTTGCTTCACACATATTTTTAAGATTGTTCACTTACTGTTTGTAATTTACAAAAGACACTTTTTGGCTTTGTGAAAACAATATATTTTACAAGTGATCGATTTTGTTTGAATCAACTTTTTAAAGACGGTTTCTGGAAATACATTTTTAACAAACTTGAAATATGTTCTATTTTTCTTCTTAAAACATTTGTTTGTTTATAAAATACTGTATACATGTTTAATGAGTTATAATCAGAAATGTTTGCAGTAATCTAAAAACACACATGAACACTCACAGTGTTTAAAGGACATTTCAACATCCAACACTTAAAACATTTTTCTTTATTCATGAAATTGTCTGTTTATTCTGTTTGAATCAAAAATCAATTTACATGTCGTTTAACACAAACCTTTTAAGATTGTTCTTCTTTTTCATTAAAACAATTAATTGTACAATTACAAGTGATTTATTTTATTTGAATTGACTTTTTTAAGACTGTTTCTGGAAATACCTTTTTAATCACCTTGAATTTTATTTTTTCTCCTGAATAAAACATCTGTTTGTTTATGAAATACTGCACATTTGTTAAATGAGTTATAAGCAGAAATGTTTGCATTGATTTGAGCTAACTGTTCAGTCTTTATAAGTTCTTGAGAAATCTGTTTCTGACAATAGTTTGAGCCTGTTTTTCCATTTTGATTCTTAGTTTTTAAATTGTAAATAAATTGTTTAAATCCTCGTCTCTGCAGTCTGTTATGTTATGGACATTTACTTTTCTCAGTGAACAATAAGAGACACTTTCTGTGGTTCCTCACACTTGGTCCTGGTGACCAGTGTTGGGAAGATTACTGTAAAAATGTAATTAGTTATACTTACTTGTTACTTCTCCACTAAAGTAAGTGGTAAGTGGTAAGTAAGTAACTGAGTTACAGTAAGAATGTATTTATTTTTTTCACTTTATTTATTTGATCAAACAAACAACAACATTAGTCTAAAAAAGAAGAGATGTCATGTGCCAGGTTAGAGCAAAAATGCTAATTTCCACCCGCAGTCCCTGGACAGGTTAATGTTTTACTTACAAAAGTTAATAAATATATACAGAATAATACATAGAAGCTCACATCATAAAAGCACTTTCTATCATTCATTCACTCACTCACAGTTTACAGCGTTCATATCACAGTCATTCAGAGCGTACAGGTTTATTTTGATAATAACCACTGTTTGGTCAGGCGTGTAAATGTGCTATAGTTTGTGCATGAAATAATTTCGTTTGGAAGAGTGTTCCAAAGGCTCGCTGCTTTATAAGAGAATGACTGTTGACAATATGCAGTTTTGCGTCTTGGAACGCTGCACTCTCCTCTGACTGTCGACCGTGTGGTTCTAGAGATTCTCTCCGAATTGAGTGTGAAAAATTTTCTCAAAGGGGGAGCAGTGATGTTATGGATTATTTTAAACAGAGCAGAAATTTGATTATATGTATTAAGGTTTTCGAAACTCAGAATGTTATATTTACTTTGTACTTTACAGTGATGGTACTCACGAGGCTTTTTATCATGAATTTTTATGGCCCTTTTATATAATGATTCAAGTGATTTTTAACGATGTTTTACACGCCTGAGACCAACTAGACATGCAATACAGAAAATGTGGAACAATCATAGTGTTGAGGTAAGTATTCGAGGCCTCTGTAGTTAATGAGTTTCTAATATGTTTAAAGTTCATCAAGTTAAATTTCAATTTGTTACCAAGTTTTTTTATGTGACTTTTAAACCAAGATTCGAATCAAGTATTAGACCTAAATATTTTGTTTCATTTACATTTTGAATTTTTTGTCCATTTACTTCTAATTTCTTGAGTTTGTTGTATTTTACGTTTATTTGAAAAAAAACATTGAGACCGTTTTATCAACATTTAAGGTCAGGCCTGACGTCTGCAACCATTCTGCAACTTTTTTCATCTCTTTTGATAATTTGTCCACAACCTCCAGCTCGTTTTTCCCAAAAGTGAAGAAAACCGTATCATCAGCGTACACGATCACGTCAACGTCAGAGCACACTGTAGGGAGGTCTTTTATATAGATGCTAAAAAGCAAGGGTCCCAAAATAGACCCTTGCGGCACTCCCATTGAGGTGGCTCTAAACGCAGATTGGATGTTATTTACTCGTACACACTGATGTCGGTCGCTCAAATAAGATCTTATCCAGTTTTGGGTGCGCTCAGAAAGACTATATTGATTTAATTTACTGTAGAGTATGCTGCTGTTTACTGCAGTCATTATTTTTTCAACTTTAGTTTTAGTTATTGGACTAAGATTAAAATCTGATTTGCCACTGGTTATGAGAGGGGGATGAACAATTTGAAAATTCTGAGCCAGTTTTTGGACAATGTTTAAAAAATATTCATTAAAATTTGTTGCTATTGCAAAAGAGTCATCAATCATTTTTCCGTTAATTTTGAGATAGATATTCTCACACTTTGACTTTTCTTTTCCAATCAATTTATCAATAGTTTTCCATATTATTCTACTATTACCTTCTGCATTTCTGATGATTTCAAGGAAAAAACTGGCTTTGGCCTTTCTAAGCTCAGCTGTAACTTCATTTCTTTGACTTGTAAAGGCGAATCGATCCGTTGTTAGTCCTGATTTTAGGAATGTTTTTAGCGCCGCATCTCGCTTTGTCATCATATCCCAAATAGTTTTATTAAACCATGGCAAATTACAACCAGTTGTAAATCTTTCATTTGGGATAAAAGTGATACACATTTTACTGTTCACTGGATTTTCATTCTTGCACCTTGCTTTTGTCAGTTTTCTGGCTACTAGGGTTAAATTGTGGTCAGACATGCCTGTGATTAAATTATAAGTTTTAACTATTCTCTCAGGTTTATTTGTCAATATTAAATCTATTAAGGTTTGAGAAGATCTTGTTATATGAGTTGGTTTACTTCATTTGGAAAGGTTTGTTATTTCTTTAAAGAGGGGGTATTATGCTTTTTTCAATCACATAGCACCAGTCTATAGCATACTACAATGATGACGTAACCTTCTGTTGGTCTGTATATGCAGTAAATTAAAATAACTGCCTTGAATAAAATTGCTCTCTCAAAATGGCTGTACTGAACGTCTTGAAATAGGCCTCTGTCTCTTTAAGAAGCTTTCCGACACGCCCCCTTCAGCACACTGCTGTGGCATCTAAACAACACTACTGTGCGGGGAGGGGGCTCTGCTGAGCTGAGGAGCAGTGGTTGGGGCTTGGCTGGTGACAAAAGGTCCAGAGGCGTCTCCAGGAGGTGGGGGCGTTCCTAGGAGGACTGAGGCATAGCTACACCTAAAATGGCTGCCGTCTAAGTTTTTACTGATTACTCAAAAATATGTGAATGAGCCAAGGCAACACTCCAGGCATGTGTTTAATGAGGGAATGACATAATAACATGATATAAAGCTTGAAAAAGTCGATTTTACATAATACCCCCCTTTAAGTTTGTTTCTACATGATTTCTCACACCAATTTAAATTAAAGTCACCTAAAAGAATGACTTCTTTTCCATCACATTGTTTAAGTATATTACCAAGAGAGATAAAGAATTCATTAGTAGCTTTAGGAGGTCGATAAATTGCTAATGCAGAGATAATCAAGATCTGAGTCCGTTAACAAATGTTCAATCTGCTCAGTCTTTGAAACAATGCTGCGGATGTTTAAGTGTCCTCCGAAAATGCCCTTCGGCTTTGTTTTCGGGTTCCAAAGCACGCTCGTGTGATTCACAGTCTGAAACGGTTTCATTTGCTGCTGTTTAAGTGAAGCGGCAGTATTTACAGTTGATGCTGGCTTAACGTGGATCACAGATGTTAATATTTTGTCAGGAATGAACTTAGGAACATTTTAGCGCATTTTCTCCAGTTCAGTTTTACCCAAATCTAAAAGCTTCTTGACTGGAGCTCACAGCCTATAGGCCAGAGTAACGGCTCATTGAAAAGCTGAGAGCTACAAAACTGTGGCTTTTTTTAATTGTGTTTTCGTCCCCTTTTGTGTTGAGTTTTTCACCCTTTTTGAAAGGAATGGTCCCAGTCGAGAACCA
This sequence comes from Neogobius melanostomus, assembly GCA_007210695.1. Lineage (NCBI taxonomy): Eukaryota > Metazoa > Chordata > Actinopteri > Gobiiformes > Gobiidae > Neogobius > Neogobius melanostomus. The sequence goes on along the minus strand of VHKM01000079.1, from coordinate 445,920 downwards.
GTGTCCTAGTCAAATTTATCATTTTTTGGTGAAGATTGTTTTACTGGTTGAATGTTTAGTGATAAAATACAAGTACATTTTAACCGTCAACTTCACTCTTATGACTGACTGAAACTAATAAGTCAGTGGTTCCCAACTTTTTTTTAAATCTTGTGTACCCCTTTGACTTTCGTGTATACTTTAAGTACCCCCCTGGTACAAAAGTTAACTCAAACTCCATCCATCCATTTTCTTCCGCTTTATCCGGGGCCGGGTCATGGAGGCAGCAGTCTGAGCAGAGATGCTCAGACTTCCCAATCCCCGCACACCTGCTCCAGCTGTTCTGGGGGATCCCGAGGCGACACCAGGCCAGCTCGGAGACAATATAAAACTATCTGCAGCTCAGTTTGATTTGTTTGAATCCGTTACCGCGGCAACTCAACTGCCCTGTGCCTTTTCTCGTCTGCTGCTGTTGAAGCTACGACTGTGATTTTATTCATTTTAGACACAGAACAGGTCAGTAAATGTGATTTATATGGTTCTTTAACACGTTTTTAAGGGTTTGTTTTCATTATTGTTGGCTTTAATCGCAATGAAGTTGAAGTTATAATCTCTCAGGAGCTAAAGGCTAATCAGCAGTTAGCTCGACAGGAGAGAAACTGTTTCTGTAGCAGCGAAAATATGAGAAATTAACATTTATGTGGAATCTTTATGATCAGTCTACACAAAAATGTGATGAAATAGAAACAAATAACTATAATTTAGCTTTATTTATTAACATTCTATCATTTATTTTGGTGACAGTTTAAAAGTCTAGCCCCAGTTTTATGGTGCGTTCCAGGTAACTGGTCTCTTTCCCACTTGGAAGTTACGACTTAAAGTGCATATTACAGATTTTAATGCTCTTGAAAATATGACTTATTTAGATGGATTACATCAGTTGCAAGTTCATCAGTTGCATATTTATCATTTTTTCAGTGAAGCAGCAATTTTAATGAAGAAATGTTGGGCAGAAAAGTTATTTTTATTTGAATTTTTAAGCTGCTGAGAGGAAGTGACATAAAAGAAGGTAACATTCCATAGCAGTTTGACTCATTTCCCATACGTTTGTTAAGTGGTGACGTCACAGCTCTACTTCCGGGTCTGCAGATGTGCGAGAAACTACAAAAAACTCTTTAATACCACAATCAATATTTCTTAAATTCAACAGAGAGTTACTAAAGTTACTTATTTCTCAGACCCATTAGCCAAAAATGCTGTACCTACTGCTATAAAAGTAATATTTACCAAAATCGCTACATCCAGGTTAGCCGAGAAAAATGCTAACGGCACAGCAGCTACGCTAACCCCGGAAGTAGCGACTTAATAAATATTACTTTTTTAGCAGTAGGTGTGGAATTTTTGGCTAATGAGTCTGAGAAATAAGTAGGTTCAGTAACTCTGTGTTGAGTTTCAGAAATATTGTCGGTTGTTTTAAGAGTTTTTTAAATGTTTTTTTTACTCGCATATTTGCCCGTCTGCTAGGACCCGGAAGCAGAAGTCGTGACGTCACACTTAACAAACGTATTGACTTAACATGGTTGCACGGCAACAGTTTAAAATTGTTTACCTTCTTTGATGTCACTGCCTGTCGGTGTCCAATAAGGAAGTGAAAACATAAACATCACAAAATGGTCAAACCTAAGAAAACTGGGTATTATCTTTAGCAAAATCTTAAATATAATCGCGTTAACTGTGTTTTAGCAAAATTGTGTCATATGCACTTTAAGACCTCAGAGCGTTCCAGGTGAATAAAGTCGTATGTAAACAAAACTGCTAATGCTACAACAGTTAGCTCATACGATGCTAACGTTATATGAAGTTTCTTTAAACCAGATCTAATTAAAAACATGCGACATAACGTTATGTTGAAGCTGTGACCAAAAGTAACGTTCACGTCACTCAGTGGTTTTGTTACAGTTTTATCATTAGCTGCTCCTCCACTGGGGGGCGCCATTACTGTCTTCATCTCGTATACGAACTCGTAACAGTCTTCAGGTTTCCGAGTTTACAAGTTGTAATTACCAGTTTGAGCGGCTCCAAGGCATTTTTCCAAGTGGGAAATTTACCAGTTACCTGGAACGCACCATTAGCTCTATTTGACAGGAGAGTAACATGTAAATGATCAGCTGAAACCTCATTGTTTTCTCTGTCGTCTCTGTTTAGGGCTGTTTGTAAAAATGTGTGAAGGCCAAACGTTCAGAGCTTTTGTGAACGAGCGTCTGGCTGCGGCGGCTGGAGAGACACGTGCGCTGTTTGAAAGGACGACAGCGGAGTGTGAGGAGGAGCTGCGTCGCTCCCAAGACGAGAACCGGAGGAAACAGCGGCTCCTGGACCGGATCCTGAGCCCGAGAGTCGTACTGGTCAGAGTGGACTCTGGTCAGAGTTTCAAACGGGAAATCACCGAGACCTCACGGATCAAAGAGGAGCCAGAAGAGCAGAGCGTCACACGGGAGGAAGAGCAGCTGCCAGTGTAGGCTCACACACTTTCAAACACGTCTAAGTCACATTATTGTTCAGTTTATTCATATTTAAATCATGTTCCAGGTGTTTCCCAGAGTCCAGTGCTGTGAACGTGAAGAGAGAAGAGCCCTCCCCGCTTCCACAGAGACAAACTGAGCGCGGGAACATCAGCTCAGAGCCACATTTCCGCTCAGAGACCGAGGGACACACTGAGCACTCGTCTGACACTGACGACGATGATGATGAAGACTGGGAACCTCCATTCAGCCGCTCAGACGCACAGATGGAGACAGAGGCTGATGGAGACAATCACCACAACCAGGTCCAGAGCAGAAGCACCAAAGTCTCCCCCAAAACAAGTCTGCACCAGAGACGAGCGCTACGGTCAACAACGGAGAGACGTCTGGAGCTGACGGAGGAGAAGAGAAGAAGCTCCAGTGTCATGTTTGTGTCAAGAAATTTAGATTGAAAAGTAATTTAACAAGACACATTAGAGTACACACAGGAGAGTGGCCTTTTAGTTGTTCATACTGTGAGAAAACATTTGCCCATGAATATAATTTAGTTGCACATAGAAGAATACACACAGGAGAGAGGCCTTACAGCTGTCAGGTCTGTGAGAAAAAGTTTACACAGCTCTCTCACCTCAAGAGACATAGACAAACACACACAGGAGAGAAACCACACCGCTGTTCAATCTGTAATAAAACATTTGCCCAAAAGTCTCACTTAGATTCACATAGAAGAACACACACAGGAGAGAAACCACACGGCTGTTCAATCTGTAATAAAACATTTGCCCTAAAGTGTAATTTAGATGCTCATAGAAGAACACACACAGGAGAGAGGCCTTACCGCTGCTCAGTCTGTCAGAAAACATTCACCTGGAGCATTTCTCTAAAACACACATGAAAACTCACAGTGTTTAAAGCACATTTCAACATTCAACAGTTTTTTTCTGTTTTTCTGAATAAATTCATTTACATGTTGCTGAACACATATTTTTAAGATTGTTCACTTACTGTTTGTAATTTACAAAAGGCACTTTTTGGCTTTGTGAAAACAATATATTTTACAAGTGATTGATTTTGTTTGAATCAACTTTTTAAAGACGGTTTCTGGAAATACATTTTTAACAAACTTGAAATATGTTCTATTTTTCTCTTTAAAACATTTGTTTGTTTATAAAATACTGTATACATGTTTAATGAGTTATAATCAGAAATGTTTGCAGTAATCTAAAAACACACATGAACACTCAGTGTTTAAAGCACATTTCAACATCCAACACTTAAAACATTTTTCTTTATTCATGAAATTGTTTTGTTCTGTTTGAATCAAAAATCAATTTACATGTCGTTTAACACAAACCTTTTAAGATTGTTCTTCTTTTTGGCCTCATTAAAACAATTAATTGTACAATTACAAGTGATTTATTTTATTTTAATTGACTTTTTAAGACTGTTTCTGGAAATACCTTTTTAATCACCTTGAATTTTATTTTTTCTCCTGAATAAAACATCTGTTTGTTTATGAAATACTGCACATTTGTTAAATGAGTTATAAGCAGAAATGTTTGCATTGATTTGAGCTAACTGTTCAGTCTTTATAAGTTCTTGAGAAATCTGTTTCTGACAATAGTTTGAGCCTGTTTTTCCATTTTGATTCTTAGTTTTTAAATTGTAAATAAATTGTTTTAATCCTCATCTCTGCAGTCTGTTATGTTATGGACATTTACTTTTCTCAGTGAACAATAAGAAACACTTTCTGTGGTTCCTCACACTTGGTCCTGGTGACCAGTGTTGGGAAGATTACTGTAAAAAGTAATTAGTTATAGTTACTTGTTACTTCTCCACTAAAGTAAGTGGTAAGTAAGTAACTGAGTTACGGTAAGAATGTATTTATTTTTTCACTTTATTTATTTGATCAAACAAACAACATTAGTCTAAAAAAGAAGAGATGTCATGTGCCAGGTTAGAGCAGAAATGCTAATTTCCACCCGCAGTCCCTGGACAGGTTGATGTTATACTTACAAAAGTTAATAAAATACAGAATAATACATAGAAGCTCACATCATAAAAGCACTTTCTATCATTCATTCACTCACTCACAGTTTACAGCGTTCATATCACAGTCATTCAGAGCGTACAGGTTTATTTTGATAATAACCACTGTTTGGTCAGGCGTGTAAATGTGCTATAGTTTGTGCATGAAATAATTTCGTTTGGAAGAGTGTTCCAAAGGCTCGCTGCTTTATAAGAGAATGACTGTTGACAATATGCAGTTTTGCGTCTTGGAACGCTGCACTCTCCTCTGACTGTCGACCGTATGGTTCTAGAGATTCTCTCCGAATTGAGTGTGAAAAATTTTCTCAAAGGGGGAGCAGTGATGTTATGGATTATTTTAAACAGAGCAGAAATTTGATTATATGTAATAAGGTTTTCGAAACTGAATGTTATATTTACTTTGTACTTTACAGTGATGGTACTCACAAGGCTTTTTATCATGAATTTTTATGGCCCTTTTATATAATGATTCAAGTGATTTTTAACGATGTTTTACATGCCTGAGACCAACTAGACATGCAATACAGAAAATGTGGAACAATCATAGTGTTGAGGTGAGTATTCGAGGCCTCTGTAGTTAATGAGTTTCTAATATGTTTAAAGTTCATCAAGTTAAATTTCAATTTGTTACCAAGTTTTTTTATGTGAGTTTTAAACCAAGATTCGAATCAAGTATTAGACCTAAATATTTTGTTTCATTTACATTTTGAATTTTTTGTCCATTTACTTCTAATTTCTTCAGTTTGTTGTATTTTACGTTTATTTGAAAAAAAACATTTAGACCGTTTTATCAACATTTAAGGTCAGGCCTGACGTCTGCAACCATTCTGCAACTTTTTTCATCTCTTTTGATAATTTGTCCACAACCTCCAGCTCGTTTTTCCCAAAAGTGAAGATAACCGTATCATCAGCGTACATGATCACGTCAACGTCAGAGCACACTGTAGGGAGGTCTTTTATATAGATGCTAAAAAGCAAGGGTCCCAAAATAGACCCTTGTGGCACTCCCATTGAGGTGGCTCTAAACACAGATTGGATGTTATTTACTCGTACACACTGATGTCGGTCGCTCACATAAGATCTTATCCAGTTTTGGGTGTGCCCAGAAAGACTATATTCATTTAATTTACTGTAGAGTATCTGATGATTGACTGTGTCCCTGATCCACATATGCCCTGACAGTTTCCAGGAAGTAGCAACAGGCCGAGTCTGTTGAGCACTTCCGTCTGAAACCAAACTGCATTGGATTTAAGAGCGCTTGTGAGTCAAAGTGGGCGGTAAGTTGCTCCGCCACCGTCTTCTCGAGCACTTTTGACGCTGCTGGAAGGATGCTTATTGGACGATAATTGTTCATTTCTTGTTTGTCACCAGACTTAAATATAAGGGTGACAATCGCAGGTTTTAGGGGCTGCTGGAAAAATCCCCTCAGTAATTGATTGATTGATCATTGTTGTCAACGGATCAGAGAAGATGTCCCTATATTGTTTAAGAAAAGAAGTATCAAGTCCATAAATAGGCAAGGCAAGGCAAGGCAAGTTTATTTGTAGAGCACAATTCATACACAAGGCAATTCAAAGTGCTTCACAGTTGCAGAAAAAATTACAAGAAAACAGATAAAATCAATAAAACATCAACATAAAATTAATCAGTTACAGTAAAAGGCAAGAGTGCAGATAAAATACTTTCAGTTTTCATATGCACGGGTAAAAAGAGCTGTTTTCAGCCTGGATTTGAACATTGTCAGAGTTGAGGCCTGTCTCACATCCTCATGAAGGCTGTTCCAGATGTTAGCTGCATGAAACTGAAACGCTGCCTCACCGTGTTTATTATTGACTCTGGGAACCACCAGGAGACCCCTCCCTGAAGTTCTCAGGGCCCGAGATGGTTCATACGGCTCTAACATGTCAGAGATGTACTTTGGTGCTAAACCATGAAAAGACTTGTAACAAGCAGAGCTGTTTTAAATTCTATTCTCTGAGTGACAGGAAGCCAGTGCAGAGACCGGAGCACTGGACTAATGTGGTCGTATTTCCTGGTTCTTGTCAGGACTCGAGCAGCAGCGTTCTGGATGTACTGCAGCTCTAACAGCTCGTTTAGAAAGGCCAGTGAGCAGCCGTTACAGTAGTCTAACCTGCTGGAGACAAATGCATGGATGAGTCTCTCTAAGTCTGGTTTTGACACTATTCCTCTGATCTTAGCAATGTTTTTCAGATGGTAAAAAGCTGATGATGTTATTGCTTTGATGTGGCTGTTTAAGTTCAGGTCTGAGTCCATGATTACTCCTAGATTTCTAACCTGATTTTTTGGTTTTAGAGAGAGAGACTCAAGGTGACTGATAACACTTTGTCTTTGTGTCTGTGGGCCAAAGACAATGATCTCTGTTTTGTCTGAGTTTAGTTTGGTCTTTTGCTTTGCTGCTGTTTAGCGCAGTCATTATTTTTTCAACTTTAGTTTTAGTTATTGGACTACGCTTAGTAGTTATTGGACTACGCTTATCTACGCTGTGTGCTGAGTGTAATCTTGTTCACTGACGAAGCCTTTTGGATGAGAGGCGAAACGTTTGGAGACCTCAACTACCAAGTACAGAAGATGACTCAAGTACCTTCTTTGAAAATTATTGGACTAAGATTAAAATCTGATTTGCCACTGATTATGAGAGGGGGATGAATAATTTGAAAATTCATTTTCGCTTTTTCATCATATCCCAAATAGTTTTATTAAACCATGGCAAATTTCGTTTTGCATGTCGCTTTCTTTGCTTATTTTTTGTATATTTGTTTAAGATGTCATTTACAGTCAACATTATGACAGCCCTGTTCACAAGATTTTTTCTCCAGGATGTCTGCCCACTTCGTTTGTTTTAAATCTTTTTCAACCAGTTGTAAATCTTTCTTTGGGATAAAAGTGATACACATTTTACTGTTCACTGGATTTTCATTCTTGCACCTTGCTTTTGTCAGTTTTCTGGCTACTAGGGTAAAATTGTGGTCAGACATGCCTGTGATTAAATTATAAGTTTTAACTATTCTCTCAGGTTTATTTGTCAATATTAAATCTATTAAGGTTTGAGAAGATCTTGTTATACGATTTGGTTTACTTAATAGTGGAAAGGTTTTGTTATTTCTTTCTACATGATTTCTCACACCAATTTAAATTAAAGTCACCTAAAAGAATGACTTCTTTTCCATCACATTGTTTAAGTATATTACCAAGAGAGATAAAGAATTCATTAGTAGCTTTAGGAGGTCGATAAATTGATACACAGAAAGGCTGATTCCGAAACCGTGAAATTGGTAAGAGGTCTGACGCCAAACCGGATGTGCGTCGGCGTCCGCCATGATAAGTAGCGTCCGAATTGGGCTGTCAGTTAGGAAGGAGTTAGGGAAAGGAGCCTCAATGCTAACTATCATAGCCACTTTAGCATAGGAGCTTCTGATGCTACCTCACTGGCGATTAGGAGCTATGTGCCATCCCATAAGCCACCGCACCGCATGCCCGCCCCCACCCTTGAGTGATTCTTCATGCGCAACCACTGTTGATTGACAGGTGCACAATTAATTTAAAAAATATATATAAGAGATTCTGCACAAGCCTAACTTTATAAAAGTGACGAAATACATGTTAGAGTCATCACAGCTCAGTCACATGGTTTTAAAGAGCCTCCTCAGTAAATGGCCTAAATGAAGCAGTTTGTGCTTTTGCTTCATTTAGTAGAAACTTAAGCCACATGGCTAATTTGCATACTGTAGCTTTATGAAACAGCTGTTGAGATAAACAAAGGAAAATGTGAAGGATCATTTGGATTTTTTTTGTGTCTTTATTTGGACACTATGTTGTTGCATATGCACTACAGTAGGTGGCGGCTTGCGCTTTTGTTTGCCTGCCAATATCCTTAAAGAAGAAGAACAGCTGTTGGTGATGTCACTTCCCCTTCCCCTGGGTAAGGACGGTGGAATTGGGCAAATGCTGCTGAAGCTCTAGTTCACTAACTGCATAGGGATCATAGGGAACAGTTGACCCCATGAAAGGTTAAGGATTAGTTGCTAGTGTTAGTACTTAGAGGCTACAATTTAAGGGTTTTGGAATCAGCCAGTCATTTGAGTAGATAAAGTGATAGTAGTCCCCACACACTCCAGGTTACAGTCGCTGATGTCCAGTTGTTTACTTTGGATGTGATCTTTTATGTAAATCAGCACACCGCCGCCTTTACCCTTGTTTCTGTGTATCCCGGCACTTTCACTATAGATGAGGGGGTAGTAAGTTTCCGTTAAGCAGAGATAATCAAGATCTGAGTCCGTTAACAAATGTTCTATCTGCTCAGTCTTTGAAACAATGCTGCGGATGTTTAAGTGTCCTCCGAAAATGCCCTTCGGCTTTGTTTTCGGGTTCCAAAGCACGCTCGCGTGATTCACAGTCTGAAACAGTTTCATTTGCTGCTGTTTAAGTGAAGCGGCAGTATTTACAGTTGATGCTGGCTTAACGTGGATCACAGATGTTAATATTTTGTCAGGAATGAACTTAGGAACATTTTAGCGCATTTTCTCCAGTTCAGTTTTACCCAAATCTAAAAGAGCTCACAGCCTATAGGCCAGAGTAACGGCTCATTGAAAAGCTGAGAGCTACAAAACTGTGGCTTTTTTTATTGTTTTTTCGTCCCCTTTTGTGTTGTCACATTTTTGTTGCACTTTCTCCGCTTTTTTGTTACTCTTTTGTGGCTTTATTTGATCACTTTATGTTGCGTTTTCATGCTTGTTTTTGTTGCTATTTTGACGTTTTTTCAAGAAGGTTTTAGATTTGGGTAAAGCCAAACTGGAGAAAATGTGCTCTGTTCAGGTGTAGGTTAAGCGGTTACAGAAGAAAATAACGTATAAATGTAGAGAAGACTTTCCATAATAACCACGAACTAACCAAAAATAACATCCAGGTAACGTTCTCATAACTTCGAAAAAACAAAATCTGAGGCATCGTGCTGAAAATAAATGGTTAATTACGATAATGAATGTTTATTCTTTATTTATTTTAAATAGAAAATGTGCACGTAGGGTAGGGTGCATCAAACGCCCCAATGTCAACCAATTATGCTGTCCTCAGTTTAAAAACATTCCTTTGGTCATAAAAACAATTTCTACCAATTTTTGTCTAATTCCAACATTGTTTAGGGGTCCACCTCAATAAGCAAGATTTGCATTGGGTTATATGGGCATTATATTGCGATATTCATGTAGTTGAATCAGTGTTAATTTCATCGACTAAAATATTTAGTCTTAATTTTAGTCAAAGTGATATTTTTGACGACTAAAATTGGACTAAAACTAAATTAAACATTTTTCATGAGACTAAAACTATGACTAAAATAAGACTAAATAAAAATGAAAAGGAGAGACTAAAATCATCCAAACTTCTATTGACCGTCTGAAAGAGCCTCAGATCAGGTAAATTCACTGCCAAAGGAGCAGCTCTGAGCTTTGTTCATGTGGAGCAGCTCCATGAAGCAGAGGACCTGATTAAATATGATTATAATGAATAGTATAAATGCAAAGTCGACTAAATTTGTCTTAAATTTAGTCGACTAAAATTGAAGATTTTTTTTGACTAAATATCGTTTAAAATTTAATTACATTTTCGTCAAAAGACTAAGACTAAAACTAAATTAAAATATGTTGTCAAAATTAACACTGAGTTGAATGTTATTTGCTGTTGACCTCTTTACTTATTTAATATTTTATAATGGTACTGAATTTGATTAAATAACTATTCTTTGCTTGTTTATTCAATCTTTGAAAGTGAGTTTTTACAAAATATTTAAATTGTATCTAATTTTGTATTAAACCTTTTATATTTGTATTGAACTTATTATGTTATACTTTCATGTTGTCGCAATTCTAAAGCCTGTTTTACAAATGTTATATGCAAACTGTTATTAGTCATTACAGGGCTGTTAGATTTACCTGTAGAGTGCCAATAATCCAGACCATTTTTTCATGAATACAGGTCACGTAACTGCAGCCTGTGTGACAGCACTGAAGCAGCTTGGACGAGCTCTCCTTTGGTCAACCTGTCGTCACTATGTTGGTGAGATGATCCTGTCTCATGTTTTTGATGATCTGAAGATTGAGGCGTCCAGTCTCCAGACGTTACCTTGTTTACAAGATTTCATAAGAGTTTCCAAATGTTGACGGTGCCATCTAAAAGCACTGATGAACAGCTATCTCCATTGAACTTGACATCATTTAACCACGAGGCACTTCAGATTGTAGATACATGTCGAACCAGTGTTCTCCAGCTAGCCAAATCAGAGCTTTTGCTACGCCAAGATGATTATCAAGAATTTACTGAGCTGTGCACAGTGTTCCTTGATGGAGAAACTAAAGATCATCCTGTTCCTCTTGCTCTGTGGAGCAGTAAGGTGTCTGACGCTGAACGGCGAGCCCTTGGCAGACAGTCTGCTGGCTGTTAAACCAGAAACGGCCCTCTTGGCACCACAGAACTGGTTTGGAACAGGCTTGGCAAGCCAAGGTTTCCAGCAAATGTTACTCTGACCACAACTCTTGCTGATTTAGCTAGTATTGATTCCTGGTACACATTCACTCTTCTTCAGCTGAACGCTGAGTTCATGACTGAAGAAGTTGCGAACTGGCCAAATTCTGCTGCGTACCAAGCTTCTCTCTGCAACCTTGAATCACTGAATGTTGTCAATGACTTTGCTGAGAGAGGTGTTAAGCTTAGCTCAGATTTCTTGGCATCAGCGAGGGGTGAAGAACATTACCAGAACGTGCTGCAAGTTGTTGAGAAGGACCGTAAAGAACAGCAAAGGACATAGCGACTGACTGAAGAATCTACCAAATAACTACCATTGACTTTAAAACATTGCTAAATGTCGGATCAATTTAACTATATTTAACTTTTTAAACATTGGATAAATCATTTTGAACAATGTTGAAAACAACATATACTATCTGAATTCATTGCGTTGAAACTATTGTCTCCGATGAGTTGAAACATTTTAAAAGATGTAGTGAATGGTTAATGTTATATAATAAACACAGCTGAACACCCGTTGTATAAATTGTACTATTGCAATATCTATATACAACTCTGCATGTAATATTATTTAACATGACATAAAATGAAAGGAAATATGCGCCAAATGGCGAATTTTCGATATTTTGATAACATTCATTTGTGTGAATGGTGGACCACTTAAAGGTACTTCAAACTTCACCAAACTTTGCCATACATTTTCTTTTTTTATATATAAAAAAACTAGACAATGGACAAAATGATCCATTGAAGTATGGGGCGTTTGATGCACCTTAACGTAGGCAGGAAGCCTGTTCCATCAACAACCTGCCGCTTGAATTTAGAAGCATTACGTTCTGAACAGACTGCCGTCTGTTTATTGGTCTGTACCACAAAACACTTTTTGATTTAAAGTCTAATGTTAATGTTATTGCAGGTGCCACTTGCTGCTGCCGGGCGGACGGTGTGAGGAAAGTGTCTGGATGAAGTATTGAGGATCCTTCTCATTGTGAAGAGTTCTGTGTTCAGCAATGGTTTGTTATACTGATGTGTTTGATGTAGGAAACATAAATGCAGCTCTGCTCTTTTACAGGGACATGTTGTTCCTCATACTTCTTTTGCTCTCTTCTCTCTGCAGCAGAGTGTCCTGTTGTCTCCTGCTTTGTGGATGCACCAGCAGCGCTCTGACCTGTGGTTGTAACCTCCAGATTCCACTGGACGCCTGTCCACTCCACTGCTCCACACGCTTAGGCAGAATACAATCACACTGTAATGATAAAGTATCTTATCATATGAATGTCATCCAGATTTGAAATACTTGGCACAGGCTTGTTTTATCACTTCTTCATATTTCACATTTCATTTTCATTCACTTTTGTCTATAAAGTGAATTATTACAATTTACTTTAAAGAAAAAAGGTGTGAAAGGGATGTGAACCACAAAGTAATCTGCTACTTTTAATGCGCTTGGACCAAAGTCTTATAGTTCATGCTCTCCTCTCGTGCATGCAGTAGGCGTTGTTTTGTGGCGATCAGTGGTGGTCAGCGGTTTGGACAGGCTGCAGTGGAGTCCGGGTGAAAGGCTCCAGCTCTAGGTGCTCAGCAGGACATGGAGACCAGCTCCTCATACGTATAGATCTGAGACTTCAGACAGGACGCCGTCTGAATCTGCAGATGCTTCTGAAGACAAATAACATGAGCACAACAGACTGTTCCTCTGCAATAACTGTATTATCTTCTATGAAACAATAAAATGTATTTTTGATAAAGCGATGCGGTTTCATTAAGCCTTGAAATGCGACTGATTGTTGTTCAGTTAATAGTTATATAAACAATGTTCTTAGTTTGAGTAATATCTTTGTTTACAATCATTACAAAGTGGTTTGTTTAACGTCAGTGTGAAATTGCTCTGAATTTGATATTACATTTACATTACTTATTTTTAATTCTTCCTTTGTGTGCCCATGTCAATACTGCAGTGTTAATATTGCACAGACTTAATTTTGACGGTGATATTGTCGGTGTGTCCGGTCATGGCTTAAGCTTCCACAGGCTGAGAGGGAACCAACATCAGCGGGAGGACAAAGCCCAGAACCAAATTACAGATTTAGTGCAAAGCACATTTGCAATAATAAGGCTATCGGAAGGTTTGTGCTTTTATTAAAAATAGCTGAACTTGAATGTTTGAAGTCTCTAAAAATATAGTAGAACATATGAAATTAACATGTTCATTTAGTATGATTAATTAATATATATTAAATATATATATATATATATACATACATATACACACACAGTATATATTAAACACAAAAGGCCTTCAAATAGCCTAAACACTGCACTGCATATACCGCAAAATATCTTTTTTCCCCTTGCCATTCTCCCGAGGAGTTAAACGCACGCAGGTTAAAGTGACAGCTCAGCTGGTTGACAGCCCCGAGTACGCGAGCACTGTTCCAATACGTGTAACTGTTCCGCGTGTTCCCGTTCTCACCAAGTCCGTACTTCTCGTGTGCTCAAACGTACTTGTGTTCTTGAGTATTGAGAAACGGCCATAGTCCCACCAGCGCCGTCCACGAGGCCTCCTCCCAATAGGACATGCCTGGAACACCTCACGAGGGAGGCGACCAGGAGGCATCCGGAACAGATGCCCTAGCCACCTCAGCTGCTCCTTTCGAGGTGAAGGAGCAACGACTCTACTCCGAGCTCCTCACGAGTAACTGAGCTCCCCAGCCACCCTGCGAAGGAAACTCATTTCGGCCGCTTGTATTCGCGATCTTGTCCTTTCGGTCATTACCCAGATCTCATGACCATAGGTGAGGGTGGGAACGTAGATCGATCGGTAAATCGAGAGCTTTGCCTCAGACTCAGCTCCCTCTTCACCACAACAGTCCGATACAGCGACCGCATCACTGCCGACGCTGCACCGATCCGTCTATCGATCTCACGCTCCATCCGTCCCTCACTCGTGAACAAGACCCCGAGATACTTGAACTCCTCCACTTGACGCAACTAAAACTCCCATTTAGAAATAAACACATTGTACAATACTCTGAACATGCCTTTTACAGCAAAGTGTTGGCTTTCCTTTAAAAGCAATATACAAATCCTTTTTTCTTTTTAAATTTCAAATCATTCCAAGTGCCCCCTGCCAAATGCTCGAGCAACCCATAAAAGACAAAAAAACTTAATTGGAAATGCATGTATAGACCTTTACTTGAAAACTCCTAGTTCCAGTAGTTTATGAACAAACATAAGTCTGAATTTCATTTGAAAAAAACACTTCACACAATCATCATTTCAGTCGTTTATTTGTTAGAAACACACGAATTTAAGAACAAACTTAAAGCACCAGCACACGATTGAAACCCTCCCACTCCGAACCAATCACACGCCGGGTTTTACATCCAGGAAATAAAAATTAAAAACAACAAAAAAAAACCTCTACACAGCTAATGTTTTTTTTTTTCCTACATCGCGCGGTTAACAGTGCACGGCCTGTGGAGCCTGATATGTCACAACACTGCAGTGAAACTTAATAACGTTTTTTTTATTATAAGATTTACAAGCTACGATTCAAACTTTTTCTGCTGGTTTGTCTTTGGGTTATCGACCAAAATGTAGAGACAAAACGAAAAAAAATAATAATACATCGACTAAAATGACAATAATGGACCTGGTAAAATGCTGAGAGACTTTGGAGAAGTAGCTCGGATTTCGACTCAAAACAATACAGCTCGAATGTGCGAAAATGAGGGTTAAAACGTCTAAAAGAAGAGGAATTAAAATAGATGTGTAGGTTGTTTGGTGAGAAAGAGGTTTGTTAGCACCTGAGAAAAGCTCGTTTTACAGCATCTACTGAGCCAGAGGTTATATTTTCGAGTGAGAAATGGCTTAAATTGTGGGTAAACCAGCAATGATTTCTTACCTGAAAAAGGACATTTTCCCCCATTGACTTTTTTATAAAAAGGAATAAACAGTTAAAAGGATAAAAATACAATGGAAGCAGCTTTTTAATGCAGTTTCGACACCACAAATACTTCAATTTTAGCTTCATAAATAAACCATAAACAATTCCCCATTAAACGTTGGAATGAAATCAAACTTTGCAGCAAAACTATACGTTTGTTAAGTGGTGACGTCACAGCTCTACTTCCGGGTCACAGAGAGTTACTGAACATACTTATTTATCAGGCCCATTAGCCAAAAATGCTGTACCTACTGCTATAAAAGCAATATTTACCAAAATTGCTACATCCGGGTTAGCCGAGAATAATGCTAACGGCTAGCTCCGCTAACCCCGGAAGTAGCGACTTTAGTAAATATTACTTTTTTAGCAGTAGGTACAGCATTTTTGGCTAATGAGTCTGAGAAATAAGTAGCTTCAGTAACTCTGTTGAGTTTCAGAAATATTGATGGTGGTTTTTTTATGTAAAAAGTATTATTTACTAAAGTCGGTACTTCCGGGGTTAGCGTAGCGTTAGCATTTTTCTCTACTAACCCGGAAGTACCGATTTTGGTAAATATGACTTTTATAGCAGTAGGTAAATGCTAACGCTACGCTAACCCGGAAGTACCGACTTTAGTAAATAATACTTTTTACTTATTACATAAAAAAACACCATCAACATTTCTGAAACTCAACAGAGAGTTACTGAAGCTACTTATTTCTCAGACTCATTAGCCAAAAATGCCGCACCTACAGTACTGCTAAAAAGTAATATTTACTAAAGTCACTACTTCCGGGTTTAGCGGAGCTAGCCGTTAGCATTTTTTCCGGCTAACCTGGATGTAGCAATTTTGGTAAATATTACTTTTATAGCAGTAGGTGCAGCATTTTTGGCTAATGAGTCTGAGAAATAAGTAGCTTCAGTAACTCTGTTGAGTTTCAGAAATATTGATGGTGGTATATTGCGCATATTTGCCGGTAAAAGCAGTTGAGCGGTGTCGTTATTGTCCAAGAAATTTCGATTTAGGTCCGTTTTGAGTTTGGATTTACTTTTGGAGCCAGAGCGGGAATTTCGAAAAGTAAAACTCAGCCCAAAAAACTAGCTTTATCAAATGTATGGTCGACATTCTCCACACTTCTTCCAAAACCGTCATTACGTTTATTGCTATGAAATCCGCAGACATTCTGAATTGGCTTGAGCTCGTGTCGGGAAAGTTCGGGTTAGTTATTAGGCATTTCGTTTAGACTAATGTCCCCTGAATATCAAAGTTTTGAATACACTGCTCAACACTGAAAGTCCACAATAGGCTTCCCGTTACATTTTGAAGCGTGATTCTCCCAGATTCCGCTCGTCCTGCTCTTGTCCAGCTCTAATTCGGAGTGAAACCACTTCCTGGGTTTGATCAGACTTGGCCAAAATCTGAACTCGTAAGCCCCGCCTTAACCAAGTGCATTTTCTCCAGTTCACCCAAATCCATAAGGTCACAGCCTATAGGCCAACGTAACGCCTCATTTGAAAGCTAAGACCTACAAAACTCATCAAAGCGGATCTTTTTCCTCCTTGTCATCACATTTTTTGCCACATTTTTGCGTTTTCGTCACGCATTTGTATCACTTTTTTTTGCCATTTCCTGTTGCTCTTTTGTGGAGGTTTCGATCCATTTTAGTCTCTTTTGTTCCATTTTCATCCTCGTTTTACGTCTTTGTTTTTGCTGTTTTGACACTTTTTTCAAAGACTTTTAGATTTGGGTAAAGCCAAACTTGGGAAAACACGCTCGGTTCAGGTGGGGGTTAAGAGGTTAAAGGAGGGGCATTATCATCAAAAACAGACCTGGAGCTGTGTTTCGCCCCAGTCTCGCATCTTTGAGTAATCTTTTAATCTTCTCCTATTGTCGTTCTTCGCAGCGCGGTGGCAGCTCCTAAACAGGGAGATTAAAGGAATTATACCTGATTATTTTTTTGCTGGTAATAGAGCGAAATTTGTTTTGTCCTCGTTTTGCACATCATAAACTCAAGTCATTTGATAGGATTGAGTTTGCACCGCAACTAACATTTAGTTTAGTGGTTTCCCCTTTCATTGTTTATTTATTTTTTGTTAACTACAAAGTATAAGGCCTTTAAAGAGGGGGTATTATGCTTTTTTCAATCACATAGCACCAGTCTATAGCATACTACAATGATGACGTAACCTTCTGTTGGTCTGTATATGCAGTAAATTAAAATAACTGCCTTGAATAAATTGCTCTCTCAAAATGGCTGTACTGAACGTCTTGAAATAGGCCTCTGTCTCTTTAAGAAGCTTTCCGACACTCCCCCTTCAGCACACTGCTGTGGCATCGAAACAACACTACTGTGCGGGGAGGGGGCTCTGCTGAGCTGAGGAGCAGTGGTTGGTGGCTTGGCTGGTGACGAAAGGTCCAGAGGCGTCTCCGGGAGGTGGGGCGTTCCTAGGAGGACTGAGGCATAGCTACACCTAAAATGGCTGCCGTCTAAGTTTTTACTGATTACTCAAAAATATGTGAATGAGCCAAGGCAACACTCCATGTGTTTAATGAGAGAATGACATAATAACATGATATAAAGCTTGAAAAACTCGATTTTACATAATACCCCCCTTTAATTATGTGGAGGTGAAAACACTCACCGGAGCTTCTCTACAACCACACAGGCTTTTCACATTTGTATTTTATTTTTTTTACCTTATTCAGGAACTCATGTTGAGTGGCGCCATCTTGTGTTAATGGCTAGACTGCAGGACTACCTTAAGCTGACACTTGAGTTCCGTTTTATCTTATACCGCTGAGTAAATATATCAGTCGGCTTAAGGTGAGATCGCTTGAAAATCGGGAAGTGAAACGATATTTTGCTCCAGCTGTTTTAGATCAATCTTGCCTTTTCCAACCAACAAAGTGTGAGACAGTGATAAAGATGTGTTTGAGATTATTACCCAATACCCACAACAAGCTCAATACCCGCTCTTTAAACCAAATAGAAAGTGTGAATACTCCCTAAAACCACTGATCTGTTCCGGGAAAACTCTGAAGAAAAAAAAACACTTGTGAGCAGTGATGAAAGGTAGGTGTGTTTTTTATTTCCAGCGACTATTAAAAACGGCTAAAAACAGCAATGAAAGAACCCTGAGATGTCGGTATCTAGTGTAAAACGCAAAGAATATGTCTAAAAACGAAATGTCATATTAATCGTGAAATGCTGATTTAAAAAAAAAAGAAAAAGCGCTCCCCAAAGTGTCCCAACATTTCACCAGAGAGACATTCGATCATCCCGCGAGCGCTAAAACCATAAATATAAGGCAACGTCCTTCACAAATGCATATGTTCGGATAAAATATCAGGTAATTTTCTGCCACCAGTGCATCGTTCCCCTCCGCCTTCGTCGATGGCCATTGTGAAAACTCATTCGAAAGCAGCAACTGTTTGAGTGATTGGATTTAAACGCTAAGTCCGTCTTTGAAAAACGGGGACAAACCAGTTATTCCCCCCCCCTTTTGTGTTTGCTAGTTCTACGTTGACGTCGCTACGGTTTCGCTACGGGCACTAGCATCGCGATTTCAAATTCCTTTTTTGTCTTTCCCCGGTGAGCGTCCGCAGCCTGGCTCACTTACATGCACGCGCTAACGCAGGCCCGGTCGGATAAAGGGGGTTTTTTGTGACGGAGGGGGAGTGAGTGAAACTGTCCCGGTAAAAACGTTTCGAGGCGGCGCTCACAGTTTGGCCGCCATGAAGTTGATGTGCGGCTTCGCCAACGGGAACAGCGGCAGGTTGCGCTTGAACTCAGTCATGTCCTGCACCAACACGGGCTGAAAGAGACGGAGAGATGGGTCAGTTTAAAGGGATATTTCAGGATTTTTGACATAGGGCCTCATTTCCTAGTTATCCAGACTGGTGTCGATTTCTGGAGATTTTTTTTAATTTTTTTTATATTTATGCAGTCCTTATATTTGAAGAGTTTAGTGGTGCTAGGCTAGTGCTAAGCTAGTGCATGTCTATGGTAACTAGTAGCATGCATTAAAAACAGTCAGACAAATCACTTAGACCAGACTACCCATATAAATGTCTGTTGACTGAATAATTGTTTTAATATAACTATTTTGCATTTAAAACAACTTATATATTTGCGCAGCATCAGCTTCCTGGTTGTAAGCTACGCAGCGGCGGAGTGATCTACCATAACTATTTGTTAATTGATATTATGTTAGTGGCTTTATTCTCTTCTAAATTATATAATTTTCAAATCAAATATTTTTTAACACTTTATTTTACAGTACCCTTGATACTTAAGGTTAGGGTTATGTCTTATTACATTATGTACATACAAAGTAACCCATAGGTACAAGTTATTACAGATTGTTACAGAGCACATTACATTGTACTAAATTTAGTTGGCATCACTTTATTTTACAGTACCTTGATTCATTGTACCCGTTTTTTGTTTTTGTATTTCATATATAAATTTGACTTTAGGTGCTCATGGTGTTGTTTTATAATTCCAGGTCTTAAAAAGGCCTTAAAGTGTATATGTCAGATTAGACCACTCTTTTCAGCAAGCATAGAGAACGGTACGTAATAAGTATTAACCTCTTAACCCCCACCTGAACCGAGCACATTTTCTCCAGTTTGGCTTTACATTACACTAAATTGTGTATTTTTAATATCTGATACTGGTATTTAGTAGGACTATTATATAATATATAATATTTAGCCATATCAGGCCAAGGACGCGCATGTGTGTGCATCGTTATTCAGGTTATTCAACAAAAGCTCCAAAAAAAAAAAAAATGTATTGATTGGGAAATACTATTGAGGAAACCTTTTTCAATAAATGAATAATAATGAGCCTGACTGGACTGTAGCCAATGTGTTGTTTATATCCTGATGTCTTATGTCAGTGCCCTCTGCTGGACACGTATGGAATTCTTTCCTTTTATTTTTATTTAAGCAGCACCCCTAGTGGCTGGAGTGAGCATTCTGGTAATTTCTTTAAAAAAAAAATCATAACTCCGAATGGGCTAGAGACTTACTTTTTCTTTTGACATACTCAGGAATTTATACCAGTGGTGAGCCAGATTGAGTCATCTCAATGTGGCCTGCGGGCCAAATCCGGGCCGTGATTTGCCCAGGTCTGGGTAAGAGGTTAAGGAGGGATGGAGGCATTTTCTTTTACATATTGCCTATATTTTAAACACATTACACATGGTGGATATTAGACTGTCAATTACAATAATTTATTATCCCAAATGAAGAACCCAGTGTGTCGAACTCTTAAGTTGACTATCGTCTGTAACACAAGTTTGTCTCACAATGTTTGTTCTCGCTCGTTTTATAGACTATAAACAGTATGATTTCCATGAGGAAATATTACACTGTACAGAACGCTAATGCTATATCGTCGGTTCGGGAGGGACGATCTGTTGCGAAAACTTTACGTTACGAAACAGCTCGATTAGAGGAAGAGTTTGACCATTTGCTGTGACGTTTATTCCGAGTGTTTGGCTGTAATCTCTGAGAAAGACAAATTGCATTTTAAATTGGATTCCTCACCTGAGGCAGAGAGGGGGCCGGCGGCAGGTTCACGTCGTTCTGTGACGGGAACTCGCCCACGATGGGACCTGCGAGGGAAACAGAGCCAGTTAAACCAACGCCCAAACAATAAAGGAATGAGCGGAGGAATGTTTGTCACTCACAGGAGTCCAGCTCTCTGGACAGGACGTGCACAGAAACCTTGTGTCTCTTCGGGGCTTCAACCATCAGTCGTTCCTATGGAGACAAAATTGAGGTGACGCACAGACTATAAAGAATATCAAACATCCCCATAGAACAGGGGTGGGCAATTAATTCTCATAAGGGGCCACATAAGAAGCACCGACAATAACTCGAACTTATTCTGCAACTTTATCCTATTGTACATTACACTAAATTGTGTATTTTGAATATCTGATACTGGTATTTAGTAGGACTATTATTATATAATAATTACCCATATCAAGCCAAGGACGCGCATGTGTGTGCATCGTTATTCAGGTTCTTCAACAAAAGCCTCAAAATAAAAATATGTATTGATTGGGAAAATACTACTGAGGAAACTTTATTCAATAAATGAATAGTAATGAGCCTGACTGGACTGTAGCCAATGTGTTGTTTATATCCTGATGTCTTATGTCAGTGCCCTCTGCTGGACACGTATGGAATTCTTTCTGGTAATTTCTAAAAAAAAAAAATCATAACTCCGCTACAAGTTGTGGGCCGGATTGAGTCATCTCGCGGGCCGTAATTTGCCCAGGTCTGCGATAGAACTTCAAAGTCTAAAAACGTACACCGTAATTCCTAATGTCATTCAGCACAGCCTGGACTTACACACAAGGCCTGGAAGCTTTACCTCTCCATCGTTTGACCTGATCAGAATTTGGCAGTGATTGCTTTGTGACTAGGATTGCTAGTTTAATAGGTCTTAGCTTTCAAATGAGGTGCTACACTGGCCTATAGGCTGTAACCTTTTAGATTTGGGTAAAGCTGAACTGGAGAAAACGCGCTCGGTTAAGGCGGTGGGTTAAGAGGTTAAACAAACATTACATTTGTTGCTTTTGGTGAACTATTAGCTCCCCATTAGTTTTGTTTTTGAACCATAAAACATGCATTTGAGTGATGTCACACCCCAGACCACATCGTCCTGTCAAAACACAGCTTCTCTTTCTAAATTAACAGTGGGACAAACAACAAAGTTTTATATAATGATGTTTGAATGTGTTGTCATGATCCGAGTCAAAGACGTGTAAATTTAACCAGACACTGACCAACACTGTACGAGGAGCGGATGGACACAGAGGTGCATTAAACAGAACAGACCTAAACTATACACTTTTAAAACAATATTGTAATACTGCACATGCTTGATGAATATATGAAGATGGAATAAGTCTGTTCCATTTCCAAACGCTCTTCTCTGTATCGCGGCCACAACCTAAAACACTGTCCTCTTCAAACCCTTGTGCTTTGAGACTTTTACATTTCTGCAGTGACAGAGATTTCAGTGTATAACTTCCAAATCAAATGTTTATGCTTCAGCTTACAACCGCCTGTAAAGAAGCGACCTTCAGTTGTGTTAATTCCCAGTTTATTCACATTACTCTGTTAATTCCCTTGGAAAGGACCGAGTACTCACTCTGTAGAAGTTCATGACGTGTTCTTTCGTCAGTGTCTTCAGATACGCTACTTCAATGTTATCTGCACAAAAACAGGTACAACAATTAGTAATGGAGCAACAACACCACGCAGAAGTTATCACACGCCTTTGGTAAAAATGGCACATTTGTCACACATTTCAATTAGGGCTGTGAAATACATCGATTTTGAGGTAGAGCGCAATAGTGTGCATAACGATACGACACGTTTTATTCCGATATCGATACTTTATAAATAAACTCAACCTTGACCTTTGATGACGCCATGCATATTAATGATTCATTATAAGATTAATTTGTGGTTGATTTATTCCTTTAGAAATAGGACTGAACATTTACAGTCTAAACTAGGGGTGAGACAATATATCGATTTTCCGATATATCGCGATATTTTGCAGGATGATACGATACCGATACTTTTTATTCTGATAGATACTTTTGATGATGTCAGGCATAATGATGAGCAACATCATGCATATTAATGAGGCAGCAGTGCTCCACTGTTTTTACAGTCAATGGAGGCCAACAGTGATCAAGAATTCAGTCAGGACAGCAGGGGGCAGCACTACAGTTTTAAGCACTTTGACCAAACACTGTCACACAAATAAATTACTTTAATGATAGTTTTTATAATTATAAAGAAGATTAATTCGGGGTTGATTTATTCCTTTTTAAATAGGACTGTGGTTTCTTGTTTATTTAAATGTAAATGAAGTCACTGACAGATCTATGACCCATTTTCAGTGAGTAAGTCAGGGATCTTTTATAAAAGTGGTACAAAAGCACATGAAAAGAAATGTAAATGATGAATAATAGACCCTTTAATTGTTTGTAAACATACCGGGCTTAGATTCCCATCTATTTCCATTGTAGCTGTTGTCATAGTAACGATAAACAATGTCTAACTGTTGTTGGAAATATCAGATAAACCTTATTTTATTGACTCAAATGTCATTCCTCTTGTTTTTGCACCTTAAGCCACAACAAGACCACATTTTTTAGTTGTAGTTTTACACTTATAATCGCTAGTTTTAGTTTAACCTTATTTCTGTTGATCACTTTTCCTGCCTCCAGCTGATGTCACTGATGATGTCAGCAGTTAAAGGGTCTATAGTATGTTAAAATAAAGGTTAAAAGTAGCATGTTTTTTTTTTTTTTTTAATCGTGATGTATCGTAGTTCATTTTTGTGCAATATATCGATTATCGCAGTATCGGCGTATCGTGAGATAATCGTTATCGAATCGCGAGGTACCCAGAGGTTCCTACCCCTAGTCTAAACGGCAATTACAGATAAGAATATTTAAACAGATGTGCTGCTACTTTCTGATGACCCGAACCACCCAACCTCCCGGCCCCCGTACTCACCTCTGTCGAAGTTGTACTGCTGGGAGATGATCTCGCCCCAGTACTTGGCGCATTCGGCCGACAGCTTCTTGGGTTTGTCCAGGCGGCGAATGGCCAGGGCCTGGATGTGTTTCTGAAAGGCCTCGTCGTTCATCTCCTCCACAGACTTCTCCATGGTGCAGAGGAACGCCTCCACGCGGCTCTCCAGGTAATGCGGCGCCTTCTCCGACTGGATGATGAACCTCAGGCCCTGCACGCCGTTGGCCCGTCGAGGCCCGCTGAACACGATGTAGCCTGGGACAGAGAGGACGGCCAAGTTATGGGGGTTTAGCTCTGATGAGTGTGATTGACAAGCGTACTAACCAATCAGAGAAAAGCCGGACATGAAGCAAACGACATGTCTGACACAAAATGGAATAGCTTAGGGCAGCTTTAAAGCAGAACTAAGTAACTCATGCCCCTAGAGGCCATAAGCGCCACTGCAGGTGTCGTAGCATGTTGCGTTTTTTTTTACTCATTAATTGTCCGTGAGAGTAAATACTAGGGACAGAGGGATATTGTACATTATGTCACAACTCAATGACATTTGAGATAATTTTTTTTAAACTCAAACTTGGCTGTAAAACTGCTAAAGTGACGCTAGCCCGCAGTTAGCTTTGCCCGTTAGCCTGTTAGCTTCTTCTTCGTGATTCCATTAGTGTGTATTGCGCCTCCGACCCGGATGCAGGGAAGTTGCAAGGGCGGTTTTCTGGACAGAGACACCAGGGGGAGATAAAAGACCCCCCCAATCATCCCATTAACACTTGTATTACCCCCAGAGGGACTACGGAAAGGATTTATTAAAATAAACAAGTTACTTTGTTCTTCTTTAAGGAACAAGGAGTCAAGTAAACTTTGGAGAATGTGCAACAGCTGTTTCAATCAATGTACGTTTGGAACGGGACAAACATACTTTCAATAGACGGCAACAGGAATAAACTATTCTTAGAGAATATCAATCACCACCACATACACAGGTACATTCTTGTACATTTAAGAACATATTTTACTAGCGGTTAATTCAGTCTTCCTGTCGTGATAACATCGTCTGTGATTGGATCAATTTAAAACTTTGGATCTTATTATCTGTTAGCAATGTTCCAAACAGTCCTGCTTTGGATCAAATACAAAAAGCAGGAGTGGACTCCTGGCCAGGCAACATTCACACCTCTTTCACATAAAGTGGAGCCAGTAAACTTGAATACTGCCAGTAGCTCTTTGAGGAGAATGCACTGGTTGTTTACACATTGCTACTCAAGCAACACAATAAAAAAATAACACTGCTATAATCTATACATAGGCTTCATTTTTGAAGAAGTATTTATTGAAGTCGATTTCGCACAGCTTCTCGGAGACCTAAGGCAGTGGTTCCCAACCTGGGGGGCGCCTGAGATTGCAGGGGTGGCTCAGAGCTTTGCCTGGTCAGAGGGTCAGGTCATAAATTATATTATTTGAGCAAAATAAATGGTCTAAAATCATCAAATATGACTGAGTAAGGACTACAGGTGCATTAAACACTCCAATTTCAGTGTATTTGTTTGAAATAAATACTTATTAGTAATTGTTTTGATACGTCTGTGGGGGCCAGTTTTGGACTGGGGGGGGCGCAGCCCGACTACAGGACGCGCGGGGGGGGGCTTCAAGGCAAAAAGGTTGGGAACCACTGACCTAAGGGACTCAGGAAGGGCTCATTTTAAACCTCTAGCCCTCCTCTTTCCCGAACAACAAAGTTTTTCACTTCTTGTTCTGGAGACATTTGCAAAAGTTGTTGGCGAGTTATTCCTCCCGGTGCCTATATTGGCTGGGCCTGAGAAAGTGAAGAACTGAGAACTTTTCTGAACAATTGAGTCCACGTACTTCTGCCGCGCCTGTAGCAGAAAGTTGGTTAGTTAAAAAGAGAAAGTAAAGCGTGTTCTGACCGAGCTGTTCTTTGGTGCGCAGCGTGTTGAAGCAGGGCTCGGAGATGATCTGGCAGAAGAGCTCCAGCAGCATGTTGTCGTGCGTGGTCTGCATGTCCGTCTGGTAGTAGATCTCTATCCCGCAGTTATTGTGCACCTCGTTCCTCTGCTGATACACGTACCACCCACCTGCAGCGACAACAACAACAACAGAGAGAGGACAAGTGTTTAGAGGAGGAGAGATTGAATAAGAGAAGAGTAGCAGAACAAGCCTGCATTTACACACAGGAGCAGAGCATCCATTTTCTCATTGTTGGAAAGTCTGAGTTCAGGCAGGGTTCAATAGTGACAGTCTGAAACATTAATTCAAAACGCTGTATCTCTGCTCCGCGGCGTCTCACTGTAAAGCTCCTGTCTGAGCGACGCAGCGGATCGTGAGGGCTCAAGTGCAACGTGATCAAGAGGAACTTTGGCGTTGCTGCGGGGTGAACCTCAGGTGATGCAGACACTGAGAGGGCGGCGAGTCCAGAGCTTTACAAAGACTCACAAAATCACCAGGTTTACGTGACTGACGATGCCCGAAACAGACTTTACTAAATCAGGATGACACAAAATCCATATAAGAAATAAAAAGATCATCATATCACACAATCACACGTCATTTTTTTTGAACATACGTATTGTTATACTGTAAGTAATTATGATAAGTAATATGTTTATGTTAAAAAGTGTGTCCTTAGTTTATAAACCAAATGCCATTCATTGAAAAGTGCATTAACACAAAATGTAACAAGTGCTGTGTAACCGTTACTGGAAAATAAAAATGCCTCCAAACTTCACAGCAAGAAGGTCCCGGGTTCGATTCCCACCTGGACAGGGGAGGACGGGACCTTTCTTTTTGGATTTTGCATGTTTTCCCCGTGTCTGTGTAGGATTCCTCCGGGTACTCCAGTTTCCCTACCACTCACAACATGTACAATAGGTTCCCCTCTGGGACCAGGACTACCCTGAAAAAGAGATTCTTAATCTCAGTGGGACTTTCCTGGTTAAATAAAAGTCAAATATCCATCCATCCATTTTCTTCCACTTGTCCGTTGCCGGGTCGTGGGAGCAGCTGTTGGAGCTGCCCAAATCACATTGCACCAGCCCCTTTATGGCTCCTTCTGCAGGTGGTGGGTCCAAAGAAGGACGGCCTCATGATTCTATCTCGGCCTGTTGGTCTCTCATAAGGGACTTCTAAAGGTCAAATTAGGGCTGGGCGATATGGCCAAAAAATAAAATCCCGATTTTTTACTCAGTTTGGACGATTACGATTTTAATCGATTTTATTGGAAATAACTTAAAAAAGTCTCCTGATCTTTCATATGAAGAAAACTGCTCAGAGTCCTGCTCATTAATATTTCATAATGTAGCCGACAGTTAGGCCATTAAGATAAGATAACCCTTTATTTAAACATTGTTATTTCTGTTTTAAATATTCCTTGTCTGCTCTCAAAAGTAAAACTTCTTAATAAGCCATGGAGTTTTCTAAAGTGTTTTATCCTCATGCCTCTGCTGTGATTGACAACCGTCTCCATGGAGACTCAAGGGGAAAGGGGCGGAGTTAAAAGGGTGCTCCGCTCAGAGCAGAGTGAGAGAAAGGCACAGGACCAGACCCAGGGAAAGTTGGTTTTAGCGGAGGAAAACTCCACCGCGCACTCTTAAAATACAACACGCGGCCTTTGTGAAGTAGCATAGATCGCCAGAAAATCACTGGCTTCTCCGCTGGTGTCATTTTGCTACGGAGAGTCTAAAACGCTGCTAAATTGGCCGCACGCCGCACGTGAGGCGGACATGGAGCGGCGGACACGCTTTTACGATTTAGCCATTTTCCACATCGTCTGTTTTAAAAAGCATGAATTAATTGAATAGATTTGATTTATCGTCCTGCCCTAGGTCAAATAAATAAATAAATTGCACAATACTAAAGTATCGATATTGGTATTGCGATATGATACAATATTTTGTCCCAGCCCTAGTAACCAATAAACTAACTTGTAATCTAACTTAGTTACTTTTAAAAAGAAGCTCTTTCTAACCTACTCTGGACACCTGTTCTTTTTCTTACCTAACAATAATGTCACGGAGAAAATGCGCTACAAGAGGACAGGACTTTATTCAACCTTCCTAAAGAAGAGTGCACTCACCACAAGTTGGAATTTCTTTCCGGGATTCAGCGACTAGATCAACCAACCTGATGGATGCTTGGTGAACCTTGGCCAGAATCAAAATGGATTAACTTTTATAACCGACGCGAGTCACATAATATAAACACCTGATCGTCGAGGCCAGAGGCAGAGCGGCAAGTCAGTCAAAAGCATGTTAGCCATTTATGAAGCTGTGTTGTACATGTCAACTCCTTATAACTGCATTGTGGAGTAACTTCCCTTTTTACTGTGATATATACATTTCTTTTACTACTAAAGTATCGATAATTGGTATTGCGATATGATACATATTTTGTCCCAGCCCTAGTAACCAATAAACTAACTTGTAATCTAACCTAGTTACTTTTAAAAGGAATCAGAATCAGATTACTTTTTCAAAGTACTATCGCAACACTGGTGTAGAGTTCTGAACGGGTGAATTCACTTAGTAAAAATAGCTTCCTTTTCTATACATTTAGAGCGATTGAAAATTAACTGTAAATGGGTATTGGGTGGGAAAACTTTCCGTTTGTATTGTGCGTTGTGTCATTTAATTGTGGGTCTCTATTTACAAGCTTCACCCACTTTACAAACGGTCTGATATATAATTACACATTTTGTAAATAAATAAATCAGAACCAATACAATGTTGGACTAAGGGCTTTAAAAATGTGGAAGACCTTTTCAGTTTTAACAACGACAATTGTAGAACAGCTAAATGTACTACTCAAAACTGCGTGAATGTATTCTACTCCAGGTGTGATTTTGATGAGGGAACGTCATCAAGTTTATTTTGCATGATGGGTCTCCGGTCCAGTCTAATTAGTTCTAGGTAAATCCAAAGCCCAGCCCTTTCGCACTTCTATTCCGTCGCCCTGGACCCAAGCCTGGAAAATCCCACAATAATTTAGGACACCAGTCAAGCCTTCAAAGAGCTCTGAATTTCCAAATAAAAAAAAACTAAAAACAGCAGCATGTTCTTGACCGGGAGCTTGAGGGGCGCGCGCTGACGCAGTTGGTCCACTGACGTCTTTCCGCTCGGAGCCGGGACATACGGTAATAACAGCGGGATTTTAGATCAAGTTAAGCCTTCACTGACGCCAGGCCTCTCTCTGACGGAGAACCAGGCGCCGGGTAATTATTGCTCAGGTTGCCATGGAGACATTCAGGGACATTTTCAGCGCCCTGTCGATGTCTATTATAGGTTTGGTGCTTTTTTACAAGTCTGAGGCCGAACATGTGGCAGTAACGGCTCATTGTTTGGACTTTGGGGAATAAAAATGAAGCATGTTACAGATAAATGGTACAAGAGTGAAAATAATGAACTTGTCATTTAAGGGGAGACACTACAGGCAAAACTCTTTTTCCCATTTTCAGGTTTGGGCCAAATTGGTCTCTTAAAATATAAACTTTCACCTGGAAACAAAATAAAATCCTAATCCTCACAGTAACATGTTTAATTATTGCATTGTGTCAATGTTTCTCTATGGATCTATTTGGGAATTGTCATTCTCCTCAAAATGAGAGTGAGAATATGTGGACACAGCTTTCTACCGCTCCACTTCTGTCTCCCAGAGAGTCATAAAGGGCTCACTTGCTCACAAAATCGAGCGCACAATGTTTTGTTCAGAACAGACAGGACACAGTATGCTCATGCTGCCGTTTGGACCAGAGACTGTAGAATTAATAGACAGTAGGGTGTTGAAAAATATCGATTCGCCGATATATCGCGATATTACATCGCGCGATTCTCGTATCGATACAAAAAGCGCCCGTATCGATATTTAAACATCTATTTTTGGGGAAATATTCATTGCAGCGTCTCTCTTTGGTCCTGCACTTTTACTCCCGCCCGCTAGATGGCAGCGCACCGCGCAGCCCGCTTGAGTAACACTAGAATTTAGTGAGAGTTAGAAAAACACAGGAAGAGTTTAGCATGGAAAAGAATGAGCTATGAGACGCTACGGGGCTCTTTTAAAACTCTACATTTGGCTTTGCTTTTACAGCAAAGACAGAGACCTGGATTATTACGAGAGCCACCAGCTTTGTGCATATTGCTGAGTGCGTCGCCGCTGCGTTTGGAGAGGATTTATCTTCGTAGCATGGATTTCTTCGTAGCATTTTATTAAACGAAGCCGAGGGGAAACTAAATACAGCAGGCTCATGTTAAACCTGTGTCTCGCCACTGCAGTACTACGACACAAGTTTAAAATGAGCCTGCTGTATTTAGTTTCCCTCTGCTTCAGTTGTGTGCTACTGCTGCGCGTGATGCCCGTGTCATTATGTCCTGATCTACGAGTGACACCCGTTGTGGAGTAGACAGGATTTTAAATGCCCCGTCTGAGTTATCGTATATTTTAATGGATGAAACCCATAATAGTTACTGATCGCCAAGGACTCCACTATAGAAATACTAGAAAACGTGCATCCCAGTAATTGGTTTCATTACTAGGTTTCCAAGAAATCTGTTTTCCGTTCAAAGGTACATAATCACCATAAACACCACAGTCACAAGCACATTAGTGAAAAGCATTTATATCATAAGATGGATAGATCAAATGTATTTGATACAAATCTAATGAAGGTGGACTAGTTTACTGAATAGTTGTTTCCAAAGTAGTAAAAAAATAATCGCAATAATCGTCTAATTCTTCAATATCGGGATATATCGTATCGTATCGTATCGTGACCCTTGTATCGGGATACGTATCGTATCGCCTGAGACTAGGCGATACACACCCCTAATAGACAGCGTCTCCTCACTCCTTCTCGTTTACCATAATGACCACGTTCTAAAGGGAAATCATGGCGGCTTTACAGACTCCTCCTACCCAGCGCTGACGGAGCATGTTCCTAAAAAGGGCATAAGGGCGGGATCTTCACTGTAGACTCGGCCCGCGCGGGGCACGTAGTTCGGTCGTAGCCGCGCCCGCGCCATTAGCTCTGAAGCTAACAGCCTGTCAATCAAAGTCCAGCCCTCATTAGTACGCGAGATTTCTAAATATTCCTTATGAAAACCAGCCTGGTTTCTTTAATTGTAACTAACCCAGCGTTATCACAGGAGCGATAGGAGCTGTAGAAAGTTAAAAAAATTTGGCACCAGGTTTTACAGTTGTTTAGAACGTGCGTATAGAGCAATGCTTTCTAATGGAAAACTAGCTTGTTCTGCCGCCCCATTCGCCTTATTTCGCCCACTTTTGCTTCTTTTTACGTCAAACTGGAAGTGCCCGACGTCTGTAATGTAATGCCTTACGGCCTGATTTTAATTTATAAAACAGCTTTTTCATTATTTCTGTTAAAAAAAAAGTGCCCGACGTGTCCGGCGTCCGCGCTGCCCCTTTGGATTAAACAAACACCCCCTGAGCGTCTGAACAGAAGTCATGTTTGCACCGTATGCTGTGAAGAAGCAGCTCTTTCTAACCTACTCTGGACACCTGTTCTTTTTTCTTACCTAATGATAATGTCACAGAGAAAATGCGCTACAAGAGGAACAGGACTTTATTCAACCTTCCTAAAGAAGAGTGCACTCGCCAGAAGTTGGAATTTCTTTCCGGGATTCAACGACTAGATCAACAAACCTGATGGATGCTTGGTGAACCTTGGCCAGAATCAAAGTGGATTAACTTTTATAACAGACGCGAGTCACATAATATAAACACCTGATCGTCGAGGCCGGAGTCAGAGCGGTAAGTCAATCAAAACGTGTGTTAACCATTTATGAAGCTATGTTGCACATGTTAACTCCTTATAACTGCATTGTGAAGTAACTTCCCTTTTTACTGTGATATATACATTTCTTTTACTGCTAAAGTTGCATGGGCTGCATCTACTCGGAGAGAGGGGCGGACTTAACTGAATCGAAGCGTCTTGTCTTCCGGGTTTGAAAAATACCTCCAGAAAACACTTATATTTATCACAAAAATGAGTACTCCATAGTGATAGAGGTACAATATATCATATAAATGCCTATAGTTTACTTTGGAATGGCTAAAATAGCATGATACAGATCCTTTAAAATTTGTTGATAGAATAAATATCAATTTGACAAAGGCTTAGTTCATTTCCGCCCCGACCAACACTACGTTTACATTTGCGTGATAGAACATACCGTCAGGGACCTGCACCTCTCTGTAGCGGATGAGCTGACTCGGCAGCAGAGGTTTGGTGTGAGCGTGTTCGATCAGAGTGTCCTCCACCATCTGCATCATCCCCAGAGCAGACTGAGGGGGGGAAAAAAACAGGGAATCGCTGTTAAAGATGGGGCGTTGCAGATATTTGGTATTCATTTCAAAACGCATCATCTTCCACATCTTCATTATTCACATCAATTTCATCAACACATGTCAGAATAAAGCAAGACCTCTTTGACGATGTTTCCGTGGATCAGCGCTTCGATGTGTAACCGGGACAGGAGCTGAGGGATGAAGGCTTTCAGTCGATGCAGAGTCACATCTGAAACACACACACAAGCAATAAGTACAGGCACGATCTAACTGAACTAATACGACTGCTGCTGCTTTGGAGAGAAGGTAGAGAACAAAAACAACATCTCCGATAACCCGTGCAGAGTCTAGGCTAAGTGAGGAGTGAGGCCGGACGGGAGGACAGGACGGGGAGAGAGCGGTAAGTAGTAACAAACAGCTGTTACACCGCCACATGTGATTAAACCGTGGTTACTCAGAACTGAACTGAGCAGAGAAACCCTCCTCGCATTTCTGTGGAGATGTTTAAAAGTCCGTGATGGACAAAGACAACAACACCACCTGTAGCCCATCTACAGGACCTACAGTGACTTTACCAAATTCATTTGTTAACTCAAAGAAAATGCCATATTAGAGCATTTGGAAATGTCAGTTCAGCATACATTCTTTAACAAGTCAATTTTTACCATGACTTTTGTTGACGTCAACAACTTTTGCAATAAATGTTGGAAAACTGGGAGCTGATGTGCAACAACGCTCTGTGATTGATAAACACCTAGACACCACTAGCCTGGCTAACGCCAGACTGCTGTGTGCGCGCGAATCTTTTTGAACTGGGGACCATGGCCGAAATTTTCGCATGGATTTGGGGACCAATCACAGAACAAGGAGGGACGGCAAGACGATGACACGCTATTCGACATAAGGAAGCTTGTAGTTTGTTTAGGGACGTCATACGTCATCTGATACGATTGGCTATGGCTACGTGCAGACGCATAAGAGACATTCGTAGCGCCCAATAAACAGCTATGGACAATCGTAAACCACACCTCTCCTACGAGAAAATGAATTGGTGGTCCCCAGACTAAATATCACTTGTGATTTTAGTCTGGCGTTAGCCAGGCTAAAACACCACAACAGTGTTTCCTTAACTTTGCGAAAGGAGTGAAACAGCGCCCCCAATTTGACACTGGTGGCCAAAAAGTGTACTGCATCCATATTTACCATTGAAAATGAATGGGACAGTTAGTATTAACCATACACAGCGCAAAAGTAGGTCACTCTCTGGAGGGCCAATGGAATGCACCCCTGATTTAAAGCGACTGTAATCAAGTTAACATGGCACATTTAGCGTTTGGCCAAATGTATTGTGTTATTTAACTGTTTGGTCACATTACTGCTGTGTTTTATGCCAGACAGTTTTTTTCATTGCACTGTACAAAAAAGTTAATGCCCATGTTTGTTTTCATTGCCAATCAACAAACACATTTAAGAACGAATGGGATTTTAGATCACCCTCTGTGTAAAATTATATTACACTGTAAAGACTAATAGTCTTGCTTACTTGGGAAAACAGACAGTAGAGTTACTCTCTCCAAAACCATGAATGAAAACAAGTTGAATATTTTTTTTTTTTCTTAATTTAAAAAAATATATATTAGGTATCGGATCGGGACTTGGTATCGGGCAAGTCTCAAAATCAAATGACTCGGAGGCAAAAAAAAACCTGATGGGGACATCCCTAAGTAGGATTTGTAATGCGTTTTGTTAGACTTTAGACTTTCTGATCAACAACAGGTTTGATGCCATGATTCAGCATTTTGTGATAATGGAACATACACAGTTTTTGTGATTTATTCTGGACTTGGATAAAAACTCCTTATTCATTCTTAGCGTTTCAGTTGTAAAATACACAGACCACACTGGGGCTTGTTACGGAGCCGTGTTTCTCGTCCGCACTGCAGTGAACCGTCTTTTCTCTCACAACAGAAAGATAATGAGCTCTATGGAGGCTACCACCAGAACCCGAGTTTACGGACCGTCCAGCGCCTCTCGCAGCTCGTCTTTGGTCCAGGCCACCTCGGTCATCAGCAGGCGCAGGTAGTACATGGCGTGTTGGTGAGGCTGCTCCGCGCGGAAGTTATTCAAGGACCTCATGTACTGCAGAGAGAGACGGACCCGTTAAAACAAGGGATCACAAACGTACACCTACACAGAAAGTATGACAGGATTGAAAGCGAAAAATACAGCATGACAATAAAGCATTTGCATACGGTCATGGTCATTATCTGAAAATAAGAGGCGAGACACTGCAGGTAAATGTCAATTTGAAGCTTTTGCTATAAATTACGGATATAAACATAAGAAAGTGTATAATGGATAGAGCCAGGTTAAAATGTGTGATTTTATTTTGTTGTATAAGCCATTTATACTGTAAATCATTGCTTCTCAATTATTTTCTGTTACGCCCCCCTTGGGAAGAAGAAACATTTCACTCGTGTATCGGTCCGGGCACGCGCCTCTTGCCCCTCGCACCGCTCTAGCCTTTCTTTAGTGTTGTTCCCGATGCGTACTGCCATTAAACAGCAGCAGTTTGCCGTGAAAGGCGAGTATTTGACCAGTCTTCGCCAAATAAACACCAATTTAAAGAGAGGGTATTATGCTTTTTTCAATCACATAGCACCAGTCTATAGCATACTACAATGATGACGTAACCTTCTGTTGGTCTGTATATGCAGTAAATTAAAATAACTGCCTTGAATAAAATTGCTCTCTCAAAATGGCTGTACTGAACGTCTTGAAATAGGCCTCTGTCTCTTTAAGAAGCTTTCCGACACGCCCCTTCAGCACACTGCTGTGGCATCTAAACAACACTACTGTGCGGGGAGGGGGCTCTGCTGAGCTGAGGAGCAGTGGTTGGTGGCTTGGCTGGTGACGAAAGGTCCAGAGGCGTCTCCAGGAGGTGGGGGCGTTCCTAGGAGGACTGAGGCATAGCTACACCTAAAATGGCTGCCGTCTAAGTTTTTACTGATTACTCAAAAATATGTGAATGAGCCAAGGCAACACTCCAGGCATGTGTTTCATGAGGGAATGACATAATAACATGATATAAAGCTTGAAAAAGTCGATTTTACATAATACCCCCCCTTTAAAGCACGCGAGTAGGGGCCATAGCACTGTAGTTAAATGTGGACAGTTAATGTGCATTATTTCCCCTAAATCACCGGGAAGCCAATCTATTTTGAGGTGCGCGGGCTGCAGCTGGCACCGACGTCGGTGCGTAAACCTACACTTTCACAAAGCGGGATGATTGTTGCCGAAATTTGCTCATCAGCGTGACTGGGGTGTAAAGTCTTAAAGTGACGCCTTAATTTATTTGGCTTCATGCTGTCCGCTGCCCACGGTTTTAGACACGGTAAACACACCCGCCCCGCTATTTGAGAAGGACTGCTGTAAGTGAACAACAAATCTGTAAACATTAAAACTCTACCTCGCCTGATATGAGCTGAACGAGCGACTTTGACTTGGTTTTAGCTCAGGTGAATTTGTTTTCAGTAGAGATTGATGTATCCCTAAATCTAAAACATTTTGAAGATGGAGCAGGTGTCGGGACTCACCGCCTCTTTGATGATGTCGAAGCGTCTCTCGTCGATCTCGAACGTGGCCATTTTCTCGATGATCTTCTTCAGGAGGATGTGCTGTTTGTCGTTGTAGCCTTTCACTGACAGCTGCGGCACAGAAGGACATTAGCGACGGGAGCGAGGGCGACTGCCTGGCTAAGGTTTGGTTTAGAGGTTTATGTGCATGAAGCTGGGAGAAGCAAACATTACACTTCAGAGTAAAACCGTGGGAGACAACACCAGCTAATGAAAAATGAAAGTAAAA
This sequence comes from Neogobius melanostomus, assembly GCA_007210695.1. Lineage (NCBI taxonomy): Eukaryota > Metazoa > Chordata > Actinopteri > Gobiiformes > Gobiidae > Neogobius > Neogobius melanostomus. The sequence goes on along the minus strand of VHKM01000079.1, from coordinate 410,155 downwards.
GGGAAGGTTCTCTTTTCTATCTCGTCATTCATGTAGAGTACAGAGAGTGAGGAGTAGAAAAACAGAAGCAGAAAAGATTGAAACATTGGAAAGAGTAAAAGTGGAAGTAAAAAGCGCAAAACCATCAGAGTAGTGCAGGACCTGCTCCTTTTAGTTTTAGTCGGGATGCACTAATCCGATACTGGTACCGAATATCGGAGCCGATTCTGTAAAAAATACAATATCGGGTATCGATTCCAAATATCTGATACAGAACAGATACCTGTTTAGGCTCTCACCATTTTAAAAACACAACTTTCACCAGCTAAATCTAAATTAACATGGGCATCTTCATTTTGAAGCTCAGAATCTGGAGAATGCAATTGCTGAGTTAGTTTTAACTTCCCCAACATGTTTTTGACAGCAGCGCAAAATGTCGCGGCTAGCAACAGTATGCTAATGATAGTGGCAGTATGCTAACCCTAACCCAGCAACTAATAAAAGCTGGGCCAGAAACTATGATCAAATCACCTAATGTAGCCCAATATAATAAAATCAGCCACAACTGGAGTGGCCAAGTGTTTGTAGTTTAGTTTATGAAATGCTGTTAAAGAATAACAGATATATTTGTAATGCACAAGCTGTAATGATCAGATCACTTTATGTAAGTTGTTTATATTTATATAGCATGTCTTTACCGAAGGATATTTAGTGCAGAAAAGTCCAGTGACTTTTGTTTAATGTTTTTCCTTTACTGCTTGTTAACAGATGTAATTGATAAGCAACATCTCGCTTGCAAGAAAAGACAAAACTCATTGATCTCACAATGGAAACAAGAGGAATGTTCACTTTTAAATTCACAGGAGCCACTTTAAATAGTCTCTTGGTGTCGGTCGATATCTGGTGCATCTCCAATTTTCACCATCAAATATCTTACACAAAAAACAAAAAAGACAAATGAAATGTCATCAATGTCCAATATTCTGACTTTTATATAAGTAGGGTTCTATTTTCTTGTGGAACATAAAGCCAACCATAAAGAACGTACCCCAGCAGCATAAGGAGCTTCATGAATACCCATTAAAATGTCACTTAATCCTCCAAGTTTGCAGTGTCACCTAAACTTCCCCTTCCCCCATGACTCAGCAGAGCTCCCTGAAGCGCAGTCTGACACCTGTAAAAACTAATCTGCGACAACATCATTAACCTTGAGAATGCGGCTGCCTCCGACCCACCGACTGTAATCCATTATAAAAAGCCTCGTTACTGAAGCGGCGCGTCGAGGAGTGAAGCAGTGACTGGAATTTAAGTGGCATCCCGACCTGCGGAGATGAACGCAGCATGACTGAATGATGAAGACTTTGAACCATCTATTCACCCGACGTCTAGAGAGAAGCAGCTGATAGTCTAAAGCAGTGAGCATCAAAACAAACTCACATATTTTGATCTTTAAACAGTTTTCCAACTCAAGTTTCTGTTTGATATGTAGTTCATTTCTCATTCATGCTATAGGGCTCCACAATTAACCCTGTAGTTTCTTGTATTAAACTTTAGCGGTGCATATTTCAGTCTTCTCTCTAATATCTCATTACTCATAAAATGTCCGAAAAAAAATAAAAAAATAAATAAAATAAAATAATTACACAGCATGTTTGAAAATAGACACTTATAATTGATCCCGTCTACAGCAGAGAATATTGTTGTCTGTTGTCGGTTCTGTAGGAAACAAAACACTCTCGACTGCGAAAACTACTCGATTACTGGCTAGGTAATCCTACACACTGTCCTGGACATGTTTAAAACGTAAAATCTAATCAGCCTTATAGGGGCTCAGGTCGCAGAGGCAGCGGTCCGAGTCGAGATCCGGGCTTGGATAGGGAAGTCTAGGTAAGTCAAATTACAAACACTGTCCCATCCCAACCTTAGGAACACCTCGGGCTCACGGCATGGAGGAGCAGTGGCTCTACTCTGAGCTCCTCCTGGGTAAACTCTGAGGTTGCACCGAGCCACCCTTGGACCGTCTGTATACGATTCCCCAAATCTCATGCCCATAAAGCACAAGTCAATAGTCTGGGAACACTTATCATTTCTTTTATTTCAAGACCATTTACATTGTAGATTCTCACTGAAGGAATATGAATATGGAATTATATTCTAAATACAAAAGTTGACATAAATTCTTCAAAATAGCCACCTTTTGCTTAGATTACCGCTTTGCACTTCTCATTGAAGCTTCACGATGTAGTGACAGAAATGGTTTTGACTTCACATACTGTTGAATACCACAAGCATATGAAGTAATTAAAATATAAAACATATGTTAAAGAAGAACTAAATTACTTGTTTACCTTAATAAATCCTTTCCATAGTCCCTCTGGGGGTAATACATGTGATAATGGGATGATTGGGGGGGGGGGTCTTTCATCTCCCCCTGGTGTCTCTGGCCAGAAAACTACAATTGCAACTTCCCTGCGTCCGGGTCGGAGTCACCAATACACATTAACAGAATCATGAAGAAGAAGCTAACAGGCTAACGGGCAAAGCTAACTGCGGGCTAGCGCCACTTAAACAATGTTTACAGCCAAGTTTGAGTGAAAAAAAATATCTCCATTGTGTAATTGGATGTACAATATCCCTCTCTCCCTTTGTCTTTTCTGTCAGCGTAGTATTTACTCTCACGGACAATTAATGAGTAAAACAACACAACATGCTACGACACCTGCAGTGGCGCTTATGGCCTCTAGGGGCATGAGTTACTTAGTCCACAAATGGGTGCAATAACTTAAAGCAGAACTCTTATATAATTCCACTTGTCCATTCATAGGTTAATTTCCTCAATGAGAATCACACAATGTAAATATTGTGGAAAATAAAGAAAAGTCAATACATAAAAGGGGTTTTCAAACTTTTGACAGGTACTGTAAGAGCGAGTGGGAACGTAGATCGATAAATCACGAGTAGTAGCTCTTTCACAATTATAGGTGTAAAAAAAAAAGTGTTTTTCCCAAAATGGTGCAGCCCTACAGAGCCATGAAACTGATAAAAGCCCATTACAAATAAGCGTGGAGAGGTTATTATAATAGAAAACACCACAAAATCACAGCACAGCAGCAATAAATGAAGCCAAACCAGTTAGAAGTGTTAGAAGAACATTTCCAGCCAAACTCTCTCGACCCCTTTCTCTGTTCAAATCCGTTGTTTTGATTTTACTTACGAGAATGGCATTCATCCCTGAGGCTACTCCATAGTACAGCCCTGCCAGTCGCGCTGCATATGTATACTCTTTTAAATCATCCTTCAGTAATCTGAGCAACAGGTAGGTCATGTTGCAGTGAAGGGGGTCTGCGTAAAGGTAGCGACTGATGGAGGGGGGAAAAAAAACACAAAGAACAAACGAGGGAGAAAATGAGGTGAAAACTTGAATGAGAAGCGGATGGACATAAAAGAGTATGGATATGCAGCCTCGGGACCAGCGCTCTGGACTGAAAAGCCAGACACGACTGCGATATTCTTATTTTATTAACTGTCCTAGTCTGTTTATATGTCGACAAGACAAGATTTAAGAGTTTGCTGAACCTGATGGGATTGACTTGGAAAAACTACCAATGGTAAAGGAGATCGAGGGAGTGATGGAAGAGGGAATAAAACAACTATAAAAAGGAGAAAATGTAAGCACACTCCAACTGAAACAGGTCTGTAGAGTTGCTGGTTTTGTGATAATAGAGGGTATGCAGATGGTGTCACAGCATGACACAGTTATTAAATTTGTTGTTATTTCACCATTTCACTTGGTCTGGAACACTCAAGGTATAGACTTTAGAGCTGGAACGATACGCTTTTGTCGCCCTACAATTTGCATCATGATACAGCAGTTTAGTAAAGAAGAAATTGCAATACTTTGGAAATTCCTTGTGCGTTTTCTTTCTAGACTTTGTTGTTTTTAACCAATTGTGAATGCGCGTGAAATCAGAAATGTTTTGAAAAGTACAAAGGCATTACAAATGTGGCTTTTTCATTTTTTTAAACTACCATTTATATTCTTTGCAGAAGCAAGTCCAATTTAAGTCTTTTTTTAATGCCATTTAAATGCCTAAACCAATGGGCGAGGAAAGCCCTTCTCTTTGGTCCTCATGGCCTGGAGCTGACATTGCTGTAATATTAAAGCAGTACTAAGTAACGTGTTAATGGGATGATTGGGGGGTCTTTCATCTCCCCCGGTGTCTCTGGCCAGAAAACCATGCTTGCAACTTGACTGCCACCGGGGCGGAGCAACCAATACACACTAATGGAATCACGGAGAAGAAGCTAACAGGCTAACGGGCAAAGCTAACTGCGGGCTAGCGCCACTTTAAACAGTATTTACAGCAAAGTTTGAGTGAAAAAAAATATTCCCATTGTATAACTGGATGTACAACACCTCTCTCCCTTCACCTTTTCTGTCAGCGTAGTATTTACTCTCCAAGACATTTAATAAGTTAAAAAATCATAACTTGCTAAGACACCTGCAGTTGCGCTTATGGCCTCTAGGGGCAAGAGTTACTTAGTACTGCTTTAACTCCCGGAGGCCAGGGGCGACTCCAAAAGACACTTGGTAACAGGATTCCTATGTAGCTTTGAGACTCGTTTGTGCTGCTTAAAAGCCTGGCTCCAAAGAGTTTCCAAAGAATTAGCTATTGCTAACGCTGGGCTAGGAATCATTTTTAACCAAGCTGGTTTTTGTACATCAGCAATAAAAAGTGGAAGCCTAAATCTATGTTTGACAGGCTCTGGAGCTCTGTGGAGGCTCGCGGCCGAGCATCCTGCCTTTTTGCCCTTTTATGGAACAGGCTTAGTAGGAGGAGACAGAGCAGCCATGTTAATTTTACAGGCCACACGTGATGAATGGAATACTGGTCATCTCTTGTACATCTATGGCCTAAACACAAACATTTTAATGCTTCAAACGCAAAGAATCTACACAGTTATAATTTCTAAACATTTTATCCATTCCAGTAAACACGGGAAAGATGGACGGTTTGATTATTCAAACAATCTGGAAACTTTTAAACCAATATTTGTGTAAAACTGGCAAAGTTCACAGAAACGTTAGATTTAATGCCTATTGGAATCTAATGAAATGCCTTTTAATGACAATGTATGGCCTTGATTTTTAGTACAATTCATTCATGACCCTGAATATGCACGATGTCACTAAAGCATTTGCCCGTTACTGTCAAACTGCCATAAACTGCAGATCATCCCAGCTCTAACAAAGACACTTTTTTCCATAAACAACCCCTAAATGATGATATGTGAAAACAGATAAGTAGTTTACATCGTGAGCTAAAGATCACCAGTCCAGTCTTGTTTCAGTCAGAGTGGCTCGGTCGTATGGAGAGAGTAAAAGGGGTGGGACAGAGGCGCAAGATTTGGGATGCAGTGAACAGAGCGACCGGAGCGTGATACTTACATACATCCCATAGACGGTATTTTGGAGGTCATAGTTGAGGCCGGCTAACTCGGCTGCATATGCATACTCATTCAGGGAGTCTTTGAGGAGCTCCAGGTATAAATAAGCCATGTTACAATGCAATGGGTCCACGTACGCAAACGGGCTGCGGAGAGAGCACTGGGTTCAAACAAACATGTACTTAACAAAGACTGAAGATTGACTATATGAACGGAAACTCTTTGTCTGTGCTCTTTACCTTTCATTTCATTTACATGTTGAATCTTAATAATGAATTGATGTGCTCAACATCCAACTGTGTATAGCTTTATTCCACCTTTTTCTGTAAGGCGCTTTAAAGTGGACGTATCATGCATAATTCAACCTCAATAACATTACTTTGGGAACCTCAGCATTGATATTATACGTTTTATAGTTTGAAAGGACACTAGGGCTGGGTACCTTTAAAGGAGCTATATCATGCAAAATAGACTTTTTGGAGTTTTTAACCATGTTGTTGCTATTTCCTTATCAAAAACACCCCAGAGCAGTTTTTGGCTTCATTCACGCAGTTCTAAGTAATCCTCCTGAATCCTGCTCTCTGAGCAGCTGCTCCGCCCTCTCCTGGTAAACGACTGAGCTGTTCAGTTGTGTCGTCACAAAGGAACGGAAGTGCTCTACGTCTGTATTGTAACGCCTTACGGCCTGATTTTAATTTATAAAACAGCTTTTTCATTATTTTTGTTGTAAGAGAGAAATAAAGAAAAAAAGAAAAAAAGGAACTCTCTGATGCGTCTGTGCTGTCCCAAGAGGCTAAACAAACGCACCCCCGGCCGGAGGAGCCATGGATCGGAGCAGAAGTCATGTTTTGGAAGACTGAGCTCTTTCTAACCTACTCTGGACACGCCTGTTCTTTTTTCTTACCAAACGATAATGTCACGGATGCGCGTTTGGCTACGAGAGGAACAGGACTATTCAACCTTCCTAAAGAAGAGTGCACTCGCCAGAAGTTGGAATTTCTTTCCGGGATTCAGCGACTAGATCAACCAACCTGCTGGATGCTTGTGAACCTTGGCCAGAATCAAAGTGGATTAACTTTTATAACCAACGCGATCCCATGGGGAGGCCAGACTGAGCGGTGAGTCAATGTGTTAGCGTGTGTGTTAGCATGTGTGTTAGCCATTTATGAAACTGTGTTGCACATGTCAACTCCTTATAACTGCATTATGTGAAGTAACTTCACTTTTTTCAACGATATTTATATTTATAATACTGTAAATGTGGAATGAGTGGAGAGAGGGGAGGAGTTAACTGAATCGAAGCGTCTTGTCTTCCGGGTAGGGAAAATACCCCCAGAAAATACTCATGTTTCTCTCAAAAATGAGTACTCCATAGTGATAGAGGTACAATATATCATATAAATGCCTATACTTTACTTTGGAATGGCTAAAATAGCATGATACAGCTCCTTTAAACAATACCAGTTTGGTATCGAAAAAATGTTTCGGTTCTACTGGTATCGAAAAAATCTTATATCTTAGGATCCAAGCAGGTCCAGGGACAGCATTAAAAAGGAACTTAGTTGGTTGTTTCAGCTCAAATAAATGATACCCCCCCCCATTTTTGCCCAATTCATTTATTTAATTTTTTTTGACCAATGTCTGCCCCATTTTTTCTAGTTTTCCTAATTAATGACATCTTTTTTTTAAACTATATTCCCCATTTCACCCCCAATTTCCCCCAAATTATTGCCATTTTTTTTTTACAAATTTCTTGACATTGGCGATGAACCCGATACTTTATGTCCTCAACCTAAAGCGCACATGAACTAAGGATAGAATTGTCTTGCACTGGGCTTGAAAAATGTGGAGGACCGTTTTCTGTACAGATCTGGGCACTTCAGCAGCAGAAGAACCGACCAAAGTGAAGTACTAGGTCTGTTTTGACAAAGAACCAGTATAACAATTTTGCATGATCTGTCCCCTTCAAATAACCTGTATAATTGAATTGAACAAAAACAAACGTTACTTTTGGAGGCCCCCACTTATTGTAAAAGGAAAGTTTCCAGTTTGTCATGTACCTGAAGAACTCAAAGTTGAGGCAGGCTTTGGGCAGGAAGAACTTGTCGTCCTGTTTGAACCACACTTTACTCATCGCAGTGTCCTGGAAGAGAAGGAGCAGACGCAGAGTTGAGTTGAGTTGGAGAAAAAACCTGTACAAATTTTACAGATTTTTGTTTTGTTGCACATGTGTGTGTAATATTTCTCCCTTGTTTAGTTGCGGCCGTTTCCCAGAAAGAGAATTGCCCATATTGAAACGATCACTATTTTTGCCAAATTTTCCAGCCCTAGCACAATCTTTATTTAAATGCGTAGTTTTATTGATGCATCGTCATCTTGTATCCAAGTTGATTGATTGATAACCTTTATTGTCCCCAATGAGGAAATTTGTCTTGGGCTCATTGCCCGCAGCTGCCACACATACAGTAAAACCATTCATATAAAACAATTAACAGTTGGTCAGTAACAACCAATACAGATCGTCTCAGTTATGAAGGCTCTTTATTCTTCCGTTTGTTTAAAGAGGGGGTATTATGCTTTTTTCAATCACATAGCACCAGGCTATAGCATACTACAATGATGACGTAACCTTCTGTTGGTCTGTATATGCAGTAAATTAAAATAACTGCCTTGAATAAAATTGCTCTCTCAAAATGGCTGTACTGAACGTCTTGAAATAGGCCTCTGTCTCTTTAAGAAGCTTTCCGACACGCCCCCTTCAGCACACTGCTGTGGCATCTAAACAACACTACTGTGCGGGGAGGGGGCTCTGCTGAGCTGAGGAGCAGTGGTTGGTGGCTTGGCTGGTGACAAAAGGTCCAGAGGCGTCTCCAGGAGGTGGGGGCGTTCCTAGGAGGACTGAGGCATAGCTACACCTAAAATGGCTGCCGTCTAAGTTTTTACTGATTACTCAAAAATATGTGAATGAGATTTTACATAATACCCCCCCTTTAAAAGAGACAGAGTTCGGGAGGAATGAGAGCTTCTATCTGTTGTTCTTGAAACAGTGAGCTCTGTACCGTCTTCCTGAAGGTAGAATTTCACCATTCAGAAAATGTGACGGGTTCTCAATGATTTTCTGAGCTTGGGTGAGGACGGTGCTTTCAAAAGTATCTTTCATGGATGGAAACTCTTTTATGTTCGTCAGCTTCCTGGCCCTCAGGACTAGTCTCTCAATTTCTGTTTTGCTCTGCACAGTTAGACGACCGTACCAGGCTACGATCCCGTACCGGACAAGTCGGGGATCGATGTGCTTATAACTAGACAAAAGGAACTGCGTGAAGGTGCATAACGTGATGTTGCTGTGAAACACTCGCCTTGATCAAACTGGGGACGGAGGGCGCGTCCTTCTCCAGAGGGTAGATCTCAAAGCTGGTGGGAATGAACTCGTTCTTCATGGGCAGTTTAAACTTCCCGTTCAGGTCGGCGTTGCCCCATTTCTGAAGCACACAGACAGTTATTCAGAGCTTGTTTTTGTGTCGTTCGATCGCAGCGCTCCGTTCACCTGGATGGTCTCCTCTGAAATGGCCTCCTGCTTGTACTGCGTGCCGTACCACTCTTCTGTTTTGTCCGTCTGACCCTCGAACGACTTTGACACCACCGCCACTCTGAAAAACAAGACAAAATGTAGGTGCAGCCTCGCTTTGTATTCACCAAGCAAGTGGAGCAGCGCTGGTCGGCCAAATATGTGATTTTCTACACAAAGAATCTGGAACCTTGACTTTCTTACCAGCACAAAACATAAAACCACATTTTTCTATCTCCGTCTCTATCTCTCTGTATATAAGATCAGGCCCTTTTTTCTTTTGAAGCTGGAGAGAATAAAAACTACACAATGGTATCATACCAGAGAGAGCAACTCCAGAGACACATGTTGTTCGCCCAAAAAAAAAATCAAAGGCCGGCGCCTCTTTGATCACAGCAAGAAGGAAACACAATCTCAGCCCTGTTCAACAATTGTCCCGGCAACGCTTGAAAGATTATGTACAGATGAAGAATATAAGGAAAAGTGCAAAATCAAAAAAGAAAATCCATTTGGAGATAATATCATGCATACGGGGCTTAAAAAACAGGCTTATGGCCGAACCTGCTCACAGTGGGACCAAAACCAAAGGCTCCTGTTTTACTATTACTTATATTCATGTAGACCCATGGTTCTCAACTCAGGGTTTATACCATAGATATATTATTAATAGACCGTCATTACTCACTCCTCCCTGTTTACCATAATGACCACGTTCGAGGGGGAAATCATGGCGGATTGACAGCCTCCTCCTCCCCAGCTCTGATGAAGCATGTTCCTAATAAGGGCATAAGGGCGGGATCTTCACTGTAGACTCGGCCCTTGCGTGACGTGTAGCTCGCGCAGCTCCAATGCTAACAGTCCAACCCCCGTTAAGTAGGAGATTTCTAAAATTTATCCTACAATAACCAGGCCGGTGCCTCTGATTGTGTCTAACCCAGCGTAATCACAGGAGGAATATCTAGCTCTAGACAGTTCCAAACAATTAGGCACCGGGCATTAAAGTTGTTTTTAACGCGTCTAAAGTCCAATGCATTCCAATGGGGGCCTAGCGGGTATATGGCGGTACTACAGCAATGGCGGAGCAATGGTAAGTAAGTAAATTAATTAACCAAGAGTTGAGGATTTCTTAATTCAAAGGCCTCCAGTGTCGTCGTCGCAAAGCAGAGCAGCCAGCACCCATTGGTTTATACAGGCACAAGGCAAGTCAAATGTAATGTTTTTTAATGCTACAAGCTACCAAGGACTAAACTAAGTTAGTGCAGCGACCACATTATTTAAATTATTTAGAATATATGAATAGGGGGTGGGAGTAAATAAGTTTGTCTTCTTCCCACTCCTTTTCGAGCTAAAATGTTATTATTTTATTTTGTTGGACAATTATAGGGGCAAAGGAAGTACGTTGTATGTATGAAAGGTAAAGACCTTGGACAGATACAGCATGAACCCTTGTCTCCATTTGTTCTTGAACACCGTCTGTATAGTTTTGTTTGTATGGCTCGAAATAAAATATTAAATTCAAATGCCATAATACTATATTTTAAAGAGCAACGAAAGACAAACCTTTTCTGCTGATTTTACAGTATTATCTGCTGGTTCCCACACACACACAAAAATCATTTTAGTGTAAACAAGTATATTTTGCACTTATATGGGCTAAAACCGTGTGTGTACTGACCCCTCATGGCTAAAAAGTATATGGAATTCTATTTTGAGGTTCCCTTTTTGTGTACAAGTAGAGCACACGGCGATCTGATCAGCGAATCCTTTCCCAATCACATCCACAAAGCAGCAGGAGCGTGTGTCATTAGCACTTAGCGTACCGAGATGTTTATTAGACGATGCGGCAGTTTCTCGTGGCATTGACCGTGCCCCCTCGGTGCCCCTCCCACGGTCTGCCGAGCCGACCCACATCAGCAGCAATTTCAAACTGTAAACGTGGATGGAGAACTAAACCATTTTGGTATTTAATATGAACTCACAGTAATGACATTTAAGGCCTTGATTTGACTTTTGGCTCCTGGGCCTGACGTTGCCGGCCCCATTATAAGGATGTCAGGGCTCCTCCACCTCACTCCCACCAAAAGGAACAGTTAAAATGTTTGTCATTCATTCCACCGACCTGACGTGCTCCGGTCTGAGTTTGTTCAAGACCATCTCAATCAAGTCGGGCCTGAAGTCTTCCAAAAGATACTCCGCAGCGAGAACTTCATCCAGAGGGTAGTACTGGAAAAGACGACTTTGATTAGAGGGACATCTCGGGTCATTTCTGCTTTAAAAAATAACCAATGTAGCTGGATAACGACATTAACAGGTGCATAGTGACTGTGTGGAATAAAAAAAAAGAGCGAAGGAAACTCACATGTAACAATCCAGCCACTTTAGACGTGTACCCGCGAGGTCGCTCTTTGTCTTTGAATCTGAAAGCTACGTTGTTCAAATCCTACAGGGAGAAAGTGCATTATTTGCATTTCATCAAACGATCTGCTTGCTCTAACTTTTGCCAATCCAATTTAAGAAGGCTTGATGTCTAATGAAAATCCTAATGTATGCAAGGAATCAAACACTTGGCGAGCACAAATGAACACTTGGCGAGCACAAAAAGCCAGATAGAGACAAATGTATTAGTTACAGAATTCAATAAATCAGGCAGGAATTAGATAGAAAAAAATCCCTCTCGCCATAAGAGAACATTTGTGCCTAAATTTCCTGTAGTTATCTATTCGACACCCTCGGTCTCACCTTGCACTCCTGAAAGACCCACTCCTGAGGCCCCTCCGTCCTCAGCTTCTGGACGTACTGGAACATGTGGAAGATGATGTCCTCGACGTGCACTGTAAAAGGGGGTAAAAAAAAGGTTATAAAATGTTCCCCTAAAGAATATCTTTATAACAAATCTGCAGCTTTTTTACTTACAAAGACCCTCCTCCGTCAGATCCACGTTGATGATGAAAACATAAAACCTCTGGCTCCTTCTTTCTGACCCCCGACCAGTGTGTTCACCCAACCTGGAAAACAATTACACTTTAGGGCGTGTCGCTCGTTTAGTCTCTAGTTTAACATGCACAAATAAACTGATTAGGTTGCGACAGGTTTCCAGCGGCACTTAAGGCCATATATACTGTAAATAAAGCATGGACTAAGTGACTGTGGATTCTCCCATAGCGTTCAGCACAGGCTAACTGATGCTCCTTCTTGCTAGCAATGTGGTTGGTTTTGGAGCCAGCTCTCATATTTTGATATTGGTCGACCAATATGGGGTTTTCTCATGTATATACTGTATTTTTTGGACTATAAGTCGCTCTGGAGTATAAGTCGCACCAGCCTTCGCAACTACCTGGGCATGGAGGCGTAACTTCTCCATTGACAAGCCTCTCCCGGCAGCACGTTGTTCAAGCACCCATTTGCAAACTCTTTCCTCTAGCTGTGGCCATCTAGCTTTTGCCTGCAATTAGCAATTTTTTGGTTTTCTTCATTGCAGTAAGAGTAACCTCCGCTTTTTGCCAGTCCCTCACAAGTTTCTTGCCCACTCCACACTTTCTTTCTGCTGCTCGATTACCGTTTTTTAAATTTTGGTGGTACAGGAGTAGCAGATACTGGTGCACAAGTCTAGGGCGCCCTCTAGCGGCTGTCAGCATGAAAATAACAAACATGCGAAATTATACATTTTGATATATAAGTCGCACCCCCAGCCAAACTATGAAAAAAAGTGCGACTTATAGTCCGGAAAATACGGTACTGTATTTATTTCAGGACAGCGCATATTAATGAACATTTCTGTAAATATGCCAGAATTATTTTCATCTGTATCCCAGGACAGGTGTTCCATATTCTTCTCATATTTTTGAGTTTTTTGAAAAATGTCTTGTTTATAATCCTGTGCTGAACTGTGACAGCAGGGGGCGCTGTATGAGGGGCATAGTGCTGATTACTTCAAAGGGAGCTTGTCTGAATGACAAAATCAGTAGATTCCAAAACAAACAAAAAAGGGTAAGTATCTCTTATGTTGTAGACTTTTGCGTATACATTTCGGAACCATAAAATAGGTGTACAAACTTATGACTGATTGAGCTCTTTCCAACGTAAAACAAAAAACGTCAAGTCTATCACTTTCCTTCCGGAGATATTGGCGGAAATCATAAAATACCCAAATATTGGCCTGACATCAGTTGAGCCCTGCTTTACACTACTGTACAAATAAGGGACCTGTGAGCTTATCTGTAGCAGTTCAGTTGTAACCACATTTCACAGGATACTATGACCGGGCAGTTTAGTTTCACCCTCACCTTTGGACTTGAGCTCTGACAGTAAACTGCCCGGTCCCTCATGGCCGATCAGGTGGCCCAGATAGTGTCCCGGGTTGGACTTGTAATACTTCTGCAGGTCTGGGATGGGAAACGTCACGTACAGGTTTCTGATGTCTTTGATTGGCACCACTTTGTAGAATTGCTGGAAAACAAAAGACGGGATTATGAGAAAAGGAGATTATTGAAGACATTCAGAGGCTACAGTAGGTGAATATAAAAGGCTGCTTTACTCTGAGGTGCTCCTCTTGGAACGGGTGCTCGGGGAACTCCGGGATAGGCACGTTCTTATTCTCCACTTCACCAAACAAATTCACCACCATCGACGTCAACTCCTCCAGAGACTCTGGAGAAAATAGAGTTTTTTTGTAAATAAATATAACAAATGAAGGGTGAACGCAACGGTCTTGACACTCTTCTCTTAAAAGCTGGAGTACCTGATGTTTTCGTGTCTGGCACTCACAATCCCACAATCTCTCCTGCATGTCCAAATTGTTCAAGCAAATTGTTTATATGCACGTTTCAGGCCCGTGTACAGCAGTGGAAAAGTGAAGAAGGGGGGGACCACCCCTAAAAAAATACCACTAATTTAGATAAATAATCGAAATAAGTAATAAATTTAAAATAATAATTAGGTGAAGACAATTTAACAAGATCTGTTTTTGTGTGTGCTGTGTTTACAACTTACTCTGAGGTGGTAAAAATACATTTACAGGTGAAACTCAGAAAATTAGAATATCGTGAAAAAGTTCATTTATTTAGACTCATGGCAAAGTGACACATGTCAAGCCTTTGTTTTAATTTGAAAATGTTGGCTTACAGCTTGTAAAAACCCCAAAATGAAAATTTCAGGAAAATTAGAATATTACATGAAATCAATAAAAAAAAAAAGTTTATAAACAGAGAAATGTGGGTCTTCTGAAAAGTATAATCATGCATATGTACTTAGTACTTTTACTTGAATGACTGCCTTAATGCGGTTGCGTGGCATGGATGCTCTCAGCCTGTGGCACTGCTGAGGTGTTATGGAAGACCAGGATGCTTCAACCAGAGGAATGTGACATCTGAAGCCCATGTCCAGGATCCGTCTGTGTGTGGAGGCTCTTGATGCACTGACTCCAGCCTCAGTCCACTCCTTTTGAAGGTCCCCCACACTTTTGAAATGGCCTTTCCTGACAATCCGCTTCACACTGCGCTCATCCTGAGATGTTGCCGTTTTATTTGGGGTTTATACAAGCTGTGAGCCATAATTATCAAAATTATAACAAATAAAGGCTTGAGCTATGTCACTTTGCATGTAATGAGTCTATATCATATATTAGTTTCACATTTTAAACTGAATTACAGAAATAAATGAACTTTTTCACGATATTCTAATTTTCTGAGTTTCACTTGTACATCTCAACAACAAAAAGTCAGGGTCCCCAGCTTCAAGTCTTTTACAAATCATCTGTGGCCTTTGTTGACGGCTATTTTCCGGCTTATGTTGTCCACACAAAAAAGCCTGTGGTAATTTGCATATGAACAAATGACATTAAAGGCTGCCATTAAAGGCTGCTCAATGGATGGATTTTACCTGCCTTCTTGTACTTTTATGCAACTGTGAAGCATTTTGAATTGTGCTCTACAAACAAACCTGCCTACAAGTGAAGCAGGGGCAGTGAGAGGAGGGTGGGATGGCGCTTTATTAATCTGACAGCACCAACTGTAGAGATTAGCAAAGTTTTTTACAGTCAGGGCGATATAAAACGCTCATGTTTTCACCAAACATCCCCGATCTAATGCGGGCCCATAATCACAGAGAAAAGCATTGGGATTGTGTTGCAAATAAGCAGCTCTTCTCGTTTGAACGTGCACGTTTGTAAAAGACTTTAACAACACTTCAATGTTTTCACATCCAGGGAATCGTGATCAGATTCCTTTGACCATCCGCCATTTTGGTGATATTGTCCGACACAGACTTTGCTTTTCCCCTTTACTGCAGTTCTATGCTGAAACACACTTTTTCCCCATTCATTTCTCCTGTTGTTCAGTCTTTACTGCGATTTAACCAATCACAGTTTACACCCAGTTGAGAAATGCACATAATGTATATAGAAAAAGTTGTTACCTCTTCCCAAAACGCAGAGACCCATGAGGTTGGACGAATAATACGTGGAGTGGAATTTTAAAAGCTCTTGTCGGATGTCGATGCCCTCTTTGCACGGTCTGGTTTCAAGAGTAAACTTGTTTCCTGCAAGACAAAAACACCATGATGATGCACTGTGGCATATCCTGCAGAAACGTGGCGATTTTGGTCACCCTTAAAACATAAAACTACTTTCTCTTCTGTATGAAACTATAACCATGTCCCTGCTAATAAAAGAAAATGTGTGAAATGCCATTTTTGTAATCTTTTACGCAGGATAATGTGAATGTCTAAGCCCGTCTGATCCGTGTCTAACTATAGCTCTACTAAAGAGTATCATTGGAGGGTGCCATCGTGCGGCTATTTTAGCTTTGATTTAGCAGCTTCTAATGCAAATCTGTCTCCCCTGATCCACGGGAGTCAGGACGGGCAGGAGATTAGGCTCGCACCATTTTTAAAAGCCATTTCCCACAGTGCTTAGAGACTGATTCACTACTTTTACATTTAAAAAAAAACATTATACTGGAGTAAAGATGGACGGCATGGGTCTAGACAAATATGGTCCGTTCACAGTTTTTAAAGAAATAAATATCTAAACAAAAACAAAACCCACACACATTGTTCTGTTAGATTTTGGATTCACACATTTTAATTTATTCTTTCATCCCTTTTACATGGGTGAAATGGAGCATGATGAAGACATTGTCCCATAATCTTCAATGAAGGTTCTTGAGTCAACTTCTGTACTTGGTGGCTCAAGTGTCGAATGTTTCGCCTCTCATCCAAAAGGCTTTGTCAACGCACTAAGGTTTAGCTCAGCCCGCAGCCAGATATAGACACAGGGAGGAGTTCAGCTTGGTTTAGTAACAGTAGACATTGTAAAGACTTTACAAAGACTTAAATTACAAAAGGTGAATAGCTCTTAATAGAGGGGAGGATTAAGCCAAGCTGAACTCCTCCCTGTGGTCTATCCTCCCTGTAGGACTGGGCGATATGACGATATTAGACCGTCTTACGATCTCCAGAGCTGACGATCTGTCATTTTTGTGGGATCGTTTTATCACGGTTCTAAGCACTTCTGCACAGTTTACTCTTTTCACCATCACTGACGTAAACCCAAGCTGCGCACTTACTGCTACGCAATGTCAGACGCTAATGCGAGCGTTTGGCAGCGAGCCGCTCCTCTATAGTCGCATACACGACCAGGCTCCTCAATCTGGAGCTTTAAACCCAGCGTTCTGTCTCTATTTCAGTGGCATTTATGTCACTGAAAGGCCACTGCTCTGCTCAGCGTGTGTTTATTTATTTACCTGGCGACACACGTGCGAAGAAGCGAGTGTGTCCTTCGTTCTCACAGTTCTGTCAGATCCTTCTCATTTGTTTAATTTAAATCCTGGACCGTGTTCACAATGCGCTGTTTATCCATGTCTTTGAAATATAAGATTTGTCCAACTTTGGTGAATTTCTTTGTCAAGTAATAACTTATGGTAACTATCTGTTCCGGTTTGCCTTTTACACAATTTAAGACGCTGTATGTTATCGCTTTAGTAAGACTCTTATTGTGAAAGGGTCAGACAGCAACAGAGCGCTGTATCACAGCAGCGTGACGTCATGAGAGAGACGTTTCAGAAAGATGCCAGACAGCAACAGACACCAACAACAAGCCTTTACCAAACTTGTGTGTTACCATTTTATTGTGTTTTTTTAATGTATAGAGTTAGTTTGCTGTAGTTCTAAGTCTAGTCTAAGTTCTAAGTCTATTTTTGATGTGTTGATTATCACAAAGTTGTATAAATTTGTATATTAATTTAATCTTTTTCTTCTTCAGTGTGTAATTTAAGTTATTTTAGTTACTATAAAAAAATCGTGATAAAATCGAAATCGGGAGTTTATAATTCAAAAATCGTGATATTCTATTTTTGTCACATCGCCCACCCCTACCTCCCTGTGGGCCATCCTCCCCGTGGGCCATCCTCCCCGTGGGCCATCCTCCCCGTGGGCCATCCTCCCCGTGGGCCATCCTCCCCGTGGGCCATCCTCCCCGTGGGCCATCCTCCCCGTGGGCCTATCCTCCCCGTGGGCCATCCTCCCCGTGGGCCATCCTCCCCGTGGGCCATCCTCCCGTGGGCCATCCTCCCCGTGGGCCATCCTCCCCGTGGGCCATCCTCCCCGTGGGCCTATCCTCCCTGTGGGCCATCCTCCCTGTGGGCCATCCTCCCTGTGGCTGGGGGCTGACCTAAACCTTAGCGCGCTGACGAAGCCTTTTGGATGAGCGGCGAAATGTTCGACACTTCAACTACCAAAATACACTGACAGGAAGTGACAGAGGTAAACATTTTTAACTATTGTCGTGCACCCATGTCTTATCAGAATCCTATTGAAACTTTCACTCTATTGACTGACATAAAATTTGTATAACTTTTCTTCCCAATTTTTAATCAAATTGCTGCTTCACAGAAGGAAAACTATGATCATCACTTACAGATGTTATCCACCAGACCAAGTGATAATTACAAAAGGATTAAAACCTGTCATATGCACTTTACCCTAGAGCTGCACGAGGCTTTTATATTTGGTACATTTAAACGCATAAACTGCTAAAATGAAGAGTGAAAGTCATGTTACATATTCTTGCTCAGATTGCCCCACATTAGAATAGACAACTTTCAAAGATATTAGTTTTTTATTGTGGACAGCGCCCTCTTCTGGAGGAGTTTCCCCGACATTCAGAGTGCCTCTGGGGGACAGCCACGTGACTAAAATGAGTCCAGGAGGAAAGACAAAGCGTCGATCTAAACACTTTAGAATCTGCTTTAGGAAAACTCAGCCCTTTTATCTTTTGCAGCTGAACCGGAGATCGCAAGGATCTGTCACTCAATGCAAAAGACAGAAGAAGAAGAAAAAAAACTCAGCCTCGAGGTTAGGTTATTGCAGTAGTCAAAAACTCCATTGCGATTTAATATCGATAAGCCTTGCAGCCCTACTTGAACCCATCTAAATCTTATGCCTGCCTTTAGTGAACATCTCGATGGAGCTGGAGACGTCCCGCTCCTAGAAAAGTTAGGTCTAAGGAGAGGTGAGCCACTTTGATTGGTTTGATTTATTTGATTGTTCATTATTAGGTATTTTTCAACAATAAAAATATCTGTAATGTTGTATTTTATTGTATGTACTGGGTGAAATGCTGTGTGTGGTTTTAAAAGCCCTGTACCTTATCATTTGTAGTAGTGAAATGAAATGTCTGATACGCGAATCAGACCAAATGCTGATCGTTACCATAGGAACAGTCTGTACCTGTCCCGAACTTGCTGAAGGGGTGGTTGGGGTTTCCAGTGGCCTTCTCCAGCTGAAACAGTCTCCACGCGTCATTCATTACGTTTTTCTCGTGCTCCGAGTCCACGGCGTTCACCTCTCGGTCTTTGCAGCTCTCGTCGAACAGCGGGCAGAGGAAGAACTGGGCGAACCTGTGAGAAAGACAAAGTTACACCTGCGTGAGAGAACTTTACACCGCCTCAAGTAAGATCACAATTTCAGCGCCTTCTCCATCATTTGCGCACAAAAGCATTATACGATTTAAACGGCATCTTTTCCTTCTGTGACCTTGACTAATTTGTCAAAGGTCGAAGAACAAACTCCGTTGACATTTGCATTTGGAAAAGGACAATGAGAAACCAGGGGGAAACTGGAGGCACTGATTATTTGCATGACAGGGAGAGAAGCACAGCAACTGCCATGCAAACCAGCCAAGGACAGGGAAATGTATATTTGGCTTTAAAAGTTCTGCATTTGGCTCCGGATTTGACGTTGGGGATGCTCCTACAGGGGATTAATAAAGTATACCTTATACGGTTTCCCCGACCTCCAAAAACATGCTGGTCAGGTTGTCCCACAGAGGCAGCGCGGCTCAGTCGCTGCGGCTCTGACCAACACCTGAACACCATTTCGTTGTACAATGACAAATAAGGCACTTACTACTTACTTTTTCGTTTCCTACATAATCCCTTGTGTTCATTCATAGTTTAGCGTCTTCAATGAGAATCAAACAAAGTAGTGTTGAAAATAAAGAAAAACTGATACATTAAAAGTGGTTCCAAACTTTTGACGATTACTCTACTTAAAAGGTGCATTATGCAACTTTTTATGGAATAAAAAAAAAAAAAAAAAAAAAAAAAAGAATGTCACCATGCTGACCGCTCATACAGCCACCGAGTCACTCTAAGGTCAAATACGCACAAATATAAACTATTTTTTCCACATAAAAAGTTGCATAATGCACCTTTAATGTTACTGGGTTGTTTTGATAATTTCAGCTTTATGGGCAAATTTAATTCTGTATTTTACTTTATATAAACAAATTAAATTCTTATTTCCTTGTCATCTTAGTTTATTTAGTTTATTTATTTGAGCAGTGTTCTGCACAAAAGGAGTGGGCCAAAGCCAAAGGCTTATAAACGCCCACCCCAAAAATAGGGTGGTCTTAGGGTTATGGTGGGTCCTGACACCAAACCAGTGAGCTATTGATATACACAATTTTTTTTAGTGTCTATATAAAGTTTCTAAACTGTTTTTTATTGTTTTCAACGCAGCTTTTCCAGATGGTCTCTGCAATTCACTGGGAAACAATTAGCCACTGACAAAGACAACAGGTGCTCCATAGACTTTTCATTCATAAGTAGGTCATCTGATCCTGAAGGTTAAATTTAGACTCCTCCAGACTGGGCCGCCCTGATCACAGGAGCCCGACCGTGAGCAGACCCTAAAACAGGCCTGATCGAAGTCCTGGTTTAGGTGGGAATTGTGTCGGGATGTTACAAAGGAGACCGCGACAGGTGCTTCCACAGACAAGTTCATTTGAATAAACATTTAGTTAAACACACATGGAAGAGTTTGAAACAAATATTTGTTTTGATAAATGGTGTCTTTGAAAAGGTTTGTTCTGTTCGGGTATCTTAAGCCTAGTATCTTAAGTACTATAAAGCGAGAAGAAAAAAATAAGACTTATAAATTAGAAGCATGTGACAGTATTTGAATAATTAATAATTTACCGACAATAAAATATTAAAGTAGTAGTAATCAATTCATTTTCTTCTAGTAGAATAGATTAAGATTAAATTAACACAAACATAGCATTTGTGAAAGAAAAAGGTGTGTGCGCCGTTTCAATCATTTCTGAAAAGGACAAATAAATATATACAATTTGGCATTAAGACATGATGCAATATCCGTATCTCAAGAAGCCACAATACATCGCAAAATCCCTAAATCTTCCATCTGACGGAGATCACATACATTAAAAAAAAATAAGAATGCACAGAAACTTAAAATGTGCAAATGTTCAGTTTTACCTCAATTTGCCTAACGGAAACCGGAGTACCCAGAGGAAACAAACACAGACACGGGGAGAACCTGCAAACTCCACTCAGAAAGGCCCCGTCCAGGTGGGAATCAACCTAGACCTTCTAGCTGTGAAGCACGAGGCTAACCGCTGTACTACCGTGCCGTCACAGTGTATTACAGGAAGTACAGCATCGGTATTATTACCCTGGAAGAAAACCCGTGGGGGCACTGTGTGCATATATCCCAGAGTGAAATATCACAAAAAGATTAATATTGCAATATTGCACACCCATTACGCAACAGTTTTCAATATTTTGCAAAACACTGTCTCAGTCTGAGCCCTTTTTAGCTCATGTGAACAATGAGGATGTGCGTGAGGCTCAGCGAGAGCTAGAAACGAGTTTAGGCAGCAGATCAGAGATTTTACTCAACAACCTCTGACTTTCATGGTTTGAAAACGGGATAATTCAGGTAATGTACCTTCAACACTATTAATAGACTTTATTCTATTTTGTAGTAAGTAAGTAAGTGCTTTATTGTCATTGTAACAAATAGTGTTCAGGCGTTGGTCCTGAGCTGCTGCAGCTGAGCCGCGCTGCCACTGTGTCAACCTGACCAGCGTGACCTTGGAGGTCGGGGGAACTGTAGCACTCGGAAGAAACCTGGCTGGCTGCCCTCTGTCTCCTCTGATCCTCAGAAATGGTGCTACACCTCCTGGGTTTGTCCCTGTTTCAGAGCGTGGTGTCCTGCACTGGTCAGCTCCAATAATGCAAAAGTGTATTAACTTCCAAATAGCAACTAGTTTTAAAATTGTTTACCAACTTTCATAGATACTCACATGAGTAGCTCTTACATGTGTGTAAATCCGCACAAACTAATGTCAATTTTGGAAAACGTTAAGAAAAGTATCAAGGATTATCCGACGAATCTGCTGGGTTGCAGATTCTAGAATGTGATGATGTCACCGGACCAGCGGGGGGCAGGAGCCAGTTTTTCCTATTAACAGCATTACACTTTCACAAGTCATAGCTCAAAAGAAAATGTATGGATTACAAAAATGATCATTAGTATCAGTCACTGGGTCCAAGATCTCTCTGTACAAGACCAAAATTTCCTCAAAAACAAAATAATGTTTCCTCCATATAATAGTATTGGCCTTTAGAACGCTGTGATGTCACCTGTAACCCAGCAATAACAGAGCTTACCTGTCTAGTGCCCCCTGCAGGTGCTCATGGGAAACATCAAAGTAGTAGTTCGTGTGCTCCCCGCTGGTGAAGGCGTTGGAGCTGCCGGCGTGCTCGCTCAGAAACTGACTGTACTCGTTCTCCTTCGGGTATTTCTGAGTCCCAAAAACAACATGTGTTCACAAAAGTGCGCCAGGCCAGAGATGTTCCCTGGGTCTGATAAGGAGCCTAGGGAAGAGGGCGAACAATGTTTAAGGAGGGTTGTTATGCTTTTTGAATGTATTTGGTAATAAAGAAACTAACTTAATCACTATCTTACACTTTGTTGGGTCTAAAACAGCTGTAACAAAATACCAGTAGTTTCACTTCCTGATTTTAAAGAGCTCTCCCCATAAGCCCCTCCCAGTCCCCCTCATCTTGCTCCCCTTGCAGCCATTTCGATAAAGAGAAGAAATAGACCTTGCAGCCCGCGTGACTGTATTGAAGCTATGGCGACGGTTTTCACTTTGCGATTGAAGGTTTAAGCAAAAGAGGTGAGGAAAGCATGTCTTGGATATTACAGGACCTCGGGGCATTTACATCATTCCCCACTTTAAAGATTTAGCTAATTGACAACAGGGACTATTCTCGAATCTCAAAGAGAGAAACGTAATACAGTACAATAAACAATAAAGAAAGTTTAGCCTCGGGAGACACTGTGTGGTTATGCAAAAGCCCAGATAATACTGTGACTAAAGCATCAACTGTGATTTGAGATCTGCAAGTCACAAAGACAGACATTATTTAGACCAGCCACGTTACAAAACACCAAATAGCAATGACTGTGAGCTTAACTTTCCCCCCCAACAACGTTATGCCTTTCAGCGACAAAACCGGACATTATCCCGATTTAAACGCAAGGCAGTGGATACCTATGTGGACGTCCAGCGCGGCGGAGGACTTGTCTGTGGTGGGGTCACTGATGAGCATCGCCTTGAGCCCGTTGGTGAACTCCAGCGCCCTGTACTCGCGCTTGTCTTCGGGTGAGCGGGTGATGTTGGGGACCACCCTCCTCACAGCGGGGTCGGCCATTCTGACAGGCAGCGCCGCGGACACAAACCTGCACAAGCTGAAAGTAAAAAAACACGGTTAAAATGTAGATGGGCAGGAAATCAGTTTTGGCACGAGATTTGACTTGTGCCCTTAAAGGGATATTTCAGGATTTTGACTTTTCCTAGTTATCCAGAATGTTGTTGATGTCTGAAGATATTTTTTTCTTAAATTCATGCAGTTCTTATATTTGAAGAGTCTAGTGGCGCTAGGCTAGGGCAAGGCTAAAGCATTTCTATGGTATCAGTAGCCTGCATTAAAAACAGTCTGACCCACTCCACAGTGCACCTGAGGCAAATCACTTATCACCCAGACTAACCATATAAATGTCTGTGTTAATAGAATAATTTTAACCATTTTGCATTTAAAATAACTTATATTTGAGCAGCATCAGCTTCGTGGCTGTAAGCTAACGCAGCGGCGGAGTGATCTGCGAGAAAATAGTCCCTCAAAATGCGGTAATTCATGTGATACAAGGTCAGTTATATTTCAAAAATTATTCTATTAACACAGACATTTATATGGTTAGTCTGGCGTGATAAGTGATTTGCCTCAGGTGCACTGTGGAGAGGGTCAGACTGTTTTTAATGCAGGCTAGCTGTTACCATAGAAATGCTTTAGCCTTGCCCTAGCCTAGCGCCACTAGACTCTTCAAATAAAGAACTGCATGAATTTAAGAAAAAAATATCTCCAGACATCAACAACACTCTGGATAACTAGGAAATGAGGCCCTATGTCAAAGATCCTGAAATATCCCTTTAACAGCAAATGATCGTTGGAATGGTAGCCGTTAATATATTTTTGTTACCTTTCATGAGTAAGGATTGTGAAATTTTGTGTGTGCACTGAGAAATGAAACTGGAGTTTTAAACATGAATCATAAATTGCGCAATCTTAATCTTTACTTCAGACATATTTCTAATCTTCTAACCATGCTAGTATGTCGTTCCTTCAAAATTAATATATACAAGTTTGACTGATATCAGAAAAGAGAGATGCACTGCTGATATTTGAAGTTGTAAAACGTGTAGTACAATAGGTGTCCAAAAGGTATTAAAAGGATAAATAAATAAAAATCAAGAAATAATCGAACTATTAAGCGTGTTCATTACGTATATGTTTTTATCAAATACGTAAAAAAAAAAAAAAAACTGTAAATATGAAATTTTGAGCAGTGACACCAACTTTCTTTAGAGTTTTGGGTCAGCATATGGCACCTAGCCTTAGCTCCTGATACTAAATCCTTCATTATAACACGCAGCCAGCTAAGAGACTGCTTCAAAGACTTCAGTAAATGTTATAACTATACAACTTTGTCTACGTGTGGTTTTTATGCGCCTAGCTGCGCTTAGCATCAAAGCTAAACAGCCACTTTCCGAGCGGTGGGCACTGGGTAATCACCCGGCTTTTAGCTTTTTAGCAGTAGTTAGCAGGTTAGCACCACATCCAGGATAAAACACTGATAAAAAAATCGTCTGGCTTACATTAGCTCACCTGAGGGTTCGGCCGAGGGAAAGAAATTCGCTTACGGACTGGTGATATCTGAACACATGCAGGGACGTAAGCAGGATCAACTGGGCCGTGCGGTTAATGCACTTAAACATACTTTGCACCATCGAAAACAAACCTGCTGGTCTCACGTCGCCATCTTTGATCGAGGCTCTCCATAATCGGGGCATTTCGACCGAGGTGCGTTGCTCATGTTGTTGCAGTTTATTTATGTATTTCTTTGTTAATAAATGTATTATTATTATGATTATTATTATTATTATTATTATTATTATTATTATTTTATTATTTTTTTAATGTATTTTTTCCCCACGTATTTATTGTCGTGATTTAGCGTGTTTGTGATTCAACATTTCTACTGATTTTAACAATAATAAATATCCGTTAAATCGTGGGTTTAACCTCCTAGCCCCACCTGATCAGTGTATGTATTTCCTCCAGTTTGGCTTTACCCAAATCTAAAAAGCTAAAAAAATAAAAAAACTATTTTTTTTAAAGCATCAAAATAGCGAAGAAAACAGGCCGAGACCGCAACAAAAAAGGGACAACTATTATGCCGAAAACGCAACTGAAAAACAACAAAAACTGCCGGAAAAAAGCTAAAAAAAAAAAAGACTAAAACACAAAAAATAGAAACAAGAAAGACACGAAACGCGACAAAAAAGCAATAAAGAAAAAAGACGAAAAAACAACAAAAACGCTTCAAAAAAATGAGGAATTGCACTGTTGATCTCCAGTCGAGAAGCTTTTAGATTTGGGTAAAGCCGAACTGGAGAAAATGCGCTCAGTTCAGGTGGGGAGTAAGAGTTTAAAAAATAAATGTGTTATGGATAACAAATGACCTCCCTTTCCTGTTCATATAATGTATACAACATAAAAATAAACAGACCTTGCCCTTGACTTTATTCTATTGATTCAACATCAAAGAATAGGTTTAAATATATTTTGTTTTTAACGTGATTTTGCAGAAGCCCCACCCGAGCGAAATGCCTGGAAATTCGAGGGCCCGATTGGAACAGGCTGAGTAAATCGAGCACAGAGATACGATGATCACTTTGTACTTTTTGGTAAGTAGCAATTTAAATAAAGCAACCAAACATTTCATTGTCAAAAACAAACACCTACTTTAATAATCTATATGAATTAAACAATTGACAAGTTGAACTTTTAAAGCTCGTGTAATTAAATACTGTTGTGTCACTGTGTTATAAATCGATTAATCGGCCTGTAAATGGATTTCATTAAGATTAAAGGGTGCTGCTGATTGGATTTGCTAAAATTAAAGACTTCGAGAGTTCAAATTTAATCGTATTACTCATAGACTACAAGACTGTAAAGGTGTCTCTGCATGTGTGTAATTCTCCTACACACAAAACATAATATATAAGATGGTAAATTGGGTGTATGCTATTGCATCTTAAAAGTGCATTAGTTCCCTCACATTAATCCTCTTGAGTCATTCACATTCATTGATAAAATATGACTAATGAACTATTGTTTCTATCATAAATCCACAAGATGGAGCCAGAACTGCACCTCATAATAGGCTTCTGTCAGCCTTTTACCAGCCACAGCTTATTACTGCTTGATAAATGTCTGAAAATAGACATTGGTCCACTGATTTATGCACTATTACATTATTTGCAAATCTAATAATCACAAACAAGGGGTAGTTATTTGCAGAACTTTACAATTGGAAATTTTACTTCAGTTTGCACCAAAAAGGCTGGCATATGACAGGTTTTAATCCTTTGTTTGATTAATATTATCTGCGGTAAGTCTCCATCATACTTTTGATTTACTGAAGAAAATTTTGGACGAAGAGTAGTTTTTATTTACATTTTTATGTTAATGACAGAGATATTCTAACTCATTTCTCATTGGAGTAACATGGTCGGCACGGCAACATTTAAAAATGTTTACCTCCTCACTTCCTGCCAGTGTCTAATAAGGAAGTATCATAATAAACATCACAAAAATGTCAAATTAAGTAAAACTATACATTTATAGCAAAATCTCAATTGTGAAAAGTATGTATGTATCAAAAATGGTGTCTAATGTGTCATAAACTTTAAGGATATTTTGAGAGGTTCTTATATATTTGATGAACTCAACAATACTCTTGGAACAATATACAGTATAGTAGCAGCGTCATAAAAACTTCAGGTTCAACACAGTTAGTACTTGTCTTGATTTGTCTGTACTTAAAATACTTTGTTCAAAGTTATACAAACTCTGAGCAAAACCACATGTAACTGTTGTACAATCAACTGTTTACTTTGAGGTTATGACACTTAAGTCCCTCCTCTTTTAAACCTTCACCTGAGTCTCCCAGAAGCATTTTCAGACTGGACCGAGACCCGAGCTGTGGCCTGAAGTTTTAGTTGTTTTTTTGTTTGTTTTCCAAAATGGAACCAACCGGGAACAAATCGGGCAAGAAGAAAGTAGTGGCTGTTGTGGGCGGCGGCTTGGTAAGATAAATGGAAAAGTAAATTATTGATTGACTGCATGAGCTATTGATCTACTGTCTGGATCAAAGAGAAGTGTTCGCTCTTTGCAAAGACCTTTGTGTTGTTCTGTGTTGCTACTGCAATTTCATTTTGAGAGGTTGAGACCGACACAGCAAAGTCAGGTTCAATCCCTAGACAATGTGGCTCCTTTCTGTGTGGGGTTTGCATCTAGAGGGAATTTCTCCATCGATATAAAGACTAATCCAGACTCATTTCTGAATGTGTTTCCAATGTTGGGGTTGGTACTCAAATGGGGGTTGAGAGATTATTGCAAGATGTCAGACTCAAAAATAATGAAATAAGTATTAATGAATTTTGTAATTAAAACGGCACATCTAAGTAAGTTATATCAAAAAATGAATAAACCAAATGTGTAAATGTTTTCACCTTTGAAACAGTATAAGTGCTATAGGTGTCTCCCTGTTCTTGACAGTTTGAGACTTACAGTATTAAGTCAAAAGACATACATAAATTCTTCACAATCGGCCGCCTTTTGCTTTGATCACTGCTTGGCACTTTTGACATCAATGTGCTTTACGATGTCGTCACCAGAAACGGTTTTCACTTCACTGACTGTTGAAAACCATTTCAGGGACGATCTTATGAAGCTCATTGAGGAAATGCCAATAAAGGGTGACAATTTGAATCATTTAGAATTAAAACAAACTTTCTTTGAGTTATTTCACCCTTTTTGTTTCTTACATTTATTGGTGTATTTTATTTATTGGTTTATTTGGGACCATAGACATATATTAATAGACCGTCATTACTCACTCCTCCCCGTTTACCATAATGACCACGTTCGAGGGGGAAATCATCCCCCCCGCCTGCGGAGTTTACAGGACTTACAGTGCCGCTGACGGGCTCGTGGTATGTACGTCTTACGAGATTTCAAAAATGTTTTTTCGAAAACCAGCCTGGTTTCTTTTTTGTGACTAACCCAGCGTTATCTCAGGAGGAATATGTAGCCGTAGAAAGTGTTAAAAAATAGAAACCAGGCGTTAAAGTTGTTTTTAACGTGTCTAAAGTCCAATGCTTTTCAATGGGGGCTAGCGGCTATATGGAGGTACTACAGCAATGGCGGCCTCCAGTGTTGCGGTCGTAAAGCAGAGCACCAGCGGCCATTGGTCGAGACAGTGTATATTAATGAACATACATGGGTCTCATGCATGTAAACACACCACACCAGATTGTAGCCTTGGGCTTTCCATCCGTAGTCCCCCATGAGCACTCTCAAACACACTCTCATTCATCCTGGCCTATTGTACATGTTTTTAGTGGTAGGGGAAACCGGAGTACCCAGAGGAAACTACGCAGACACGGGAGAACATGCAAACTCCACACAGAAGGCCCCTCGAGCTGTGAAGCACGAGCACTAACCGCTGTGCTACGTGCCGCCATGTGTTCATTAATACTGTAGTTTAACATCTTCAATGAGATCACACCATGTAAACAGTGTCAAAAATAAAGAAAAGCTGATACATAAAAACTGTTTCCATTCTTTTGAGGGTGCTGCATTTTTCTCCCGGTGTCATTAAGTTTAAATCCCCCATTTTGGAACTACTGTGTTTTATGTAGTAAATCTTTGCTCAATCTCACTGGGAAATTGTTCTGTGCATTTGATCCACCCCTGAACAGTGCAGCGCTGGAACAGTGGGACCCATCTCCACATACTGGCCTGCTGTCGTTTATAGTTGGAGTTTTTAGCCTATTGTGCATGTTGTAGATTCATATTTACTCTTTTACCTGCAATTCCTCTGTAAATCGTCACTAAAAAGTACTATTCATTACATCTCTAACGCTTGTGTTTCAATCTGTTGTAGGTGGAGCACTAAACGCCTGCTATTTCGCCAAAAGAGGTTTCCAGGTTCAAGTTTTTGAAAGTAGGGAAGGTAAAGAACACAGCATTTTCAAACAATGTGACTGTGCAATGAGTGAGATGAGACTGTAACACGTTTTCTCTTGTTTTGGTCAGATATCAGAGCGGCGAAAGTCGTGAAAGGCAGGAGCATAAACTTGGCGTTGTCTCACCGTGGTCGATCTGCGCTGAAGCACGTGGGGATGGAGGAGAAGGTACCAATAATTAACCCCTGTCAAACGTTGTGAAATCTGAACCAGGCAGTCAGCAGAACACGGTGTCCTGTCTGTTAGCAGTTTGTGCCAATAACTATAAATGATATGTGTAATGTATCATTTTTATCGTTGGCCGTAATTTCTCATTGCATATATGACCAATAGGTTGCGTTCATTTAGTTCATTGAGTTGTTCATTAATTGGCGCAGCTAAGATTTCTGACGGCAACCTTTGGGATCGCCCATAAATGGTCACGTTCGAAAGCTGTGAGGAAAACAAAGAGGTGGAAAAACTCCCCTTTCACCAATGCTCAACACTTCTTTAACCCCTTAAAGGAATAGGCCACCGTTTTACATACTGAGATATGTTCTTACATTAGCTTTGACGAGTTCATTTGTACCTGTCTTGTCTTCACGTGTGCCTTCTGTAACGTAAACACAGCACAGACGGCGTTACATTTAGCCTTCTCTTCTCCTCTATAGCTCCAACGAGTGAAGATAGAAGCTCCAAACTCTTCCACGTTTTCCCTATTTAAATATGGTTACGTGAAGTGTTACACCATAAAGTATAATTACACAAAATTAAACAATGTGGATTTTCTAAGCAGATAAAAAGGGGAACTATATTGTAAGGCGTAATAATACCAGGATACTTCGGCATCCGCACAGTAAAGTGAAGATATCACTGCGCGGATGCCGAATTACTCCTGGTATTATTACGCCTTACAATATAGTTCCCTTTTTATCCGCTTAGAAAATCCACATTGTTGAATTTTGTGTAATTATACTTTATGGTGTAACACTTCACGTAACCATATTTAAATAGGGAAAACGTGGAAGAGTTTGGTGCTTCTATCTTCACTGTTTGGAGCTATAGAGGAGAAGAGAGAGGCTAAATGCTAACGCCGTCTGTGCTGTGTTTACGTTATGGAAGGCACACGTGGAGACCAGACAGGTACAAATGAACTCGTCTAAGCTAGGTAAGAACATATCTCAGTATGTAAAACGGTGGCCTATTCCTTTAACCCCACCTGAACGGAGCGCATTTTCTACAACTCGCCTTTACTCAAATCTAAAAGCTTCTTAACCTGAGAGTTTACAGCCTATAAAGTTTAAAGCTAAGACCTACAACTGTTCTAAGATTTTTCTTCATGTTGTCGTCACTTTTTTGTGGCGTTTTGTCGCTTTTTTTGCCATCTGTTTTGATGCTTTTTTGCTGCGTTTTCATCCTCAGTTACGTCTCGTTTTTGTCGCTTTTTTAATGTTTTTTTTTTCAATGCCAAACTGGAGAAAATGTGCTCGGTTAAGGCGGGGGTTAAGAGCTTAACTAATGCTGGATCATGAATATGTTACTTAATAAAGATGCAAAGATATGGAGAGGTGCAAAGTGGTTCAACAGCAATAGCTTCATGCTAAGTATGCTAACGCTAGCTTCGAGTGCCGTTTTTCACTTCTCCTGAAACATCTGCAGCGAAAAAAACATTCACAGTGACCCGATTTTGACTGGACTTTATTTGTGTGTGATTAATATGTTTAGAGTCTGCCAAAAAACGGCTAAAAAAAGTGCATGATTTGTTCAGGTCGTGTCAAAGGGAATCCCGATGCACGCCCGAATGATCCACTCCCTGAAAGGAAACAGTCTCCCATCCCTTATGGCAAGAAAGGACAGGTAAGGTTTCGCATTATTACAGTCAAATTCACTTTCTGAACCGCTCTTACACCAGGGAAAGTTTACATCACTTATGGAATATTTTTAGCTTTGATGGAAAATTTTGAAGGCCATCAGTCATTTTGACAGATTGAAATCAACCTGTAATTAAGCGTACTAAGTACGTGTTTACCTTAATAAATCCTTTCCGTAGTCCCTGTGGGGGTAATACAAGTGTTAATGGGATGATTGGGGGGTCTTTCATCTCCCCTGGTGACTCTGGCCAGGAAACCATGCTTGCAACTTGACTGCCACCGGGTGGAGCAACCAATACACACTAATAGAATCACGGAGAAGAAGCTAACAGGCTAACGGGCAAAGCTAACTGCGGGCTAGCGCCACTTTAAACAGTATTTACAGCCAAGTTTGAGTGAAAAAAATATTCCCATTGTATAACTGGATGTACAGCACCCCTCTCTCCTTCACCTTTCTGTCAGCGTAGTATTTACTCTCCAAGACGTTTAATAAGAAAATCGTAACTTGCTAAGACACCTGCAGTTGCGCTTATGGCCTCTAGGGTAAGAGTTACTTAGTACTGCTTTAAAGTCCAAACACAGCCCTGCTCTGTATCTCTGACCACACAGGGCTCTCTCCTAAAGCATCGGAGGCAGGTAGTACTCAGTTACATTTACTCAAGTACATGTATTTTGAAGAAATTGTACTTCTTAGAGTAGTTAGTTGCACTTTCTTCTTCTACTTGAGAGTAAAATTATAATGAAGTATCTGTACTCTTACTTGAGTAAATATTTAAACGGCAAATGCTTCATTTTGATCTATAAAAACGGATCTCGTGCTCCTTGTTCTTTAAAATTATTTTGTTTTTCTGTATTTTCTTGACATTTTCTTGGAATGTTCTTTATAATTGTATGTTTTGTTTCACACAATTTAAGGCGTCATTGAAATAAATCTGACTTTTTCTCTCAAACAGTTGCTCAGTTACTCACAGTACTAAAGTAACATATATTACAAATATGTGTGGCTACTCTACCCCCTCTGTAAGCGCAGTTTATGTTGAAACGCAAGATCGGGCCCATAGTGATGCTGAACCTCGATCTGACCAACTGCAGAAACCCCAGATCAAACACTTATAGACCCAGGTGTCGACCTTTGTTTTTCGGTCAGGCGGTGTACAACGATGCAGCTAAGTTCTGTTCAGTTCAATTTCAATTTCAATTTGTTGTACAACCACTTTGAAAAATGCTGGTGCTGAGTCTTCTACCATGAAAAACAACTCATGGAGAATTTGTAATTGTGCTAAGAAGCAGTTTCTGTTGACGATCCAACCACTTAACTACTACAGTTAATGCCCAACTCATAACGAAGAGTTCTTCACATACTTCACTTAAAGCCACACCGCATAAAATTTACCCAATAAATAACACTGAAATACAAGCATTTATTTAATGACATTTAATGACGATATTTTCAGCATTGAAAAAATACTTCATAAATGTGCAAACACACATGAGCTTTTGCTGTGAGCAGCTCAGCTCTCCTAAGACATGACTGTAACTTCACCAGGAGTCGGTACGTCTTCAGCTCGTCTCCATGGAGATTTGATTAAAGTCAGCAGAATTTGAAATTTAAATAATTTTATCCTCATCCAAATCCATGCTTTAATTACCCCACTGCAATAATAGCATTTTCTGTGTCAAGCTGCTCATTAGGAGCATGTTTTGTACAGTATAATCCATAATGTTACTCAGTGTGCCTTTAAGTGTTAGTTACATTCAACTAATACATTGTTCATGATGAATTGTGGCCATACTGCCTTTGCTCTGCCCGATCCCGTCAGACCATGGAAGATAAGCAGGGAAGGGCCTGGTCGGTACTTGGATGGGAGACCGTTTAGTAACACCAGGAAGCCTAGCGAATGTAGTGAGTGAGTGGTTGGTGGTGGTCGGAGGGGCCGATGGCGCAGGCTGGTTGCCTCGCTTCATCAGTCTACTCCAGGGCAGCTGTGGCTACAATAGTAGCTTCCCACCACCGAGTATGGAGTGAATAAATAGAGCAGTGTAAAGCGTCTTTGAGTGTCCAAAAAAGCGATATATAAAACCGATGCATTATTATTAATTAAGTGTCAATTCATCATTTATTAACCTCTTACCTCCCGCCTGGAGCGATTTTCACCGAAATCTAAAAGCTTCTGGACTGGAGTTTACAGCCTATAGGCCAGAGCAACGCCTCATTTGAAAGCTAAGACGTACAAAACTCACCCAAGCTTCTTCTTGTTATGATTGTCACATTTTTGTCCTTTTTGGTCGTGTTTTCATCACGTTTTTCTTGCTTTTTTGACATAGTTTTGGTCACATTTTTTGTGGCTTGATCACAGTTACGTTACACACAAAAAATAAAATAAACGAAGTGCGACCAAAACGTGCCAAAAAAGCATTGAAAAGGTGACAAAAAGTGATAATAATGTGACAAAAACTGGAGAAAATGTGCTCGATTAAGGCGGGGGTTAAGGGGTTAATGACAATGAAGCCTATTAAATGCCTTGATTGTCTGCACTTTACATTCCATTATTTATGTGGGTGTGTACAGTGTTGCACTCTGGGGGGAAGATCAAACCAGCAACCTTTTCGTGGGCGACTCCGGGCCATAATTTAGAAGTGTCTGGCTGCTTCTTTTTCTACCCTTTTCCCGCTAATTTGACCTCTCTGCATCACCTACACAGTCGCTCTCACTGCCGGTATTCGCTGCGCCCACACGGATTTGCCGCGACGTATGTGATGGAAATTAAAAGTGACAACCTGCGAAGGCAAAGACAAAACATAGCATTTAAATTAACTCCGGAAGCCGCATGCCCCCTGTCCTGCCTGAGCAACGTAGACAGCTACTTTGTGGAGGCAGCTTATAGCAAGCGACAAAACGAGACAGAGCACAGAACTAGTTTGCCTTTTTCATCGTTAAATAATTTTTAAGGGCCGTCTACAGAGTGCCTCAGTCGTTAATCTTCTTGTTCTTTTCCAGTACATTTTGTCTGTGGATCGGGCCAATCTGAACAAGGAGCTGCTGACAGGTGAGAGAGCAACATGGGTTTCAATAAATCACTTGAAAAAACAGCATCTCTGACCAATTCAGAGGTTAGTAGACTAGCCAAAAGTATTGAGAGTTGCTTAAAATCCTTTTGGCCAAGTAGAAGTAAAAGTGGAGACCCAGAGAATGTCTCACAAAGTAACAAAGAACTTGCAAATCCTACTTATGTGAATACTGAGCTGTTTTGGCATAACAGTTTTAGCGCTGATGTAATAGCATAGAATATGATGTAAATGAATGTGACAATTTTGCATTTCTTATGACTAAACCATAAAGATTAGATAATAATCCTTCGTACGTTTGGATAGAAGCTCCAAGTACTGGATTTTTTTTTTATCGTTAAGAAGACCTGACTGTAACCTTACTGGGAGCAGGTACGTCTCCTGCTCGTTTCCATGGAGATGTGGACTAAAAGCAGCCAAGTATGAGATTCAAAAAGGTTAGGTCCTCATCCAAATCCATTCTTTCATTACCCACTGCAAAAATGGCATGTTTTGTATTGCCAGGGTTTCTGCAGGTGGTAGCAAGTCAAAAATGTCGGCATATTTCATGTTGTTTTTGATTTGTAAACGTTCAACAGAAGAATGAGGGGAAATGTTGATATTTAAAACCTCCTGCACGGCCTCCTGGGTTTGTCCCTGTTTCCGAGCGTGTTGTCCCACGCTGGTCAGCTCCTCCAGCTCCTCCAGCTCCTCCTACCTCTTCCTCCTGCGCAGCTCGCTCTGCTCCATCCGCCCACAACAGTCTCTCAACACATTCTGGGAAGAGCGTAGCAGACAAATATAATCCGTCTAATCCTCCAGTGAATGAACATTAGTCAGAAGAATGTGTGGCTTAGCTTTGAGTCTTGCCCAGATACCTCCTCGTTTGTCCCTTTTTTGTGTGTATTTGATGAATATATGCAGTAAGATTAGTTGAGCAATGTATCAGGGTTTCCGCGTGTCAAGGCCTTAAAGGGATATTTCAGGATTTTTGACATAGGGCCTCATTTCCTAGTTATCCAGAGTGTTGTTGATGTCTGGAGATATTTTTTCCCTTAAATTCATGCAGTTCTTATATTTGAAGAGTCTAGTGGCGCTAGGCTAGGGCAAGGCTAAAGCATTTTTACTGTATCAGTTAGCCTGCATTAAAAACAGTCTGACCCACTCCACAGTGCACCTGAGGTAAATCACTTATAACATCAGACTAACCATATAAATGTCTGTGTTGATAGAATAATTTTAACCATTTTGCATTTAAAATAACTTATATTTGAGCAGCATCAGCTTCTTGGCTGTAAGCTAACGCAGCGACGGAGTGATCTGCGAGAAAATAGTCCCTCAAAATGCGGTAATTCATGTGATACAAGGTCAGTTATATTAAAAAAATTATTCTATCGACACAGACATTTATATGGTTAGTCTGGCGTTATAAGTGATTTACCTCAGGTGCACTGTGGAGTGAGTCAGACTGTTTTTAATGCAGGCTAACTGATACCATAGAAATGCTTTAGCCTTGCCCTAGCCTAGCGCCAATAAGCTCTTCAAATATAAGAACTGGATGAATTTAAGAAAAAAATATCTCCAGACATCAACAACACTCTGGATAACTATGGCCCCATGTCAAAAATGCCGAAATATCCCTTTAACCCTCCTGTTATGTTCATTTGTCAGGAACATCAATGGTGTTCCGGGTCATGTTTAATTATCCAAAAGATGTCTGAAACCAAAAAAATCCTAACAAGCTGTCTGAATATTTCATTACTAACTCCATTACTAGTTATTTTATCAATTATTATTAAATCCTATTGATGTCAGTCACACGACTCACTGCCATCCCAGCAGTGCCGGCTCCAGAACAAACTGACTGAGGGGGTATTAGAGTTCCAAAAGGTGCAACTACAGATTTATCATACAGATTTATGCCATTAAAATATATTGTGATGTCACTAAAACTAAGGGTAAAAACATTTCAAAGTGAGGTTGCAATGCACCCTTTTGCACCCCTGTAGCGGATCTACAGGGGTGCATCCTGGTGGGCCCTGGCACTGTCTTTATTATGGTTTCTGCAGACAGTTATGCCTGACACACATTTGGGGATGAAGACCACTGTATTTCACCATTTTTGACATGAATGTTTGCTTGGAGGAATAGGAATACCAATTCCCTCATCTGGTTCAAATCATAATCATTAGAATCAGAATTTAGCTCAAGACAGTCTTCGTCTTCAGACACATCCTCCTCTATTTCACTGTCATCATCAATGAAGAGTTCCGGAGCCTCCTGGACTGTCATCCTTTTGCTTCGGCTGCTCCTTTTGTAAAGTCTACCTGACAGAGTGTAATGTTGGTAGGACTTTCCCTGCAGAGAATCTTTTATATGTGTTTTATCTCCTCTTTAAAACCGTCCCTTTTCTCTCAGTGTAGTGGCACGTATTTATAATTAAATGTCCTACTTTTTATTCTTCTAAATTGGTTATTTCCAAAACCCCTCCCTATAACTGCGCACCCATTGACCAGCTACTAATGCTAACACATGCAAAATAGTCCCCATAATGTATAATTGAGTCGTTATCCCACGCTTTTGTCCCAAATAAGTCACTTCTATCACAAATTCGAACACAATACGCTGGAGATCTTTTTCCTGAAGCTGTTCGTTTAGTCTGAGGACATCAGGGACATGAAGTCTTTGTCTCCGGCAGATGAAAGGACTCTCCGGTTTTTAATGAGTCCCAGGGCGTACAGTGGAGAAAGACAGTACGTTTGCTGCGTTTAAATGAATTGGCTGCAGGTACTTAGGCTGCTGATGGCGAAGCTTAACAGGTCAAATCCAGCGCCTCTGTATTAGTCAGTGAGATAAATAACATGGCCGTAGACGGTGAGACAAACTGGCAGTATTGTAAAGTAGTCAAAGGAAGTTTTGTTGATCAGAGGAGGTCAATAACAAGGTACATTACTGTATGGAAGTACTGGACTTGACATCTTATCCCCCGCCTTAACATTTTC
This sequence comes from Neogobius melanostomus, assembly GCA_007210695.1. Taxonomy (NCBI): domain Eukaryota; kingdom Metazoa; phylum Chordata; class Actinopteri; order Gobiiformes; family Gobiidae; genus Neogobius; species Neogobius melanostomus. The sequence continues at coordinate 373,303 of VHKM01000079.1, read as the reverse complement.
TCCAGCTCGACTTTACCCAAATCTAAAAGGATGAAACGCAACAAAACAGGCGACAAAGAAGTGACGAATAAGAAACAAAATAATAGACCAGAAAAGCACCAAAAATACAATGAAAAAGTGACAACAACGGGAGGAAAAATCTTAGATCAGTTTTGTAGGTCTTAGCTTTTAAATGAGGCGTAAACTCCAGTCGAGAAGCTTTTAGATTTGGGTAAAGCTGAACTTGAGGAAATGTGCTCGGTTAAGGTGGGGGTTAAGAGTAGAGCTTTTGAGGAGGATCTGTACTTTATGTGTATGGTATTTGTGTTGAGAGCTTATAACGTAACGAAAGTATAACGCTTATAACGTAACGAAAGTATAATACTTTCTATTAGCAGGACCAGCCCTACAAACATCAAAGCAAAACAAAAACGAAACACACACATACATAAAATCATTAAAAGTAGATCAATCTTATAATTCAGATCAACCTGACTAGTTGTCCTGTACCTGCAGCATTTATACTTGTTTGTGCTTTTCTAGCACATGGACAAAGCCTTTTCTGTCGTTGCTAATGTAAACTAATGTCAAACTCACAAAGCTGCTAAATGCTCAACTGTATTTCATCCTCCCACTCTTTACTGTCAAATGGGATGACATGATTACTAAAGCCACAGAGTGTACTGTTAGCGTATTCTTTTATATGGAGAGAAGATGGAGACTCGTTCTATTAAAATCAAAATCATTGTTTTATTCCCTGAATTACAATCTAAAACAAAAGTTATGCGAGGGCTACATCTTGTGGTGTTGAGCGACCAGCGAGGGGTGGAGCAAAGAGGCTGCACCTTCCGTGCGTGAGCACTTTATAGAAACAGGAAGTAGGCGTCTCCTTATCGGAGAACCAATCAGCGCTCTTGGAATGTTCTTCTTCTGCGCAATCTGACTCCTCCTTCTAACACACTGCCCCCCAGTGGATGCCAAGAGTAAAGACAACAATAAAATGGGGAACCTTAAAGCAGAGATTATAATCTCTGTATGTATAATTATGTATAATGTATGTATAATTATACATCACAGTTTCATATATACTCATTAAAGCCTAGTATGATAAAAACATATATAGAAATAATTCCACAGTACACTGCACAAAATACAGCGATATCCTGAAGCTTAAAGCAGTACTAAGTAACTTGTTTACTGTAATAAATCCTTTCCGTAGTCCCTCTGGGGTTATAGAAGTGTTAATGGGATGAGTGGGGGGTCTTTTATCTCCCCCTGGTGTCTCTGGCCAGAAAACTACAATTGCAACGTGCCTGACACCGGGTCGGAGTCACCAATACACACTAATGGAATCACGAAGAAGAAGCTAACAGGCTAACAGGCAAAGCTAACTACGGGCTAGCACCACTTTAGCAGTGTTTACAGCCAAGTTTGAGTGACAAAAGTGATCTCCATTGTGTAATTGGATGTACAATATCCCTCTCTCCCTTCGTATTTTCTGTCAGCGTAGTATTTACGCTCACAGACAATTAATGAGTAAAAAAACCGCAACATGCTACGACACCTGCAGTGGCGCTTATGGCCTCTAGGGGCATGAGTTACTTAGTTCTGCTTTAAAACACGCGACATTACCACAGTTTCTCAGCTGTGATGAACTTACAGGTCTAACTAAATGCCTGTAAAAAGTTTTGGAGCTGATTGCAGATTATCTTCCTTAATTTCTATCCTATTTTTGCTGAAGTAAATTGTGTTTCATTGACTTTTATGTTAATTGAAACTTACTGTATGTTTTATGAAGGATATTTCAACACGTACTTTTAGGGCAAGGTATTACTGATATTTCCATTTCTTAAGTTGGTTTCAGTGGCATCAAGTGGTCCTCATTATTATCGTTATCGTAAACTACCAGTGCATTATTACTTCATTTTGGTTGTGCGAAACCACCGACGCAAGGAGGTTTTTCATTACAGCTGGAAATAATTGAGAACTTCAGTAAACAGCGTATTGATTTGACAGGCAAAGTCCACAACAAAATCTGTAGGTTTTGAAAAGGCAAAGGGCTTATGAGGTAATAAAGGTGCTTTGACATTTCACAGCAGCATCATGAGAGAGCTGTTGCATCGCTGGGCGCGTGTCAAATCATGAAAGTCTCTTGTAAATCCTTTGTGACACGCTTCTTATGTGACTTTTCTGCAGCGGCCGAAGTGTATCCAAACACCAAACTGAACTTCGATCACAAACTGCAGGACTGGAACGCAGAGACAGGGAACATGACCTTTGTCAGGTAAATACTGCAGACTTCAGAGGGGAGGCACCGAGCAGGGGATAAACCAGTTGCCTAAATGAGTGTTCAAACATCTAAAGTATAGTCCAAGAAATGCTTGTGTAGAAATCTGGTTTGTTGCAATGGATTATTCTTTTCAACTGGCATCTGTAACTACCTATCTAACATAACCACATATTTCTCCTCTGCATATTCATACAAATTGATACATTTATTTATTTGGTCTGCATGCTAATGAACACACATGGGACTCATGCATCTAAACATGTCCTGACTGACTGTAGCTCTGGGCTATAAATTGTCTCGCACTCACAAACACATTCAGTGACACATGATTTTACACTACCCTTGATACATTGTACCTGCCAAATTTAGTACAATGTAATGTGCAAACAGTGTGTAATAATTTGTTCCTATGGGTTACATACACAATGGAATAATATGTGTTTGTAGTTTACATAATGTAATAAGATCCTAAGTCTAACCCTTACCTTAAGCCCAAACCCTAAGGATCTTATTACGGTACATTATTACAATGTGTATGTACTATATAGGTACAAGTTATTACATAGCAGATTACATTGTACTAAATTTAGTATAGGTACAATGTATCAAGGTAGTGTAAAATGTAGTGTGACCACACATTCTCATTCATCATGAAACCCAGGACCTTCTTGTTGGCAAAAACGCAAACTGCTGGTCCACCAATAGCAACATGGGACATTTAGACCTAAAAATGTGACTAACTCTTCTGATTTGAGGTTGCTGCAGTTGGTCAGTGTTAGAGAATTAACAATGGTGTTCGAGAGGATTGATGAAGAATAGGCAGCAGTCTGGATGTCTTATACAGGAGAAGTTTATTTACCATCGATGCATCGATGACTATGATGTTTTTAGCATCATTGAAAAGCAAAAGGCACACATGTAAAAATGTGATGTGGTTGGCCGCTACGGCGGCCAACCACATCACAAGCTTCACATACGGCCGTGAGGGCATGCACACAGAGGGGGAGCCAGCATTAACAGGGCGCTTTACAGGGACACTGAGTTCGGAGGAGGGATACGCACAACCAGGAAGTGTTTGAGGTCAGGGAATGAGAAGCTAATCTGACCGGCCATTTATACACAGGGCGCCGCCAACAGGCAGGAGGAAGCACAACAGGCACCGTGTCACACAAGCAAAACATTCAGTGGTTAAGTATGATAAATACCGATTTAATATTATCCTCTAACAGTCAGGTCTAGTTTCAGCAACACTATTAGGAAGTTTTCGCTGGCAATCCCAAGTGTCTGGTCTGCCCTCGTGAGGCGAGCGTCCCCCACTGTCCATGTCAGGACCAATCCGGGCTGGCCAGGCGCAACTTTTTGGACCGACCTCGGGTCGTGGGCAAAGCGCGCTGTACTGATAAATAACGTGAACAGAAAAGTGACAAACACGGCAACAGCGCGAGGAAAAAGATCAGTTTAGATCAGTTTTGTAGGTCTTAGCTTTCGAATGAGGCCTATTCATCTTATTCCAAACACTTTAACCTCTTTTTACTTTGAGTCGGCACTTCCATTGTATTGACTCTTAGAGCATGAAGCCTTTTCATTAAGCGAAGAACGAGGGAAAATGTTCGCCGCTAAAATCTGATGTTTAGTACATCGATTTGTTTAAAATGTCCAATGTTCATTTGCACCAACAAGTCAACACTGCACCGTTTCTCTGCACGGCCTGAAAACGGCTTTGAATTTGTGTAGTACTTGATTTTCTCTTGACTTCTCAGGTCCTATATATATGAATAGGAGTGAAGGGGTGGGCACAATTCATGGCGGCCCCCACACAAACGTCTGGAATAAGCAGAATAGGCTGTAAGCTTTTAGAGTTGGGTAAAGCGGAACTGGAGAAAATGCACTCGGTTAAGGCATTAACTCGGTAAGAGGTTAAGTAATAACTGGACTGAGCAACTTTTACTTTTATTGGAGTAATATTTGACCAGTTTCTGTGCTTTTGCTAATGAAATCCAGTACTTTGACCACCTCTGGCTAAATGACTTCACCTTTGTCACTCTTAAAGAGGGGGTATTATGCTTTTTAAAATCACATAGCACCAGTCTATAGCATACTACAATGATGACGTAACCTTCTGTTGGTCTGTATATGCAGTAAATTAAAATAACTGCCTTGAATAAAATTGCTCTCTCAAAATGGCTGTACTGAACGTCTTGAAATAGGCCTCTGTCTCTTTAAGAAGCTTTCCGACACGCCCCCTTCAGCACACTGCTGTGGCATCTAAACAACACTACTGTGCGGGGAGGGGGCTCTGCTGAGCTGAGGAGCAGTGGTTGGTGGCTTGGCTGGTGACGAAAGGTCCAGAGGCGTCTCCAGGAGGTGGGGGCGTTCCTAGGAGGACTGAGGCATAGCTACACCTAAAATGGCTGCCGTCTAATGGTGCATCCACACCAAGCGCCTCTTGGGCGTCAAAGACGCGCCTCAAGTCCGTAGTTGGACGCTTGTGCTTACTGAAGTCAGACGCTTGTTACAAATGTCACAGAGCGTCAAGACGCCCCGGCCGCGCGTCAACTCAGAGTCTGTTCGTAGCCATCTTGGAAACAGCTTGTGCCTTAAAACTACAGTTGTTCGGAGGCTAACTACTGTAGTCTCCCTCTTTGCTCCTGCCATGTCCTATGATCTTTAACTATACCCCATGGTCTACGCAGGATCTCCCCAGTATTTAAGCTCATATCCAGCCCATACGGTTAAGGGACATTGGTGGCAAGTGGCTATAGGCTAGGTTAGCCGGTTAGCTTTTTGCGATCGCGTACAGCTCATTGTTGATTTAAAATAATTATAAAACAGATCGACTACGGCCCGTTGTAGATAAAATGTGAGCAATAAACTTAAAAATCAACAAGCCTGGCTCAGTGTGTGATCATTGTTACACGGTTGCTTTATGTAGATGGGGCTTAATAGACTTTATTCGTGCATATTTCTCGTTTTCACATCGATTGGAGATTTAGCTTGTACTGTAGCATTAGCCTTGGGAATGCTATGTGCATCATCAAGACCCAAACACATTCCCAGCGCAGATCCAGCCACTCAAATACGTTTTCTTGTCGCCGCTTTTAATCCTGGGTGTTTAGGTAAATGAAACACTGATGTGTGTCTTTGTAAAAGTCCCAGAGCTGCTGTAGCCCCGGTTCACAACACCATAATCCTCCGTGACTTGTTTACATCTGCGGGCAGGCAGAGGATCTGCCCCAGTCCGACGGTGGCCCAGCTACAGCTTACGTCACTGTTGGAGAAAGCTCCTGATTGGTCGACGCTCGCGAATTTCTCCAAAAGTTCAACATTTCCCAACTCTAGCGTCGGCCGCCCCGGAGGCGCGTCACGCGCCTCGGACGCGGCGCGGCCGCGCTGGAGGCGTGAAAATCTTCAAAACGCGCCGCTCAGGAGGCGCGTCACGCGCCGCATGGCCTCTTGAGGCGCGTCCTCAATGTATTTTAAATGTAAACCTGACGCTTTGGAGGAGTGGTGTGGATGCACCATAAGTTTTTACTGTTTACTCAAAAATATGTGAATGAGCCAAGGCAACACTCCAGGCATGTGTTTAATGAGGGAATGACATAATAACATGATATAAAGCTTGAAAAAGTCGATTTTACATAATACCCCCCCTTTAACGATCCATGGATTCACCGTCAGACGGCGCCCAAAGCCCCATAAATCCCTCACTGTCCTCTATAGGTCACGTCCTCCTACTGAACAGTCATGAAAGTGATAAAAGTTGTTGCGTTCAAAGCCGCGGTGTTTAAAGTTTATACAAGTTTGTTAATTAAATCTCCTTGAGCTAAAAGTGGCACGATTTACAACCCAATTAACACGGGAACGCACCTCCGGGTGTCTGCGCTCACTCACGCTGGGAATAATTAACACAATTCCCTATCTCCTCGCTCGGAACAAGCCGTTATTTCCTGTGTGCATGTTCAGATGATGAAGTGCCTCAAAGCGGATGAGTAATGCTTGTTTTGCGTCAAACACCAGGAAGGCTGTTCAATTCAATTCAAAGACATGTCAGACTGAATAGAATTTTAATAAGAAATGCAAAAAGAGTTCCGTTGTTGTAAATTGGCTTGTTCAGTGACGCTCTGAGCCCAAAGTGCGGCCTCGGGAACTCTGTCAGAGAGTGTGTTAAAGAAGTCTAACAGTTTATTTTTAGAAAGAGCTGAGACGCTGAAAAAAGTAATCAAGGAATAAGTACAATTTCTATGAAATAAGCAGGGGTGTTAAAGGAACAGGCCACCGTTTTTCACATACTGAGATATGTTCTTACCTGAGCTTAGACAAGTGGATGCGTAACTGTCTGGTCTTTGTGCGTGCGCTCAGTCACGCAAACGTTGTTAGCGTTTAGCCTCTCCCAGCAAAGGTATAGCTCCAAACTGGGGTGAAGTTAGAAGCTGTTCCACGATCTCCCTATTTAAATACAGTTACGTGAGCCTTTACACGATCCAAGTCTAGTTACACAAAATCAAACATGGCGATTTTTTTTAAGCGGATAAAAAGGGGAACTATTTGTAAGGCGTAATAACCAATGGCCGCTGGCTGCTGTGCTTTGTGACGACAACACTGGAGGCCGCCATTGCTGTAGTACCGCCATATAGCCGCTAGTCCCCCATTGGAATGCATTGCACTTTAGACACGTTAAAAACAACTTTAATGCCCGGTGCCTAATTTTTTGGAACTGTCTACAGCTAGATATTCCTCCTGTGATTACGCTGGGTTAGACACAATCAGAGGCACCGGGCTGGTTATGGTAGGATAAATTTTAGAAATCTCATACTTAACGGGGGTCTGACTGTTAGCATTGGAGCTGCGCGAGCTACACGTCACGCAAGGGCCAAGTCTACAGTGAAGATCCCGCCCTTATGCCCTCCCAAACGGGGAGGAGTGAGTAAGGAGCAGGGGCGGAGCTGACATAGGCAGCAGAGAGACCTATTTTTTACCCTAAGGATGCATTTCATTGTATATCATGTTTATTGTGAGATATTTTAAGATTAAAGGCACACTGCGTAACAGTTTGGACTAAACTGTTGCCATCAGTACAAACCATGTTCCCAATGTCAAGCTCGACACAGAATATGCAAATTTGTGCAGTGGGTAAATCAAAGAATGGATTTGGATGAGAACCAACCTGTTTTTCAAATTCTGCTGCCTTTGGTCAGCATCTCCATGGAGACGAGCTGGAGACGTACCCACTCCCAGTAAAGTTACAGTCATGTCTTAGGAGAGCTGAGCCGCTCACAGCAAAGGCACTTGTTTGTTTATACATTCATGAGGTATTTTTCAATGAAGAAAATATCTGTCATAAAATAAATACTTGTATTTAGATTTTATTTATTGGGTAAAATGTTACGCAGTGTGGCTTTAAAGCTTCACGGTCATTTTTAAGCTTTAGAATTAGTTTCTATGGCATTAAAAGGTCAGATTCAGTTATCGTATCTCAAACAAGGACACCCCTAGAGTTTTTTTCTTAATCAAAGCAATAAAACACCTTCTGTTACTTCTGTTTCTATGCTAAAAAAATATATTGACTTAATGTTGCATACTGAGTAGACAAAGTCCACTTTAACCACTTTAAATATTTTCCCTTACTTGAGTTGCTTATGTCAAGAAATCTGTCCATGATGCAAGTTTCTTTTACACTTAAATTAAGTGATACACTTTAACCAAATTTGAACACGCAAATGATCTTCGTAGGTGCCCAAAAGAATATTTCTATGCTTCAGTTATGCATAAAATGTCCACTTTAAAGCGTGGACAACATGTTTGCAACGGTAGATTGTTCAAAATGATCCATCCATCCATCCATTTTCTTCCACTTGTCCGTTGCCGGGTCGTGGGGGCAGCCGCCGGAGCTGCCCAAATCACATTGCACCAGCCCCCATGGCTCCTTCTGCAGGTGGTGGGTCCACGGAAGGACGGCCTCACGGTTCAAACCGGGCCTGTTGGTCTCTCCTAGGGGGCTACCAGTGGAGGCAGACACTGGAGGCAATGTGGGTGAAGTGCCTTGCCCAAGGACACAACGACAATGTGCACCGTCAGGAGGCGGGATTCGAACCCACGACCTTCCGATCATGAGACGACCCGCTCTACCATCTGCGCCACTGTCGCCCCAAAATGATTCAAAAATGTTCAAAATGATATGATATATATTACATTGATTTCAACACCAAGTTTAATCTCTGCACATCGTGCTTATTGCTTGTACCTAAAATAGCAGCTCATATTAGTCCAGTCCGATGTAGCACAGATGTTGGCTGATGTTCCTCAGATAGGACCGCGCTCCCGAAGAAACCAGGAAATGTACAGATGTAATCTCTGCAGGCGAAGAACTGTTATCACAGGTCATTTTCACCATGAAGAACTCGGTGACATCCTACAAGCCGTTGACTTCATTCACGATGATTAGAAATATTATTGAAGATCGAGTTTAGGAGTAAACGCTTTGATTATTGTTGAGCCATGTGCAATTATAGACGTCATCCATTGTGATTAGTGGTATAACATAATGCATGCGTTAATATGTTTAAGTTTGGCGTCTTGGTGGTTTGGACTTGGTTGGCTCCCAGTTTAGGAATAATTTAGGTTAATTCATAGACACCTTTGATCTTGTACTTGGATAAAGAAGACAAATCTATTCACTTTTTTATGAATGCAAATTTTCCCATGAAATATTGTCAGACTACAATATATTCAATTTTTATTTAATATATAAATGTATACATCTTGCTTGGTAAACACCATATTCGTAAAGGCAAATTTCATGGGTCAAAACTCCATCACCAAAATCAAAATAGCACAACATTTGGGTTTATTTGACATATAAATGAAGATGTTTAACCTCTTAACCCCCACCTGAACCTGAAGGATGAAAACGCACCAAAAATGTGACAAAAAAGCGACAAAGAAGTGACAAAGAAAATGATGAAAACACAACAAAAAAGCAACGAAAGAGTGACAAAGGCATGCAAGAAAAGCAACAATAACACAACAGAAAAGTGAGAAAAGAGTGACAAGAGCAACAAAAATATGACAAAAACACGAAAAAACGAAAACGAAAACACGACAAAAACGTATTAAAGAGGGGGTATTATGCTTTTTTCAATCACATAGCACCAGTCTATAGCATACTACAATGATGACGTAACCTTCTGTTGGTCTGTATATGCAGTAAATTAAAATAATAATAATTGCTCTCTCAAAATGGCTGTACTGAACATCTTGAAATAGGCTTCTGTCTCTTTAAGAAGCTTTCCGACACGCCCCCTTCAGCACACTGCTGTGGCATCTAAACAACACTACTGTGCGGGGAGGGGGCTCTGCTGAGCTGAGGGCAGTGGTTGGTGGCTTGGCTGGTGACGAAAGGTCCAGAGGCGTCTCCAGGAGGTGGGGGCGTTCCTAGGAGGACTGAGGCATAGCTACACCTAAAATGGCTGCCGTCTAAGTTTTTACTGATTACTCAAAAATATGTGAATGAGCCAAGGCAACACTCCAGGCATGTGTTTAATGAGGGAATGACATAATAACATGATATAAAGCTTGAAAAAGTCGATTTTACATAATACCCCCTTTTAAATATGTGACAAAAACCCAGCGACAATGCAACAAAAAAGTTAGGATCAGTTTTGTAGGCATTTGGAAGTTTTTAGATTTGGGTAAAGCCGCACTTGGTTTATGTGTGGTGCAATGTCCTATTTTCTGTACGTACGTATGAAGCAAGGCCTGAGGTTGTTTTTAAATGTGCATTATAAATAAAATTGACATTGACATTGACATATTGTAAATAAGGAAGTAAACAATGTATGCCTCTTTTGGTTCGCAATGATTCATTTATTTATTTGTCAGCCTGTGATATTGCTATATCTTGGTAAATGTTCACAAGAATCAATAAAAAAGAAAGAAACTTCTGAACTCTAGAGATGGTCTTTATATGCAGTATTACAATGCTCAAACATGCCGGACAGAACGCAAGTCCATGAGGAAACAAAACTATACAAAAGCTCAGTTGGTTCAACATAATGTCCCTTTCATAATGTCGAAATCACCTCGTTTGGTGCTCAGATTCTGATGCTGAAATTGTCTTAGTTGAACCCCATTCCCAGCGTTATTATCCACTAATGATAATGAGCACTTTTATGACGAGCCTCCTTCTCAGCGTTTGGCACTTAGGCGTCTTATAATGTTCAAGTGTTTCCGCTCTGCTCCATTTGAGTGACATGAAGCTGCCGGTGTATTCATTAAAATGGTTCTGTCCTCCAGTACAGCCTCATCCACGACATAAAGTGGAGGAAGTGGGTGTTTTAAATTGCTCAACAGCCATAACTTTGATAACCGTTTGCCTAAAATTTACTTCCCACTTGTAATCTCCTTGGACTGCTTTAGATAGCGACCACTGCCGAACAGGAACATCCATCAAGAGCTGCATTATTCCAGTCTAAATCCAGACTGAAGGTATTTCCAACACTGATAAGCAACTCTAGACCTGGAACACGTCAGAAGCAATGAGAACCTTTTTGACCGGACTGAGCAAATGTCCGATTAGAGAAGAGAGGCATAGAAATTCATGTAAAGAACATCTGTCCAACTGTTAAGCTTGGAGGCGAATCATCCTTTGGGCTTGTATTGCTGCCAGTGGCTCATGGAAACTTCACCGGGTAGAACGAAGAACGGATTCGATTGATGTCCAACAAATTCTGGAGGGAAACGTAACACCACCTGTGGAAAAAGCTGCAGCTAAAAAGCAGATGTCTTCTACAAATGGGTAATGATCGTAACACACAACTCAAAATCCACAACGGATGCTCATAAGAGGTGCAGTGTGAAGGTTTTGCCGTGGCCTTCACATTCTCCTGACCTGAACATCATTGAAGATCTGTGGATAGACCTCCAGAGAGCAGTGTGTGACAGACAACCCAGAAATCTCCCAGCTCTGGAATCCTTTTGTAAGGAAGAATGTGCAAAAATCCCTCAAGCTAAGATGGAAAGTCTCTTGGCTGCCTGGCGTTTAAAGCTGCGATACTTGCCATATACAGATAATTTACCCTTGCTTCATTGATCACAGTAAAATAAATTGTAATCACATCCCACTGTATATTTGCTGTCGTTATTGTCTGTTTCCTGAGGGAGTATTGTCAGGCTTTGCTTTCTTGCATCTTTAACTCGCTGCCTCCATTTTCTTTTGAGCGGAGCTGACAACATTGTTTTTTTTGGCATCGTTTCGAGGTGGAATGAAAAGAGGATTTGTTAGTATAACAGCTCAGTGAAATGTTTTGACATTTGAAAGCAAGCATTTGTTGGATGAAACAAAAACCTTGGCTGGCATCCTAATTGTAATTTTAGACTGTCGCAAAAGCTAGACACACTTTTTGAGAAATCTTCTTTATGTCAAGCAGCTAGACATATTACGAAGGGGGAAATGGTTGGGGGACGTTTATGGCTAAATATGAGTAAAAAAAAAATCTCAGTTACAAAAAAACAATCTTTAAAGAGGGGGTATTATGCTTTTTTCAATCACATAGCACCAGTCTATAGCATACTACAATGATGACGTAACCTTCTGTTGGTCTGTATATGCAGTAAATTAAAATAACTGCCTTGAATAAAATTGCTCTCTCAAAATGGCTGTACTGAACGTCTTGAAATAGGCCTCTGTCTCTTTAAGAAGCTTTCCGACACGCCCCCTTCAGCACACTGCTGTGGCATCTAAACAACACTACTGTGCGGGGAGGGGGCTCTGCTGAGCTGAGGAGCAGTGGTTGGTGGCTTGGCTGGTGACAAAAGGTCCAGAGGCGTCTCCAGGAGGTGGGGGCGTTCCTAGGAGGACTGAGGCATAGCTACACCTAAAATGGCTGCAGTCTAAGTTTTTACTGATTACTCAAAATATGTGAATGAGCCAAGGCAACACTCCAGGCATGTGTTTAATGAGGGAATGACATAATAACATGATATAAAGCTTGAAAAAGTCGATTTTACATAATACCCCCCTTTAAAGTGTAAAAAAGACTCACAGATACTTCAGCCCTGGTGTGATCCTTGTTTCTTCTTGTTTCACAGAGCCGATGGCACAAAGGAGCACATCGAGGCAGACCTGATCGTCGGCTGTGACGGCGCCTTCTCTGCCGTTCGAAAACAGTTCATGAGACGCAGCCGATTCAACTACAGCCAAACCTACATCCCCCACGGATACAAGGAGCTGACCATGCCGCCCATAGACGGAGACGTGAGTACCGAACTGCTCGCTGCACGATGTGGCCACGTTAGTTCCGCTAACCTGAAGATGCGAGCGCCAGTACGTCCTGCCCTAGACATTTCCTGGTTGATGATACTTGGTGCTTGCCTGGCCGGCCATCCACTCATGCTTTTTGATCTGTTCAAACGCAGGACTGTCTGGAACTTGCTGACAGACGATCAAATCTCGAAACTTTGTATATCGATCCAATCACAGACCACGTTGTCATGACAGGAACTGAATTAACCACTAGTAAAATATTTTCTTAAAAGGGGGTATTATGTAAAATCGACTTTTTCAAGCTTTATATCATGTTATTATGTCATTCCCTCATTAAACACATGCCTGGAGTGTTGCCTTGGCTCATTCACATATTTTTGAGTAATCAGTAAAAACTTAGACGGCAGCCATTTTAGGTGTAGCTATGCCTCAGTCCTCCTAGGAACGCCCCCACCTCCTGGAGACTAGGGTGACCAAATCGTAACCAGCCAAATGTGGGACATGAAGCACTTTAAAGAGGGACAAAGCAGGACAACGAGGGACATTTTAAAGACGTAAAATTACACTCAATTGAATCATCATCACTATTTAAATTAGCCTATTTTAATCACATGGGCAATATAATCAATCAGTTGATCATTCACTTTCATTTGTTATGAAAGTGCATAAATGGTGAACATTCCAATAAAAATACCCACTGTGCATTAGCAGAGCAATAATCGCTCATAATTCAGTGAGGGGAAAAAATGTGTGGCCTACAGTAACAGTCTGCAGCAAAGTATAAAATATTGAATTTTGTTGAACATCAGACATCAAACTGTTTATAGCGGTCATTGAGCTCAAGTGTCTCTGTAGCTCAAGTCACTGCAGTGACAACTACACAATTGACTCTAAAACCAGACTGAACTGTTCTACTTTAAACTAAGCAGACATTCATCAGCCATCAGTTCAATAACTCCATTATATTTGTAAAACACGGAGAAACAAAGTTTTCCCCCATCATAGTTAGGTCTTGATCCTCGTGGAGTTCTCATTGGAATCTGCTGCTGCGGTCTGCACCGGAGCACCAGCGAGCGAGAGACGGGCTTTAGAATAAAATATCCAATCAGAGACAACCTAACACGTCAAAACATGGTGCTATTGGCTGTCACAGTCTGCTGCGGAGACAAGTGCGAGAGGGACAAAATGACACAGACGCGGAGGATCCTGCCGAGCGCTCTCTCCGCATCTGAGGAGTAAAATAAAGTTTGTGCAGCAGCAGAGTTGAATGCGGGACACAGCTCCAATTTGCGTGATGCAGGATTTGAGTTGGAAATGCTGTGCAGTCCCGCACAATGCGGGACATCTGGTCACGCTACTGGAGACGCCTCTGGACCTTTCGTCACCAGCCAAGCCACCAACCACTGCTCTTCAGCTCAGCAGAGCCCCTCCCCGCACAGTAGTGTTGTTTAGATGCCACAGCAGTGTGCTGAAGGGGGCGTGTCGGAAAGCTTCTTAAAGAGACAGAGGCCTATTTCAAGACGTTCAGTACAGCCATTTTGAGAGAGCAATTTTATTCAAGGCAGTTATTTTAATTTACTGCATATACAGACCAACAGAAGGTTACGTCATCATTGTAGTATGCTATAGACTGGTGCTATGTGAATTGAAAAAAGCATAATACCCCTCTTTAAGTGTACTTGACTTGTGTTGCAGTCTACAACACCTGTGTGCTTGGAGTATGTCACCACACCCAATCTAACATCTGATGGACGTAACATTTTTGGCCCTTAGAAGAAGAGAACTGGATTGTTCTCGAAATGTTGGTACTAACCCTGATCCTAAAATAGCAATGTCCTCTGCAGAGAACCAAAGAACTCGTCACCATAGGGTCTCACTGTGTATAAAACCAGCCAATCCTGTCTTCTTTATCCACAAGCCCTGACGAAAACACTTATTTTCAAAGATGACTCGTCTAAATCTTTCTTTTGATATTGCAGACAGTGCGTACTTAATACCTTTGCAAACAGAATGATTCAGAGCCACGTTTTGTTGTTTGCCTGATGCCAGTTTGTCATTTTGTGATCTACAGTTTGCCATGAAGCCGAATTACCTGCACATCTGGCCCAGAAACACCTTCATGATGATCGCTCTGCCCAACCTGGTGAGTTCAAGAAAGACGTCTGACGCAAATATCATTAGGGTTTTACTCACACTACACAATTTTCTCTCAGTTGGAATTAAATGATTAATTCCAACTCTGAATAAGAGCAGTCTCTATTCCTTATCATCTTTTCCTTCAAAAAAAAACATGGAATATCAAAGGCTGAGGCACCTGAAAGACTGTTCTCACAGATAAAAGATAGCTTCATTTTAATTCATCCACATGCAACAGAGAATTGACGAATTAAATGTTGGATACATTTATGAATTCCGGTAGAAGCAGGGGGGGGAGTTCAGGTGTCTGACAGTCCGGTGGTGGATAAGCTCTTCTTCAGTCGGCTGGACATGGCCCGTAGACTCCACAGTTTCCTCTCTGAAGGCAGGACACTGAAGAGATAGTGGGATCAGCTGCGAGACGGGCCGAGTGAATGTCCTGAACGGAATGACCTTTGGTTGAGCATCTTTGGAACTGTCCGAGCAGATAAGATCACGAGGATCCCAATCAGCTGTGGAAATCTCAGTCACTCTGGACCTTCAGCGACTCCTCTGGAGGTTGATTACCGTAGTCCCCCGCAGTCCACCACCCCCCTCTATGCCACACGCTGTGGGCTCTCTCCACGGGAACAGTCTGCCTATGGAAATACATGATCGGAATATTAGCATTTAGTGTCCTCTTTCACCTTCTATGTTCCACTGTGCACTATTTTTATATTCAGTGACTTTCAAACGGCCGTAGGGATTGCGTTACAGCGATATAGGCGTCTTTTGTTGATAGAGAGGTTGAAATAGAGTTTATAATCAAATCTTATAGTTGTTATCACTAAATTGCTCTTCTCTCCAGTGTTAATGCACCTGTGTCATCTGAATCTCTCCCCTTAAAGTTTATCTCTCTCTGAATCACTTCCTTCTACACCGTTCTGCTTTCACTTCGGCGTAATGCGGTTAAAGACGCTGAGTGCTTTTGGCTGTGCCCTAGTTTCCCAGGTTCGCCAACGTGACGCAGGCGGAGGCTGCTGCTCAAACGGTGCCAAAGGAGTTCACGGAGGTTTTTGCCATGGCTCTTTCCCAATGTCACTTAATTACAATCTGTGAATATATGACGCACGGAAATCTGGAACATTTCTAATCTGAAGGCTACTCTTGCACCACGGATTAAACGATTAAATTGATCACACTCCTTTTTTTTGTAATCTGTTGCTTCTGGTTGCACTGCTTTGTGACCGCGACGCTAGGGTTGACATTGCTGCAGTAGCTCCATTTATGGGCAGCAAAACAAGCTAGTTTTCCATTAGAAAGCATTGCACTTTACACACGTTCTAAACAACTGTAAAGCCTGGTTTCTAATTTTAATTTTAATTTTTTTTACTTTCTACAGCTAGATATTCCTCCAGTGATAATCCTGGGTTAGTTACAATTAAAGAAACCAGGCTGGTTTTCGTAAAGACAATTTTAGAATATTAATGAGGGCCGGACTTTGATTGACTGGCCGTTAGCATCAGAGCTAGTGACATGGGTCAATCAATCAATCAATCTTTATTTATAGAGCGCTTTTCATACACAGGTGCATCACAAAGTGTTTGACATTTAAAAACACATTAAAAACATTCTCGCCAGTCAAACCCTCCCACCCCCCCAATATATACAGTTATCACAATACACACACACTCCTACACCCCCTACCCTTTACTCTACACTCACACTCACACACAGAATCAAAATCAAGTACATAAGGCTGGGTACAGATGACCAAGGTGAGGAAACCCCATCAGAGGGGCCGTCCTCCCCGGGAGCAGCAGACCAGCCACGGCCGCCGGGGCACCGACGCAAGGGCCCCCATAGGAGGCGCGGCAGAAACACCACACCTCCACCTGGGCACCCACAGGACAGCACCCACACAGCCACAGCCAGTCACCGCTCCCGAGGCAGAGGGCTCCTTCAGAGAAAACACTGGAGATTCTAAAAATATAAGAAGCAGTATAAAAACATTGATTAAAAAGTTTAAAAACAAAGTAAAAATCAGTAAGAAACTAGGGTGCGGTTACGACCGAGCTACACGCCCCGCGAGGGCCGAGTCTACAGTGAAGATCCCGCCTTATGCCCTTTTTAGGAACATGCGCCGTCACAGCAGGGTAGGAGGAGTCTGTAAATCCGTCATGATTTCCCTTTAGAACATGGTCATAATGGTAAACGGGGAGGAGTGAGGAGACGCAGCCTATATTAATTATTATGTCTATGGATTGTAAATCAACTAGCCCCTTGAAATAAAGGCTTTTTTAGAAAATGTTAGGAGAGAATTTTGAATGCAATGCCTTGGTTTCTCGATGCATGAAAGAAAATGCGAAGACTGATGTGAAAATAAAAGGGATTCTTTACTGTAGTTTGCTCTTAAAAAAGGTTTGGGGTTACTTTTAAGTGTAAGTATTTGTGTTTACGTCGCTGACAAACTAAAATGTTTGTAGAATCCAAATCCTTCTCCTCAGGGACAAGTTTATAAGCACTTTTCACAACTTGCAGGGTCACTTTTTAGAGTCACGTTCATAGAAATGCTGGAAAACTTGTCTGGAAGTTCATGAAATTGATGCAAATGCTTCATAATTAGATGCACACTGGTTTTGCTACAAATGTCTACCAGAGTCTATCAGAGTTTACCAATTCTGATTCTGCATGAGTTTGAGAAGAGACAAAAGATATAAAGAAAATGAGTTGATGAAAGATTGCTTAACTATTGCCAACTGTAGAAACCCTGCATAACTTGAACTGCTTTTGAGTCTTGGATGCTTGTTATATTCTAACTGTGTGTTTTCCGCTCCCTTTAGGACTTCACGTTCACCTGCACGCTCTTCATGCCGTTTGAAGAGTTCGAGAAGATCACGACAGGAGACGAGGTCATTTCGTTTTTCCAGACGTACTTCCCCGACGCCATCCCTCTCATCGGAGCGTAAGTGCTCTCCTTCTACGACACACGACAGGACAGGCTTTGAGAGCACTTTCCTCCTCCATCTTCCCCCGGGCCGGAGCCGTGAACTGTGAAATTGCAGACACGTTTCTTGGGCGGCGGGATTTTAATTCGAAGCGAAGCGTGTCGGGCTGCTGAGTCCAGAGGGTTTCACGGCTGATGTTGTTCGACGTTCAGATTTGCAGACCAATAACGTGTTTGATTAACTGGTGCACCTTGGCTTCGCTATCGATTTTGGACACTTGTATCAAAGCTGTGCAGAAATCGTATAATTTTCCCTCCTTAGTGACACTGTGGTGGTGGTCGAGGTGAACTGCTGCTTTAGCCACAGCTGCCCCAGAAGAACTGTGGCTACCATTCCACCAGTACACTTAGATCTTGAAATCTCCCTTGGGAACTATTAAGTACATTACTGTTTAACGTTATTTGTAGGCAAGTTTTCTTTCTTAAAGAGTATCTAAACGGGCGTGCCAAAGCCTTTCCCCACCCACAAACAAAAGTCAAAAATTGCCGTGAAAGAGGCGGTCTCTGAAGTTTGGGGGTGACATGCGGGGGGTGAGTGTGTGGGCCTTTGCATTGGCACAATCACAGCAGACAGATTACGTGGGAGGGACTTGGTTATAAACCACAGGTACAGGGGCAGGACAATGGTCAGGACAATGGGAAGCACCTGATGACAATGTGTGGAGCTGGTGCGGCTTATGACGTTCTGTGGAGGCTGTGGACACGTCTCCAGTCAATCAGGAAATTCTAATTTAGTAGCAGAGTTTACCCTGAAGGGGGCGCAACCCATTCGTTTTCAGGCCAAAGTTAGGATTTAACACATGTTTGCGCTATAATGTCAGAATAATGTCAGGGACCAGTGCACAACACTATGAGACACCCATTGAGACAGTTTATCAGTAAAAAAAACTTGATTTGGTGTTTAGTTGCTCTTTAAGTACATTACTGTTTAACGTTATTTGTAGGCAAGTTTTCTTTCTTAAGATATTAACACATTTGATTTGTTTGTACTTTTCCCCCTCTGTAAAACCTAGTTTAATTTGCACAATGTCTTTCTCTCACTCTGTACTACAGGCCAAAAAGCCTTATTATTTATATTATCATAGATACTATCATGTGTTTTAAGAGATCAAGATTAGCAAAAAGAAGTATCCAGTGCTTCTGTTTCAATGAATGAAAATGAAGACAATTGCGTGATAGATCTATTTTTCTTGTATCACAGTAAGAACAAAAACACATTCAGAAAAAGTCCATATTTTAACCTTTTAACCCCCACTTTAACCAAACACATTTTCCTCCAGGAGAGGTTTTTTGTGATGTGCACACCCAGGAACTTAGTGCTGATCACCCTCTCCACAGCAGCTCCGTTGATTTTTAGAGGAGCATGCAGGACCCGCACTCTTCGACAGTCCACAACAATCTCTTTTGTCTTCTCCACATTTAGAGAGAGATTGTTCTGTGTGCGCCACATGGCCAGACTGCTCACCTCACTCCTGTCGTTTGACTCGTCTCTGTTGCTGATGAAGAGGTTTGAGTCGTACTTTGGAGCGCAGTCATGGGTCAGCAGAGTGAACAGGAGGGGGCTCAGCACACAGCCTTGAGGAGCCCCCGTGTTCAGTGTGATGGTTCTGGAGGACTCATCATAAATAGTGTTGACAATAAAGAAAAATCGATACATAAAAGTGTTTCCAAACTTTTGACCAGTACTGTAAGGCAAGGCAAGGCAAGTTTATTTGTAGAGCACAATTCATACACAAGGCAATTCAAAGTGCTTCACAGTTGCAGAAAATTACAAGAAAACAGATAAAATCAATTAATAAAACATCAACATAAAGTTAATCAATTACAGTAAAAGGCAAGAGTGCAGATAAAATACTTTCAGTTTTCATATGCACGGGTAAAAAGAGCTGTTTTCAGCCTGGATTTGAACATTGTCAGAGTTGAGGCCTGTCTCACATCCTCATGAAGACTGTTCCAGATTTTAGCTGCATGAAACTGAAACGCAGCCTCACCGTGTTTATTATTGACTCTGGGAACCACCAGGAGACCCCTCCCTGAAGTTCTCAGGGCCCGAGATGGTTCATACGGCTCTAACATGTCAGAGATGGACTTTGGTGCTAAACCATGAAAAGACTTGTACACAAGCAGAGCTGTTTTAAATTCTATTCTCTGAGTAACAGGAAGCCAGTGCAGAGACCGGAGCACTGGACTAATGTGGTCGTATTTCCTGGTTCTTGTCAGGACTCGAGCAGCAGCGTTCTGGATGTTCTGCAGCTCTAACAGCTCGTTTAGAAAGGCCAGTGAGCAGCCGTTACAGTAGTCTAACCTGCTGGAGACAAATGCATGGATGAGTCTCTCTAAGTCTGGTTTTGACACTATTCCTCTGATCTTAGCAATGTTCTTCAGATGGTAAAAAGCTGATGATGTTATTGCTTTGATGTGGCTGTTTAAGTTCAGGTCTGAGTCCATGATTACTCCTAGATTTCTAACCAGACACAATATGTCATTAATCTACATGGTTATGTCATTAATCTACATGGTTTCAAATTGATTCTCGAATTGTATTCCTTTGTTGCCTCGTCTTATTATCTTTATAAACTATACATTTCCTGCCTCTTTCCAACCCCACCGATTACTCTCAATCCACATTCAGACTCAAGGCCTCAGTTTGGTTCTTCGTGCGCTTCTTCTGACACATCGATTTTGAGACAAACGCTCGCTTGCTCCTAATACTCCTCCATCTGTCACAATGACTTTCCGATTTCCTCCCTCTGTTTCTTTCCTTCAGTGAAGCTCTGAAGCGAGATTATTTCCGGCTGCCCGCTCAGGCCATGGTGTCGGTGAAGTGCTCTTCCTACCACATCGCAGATAAATGTGTCCTAATGGGAGACGCCGCCCACGCCATCGTGCCGTTCTACGGACAGGGCATGAACGCGGTGAGTACCCGGCACAAAAAGACCAAACTCTGTGGTTTCAAATCTGAGATGCAAGTTGTCTCGTAGTAGCTCCACGGGAGAAGTCACAGTCCATTATACACACAGTTTTCCAGGGAATAACTGCAACAGCACGTCCATCACTCGTCTTTCCCAAGTGTATTCATTCACAAGTATAGACATGTTCGGTATCCACGTGTAGCACAGAAGTTTTTTCTCCTATTTATGCCAGTAATCTACAGCCAAAAAAAATCTACAGCGTCTCGCCTTAAAGAGGGGGTATTATGCTTTTTTCAATCACATAGCACCAGTCTATAGCATACTACAATGATGACGTAACCTTCTGTTGCTCTGTATATGCAGTCAATTAAAATAACTGTCTTGAATAAAATTGCTCTCTCAAAATGGCTGTACTGAACGTCTTGAAATAGGCCTCTGTCTCTTTAAGAAGCTTTCCGACACGCCCCCTTCAGCACACTGCTGTGGCATCTAAACAACACTACTGTGCGGGGAGGGGGCTCTGCTGAGCTGAGGAGCAGTGGTTGGTGGCTTGGCTGGTGACAAAAGGTCCAGAGGCGCCTCCAGGAGGTGGGGGCGTTCCTAGGAGGACTTAGTCATAGTTACACCTAAAATGGCTGCCATCAGAGTTTTTACTGATTACTCAAAAATATGTGAATGAGCCAAGGCAACACTCCAGGCATGTGTTTAATGAGGGAATGACATAATAACATGATATAAAGCTGGAAAAAGTCGATTTTACATAATACCCCCCCTTTAAGTTCATTACACTTTTTCCCAAACCGTCGCCTGTGTCCTCCAATAGTTTCTTCATTTCTGACATTGTCCTTCACAGGGCTTTGAGGACTGCATCGTGTTTGAAGAGATCATGGAGCAGTTTAACGAGAATCTGAGTAAGCGTCTGGACACTGGCTGCAGGTGTAAGATGAGACTTACTTAAAAGCTGGATTTCTGTTTGAAAGGTGAAGTTTTGCCCGAGTACACCAGAGTGCGGGTGCCGGACGACCACGCCATCGCGGACCTGGCCATGTACAACTACGTCGAGGTATTGCTCATTCCACACAAATAAACACTGCATTAACTCCAGATGTGTTGCCTTCTTTTGTATACGACCAAAAAATAAAATCTAAATTTTGTTACTCATTATGGACGATTTTGATTTTGATCGATTTTATTGGAAATGACCTTAGAAGGGAATGCTGATCTTTCATTTGAAGAAAACTGCTGAGTCCAAAGCTTTGACCGTCATCAGTGTTAATTTCATCGACTTAAATATTTTGGCATAATTTTAGTCAGAGTAATATGTTTGACTAAAATTGGACTAAAACTAAATTAAAGGTTTTTCATGAGACTAAAACTATGATTAAAATGATATTTTCGTCGGCTAAAATATCTGGACATTTGTTCATGTGGGAGAAGCTCCATAAAGCAGAGGACCTTGATTAAATATGATCATAATAAATATTATAAATGCAAAGTCGACTAAATGTACATGTAATTTTAGTTGACTAAAAGTAGACTAAAACTGAAGAAATCTCAACTAAAATTAAATTACATTTTTGTCAAAAGACTAAAACTAAATTAAAATATGTTGTCAAAATTAACACAGCGATACATTCAGCTTCTGCACTTAGTAGGAATCAGGCTGAATCAATCCCTTTAGACCTGATATTTAGATTAATTATACAATCATTTCAAATTGTTATTTCTGTTTTAAATACATGTATGCCTTGTTGGCTCTTAAAAGTAAAACTTCAAAATAAGCCATGGAGTTTTCTAAAGTGTTCTAGATAGATAGATAGATAGATAGATAGATAGATAGATAGATAGATACTTTATTAATCCCAGCAAGGGGAAATTCAGTTGTCAATACGGATAAAAAGACAATACAAATAAATATGATAAAAAGTACTGAAGCTAAGCCTCCACACATTTACATCAGCAATGATCATTATAAAATCGAATTGCAGCAGGGATGAAGGATCTCCAGAAGCGCTCAGTCGTGCTGTATACAGAGAGGAAACGATCTGATCTATTGCTCCTCTGAGCAGACAGAGTCCCATGCAGAGGGTGCCTGGAGTTACTGAGGATGGCCTGGACCTTTCTCCCCATGCACCTCTCGACCACTGCCTCAACAGAGTCCAGTGACCCCCCGACCACTGACCCCGCCCTCTTAACCAGCTTGTCTAGCCTGTTACAGTTTTTTGACAGATATGTTGTTGCCCCAGCAAATGGCAGCATCTACTTTTCTTAAATCCTCAAATCTTGAGCGCTTCTGTGATTGACAGCCGTCTCCATGGAGACTCGCGCGCAGAGGGAAAAGGGGCGGAGTTAAGCATGCTGTGTCTGCTCAGAGTGAGGGGAGAGCGGCGGAGGATCAGACCGGGAGAAACCAAACTCCGGTTTAGTGGAAGAAAACGCCATCACACACTCTGAAAACACAACACACGGCCTTTGTAAAGCCGCCTGAAAGTTGCTGGTTCTTCCACTGGTGTTATTTCTGAAAACCTACAGAGCAGTCTGAAAAACTGCTAAATTAGCCACACGGCGCATGTGAGGTGGACACGGAGTAACAAACCCGATTTGATGATTTAGCCATTTTGCTCATCGTCAATTTACAAAAGCATGAATTAATCTAAATCATTTTATTTACCGCCCAGCCCTACGATGAGCCAGTAGTACATATACATTGAGAAGTAAAGCCAAGCCTGAACCGTGTAGTACCATGCACTGTATCGACATCACGCCAGAATGCTTGTCTCAGTCAGAACATCCATAGATTATAACTGAATTCCTATTTTAAAAAAGCTGTGATATTTTGATCCACATGGTCTAAAACACTGAACTCACCTGTCTGCCCTTAATCTTTGCCAACTCTGATGGTAAAAACCCCGTGCCCCAGTTCCCCACTTTATCTGTGACTAATCATGGCCTCCATCCCTCCCCGTTGACCCCGAGAGAACAGCCCATTAAAACCACATCAACAAAATGTCAGCGATGATTGTGCTCACAGCCGCTAATGCTAACGCTAACGGCCTCCGTGTGCCGCACTCAATTAATCCCTGTCGGAGCAAAGGCTGATGGGAAAGGCACCTGCTCAGAAGCTTCAGGATGCACAGCGACACTGACGATCTCAAGCCGGGCTCGAAGTCGTGTTGAGCGGAGTTAGACGTTGACACACTATCATAAAGTCATGTTTGTGGGGGGAGACCTTAACATCGATCTGTTAAACCCATATAAACACAAAAAGACTGACGAATTTATAAATACTTTATTTAGTATAGGTCTGTTTCCTCTAATAACTAAACCGAGTAGAATCACAACCCACAGTGCGACTTTGATTGATAACATTTTCTCAAATGAAATAGATAGTGATACAGTCAGTGGATTAATGATAAATGATATTAGTGATCACCTGCCAGTTTTTGTATTGTACAAACATGGATATTTAAATATTGATGATGAAAAATGTATTGGTTTAGAAGGGTAAAAACAGAAAAAACTATGGATGCATTTAAAAAGGAACTATTAGCTCAAGACTGGAGTATTGTATACAGAGAGAATGATACTAATAAGGCATATGATGAGTTTACGCAAATATTTCATAAAGTATATGACAAAATTGCCCAATGAAAAAACATTGTAAAAACAGAAAGTGTAAAGAAAACCCATGGATGTCTAAGGGATTACTAAATGCATGCAAGAAAAAAAATTCACTCTACAAAAAATGTATAAATGATAGAACAAAAGAAGCTGAGGATAAATATAAGAAATATAAAAATAAACTGACAGGTATCATTAGAAAATGTAAACAGGATTATTATAATAAGTTGTTAGATAGCAATAAGAATAATATTAAAGGTTTATGGAATATCTTAAATAGTATAATTAGAAATAAACCAAGATCGATTAATTATCCAAAATATTTCAAAGATGAGGATAACACTTTAAATAATATGAATGAAGTAGTCGATACATTTAATAAATTCTTTGTAGATGTTGGACCGAATCTTGCTGCAAAAATTACAAATGTTGAGAACTTTAATTGTGAACTGATAGACACAAATCCTATGTCCATGTTCCTCAAACCTGTGGAGGAAAAGGAGATACTGGACATTGTTAAAGGGTGTAAAAATAAAACCTCGACAGATTACCATGACATGGATATGAAAACTTTAAAAACTGTTATTGAAAGTATCTCTAAGCCGTTAACATACATCTGTAACCTATCGCTGCAAACTGGACAATTTCCTGATGGTATGAAAGTAGCAAAAGTGATTCCTCTGTTCAAGGCAGGAGATAAACATCTCTTCACAAACTACAGGCCTGTTTCCCTTTTACCGCAATTCTCAAAATCTTAGAGAAGGTTTTTAACTCTAGACTTGACAGCTTTATTGAAAGGTGTAATTTACTCTCGGACAATCAATTTGGTTTTAGGAATAATCACTCAACTTCACACGCTCTCTTTGATATAATTGAAGAAATAACTAATGCTGTAGATAACAAGAAATATGCCATAGGGTTATTTATTGACCTGAGTAAAGCGTTTGATACAATAAACTATGATATACTAATTAATAAACTAGAACATTATGGGATTAGGGGGGTAGCTCTACAGTGGGTTACCAGTTATTTAAAAAATAGAAAACAATGTGTGAAAATAGGTGATTATCAGTCGAGTTGTCGACAAATTGTGTGTGGTTTACCTCAAGGTTCCATTCTGGGCCCAAAATTGTTTAATATGTACATTAACGACATTTGTAAAACGTCTCAAGTACTTAAATTTATCTTGTTTGCTGACGATACAAATATTTTTGCATCAGGTGACGACTTACAGCAACTGTGTCGGATTGTTAACTTGGAACTCAAAAGTGTCAATAAGTGGTTCAAACAAAATAAATTATCTCTAAATCTGAGTAAAAGCAAAATGATGATATTTGGCAACTGTAATTCCAATGCTCAGGAAGCAATTCAGATAGAGGGTGTTGTCATAGAGCGAGTGCATGAAATCAAATTCCTTGGTGTTATTATAGATGACAGAATTACTTGGAAAGCTCATATTAAATATATATCTACGAAAATTTCTAGAAGCATTTCAGTAATAGCAAAAGCAAAGCACATTTTAAACATCAAAGCTCTACATATCTTATACTGTTCTCTGATTTTGCCATATTTATATTATTGTACTGTGGTTTGGGGTAGTACTTATAAAACACATTAAAACCAATAGTATTGTTGCAAAAAAGAGCTATCCGAGTAATTCATAAAGTTGGGTTTTTGGACCACACAAACTCATTATTTTTTAAATCAAAGATCATGAAGTTCTGTGACATTGTTGAGTTCCAAACTGTACAGATGTTATACAAAGCAAGATACAAACTGTTGCCAGGCCAAATACAAAGAAGGTTCCAAGAACGTACTGGTTGTTATGAATTACGTGACGAATTAAACTTTAGGACTCAGAAACATAGCTCAACTTTGAAAAGTTTTAGCCCAACAGTTAATGGTGTACAATTGTGGAATAAACTGGAAATGGAGTTGAAACGAAGTCCAAATATCAACCTGTTCAAATATAAATACAAACAAAAGACTTTTGAAATATACAGAGAACAAGAAATGTGTTGCCACTAGGAGGCGCAGTAGGATCAATTATCTATAATCAAGGAAGAGTGTTGCTGCTTGGAACGGTTGTCATTCTATTGCTCAAATTTACAAATTGAGAATTAGGGTAGGCAAGTTATGAATCTGTTGAGAGGGACCCTCCCAACGGGCTCAAAACCTTGTCTTTTAATGCACCACTCAGCATAGGAACATCATCTACAAAATCAGCTGTTAGGGCAGCTGGGTGGGGGTTTGTTGAGGGGGAGTTACTGCCCTCTTCAACTGGCCCGTTCTACACCCTGGCTTTTTAATGCACCTCATTATGCAAGGCTTACATCACACTTCACATATAACTCAATTAAACAAATATAATAATAATGATAAATAAACCCGAATTAAATTATATTAAGGATGGTATTGACAACTGGGAAGTAGCAAGATCTCAGAATATAATATCTATTAATGCACCTTTAATAATGATAATTAAACCCAAATTAAATTATATTGAGGATAGTAATGACAACTGGGAAGTAGCAAGATCTCAGAGTATAATATGTATGAATGCACCTTTATAACATAAAAGTAGCACATTCTTTTGTTCTTTATTTTGCTGTTGTTTTTGTCTTATTCTTCATCATTTATTGTTACTTTGCCCTATGTTCCTTTGTTTATGATTTGCTACCTTGTAAATATTAAATGTAATGTTACTATTTTTATTTTGGGGTGGGCG
Source organism: Neogobius melanostomus (assembly GCA_007210695.1). Lineage (NCBI taxonomy): Eukaryota > Metazoa > Chordata > Actinopteri > Gobiiformes > Gobiidae > Neogobius > Neogobius melanostomus. The sequence goes on along the minus strand of VHKM01000079.1, from coordinate 346,390 downwards.
CTTATAAGCCTTTGGCTTCAGCCCACTCCCTTTGAGCAGGTTAACTGCTCAAACAAATAAATAAACTAAACTAAACTAAGCTGTGTTTGTGATTTCAGATGAGAGCTCACGTCAACTCCAAGTGGTTCCTTTTCAGAAAATATGTGGATAACTTTCTGCACGCCCTCATGCCCGGGTCCATTATCCCGCTGTACACAATGGTGAGTGCTACAAAACATCACGGGAGCACCTGCCTATTATGAAATCCAAGAAATATTGATATAGTTTAAGGCTGGTGTGCCTGATTTTTCCTGTTCAAAATGTTTAGCTTTCATCCAAACTCATTTTTAGCTCTCACAATCCCTCCTCCACACCAGAATTGTTTATGCAAATTAATGATATGCACGTTTCATGCAGCTTTGAGCGGGGGGACCACCCATAAAATAATTAGCACAAATTTAGATTCTACTTCTGTTTTCCATTGCTCAATAAAAACATAGGTGAAGACATAGCACCAAGGTCTGTTTAACAAACATAATAACAAATATCAAAGGCCCTATACCTTAATACAAACAATGAAAGAAAGAAGCCACAAAATTAAAATGTTAGTTGTGTCCAAACTCATTCCTAACTTTCCAAAAAACAAGTTTAAAGGCACATTTTACAACTTGCAGGGTCACTTTTCAGGATCACTTTCACAGACACTAGCCTGAGACTTAATGAAATATTTTGATGCACAGTGTTTTTCCCACAAATGTCTGTGTTAACTATTTCATAATAAAAGAGGAGAAAACAAATTTCATTCCACAACTAGAAAAAAAAGTCAGTTATGGTGCCTTAAATATGACTTAACTAATATAAATAATCTTGATAAAAAAGTAAATTTAAAAAGATCTGCATATATGCACATTTATGTTTATAAAGTATTCTGTCTACCGTGCAAACTAGTGTAATATGTACTTTTTTGGGGGGTTATACACACTACATGTCGTGGCTAAACAATGAACAGCAGTTTCCATTTGTTTTGTGGTGGAAGTCTCTGTAAAAGTGGCATCTGATGTTGTGACCAATCTGATAAGCGGCTTATTCATACCCTCCACGCCCCGACCAGGCTGCATCGTCCTCCATGAGCTGCTCTGTTTGGACTGTGAATGTGGCTGCAGGTGTTTAGTTGCACTTTAAAGCTATAATGTGTGACACTTCATCCATTAAATATAATAAGATACAAGCATTTAGTTCATTATGGGTTTTTCTACCGGTGAAAAATGCCTCTAAAAAAACGAGTCATCGCTGTGAGCAGCTCGTCTCTCCTCATTTATTTATTTGTTTATTTTAAGATGCATATGAACAATGCATATTAATAAACATTTAACAAATGTTAGTATGCCAGATTATAGCCTTGGGCTAATTTCCATCTGCAGATCCCCTGGCAGGTTGATGTTTACAAAAACACTATATACTTAGACTATACAGGACATGTAAACCAACAGCTGAACACAGACATTAAACATTTGAGACGGAATATGAAAACCAATGGAAAAGAACTTGATACAATGTATTGCACAACCTCCTCAGACCTGATCCTGCTGAGAGCGAGGAAGATGTGGCTTCCTTTGCTTTCACTACAGATTGAAGGAAATGAGGTTTCAATACATTAGGCCTTCTTCCATGCTATATTTTGGTAACTCACTTCAAAATATTGTCGGTGTCAAGCTGATGATTAGGAGCACGTTTGTCACTGGCATCTTGCACAGACTCATTTTGAGTGTTTCCGTACAAAAAAAAAATTATAACCATTGATATTTGTAAATTTGATACATTGCTGTCAGTAATTCTGAGATCTTCATCTTGAATCTGTTCCACAGGTGACGTTCACACGAACTAGATATCACAAAGCAGTGGAGCGCTGGCAATGGCAAGAAAGGGTGAGAAAAGTTTGAAGACACTCATTTCCGAAATGCGTGGTAGGTCACAGTTGAGGCGAGCTACGCAAACCGTCAGTCAAACATCACTGTGAATGAGCCAGAACTGTAGAAATGTTTGCATGACAGGGGAATCAGATTGGTTCATGCTGTACGGCCATACCATCTCTGTAGTACAGTCATAACCTTAATAATAAATAGGCTACTCACAACGTACAGTATGTGCTAATCACAACGCGGCTAGTGCTAACGTCCACAGCAGCTTATAAATACTCTCACTGAGGAGGCTCTGCTCCTGCTAAAAACATCATTATTGTTCGGAAAGACTTAGTCAAACAGCTGTAATCGAGAGCGCTTTTGTTTTATGCATATTAAGTAGTCATGTGCTCTGGGTCTAGTGTTTCAAATCAATACAATAGAACTGGGAAGGTCTTTAGGCGCCAATAGGACATAAATAACATGTGTCTGTCACAGTGAGAGTTACATTACTCCATCTGCTGTGGTGTTTAAAGAGGGGGTATTATGCTATATTCAATCACATAGCACCAGTCTATAGCATACTACAATGATGACGTAACCTTCTGTTGGTCTGTATATGCAGTAAATTAAAATAACTGCCTTGAATAAAATTGCTCTCTCAAAATGGCTGTAGTGAACGTCTTGAAATAGGCCTCTGTCTCTTTAAGACGCTTTCCGACACGCCCCTTCAGCACACTGCTGTGGCATCTAAACAACACTACTGTGTGGGGAGGGGGCTCTGCTGAGCTGAGGAGCAGTGGTTGGTGGCTTGGCTGGTGACAAAAGGTTCAGAGGCATCTCCAGGAGGTGGGGGCGTTCCTAGGAGGACAGAGGCATAGCTACACCTAAAATGGCTGCCGTCTAAGTTTTTACTGATTACTCAAAAATATGTGAATGAGCCAAGGCAACACTCCAGGCATGTGTTTAATGAGGGAATGACATAATAACATGATATAAAGCTTGAAAAAGTCGATTTTACATAATACCCCCCTTTAAGATGCTGGGGGCAATACTTCATATTTATGTTCCAGCCAACTGTCGTCCTTTCTTGTTTGCACATGTGCAACATTGAGCAAGCACGTATTTCAGCAGTGAGGAATTCCTTCAGTTTTTCTGTAGTATTATCTGATTTTTATAGCGTTTCACACACACTGTATTGATTAAGATAACGCTGAGGATCCATCATTTGGCCTGAAACCATCATAACCTGATTGTATCTTGGATTATTCATGAAACTAAAAATAAAGCGCTCCCATTAATCTCCCCTCCTTCTGCTGTCAGGTGATAAACCGCGGCCTGCTGTTATGCGGGGCGGGGGCTGCTTTGGGCGGCTCGTACCTTCTCGTCAGAAACCCGCCCAACTTCGACAAACTCCACATCGACATCGAGAAAATGTGGCTCAAACTCTGCTCCATCGGGACGTCCTGAAACCTGCGGCGGACGAGAGTTTAACGAGGGCCTGATGAATGAGTTCATTTATAATGGGAGAACTGCGCAGACACACTGGGAGCGCGAGCTGTAACGAAATCAGGTCAATGTGAAAAATTCATGGACGTTAATGAGATTTAATGAACTGTAAATGTTTAAAGCTTAATCAGAATAAAATTAGAACAAAGACTTTAATAATACTTTTATTTAAAGGGGGACACAGCAGCAAAACGTTCACCTGGAAACAGAATTAAATTACATATTTTTGCCAAATAAGTAGCATCTACAAACATGGTACTTCACAATAGTTTTTCTCCTCATTTCTTGCCTGATTTCTTGAGTTTGAAACCCCACAAAACTATTTTCATTCTTTTCAAATTCAAATTCTTTTGACAAAATGAGGTCAAAATCTCTGTCTGACGCTTTTTTATTTAACATATCAACAAAGTGCAAATCAGTGGAAATAATTGTTAGGAAAAAATAACTTTTGCAGCTTCAGAGACACAAAGATTGCGCTTTCAGTACGGCAACACGACAGGGCCAAACCTTCTACCTTGTGGTAAGTCGGCGACATTGACAGAACATCTGCACGGCGCCACCTACTGTTCAAAGAGTGTGCATTATTAGGCTTTTAAAATGAACAAAACGCATGGACAAATTAACTCTTATGTTGCCTTTATAGAAATGTAATGGAGTAGAAAGTAATAAGTTCTCAGCAAAAATACTACAGGTCCTCAGAAACTCTTCTTGAGTACAGCACTGAAGTATATTTACTTTACCACCTTTATATTTATGTAAGTAATCTACAGCAAAAGAATGAATCACATTTCCTAACTATAGTGGACAGAGTCATGGCTTATAAATCAGCTTTTGATCAAGTCAACGTCGATGTCTGAGGAATTACTATTTAAAATAATTGGTGTTTGAGAAAGATGATGAAAAAAAGACTGCTCTTTTAAGGATGTCTTCTGTTGCTTGGAGGAACGTTAGATCTTAAAGCAGTACTAAGTAACGTGTTTACCTTAATAAATCCTTTCCGTAGTCCCTGTGGGGGTAATACAAGTGTTAATGGAATGATTGGAGGGTCTTTCATCTCCCCCTGGTGTCTCTGGCCAGAAAACCATGCTTGCAACTTGACTGCCACCGGGGCGGAGCAACCAATACACACTAATAGAATCACGAAGAAGAAGCTAACAGGCTAACTAGTGCCACTTTAAACAGTATTTACAGCCAAGTTTGAGTGAAAAAAATTGTTTCCATTGTATAACTGGATGTACAACACCCCTCTCTCCCTTCACCTTTTCTGTCAGCGTAGTATTTACTCTCCAAGAAATGTAATAAGTTAAAAAATCGTAACTTACTACGACACCTGCAGTTGCGCTTATGGCCTCTGGGGGCAAGAGTTACTTAGTACTGCTTTAAGAAGAGCGATGAGCACGGTGTTACTGACAGACCTACGATCTGATTTTCTGCCTGATTCCGTCAGACCTCGGAAGCTAAGCAGGGAAGGGCCTGGTCGGTACTTGGATGGGAGACCGTTTGGTAACACCAGGAAGCCTAGCGAATGTAGTGAGTGAGTGAGTGAGTGGTTGGTGGTGGTCAGAGGGGCCGATGGCACAGACTGGTTGCCTCACTTCCGTCAGTCTACCCCAGGGCACCTGTTGCAACAATAGTAGCTTAGAGTGTCCAGAAAAGCGCTATATAAAACCGATGCATTATTACTATTATTACAATACACATTGATTTCCAGATATTCCCATTGGAGATGGAAAAGTGCCACAAAGAGCCTAAAACATTACACTTTACATTATCCAGAATACTGATATTTGTACATCACGCAGCCCTTGTCATTATTGTTAATCAAAATCATCTTGCTTTTTCAAATACATTATTCTGAAATAATAAGTTCCATTGTCTGATATTTTCTTTTGGCTTCATTTCTTGTCTCTGAACCTGCTTTATTGATTTCCTGGCTCTGTTCGCTTTCCAGTGGAGATTAATGGAGTTTTGAGCATCTGGAACCTTGAGGAGCATCTGGAGGAGAATAGCACATAAGCCTAAAACTAAACCTAAACTTAACCTGTTACTTGCCGTCCCCCCTGATCAGAGGACTAGGGTTATGGTCAGAAGTTAGGGTTATGATTAGTTTGCTGCCCCCCAAAGGAGCAGGAATTTGACCAGGTTCACATGGCTGTCTACTTCAAGGCAAACTGTCTGAAGCTCCTACTCTGCCCATAACTCTCCTGGAAACCCATCCACCTGCTCTGGTTGGGCCGGTAGGAGACTTTGCAGCTGCCCCTCTTTTCCATCTTTGTCCCTCTGCAACTCGCTATTCATCGGCCCCTCTCAGAAACTCACTTGCCCTCTTTAACCCTTCTAACCCCACTCTCACACACATTTTAGACACTTGAACTGTTTGCGTTGCTTTAGCTGGAGTATAAATAGAAGGCACTTCCACCATGACCCTTTGCTAGTTAAAGGTGGATAAAAATGGATATGTAATGTAGCTTTTGGCAATAATAATACATTTTACAGTTTTCTCTACTCAAAGGATATTAGTCAGACTCTGCTTGTTTTGAGGAATTGCACTGACAGCCACAGAGTACAAGATGCATTGTTTAAAATAGGATCTCTTTATTGAATCCACACAATATTGTACAATGGTAGTTTTATAATGGCAAAAGTAATGCTCAGGTTTGCCGGCTCCATGTACACACTACAGTTGGGTACCAACCAAAATAAAATACACATGTTCTTCCAGTGTCAGGTCCTAAAAACTCTCAAAGCACAGCACTGCAGTCTCCACTCAAGGCTAACACAGAGGAGGATCAAGAAGAGAAACATGTCAACAAGTGTACAAGAGCCTTTTGGATTTTATGACAGTATCATATAAAATCAGCCCGTCCAGGATTCTGTGGGAGTTTCAGTGCTTTTTTAACAAAACCTCTCGCATGCCTGTAGTTTCAGCTGTGTAATTTTAGTGTCTGTGGAACACAATACTCGGGAGAAGATGATGAGTTATAATTTCTGATGTTAATCTGTATTGCATGTGAGATGAAGTTACTACTGCAGTTAGTATTACTCCCGATGGGAAATGTATGCACCACCTCATGTTGCATCACTGTAATGCAAATGTTTGTTACATTGATTACTCACTTCGGCCTACTCACTGTGAGCCTCCACAACTGCTCCAATAAACTGAACCAAACACCAAAGACTGATAAATATGTTCCTTTGTATCCTCACGGTCGAAGTGACTAGGGCTGGGACAAAATATCAGATCGGATCGCAGTACTTTTTGCTGCAATACTGATCAATACTTTATTAAAGAGGGGTATTATGCTTTTTTTCAATCACATAGCACCAGTCTATAGCATACTACAATGATGACGTAACCTTCTGTTGGTCTGTATATGCAGTAAATTAAAATAACTGCCTTGAATAAAATTGCTCTCTCAAAATGGCTGTACTGAACGTCTTGAAATAGGCCTCTGTCTCTTTAAGAAGCTTTCCGACACGCCCCCTTCAGCACAGTGCTGTGGCATCTAAACAACACTACTGTGCGGGGAGGGGGCTCTGCTGAGCTGAGGAGCAGTGGTTGGTGGCTTGGCTGGTGACAAAAGGTCCAGAGGCGTCTCCAGGAGGTGGGGGCGTTCCTAGGAGGACTGAGGCATAGCTACACCTAAAATGGCTGCCGTCTAAGTTTTTACTGATTACTCAAAAATATCACCTGCAGTTGCGCTTATGGCCTCTAGGGGCAAGAGTTACTTAGTACTGCTTTAAGGTAAACATATTACTTATCATGATTACTTACTGTATTGCAATATGTATGGGATCGTGACAAAAGTGTATCGTCCCAGCCCAAGAAGTGACGCCTCTTTCTTAGCAACACCAGCCGCCGTGTCACAGGAAGGGTAAAACACCAACGCAAACTAATGAGTAACAGCGAATCATCAAAATCTCTGAACTTTTCAAGACCAAACCACCATGAACCGCTACTAAGCCATTAGCCATTTGACACGACAAACATCTTTAGACACCCGTTGGCTCTGACACACCAGGTTGGAACCGATTCATTTGCTTTTCTAAAACGTCTATTTGTGATTAAAAATAGGGTAAATGGGCCAGTACATGTTCAGGATCATTTAGGTGTTGATTCGGCGGCAGTAAATTAGCTTGTCACACGCTGTTCTTAAGATTAGCATGCTTGGAAATGTTGTGTCGGTAGTAATTTTACACTGCTGCGGTGGATGTTTAGGACTGTCAATCATGGAGTGAGAAGAACGATGTGGGCATGTTGTTGTTAGTCTCGGTCCGTCCAACATTTGGAGCATGATTCTTAATTTTGAGGCCTTGTCGCAGCTACTGGTCAACAAGTAACACAACAAGTTGACACACAGCATCATCTGTATTGCGCTGTCTTTATTTTACATTCCCTCACACTGTGGTTTGGTTACTATCCCCGAGATTGACCCCGTGCTTTCCTATGAGCTGATATTTGCAGCCCTCCACATCACCAGACATGATACGTTTCGCTGCAGGCTTAATGATCCCAAAATGTGAACGTGTTACGAGAGGGAAAAAAACGCCACAGGATCCTGGAAGAGCGCTCGGAGGCTTTTCACACAAATAAAGCTGCACCGATGACGAACAGTGGGTCAGGACTTTACACGGACAAAGGTGTAATCTCAGCCAGAGCTGCAGAAAGGTCCATGGAGGTCACACAGTTGTTTTGGCTTGGATTTGCATGTTAGGTCCTTATGAAAAGGCCTGGAAACATTGTACATGGATATTTTTAGGAATATGTATATTTTCTTAGATGATGTTGTGCTTTATTGTCTATTGATAACCGTCTTCTTTTCCTTTTCCCTTCATTCCTCTGTTTGAATGAATGTTTACAAATCTTACAAAAGAAAATATGCCAAGTTTTTTTTTTGCATTTGTTGCATTAAAAATATAGTATGTATATATACAGTGCCTTGCAAAAGTATTCGGCCCCCTTGAACTTTTCGAACCTTTTGCCACATTTCAGGCATCAAACATAAATATATAAAACTGTAATTTTTTTGTGAAGAATCAACAACAAGTGGGACACAATCATGAAGTGGAACGAAATTTATTGGATATTTCAAACTTTTTTAACAAATAAAAAACTGAAAAATTGGGCGTGCAAAATTATTCAGCCCCTTTACTTTCAGTGCCGCAAACTCTCTCCAGAAGTTCAATGAGGATCTCTGAGTGATCCTTATGGCAGAGTGGCAAGAGAGTTTGCGGCACTGAAAGTAAAGGGCTGAATAATTTTGCACTCCCAATTTTTCAGTTTTTTATTTGTTAAAAAAGTTTGAAATATCCAATAAATTTCGTTTCACTTCATGATTGTGTCCCACTTGTTGTTGAATCTTCACACAAAATTACAGTTTTATATCTTTATGTTTGATGCCTGAAATGTGGCAAAAGGTCGAAAAGTTCAAGGGGGCCGAATACTTTCGCAAGGCACTGTATATAGTCTTGGCATTAAAAAGCCTTAAATTTGACTTGCTGCCACCTGTAGAAACCCTGTATAAGGAGTGGTCAGAGTCAGCACTGCCAAAACCTACTGCTCTACTTGTCCAGCAACGACAGCTCATGAAAGGCTTCAAAACTACAAGACGGATACTAAACAAATCTTAACTTGGCCTACAAGCTCGCAGGCACTAATTTCAGCATGTTTTCCAGCGTTGAAAGAAAAGAAAAAAAATCACACCGCTCACCATTAGTTTCAATGGCTTGTGAGAATTTTGGTAGCAACGGTTGCTATGAGGTATGATTGGACAAATACCGTTTTGGGGTGGGGTCAATTGAATACTCTACATCAGTGTTTCCCAACCAGGGGTACAGGGATCGCTGGGGGTACTCGAGCACTTAGAATTATTTCCGATTAAAAAAGAAGGTGAAACTAAGTCGTTTTTCAATGATGCTTTCATTAAAAAGTTGAATTTGAGAGTATTTTAGCTTCATTATGAACACAACACTAACACATCAGAGTTTAGTAGATCACATTGGAATGATCTGGGTAGGACTGTCGAGGTGGATGACAGGGCAAAAACTTCACTATTCAAGTGCGATAAGTCTCCACTAAAAAAAGTTTTTAGTGAAGAATGTTGACCCACCTCAAAAAAATTACTTCCACTGGTAACACACAATAAAATTAAGTCGATTTTAACTTAAGCGTTTGCATTAGATTGTTAGTCTGGGGACCAATTAATTTTCTCGTAGGAGAGGTGAGGTTTACGATTGTCCATGGCCATACTGCCTTTGCTCTGCCCGATCCCGTCAGAGCTTGGAAGCGAAGCAGGGAAGTGCCTGGTCGGTATTTGGATGGGAGACCATTTGGAAACACCAGGAAGAAGAGCGAATGTAGTGAGTGAGTGAGTGAGTGGTGCTGGTCGGAGGGGCCGATGGCGCAGACTGGTTGCCTCGCTTCCGTCAGTCTACCCCAGAGCAGCTGTGGCTACAATAATATCTAATGCTGCGTTTACACATAAGCACGATGCGTTACGAATGGCATTTTTCCGTCATTCGTGACGTTCGTGACTTGACTTAACGCATCTTGATGGGATTCTTAACAGAGCGCATCAGCTCGTGACATTCGTGATGTTCGTGGAGAAAGTTTTTGGCTGTCAAAAAATCTTCCACGAATGTCACGATTCACCCTCTGTTCGTGGAGTTCGCAACAGAGCGTGTCCTTTCGTGATGCGTAGTGGCGCTTCGTAATTCAGCGTGAGAGCATTCGTAAAGCATTCGTAAAGCATTCGTAGTGCAGAATCACTGTTTTCACGCTCAGAATTGATAGAAACACACGCTACGCCGAAAAGTTAATGCACTATGCCAAAGAAAAGTCCCACAAAGTCGGCCAGTCCGCGCTCCAGGCCCGGGACAGCACCTGCTCCTGCCGCTCCTCAGGTGCTGAAGTTGTTACGCGGGCTTTTCTTCCTGTAGTCGTTCCTCCTAATGTTTGGGAGCCAATCCCTGCCACCCCCTATTGCCGCCCCACTGGAGAACCCCACTGTTATATATTTGTCCCGATTTTCCGCGCGTTTGTGGAAATAAGAAAAGGGACAGTAAGAAGTGCGCCTTTCCCGCACTGTTTACTGTCCCTGAATGCATCTCCCACGCTGCCATACGCACTGACCCAAACAACAACGCGTGGTTACAGCAGCTATAACATGGATAAGTGTTAAGACTTATTTACAACTTTAGACATGAAAAACAAGCGGTGATGGGCGTAGGGCAGGTGGAGACAGGCCTGTTGTTCTGGATTATGCAAAAGAAGTTTTGCCAAATGGAGCTAATGATCAACCAGATGAGTGAGAGTCATGGATAAAGAGGTGAAGAGTTCTACGACAGATCCCCAGAAGATCGAGTGCGCAGTGAGTCTAGTGTTTTTATGCTTATTCTGTGGAGTAAAGTCAGGCTGAATGTGCCGCTGTTGCACAGACTCATTTGACATAAAGCGCGTGTGTTTATTGCTATAGTTTGTCTTGATAGATTCCGCGTTTGACAGGAGCATATGACTTAGTTTGGGTTTGATCTAAGTTCAGTTTTTCATAGACTGTGAAAAACGTTTGCTATTCTACAGTATATGGACAGTCCCGACGCTCAGCTGGTCTTTGCTTTTGCTTAACCCGATTTGGCAAGAGCCCAATGAGGCAGGTGAGAGCACGGCGGACCAAGACGCCTCTGCTCCGCCTCCAACCCGGTGTGTGCGGCAGGCGGTTTGTCCACATTCGCCCGATTCTTGACAGATTTCTGACAGAACTCGATAATTCCCAATGACCCGTAACAGACCGCAACACCTCGCAATACCACGCAACACCACGCAACAGAGCGTCACAGCCCGCAGCATTGCGGGACGCATGTTCGTGACCGTGCGTAATAATTCGTGCCATTAATCGTAACGCGTAGTAACAGGTCGCAACAATTTGTGGCGGTGCGTGAAACCTCTACCCCGAATCATCACATTCGTGATCCTCGGCCACGAATATGGATTCGTGGCATTCGTGACTCGTCGTCGTTATGTGTAAACGCAGCATTACTATCACCAAGTATGGAGTGAATGAATAATGCAATATAAAGTGTCTGAGTGTCCAGAAAAGCGCTATATAAAACCGATTATTATTATTATTATTATAGCCGTTTATTGGGCCCTATGCATCTGCACGTAGCCATAGCCAATCGTATCATCGTATCGGATGACGTATGATGTACCCGCTGTAAACTTTCGAGCTAAACTATTTAGAACACGGTTTAAAGCTTGATCGAGAGATGGCGTCGCGTCTGCTGCCGTCATGTTGGATCCATAAATACACTTTTTTTTATTTAAATCCGTAAACAAACTACAAGCTTCCATATGTCGAATACTGTGTCATCGTCTTGCCGTCCCTCCTCGTTCTGTGATTGGTCCCCAAATCCATGCGAAGATTTTGGCCATGGTCCCCAGACTCCTGTGAAGTTCGAAATGATTCAAGCGCACACAGCAGTCTGGGGATTCCCAGGCTATTCGACTGTAGCAATATTTTGAACGGGAAAAGAGCTAATTATTAAGTTGGTTTTCTGTACCTTTTTAAGTTAGAGTAAAGGAGTCAGCATCTAATAATAAGTTTGTTTTCGGATTCTTTTTAAGTTAGACTAAAGCAGCCAATTGGATTATATAAAATAATTATTTTAGTTAAATTTGACTTTAAATAGCCCATTAAAAGACAAGTTAAATATGCCTAATTTAATTGTGTGTTACCAGTTGAAGTATTTATTTAAGTAGGTTCAACAATAAACTTTTTTCAGTGGGGTACTCGGGGTATAAATGAACACCTTAAGGGGTCCTTGAGACAAAATGGTTGGGAACCATTGCCCTACTTTGCTCTGCTGTGATAATACAGACGAGAGTAAAGATGAAACAAAAGATCGTGTTCCCAAAAATATCCATGTACAAACATCCCGAGACCTCACAGTGGGCGCACTTGTATGACGTTGACCTGAGACTCGCTGCCCGTTTTGGAGGAGGAGACGTCCATGTGCTGTAGGTTATCGCTGGTTATGATGAAGACTATGGAGGAAGAGTTGAAAGTCACCCTCTTCTTGGGTCGCTCCCGGCCCCCGCTGCAGCCGTCCGACACGAAGATGGGGCGAATGGGCCGCTCCACGGGGGCCAGGGGGCGCTCCTTCAACCCGTGCTGGAGCCACGAGAGGCGGGAGCAGAGCAGCTGCAGCAGACAGCGCCGAAACTGTAGCCACAAATAAACAGAAGACAGAGGAGACGAGAGAGCAATGATTAATCTGTCAGTCGAGCAAAGGAGCAAAGAAACATCTGGAATAGTAAATGTGTTGGCGACATTACGGCGAGACACTGCAGATGAATAGTAATGGTGGTGTTTATTTTGTTGACATATTAGTTACAAACATTTTTCTTCCTCCACCTCTGTCTGCGCTGAAACGTTGCTTCGCAGGCAAAATAAATGCGATTAATTCCTGCTGGAATATTATTTAGCGAATGGCAGGTTAAATTCATCAAAAGCCAGCCTCGAGCGATTCACCACGAACCCAGCTCTGGGAAACCGGGACCTGAGGAGGGAGGCTCTAAACACGGCCACGCTCCCAAGGAGGAGTCGCTGTGCGGGCAGCGCTTTGAACACATGGGTTTAAAATATAATATAATCAAATGTATAAAGTCCTTGACACACTTTTATAAAAGTAAATGCACCTGTAGGCGCAGTTCTCTTGAAAAAGTTGCGGCTTATAGATCCTATGCACGTACAATTCTTTTTTCTTTATACATTTTGTTGGTGTGGCTTATATTCAGGTGCCCTCAATAGTCCAGAATTTACGGTAATTACAGTGTCATTAGCGTCTCCTTTCCATAGACCGTTAAAAAGAATAGACAGCTCCTCCTCACTCCTCCCCGTTTACCATAATGACCACGTTCGAGGGGGAAATCATGGCGGATTTACAGACTCCTCCTCCCCAGCTCTGACGAAGCATGTTCCTAATAAGGGCATAAGGGCGGGATCTTCACTGTAGACTCGGCCCTTGCGTGACAGTCCGACCCTCATTAGTACGAGATTTCAAAACATTTTCTTTCGAAAACCAGCCTGGTTTCTTTAATTGTGACTAACCCAGCGTTATCTCAGGAAGAATATGTAGCCATAGAAAGTGTTTAAAAAATAGAAACCAGGCGTTAAAGTTGTTTTTAACGTGTCTAAAGTCCAATGCTTTTCAATGGGAGACTAGTGGCTATATGGAGGTACTACAGCAATGGCGGAGCAATGGCGGCCTCCAGTGTTGTGGTCATAAAGCAGAGCAGCCAGCAACCATTGCTCCTTTCATGCTACATGTGAATACCAACATGTCAGTATTTTGGGATATTGGGGATATTTGACGAGGGAGTTATTTTCCGGGAAATCTCCGACTCCCCAGTGACAAAATGTCATAAAATAAGAATCGCAAAGAGTGAGTTTGGTCTTCTTTTTTTTTTTTACTCTGACTCTAAAAAGATGTTAAGCTAATCATCTCAACCACTGTGTGAAAAATATGTTTCCACCTGCAGCGTCTCGCCTTAAAAAGACCAACAGAAAGATGTATTTGATTTCTGAACTCCAGGATTTGTAAAAGGTAAGTGGCAGAGTGGTTGGTGAGTACCTCCTCTCAGGAAGAGGTTTAGTGTTTTCTTCACACAGTTCATGCGTGAAATGGTGTTAAGGAAATTGTCCAAGCGTTGCCCGTAGCCCACAGTTGATCCATAAACTCGGGCAAAATAGAAAATATTGTGAATAAATCGTAAGCTTCGGTCAACATTGTGAGTCTTGTAATATTTGTGCAGCTGCTTGTTCAAAATGAGGAAGACATTTGGAAGTGCAACGGTAATAGGAGGAAAAATAAAGCTTAAAAATCTTGGAAAGTAAAGATACATTTAAAGACGATATAGGATTATCTTGACATTTATACATAGTGCACATAGGTTTACCTTTCAAGCATAATGCGATCTGACAGAGAGCGGAACATTTACTTTCCTGCGCTGGACAGATCTATTCTACATTATCCATTCTAATTGCACCCTGAGGTGTCTGTGCTGGGAAACGTCAGGGACGACTCTGTGTGACGTACGGAGTTTGTGCAAGTAGTAGTTGTCTATTCGGTCCAACAAATACAAGACACAATCAGCCAACAGCATCAACATCCTTATAATTTGAGGTTCAGAGGCTGAGGTTAAACTTAAATTGCCTGACCCTGTGCACAATTCAAGTAAAGCTTCAGCCATTTGCAGACAAAATCCCTTTCAATGTAATGCAAGACATTGAAATATCTCACAACTGATAACAGCAATAACATCCGTCAATACAGAGGAAACTTGCATTTTCTTCTTTGCCATTTCTGGTCAACCAAACTTAAACTGTCCTTTGACATAATGATAAGCTGTAAATGTATATATTATATACATTTACAGCTTATCATTCCTGAGGTTAAGATTTTTTTTAAAAACTGTACATTTAAACCGCCTTCTAAATGCTTCAGTTTGTTGCCTGGGTTTTTATTTTGCTGGTGTTTGAAGTACAGGAGAGGAAGGCGGACCTCAACTAAACACCACTTAAGGAATGTTTTTGATGAGGGTTTAACATTAGAGCAAGGTTAAAGACATTTTGCGTGATGTCGGCTCTTTAAAGGAATAGGCCACCGTTTTTCCATACTGAGATTTGTTCTTACCTGAGCTTAGACGAGTTGATACGTACAGTGCATCCGGAAAGTATTCACAGCGCTTCACTTTTTTCACATTTTGTTATGTTACAGCCTTATTCCAAAATTGATTCAATCCATTTTTCCCCTCAAAATTCTACACATAACACCCCATAATGACAACGTGAAAAAAGTTTTTTTGAGATTTTTGGCAAATGTATTACAAATAAAAAACAAAAAAAATCACATGTACATAAGTATTCACAGCCTTTGCCATGAAGCTCAAACTTGAGCTCAGGTGCATCCTATTTCCACTGATCATCCTTGAGATGGTTCTACAGCTTCATTGGAGTCCACCTGTGGTAAATGAAGTTGATTGGACATGATTTGGAAAGGCACACACCTGTCTATATAAGGTCCCACAGTTGACAGTGCATGTCAGAGCACGAACCAAGCATGAAGTCAAAGGAATTGTCTGTAGACCTCCGAAACAGGATTGTCTCGAGACACAAGTCTGGGGAAGGGTACAGAAACATTTCTGCTGCTTTGAAGGTCCCAATGAGCACAGTGGCCTCCATCCGTAAATGGAAGAAGTTTGGAACCACCAGGACTCTTCCTAAAGCTGGCCGGCCATCTAAACTGAGCGATCGAGGGAGAAGGGCCTTAGTCAGGGAGGTGACCAAGAACCCGATGGTCACTCTGTCAGAGCTCCAGCGTTCCTCTGTGGAGACAGGAGAACCTTCCAGAAGGACAACCATCTCTGCAGCAATCCACAAATCAGGCCTGTATGGTAGAGTGGCCAGACGGAAGCCGCTCCTTAGTAAAAGGCACATGGCAGTCTGGAGTCTGGAGTTTGCCAAAAGGCACCTGAAAGACTCTCAGACCATGATTAAGAAAATTCTCTGGTCTGATGAGACAAAGATTGAACTCTTTGGCGTGAATGCCAGGCGTTATGCTTGGAGGAAACCAGGCACTGCTCATCACCTGGCCAATACCATCCCTACAGTGAAGCAGGGTGGTGGCAGCATCATGCTGTGGGGATGTTTTTCAGCGGCAGGAACTGGGAGACTAGTCAGGATAGAGGGAAAGATGAATGCAGCAATGTATAGAGACATCCTGGATAAAAACCTGTTCCAGAGCGCTCTTGTCCTCAGACTGGGGCGACGGTTCATCTTTCAGCAGGACAACGACCCTAAGCACACAGCCAAGATAACAAAGAAGTGGCTTCAGGACAACTCTGTGAATGTCCTTGAGTGGCCCAGCCAGAGCCCAGACTTGAATCCGATTGAACATCTCTGGAGAGATCTGAAAATGGCTGTGCACCGACGCTCCCCACCCAACTTGATGGAGCTTGAGAGGTGCTGCAAAGAGGAATGGGCAAAACTGCCCAAAGATGGGTGTGCCAAGCTTGTGGCATCATATTCAAAAAGACTTGAGGCTGTAATTGCTGCCAAAGGTGCCTCAACAAAGTATTGAGAAAAGGCTGTGAATACTTATGTACATGTGATTTTTTTTGTTTTTTTATTTGTAATAGATCTGCAAAAATCTCAAACTTTTTTTCACGTTGTCATTATGGGATGTTATGTGTAGAATTTTTAGGGAAAAAATGGATTGAATCAATTTTGGAATAAGGCTGTAACATAACAAAATGTGAAAAAAGTGAAGCGCTGTGAATACTGAATAAGATCTGACCAAAGATGTTAGCATTTTGGCCAGTATCAACTCGTCTAAGCTCAGGTAAGAACATATCTCAGTATGTAAAAACGGTGGCCTGTTCCTTTTAAAAGCCAGGGTTTTATGCAAAGTCGACTTTTTAGAGATTTTTAACCATGTTACAAAGTTCTTCTCTCGTCAAAAACAGACCTGGAAGCTGTGTTGTTTCGACCCACTCGCACACCTTTGTCTTTGAATCTTCCCCACTTCTTAGCGCCTCATTTCTCAATCTCTTTTGTGAAGCTTAATCCCTTCATTGCAAATTGAAAACACTCGCCATAGCTTCATTACAGCAACACGGACTGAGCGGTGCATGTTTTGGTTTTTTCCAATCAACATTGCATTTCTATACGTGATCGAGGTTATTAAACTATACTCTTTAAAGATTATACACATGCCGGACAGAATTATCCAGTGTCCAGTCGAGAGGGAAAAACACACCACCACAAAGAAAAACTGTCCGGAACGACACAGGAGGGAGACTGCTCTGATGTCTGGGCATCGGTTTAGCTTTTCACTCCTCACTGTTTTCTAATATGTATAACACGGGTATTATTAGAAACCAATTAACAGCTCTATATGGCTGCTATGGCGAGTGGCAGAATGTGGTGACGAGAGGGGAAGCTCTGACTTTGAGAATGAGGAAATTATTTGGATTTGCAAATATTTTCAGGAAGTAAATTCACTTCAGGGCTTTCGGGTCAGGGATTATGATTAGATTTAAGGACGGCAAATGTGGTGTACATTGTGTTTCACTCACGCAGATCTTACACCTATTTTTACAAACAATTAGGTCTTGTCTTTGAAATGAGGCATCACACCGGCATATAGTCTGTAAGCTCTCCTGCTAATACGCTTTGAGATTTGGATATGCATAAGACAATAACTTTAACCCTAAACCTCAGAAGGCAGATAACAGGTTAAACAGAGATTTTGAAGGTGTGTACTTTATGTGAGCAGTATTTTTGTTGAGAACTTATTCACTTTCCCCTACATTTGAAAGATAAATACTGTATAACACTTTCTATTCCGCTATATTTCTAAAAAGGCTCCAAAATAAAATGTTAATGTGGCCAGGAGTTCTGTTCATTTTAAAAGCCTAATAAAGTACACTCTATGAACAGTTGGTGGCGCTGTGCAGATGTTCTGATTCACAACAAGGAAGAAAGGTTTGTCCACAACAAAACAAAATGTGTTTTTGTAGCTGCAAAGTTGTTATTACCACTTACACTGAATACTTACATATTTTCTACAGCAAGATACTTCAGTACTTTCACTTAAAGGGACTATACTGAGTTTAAAAATGTTAAAACTAATTATTATACGGCCCTTCACAATGCAAGTAGAACGCTCCATTGATTTGAATGTGATTTTCCAACGTTCTACCGGTCATTATTTTTTGATAGAAGACCTCTGAAAAAAATAATGACCGCTGCCAATGGCAACGGAGTTCGTTCTTGTAATACAGGTCTTTCATATCACTCCGCAAGTAGTAGTAGCGGACAGACGGACACTATCTCTGTCCTCGTCCCTGCAAGAGAAGTTGGGGGAATCGCTCGTGAAGTTAACGGTGTAACAGGCCAGAGTATACCCCCATCTGGACTATACCCCGGGTATAAAATGGCCTAGGCCCCTTTAACCCCGGGTATAGTCCAGATGGGGGTATACTCTGGCCTGTTACAACGTGAGTCCGACTTTCAACTTACCCAGAGATTCACCACCATTCCTCCTCTCAAACTGCACCTTCAACTTAGTAGCTAGGCTAGCAATAAGTAGCTAGCCGTGCTGCTACTAGCCTAGCCACACTGCCTGGAATCAACAAACGTTGCCAAGCAACGCGCAAACTTTTGGGAACTATTTGCCGCGGAAATGTGTATGAAGTTTATTTGTGTGTGTACAGTTGGCAAACAGCCGTATAATAAGCGGGATAATGTATAGAACGCCAGTCATTATCGGGAAAATAAGTACCGACAGGGTGAACAGTTCGCGTTCTATACATTATCTCTTACGTATTTTCCTCCCCTACATGTTCCAGCCATGTCCTAATGTGTAGAATGAGCCCAGACCTGTTCACCACAACTGCCTCTAAAATCCTGCCCTGTCACTCACAAATGTGTTAATTCGGGTCCAAAGTGCCGTCATGCACGAGCTTAATATTGAAACTGCAGTTACGCTTAAGATCTGAGGTGGCAGTAGTGAGTATAAAATGACCAACTTGCATCTAGTCTCTTTAAGTAGTCATTTGAGGGAGCAACCTTTACTTGTATTGGAGTAAATCAAGTGCCACAACTGCTGATATTTTCCAAAGAATAAAGCTGCATGCAAACCATGAACTGTTTTGCAGGTTTTGAGATAAGAGTGTTTGTCGATTAATGGCTTGGTTCAGTTAAGTCCATATGTCTATCAATCTAGACAAGGGAGTAAACCATGATTAAACACATCTACAGGTGCATAAACCTGACAAACTGTGGCCTCACCTTGCGGCTCATGAAGGCGTAGATGAGCGGGTTGTAGGCGGTGCTGGATTTGGCGAAGAAGGAGGGGATGATGGCCGCCGTGGGGGACACCATGTTCCTGTGTCGCCCAAAGGCCTCCAGCATCGACACCACGGCGTACGGCGTCCAGCAGAGCAGGAAGCAGCCGATCATCAGGAGGAACATCACCGCCACCTTCTTCTCGTAGCGCAGGATTTTAATGATCTGGACCGTCTGCAGATCCTGGATCGAGCGCAGCTGCAGAAGAAAGAGGAGAGATTATAGGAATATTCAAGAGTCACGTCAGAGTTAAACCAAAATGCTCGCGCCACCAAAATGAGAACCTTTTACTTAAAGAATCTATACCTGATTTTCTTGTGTTAGTGGAATGAGGCTTTTGTCCTCCTTTAGTAGTATATTGTTAACCTGGACATTTGTGGGGAAAACACTCTGCATCTAATTATAAAGCATTCTTATCAATTTCATGAACTGGTTTTCTAGCATTCCTGTGAAAGTGACCCTGTAACTCTTCCCCAGAGGTGGGTAGTTACATTTACTCAAGTACATGTACTTAACCAGTTACCTGCCGTCCACCACTGGCAAGATTTGTTTTACTCACACAGATCTTCAGAAACTACAAGGTCTTAAGTTTTAAAGCAGTACTAAGTAACTCTTGCCCCTAGAGGCCATAAGCGCAACTGCAGGTGTCTTAGCAAGTGACGATTTTTTAACTTATTAAATGTCTTGGAGAGTAAATACTACACTGACAGAAAAGGTGAAGGGAGAGAGGGGTGTTGTACATCCAGTTATACAATGGGAATCTTTTTCTTCACTCAAACTTGGCTGTAAATACTGTTTAAGTGGCGCTAGCCCGCAGTTAGCTTTGCCCGTTCTTCTCTTCTTCGTGATTCTATTATTGTGTATTGGTGACTCCGCCCCGTTGGCAGTCAAGTTGCAAGCATGGTTTTCTGGCCAGAGACACCAGGGGGAGATGAAAGACCCCCCAATCATCCCATTAACACTTGTATTACCTCCAGAGGGACTACGGAAAGGATTTATTAAGGTAAACACGTTACTTAGTACTGCTTTAAATGAGGCACTGCACCGGGCTATAGGCTGTGAACAACAAAAACGAGACAAATTGGCAGCAAGAAAGCAATGAAAACAAGACAAAGATGTGACATGAAAGTTGAGATCAGTTTTGTAGGTCTTAGCTTTCAAATGAGGCATTACTCTGGCCTATAGGCTGTAATCTCCAGTTGAGAAGCTTTCAGAATTGGGTAATGCCGAACTGGAGAAAATGCGCATGCGTATCTGTGCTTTTGCAAGTTGTTTTATCATACAGGTTTTACTTCTACTTGAGTAATATTAAAATGAAGTAAGAGTAAAGATAAATAGTTACTTCTGCCACTGTGAGTAAATCTTCAAGTGACAAATCTTAATTTTGACGCGTAAAATAAATGTATTTTGTGTCTTATTACTTAATGTTTCGTAATGATTTCCTGTGTTTTTATTGTATTTTCAATGTTTCCCATTTCTCATAATTCCAGTCACTACTGGACCATAAATCTGACTTTAACGCTCAAACAGTTACTCAGTACTCAAGTTACATTTTCTCCAAGTACTTTTTACTCTTACTTGAGTAATTATTTGAGCCGCTACTTTCACTTCTATTTGAGTAAAATTATTTTAAAGTAACGTTACTCTTGCTTAAGTAAATACTTTGCTCATCCCTGTGAAGAGTTGTGATGCTAAATGAAGCTTAAATTTAATCTGGAAGACGCACTTGTCATTTGTTATTTTCTTAACTCATTACTAACTTCCAAATTCTTCACAGGGATGAGTTTATGAGCACAACTCACAGGGTCACTTTTTAGGATCACTTTTCTAGAATTATAGCCTGCAAGTTCATGAAATGTATACAAATTATATCACAGTATTTATGGGACAAAATTCAGAGTTTACAGTAAACTGAAGGTACTATAGGGCCTTTACATTTGTATTACATTTACATACACAGACAGCCAGTAACTTCATTCCAACAAGGCCTTCACATGTTCATGAATATTTTTGCACTAATACACAATATGGTCACTGTTTTTTGCTTCCTCTCCACTTTAGAATCGCCTCTGACGCATGCCCCGTCGACTCCTCATTTTGAGTTAATTTGAAGCAGGATTAATGTGGATATCGAGGCCGTTGACATTTGGGTGATTTCCCCACAGACTTATCCAGCTGCCACTCACTCACTCACAGCTGTTTACTCCTCAGTCCTGCCTTATATTTACGTTCCGCGTCCACACAAGATTTCACGCCGTGCAGGCTCGAGATGCACCTTTCCTCTGCATGTCTGTCTTTTGCACTGCAGGTATTTAGAAGGGTTTCATTTGCTAAACTAAACTATGAGACTGCACTACGACTACGGTGCCGTGGAAAAGTATATGCCCCCTTACAGATTTCATACATTTGTTTCTAAACATCACATTTAAATTACTTCAATCATCAAGGCCATTTTTATGTAACAGGCAATGCTAACGTGATATGAAAGTTTCTCCACCAGGTATAATTAAAACATGAGACATAACGTTATGTAGAAAGCTGTGACCACGTTCACGTCACCAATGCAGTGGTTTTGTTACAGTTTTATTATTATTAGAAGAAACTTTATTTATGTAGCTGCCGCTCCACTGGGGCCGCCATTACTGTCTTCATCTCACATCCGAACTCGTAGCAGTCTGGATGTTTCCGAGTTTACAAGTTGTAATAACAACTTCAAGCAGGTTGTGCCACCTTTGCAGCAATAACTGAAGTGTTTGCAACATTTGGGGATGAGTTTGTCACATCTCGGCTCACTCTTCTTTGCAGACTTACTTTAACTCAGCCATATTGGAGAGTGTTTGTGCATGAACTGCCCTTTTAGGGTCACACCACAGCAGCTCAATTGGATTTAATTCTGGATTCAAACTTGGCCACTCCAAAACTTTTATTTTATTCTTTTTGAGCCGTTCAGAAGTGGATTTGCTCGTATGTTTGGCATCCTTGTCCTGCTGCACGGCCCAAGAGCGCTTGAGCTTAATAGCTTGAACTGATGGTCAGACGTTCTCCTCGAGGATTTCCTGGTACAGAGTCGTGGGAAGATATTTTCGTTAGGGGGTGCTGAGAGACAAGATTGCCCCCAAAAACGCAATTTCTGTGCTTATTTCCTATTTATTTAAATAGGGGGTATTATGCTTTTTTCAATCACATAGCACCAGTCTATAGCATACTACAATGATGACGTAACCTTCTGTTGGTCTGTATATGCAGTAAATTAAAATAACTGCCTTGAATAAAATTGCTCTCTCAAAATGGCTGTACTGAACGTCTTGAAATAGGCCTCTGTCTCTTTAAGAAGCTTTCCGACACGCCCCCTTCAGCACACTGCTGTGGCATCTAAACAACACTACTGTGCGGGAGGGGGCTCTGCTGAGCTGAGGAGCAGTGGTTGGTGGCTTGGCTGGTGACGAAAGGTCCAGAGGCGTCTCCAGGAGGTGGGGGCGTTCCTAGGAGGACTGAGGCATAGCTACACCTAAAATGGCTGCCGTCTAAGTTTTTACTGATTACTCAAAAATATGTGAATGAGCCAAGGCAACACTCCAGGCATGTGTTTAATGAGGGAATGACATAACATGATATAAAGCTTGAAAAGTCGATTTTACCCCCTCTTTAATATTGCCTGTAATGTGTAAACGATCCACCAGGGGGTGCTGTAGCGCCCTCAGCACCCTTGGTTCCCACGGCCTTGTAGACAGCAGAATTCCTTATTCCATCAATGACAGCAAGTTGTCCAGGTCCTGAAGCAGCAAAGCAGCCCCAGACCGTCGCACTGCCACCTCCATGTTTGAGGGGAGGCGCATTCACTTTGTCACACAGAGCCTAATAGACTTAAATTTCTCTTTCCCTTAATAAATGTAATATTCATTTGGAAATTGCATTTTGCGTGCCACGATTTCTCACACAACAACTGATCTTGCGGTTATATATAAACACGACAGAAGCGGCTTACGCGCCTCTCCGGGTCGTAAGTACTATTTGACAGAAGCTTTAGGCGTTTTCCCTGCGCCACATTCTGAAAGAAGTAGGTCACCC
Organism: Neogobius melanostomus; assembly: GCA_007210695.1. NCBI lineage: Eukaryota > Metazoa > Chordata > Actinopteri > Gobiiformes > Gobiidae > Neogobius > Neogobius melanostomus. Next base: position 323,025 of record VHKM01000079.1, on the reverse strand, counting down.
TCATTTCATAAGAACTTTAAGCTATTTTCGCTTTCGCCTGCAGACTGCAATGTTTACACCATCTGCTCAGTGATATTTAGACAAAGTTGCAATAGGATTAGCGACTTCCTGGACTTAGAGCGAACAGTTTGGACGCACATAGTAATTAAACGACTCCTCACACTAAACCCTATCTCCCGGTTTTATCGCAGTGACACTTCAGCGAGACCCGGCGGAGGCGGCGAATGTATTGAAATATGAAATGCCGCAACAAAAGGAGATTGAACTGCGGCTCGCGGTCGCGGTCTTATTAAAATGGAAAACAATTTGCGGACTGCAGAACCCACACGCAAATGAGGAGGAGTCAGCAATTACTTACAGCAAGGCAAAGCGTTTTGTGCTAATCTACGCGTGGGACTCAGCAGTTTTTGTCTCGGTTTCTCATAATGAACGGAATTGCAGTGACATTTGTGGCGTTCTCTTTGTTTGTTGTCCCTTGATTTTGTGTTTTTGTTCCAGGGATACAGTAGCAACTAAATCATCCAGGTTGACCAAAAGATTAATGGTTCAGTGTCTTCTCTGACCATTGCATATTGCTCTTACGTCCTTCATTAATCCAACACGCCCTTGTGATGAGTGCAAAGTAAACAATTTGAGGCTTACATTAATTCGCTAAACTGCAGCTTTCATTAAGTTTGTGTTTTTGGCATTTAGAACATCAATGTTCCCTCCATAGAACAACATCTACAGTGCAGAGCTTTTATTTCCTGCTTTAAAGAAAAAAATTAAAAAGACCTGACAGCTCCCGTAGATACTGAATTATTAAACAAATGACATGGACATTTCATAAGGATTTCAGCTGCATCAGAGCAGGTCAGTCAAATGTTGATCTGTTCACAATCTTTTGTAAACCTCTGTGATAATGCTGAACTCTGACTGTGTTATCTGCTGTTTTGCTGCTACAAACATTTAGAATCCCTGCACATGTTTGTGTTGACATAGTGCGTCGAGCTTGTCTCTGCTTCTGCAGGACAAAGTTAGCTCGCTGTTTAGAAGGTGGCGGATCTAGCGATGCAATGTGAAGAAGAGCTTTATACAGTAGCGCCTTTCACATGGTCACAAAGCGCTTTACATGAGACAATTTTACATTCACTCCAAACTCATTGGTGGTAAGCTACCTTGGTAGCTTCAGTTTCCCCTGAGGGAGACTGAAGTGATGTTGCGACTGAACACAACTGCGCCAACTGTCCCTCTGACCACCATCATTCATTCACGCACACACACACAATCATTCATCCTGGCCTATTGTACATGTTTTTAGTGGTAGGGGAAACCGGAGAAAACCTACGCAGACATGGGAGAACATGGAAACTCCACACAGAAAGGCCCCGTCCAGAATCGAACCCAGACCTTCTAGCTGTGAAGCGAGAGCGCTAACCGCTGTACTTCCGTGCCACCCAACCATTCCACAACCATTCCGGGACAGCAAAATGGAGTAGCTGAGGGTGGCTTTAAATCAGACCAGTGAGATTTTATCATACCTGAGCTGACAGTTTCGACTGTCAACTCTGGAAACTGTCAGGTATGGATACAAACACACTGGTCTGATTTCAAAGAAAACGTTTCCTACAAAAAAAGACATTTCATTCTCCTCACATGTGCAAATAATTAGTGGCAGTTTGCAATTGTGAATATCGGCAGCCACATTCTGTCAGTCGACTGTAGCAGGGAACTGCAGTAACGACAGGAGACATATTGCTAAGAGATGATGTGTTTGTGTGTGAGTGCAGCCGAGGCGGAGGCTCATGTGGGTGTGTAGGCGTAAGCGAAAATGTGCGGGCAAAGACACGCACTTGTGACATTGATGAGAGAGAATCATGTCTGGGGAGCTGTAATTTGTATTACCCACCAGCCATTCATTCATTTATCATTTTCTGTGTATTCCTTCATTTTAATCATCTAATATCCACCCTGTTATACATGTATGTGCCGTTAATAAATGCACCAAAAACGCATCTTTGGATCTCCGTGCATTTTCATTCATAACCTCCTCTGAATACCTCCTTCAAATCTATGAGCCATTGGATCCAGCCTCTTACTTTCAGCTACAATGTTTGTTTTTGATTACACTAATATAGCAAGGCAAGGCATGTTTATTTATACCGCGCATTTCATACACAAGACAACTCCTAGTAGTGATAATAACATAATCAATATGACACGTAAAGCGCTTTGGGTATCACATATTAATGTCGTACTCCCCTCTTAGATCAGTTTACTGATGGTAATACACATTTAGCTTGCTTTATATAGATTTGTACCTTTAGTAAATCCCTAAAAAAAGCCTTAGGTGTGCACAAAAGGTAATGACAATAGTGAACATTAACAATAAATGACTCAGTCCCAGAACTTAATCTTAATCTTAATCTTATTTTTCATTCTTCAGGCGAGACATTTCAGGTGAGGGAACCTTTTTAAATGTAGAGATATCAATTTGAAACTTTTGCTGAACATCACTGATACCTATATTGTTGGCGTTGAAATCTGAATAATTGTTGGTTGGTTTAAATGTATGATTTTAGTTTGTTGACATATTAGTTACAAAGACTTTTTTCAGAGGTTTTATCATAAGCTGTTTTTAAGTGGAAAAATCTGTAAAAATTCAAATTTCAAGTTTTTTTTTAAAATTCAAAACTCAATATATTATATATACAGGGATTAGATATAAAAAATGGATTTGGAGAACATGTTTTGTTTCCAGGTGAAAGTTTATACGTTAAAGCAGTACTACGTAAGTCATGCCCCTAGAGGCCATAAGCGCAACTGCAGGTGTCATAGCATGTTGCGTTTTTTTACTCATTAATTGTCCGTGAGAGTAAATACTACGCTGACAGAAAAGACAAAGGGAGAGAGGGATATTGTACATTCAATTACACAATGGAGATAATATTTTTCACTCAACCTTGGCTGTAAATACTGTTTAAGTGGCGCTAGCTCACAGTTAGCTTTCCCTGTTAGCCTGTTAGCTTCTTCTTCGTGATTCCATTAGTGTGTATTGGAGACTCCGACCCGGTGGCAGCAAAGTTGCAATTGTGGTTTTCTGGCCAAAGACACCAGGGGGAGATGCAATCATCCCATTAACACTTGTATTACCCCCAGAGGGACTACGGAAAGGATTTATTAAGGTAAACAAGTTATTTAGTAGTGCTTTAAGAGACCAAATTGGCCCAAAACCTGAAAAAAAAAGAAAAGAAAAGCCCCCTTAATGGGAGAAGCCAGATCTGCATATTTCTTAGCCAACTGAACTGAAATACTACCAATTTAACACAACAAACAACAATTTATCAGGCCTTGGGACCTCTGTTGGTGTGTTGGAGGTTTGTGCTGCGATTCATCTTACCATTTTCACAGTGTAGAGTATGTTCCCGTAGCAGTAGACCATGATGCCCACAGGGACGATGAAGCAGGCGAGGAGGAAGAGGAGGATGAAGGATGCGTCGTTGGGGTCTTTGGAGGCCCAGTCCAGGGAGCAGCCGAGTCGATGGACCTCCAGCGTGTAGCGGTTCCACCCGATCAGCGGCGCCCCCGTCCACACCAGCGAGTACAGCCATATGTGGCCCACCGCCCGCCACGCCCACGGGAAGTCCACCACCTGCGCGTGCACCACCCGGATGTAGCGCTCATACGCCAGCGCGGCCAGGGTCATGATGGACACGATGCCTACAGAGGGGGACGGAGAGAAATGATAAAGGTCCTTCGAGCCGGATGAAAGGCAGAGAACACTTTAGAAACATCGAGGAGCTTCATGGAGGATGATACACAGAAAGATGTGTGAACAAAACCAAACACTATTTCAGGTATTTCAACTTTTAAAACTTTTAAAATCCTCGGCAGCTCAGAAGAAGTAAAAGAGTGGCTTTTTCATGCACAAGGGGAGTGCGAACATTAACAATCTCCCTATGGTTAATGTGCACTTTAGATCTTAGACTTTATTGATCCACAAAGGAAATTCCACTGTCAAAGTTGCTCAAATAATTTAGTGATTTGATTTGATTTTTATTTATTATTGCACATAAGCGCCCAGCCCTCATGGGCTTATAAGACACATTTCAAAACAAAATTCAGATGACTGCCAGAATAAATTCACAAAAATTGTACAATCAGTCATAACAGAACAACATCCACGTCACACAGGAGGATACAAATTAATTTGTCTTCTGTCCCAAGCTTTGGAGATAATTGGCCCAAATTGGCCTAAAGCAAAAACGTGCTTTTCAAAAAGCTGCCTCAAAATTTGATCAAGTGGAAACCAGAACACATCTGGGTTCTCATGTTGCACCTGTCGGAACAAAAAAGTAAAGTGGACAATACAAAACAAAATGAAACTCATCTTCCACCACCTTTAAATCACACAAAGTACACAACCTCTCCTCCTCAGGAAGACCTTTGAACCTGCCCACCTCCAATGCCTGAGGCAAAGTGCCAGTTCTCAGTTGGGCACAGAGGGACCTTTGTTTTCTACTTAGATTTATGAGAATATATGATTCAGTTTCATATTTGTCCTTAAACTGAATATAATGTCTTAATTTTGTTTTCCTACATATATCGTATTTCCATTGTATTTTAAAATCAATTAACAGCTTTTCATTTAATGACTCTAAATTACAAAATAATCTTAGAAACAGAAGACTGAAATGAGAGAATCTGAGACGTATGATGAAAATATCTCACCATGATGACTGTGAAGAACTTTGCTAATCCCTCTGTTAGCTTTGAGTTATTAGCCACTGCACTAATATAACATGGTTGAATGTTTTATTTCAAAGCTAAAATTCAACCTCAATATAGAGTAAAGTTCAAAAGGTAAAGTTTGAGCAAAGTTCAAAAATAATTTGAAAAGAGAAATTTATCTTGAGGTCATTGAATTAGCTCCCCCATTAAGAAGCTGCCGTCTGCATTTCACCTTTCCTTTCATGCCAGTAGCAACCTGTCAGGAGCTGTGGGCGACTACAATGCAGCGCCCAAGGACCCTTTGACACATCTGAGACAGAATCTTTGTCTGGAGCCGGAGGATAAGCTCAGTATTCATTGACCTTTCACTCTGTTCATACTTATTACCCTTTTCTATTGGATAATGGAAGAAATAATTAGCTAGCTAGAATAGATCCCCCTCCTGCTGGCCTTTCCACAACCTTGCATTTCTTCAGTACATAATGAAATCTTAGCTGAGAATGAAACTCGTACTAATTAATGCTTTTTTTTTACAGTAGCCATTCAGCTTTTTCTTCACGTTTTCTTTGCAGCCCTAACGAGGGTTTGAGTTTGTCACGGCATGGCCAAAAATACTCACCACCAAGTATACGGTCATGTTGTCCTGCTGAATCTAAACCTGACCAACTGCAGCGACTTGTTTTTTGGTAAATTTTGGTGATTTGTAGCTATTTTTACTGCTTTTGTCCATCTCCTTTGTCAGGGGCGTGCTGGGACCTCATTTTGGCCCAGAAGTTTCATGATTTAGACCGGCCCAGCGTGGATTAGTGTTAGTGTTAGTGCGCGTTTAGTTTAGAAACTAAGAGGTTGTCCTATCGCATCGCTCCCAGTGTAGATAACACTTCCTCTTTTCACATGGGGTGCCACATAATATACAGTATCTCCGCAGTCAGCATGCCTTTCTTTTTCAGCCCCACCTGCCTTTTTTCTGTCCACTCTCTCAACAAGATGATTGGACTGCACCAACTTGAACCAACTCAGCAGAGAGCACGAATGATGAGCATGATGTGAAATGTTAATACCTCAGTCCCTTATGTCTATAACAAGGCAAGGCAGCTTTATTTATACCGCACATTTCACCCACAAGGCAACTCAATGCGCCTTACAATAGAAGCTATGCAAAAATAGAATCTGGTTAAAGTTAAGGCAAAAACATCAAGACGTGGGAAAGACACAGTACACAAGGTCACGTGTTGGAACTTTTTCTTGGGTAGGGGAGGGGCGCCTGTCGACCGGAGGGCTGGGGAGTTGAGAAAAGGTCATGAACGCAGTCACAGAAGGATCGGGGCGTGGTTATAGTCCTTGAAATGAATGTGTTTATAAATGTAGTCACGCAGCCTCAGTCGTTATCTGGGTTAGCTCCGTGACTTGGACTTGAATAGGGAATGTTGAGAGAATAAGATAAGCGGTCCAGCAGCTTCAACCTCCTCCCAGGAGAAAAATGATTATTCCAGTAGTTCATAATTTATAATTATTTAGCTTTTACTTGGTCTCAGCTTTAGTTCAGTTCTCCAGAGCAGGTAGTTCCCTCCTGACTTCATTCAATTTCCTGCCAAGATATAGTCCACCTCCTTTCACAGCCCAGTTAAAGCCTATGGACCTTATAGCACAACTGTCTGTTATTAATTAAAAACATTTTTGTCGGTCCAAAAGTGCCCTGGCCCATCGAGAAACGTCCCGACACTCCCAGTCACCTGGAACGCCATTGTCCTTGGTACTTCTACAAACCAGGGCTGGCCCAACCTAATTTCATGCTCTATGCAAGATTGGCTTTTTGCGCCCCATTACCCATTTCCTTCATTTTCTCCTACCGTTAAAATAATGTTCAAAAGGTTCCCCCTCTGGGATCAGGACTTCCCTGTAAATGAGATTCCTAAAGTCAGTGAGACTTTCCTGATTTAAAAATAAATAAATAAATAAAAATAATATATGGGTTTGCCTACGCCCAGGCCCTGACAGTGATTAATGCTGTTTGCTGTCCTCTTAACCTGAGGTCATCGATGGACTCCAGGACTAACAGCCACCATCAACACTGTTGTTAATATGCTCAGACATGAGCAGAGGACACCTTCAAATGACTCCTCACTCAGTCTCTAGACGCTGTCAACCGACGCCCCAAGCCACGCTGTGAAGATTCTCCAGTCCGGGGATTATCCACTGTAGTAGAAATGCTTCACAAATACACAAAGTCGATTGATTTCAGTATTTAAGTCGATTAGTGGTTACAGGTGTGATCTTTAACGTGCTTCGCTCTAAAATTAACCTTGGGTATTGAGCTTTAACAAATATTAACCATAAATGGATAATGAATTAAAGCCACAACCAATAGATAAGTTATTAAACCCTTTTTACAGAGTGATTTGCACGGATCAGGCCTTGTCATTTAACATATACAGATGGCATGTATTGGTCAAACAGTTTGAACTGAATCCCCAGTGTTCTGTTTTGTGGACGTCTGTTCCACCACTAAGCTTCCAGAGTCAAGCGAGCGCACCATGCCACGGGGTTATTAGCGGCTGCCTTATTTCCATCCCTGACAGTGCCGTTTCTATTGTGTTGCTCTGAAAATAGTCCACTTTGAATCGGCTTTGTTCTCGCTCCGAGGCGCTGTGGGAGTTTGGACTCAGACATGAGCTCAGGGCTGACAGAACACGGCTCAAATAAGATGCAAACAATTCCACTTTCTCACATTGTTATGTTTTCTTTCACAGAGAGAAGGTTAGACTTGCTTAAAGAGGCTGACACACTGACACATTAAAACATTACAGGCTGCACTGGGGGACGCAAGGACTTGTGTTTGAGATTAAACAACCAGGTCTCTCTAAAATGCACATATAGTGCACAACGATCATTTAGACACAGATATGGCTGATATTGTTATAATTTTCTGAAGTCTGGTTTCTTTGAAGTGAAAGGTTGAAATCAGATTCGATTTTTTAAAGCAGTACTAAGTAATTCTTGCCCCTAGAGGCCGTAAGTGCAACTGCAGGTGTCTTAGCAAGTTACGATTTTTTAACTTATTAAATGTCTTGCAGAGTAAATACTACGCTGACAGAAAAGGTGAAGGGAGAGAGGGGTGTTGTACATACAGTTATACAATGGGAATATTTTTTTCACTCAAACTTGGCTGTAAATACTGTTTAAAGTGGCGCTAGCCCGCAGTTAGCCTGATAGCTTCTTCTTCGTGATTCTATTAGTGTGTATTGCGCCTCCGACCCGGTGGCAATCAAGTTGCAAATGTGGTTTTCTGGCCAGAGACACCAGGGGGAGATGAAAGACCCCCAAACATCCCATTAACATTTGTATTACCCCCAGAGGGACTACGGAAAGAATTTATTTAAGTGAACACGTTACTTAGTACTGCTTTAAATATCTTTTTCTGGTTTTAATTTAATTTAAGTTTTTTTGTTTCTCTTTGGTCTTTATCAGTTATTTTTCATTATTCATTGTACATAAGATGCCCCCCTTTTTACTATTACTTGTTTGCACATTATCCTGTTCTTCTTTGATTGCACATTTCATGTCTATTTGCACCCCCTGAGTGTTTCTTGAGAGCTAATATAACGAGTGAATTTCTCCATTGTGAGACCGATTACCTTAATAAAAAGTCAACTGCAAACAGAAGAAAACAGCACACGAGCAAAGCAGAATCTCCAAGTGAAAGATATTTGCACAAAAATTCCATGTGCGCAGAGTCTAAATACAGCACGTTTTCCTCCAGCGCAAATGAGGAAGTCAGAGGCTAAATTAGCACAGCGTTAGCATTGGCGTTCCGTCCTTTTCACGTCTCAACTCTTTCTCGCTATAAACTCTGGCTGAGGCGAGCGTCTAATGAACTCAGGTGAACAATTGGGATGAGCGGGAGGGTTCGTGAGAGCTAGAAACGAGTTTGAGCAACAGCTGAGGGACTTTACTCAATTGCCTGCGACTTTGTGCAGCTTTAACAAGGCGGATGTAGCCTCTTTTCAAAGGAAGTTATTATGCAGAATTGACTTTTGAGAACTTTACCACGTTACAATGTTGTTCTTCCATCAAAAACAGACCTGGAGCAACCCACTCGCGCATCTTTGAGTAAACTTTGAATCTTCACCTGTGGCTATTCCCATAAAGCTCCTCCTGAGGTCCTACCTTTCCATGCTTTCCTCACCTCTCGCTCTCTTGCTAAGATGAAACCTTTCATCACAATGCAGAAGTGGCCTCACCATAGCTTCACTACAGCCACACGGTACTTTCCCCGCCTTTCTTTCTTTATTGAATCAGCTGCACAGCGAAGGGGAGCAAGAGTACTGCATTTTTTTTTCAGCCGTTTTAGTTTAATATTGCTTTTTAGTTTAGTTTAGTTTATTTATTTGTTTGAGCAGTTAACCTGCTCAAAGGGAGTGGGCTGAAGCCAAAGGCTTATAAGCGCCCACCCCAAAATAAATATAACATTACATTTAATATTTACAAGGTAGCAAATCATAACAAAGGAACATAGGGCAAAGTAACAATAAATAATGAAGAAGAATAACATAAAAACAACAGCAAAATAAAGAACAACAAAAGCATGTGCTACTTTTATGTTATAAAGGTGCATTAATACATATTATACTCTGAGATCTTGCTACTTCCCAGTTGTCATTACCATCCTTAATATAATTTAATTTGGGTTTAATTATCATTATTATTATATTTGTTTAATTGAGTTATATGTGAAGTATGATGTAAGCCCTGCATAGTGTGGTGCATTAAAAAGCCAGGATGTAGAGCGGGCCAGTTGAAGAGGGCAGTAACTCCCCCTCAACAAACCCCCACCCAGCTGCCCTTTTTTCTAACCATCAGTGATAAAATGAGTTTGACATTTTGAGCAAATACCAGTAAATACTCTCACTGTAAGCATTAGTAATCAAACAGTGTACCTTTTAGCGGATTATGGGTCAAAGACAGTATGATTTTTCAGGTGTCTATTATTTCTTGGTCCATGTGAAACAGAAAACCTCCTTTTTGTCGCCAAAGCTGTTTGGACAGACGACAGAACAGTGACTGGTGCAGCCCGACCTTCACGATGTGCGAACGAACACTCTCCAACTCTGGACATTTTCAGGGTCAGGATCCTTATAAAAAATGTCTATCTGGATTTTTTTTGCAACATTGAACATTTATTTTGAAGCTTATTATTGTAACATTAATATCAGTTTTTATTTTCCCCACACCTTGAACTGCAGCGTTAATCCAGTATTCACATTTATAAATATAACGGCGGCTTTATACAGTTTTGCACAGTGTAAACTCTCACAGATGGCCCTCTTTAGACACAACACCACAGTCTCCTGGGTATTGTGTAATGTTTATATTTATATTCAAACAAGATCGATTTGTAACCTCGCAATGACACAAACTGGGACTTGTCCACTTTCAGCTACGGAAAATGAGAAAACAAAGTGGCTATTCGAAATCTTGAGATCTGGACCAAATGTATAAATGTATGGCATGTGCTTGAGTGAATGCTTATATGGCCCAATATGTCTGAACCACAGCAATGAGCTCAGCCAGCATATATTTACCATGCCATACATGGCCCGGTTGATATTTCTGTTACCTGGGCCAAGAGCTTCTTCTCCACAAGTGAACCAAAGCACATTATGTTAGCAGGGTTTGGCTCACTTCTATTTGTCATGTCAGTCAAAGATGCTACAAATAAAAGCCACATCTTACCCAAAGGTCTATCAGGGTTATGCTTTTGAACATCTCAGCAATTGTGCTTTCCACATTACATAACATAATGAATGTAACTTAAAGGCACACTGCGTAACATTTTGGACTTTACTGTTGCCGTCAGTACAAAACATGCAGATAATGACCAGCTCAGTACAGAAAATGCTATTCCTGCAGTGGGTAATCAAAGAATGGATTTGGATGGGAACCTGACCTGATTAAATCTCAAATTCTTCTGACTTCAGTCACATCTCCATGGAAACGAGCTGGAGACGTACGAACTCCCGGTAAAGTCTTAGGAGATCTGAGCCGCTCACAGCAAAATCACATGTTTGTTTGAGGTATTTTTCAATGCTGAAAATATCTGTCATAAAATAAAAGCTTGTATTTCAATTTTATTTTTCGGGTAAAATTCTACGCGGTGTGGCTTTAAGGAAAATCAGTAACAGCCCCAATTTCTATGCACAAAACACCTGGACGCATGAGCTGCTGACACAGAGGGTTTTAATGGAGCCATATCACCATGTAATAACTCATAAATGAAACAACTACTAGTACTCACAAAGTAAAAACTTCAGAAGTAGTTTTTAGTTTATGAATAATAACGCAAAACACAACAACAACTTCATCACTCAATTTGCAAAGTAGCTGTGTCAGTAGAAAAACAATTTAAACACTGCATTCTGTTAATGTGATTGAACGGTCAGAGTTTTTGAGGTAATAAAACACTTGTATATACACAACTAGGAGTGTGACAATATATCGATTTTCCGATATATCGCGGTATTTTGTGGGACGATACGATACCGATACTTTTTATTGTGATATCAATACTTTTGATGACATCATGCATATTAATGAGCAACGTCATGCATACTAATGAGGCAGCAGTGCTGGGTGCTTTCACAGTCAATAGAGGCCAACAATGATCAAGAATTCAGTCAGGACTGCAGGGGCAGCACTACAGTTTTAAGCACTTGGACCAAACACTGTCGCACAAATACATTACTTTTAATGATAGTTTTTATAATTATAAAGATTAATTTGGGGTTGATGTATTCCTTTTGAAATAGGACTGTGGTTTCTTGTTTATTTAAATGTAAATGACTGACAGATCTATAGACCCATTTTCAGTGTGTAAGTCAGGGGTCATTTATAAAAGTGGTACAAAGCACATGAAAAGAAATGTAAATAATAAATAATATGTACTATGTTAAAATAAAGGTTAAAAGTGGCTTTTTTTTTATTGTGATGTATCGTAGCTTATTTTTGTGCAATATATTGATTATCGTAGTATCGGCGTATCGTGAGATAATCGTTATCGTGAGCCATGTATCGCATATCGTATCAAATCGTGAGGTACCCAGAGGTTCCCAGCCCTATACACAACTGTATAATAAATGAAGCGTTTGCAACGGTGCAACTTGAACGATATGTTAGAGCGTTTATGAAATTAAAACTGGGTCTGAAAACCTGTTCTATGTTCTTATGTTGAAGCCATAAGCACTGCGTGTCCAGTAAGTGCTCGAAGTGCCCTATATTTCATTTATAGCTCATACATTCGTGCATTAAACCCACGGTGAGTAGCCTTCATGAAGCTGCGTACAGTAACGTCTCCATTTCGTACATCACCAGGCGCCTTTTATTCATCAGTCCATCGATTCACAAAGGAGGCGCTCCATTTACAGACCCAACGGAGCGGATCACTTTGCACCACGCTGCAGCGGCTTGGGTTTCCTCCGAGCGCTGAGACTTTGACAGGGCTGTGAATTAGGAGACTCCACTGAGATGCGTGGATGATTGTGTTTTTACTTCTACGGGGAGGTATTTCTGTCCTGAAGGGTTTGCGCCGGACCACGGGGGAAGCACGCGGGGGAGGTTTATGTTGCAATGATGCAGCTGGACGTCCTTCACAAAGACACAAAGCTCATCTGCAAAATGGATTCTAGTCTGACAAACATCACTGAATCCAGAATTGGTTGCACAATACATCGCAGAACATTATCTCAAGAGGCCACATCATCTCGTAAATTCACTAAAGTCTTCCATCAATTTGATAACCACACATTTTCACAAAGTCGGCTTAAAAACAAAAAACTGTATGGAACTTAATAATGTGCAAAAGTTCAGTTTTAGTTATAGTTTTTGAATGTGGCAATGTTAATTTTGTTTACTAAAATATTTTGAGTTAAATTAACAAGCTTAAATTTGTCGACTAATATGACTAAATAAACTGAAAAGAATCATGAAAACTTCCAATGACAGTTTGAAAGAGCCTCATATCATTTAAATTCTGTGCTTTGTTCATATCATAAATGTAAAGTGACTATTTACATGCAATTTTAGTCGAAGAGAATTATTTGACAAACTCTTGACTGTTGACTGTAAAACTAAATTGAATGTTGTAAAAACTGACACATGTGAATCCAATCACAAGTGTCAAGTTTTACATCATTCAACATAAAGTTGCCTCATAAAGGCGTCCAAAAGTGGAGACAATATTCAAAGTGATGTGCTTGGAAGGACTTTCCACCAAACGACGAATGTGGCAGGTTTGTGAATCTAATAATGATCAGGGGAAATATTCATAGGATATTTCTTTCCACAACTGTGCCTCTCCCGTGAAATTATCTCCCTCCGAGTGAAATTATTCATGACAGTCTTCTCGAGTGTTGTGAATGCAACATACATTTATTAGAAAAGGGTCTGAACGCAGTGGAGCTCCACTTTTCCACAGGAAATGACCTCAGCAGGACAGCGATCTTAAACTAATCCAAACTAACCCTAAACATAACTTTAACCCTAACCTTAAGGATATATATAATAGTGGAGTTTACCAAAGACGTTTTATTGAGATTAACTTAAAGAAGTGGATCTGATGTCATTCCCTGTGGAGGTCTGGAGCTCCACTGATCACGTGACTCTCCATCGGCTGCTTTTAGACCCTCTTGACTTATTATAGGGATATTTTGAAGAGATATGTTCCCTCCAATAGATACAGACGGCATCTTTGGTCATGTTTGAAGCAGCCAGAGGGAAAACAAAGAAGTGAAACAACTGAACTCTCTCCCATTTCTCCACCATTACTCTAACACAAGCTCAATTATCAATATATGTTTCTACTAATCAAAGACGCAGAGACATGAAGAGGAGCAAAGTGATTCAACAGCACATAAATACTGAAAAAACTGACAATGCTAACCAAGAACCTAACATTAGCTTCTTGCTACATATGCTAACTTTAGCAACAAGTGCCGTTTTTTGTTTCTACTGAACAATTTGCTGTGAAAAAAACATCCATATGGACTCGAATTTGGCCTGACTTTATTTGTGTGTGATGACAATTGAATGATTCCATGAGCGGTTTGCTTCCCTCATCTGTATCTATATAAAGGTTTGCATTTGAGTTCCCTTAAATACACAAATGGCATTCTGCGTGACCAACCTTGAGTAAGTTTGGAGGTTGAACGAGTGTAGAGACAAAGCTACATAAGACTGCATCATTATTCCTGTTATTGTGATTGTGGATGTCCTTGTGGAGCTTACACTGACCTGCCTCCGAGTGACAGAGGAGCTCAGCGTGTGGCGTCTCCAGTTAGACTCTGCTTTTACTCACGATTATCACTTCCTTCCTCCTCTGCGTAAGAGAGAGAGGGACGGAGACGGGGAAAGTGGGCCAGAGCAGCAGGAGACCTCAGTCCAACCGCTAACAATGTCATTTCCCTCAACAGCACGTCCAAACGTCAATAGAAGGTCATTTTGTTTCACAGCAGTCGCCGTGAATGCGCAAAGAAATGGTTTGTTTTCGAGGTATTAGAGTTCCTTTTCGACGCGTTTGTCCTGAAGGAGGGTTCCATTGCAGGAAAGATGTTTTAGAGATGTCTTCATTTTTTATGTCCATGACAAGCTGAATTTTTAAAATGTTTCGAGCTTTACTTCAACGTGTCATACATGGGGGCATGGCCTATCTGAGGGGGAATCCAAGTCCAATACAATTTGATAATTATTTTATTTTTTATTTTTTTCATTTATTTATTCATCCATGTTCATATTTTTCTTTGCAGGGTCATACATTAATATGAACAGTACATGGTGAAAAGGAGCGATTGTCTTATTGTCCATGCCCCTTTGTAATAATTACAAGAAAATCGATGACCAAAACGGCGGGTGATCCGTTCAACACTCTTTTTGGTGTTACAAAAATCAATCGTTTGAACAATTTTAGAAAACAAAAACTTCCCCCCCCCCCCCCCCCCCCCCCCATTTCAACATACAGTACAAGTTATGTTTTTTTATATTCCTCCATCTGCATCTCCTTGAACATATTTTTAAATGTATCTATTGTTTGAGAACATTTGAATGTGTCCTTTAATGAATTCCATAATCTTACCCCAGCAACCAAGAAATCCCTCAGTCTTAATGAGATTCGGGAGAAAGGTACAAAAGTTTCCTTTTCGCCTCGTGTCGTCTGTGATCAAAGTCAATTTCTTGTAAATATGTTCTGGTACCAACTTGTGCTTAATTTTCCACATGGTCTGTAAAATTTTTAAATTAGCAATATATCATTAATAATATCATTATTATGCAAGTAAAGCTGCCAGGTGATTGTAAAAGTCCTACAGAATGATCACTATTACTACGCTGGGGCATCTTTACTCATCCCTGGGGAGTTTATCATGGGTGTGCACAGAGACTAAAGCAGCAGACAACGGCCACACATGGAGGTGATAACGGGGCACAGAGCTGGAGGAACTGGCCTAACAAGATCATGATGAGATGTTCTTCTGAACTCACACATGCTCACTTCACTGGCCCATAATAATCACTGCACAATTATACTCAGACACTCAGGGCTGAGAGTCACGACAGAGGAGGAGGCGGCGGTCACGGGCCAGAGGTGAGCTCAGCTAACATGCTGTGAACAATGGTATATACTATGCATTATAATTACAGCTCATCATATACACTGTAAGACTGCTTGTGTTGGACTTTACCAACTCTTTTTTTAACCGCTGCATTTAAAGTTTTATGTTCATTAACTTGAAAGTTATGTTGAAACAGATAACTTTTGAGTTCAGTCCCCCTGTTTGAGTTTACAATGTGAAAAGAAAAGGCACAGAAGACACAGGCGTGGGTTTGTGGACACGCTCTCAAACTCAGAGTTTTGTTTGTGAAAGAGAAAACTCTTTTTAGCAAAAATATATGGCAGCCCAAAGCATTCTCTCTGCTTTTAATTAAGGTATCGCCTAGAACGAAAACAACAAAAACAGTTACATACACAACTGGAATGTTCTTGTATAATAAACTTATATAAAGTCACAGATAAATCTTCAAATTGAAACTGTGCGTCATGTGCTCATCAGTTACAACAATTCTGCTGAGGTGACCGCCTTCCATCACCTTACAGGGCGGGGTCGGCCATGTCGCAGCAGCAGGGGCGCCGCTCTGTATTCTGGGCCCTGTGAAATAAAATGGCTGGGCCCCCCACCATTTTGTAAATAATAGTCTGTGTAACATACTGGTTTACCTTAAAAGATTCATTTAGATGCACACAGATAGGATGAAAAACAAAAGACCAAAAAGCTGCTGGATTTTTAAATAAAGGAGACCAGACTACATTTCCTGCAGTTTGGTGCATTTTAGAGGTTTCCCGGGTGAGGAAAGGGGTGTTATGTAAAATGACCCAGACCTACATTTGTATAAATCAATCTGGTGTAACCTTTTATAGATGAAGGAGTCTCATAATCAGCAGCATATAATAGACACATAGTAACCTAGACATATATTGAGCTTTTAGGCTACTTAATTACTTGCTGAATTATAAATACACTTATATTATTATTATTATTATTATTAATGTTATCACAAAAATGAGCTGTGTTCTGATCTGATCTTTAACTGGAAACATTCACACATTCCACCCCTCTTTGATGCTGCTGCACGGCATAAAATCGAAACCAAACGTGATAGAGACTGGTTTTCTGCATTGCAGCCGGGTCAGAGCTTTACATTTAATCCTCCCCCAACTTCCCCCAACGGCCTTAGGAGGCGGAATAACATCAAGTTGAAATTCAATCACAAGTTGTTTTTATTTATATATATATACATAAAGAAGATGAAAAAAAAACTCTTCCTCACCCTCCGCGGGCGGTCTCTCTTTTTCCTCCAAGCTCGGGTCCTCTACCAGAGGCCTGGGAGCTTGAGGGTTCTGCGCAGTATCTTTGCTGTTCCTAGAACTGCACTTTTCTGGACCGAGATGTCTGATGTGTTTCCTGGGATCTGCTGGAGCCACTCCTCCAGTTTGGGGGTCACTGCCCCGAGTGCCCCAACGACCATGGGCACCACTGATGCCTTCACTCTCCGGTTCTTCTCCAGCTCTTCTCTGAGCCCCTGGTATTTCTCTAGTTTCTCGTGTTCCTTTTTCCTGATGTTGAAGTCGCTTGGTATTGCTATGTCAACCACCACGGCTTTCCTCCGCTCTTTGTCCACCACCACAATGTCCGGTTGGTTCGCCATTACCATTCTGTCCGTCTGTATCTGGAAGTCTCTCACCAAACAAGCTGTTGCTGAACCCATCCCAGACGCACGTCGCGCGGCTCCATATCCATCCGCCTTTTACGCACGCCACGAAGGTGAAGTTTATGCCCGTCACAGACACGAGAAAGTCGCTCAGGCTGATGTTCATGAGCAGCAGGTTGGTGGGCGTCCGCAGCCTTTTGAACTTACAGTAAAGAACTATCACCACCACGTTGTTGCAGAAGCCGAAGACACCGATCGTGCCGATGGTCAAAAACTTTGTACGTCCCCTGCGCAAACAAAGAGTCCTCGCTGCTTCTGACCACGCTGGTCTCGTTCAGTGGATTCATGTCGCGGGCAAAAAGTTGTGATGGAGCATCGTGGAGGAGGAGGAGAGAGAAGTGTTGCAACAAACTTTGAAAATAAACAAACAAATAAACTTTGGTTTCCATAGGTTCCACAAGGGTTCCAATAATTGTAGGAAAATGAATTATTTGAGAGTCTTATTGTAATGTAGTGTGGGCGAGCACTTTTACCCAAAAGAAAATTTTACTCTGTTAGATTTGCAACCCATTGTATGCAGCGAACACCGTCTGTTAATGTATTTGTCAAGCTTAACCTCTTAACCCCCGCCTTAAAGGGATATTTCAGGATTTTTGACATTGGGCCTCATTTCCTAGTTATCCAGAGTGTTGTTGATGTCTGGAGATATTTTTTAAATTCATGCAGTTCTTATATTTGAAGAGTCTAGTGGCGCTAGGCTAGGGCAAGGCTAAAGCATTTCTATGGTAACAGTTAGCCTGCATTAAAAACAGTCTGACCCACTCCACAGTGCACCTGAGGCAAATCACTTATAACGCCAGACTAACCATATAAATGTCTGTGTCGATAGAATAATTATAACCATTTTGCATTTAAAATAACTTATATTTGAGCAGCATCAGCTTCGTGGCTGTAAGCTAACACAGCGGCGGAGTGATCTGCGAGAAATAGTCTAGGAAACTAGGAAATGAGGCCAAATGTAAACATAATAATGTCAATATTGAAGCTAGGGTAAGACTGAATGGTAGGGCTGGGAAAAAATAATTTATTTGAGCTGTTAAACGATATAACAGCTCAAATAAATTACCCCCCCCCCTTAACTTGACACTGTCTCACTCTTTTTCTTAGCTTTTATTACTGATGAAGGTCAGAGTGACCGAACGTTGCAGCAATAAAGGATGAGACAGTGCGTGGGAGCTTTTTTTTCAAGTTACTAATATTTTCCCTATTTCCCCCCTTTTTTTCCCAATTTATTCCCCATTTTCCCGTATTATTTGTCACTGGAGACGAACCGATATTGTAAATTTGCAGATCTTCCACACATTTTTGTTCTGTTTGCTGGTTCTACACAACATATATTTTAGTACAGGTATCGGAAAACGGCAAGTAACAAAATAAAAAAAATAAAAGACTCCTATAATAAAGATTATGAATGAAAAAAATCGCAAACAAACATATAACTTGTGTACTTTTGACAGTACATTAAACTTTGTCCAGGCCCAGACCCAAGGCAGCATTTTGAATTGGTATGAGCGACGTGGCGGAGTTTGGCGGTCCTCTCCGCTATGAAAGGACACGCTTTTTTAATCTATTTTATTAATCTTTACGAAGAATGGATAATCTTTAGTGATATTTACTTTGACATTATTGCAGTGCAGAAAATAAATAAAGCGTGCATTTGTTTTGAATCGGTGTGAGCGACATGGCGGAGTTTGGCGGTCCTCTCCGCTATGAAAGGACAAGCCTTTTTTTGAAGCTTTTTTTTGAAGCTTTTGAGGCTTTGAGTATTTTCAGTGATATCTAAATTGATATTATTGCAGTGCAGAAAATAAATAATGCGTGCATGCGTGTTGAATCGGTGTGAGCGACGTGGCGGAGTTTGGTGGTCCTCTCCGCTATGAAGAAGCTTTTTGAAGCTTAGATTATTGTCAGTGATATTTAATTTGATATTATTGCGGCGCCGAAAATAAATAATGCGTGAACGTCTTTTGAATCGGAATGAGCGACGTGGCGGAGTTTGGCGGTCCACTCCGCTATGAAAGGACAAACTTTTTTTTGAAGCTTTTTTTTGAAGCTTTTTTAACATAGGCTTCTTTTCAGTGAACTCTAATTTAACATTATTGCAGTGCAGCAAATTAATAAAGCGTTCAGGTATTTTAAACGAGGTTGCAGAGGATGTGCGGAACGGTACAGAACCCGAAGGCTCAGGTTCAGATAACTCCTCAGATGTGTCCAAGAACTTTCGTCTGTTTCAATACCCACTGGGTGAGCTGTTGGTCTCTGGCCAGCACAGTTGGGCGAGGGACGCTGGCTTTCTGCTGCATAGTTAAAGTCTCATCTATGCTTTCATTTGGTACATTAATAGATCCATGTAATCCAAGCATTGATTCTTTCACGGACCAGGCATCAGTTGAAGAGTCTGTGTGATATGATACTAATCCACTAGACTCTTGTGATGAAAATGACCCCTGAGATGTGTCCGAGGTGTGGTCATCTCGCTGGCTTTTGGGCGCTGATGCCTTGGGAAAGATTTTCTTCCAAAGGCCTTTGAAGTAATTCTTTACCATGTAGACCCATTTAAGAACCGGCGTATGAGTGAATGTATGGGTTACGTCGGCGGCGTCGCTGTTGTTGTGGAATGTGGTTGTGAGTTGAAAAAGATTTTGTGCTACGAAAGGACAATTTTTCAGATGACGCAGAGGTTGAAGAATCTGCGTTTGATCCGTGCGATGAAATGTCCCCTCAGATGTGTCGAGGTGCGGTCATTTCGCTGGCTTTTGGGCGCTGATGCCTTGGGAAAGGTTTTCTTCCAAAGGCCTTTGAAGTATTTCTTTACCGAACTTAATTTACTGCTCGAATCACTGGGAGGGGTCTTAATGTCACCTTTATGCTGAGCAGAACTGCTGTTCCTGTTTTGTGGGACTGAATTCACACTGAAGAGGTGGACAGGGCACTCTTTTTTCTCTTTGGGTCCAGGGACAAACTCTGTAGTGAGACGGACTTCCCGTTTCTCCTGAACGTCTGAAGACTTTAGACGGGAATCTGTTTTGTTTTTTCCCGGTGTTGAGACGCCATTAGTATTACTCTCAACGGACGTCTTTGTGGCAGTGTCTTGTTGTTGTTTTGGGGTCCAGTAGGGTCCTGGAGGACTAACGCGTGTCTTGGCACAAGATGATTTTGGTCTTATCATAAAGCTGTCACACGATCCTGGGAGGTTAAACTCCACGGCATCCCTGTAGAAAGCTGTAGGATGTGCTGTCCGTGGCCTCTGGGGGAGTTTTATGGGACTGCCCTGAGTCCTTGTGGGCTGAGCAGTTGACGGTCTTTTGACATCGCTCCAGCCCTGGACTTCGTCAGTGTCCGAATCGTCTGACAAATCCAGAACCTCCATGACCTCTGTAAAAGACTGTGACGATAAATACAGAGACATTTTCTTCTGCGTGGTTAAAAGCTACTGCTTCTTACAGGTCGTAACAGGAATGGTTCAATGCTGAGGCCTGTCTGTGAGGACTGTCACTGTGTCCACGGCAACAGAACTCATGATGCGAGTAACAAGGCTAGGTATTTGCCATGGTTACTGTACTGTTATGATGTCACCACCTTCATCTCTGGAATCGCCCATATATGGTCATGTTCAAAGCAGCTATATATTTATTTATATTTACTAAATAAAGATACAGAGACATGGAGAGGGAGCAAAGTCACTCAACAGCGCATAATACTTACAAATCAAACAATGCTAACCAGGAAGTTAACTTTAGCTCCATGCTACATGCTAACGTTAGCTAAGACTGCAGTTTCTTCACTTGCCACGCCCCCTTGTATGACAGGAATCGCCCATATGTTTGAAGCAGCCAGAGAGACACCATGAGGAGCTGACAATCTAGATCTGCTGCACCAGCAGAGGGCGCTCTAACACAGCGAATCCGCTGCACTGTCGTGGATCGGCTCCACTTCCGGCAGGGAATGTGCTGTTAAAAAGAGACAATTGAATCAACTCTCACAAAATTGACTATTTGATCTAGTAGCTTATGGACTGCACTGCAAATGTAATTAACTAGATTAGTTTCAATGTCTCAATTTTTATTAGTTAAGATGTGTTGGGCATTTGATCCAGATTACTTCACTTGTTCTGAGATGTTTTTGACTCGTTTCAATACATTTCGTCTTTATTTCAGGTAATTTTCTGTGCCAATGGGGTAAGAAAATTGGTCTTTTACCAGAGTGGTGTTGTGGTCCTTCTTTGAAGCACTTGTTCTAGTTGCAATGACACTTGGACAGATTTACTATCTGAAGAGATTTTTTGAAGTTCTGGCAGTTTCACTTCCTTAATTCAAACGAGATTGACCTTAGACCTAGTCTGAATGTCATTGTAAGTAACTTGGTCAGACAAGGACAAAGTCTAAATGAGTGAAAAATTGCTCAAACAAGATACATTTCTTCAATTCAGTCACTTAAGCCATGCTTGATATTTACCAAACGGCCCTGGCCGTGTTCGTGTTCCGTGTCTTAAACAAATTTTGAACAAAACTTTATATGAATTTGTTTATACTATATATGCTATATGTTATATGTAAATTTATAAGTAAAGATTCAAGATTCAAGATTTTTTATTTGTCAAACCATGTGAATGATTTGAAATGATATTTCTCTCATCCTTGATCGTGGAGCGGGGAGTGGGGGAAGAGGAGGGAGGGTAGGGAGTTCAGCTTCCCGATGGCCTTGTGTATAAAACTGTTTTTAAGTCGACTGGACCTGGCCCATAGATTCCGCAGTCTCCTCCTGAAGGCATTACCTTGAAGAGTCTGTGTGATGGGTGCGTAGGGTCCCTGGTGATTCTGACGACTTTGCGGGTGAGACGGGTGGAGTATATGTCCTTATGGTGGTGCACGATGCGCTGGAGGCTCCTTCAGCAGGAGGCAGTGCTGGCGCCGTGCCACACAGCGCCCAGCTCTCAATCCATCTGTAGAAGAGCCACACGTGATGCGCTGGTCTGATGCTCCCCCCCCCACGGGAGCTGGTCGGGCCCGTATTCGAGAGAAAATGAGGGTGGTCTGGATGCTCTCTATGTCCTCTGTAGAAGAGCCACACATTGATGGAGCAGTCTGGATGCTCTCTATGGGTAGAAGAGCCACACAGTGATGGGCTGGTCAGGAGACTTCTATAGTCCCCTGTAGAGAGCCACACAGTGATGGAGCTGGTCGGATGCTCTCTATGTCCCTTCCCTGTAGCACACATTGATGGAGCGGTCTGGATGCTCTCTATTCCTGTGAAGAGCCACCATGATGGAGCTGGTCTGGACTCTCTATAGTCCTCTGTAGAAAGCCCACAGTGATGGAGCTGGCAGGATGCTCTCTATATCTCCCTCTGTAGAAGGCCACCACTTGATGGAGGCTAGTATGGATGCTCTCTCATAGCCCTCTGTAGCAAGAGCCACACATTGATGGAGCTCTGGATGCTCTCCTATTCAGGTCCTTCTGTGTAGAACCACACAGTGACTGGAGCTGGTCGGGTGTCTCTCTATGTCCCTTAACGTAGAAAACCACACAGTGATGGAGCTGGTCAGGAGCTCTCTATACGTCCTCTGTAGAAGACACACCACAGTATGGAGCTGGTCTGGACGGCTCGTCTATAGTTCCTCTGTAGAAGAGCCCACATTGGTTGGCAGGTAGGTATGGATGCTCTCTGACTGTCCTCTGCTCGACAGAACACACAGTGAGGAGCATGTCGTATGCCTCGTTATAGTACCCTTCTGTATGAAGACAAACACGTGATGCGACGCTGGTTCCAGTATGCTCTCTCTATAGTCCTTGTAGGAAGAAGCACACAGTGATGAGCTGGTTCAGGATGCGTTCTATAGTCCTCTGGTAGAAAGCCACACCAGTGATTGGGAGCTGCAGGATGCTCTCATAGTCTCTGTAGACAGTTGCACATAACGGAGGTTGGGGACTCTGGTCTTCTATTGCAGGAAAGTCAGAGACGCTTGAATTACTCTTCTTGACAGTATGTAGTGTGACATGTCCAGGGGATTTCTCTGTGTATTTGACACCCAGGAACTTTAGTGCTTGTCACCTCTCCACGCAGCATCCGTTGATGTATAGAAGCATGAGACACGCTTTCGAAAGGTCCACAACAATCTTCATTTTTTTGTTTATATAGAGTTAAATCCTTACTATATGGGGATCGTATTGGGGTCAGACTGCGTTACAGTAATGTTCACATAAGCTGCCACTTCAGGCCCATGAAATTGGTCCCGGATCATAAAAAACGACCAATCAGAGCCCAGCCACTCCCTGCACCTTCTGTTTGAACAGATCAGGAGAGAATGTTGTGCACAACCCAGGACTGATAGTGGAAATGCGACCCAATTATAAAACACAGCTGCCAAAGGCAAGAAAACTCATTAAAAAATAGTTGTTTGCGATGTGATTGATTTTATTCAAATGGTTCCCATCTTGCCAGGAAACTACGATAATTCAAGCTAATAAACTTTGCAATCAAAGCAAAATGACAAACTCATGACCCTTCTCCTAAATCTGGCTTTAAATGCGTCCACTGCATCCTTTAAGTTGAAACTCCCAAATAACCTGTGAACAAACCGAGGAGTCTCCACTGTGAACGATTCATCACGAAAGCAGCAATTAAGTCTCGGTCATAATTCATTTGAATAGTTGCGCTTGAAGTTGCGCATTCGAGTTGCCTTTCTGTACCGAAATGCGCAGGTTATAAATTAAATGTGCCTTGCCTTGCTTGTTCACTCATTTTCATGCACACACACAACAGCCAAAGGACAAAATCATTGTCAAAACAAAGAAACATTACTGTGAAACTGTCTAACAGAGGGCTATAGAGAGCATCCTGACCAAGTCCATCATGTTGTGGCTCTTCTACAGAGGGGACTATAGAGAGCATACAGACCAGCCATCACTGTTTGAGTTTTCTACAGAGCGGACTTAGAGAGCATCCAGACCAGCTCCATCACTGTGGGCTCTCTACGAGAGGACTATAGAGAGCATTCACTGACAGCTCCATCACGATGTGGCTTCTTCTACAGAGGCCTATGGGAGCATCAGACTGCTCCATCACTGTGTGGTTCTTCTACCACGAGCGGGCTAAGAGAGCATATTCTGACCAGCTCCATCACTGTGTGTGGCTCCTTCTACAGCATGGTATAGAGGCATGCTTGACAGCTCCATCACTGGGTGTGGTTCTTCTACAGAGGACATAGAGGAGCATCCAGAGCCAGCTCCATCACTGATGTGGCTCTTTCTACGAGGGACTTAAGCATCCAGACCAGCTCCATCACTCGGCTGTTGGTTCTTTCAGAGGACTATAGCTCCAGACCCAGCTCCATACCCTGGTGTGCACGGCGCCCAGCAGCTGGTCCTACTGAAGGAGTCCAGCGCATCGTCGGCAGAGCAGGTGAGAAGATCTGTGAGTCCCGGCTTCCCTTATTAATATATATTTATATATATATATGCATATACCTTATTATATATATATATATGTGTTGTGTATTTTGCATATCAGTATCCGAATTAAAGAGAATAAACTTACAGCTTTTTGTTTCGAATCTAGTAAGGTTCTGGAGTCACAACTATTGGGGTTTTTTTTCCCTCCAAAAAGCCATATGTGATACGAACACAGAGAACAGGACTATCGTCATTGTTTGGAACAAACATGCTTGTCAAATAGCCTAACCGATATCCTATAAGACCTTACGGAGCTGGCCTTTCGGTTAGTCATGTATAAAGATACCTAGTGAAAGATCAAATAAAGGCTATCTTATCTTATATTTCCATCTCATTATCACTAAAACCAAACAAAAAAACATTTTCTAGTGCTGAATACTTTCTTTCTATTCTATATTTGCATTATATTCGTTTAATTGCCAGGAGAATGTATTTTCTGACTGTTGTCTTGTCGTTCTCGGTTCTGTCATATTTATCCCGTCTATGCAGTGGCGCGGGCTATTTGGGCGCGCCCTCCTGATCAATTTTGAACGAAAAAAAAAAAAAAAAAACTTTTTATTTGGGGACAAACATCTGACATTTTCTTCTAGTCTGGCTAACGGCCAGACGCTGTGTGTGCGCTCGAATTCTTTTCGACTTTCACTACAGCCTGGGACCATGGCCGACATTTTTCCATGGTTTGGGCCACCAATCACAGAACGACGGCAGGCCGGTAGACGATGACGCGCTAATTGAATACGAGCTTGTGTTGTTTAGGGAATAAAAAAATTTTCGGATCCAACATGACAGCCAGCCAGATGGATGCCATCTTTCGATCAGCTGAACGTTTCTATAGTTTAGCTCAAGCTTTACAGCAGGGCTTCATATCATCTGAATACCATGATACTTGGCGTATGGCTACGTGAGACGCATGAGCAGACTGTACTGTTTAGCGCCAATAAAGGCGTGAAGCAATCGAAACCACAGCCTCTCCTACGAGAAAATGAATTGGTGTCCCAGACTAAATATCACTTGTGATTTAGTCTGGCGTTAGCCAAGTTAACTTTCTTCTGTACAGGTGTTTTATACACTGAAAGGCGGGGGAGGGGAAGGAGCGTTGTAATTTTTTCTGCCAGCTTCATCGTGTGCCGCAATGGCCTGGCTCTGCCGTACTATTCCCTGTCCATTCCACGCAGGGAGTTAGTCTGGTCACGGAGCAGTTGGAGCAGTATGAACGGGCGGGCCTAACGCGCACAGATCATCAGTGAAATAAACCAATTAGCAATTAGCGACGTGACGACAGCTGTAGTCCAACTCACAAAATATGAACTGAATATAAACTCACGAGAGCTTCATCCATGATTGTTTTGGCTAATGTTAATGTTATTGAACTAACAACATACTGTAGTGGTGCAGCGAGTGACGTAACCTTGTCAATTCCCTGTGACCGTCATGATTGGTTCGACCTTAGCCGCCAATCAGCAACTCGTTTACCGTGTATGTCCAGACCCGACTTTTTTCACGCAGAAAAGAAGTGGGTGTGGTTTATCAGGCTAGTGCCGCAACAGCATCATAAATGTGTAGTTTTATGCTTTTATGCTTGAGACCGGAGAATCTTTGTGTTGTTGCCTGAGAGGAGGTGAAAGGATTTAGTCAAACTAATGGACTTCAGACAACTTTCTCCAGTTAGAAGTCATGTCTAACGGACTTTGCTGGAGGTACACGTTTTTACAATAAACTATCACATTATAACGTGATACGGTCTAATTTCTTTTTATATGGCTGAAAGCTCTAGCAAGCAAGCAAGCAAGCAAAGTTTATTTATATAGCACCTTTCTCAGACAGAAGGTCACAAAGTGCTTTACATCAAAACAAGCAATAATTAAAACACACAAAAAATTACACAGATCAAACAACAGTGGAGACAGTCATATCAGCCCATAAAACCGTACTTTCAAAACGCTCGACTGAACAAGAACGTTTTGAGTTGGGATTTAAAAGTATCAACAGAGTCAAGTGATCGCAGAGAGAGCGGGAGATCGTTCCAGAGTCTAGGTGCGACAGCCTGGAAGGATCGGTCTCCTCTGGTTCGATAACGAGTGCGAGGAACCATCAGAGATTTTGATCTGCAGACCTCAGAGAACGAGAGGGGCATAGGGCTGAATCAGATCTCTGATGTAAGAAGGCGTCTGACCATATAAGGATCTAAAAGTCAGCACCAAGATTTTAAATTGAAACCGGTAAGACACCGGCAGCCAGTGGAGGGCTTTAAGAATTGGGGTGATATGAGCCCTTCTATTAGTGCAAGTTAAAAATCCTCGCTGCAGAGTTTTGAACCATTTGGAGACGAGACAGCTCTTTTTTGTTTAGACACGAAAATAAACTGTTGCAATAGTCTAAACGTGACGACACAAAAGCATGAATAATGAGCTCCAAATCATTACGTGACACAATTTTCCTCAGTTTAGAGATTTTCCTCAACTGAAAGAAACAATTTCTGCTTAGCTGTTTAGAGTGGTGATCTAATGACATGTTTTGTCAAAAATCACACCAAGGTTCCTGAGACTCTGTGCAGTGGACTGACTGAGATCTCCCAAATACTGGTTTATCCCTGGGATAAGGTCATCAGGAGCAATCACAAGGGTTTTGTTTTATCAGCATTAAGCTGCAGAGAATTTTTACTTAACCATAGTTTTATATTTTTCAAACAGTTGACTAAAGAGTTCAGCCTTCCCATCTCAGAAGGCTTAAAGAACAGTACAATGGATGTCGTCGACAAACAGGTGATAAGAACATCAGCGAACTCTTGAATGACCTTTCCCAATGGAATTATATAAAGTAGAAATAGAACCGGACCCAAAACAGAGCCTGAGGAACACCACAAAATAATTTAGCTGAATCAGACATGATTTGATTTGCTGCAACACTAAAACTCCGACCAGATAAGTAAGAGGAAAACCAATTTAGAACTGGCCCTGACAGTCCAACCAAGTCCCTCAATCTGTTTAGCATTATGTGATGGTCGACGGTATCAAACGCTGAGGACAGGTCAAGCAGAACAAGAACAGAGCATTTTCCAGAGTCAGCAGACATCATTATGTCACTGGATACTTTCAACAATGCTGTTTCCGTGGAGTGATGTTTTCGGAAACCAGATTGGAAAGTGTCATGAATGTTATGATGATCCAGGTAGCACGACAATTGTTCTGAGACCACTCTCTCTAAGATCTTGGACAGGAAAGGGAGTTGGAAATAGGTCTGTAATTTTTTGGGTCTGCTTGTCCAGATTAGTCAGATTAGCTCTACGCTGCCGTATGTTTGGAGCAGGGTAGGCTATATTAAAAGCAGAAGATTTTCAGCTTGCTTCGGGATTTAATTCACTTTTGAATCGTTTGATTTGGCTATGGTGCTAAATGCCAACGTTCCTAACCCTGCTCACAAGTGCCACCTGGTGGTTGTTTGGGTCATTGCAGTGTCACTGGGGGAAAATAAATTAAAGACGCGTGATTCACGGGCCAATTCCAAGTGGTGCCCACTGTAGCATTACGATGCTAACTAGCTCGTCTGCTTTAGCTACTGCTTGTTTATTTCACACTTTGGGACAACCCTCGCTGACTTGGACAGTTATGTTCCAGGACGTGGACATTTAATGGAGAGAAGATTCAGGACCGTGAGGAGCTACGACAGAAGAGGGGAACGTAATTGTCATTCATTCATTCATTGAGTGAAACAGATACAAAATATGATGTCAATGTCAACTGTCCTGAAAACAAAGACGTATAGCACTTGATGGTGCATTATAAAGGGAGGTTTTATACACAATTAAACACAAATAAACCAGGTGAGGAAAATAGTTAAAAACACCCTTAGTCTCACAAGAGCTCAATATATGTATTTTGTTGAAAAGTCAATGAGAGAATGAATAAACATTAGAGCTGGTTTTGAATGGGCGGACTTTTTCAGCACTAGACTCTTCTAGCCTGTATCCCCTGAATTATAGCCAATAAAGATATTTACTTATTTATTCAATCAAGCCTGGTCACTGTTCAATAAATGATCTGCAAAGGCGCACATTTGAGAGAGTGCCACCACATTCTGAAATGCTTCCACTGGAGGCTGCTCAAAACCACATCCTGCACTTTAAGCCTCAGTTGGTTGTTTTTTAGAGTTGCCACAATTTGAACAACACAAATTTAATGGCAATTTGTGCTGAAAGTTGCTCAGATGAGAAAAATCTTTGACTCCAGGGAAGTAATCATGGACAAACAGCAGAGTCGCTAATTTCTGTCATTTTGTTGTCGTTGTGATGAGAGGAAGGCTGTGTTCTCCTTTCACAGCCCGTCATTGAAATAGAAAAGACACATTGTGCAGTTCGGTTTTGCTTTAAGAAATGTCCAAAGAAAGAGTCTGGAAACGGTGTGCTTTTAGTCACTCAAACTGGGGGCAACGATAAAAACACAAATCGCGATCTGATTCCTGCGAAAAGCTTCTCACGCTGTTTAAAGCTGCTCAAACACAGCGCCACCTGTCGGTCAAAGTGAGTGACAGTGAATATAACCAATCACAGACCGGTGTGAACTTTCTGAAGCAGCAAATGGCTTTTGTAACCTTTGATAAACAAGTGCAAATGAATTGTACAGCATTTTAATTGGGTTCTTTTCTCTCAGATGATTTTTATTGTGTTTTTATTGTGTCAAGCCTGTGGGTCTAAATGCAGTCATCTGCCGGGTTCGTGTGGTCCTCTGGAACTGGGCAAAAAAACGTTTTCCCCAGTTGGAAAATACACGTGACTGGGGCAAATAACTAGGAAACTCAGGTCAAACGAGCTTTCCGACTTCCGCACCTGACTGTGGAAATCAAGGCAAGGTAAGACAACTTTATATACCGCGCATTTCGCACACTCACTGCAAAATCAGCTGATTTGTCATTTTATCATCTAATGTGAGCTTTTTAGTTAAACACTGCACCTTTTTTTAGTTTAGTTTGAGCCGTCCTCATCCTCGGAGTAACACAATTACGAGTGAAATTCCCGACATCATGCTAGTAAAATGTTTTACATGATAAAATGTACACGATATTACATGATATTTTTTTAAACTCACAACGACCGTTTAGCTTTTGAGACGCTAACAACACATTTAAACTAATCAGTGATAAAATACTTTATTTGATGATATTCCCACATAAAAAAAACACAAACACAAACCAACTGTAGGCAATGACGTCACATCTTGCCTTAGGACAACGGATGAAATTAGCTACTGTGCTAACTCCGGCATATTACATTGATGCTTTTTGCTGACCTGTTGATTCATATGTACTGTCCTAATTCAAATAAAAAATAAATAAATCTCGGGACAACGAGCTTCCCAGTCCACATGAATGCAGTAATCGGTCCAAAAAGCCCTTCAAGGGAGGGACATTGAAGATTAGCCTTGGCTACAAATGCAGTAGTACAGTATATTACATGCAGTGTTGGTAGTAACTGAATATATGTATTTAGAATACCATATTTTCCGGACTATAAGTCGCACTTTTTTTTCATACTTTGGCTTATACTCCGGAGCGACTACTATGTGATTTTTTTTTTTTTTTTTAAAATTCAAATATATACTTTCACATGCCGCTAGAGGGCACTGCAGGCTAATCGAGCAGCAGAAAGAAAGTTGGAGTGAGTGAGAGAGCGGGGTTACTATAATGAAGTAAACAAACAAGCTAATCACGGCTAAAAGCTAGATGGCCACAGCTAGAGGAACGAGTTCGCAGACATGCTGTTGGGAGAGGCTTGTTACATCTCCGTGCCCATTGCCAAGGCGATTGATTTGGAGTGAGATCGAGAGTTGGTATGTTCTTTATGCTGTAGTTATCTGAACTGTTTATGTGACGTTAACATACCAGACACCTATTTAATTCATTGTTTATGCTTCATGTAGCTAACCATCAATGTGTAACGTTAGCATACCGTACGCCTATATTTAGCCTGTTTTTCTTCATAGGCAATGTTTGACTAATGCGTCTTATACTCTGGAGCGACTTATAGTCCAAAAAATACGGTAAAGTTACTCTTTCATATGAGAGTATTTAGAATACAGTTACTTTCCTAAAATCAAAGGAATATATCACAGTCATTACACGTTAGCTTAATATTATCACATTACTAAAGAACATTTAATAATGACCTGTTTTTCCTCCTG
Organism: Neogobius melanostomus; assembly: GCA_007210695.1. NCBI lineage: Eukaryota > Metazoa > Chordata > Actinopteri > Gobiiformes > Gobiidae > Neogobius > Neogobius melanostomus. The sequence goes on along the minus strand of VHKM01000079.1, from coordinate 292,379 downwards.
AAATAAAAGGCCTTATGGGTTCATAAAAACAATGTGCTGTGATCTGATGTTCCTGTGCATTTGTTGAAAGCGTTTTTGAGTTCCTCATTTGTGCAAGCATACAAATCAACATGAATGCATTCTAATGGTGCATTCCAGGTAACTGCTAACTGGTAAATTTCTGACCTGCCACTTGGAAAAATGCCTTGGAACGCTCCTCAAGCTCATAATTACGACTTAAACTCGGAGATGTCCAGAAAGCTCCGAGTTCGCATGAGAGATGAAGACAGTAATGGCGGCCCCTAGTGGAGGAGTGTAGCTAATAATACTGTAAAACTTTAACAAAACCACTGCATCAGTGAAGTGAACGTTACTTCTGGTCATAGCCTTCACTGTAATATTATGTAGCACGTTTTGAATATATTGTTTGTGGAGAAACATTCATGTAATGTTTTGCATCTTATTAGCTAACTGTAGCATCAGCTTATTTAGTTTATTCAGCTGGAACGTTCTGCGGTGGTAAGTTACCAGTTACCATAATAATTCAGAAACAATACTCTGGACAAAGCAACGTACAGAATACATTTTGATGCAAGTATTCGGTATTCTGTAACTGAATACGATTTCAAAGTATTCTCCCCAACACTGTACATACTTCCCCTGTCCGTTTTCTGCCTGTGCAACTCTATTCTGCCTGTTGAAGGTTATTTTTTCATTTAGATTTAAAATGTGAATACCCTCCGTTCACATTTGAGGCACAAGATGAATGTGACTCATCATACAGCGATTTCTGTCTGTCTGTCCTTTTTTCATAGACTGAATAATCCGTGTTACAAGGGCCATGTCCTCCATCTGCCTTGACAACATCAGCAGCCTCATAAATTCAGTTGGTTGTTTGCCTCTGACGGCGCGCTCGTAAAATTAGAGGTGACTGCTTTGCCCTGCAGGCGATCATTACGCTTCTGTTCCATGTTTGCTGTGGATGCATTGAACTTATATGCAAAACAACTATAACATATTCACACAATTGACCAAAGTGTAATAACTGTCCACAAATCAACAGAACATGATCAAATATTGTTGTATATTGTTTCCACATCACAAAGCATTGAATAGATCTCAAAAACATTGCAGCGTCTGTACATTGCACTAATTATGGTAAACATTTGGAAACAGGAGCCACGACTTTATTTTTGGCGCTTATGATTAAAATATCCCACATAAAGACCCAGGAAACATACTAGGCATTTTTGTTTCACAGAGCTGCAAAAATATCTCAAATTATCCCAAGATCTAGAACTGTAGGAGTTCATTTTAACAAGAACGGCCACTTTTGCAATGTTCATGAGCCATTGTGACTAGAAAAGTTTGTGAGTTGCTAATATAGCCCACAGATTGAAATTACACACAGACCCAAGCGCTTAAAATGAATGAAAAGCTCAATATCTCACCAAACAAGCTGTTGCTGAACCCATCCCAGACGCACGTCGCGCGGCTCCATATCCATCCGCCTTTTACGCACGCCACGAAGGTGAAGTTTATGCCCGTCACCGACACGAGGAAGTCGCTCAGGCTGATGTTCACGAGCAGCAGGTTGGTGGGCGTCCGCAGCCTTTTGAACTTACAGTAAAGAACTATCACCACCACGTTGTTGCAGAAGCCGAAGACACCGATCGTGCCGATGGTCAGCGCCAAAACTTTGTACTCCCCTGCGCAAACAAAGCGTCCTCGCTGCTTCTGATCACTCTGGTCTCGTTCAGTGGATTCATGTCGCGGGCAAAAGTTGTGATGGAGCATCGTGGAGGAAGAGTAGGAGGAGGAGGAGGAGGAGGAGAGCGGCGCGTGCCTGTGGCTGGTTCACGGGAAGATGCGCTGCTTTCAGTCACGGACGCGTGTCTGCCTGTCCTCCGCGCGCGGCACTCATTCAGAAAGCGCAGGAGAGAGAAGAGGTGAGAGATGGAGAAAAAGAGAGAGAGACAGTGAGGGTGAGTGAGGGAGCAAGAGAGAGGGAGAAAGAGAGAGAAGAAAGAGAGAGATATAGAGATAGAGAAGAGGCAAGAGAGGGAGAGAAGAAGAAAGAGACAGTGAAGAAGAAGTGGCGAGAGAGGGAGAGGAAAGGAGAAGAAGAATTGAAGAGAGAGAAGAAGAGGTGAGAAAGAGAGAACGAGAGAGAAGAAGAAAGAGAGAGGGAAGAAAGAAGAGGCGAGAGAGCAGAAAGAGAGAAAGAGAGATGGACAAAAGAGAGAGAGAGGGAGAGAGACAGTGAGGGTGGAGAGGGAGAAAGAGAGAGAGAGGGAGAGAAAGCGATGGAGAAGAAAAGAAAGAGAGAGATATACAGATAGAGATAGAGAAGAGCCAAGAGAGGGAGAGAAGAAGAAGAGAGAGAGAGGTGAGAAAGAAGTGGTGAGAAGGGAGAAAGAGAGAACGAGAGAGAGAAGAAGAAAGATAGAGAGGGAGAAGAAGAAAGAAAAAGAGAGAAGGGGCGAGAGAGGGAGAGAAGAAGGAGAGAGAGATGGACAAAAAGAGAGAGAGACAGAGAGAGACAGTGAGGGTGGGTGAGGGAGCAAGAGAGAGGGAGAAAGAGAGGGAGAGGGAGGGAAGGCGATGGAGAAGAAAGAAAGAGAGAGAGAAGAGGTGAGAAAGAAGTGGCGAGAAAGGGAGAAAGAGAGAGGGGGGATATAAACAGAGAGATAGGGATTGATAGAGAATGGAGAGAAAGGGTGAGAGAAGGAGAAAAGCGAAAGAGGGGGGAGAGAGAGAGAGAAAGTGAGAAGGAGAGAGAGGAAAGAAAGAAGAGGCGAGAGAGGGAGAGAGAGACAGTGAGGGTGAGTGAGGGAGCAAGAGAGAGAGGGAGAAAAAGATAGAGACAGAGAGAGATATTGATAGAGAGAACGGAGAGAGGCGAGAGAAGGAGACAAGCAAAAGAGAAGATGGAGAGAGAGCGAGAAAGTGAGAAAGAGACACAGAGAGAGACGGCCAGAGAGGAAGAGAGAGAAAGAGATTGAAACAGAGAAAGAGAGGGAGAGAGAGTGAGAAAAGAGAAAGCGAGGCAGAGAGAGAGGTGCTGAAGAAGTGGGCTGGAGCACTTGAGTGAAGGTGAAATTATTAACTTAACACTGGATCAAGATTAAAATGCCCATGATGTTTTATTTTAATTATTAAAAAGCCCGAACTCCTCACACCAAGATCCACCTCATAAAATACCTTACACCAAAGGCTGAGCTCAAGATCGAATCAGGACAAGTTGGCACAGCAGCATGTTTGTCAAATGAATGAATGCACTTTACACAGTTAGACAGGACACATTGTTTGACATTGCACAAGTAAACTGAGCCTGTGCGAGCTGTGTCACCTTTTTATCACCTCATTTTTACGAATAATATCAAATAACCCCTGACATCCACAGACCCATGTGTATTTTTACCCGAGAATGTCAGCCCGATGATGGGGAGAGCCTCGGTGGAGCGACCCCCCCCTTCTTCACCTGACAACACGGCGCAGGCTCCGCTGTGAATTCACAAACCTGCGCTGACATTTGCCTCCCTGCATCTCGCCGCTCTGTCCACAGTGAACCGTCACAACGCGGACATGTCTGTGTGACCTGGTTTCTGACGCCACAGGTTCGGTCAGAGGAGGGGAATATGCAAAGCAGGAGAACTCAAGGAGACGCTATGCAGGATTTTCATTTACTACTTTATAAACATGACGTACGTTCAAATGAAAGCAAATATTGGTTTTGCTTTAGTTCATTCATTAGTAAAAGTGCAAATACTATGTGAATGGGATAGAGAGAAAAAATAAATAAATAAATAAAAATGAATGTTTATATTTACTGGTAAACTGCATACATTTCTATTTTCGTGCTATGTCTTCTTACTTTGAAAGTCTTGTGAATCTCATATGATTTTCTTCTTGTAAACATGAATGCTTTTCTTTATCAATGCTGCAATACGTAAGGTTATTGCGGACGATTGTAATTGTTGAAAGGACATAATTATGATTCATGGATGGGCACACCCACAGGGCTGTGTGTGTGCCTATATGTATGGAAAATGAAACTTGTCATTCATTAATTGCTTGTACGTAAACAGGTACATGCTTCTGTTGCACATGTGCCTGGATAACTCTGGAATGTGTAATGTAAAGTGTTATACTGTATGAACATACGAGATGCTGCTTGTATCACCGTTAGTATTACCTTCAAAGAAGGTACTTGAGTCATCTTCTGTACTTGGTAGTTGAGGTCTCCAAACGTTTCGCCTCTCATCCAAAAGGCTTCGTCAGTGAACAAGGTTACGCTCAGCACGCAGCTTAGATAAAGACCAGTTGGGAGGAGTTGGGGTAGACCCGGCTCCTCCCCTCTAATAACAGCTACTCTCACCTGTGGGTAAACAACCTTTGAAGTAGAGCATCTGTAACGACCTGCTCCCCCAGTATCGGTCAGTCCTGTCCTATTCATGGCTGATCACTGCTAATTACCTGCCTATTGTTCTTTTGTTAGCTGAGGTATCGTCTTCTTGGACTGTCCGTGCTCTGTCCGTTTTCCCCGAAGCAGATTGGAGTAAACAGAAGAAAGATTAAATCTTAGCCCACCAGTTCGGTTCATGGAGGGATTTTCTTTTCTGACAAAAATAGCTTATTTTACTCCTCTTTCAAACCAACGTTCTTCTTTAGCTAAAATGTTGACCTCCCCGTCATCAAAGGAGTGATTGGAGGCTTTAAGGTGAAGCCTCCAATCACTCCTTTGATGAGGGGAGGAGCCGGGTCTACCCCAACTCCTCCCAACTGGTGTTTATCTATGCTGTGTGCTGAGCGTAACCTTGTTCACTGACGAAGCCTTTTGGATGAGAGGCGAAACGTTTGGAGACCTCAACTACCAAGTACAGAAGATGACTCAAGTACCTTCTTTGAAGATGGACAACTCCTGTACGACTGAGAATTTACACAGACATCTCGCTGCCTTAGTATTACCGTTATTTACCTGCAGCCGGACACATGCGTTTCAGTACTGTATATTCTCAGTGTTATGATGGGCCTTTTCTTTTAAAGGGCTTACAATTATGTTTTGTATTTCTTGAGTTTATCTGAAATGCATGTAAGTAATTACTTTGAATGGGGGGTGGGCATTTATAAGCTTTTTTGCTTTTGAGTTTTATTTTATTGCAATGATGTAATCATGCAATTTATGTTTTATAAAGTGCTCAATTAAACAAACTAAACTAAACTATACTACACTACTGGTCAAATATTACTCCATTAAAATGAGTTACTTAAGCGTAGTTCAGGATAATTAGGCTGATTTGGCACTGATTCTCCCTTCCAATAATCTTAAGGACTCTGATTATCCTAAAATAATCTTCTCAGATATTCCATGCCATGAAGGCTCGTCACCTCAGAAGCGAGTTTAATCCAAAATCAAAACAGGTGTGATGGCTGTGGGGTCTAAAGTGTGAACCAGGTTGTACGGTAGGTGCAGTTGATTCCTGTGTATTGTCAATGGGAAATGCGTGAGTGTGCGTAGCGGCCGGTGCGTTAGAGCGGTGGGAATTAGCGGAAATGTGTGGCAGCTGTTCAGAGCAGCGTGAACGCAGCGTGAGGAGGAAAACACAAACATTCAAGGGAAATGTATATAGATCATCTACATTTGGAGCAACATAACCACCTGTACTACATCATAAAGACACAAGTGAAACGAAAGCGCCGTCTGAAAGAGGAGGAGAAGCTGCAGCAGCTATGGTTTCAAATGCCTTTCCCGAGCCCAGGCATTCGGATCAGAGGAATTATATGCTTCAATAAGGCACTGCATTACAAACATGTTTTTAAGGGGATTTTAACATGACTGGACAGACTGGTACTACACACACTCAAACCCACACGTATTGAAATATTATCTGAGATATGGAGAGAGGAAAGAGGCCAGATTTGCCTCAAGTGTCTGAGAAATGAAGCGTGGTAGAACTATTCCACTGTCACCAAAGCACAAGCAACAAATCAGGAAACCGTTTTCATTCACATCTTAGTGCTGAGCAGCAACAGTGCAGAGCTTTTTCTTCTTCTTTTCTACAGAATCGCGCAGCAGTGGCTCCGCCTGAGGTGAACACATACGAGTGTCTGATTGCAAGCCTTTCAAGCGTACAAATAGAAAGCACAAAAGCGAATCCACCCTCATTATGGAAACACAACGGGTCAAACCATCGTTCTTGCTCTGTCATTTATGGAATATTATTAGCTTTGATGGAAGATTTTGAAGGGCGTCCGTCGTTTTGACGGATTGAAAATCAAGCTTTAATTAAAGTCCACTGCACCATCTCTGACCGCACGGCCTCTGGTTCTCCCTGAAGTGCAGCTACATCACTGTGGTTTCGCTCTGCATTTCACAGGACCAATAAACAGCCATTTAATGTCGCGGATAAGAATAGCTTACGATGGATTTTTTATGACCCTGTCCATCAAAATTACGAGAGAAATTATCTCTCGTGAAACCACTGGTGTGCATTATCTGCACAGCCCCATAGAGTCTACATTTTAAGGCTTTTAAAATGAACAAAATGTACTTTTCACTTTGGAGCCTTGATGTCCTGGAGTAAAGTATTATACTCCACTACATTTACCAGAATGAGTCACTGTCTTTTAATCCTTCCTCACAACTGAAAAACCCGGACATGATTTTTGACTCAGCACACGACAAAAACATCACTAAAATAGTTTTTGTCACCTGGAAAACATAGCCAGAGACGCCCCCTTTCTCTCTCGGGCCAGACCAGGAGGCAGGCCATTACATTACACCTGTTTTCATCTCTGCATTTTCTCCCGGTGTGTTTCAGGGTCAACTTTAAGGTCCTTGTAAGGCTTTTTAAATGTCTTAATGATCTTGGTCTTTCTCAACCTTCAGGGGTCGGCCGACGTCCCATCAATCCGACACTTTTTGACACCGCTATTCCAACAATAGGTCCTTAAGATTAGGGCTTATGTAAGGTTAGGGTTAGTATATAAACTCCACTATCCTTAAGTGTGTCGGAATGGCGGTGTGTAACCATCTTTCAGAGCTGCTTTTGCCCTATGAACCTCTGCGCTCCTGCGGCACGCGTCTCCAAGTCATTCCCAAAGTCAGTTCACACACTTTTAATAGCAAGGTCAAGACCCACCTTTTTAGTTCAGCCTTTAGCTGATAAAAGTGGAATAAAAGTAATACTTAAACTTAAATTATCCCACAATGAATATGAAATACAATGAGACACAACTTACTCTGGGTGAAAGAAGAAAGTATGAAAAGAAGAAAATGCTTTGAGCCCAAAAATGTCATTTATTGAACGATAAGTAGTAATTATTGTGACAGCCCAGTTAAAGTGTTCAATTTTAAATCCAGTTTTAAAAACCCACATCTCCAAAGGCATAATTCTGAAGTAGATGATATAACGTCCATCCTTGTCCTTGGTTTGTTTGCTTCCAGTGCAGAGGGTCTTAATAAGTGCCATTTCGCAGCATACGCCTCTTATGCCTCTTATGCCTCTTATGCCTCTTGCACATACAGCTTTTCCCCCACGAGATGCAATTAAACTGAATTAGATCGGCCCCGAATGGACTCTGCAATTAACACGAAAGTGGCTTCTAAACACAGCGCCCATTAGCAAAGCGAGGCTTAGAAATGTGGTTTAGGTCTGAAAATGACAAAAACACAGTAAGACCCCATGGTTTTAATATTCAACAAACTGATATTTGTGAGTAAACAACCACTGGGCGCGGTTCGCATTTAGTTATTGAGCATTTTTTGTGATCTGACATGTTAACAGTACGGTGGTGGACTTGGTAACACTTCACTTTGCCCTGTGAATGTGGAGTCATATATTTGACCTTCCAACTATACTACCACACCTCAAGCTCAAATCAGGACTAAACCAGGTCTAAAAGGAGTCTAAAATCAGAACCGGCGCTCATCTTTTTGCGGGCCCTAAGTTAAAGTCCATGGGGCTACAGTGGCACAGTGGTAGAGCGGTAATTCGTTTTTAGACCGTGCACATTCAGAGAACTACAGTTGCTGAAAGTAACTTATCGAGCCCAAGAGAGTCAGAGGATTCAGCTCCGCTTTGTGACAAATACAACAGCTTTGCTCACTTCTATTCGCCAAATAACTGTCCTGATATGAGTGTCCTGTGCTAGAGACAACAGGAAGATTGTTTATAGTGTGTGAAAGAGTGTGTGGGCCGATGCAGCCCCGTGTCTTTACAGGGGCTTGAAAATGGTGCAAAAAAAGGTGCCCCAGCAGCTAACACAGCCAAACAGGAGATTGTGACGCGAGTGGAGAAGCACTTGTACCTTGGGGGTGACAGGGGGAAGCTGGAAGGTCTCTCCTGCGGGGACCCAACTCTGTCTAAAATATACTTACGGTGTTTTTGCATTAAGGGTAATGCAAAGTACTTGGTTTCATTACTTGAGTAAAAGTACAGATACTTCTGGTCACTCCAATAAAAGTAAAAGTTGCTCAATCGGAATATTATTTAAGTGAGAGTACTTCGGTATTCCAAGTAGAATGTACAAATCAGTTTATATGAATGATGACTTTGCAGCTTCAAAAACACAAACATTTAGACCAAAGTCACTCTCTGTAACTCAGTGGGGACAAACCTTCTTCCTTGTTGTGAGTCAATGGCATTGTCTGTACAACTGCACAGCGCCATCTACTGTTTTGGATTGAACATTTTGGGCCAGATCTTGTGCCTGGTGCACGGGGTGTGCAGGCTTCTTGCGACTGAGATTTTCCGATGGCGGAGCTATTGCCTATGCGCCTTCGCCACATGCGAGAGGGCGTCGCAAGAGGAGGTGACTGCTCTGATGGGAGCACTGCTGATCAGGGTTCGAAATTAACACCCGCCAACCCGCCAAATGCGGGTTAAAAATCATTTTGGCGGGTACTGATAAAAACCTACCAGCCAGTTTGGCCGGTGATGCATGAGCCAATCATGCAAATCATGTCAGAGACGCTCTGGGTGTTTGTCCCTCCGTCCTACATTTCCCATGAACACTACACTACTGGTGACGTTTTAGATACCTATTGGCAGATTGGCTGCCAGAAGATGAAAATGTTGACAGAATATGCGAAACAAAGAGAAGGAAGTTCAGTTGTAAATGGCAGACAGGTCGTCACTGGTTAGTGTTTGATAGTAAAAATTCGGTCATGTTTTGTCAGATTTGCCGTGAGTACACGAAAGAAAAAAATAAAACCAACAGTTTCGTTGTTGGTACCAAAAAATTTGTAAATTTGGTAAAATTTGTCTAATGGAAATTCTGATTGGCTGGTAACTTCAGAAAGTTACCAGCCACTTTGGCTGGTGATCAAAAAGTTAATTTCGAACCCTGCTGCTGATATAATTTTTTAGTTTAGTTTAGTTCCTTCACCTCCTCCGGGCGCCCTGTTGGCGCTCTGTGGCTGTGGCCGATGGCTGCTCCCGGTGCAGTTTCCTCTTTCGGTCCATCTGTTCTCAGCCTTATGTCCCCAACTTTATGTCCATTTTTATTTAAGACTTTTAACTGCTGGGCTGTCTGTATGTATATGTGTCTGTGTGTCTGTGTGTGCGGGTGGGGAGGGGGAGGTGGGGTTGTTGTTATTTCTGTATATTTGCTGGTGGGGATGATTTTAATGATTTTTAAGCACTGAAAAGCCATCCTAGCACTAAGAATATACATAACTGAAACGCATGTGTCCAGCTGCAGGTAAACCCCAATAGGAGTAATAATAACGGTGATACAAGCAGCATCTCGTATTTACATACAATATAACACTTTACATTACAAATTCCTGAGTTATCCAGGCACATGTGCAACAGAAGCATGCATGTACCTGTTTACGTACAAGCAATTAGTGAATGACAAGTTTCATTTTCCATACATAGGCACACACACAGCCCTGAGGGTGTGCCCATCTATGAATCACAATTATGTCCTTTCAACAATTACAATTGTCCGCATTAATCTTACGTAGCTGCATTGCTAAAGAAAAGCATTCATGTTTTACAAGAAGAAAATCACAGGATGTTTACAAGACTTTCAAAGTAAGAAGACATAGCACGAAATAGAAATGTATGCAGTTTACCAATATATATAAACATTTATTTTTATTTCAATTTTTACTTTTTTTGTTTTTTCCTCTTTCCCATTCACATAATAACCATATCCAATCCTTACTTATAAACGCCAGTCACCATTCTATTAATTGATCATTGATTTAGTTATTATTTAAGTGTTACATTTGTCATAGTTTTATAATCAACACTACACATTATTATTATATGTTCCCTTGCTTGTCATTCCCATTTCCACTGTAAAATATTGGTTGTGATTGTTTTATTATTTTTTGTTGTTTGCTATATTTAGTGAGGTGCCTTAAAAAGCCAGGGTATAATATGGCCAGTTTACATCGCACTGCCTTGTGTTCTTCCTTAAATATTACAGGTCTCACAGGTCAAAAAAAAAACTTTATTAACCCCATTGTGAGCTAAACAATGTTTGATAAAAAGAGACGAAGGCTTATCTCTCCCCAAGTCAGCCTTTAAGTACAGTGCTTTGATAATGGCTTCACTGTACGATAATGTGTTGGTGATTATGCTTAGATATTTGATTTCATTCCTTGAGCCAAAAAGACACTGTCCTGACTTCCTGACACATTGGTCCATTCACTTTTTGTTTTCTCACCTCCCGCTTCTTTTCAGAGTCAAGTACTGAAACCTTTTCGCACGTAGAAACATTATCTAAAGAGTTTTGGGATTTTGTTTGCGCTTTCAAGATGAACACTCGAAAGTCTAACCTCTGCGCTCAGGACAGACTTCAAAAGCATACATTTTTTAAATTAATCCTTTAAGAGCTGATGGCTATTATTGATATTACTCACACTCATTAGTTTCGTGGGGTGAACAGAAGACCTCCATATCACGAAATAGAGCCTTTCATCAGATTTCGTCAGAATTAAAACATGATAAAAAGCTTAAAAAAGTTATATATGGTGAGACTTTAGTTCTAAACTTTTCCAAGACTGCACAATTTCCAGAAACAGGTCACAAATGCCTTGAGACTGACTGCTTTTAACAAGAAACATTTATTCTGCGCACCGCAAACCTCGATGAATGCCACCGCGGAGGATTTCCATCAAAACGCGGAACTTTCTGATTGGTTTTGGACTGAGATCCAAATCCACGTGCCTCAACCATCGGTCATCGAATTAGGGCGTAATTAAAAGACAAAGATTCCCGACCCACTTAAGGTGCCGAGGAGTTTAAGAGATAATCTTTTAAACAGATTCAGAGCCAGGCAGCTGATTAACAGGCTAACCACTGGTATGCATTATTCATGACGGAGAGGGCATATTTGTTCTGTTGGTGTGAAAGAATGAAGCCTTTCTTTAGACATTGACATGCAAAGGCTTAAATGCCAAAAGAGTCACACTGTTTTTGAAGATTCATTAAACTCTTGACATTTATTTGCATTTATATTCATTTCGTTCATGTGACAAAAACCGGGTGGCATTAGATCAGTTGGCAGAGTGTTTCCCTTCAGTGGTCGACAGTGATAGGGCATAACGCTTAACTCTCCTTGCCTCCATGTCTGCGTACACCGATATGCGACTCAATGGGTAAAGGTTAATAGAGGTAGAGGTAGAGGGAGGTGTTCTGGGCATTTCCCATTGGCAGACCCAGGACGCGCTGACTACATGCTGTCTCTGTGGCCTAGTGTCGCCTCTGAATCCCCCCAGAACAGTTGGAGGAGGTGTGCGTGGACAGGGAAGTCTGGGCATCTCTGCTCAGACTGCCCCCGATAAAGCGGAAGAAAATGGATGGATGGATGACGGATGGAGAAGTACATGTGAATCACTGCAGTTAGCAATTATCTTTATAAATATTTATAAATATTAAAGTCCTGTTCTGCCACTGTGTTCAATGTGAATGTGAGCAGAGGGGATGAGGAGAAGGGCTGTTTCAGTTTGCCTGGCCGGCCATTCACTCATGCTTTTTGTATCTGTTCAAAAGCAGGACTGTCTGGAACTTTGCTAACAGACAATCAAATCTCAAAAAGTTTTATATCAATCCAATCACAGAGCCCGTTATCACAACAGGAACCGAATTAACTATATACAGTGAGGAAAATAAGTATTTGAACACCCTGCTATTTTGCAAGTTCTCCCACTTAGAAATCATGGAGGGGTCTGAAATTGTCATCGTAGGTGCATGTCCACTGTGAGAGACATAATCTAAAAAAAAAAATCCAGAAATCACAATGTATGATTTTTTAACTATTTATTTGTATGATACAGCTGCAAATAAGTATTTGAACACCTGAGAAAATCAATGTTAATATTTGGTACAGTAGCCTTTGTTTGCAATTACAGAGGTCAAACGTTTCCTGTAGTTTTTCACCAGGTTTGCACACACTGCAGGAGGGATTTTGGCCCACTCCTCCACACAGATCTTCTCTAGATCAGTCAGGTTTCTGGGCTGTCGCTGAGAAACACGGAGTTTGAGCTCCCTCCAAAGATTCTCTATTGGGTTTAGGTCTGGAGACTGGCTAGGCCACGCCAGAACCTTGATATGCTTCTTACAGAGCCACTCCTTGGTTATCCTGGCTGTGTACTTCGGGTCATTGTCATGTTGGAAGACCCAGCCTCGACCCATCTTCAATGCTCTAACTGAGGGAAGGAGGTTGTTCCCCAAAATCTCGCAATACATGGCCCCGGTCATCCTCTCCTTAATACAGTGCAGTCGCCCTGTCCCATGTGCAGAAAAACACCCCCAAAACATGATGCTACCACCCCCATGCTTCACAGTAGGGATGGTGTTCTTGGGATGGTACTCATCATTCTTCTTCCTCCAAACACGTTTAGTGGAATTATGACCAAAACGTTCCATTTTGGTCTCATCTGACCACATGACTTTCTCCCATGACTCCTCTGGATCATCCAAATGGTCATTGGCAAACTTAAGACGGGCCTTGACATGTGCTGGTTTAAGCAGGGGAACCTTCCGTGCCATGCATGATTTCAAACCATGACGTCTTAGTGTATTACCAACAGTAACCTTGGAAACGGTGGTCCCAGCTCTTTTCAGGTCATTGACCAGCTCCCCCCGTGTAGTTCTGGGCTGATTTCTCACCTTTCTTAGGATCATTGAGACCCCACGAGGTGAGATCTTGCATGGAGCCCCAGTCCGAGGGAGATTGACAGTCATGTTTAGCTTCTTCCATTTTCTAATGATTGCTCCAACAGTGGACCTTTTTTCACCAAGCTGCTTGGCAATTTCCCCGTAGCCCTTTCCAACCTTGTGGAGGTGTACAATTTTGTCTCTAGTGTCTTTGGACAGCTCTTTGGTCTTGGCCATGTTAGTAGTTGGATTCTTACTGATTGTATGGGGTGGACAGGTGTCTTTATGCAGCTAAAGACCTCAAACAGGTGCATCTAAATGTAGGATAATAAATGGAGTGGAGGTGGACATTTTAAAGGCAGACTAACAGGTCTTTGAGGGTCAGAATTCTAGCTGATAGACAGGTGTTCAAATACTTATTTGCAGCTGTATCATACAAATAAATAGTTAAAAAATCATACATTGTGATTTCTGGATTTTTTTTTTAGATTATGTCTCTCACAGTGGACATGCACCTACGATGACAATTTCAGACCCCTCCATGATTTCTAAGTGGGAGAACTTGCAAAATAGCAGGGTGTTCAAATACTTATTTTCCTCACTGTATAAAATATTGGTAACACTTTAGAATACGCCCAGTAACTCCTAGGTAGTTACTATGGTACATCCCTGGTACTTACAGAGGTAATTACCAGGTACTTGCAGTGGTATGGCCTGGTAACTCCGGTGCCATGCCATTGGTCCGACAACCCATTAGTCCGACGTCTCATTATTACAAAAATATAACCCTAAACCTAACCCTAATTGCACCCCTACTCAATGGGTGATTTTCAGAATAATGAGACGTCGGACTAATGGGCCGACCTCGTAACTCCTAGGTACTTACCTAAACGTACCACTGTAAGTACTTGGTAATTATCTCTGTAAGTACCAGGGATGTACTACAGTAACTACCTAGGAGTTATATGGTTAATTCGGTTCCTGTTGTGATAACGTGCTCTGTGATTGGATTGATATAAAACTTTTTGAGATTTGATTGTCTGTTAGCAAAGTTCCAGACAGTCCTGTTTTTGAACAGATACAAAAAGCATGAGTGAAAATGTTCTTAAAGCTGGTACTAAGTAACTTGTTTACCTTAATAAATCCTTTCCGTAGTCCCTCTGGGGGTAATACAAGTGTTAATGGCATGATTGGGGGGTCTTTCATCTCCCCCTGGTAGCTCTGGCCAGAAAACCACATTTGCAACCAATACACACTAATGGAATCTCGAAGAAGAAGCTAACAGGCTAACGGGCAAAGCTAAGTGGCTAGCACCACTTAAACAGTATTTACAGCCCAGTTTGAGTAAAAAAAAAAATTGTGTAATTGGATGTACAATATCCCTCTCTCCCTTTGTCTTTTCTGTCAGCGTAGTATTTACTCTCATGGACAAGTAAAACAAATCACAACATGCTACGACACATGCTGTTGCGCTTATGGCCTCTAGGGGCAAGAGTTACTTAGTACTGCTTTAAATGTACTTAACAAGAATGTCCCTGCTTCATCTTCCTCTGCCGTCTATCAAAAATGTGTTTGTCTCATTCCTAACGTACATTGATTGAAACAGCCATTACACATTTGTGGTGATTCCTCCTACGTCTAAAATCTGAACCAAGTTGCTAATATACACGTGACCATAATGGTACCACCACACAGAAATCGAAACTTTTTTGTGTGTGTGAAATAAACTAATTTAGGATCAAAACCACACCAGCATGAACCAACAAGTTTGAGGAACTCAACCCAACTTTTAAATGGAGTAAACAAGACCACTTTAAGGGTGTTTCCACACAGGCTCTAATTAGGTTGACCTAAAGGGGCTCTCGACCCCAAAGCGTAGTAGTTTGGGCCGGTCTAAACAGCTGCACCGAGTATGACTGAAACAGGTGGTCTCTGAGCGGCCTGAGCCACACTGTGCATCGGAGCGGGTCTGGTGTGAATGGAGCCGACCTCAGGCCGAACTACTCTTGCTTTCACGCCTCTTTTTTGTGCGAATAAGGAATGGATATACGCGCTGCATGATGACGTTTGGATTACTGTTCTGATGAGGCAAAACTGATCAACTTTATATCATCCAGGTACGTCTTTCTTCTGCCCCTCGTTCCCTTCCTGCTGCACAGTAGGAAGCTTTCCTCTACATGAGCCAATTAAGATATTTTTTCCTCTCTTCGCCTATTTCATCCTCACTGTTTTTAACCATGAGAGAGAGGAGTGACCACCGCGAAACATCAGGGAAGTGTCGGCGCATTGACAGATCGATGTCATGGATCGTCCTAAGATAAGATGATTCCTCCTTTGCTTTCTTTCTTTACAAAACAAAACAAAAAAACAACATCCGGGGAGAATTAACATCTAATTTCCATACAGGGACAATAAATGCTGCATTCAGAAGTTTTATTCCTGCTCTGCTGTGTTCCAGTTGTCAGGAATGCAGCAAAAGTCAGATACCGAAGGCTTTCGCGGTATAGCGTTACACTCTTTAATTATAGAACATTGATTTCCCATTTTTTCAACATGGGAGCCTCTGACAGTGACGAGAAGAGCCGGAAGAAAAGAAGTTTAATAAGACGTCCAACTTCAAGAGGCAATTTCTGACGTATCGCTGTTCTTTTTCTGGAAGTTGTCAGAGAAAAGAAAAGATGCGCTGAAGGGTCTTTGAAGGAAACAGAAATATTTCTCCCAAATAAATGAGCGCACTGACAGCTGGTACATTGTTATGACGTGCAGTAGTGTTTGATTTTTCTCTTCCCGAAATGCTTTCTTTCAGGAAGAAGTTGAAAATGATCACCTGGCAGGAATCCTAGACATTTTAGGGATGTTGACGACACAATCCCGAACTCTGGTGAAAGTATAGGAAAGGAGGAAATGTCCTCTAAGGAGTAGTTTCAGTTCTCGGCCTATGCTTCATTTTGTGACTGTCCAGTCGCAGTGTTGTCATGGGAACATAAGTTGAGTTCACATCTGTTGGTGCCAGAATCAGAAAGCAGAAATGTTCAGACCATAGAAATCACAGAAACGCCTTCAACTATCCGAGTCTGTTCCTACAAATGTGCACATTTTGTAGCCAACGACTTTCCAGACCTGTTTAAACTGAGCTGTCTACGAAGAGCCAGTCCTTATAATAAAGTATGGCGATCTTGACATGTCCGTTTCATTGCATTTATATGATTTCTGTGGTTTCTCCATCATTCACATGTTATAAGATGATCTTTAGTGGCCATTAGATGTGTATACGACCCAGCAAAAAGCAGAAACTTGATAGAATATGATTTAGCACAGAGGACAATTTTATCCAAAACTAAATCTGAAAAGGTGTGTACATTCATTTATAACAAGGCTTGACACATCACCTAAATGTGGTCGATGGGTAGACAACATTGAAAAGTCTTTCATATGTGATATTTGTTGGCTAAATGCTAATATATAGGAAAATACATTAAATATGCAAACAAACTTGAAAACGTTCCCAGAGTTGCCAGCATGCTAACTGTCTTTCTCTATCGTATCGAGACTATCTCTCCACCCAGTTACATATTCCATATGTACGGGGCCTGACCCCACGAGGGTCAGGCGACGTGGATAATTATTTAAGACACACCACCTGTGAGGTGGCTGATTGCGCTACAAAGGCACCTGCGTGCCATGCGCACATCGATTAAATTTTGATGGAACGCATCCCCGAGCGGAATCGAGCTGGAGAGATAGTCTCTTCAGTCAGAGAACCATGGTTACATACTGTAACCGTAACGGCATATGGAGTTAGCATGCGGATAACTTGCTAACTCATTCATCAGTAAGTAATTAATGAGTTAGCAAGCTGTCTGCATAAGGACAACTCGCTAACTCAAGCATCGCCGCTTCTCCTTTTACATTTTATAGTTAAGATGTTTGCACTTCAGAGGCTTGACAAGTCTCTGAAACCTTGCAGACCATCCAAGTTCATTCCCACGGTTCTGCGCGTTCTCCCAGTGTCTGCGTCAGTTTACTCCGGATGCTCCTATTTGTGTTTTTTTCTAGATTGTCGCTAGACTGATGAGTTCCAAAACTCATAAAAAACGATCTTATTCCCCTACAGCCAGAAGCAAGTTCTTCCAGATGCCTCTTCAGGGACAATTTAAACAGAAGTGCGGCATTCCGGTTTGATATCACAGAGCTAATGTTACCTGTCTGTTGAAAAGTTACCGGTTTTCTATATCACTACAAAAACATGGACAACAGAATCTCCTCTGGGGCCAGGAGTTTCTGGAATCTCAGCGGGACTATCAGTCTTTCGAATGGCTCTTCTCCTTGTTTCATTAGTTGTTTTCCAACTGTCACAGACTCCAAATAGAAACAACTGCAGGTTTGCTTGCTCATGTCTGTCTCAGGATGAATCACGGCTCTGATAGTTTCACCTGGACGCCTTTGTTTTGCTGTGACCCACATCTTCTTTGCTGTCGACTGCCGCTCCGCTGCTTTGATGAGTCCAGCGATATCTGCCTTTCATTCTGCTCTTTGAAACAGGCCGGCGCAGACAACCACCTGCCTTACATCACACTGAGAATAGCACGGAAATCAATTCATTTCAGCTTAACATACAGTACGGTGTTTTCAAGACCTAATTCTATTCTATTCCCTGTATTTATTCAGACATTTTCCCCATAAAGAGAAAACTTTTTGTTTTTGGGCCCCTCCCACATTTAAAAAGGTTTACAGTCCCATTCAAAAGTTTAAAACCAGTTGAAAAATGGTAAACATTTAACATGGTTGGATCTGAACAAGGTTCCACGTAGAACATCAATAAGCAACAAGAAGAAATGGGAGTGAAACCAAACAAAAGCTATTATTGCAGATGATAAAAAGTTTAGGACCACATGCGTTTAAAAGGCGAAATCTGTACAAACATGTGGATTCAGTTTTTTTCTGTCAAGTACTCACACTGTCATGACGTCCTGATGGCAAAGGCAAAACAAATTCCTGGTTTTGAATGTGGTCGTGTTGTTGAGGCCCTGGTTGTGCAGCTATACAACCCGACCACATTCAAAACATTGTTTTTTTTTCTTGCCTTTGCCATCAGGACATCATGACAATGTATATACCTGACAGGCAAGACACTGAAT
Source organism: Neogobius melanostomus (assembly GCA_007210695.1). Classification (NCBI taxonomy): domain Eukaryota; kingdom Metazoa; phylum Chordata; class Actinopteri; order Gobiiformes; family Gobiidae; genus Neogobius; species Neogobius melanostomus. The sequence goes on along the minus strand of VHKM01000079.1, from coordinate 274,141 downwards.
CCACTTTTTTGCACAGATTTAGTCTTAAAGGCATGTGGTCCTAACCTATTTCATTTCATTTTTTGTTTTCAATAAAAGCTTTACTCATTTTTTTTTGTCTCACTCCCATTTTCCTCTTGTTGGATATTGTTAAGCTCCGACATTGCAACCTTTTTATACAATTTTTCAAGTGGTCTTAAACCTTTGATCAGGACTGTAAAATGTAAAGCAGTGAAGAGACCAGTGACCAGAGACCAGATCTAAATGTGCACTTTGGTTATGAAGTTAATAACAGGCTGGTTAAGTTTCAGGCTGTGTCCTTAGTGCTGTCCGTTCCCTCAGATGAACTCTTCACAGCGGATTTGATCCCAGAGGAGAGAGTGTCCGATAAAAGCCTTTGTGCCTCAGTGGGGCAGTGGAGAAGTGTGTCCTTTTAGCACCTCAAACTCTGAGAGGATGGTGTCATATGAGTTTCATGTTTCAAGTGTAACCAGGGCATGCAGGGTGTGACTTTCCAAAATTCATGCATCCATCTACAGTAGTATATGCTTTATGTAAATGGCAGGGACATTTTGCGGACTGGGCAAATGCAGAGGACAAAATTCCCTATAGAAAGTCAATGGGGTCTACATATACAAAATAAAAGTGGGCCATCAACCCAAGTTTGGATGAGAGCAAAATGTTTGAGGCAAATCTATTGTAATTTAAAGGCCTCTCCCAGTGTATTCCTATAGCTCCAAACGGGAGTGAAGTTGGAAGCTACCACACTTCCAACTCCGTTCCTTTAAATAAATCAACAAATGTCCAATGCAAGTTACTGACCTTCAACAAGAATCTCTCTCTCTTTTTGTTGTAGGAGGGGAAACCTCTGCTGACACAGGGACTTTTGACAAATGAGATTTCACCACAGATTTGTGTCCCTTCAGATTGAGAACTCATAATCATTACCTCATCGTTTTCCAGAAAGTGTCCTCTCAGATTGGTTCCAAACATGCCGCGCTTGCAAACCTTTGTGTCACCTCCAGTGTCCTCCATCGCAAAGAGAAATGCTGATTCATGGACAAGAACTCCTCATCAGGATAATTGAAAGGGAAGACTCATGCGTCGATTCACCTTTGAGAGGCCAAATTGCAGGTCAAACTTCTTGGAAATTGAAAATCAAAATCTTAGTTTGAATTTCTAGAGTAGTCATGAAGCAAGAAAGGGCGACTCAAATTAGGATAATGTATGTAAGTATGTAACCAAGAGCAGGGGCAGGAATACACGTTTTTGCTTTTAAAAAAACCCATTTGTAATCTTTCTTCAATGAAGGTACTTGAGTCATCTTCTGTACTCAGTTGTTGAAGTCTCGAACGTTTCGCCTCTCATCCAAAAGGCTTCGTCAGCGGACTAAAGTCCCGCTCAGCACGCAGCTTAGATAAAGACCACGAGGAGGAGTTGGGGTGGCCCGGCTCCTCCCCTCTATTCACAGCTACTCTCACCTGTGGGTAAACACCGTTCTTCACTTTACTCAATCTCTTCAGGACAGCCGACAGGCACAGCCAGTTCAAGGAGACGCACCTCAGCTAACAAAGAACAATAGGCAGTAATTAGCAGTGATCAGCCATGAATAGGACAGATAATGGGCAGTGATCATCATGAATAGGACAGGACTGACCGATACTGGGTGAGCAGTCGTTAGAGACGCTCTACTTCAAGGTGTTTACCCACAGGTGAGAGCAGCTGTGAATAGGGGAGGAGCCGGGCCACCCAACTCCTCCTATGGTCTTTATCTAAGCTGCGTGCTGAGCGGGACTTTAGTCTGCTGACGAAGTCTTTTGGATGAGAGGCGAAACGTTCGAGACTTCAACTACTGAGTACAGAAGATGACTCAAGTACCTTCATTGAAGATGGACAACTCCTGTACGACTGAGAGCTTACACAGACATTTGTAATCTTTCAATTTTTTTATTTTTTTTTGTCTCTGAAAGAAAAGAGAGTCTCTTAATAATCTTGCACTGACTTCCTTTGACCAGCTGCCCTAAGGCCCTGTCCTCACAAAGTCAAGCTCAAACCCACACACATTTTATCAATCCGGACAAAACCGGCGTTTTGTGGGTCTGTAACACGAACATTTTCCAAACCAGGTCTCAGAGTGGAACGATCTCAAAACACTGTTTGTGTGGCTCCGTTAATACGGCATCTCTGCAACTTTTATTAAAACGATGACATCACAGCGCCAGCATTGTGTCTGTTATCCATAATCTACTGACCTTATAATGAGTTTTACTCCGCTCCTCTGTGCTTCACCGCGTGACACGGAGAAAACACGGCAGTTAGCCTCCATTCAGTCTGTGTTTTTGGACTGACAGTAAAAATCTGGTGACTGACACTTTTTCTGCTTTAGTCCCGTCATGTCTAAAGAATAAACTCACCTCCTCGTCTCTTCTGTACATCGTAAATCCATGAATCCGTTTCATTTTACATTACACAAAAGTTCACTGCACATGCGCTGTCTACATCTTGTTCTGTTATCTGGTAGTAGCGTCACAGCGCCACACACAGGCGTGGCAGATGAATCGCAGCGGTTTTACACACATGACTGGCTTCATGCGGACGCACACATTTACTAAGCTGGCTCTGTCTTCGTTTTGTCTTCGTGTGGATATAGCCTTAGACTTCCCTGCAAGTCTAGATTAAAAACTAAAGGAGAGAGGGAGAGATTTTGCAGTCGTGGGGACCAAACTGTGGAACTCTCCCCTATTACCGGCGGCACGGTAGCGTAGCGGTTAGCCCTCTCGCTTCACTTCACAGCTAGAAGGTCCCGGGTTTGATTCCCACCTGGACGGGGCCTTTCTGTGTGGAGTTTGCATGTTCTCTTCATGTCTGCGTAGGTTTCCTCCGGTTACTCCGGTTTCCCCTGCCACTAAAAACATGTACAATAGGGCAGGATGAATGATGTGTGTGCGTGAATGAATGATGCTGGTCAGAGTGACCGTTGGCGCAGATGTGTGAAGTCGCTTCTGTCAGTCTGAAGATCGGTAGCTTACCACCATCGAGTGGAGTGAATGTAAAATTGTCTCATGTAAAGCGCTTTGTGACCATGTCTGTGAAAGGCGCTATATAAATAAAGCTCTTCTCTTCTTCTTAACCAGAAACCACTCTTCTTAAACAGACAGTGGAGACTATACTCGTCTCTATTCACAGCGGCAGCAGCATGGCACAAACGGCGAAAATGTGTGCATTTGAAAAGATAAAACCTAAATCAATGGTGGAGAATGGCTGTGGTTATGGCCCATTCAGCCTGAACAAGCTGCTCTGCTCTCATGACGTGGGTGTTGATTTCGTTGATTTTGTGAATAAAACTGTCTGAGTCGAAACACAGCTCCAGGTCTGCTTTCGACATTTGTAACATGGTGAAAAGTTCTAATAGGACAATTTTGCATATAACCCCCTGTGATTATTAGGATCTCCACAAAATACTGAGCAGAAAAACTATACGGAGATTAAAAATGTTAAAATTATGTATTTTCCTCCCCCTACAGTACATGTTCCAGCCATGTCCTAATGTGTAGAATGAGCCCAGACCTGTTCACCACAACTGCCTCTACAATCCTGCACTCTCACTCAAAAAGGTGTTAATCAGGTCTGAAGTGCCGTCATGCACGAGCTTAAAGGGATATTTCAGGATTTTTGACATAGGGCCTCATTTCCTAGTTATCCAGAGTGTTGTTGATGTCTGGAGATATTTTTTTCTTAAATTCATGCAGTTCTTATATTTGAAGAGTCTAGTGGCGCTAGGCTAGGGCAAGGCTAAAGCATTTCTATGGTATCAGTTAGCCTGCATTAAAAACAGTCTGACCCACTCCACAGTGCACCTGAGGTAAATCACTTATAACACCAGACTAACCATATAAATGTCTGTGTCGATAGAATAATTTTAACCATTTTGCATTTAAAATAACTTATATTTGAGCAGCATCAGCTTTGTGGTTGTAAGCTAACGCAGCGGCGGAGTGATCTGCGAGAAAATAGTCCCTCAAAATGCGGTAATTCATGTGATACAAGGTCAGTTATATTTCAAACATTATTCTATCGACACAGACATTTATATGGGTAGTCTGGTGTTATAAGTGATTTACCTCAGGTGCACTGTGGAGTGGGTCAGACTGTTTTTAATGCAGGCTAACTGATACCATAGAAATGCTTTAGCCTTGCCCTAGCCTAGCACCACTAGACTCTTCAACTGTAAGAACTGCATGAATTTAAGAAAAAAATATCTCCAGACATTGACAACACTCTGGATAACTAGGAAATGAGGCCCAATGTAAAAATAATCCTGAAATATCCCTTTAATATAGAGACTGCAGTTACGCACAAGACCTGAGTATAAAAATGACCAACTTGCATCTAGTCCCTTTAATTATGGACTTCGGTTTTAATTTCGATCCGTTTTAATCACAATTCCATTCCTTCATAGCTCTTAAATTTGAAACTGAATTTACATTTTTTATTTGATCAGGGACAATGCACAAAAGACATTAGTCTAAAAAATATGTCATGTGCCAGGTTATAGTAAAAATGCCCATTGCCATTGGACAGGTTGATGTTATACTTATACAATTTCATAAACAGGAGAGCTTTTTGTTGGTTTAAATTCAGCTTCAACCAGCGCATTCTCTCATCGTGTCCATGGGCAAAACACTTGTACGTTTGACTGCGTGACTGGTCTCAAAAGCCATTGGAGCAGATTGGCATTTGGCAGGCACTGTTCCATCACTCAGCCCCAAATGTGGCCACGAGATTCAACAGAGTGTGATCGGGGAGTGAGCCAGAGAGTGACTCATTACTTCAGGGCGATTTCATACTAATTCATTTTACATTCCCACACTGGAGATAACCTTCAACGTGTTCTGTCCCTCTTTGTCGTTTTATAAGCCACTATTCTATCTTTTTAAGTATTATCTCAATTCAAGTAACCTCAGCCGACTTCTCTGCCCGTTATGTCCGGGCATTAGTTTTAAACACTGGCCGGGCTTCTGTGCACTCACCGAAGAGGATGTGCACTTTTCAACCTTGATAGATTTAATTCAGAGCGGCTGCAGGGCTAATCTCTGAACTCGTTGGGCGTGCGCTCACACACAAAGCGCTTCCAGGAATTAGTCACAGCCGGTGTCAGACAGTGCAAAGTCACCACTCTTGCATAGGCTGTCATGATTTGGATTAAAAAGTCAAAGTCAGAAGTAGGTCAACGAAAACGAGAGGAGAGAATGCACGTCTCTGCGAAAAGTCACTTCTTCGGGAATCGTGAAATCGTAATGGCTGTTTACAGAGATGGGTTGTGATCAATTTACTTTTTTTTTAGCAAATCGTAACTCAGTGCTTTATACTTCTACTTCATTTTGCTGTAACAGTACAAATACTTGAGTATCAGCTCTCAAGAAACACTCAGGGGTGTAAAATTGACAGAAAATGTGCAATCAAGTTATAGTAACTAGAGGTATCTTGTATACAATGAATAGAAAGCTTTAAGGGGCAAAAGTGTCAAGTTTACTGTCATAGTGCAGGTGGTTGATGAGGTGAGATTACTGCACGGTTTTGCATAGAAGTCTGTGTAGGCTCTCAGTCGTACAGGCGTTGTGCATCTTCAATGAAGGTTCTTGAGTCATCTTCTGTACTCTGTAGTTGAAGTGTCGAACGGTTCGCCTCTCATCCAGAAGGCTTCGTCAGGGCACTACGGTTCAGCTCAGCTCAGATACAGACCACAGGGAGGAGTTCAGCTTGGGTTAGTCCCTCCCTTTTATTAACATCTATTCTCACCTGAAGGTAAACATGTTTGTATTTTGCATAGAAGTTATTTCACATGAGTTACTTTTTTATAATTATTTTTTTAATCCTTTATTATTTTAAAATAATGCACAAATATGACAATTTAATTTAAAAATACAAATTTAGTTTCCGTGGCCATAAGACCGTTGGAAGAGTTTAAAAAAAAAGAAGAAAAGAGAAAAAAAAATAGGTCTTAGCATGGAGTGAATGAGCCCTCCTCCCTTTCATGTGTGAAGCGCTTTGGGTGTGACTTGTGTCATATAAAAAGCGCTATACAAATAAGATTCCCTTCCCCTTCCCCCCATAGCAAAATGGAAAATTCACAAACTGTTCGTTTCTGAAATAGCTTGTCAGGTACCCCTTAAATTCCCCACAGACCCATGCTGAGTGACACAGTCATAGTCCAGGACGTGAAGCATTTGTATAGCCAAAACAAACCGACCTCCACACTATACCCGGCATAGGCAGCGTCCCATCAGGCAGCACATAGTTTGGTTGGTGCACATTATAAGGTAGAACCTTTTGTGTAGGACAGTATTGGTCCAAAGCTTTGGGTGAAAGCCCATGATACATTTTATAAGCAAAACATGACAGCGCAAAATTACGTCTTGTTTGCAGTGTGATCAAACCCAGCCTTCTACTTTACTGTAGTGTGGTACAGTCTGACAGCGGTGGGGATGAAGGACCCGTGGTGCTCTTGCCTCATAGCAAGAAGGTCCCAGGTTTGATTCCTGGATTGTCCGAGCCTTTCTGTGTGGAGTTTGCGTGTTTCTGGATCAACAGAAAACATGGAGGTTAATCCTGCATCTAGGTGATTCTGACCATTAGTCTGGCTCCACATCTGCACTGCCGTCGCCCACTGCTCCTGACGGGTTACCCCAGGGAATCGAAGGATGGGTCAAATGCAGATGACAAATCTCCCTACGGGGACAATAAAGTACACCTTAACCATAACCTTATAGAGCTGCACAACATGGCCAATTGTTGTTATTGCAGCATTAGGTCGCGTTCATGTAATTCTAGAAGGTCATGTCATAATTTGAGTTGGAACAGGGGCAGATACAACTCAACGGGAGAGACACAGTTTTGGAAAGAAATATCCAAACAGAAAATCTCCAAATGCTTCCCATGGACATTATTCGGAAGTGATTGGATTCACAAACCTGCCACATTCGTCTTACGGCTGAAAGTCTTTTCATCAGACCAGCATCAAGCACGTCATAATTGTCTCCACATTTGGACACCTCTATGTTCTCACATCATGCCGCCGTAATGCAGGCTCACAACACACTTCAGCAACAATAAACTTGTCAAAACACACTTGTTTTAGCCTCAAAGGTTCACTTGTTTTGGTTCTGCTGCCCGTGCACACGTCACGTCTCTCCCACACTCCTCTTATACACAGAGACAGAAGCGTGAGTGGGCGTTTGCTTATCAACCACAATTCACAAGACACAGACAGTCACACGTGCTTAAGTACATCCTCTGAACTGCCTATTTTTAACACGGGAAGCACGGATTTCACGAGGAAACACTGGTCTGGTTCTTACGAGTCTAAATGATGAGTAATGCACGATAAGGCATGCATAACCGTATTAACCAAAAATACATTGCTCAACGTTTGATGTCTCTAATTTGGACATTTTAATCTCCACTGAGGCACACGGAAGGTGGCGTCACATCCTCAAAATCAACATAAATAAAATCCAGTCTTCATTATAATCTTCCTTCTTCCTTCTTCACAGTAAAAGTGTTGTTTTCTTTATACTGGCCACAAAGGCAACCAACCAACAACATATTTATAATTTCTAAAGATTTGCAAACATTAGATCAAGCAGAGGAATTAATTAAAACTAGGATATTTTAAAGAGGGGGTATTATGCTTTTTTCAATCACATAGCACCAGTCTATAGCATACTACAATGATGACGTAACCTTCTGTTGGTCTGTATATGCAGTAAATTAAAATAACTGCCTTGAATAAAATTGCTCTCTCAAAATGGCTGTACTGAACGTCTTGAAATAGGCCTCTGTCTCTTTAAGAAGCTTTCCGACACGCCCCCTTCAGCACACTGCTGTGGCATCTAAACAACACTACTGTGCGGGGAGGGGCCTCTGCTGAGCTGAGGAGCAGTGGTTGGTGGCTTGGCTGGTGACAAAAGGTCCAGAGGCGTCTCCAGGAGGTGGGGGCGTTCCTAGGAGGACTGAGGCATAGCTACACCTAAAATGGCTGCCGTCTAAGTTTTTACTGATTACTCAAAAATATGTGAATGAGCCAAGGCAACACTCCAGGCATGTGTTTAATGAGGGAATGACATAATAACATGATATAAAGCTTGAAAAAGTCGATTTTACATAATACCCCCCCTTTAAATAAATTGACTAATAATGTGTAGATGATTTCAGTGATTTGGACTACATATTTAGTTGCTATTTTGAGAGTCGATAATATCGTTTATCGCAATATTTTCTTGCCACAATATATCAAACTTCAAGGGCCCGATCTTCCGCCTGGTGCACGGACAGTGTTGCTCCAAACGTGCCCGTCATCTTGCCTGTACACAGCTGTTGCTCTATGTAATTGTGCCACTGGCGAGAGGGAGTCGCTTATGAAAAAAAGAGACATTGACTGAGGCATGGCTGGCAGCTTCACATTCTTGTCCTGGTTTATATTGCACTGCGTCGTGAATGACCAGGTTATTCCATCAATGGATTTCTTCCTCCCTGACGACACAGGTGTAGTCCAAGATGGCAATGTCAGGATTCATCGGGCTCACGTTGTGAAAGGGTGGTTTAGGGAGCATGGAGACGGATCGGCTGCCACAGAGTCCAGATCTTAACCCCATTGACAATCTTTGGGATGTGCTGGAGAAGGCTTTGCGCAGTTACCACACTCTCCCATCAATAATACTAAGATGAAAGATCAATGCAACACTGGATCTTTCGACTTTGCAGAAGCTTATTGAAACATTGCCACAGCGAATGCCTGCGGTGATCAAAGCTACAACAAAATATTAAGGCGTATGGCCCTGTATATGGGCTTTGGGTCAAAACGTTTTCCTATTCCTGTTCTAAAACGCGAAATAATCCTATAGCATTTTTCCACTGGTTCAGTCAAATTTATGCTGAATGACCTTTACAATACCATTTTCTTCCGCTTTGGTGTTGTACTGTAAATATCAGTCAGTAAATATACGTATTTATTATACGGCACCTACAATGCAAGTAGAACGCTCCATTGATTTGAATGTGATTTCCCAACGTTCTACCGGTCATTATTTTCTGATAGAAGACCTCTGAAAAAAATAATGACCGCTGCCAATGGCAACGGAGTTCGTGCTTGTAATACAGGTCTTTCATATCACTCCGTAAGTAGTAGTAGCGGACAGGCAGACACTCTGTCCCCGTCCCTGCGAGAGAAGTTGGGGGAATCGCTCGTGAAGTTAACGGGAGTCCGACTTTCAACTTACCCAGAGATTCACCACCATTCCTCCTCTCCAACTGCACCTTAAGCTAAGTAGCTAGTCTAGCAATAAGTAGCTAGCCGTGCTGCTACAAGCCTCGCCACACTGCCTGAAATCAACAAACGTTGCCAAGCAACGCGCAAACCTTTGGGAACTAATTGACGCGGAAATCATTAAATAAACCTTTCTGCCTTCATAAAAGTGTATGAAGTTTATTTGTGTGTGTACAGTTGGCAAACAGCCGTATAATAAGTGGGATATTGTATAGAACGCCGGTTATTATCGGGAAAATAAGTACCGACAGGGCGAACTGGACTTAATAAGTACTTATTTTCCCGATAATGACCGGCGTTCTATACATTATCCCTTACATATAAAACGCCAAAGGAACTGCTTCATACCTTTTACAGTTACAATTCCACAACTTGTCTAACAAATTAACCATTCAATGTCAGCAAAAACATAACATTGTGGATGTAAAGTGCCCTCCGAGTGCTTAAAGTTACGCTCTACTGAGTCTCAGAGCATAACCAGGTGTCTGCGCGGAGGCAAAGTTCCTCAAGGGCAGTGCACTAATGAAGAGTGCTCCGTGATAATCTTGTGCTTTTAGCAGCTGGAGCGCAGACGCTGCTGATGGTGTTGTGGCGCATGTAAAGTCAGTAAATGTCACGCGGCTCATGGAGTGGAGAGGCACTGACCCGCGCATAGGCCACAGATCACCGCCGGGGCCTGGAGGAGGAAAGGGCTGATTAATATAGAACCTGAAGATCAAAGTCTGTAGAGAGCTAGAGTTTGAATAGGGGTTATAGACTGTAACACTGGCTTGTCTTTCTGGTCTCCATGTGTTCCCACATGGAAGAAACCTATATAAACATATATGTTTTGATATAGGTTTTGATATAGGTTTTGAATATATGTGACATATATAAAATTGGCCGTTTCCTATATGTCATGTACATATATGTACATATATGTGTGCATATATGTGTACATATATGTGTACATATATGCGTACATATATGCACACATATATGTGTACATATATGTACACATATATGCACACATATATGCACACATATATGTACATGACATATAGGAAAACGGCCAATTTTATATATGTCACATAAATATGTGTACATATATGCACCTATATGTACATATATGTACATGACATATAGGAAAACGGCCAATTTTATATATGTCACATAAATATGTGTACATATATGCACCTATATAATTTTTTTGTTGTAAAATGATTAAAATCCATAATTACTAGGCAACATAAATAAAAGCCCAACATATACAAATTTACATTATTTATTTACAATCAAATAGTACAAGAACAAAATAAGAAAAAACTGAATAGAAAAAACAATATCTAAAATGGTAGTGTTTTAACCAAGATTAGTTAAAAACACTACCATTTTTAAGATTGGTTGTTTTAACCAATAGATTGGTTGGACACCAACCAGATTGGTTAAATTTAACCAAACAAATGGAACATTAATATTGGTTAATACTTCTGTGAATTTAATTCTAGTACCCAAATCAAATAATGTACCAACCAAGGTTATACCTCCAGTGCTGTTTGTCTTAAGTTTAGTTTATTTTCAAATAAGTCTTCCGACTGCAATTCAACAATAGTACACATATGTAAAACAATTTATAAGTGTAGTTAGGGTTGTTTGTTGGTTATAACACAAAAGGCAGTATCACAAACAGTTGTTTCAATAGACTCGTCATAGTTTGGCTTTAAGCAGTCAAAACACCTCTGAACAATTTAAAGCAAACATCTTACATGTATGCAGTGACAATAAAATGTATTATTACTTGATTTGTCAATCTGGATGCTCATTGGTTGAAACGCTATCACGTAAAACATTGTATAAAGATTACATTAACCCGGAGGTGAATGTCACTTCTGCACCACTGGAAGTACATATTGATCGAGCTTTTATGCACTTCTGCAAAAATATTTTATTGTTTTAGTGTCTGAATACGAGAGAGTCCAGAATCTGGTCAAAACCTAAACTTGTGGAAAAGTTAATGCAAACATGTTGCCTGTATCCGACTTTTGGACTGTTTTTGGTACTTATTGCCACAGCATAAACTCCAATGCCACAATGTGATTTAAACAATCTCAACAACTTCCACAGTTCATTTACATATCAGGCAATCCCCTTTTTTTGTTTGTTTTTTTCAAAATTGCTTTGATAAGTCCCAGGAGTTCTTTCACCCTTGCAGTCAACACATCATATGGTGTGGTGATGCCATACACACCCTTCTGTAGGAATGTCCGAAGCAGGGAGTCCAGCAGGTAGATTACCTCCTCATAGAGGTGGCATTAGTCCTTGGCTGCCATCACTGTCTCCAATACTTGGGGCTGGCAGGTGACCCCTCTCCACCGGTTTCCTTTGATTGGCAAAGGTCTGTCCCATGCTGGAATGAGAATAGAAGCAAACAATGTTTATTGCATTTCTGGGGAACAAACAATTATTTAAGCATGCTAGCTCTAATCTCCATGAAAGTATAAATCAGGACTTTTAAGTAAGGACACTAATGTTGTGTTTCTATTAAGCCCAGTGCCAGGTCAACCCTGATACAGACATGCCAACACAAACATGGTGAAAAAGGTTCCATTCAGGTTCTGTACAACAGAAAATATACTGTCTTCTATAATAATGGATTTAAATGAAAACTAAGGTGGTTAAAGTATTATTATACTTTTGATTTTTAAATATAGATTTTAAATTCCATATCTATGGAAACGCTATGTACTGTAGTGCACTTCTATTCAGTGAACAAAGTACTCTGCTTCTCATTTGCTACATCGTACATGCAAGGGTTTTTAACTTAATAAAGGACTGCAGTTGTTGTGGGCGGCATTCCCACAGATGTGGACGCTGGAATACACATTAGTGAAGGAACACAGAACGACAGGTTTTTTCAGAGGTGCCAAGACAAATAATACAACAAAGAAGCAAATAAAAGACAACTATGAAGGACTCTCACCTCCATTCCCACCGTGCACATGGTCCTTCAGAGCCGTCCTTAAGGTCCTGCAACATACACAACACATCAACATCAGTAAAAATTATCAACCACAGAGTTTAAAACAATGCCATATTAACATATAACATTATTATTAAATGGATAGAGTAATACTCACATAGTATTATTTGTCATTATACAACTGTACAACAAAATTAAACGTACCAGATGTAGAATTAGTCCTAAGCCGCTGCGTGGAAACCTGGCGGGCTGCCTTCAGTCTCCTTTGATCCTCTGAAACGGTAGCGCCTCCTGGGTTTGTCCCTATTACAGAGCGTTGTGTCCCGCAGTGGTCAGCTCCTCCACCTCCCCCATCCTCTTCCTCCTGCGCAGCTCCTTCCACGCCACATCTCGCTCCTTCTCCTCTGACACCATTATTCACCTGAGGGTCACAATATTTCTGTTTAATGTAAGAGTAAAATGTAAGAGGAATGGCACAACACAGCCACGCCATGAAAACATATATTAACTTGCATCAAAGGTTATTCAATTTCCTGATTGTGTAAACGCACCCATGACTCCTAGCTTTTCATTTTCTTATTTATTTCATTCAAAAGTGACATCATACAATCACAACAAATCCACCAAGCCAATACAGTATGAATGAAACGGAGCAGAGAAGAACATGTCTTATAATATCTGCCCCTTTAGTTACTTCACACTTTACATTTCATACTGTTGTCTTTTCTTTCACTACTGCCGCTCTTTTTTTTGTACATTCACAATGCAGATACAATGGATGCTCATGACCAAATATACAAAAGAAAAAGTGGATCAAAATAAGAATTGCATATAATCTTACTAACAGGAGTAAAGTTACAAATAGTACAATTGGTTCAGGAGGCACACCCTTGATTTAATTCACTCATCTGATATGAAAATTATAATTTTAACTATAACACTATAACAAAAATCAACACTCAGGCTTATAGAGAACCTGCACCTTTCTACATCTGTTATATATTAACATTACATTTTTTTAGCGGGCCTATAAGACTTCTATAATGATTCAAATGTGTCTAAAAACGTTCAGAACAGAAGCTGCTGTAATCGGCACTGTTAAAAACAAAACAAAAATGTAAGTAACTAACCCACAGACATTTAACCAAACCAACAGCAACTTTATTGGCGCATAATCACTGATGCTGTACACGCGCTTTCATGCATACTATTAACTAGCATAACAAGACAAAGATAGACAGTGTTCAAAGCTCGAAGTTGTACCTGCATCTCTCTGCTCTGACCGCGGTCACACGGGTTCTCCTCTCGCCGCAGTTCCCTCCATTGTTTAGCCACATAACGTTAGCTCCTATCGCCTTTTCCTCTACCACAAGCAGCGCTGATATCGCCGCTATGCTATTCTGGCTGAAATCGCGGGTGGCTCGTGACTACAAAGACTTGGCGTGAGAATAGTACTACACTTAATAGACTCACCGTTCAAAGTTGTGTCCAGGACCAGATACGCCGGTGCCTTTCTCCTGTCGCCGCCTTCCGCCTGTTTGAATTCTTCTTCGTTTCTGACAATGGGACTAAACAGCGCCAATTTTAGGTGGTGGCCAAAAATATACAGTCTATGGGCCAAACTCATTTCTGACATGTTTTAGCCATTAAAATTGACTCAAAACACAGTGTTAATGTTTTTCAGGGACACATAACAAATTCATTCTAGATTTATTTTATTATTATTATATGCATTTGTTTATTCAATAAATCAATTTATATTGAGTTTTTAATATCTTCTATTTTCCATTTTGATTTTTATTCTATTTTCAAAAACTATTTTCTTTATTTTTAAGTAGTCCCGACAGAACTCCATGTTCATGTTCCTTGGGACCAAGCTGGGTTTCTATCCTGGTCCAGCATTCTTGCAGAGCCATAGGCATGCTCTATCACCAAAGTCTTATTCTGACTGTGATCGAAATATTCTTTTTTTTTTTTCAAACTAATTGAAATCAAACAATTCGTTGAACTTATAAATGTGTTAACGTTTTGGTGAAACACGTACTAACATAGTTCTATTTTAGTCTTGTTTTGGTCCTGATGTAGTCTTTTTTTTAAGTCGCAATTTGCTGAAAAACAATTTGTGTTTAATTAGAATGGAACATATCGTGTTGAAATGGTTTAGTGAAATATTGCAATAATATAATTATCACAATATTGTACAATTTTACATAATTTGTTTAAGTTAGTTTTAGTTATTGCTTTGATAATAGAAATATGAGCTAGGCATCATGTATGACAGTTGTTAAAGTGAGATAGGAGCTACAAAATGACTAGATCCTGCCATGAGCAACATAGGAGACATATGTTGTATGTACATATAGGGCTTATATGTGGATATAAAGAAGCAATACAGGAGACCTATGTAGCCTGTATATGCACATATAAGCACCTCAATTTTGCCTATATGTGGCATACATACGCATATATATATTATCATATATGTGCATATATGCTGTATATATGCACATATATGCACCTCAATTTTGCCTATATGTGGCATATATACGCATATATATTATCATATATGTGCATATATGCTGTATATATGCAGCATATGTGTGCATATATGCTGCATATAGGATTCATGTATGCGCATATATCCTCATATAGGTTCTTTCCATGTGGGTTTGTCTTAACGTGTGCAACATCGTCCTAATTTTATCCTTTCCCTATTTATTTTTGCCCTATTCTAAATCACAGGCTGAACGCTATGGGGAAAGCCACGCTCCCTCAGTCCGTTCTAATGCTGCCTTCATGCGCTCTCGTAATTATGGTAAATACCACTTGTCGGTTGGAAAATTGCATATGAACGCCTCCCACCTCGTATTTTCCCCAGATAAACTGGGAGATAATTTTAATGCCCAGAGGCGTAGCTTGCCATTAGGCAAGACAGGCAACTGCCTGGGGCCCCAACAGGCAAGGGCCCCCCGTGAACTGACCCATTTTTTTATAAACTTGCATCAAACGCTTGATATACACAGTCTTCCTAAACTTCGGAGCTGCAATTACACCATGTCTCCACCAATGCACTGTGGCGCTGTTTATCCCCATCCTGCTGCATGATTTAGTGAGTCATGATTCCCTATAATATTAACTTATAATGAGCAGTGGACATACGTTTTACTCATGTTTCCACCAGATTATATTTTTAATAGTGAAACCAGTTTATTGTGACACTCATTATGACCTAAAGAACCTCAGTACACAGGGCGGCCACCAGAGGGCCCCCACCGACATTCTTGCTTGGGGCCCTTGGTACCCTTGCTACGCCACTGTTAATGCCCGAGATCCCGAGATGAGATAACCTTTGACCTTTTAACACAACAGAGAGCAGTGATAATACGTTTTATGTCTTTTAGCTGATTGTTATGAAGCGGACACTATATGGCGGCACGGTAGCACAGCGGTTAGCGCTCGTGCTTTACAGCTAGAAGGTTCCGGGTTCGATTCCCACCTGGACAGGGCCTTTATGTGGAGTTTGCATGTTCCCCCATGTGTGTGTATGTTCCTCCACGTACTGCGGTTTCCACCTACCACTAAAAACATGTACAATAGGCCAGGATATTTGAGCGTGTGCATGTGGGAAGACGGATGGAAATTACAATCCGGTGTAGCTTGTTCATTAACCTTCACTGTCTTAAACTAATTATGATATTTAGCTACTCAGATTTAATATGTTCTCTTTTTCCACTTCTCGTCTTACAAAAAAGCCAGTCTTTATATATTTTTTTCGATCAAAGCAGTTACAAAGTAGCTGTAGTAGTAGTGGTAGTAGTAGTAGTAGAAATGTATTGTACCCGTGGGGAAATTAATTTGCAGAGTGTAAAATACACAAGGACAACAATGACCCCAACAAACAGATCCAAACACTGACAGCATGTAAAGAACAGACCTGAGCTCAAACCACGGCCCGTCAACCTCATTTTAAATTAAGTTAAAAATGTTATATACGTCCTTTAAAACCCTCTCTGACAGACCAGCTGTACAGAATAAAAAAGAAAAATCACAATTGGCTACTTCTTATTTATCTTTACATCATATTTGTTTCATTGTAAAATGACTGGTGGCACAAATGACCTGACGGTCATGTTGAGCAGTTTGTAGACGACTTTCTCACGTGGATTTATGTGTTTGTAGTTTATTGGTGTGTTTTTTTCTCCAAATGTTTCACTTCGCTAAGACACAAAAGCTATGTATCAAAGTAAAACAATGTAATACTTTATTTCCCTGGTTTGAAAATATGACCTCTGCATTTGACCTGGTCGTATGCTGCCTGTTAAAAAAAAACACCACTACACTATAAACAAATAAATTCACTTGAGGAAGTCGTCTACAAACCGCTGAACTACTGCTACTTTGTATCTGCTTTGATCGAAATAACATATGAAGTTTTACAAGACGGTATGTGGAAAAAGAGACAATATTAGCTAAATAGTTAAATGCACAGTGTCGGCTTCATAACAATCAGCTAAAAGACCTAAAAAAATACTATCGCTGCTCTCTGATGTGTTGAAATGTCGAAGGTTACCTCATCTCGGGAACTCGAGCATAAAAATTATCTCCCAGTTTCCCCATGTGGAAAATACCAGATGAGGTGGAGTTCATGTGCAATTTTCTACTCGGCAAGTGGTATTTACCATAATTACGAGAGCACATGAAGGCAGCATTAGTGAAAATGTCCAAAGGTGCTGCAGCCCAATCTTGGCCATAGGGCACCAAATTACACTTCCTCTCATTACAAACATCGCCATCACCCGGGACGCTTCAATCAACAGCATTTCAGTTTTACACTGTTTAAGGTTTGAAAATGTGAAGGAAAAATAACAATATGGTCAAAAAACTAACTGCGTAATACGTGCAGTGTAGTGAGGGCCTATTTCAACCAAACTAAACAGAGACAATCATGTGATAAATGTTACTGAAAATATTAATGATAGAAATATGGAATAGTTTTTAGGGCTCAGTTTACACTTGGGGAAAGCTCACATCAGCGCAACAGTTAGCGCTTGTGCTTCACAGCTAGCAGGTCCCGGGTTCGATTCCCACCTGGACAGGGCCTTTCTGTGTGGAGTTTGCATGTTCTCCCCGTGTCTGTGTAGGTTTCCTCCGGGTACTCCGGTTTCCCCTTCTACTAAAACATGTATAATAGGTAAATCCTCCAGCCTGGTGATACTGACCATCAGCCTGGCTCCACATCTGGAGATGGGTCCCGTCGCTCACTGCTCTGTATGGGCTGCCCCAGCAGCATCGAAGAAAAACTTCCTTACGGAGACAATAAAGTACACAGGAAGGCAGCACAATAAGGCTTTCACCTTAAGTTTCTCCACCCATGTCATGTAAAGCACTTTGTGATTTTTATTTATTTATTTAGTTTATTTGGTCGGGACAGTGTCTCTCTTAATAATAACAAAAACCCATACAATAACAATATAGGAAGTGTGTATTTAGTAAATGTGTTGTGTGTCGATTGTCTGCTGCTGAAAGATGTGGGATGTGTTGTTTTCCTGCGTTCTTGTAGTTTTGGCTCAGTGTTTGCTGCTGTGTCGCAAAGCACTTACTTTAGTGGAGAAGTGACAAGTAACTATAACTAATTACTTTTTACAGTAATCTTCCCAACACTGGTCACAAGGACCAAGTGTGAGGAACCACAGAAAGTGTCTCTTATTGTTCAGTGAGAAAAGTAAATGTCCATAACATAGACTGCAGAGATGAGGATTTAAACATTTTATTTACAATTTGAGAACTAAGAATAAAAATTGAAACTGAAAACTTAAAGACTGAACAGTTAGCTCATATTAATGCAAACATTTCTGATTATAACTCATTTAACAAATATACAGTATTTCATAAACAAATGTTTTTTTTTTCAGAAGAACAAATTAAAAACATTTCAAGGTTGTTAAAAAGGTATTTCCAGAAACAGTCTTAAAAAGTCAATTCAAATAAAATAAATCACTTGAAACTGGACGATTGTTTTTCACAAGGTCAAAAAGAACAACAATCTTCAAACAAAAAGGTTTGTGTTAAACGACATGTAAATTGATTTTTGATTCAAACAGAATAAACAGACAACTTCATGAATAAAGAAAAATGTTTTAAGTGTTGGATGTTGAAATGTGCTTTAAACACTGAGTGTTCATGTGTGTTTTTAGATTACTGCAAACATTTCTGATTATAACTCATTAAACATGTATACAGTATTTTATAAACAAACAAATGTTTTAAGACGAAAAAAAAGAACATATTTCAAGTTTGTTAAAAATGTATTTCCAGAAACCGTCTTTAAGAAGTTGATTCAAACAAAATCGATCACTTGTAAAATATATTGTTTTCACAAAGCCAAAAGTGTCTTTTGTAAATTACAAACAGTAAATGAACAATCTTAAACATTTATGTTCAGCAACATGTAAATGAATTTATTCAGAAAAAAGAAAAAGTGTTGGATGTTGAAATGTGCTTTAAACACTGTGAGTTTTCATGTGTCTTTTTAGAGAAATGCTCCAGGTGAATGTTTTCTGACAAACTGAGCAGCAGTAAGGCCTCTCTCCTGTGTGTGTTCTTCTATGTCCATCTAAAGTAGACTTTTGGGCAAATGTTTTATTACAGATTGAACAGCCATGTGGTTTCTCTCCTGTGTGGGTTTGTCTATGCATCTTGAGGGTAGAGAGATGTGTAAACTTTTTCTCACAGACCTGACAGCTGTAAGGCCTCTCTCCTGTGTGTGTTCTTCTATGTGAATGTAAGTGAGACTTTCGGGCAAATGTTTTATTACAGATTGAACAGCCGTGTGGTTTCTCTCCTGTGTGGGTTTGTCTATGCATCTTGAGGGTAGAGAGATGTGTAAACTTTTTCTCACAGACCTGACAGCTGTGATGTTTATGTTTTTACCATAGAAGAAGGTAAACAGTTTTAAACTGTTGCCGTGCAACCATGTTAAGTCAATGGGAAATGAATGAGTCAAACTGCTATGGAATGTTACCTTCTTTTATGTCACTTCCTGTAAACATTCAAATAAAATAACTTTTCTGCCCAACATTTCTTCATTAAAATTGCTGCTTCACTGAAAAAAATGTGGCAAATGTGATCTTATTCCAATGAAAAACCAGGGACTAGTTTGTAGGGATGGGGACCGTTTTTTTTTTCAATACCACTACTTTAACGATACCTGCTTTTCGGTGCCGGTGCCTTAACGGTGCTTTTTTCGATACCTATGTTATTTTAATTCAATTAAAATAACGTGTATAAAAAGTGTTGTTCAGGAAAAAGTCCTAAAACAGCACAACAGAAGCTACACAGGCCGCAGCAGCGTCACCTGGAAGTTCGTATTTTGAGCACAGAGACAGACCAGATCCACATCATGACACGGTTTCTTTCAGCCAAAATTTTTTAAACACACTGCGCTTTGACGAAGCGAAAGCACTCCACACATGAAAGATCCTTACATGGCGTGAGCGCTCACTCTGCCACTAATAATTTACCAAGACTGTCTAATACAGAGCGATCGCTCACTTTTCCACAAACAATCTTTGATATTCCCCTCGCTGCAGCTGCTTGTAAAGTTGTAAACAACAGCACGTAAACTCTGTGGGTCTGTCGCTAAAGGTAAAGACGTTTTCTTGTTGTCACTGCTCTGTTTTGTTTTTCAATTTGCCTAAAAACTCAATTTTCTTATTCAGTCCTGGTTTCTAACTGGTTTAGTTTAGCTCTGGGTTTTACAACCCAGAGCTCACTGGGGGTGGGCGCTTATAAGCTCTTGCTTCGGCCCACTCCTTTTGAGCAGAGTGTTTGCTGCTCAAATAAACAAATAAACTAAACTAAACTAAACAACCGGTGTAAGTCCTGGTTTAGTCCTGGCTCAGTCCTGCCGCAGACCGTGGCTGCGCCATCTCTATTACAAAAGTTTAGTACGTTATAGCTTTGCTTCGCTTCAAGTTATAGCTTTAAGTTATAGCTAAAGTATAAGTTATAGCTTTGCTTTGCTCCATTTGCGCTGAAGCGGCTCATTATCAGCGCACACGTTCATGTTGCTTTTTTTAGACTCGCTG
Organism: Neogobius melanostomus; assembly: GCA_007210695.1. Taxonomy (NCBI): domain Eukaryota; kingdom Metazoa; phylum Chordata; class Actinopteri; order Gobiiformes; family Gobiidae; genus Neogobius; species Neogobius melanostomus. The sequence goes on along the minus strand of VHKM01000079.1, from coordinate 253,791 downwards.
CAGGTCATATATTGACGTCTGGACAGGAGAAGAACAAGAACCGAAAGTTGGCACCGAAAGAATTTTAGTTTTTCGATACCACCACCGACCGGAGCTTTTCGGTCGGTACGAAGTAGGCACCGTTTAACGGTACCCATCCCTACTAGTTTGTTAAAACATAAGATGAGTCCAGAGGGTTTCTGGATTTCAAGCCAAAATGGCTGACTTCCTGTGCATCGGGGCATGGCGCTCTAATTCAGATTTTGGTTTGTCTTGGTGTCCACTTTCACTGTGCCAAACGGTTTTGGCCTACGCCCAAAAATGCGCGTCCCGATTTGAAATGGGGGTCAACTTTGAGGGGGCGCTGTCGAGCCATTTTATTTGTTTTTTGGCCAATTCGTCTATTTCATAAATTTTCAAGCCACCCAAATGTTTCCGCCAAATCCGCTGAGTTTTCGTCGACGTTTAGCGGGTGAAAAATACGATCATTGATGGAGAAAAGAAAGAAAGATAAAAAAGAAACTACCCAAAAACAATAGTCCCTCGCCGGGGACTGCGTCCGGCTCGGGCTTAATAATAATAAAAACCCATACAATAACAATATAGCAAGTGTGTGTTTAGTGTGTTGTGTGTTGATTGTCTGCTGCTGAAAGATGTGGGATGTGTTGTTTTCCTGCGTTCTTGTAGTTTTAGCTCAGTGTTTGCTGCTGTGTCGGTGGCTGAGCTCTGGGTCAGAGACTGAAAGTAAACGCTGGTTCTGAAGCTTTGGTGATTGTGTGGCTAAAACAGGATTATTTACTCCAACATTCTGAATCAGCGCCTTTTCTTACAGATCTGTTTGTAACTCAGTAATTACTTTGTCCAGTAACAAGTTCCTTTTATCTTACTGTGACTTATTTACCAACACACTTACTTTAGTGGAGAAGTAACAAGTAACTATAACTAATTACTTTTTACAGTAATCTTCCCAACACTGGTCACCAGGACCAAGTGTGAGGAACCACAGAAAGTGTCTCTTATTGTTCAGTGAGAAAAGTAAATGTCCATAACTTAGACTGCAGAGATGAGGATTTAAACATTTTATTTACAATTTGAGAACTAAGGATAAAAATGGAAATTGAAAACTTAAAGACTGAACAGTTAGCTCAACAAATATACAGTATTTCATAAACAAATGTTTTTTTCGGAAGAACAAATTAAACACATTTCAAGGTTGTTAAAAAGGTATTTCCAGAAACAGTCTTAAAAAAGTCAATTCAAATAAAATAAATCACTTGTAACTGGACGATTGTTTTTCACAAGGTCAAAAAGAACAACAATCTTCAAACAAAATGGTTTGTGTTAAACGACATGTAAATTGATTTTTGATTCAAACAGAATAAACAGACAACTTCATGAATAAAGAAAATGTCTTAAGTGTTGGATGTTGAAATGTGCTTTAAACACTGAGTGTTCATGTGTGTTTTTAGATTACTGCAAACATTTCTGATTATAACTCATTAAACATGTATACAGTATTTTATAAACAAACAAATGTTTTAAGAAGAAAAAAAGAACATATTTCAAGTTTGTTAGAAATGTATTTTCAGAAACAGTCTTTAAAAAGTTGATTCAAACAAAATCAATCACTTGTAAAATATATTGTTTTCACAAAGCCAAAAGTGTCTTTGTAAATTACAAACAGTAAATGAATAATCTTAAAAATATGTGTTCAGCAACATGTAAATGAATTTATTCAGAAAAATAGAAAAAGTGTTGGATGTTGAAATGTGCTTTAAACACTGTGAGTTTTCATGTGTCTTTTTAGAGAAATGCTCCAGGTGAATGTTTTCTGACAAACTGAGCAGCTGTAAGGCCTCTCTCTTGTGTGTGTTCTTCTATGTCCATCTAAAGTAGACTTTTGGGCAAATGTTTTATTACAGATTGAACAGCCATGTGGTTTCTCTCCTGTGTGGGTTTGTCTATGTCTCTTGAGCTGAGAGAGCTGTGTAAACTTTTTCTCACAGACCTGACAGCTGTAAGGCCTCTCTCCTGTGTGTATTCTTCTATGTGCAACTAGATTACATTCATGGGCAAATGTTTTCTCACAGTATGAACAACTAAAAGGTTTCTCTCCTGTGTGTACTCTAATGTGACTTGTTAACTTCTCTTTTGTTCTAAATTTCTTGACACAAACATGACACTGGTGCTTCTTCTTCTCTTCTCCTCCGTCAGCTCCAGACGTCTCTCCGTTGTTGACCGTAGCGCTCGTCTCTGGTGCAGACTTGTTTTGGGCGGAGACTTTGGTGCTTCTGCTCTGGACCTGGTTGTGGTGATTGTCTCCATCAGCCTCTGTCTCCATCTGTGCGTCTGAGCGGCTGAATGGAGGTTCCCAGTCTTCATCATCATCGTCGTCAGTGTCAGACGAGGGCTCAGTGTGTCCCTCGGTCTCTGAGCGGAAATGTGGCTCTGAGCTGATGTTCCCGCGCTCAGTTTGTCTCTGTGGAAGCGGGGAGGGCTCTTCTCTCTTCACGTTCACAGCACTGGACTCGGGGAAACACCTGAACATGATTTAAATATGAATAAACTGAACAATAATGTGCCTTAGACGTGTTTGAAAGTGTGTGAGCCTACACTGGCAGCTGCTCTTCCTCCCGTGTGATGCTCTGCTCTTCTGGCTCCTCTTTGATCCGTGAGGTCTCGGTGATTTCCTGTTTCAAACTGTGACCAGAGTCCACTCTGACCAGTACGACTCTCGGGCTCAGGATCCGCTCCAGGAGCCGCTGGTTCCTCCGGTTCTCGTCTTGGGAGCGACGCAGCTCCTCCTCACACTCCGCTGTCGTCCTTTCAAACAGCGCACGTGTCTCTCCAGCCGCCGCAGCCAGACGCTCGTTCACAAAAGCTCTGAACGTTTGGCCTTCACACATTTTTACAAACAGCCCTAAACAGAGACGACAGAGAAAACAATGAGGTTTCAGCTGATCATTTACATGTTACTCTCCTGTCAAATAGAGCTAAAGCTGGGCCTAGACTTTTAAACTGTCACCAAAATAAATGATGGGAAAGAATAAATGTGACCTTTATTTGTGTTTTTAAATATTTGTGTGTAATCTGACCATAAAGTTGCCACATAATAGTAAAATTAACACACGTTGTCTGTGGCTGTTTCTCTCCTGTCAAGCTAACTGCTGATTAGCCTTTAGCTCCTGAGAGATTTTAACTTCAACTTCATCAGGATAAAGATCAACAATCATGAAAATAAATCCCTAAAAAGGCGTTAAACATCCTTATAAAACATTATTAACACAAATTGAACACATTTACTCACCTGTTATGTGTCTAAAATGATTAAAATCCCAGTCGTTAGCTTCACACAACAGCAGCAGACTTTTGAAAAGAGCAGAGTGTGTGGTGTTGCCGCGGTAACACACTTAACTGTTTCTCTACAGCCAAAAGTCTGAAATAAAACCTCTACACACAGAAATACAAAAGAGAAATGACGTTCATTGATAGTTTGTTCTTTTAGGGGGAAATGAGTTGAAACGTCGCGTTTAGATTAGATTTATTTTATAGTTAAGTTCACAAAAAGAAACAGGTAATCTCAAGCTGATTTAAAAAAAAGTTTATCTCAAACTGAGCACTTTATTTTGTTATCTCTTTATATGTAAATGCTGCCCTTAGAAAAAGGTTGACCTATTTTATTTTCTAGGCTATTTTTATTTAAAGGGGGGGGGGGGGGTATTATGTAAAATCGACTTTTTCAAGCTTTATATCATGTTATTATGTCATTCCCTCATTAAACACATGCCTGGAGTGTTGCCTTGGCTCATTCACATATTTTTGAGTTATCAGTAAAAACTTAGACGGCAGCCATTTTAGGTGTAGCTATGCCTCACTACTGTGCGGGGAGGGGGCTCTGCTGAGCTGAGGAGCAGTGGTTGGTGGCTTGGCTGGTGACGAAAGGTCCAGAGGCGTCTCCAGGAGGTGGGGGCGTTCCTAGGAGGACTGAGGCATAGCTACACCTAAAATGGCTGCCGTCTAAGTTTTTACTGATTACTCCAAAATATTCGAATGAGCCAAGGCAACACTCCAGGCATGTGTTTAATGAGGGAATGACATAATAACATGATATAAAGCTTGAAAAATTCGATTTTACATAATACCCCCCTTTAACACTGATGTGGGCACTTTGGGCTTGGAGAGAGGACGGTCATGAACGTCACGTCACTATTTGTTTCACTCACTCACCTCCGTGCTCACAGTCCATTCTGTCATTCTTTCTGGCTGCCGCCTGCAGCTGTGAATTACAGTTTACATGCTGTTTTTGAGCATCTTCAGCAGCGCAAACCTCACGACTCGCAACAAACACTATATCATTCTTGTCAAAAATCACTGCGACCTTAGGATTCACAGTCAGGAGAAGGTAAAGTGCCGTGCGATATAAATTTGTGTTGAAAATGCGCTTGCACACCATGGTAATGCACGTAAAGTTTAGAAAATCTTTACTATAATAATAAATTATTAATTATTATTAACTTTAAAGCAGTACTAAGTAACTCTTGCCCCTAGAGGCCATAAGCGCAACTGCAGGTGTCGTAGCAAGTTTGGATTTTTTAACTCATTAATTGTCTGTGAGAGTAAATACTACGCTGACAGAAAAGACAAAGGGAGAGAGGGATATTGTTCATCCAATTACACAATGGAACAGGGGCGTGCTGGGACCTAATTTCAGCCCGGGAATTTGGAGAAGACCGGCCCAGAATTATGGCTCCGTAATAGTGCGCTGGTCTCAAGTACAAGAGGTCGCTGGATCAAATACCACACATTGACAATTTTCAAACAATTTCTCTTTTCACATGGGCCGCTGCACACACAGTCTGAGCCTGATACAAACCCACAATCAGCACAAGTTATGTAGATAAAAACATTTATTTGACCACTTTTCTACCTTTCACTGCCTTTTAGTCTCTTAACTCGCGCAGACACTTGTCTCCGCTGGATTGGACTGCACCAACTTGAACTAAAGCGGAGGGGTGTTCCACTTAAACACCCCTCTGAGTTAGTTCAATATGAAATGGTATCTCCCCGCCGCAAGAATGAAAAGTTCGATGAGAATATTTTTCAGATTTTCATTAATCAGTCGTTATTTTGATAGATTTCCATGACAACTACGCTTGTCTTACTTCATTTATATCTGTAACAGCAGCTCATGCTCCAGCCCAGTTAAAGCCTTTAGGCCTGGAATAGTGAGTTATTATTTCATTATTTTATTCTGATGGCCCGGCCCAGAAGCACCGGAACTGAGCGGCCCACCGGGAAACATCCCGACTCTCTCTATGGCCATCACGCCTCTGCAATGGAAATATTAATGCCGAGTATGCAGTGACCAACATGTGTAGATGAGTTAGAAGTGATCAGTAGCTCATTCAGACAAACACTCTAGGAGGAGTTCGTTCAAATGCGACATCAGCGTAAACGCGGCCTCATTTTTCCACTCAAAATAGGGGACTTCCTGTTTGTCAGGGGGTGGGGCCACAATAATTTTTTTGCTGGTCATCACTTGAACAATGTCTGTGCTGAACAGCTTGACTGTCCGGCTTATTAAAAATGTTTTTTTTTTAATTTTGCAGGTGGCGCTGTTGTGTCATTTTGCATGAATTTTTCACCGGACCGGATTTTTCGGGGAATTTTTGGTGAGTTTTCGAGCATGTTCATCGGGTCAAAAGCCTGTTTCTGAGGGAGGGAGGGAGGTAGGTAGGTAGGTAGGTAGTTAAGCAGGTAAGTAAGTAAGTAAGTAAGTAAGTATTGCCGCCCCCACCACACATTATACATTTCGGAAACCTCTGACCGAGATCTATGCGTTTGTCGGGAACATTGGTCGCTGGCGTGTCTGTTGTGCGCGTGATTGGCCGCCAAGATCCAGACTGCGTTGTAGAATCAATAATAAATGTATGGCGCTCGGGCCTAAATAGAGCAATAGCGTTTCCTGGATACATAAGACCTCAGAAGGAGTTTCGAAATACAACTCCAGGTGTATGTTTGATGAGAGAACAACTTTGTAACACGGCAAAAAAATAAGCTCTAAAAAGTCGATTTTGCATAATATACCCCCTTTTTAAGTGTTCATTTTTAGACATACTATTGATCCTCCCATCGCTACTGGCTTTGCTCCTCTGTTCATACTCAAAGGCCACTTCCTTGATCTGAGTGTCTGAACTTTTGCTTTTATACTTCACAAAACCAGACCTTGCTCCAAACCGGGATCAAAGAGCGCTCTGTCCAAACCATGGTGCGCAGGAACGTTAACATCTCAAACCAGATGAAAGTCCAGAAGCTCAGATCAAATAGTACAAGTGTGAAAGCGCCCATTGACCCATTCACACACAGAATGTCAAGTTTTGTGCCTCTTCATCTCAGTTAAGACCAAAAAGCCTGAAGAATGTTATGAATTCACCTGATGTCACCCACAGGTATAAAGCAACAGCATGATTTTCTTGTAAATCGTCTTTTCTGATGGTTTGTCGTCCTTGGACTCAGGTAAGGCTTAATGCACTTCTCACTAATGACCGACGCTGGCTCCATTTGTTCAGTCCTTGTCCCTGAAGTCTCGTCTGTCCTCATTCGGACCCCTGCACTCCTGAACATAAATCCGACGGGGTGAAACTGGAGACCAACGCGGGACAATGAGAGTTTAATCAGCCGTAATGATGGCAGCTCTGTGGAAGGACATGTCCCACACAGAGAGGGGTCAGGAGAGGGGCGTCTGAGGCCAAGAGCTGCTTTGAGTACAGGAAATTAGTCAGAACTTCAGCATCAATTATTCAAGTCTGTTCAGTTTATAGAATGTCCCTAATGCCCCTCTCTCAGGTGGGACACTTTTCAGTATGAGAGAAAGTGATCCAGTAGAGTGGGCGTCTTATAACCCAAAGTTTGGTGGTTCAATCCCGGTAGAAACATCACTCGCACTGATTATGTCACAGGGTTTGCGTTTTATTGCAGGTTTGGATCTGACACTTAGCAGGTTATGGCCTGGAGTCTATTGGTGAAATGGTGAAGTGAGAGCATACAGTAGGTGGAGGTGTAACCAATAAAAAAGAGGAATAAACCACTTAAAAGAGAATTAAATACAATTTATTTAGAGGCCATATAAAAGTTGTGAATTCATCAAAACCATTATGCAACTATTCTGTTACATTTCATTGGCTCAAAGGCCGACAATTGGATCAAAAACACCCTTATACTCGAAAAATTACTTATACGCTTTCCCGGCCTCAATGGTAGAATTGCGTAAGAGCGCTCCCAGCTTTAATGGTAGAAATGCGGCAATGCTTTCCTGGCCTAAATGGGTTAATGGTGGCTTCGTCCAATGAGTAAACTCGTAAACCCAGGCTTCTGATTGGCTGGAGGGTTGCTGTATTCACCTTATGTTATGGAGCACAGCCTGCAGGAATCAATCTGAAGTCATACACAGAGAGAATAAATCTGATTGAATGACAATATAACGTTATAAAACATAGAGAAAATGATATTTTTAGCTACATTATTTCAAAATATGATTAATAATAAATACATTTGGCTTATTGTAAATCATCAGTGCTTGCGAGGGCGTTGCTAGAAAAAAAGAAGCCGTCTGAGCCGTGTTGTACTGCAGAGCGCAAAAAACCTGCTGCTTCCTATTTGGAGCGTTTTATCATTCAGCATTTAGGCTTTTAAGCTCATACAGGAAAAAACTACAAACTCTATTTATCCCACTGTGAGGTAAACACCGTCTGCCCGCTCTGGTGCCAGTAGAACGAGGGGAAACGTGCTCAAAACACCAGCACTGGCCCCCCCATGCCAAGTCTGTACCGTCTGTAGGAGGAAAAGCCTGGGGAGCGACCACTGTTGTACACAACATCGCCATTTGCCATGAGAGTCTCTCCAGTCCACGACCAGCCACTTCCTGCGTCAAGTCTGAGGCTGAAGATTTCACAGAGCAGCCCCCGTCAGCATCAAAGTCCAGTCTACAGTCTTGGTTAGAATCATGAGATCGGGCCCTAAGTGTTTCAGCCTTGAATCGATAACTTGTGCCCATTTTAGTTGGGAATCCCTTGCAAAAAAAATTACCCAATCTTTATACATATTCATAATGTGTCACCAAATCTTATGTTCACACAAAGAGACCTCTCCATCTGTCTCAGCGGTGACTGTGAATGTGTCATTATGGAAAATTATATCCCCGCTCTGGCTCCTTTTCACAGCTGCTGTATTATTCATCTGTAGGTTTGTTTTAACGCCAGCCAAAACAGATGACAGGAACTGGATGGAGCGAGTGAGAATGACGGGTTTGAATATTAATAAACGAACAAAATCTTCCCTTTGAAATGTGAGCTTTAAAAGGCTATAGGTGGAGTGACCCACATTTCCACCGAGGTTTGTGTCAGGTTTGATACTTGGTCCTAAATTGCTTCAGAAGTTGAGAAAATAGAGAGAGAGAGAGAGAGAGAGCTTCAAAATGAGGTCAGGAAAAGGGTGTCATTTTGTATCTTAAAGGTCCTTTTTAAATATCAGTGAAAGGGGCATAGCCACTAAATTATTAGTTGTGGTCCAAACTCATTCCTAACTTTCGAAACATATTTGTGGCATCTCAATTCTTCACAGCGACGAGTTTATGAGCCCTTTTCAAACTTGCAAGATAACAGGGTCACTTTCACAGAAATGCAGGAAACAAGTTATGAAAGTTCATGAAACGGATACAAATCCTGAATTTACAAAATATTAAAGGATGACAAAACAAATTTTCCATACTTTTACTTTATATCTGCAAGAAAGTTGCATTTGCATATCATCTACTTATTATGTATGGCATAACATCCCACAGATAATCCAACGTCAATGCCTGATTGATTGGGGTTGATGCCTCAGCACTTATGTCACTTTTATCTGAACCAGCAACATTGATTACTGTACATGGAAGTTGTGCCTTAACATTGTGCCTTAACAAATGAGAGAAGATCACAATGCAAAAAAAAAAAAAAAACAGATATAAAGTCACATGAATGCACTCCGTCTCCTGTCTCTCCTTGACATTTTCTGTAACTATTCTCGGCAGTGTCTCCACCACAACTCTGGTATACTCTACCTTCATTCCTGATGACTCTCCCTGTCAGGGTTGTAGGTTGTAGAGTCTTTTTAGCTTCTCCTTTTGAGAAGCTCCGCAATTCGCGTCAGAGCTGGTGATAGCCAAACCTAAGGCTAATTGGCGGAGGATGAACCCATTTACTGTCAAAAAGAGCCAACTAGAGCAGGGAAGAGATGTGACACAGTGGCCTAAATGTGAGCCCTTCCCCACTGTTTGAGAACCATTTGCCTGTTCACTGTCAGACTGGTGTTTAGGATCACTTTCTCACTTCTGTCGGCCAAACTCTGGTCTACATCTGACTATTCTCTGCTAGACACAACAAGGAGATGGTGAGTAGAGATCAGTGTGTGGTCGATGCAGCCCCGTGTTATTTTTGTGCATCATGGAGAAAACATGAGGCGAGGACCGCCTGGGGCACGGGAGAAAGCCGAGCTGTGGAGTCCGGACGAGAGCGGAGATTCACTCGCGCCTCATGGACATTACATGGGAATGTCACCTCTCCTGAACTAAAGTGGAAGTAGCCAGAATACACGCTTTGCACATTGCACTGTATAAACCTGCTGTCACTTTGCTTCTGCTCAGGGACTACGGATGAAAATCAGCTTCTAGCTATCTCTGGTCTGTGCAACACCTTTGTTGTGCAATGTCCCTGTCCAATAAATAAATACATTTTCCTATTCTTTACAAAGCTGTGTATCCGGGATAGGTGTGATTTATTAGAATTCTTGATGAGTATGATTGACAAGCGTATTAACCAAACAGAGAAAAAGCCGGATATGACGCAAACGGCATTCAATGTATTTTCTAAACAAGGAAGTTAGTGGCTTCACAACCAGTAGAGCGGAGAAACATGTGAATGATCTATGTTGTTTTTGGCACAAAAACGGAAGCGGCTGTTTCAATGTACATTTGGAACAGGACGAAAACCCATTTGATATATATAAACATGAAGGAAATAGCCTTAGAAGTTGAAGCATCAACATCTATGCAGGTACATCCATTAGATACATTAAAGAAAATATTTTACTGGTGGTTAATTCTGTCTTCCTGACGTGACAACGCAGTATGTGATTGGATATACAACTTTTCAAGAGTTGATTGGCTGTTCCAGATGGTCCTGCTTTTGAACAGATCCAAAAAGCTGGCCAGGCAAACGTGGAAGTGCAGCAGCGGTAGACTTACGGCTCCACTGATGTTACGGTATGTGTGGCAAAGTAAAGGGGAGAGTGAGAGAGACTGCTGTCAGACCCGGCCTGCCGCTGTAACAACGTATCGATAACACGACAACGCAGTGACCTGACTGAAAACGTATTATTCTTCGTAAAGGAAAGTCCTGTTCTTCTCCAGAGCTGCGGTGGTTTAGATTGAATGTGACCTTGCAGAATTTATCAGTCCCCTGGATCTTGTAGCACAGATGTACAGTACAAGAGCCTATCGCATCTATAATGTCTCTTTTGTTCAGTCTGTGCAGATTTAAATCAAAGCGATAACAATCTTTATTGCCTGACCTTCACGGCTGCACTGCACAGGGCTTTGTGAGCAGATAGTGTTCAATGATTAAAAGTTCTTTGTTCTCAGAAAGGTAACAATAAGACCAAACACTTAAAAGCTCCCGTTATGCTTTTCTCAAGCTTTTCAAACCCACTTAAAGGAATAGGCCACCGTTTTTACATACTGAGATATGTTCTTACCTTAGCTTAGACGAGTTCATCTGTACCTGTCTGGTCTTCACGTGTGCCCCCCTCACGTAAACAGAACACAGACGGCGTTAGCATTTAGCCTCTCTCTTCTCCTCTATAGCTCCAAATGAGGTAAAGATAGAAGCTACCAAACTCTTCCACGTTTTCCCTATTTAAATATTGTTACGTGAAGTGTTACAAAGTGCTATAAAGTATAATTACACAAAATTAAACAATGCGGATAAAAAGGGGAACTATATTGTAAGGAGTAATAATACCAGGAATACTTCGGCATCCGCACAGTAAAGTGAAGATATTACTGCGTGGATGTCAAACTATTCCTGGTATTATTACGCCTTACAATATAGTTCCCCTTTTTATCCGCTTAGAAAATCCACATTGTTTAATTTTGTGTAATTATACTTTATAGTGTAACACTTCATGTAACCATATTTAAATAGGGAAAACGTGGAAGAGTTTGGTAGCTTCTATCTTCACCTCATTTGGAGCTATAGAGGAGAAGAGAGAGGCTAAATGCTAACGCCGTCTGTGCTGTGTTTACGTTATGGAAGGCACATGCGAAGACCAGACAGGTACAAATGAACTCGTCTAAGCTAAGGTAAGAACATATCTCAGTATGTAAAAACGGTGGCCTATTCCTTTAAGTTAAAGGCCCTACACATGATTGAAATTCTTTTCAATTCAGAAGTATTTTGACCATAGATGGAACCAGTCCAGTGAAGATGTCTGTCCACTTTCACAACCTGCATTTCCCCGAACACATTACAATTTGAGTTGAGTCCTACAATCTTCACAGGTAAAAAAAACAGATCCGTTCATATTTAATGCATTAGCGGAGAGTTTGCGGATCACACGCGTCTGTTTGAAGCCCTCATTATGAATCATTCTGCTGCTCACAGAACCTCGTCTCGACTCGGGCCCGATCTGAGCGGCTTGAGTCGGAGGAGGAGCCTGCAGAGGGAGCTTTGAAGTTCCTGTCGAGGGATGGAGAGTTCTCACTAAAAAGCGGCTCATCATTTGAGATTTGACTCTGAGGAAGATGCGCGTGACACATGAAAAACGATCAAAATTCTGCAAATATTTGTGCTAAAACTATCAACTGAAAGCTGTCCCACATGGGCCAGTTCATACCAGGAGAATGAGAGACACTTGAACTGATTGATCAAGATTGGATGATAACTTATAATGCCCTTTTAACGAAGACAAGTGTGTTATAAGTAGGGCTGTCAAAATTATTTGCGATTAATACAATTAACCTCAATTAATCGCATCATATGTTTTGACCAAACACACTTCTGTATCTGAGCCACACATGACCTGAAAGACAAAGCACAAGTATTAACTAATATTGTAAGCAAGGAGTCGCCAATCTTTTCACATGAGGTACTTTTATGATGCTACTTATGAATCAAAAAGGCTTGTCTAATTATCCTATTTCACCAAAAATGTTTTTAATTTTGTCCTTGTACTCTACTTTATGAACCTAAAAGTTTGGAGATTCTGTCCAAATGTTCAGCACAAAAGAAACGTATCTAAAATGTGACTTAGGTTTACATGCGCTCGAGTATTCCAGTTATTATATTCCGCTTATGGCAGTTTTAGGGATATGGTGTTTAAATATGTGCACAAATATCACTGTGGCTTATTGTGGGGCTTGTTAGTAGTTCATTACCTTTACCCGTCCTGGGTCTGTTTTTGACAATGGCCTGGACTGGGGAGCACTGAGGGAAGGTTAAAGACGGGACTGGAGGGAGAGAGTGGAAGTTGTGGAACTGTAGGAGTTGGTACTGTATATTGGCTGTATTTAAAAAGTGGCATAATATTCCTTTCTCCTTCCTCCTGTTCCTTAATCTTTGAGGCCAATGTCATGAGGTCGACTATGAGGAACCTTTTGCAGTGAGGAACAGGAGCTTCAGCTGCTCCTTCTGCCCGTCAGGACAATCTGTACTTTCCTAACCCAGCGTAGGGAACAATCGGGAAGTTACGTTGCCACCAGCTGATACATGAAAACTACAACGCCCACACAACTGACAACTAAAGGCTCCATATCCTCCTGCACTGCCTCCATATCCTCCATATCCTCCTGCAATGACATTACCAATATACCAATATCATTAGAGCAACTGACTGAATGATTTGTTAAAGGGGGGGTATTATGTAAAATCGACTTTTCAAGCTTTATATCATGTTATTATGTCATTCCCTCATTAAACACATGCCTGGAGTGTTGCCTTGGCTCATTCACATATTTTTGAGTAATCAGTAAAAACTTAGACGGCAGCCATTTTAGGTGTAGCTATGCCTCAGTCCTCCTAGGAACGCCCCCACCTCCTGGAGACGCCTCTGGACCTTTCGGGACCTTTCGTCACCAGCCAAGCCACCAACCACTGCTCCTCAACTCAGCAGAGCCCCCTCCCCGCACAGTAGTGTTGTTTAGATGCCACAGCAGTGTGCTGAAGGGGGCGTGTCGGAAAGCTTCTTAAAGAGACAGAGGCCTATTTCAAGATGTTCAGTACAGCCATTTTGAGAGAGCAATTTTATTCAAGGCAGTTATTTTAATTTACTGCATATACAGACCAACAGAAGGTTACGTCATCATTGTAGTATGCTATAGACTGGTGCTATGTGATTGAAAAAAGCATAATACCCCCTCTTTAAAGAAACAACTCTTTATAAACAGCACTGTTCAATTATCACTGACTCTGAAAGTTTCAAACATGAACCACTGCAATCTGAAACTACACAGAATGATGATAAGCTAAGCGTCTGTTCTTTCGCAGTGGAGCTTATGCAAATTAGCTTTGTGGCTTAAGTTTCGCTCTTGTAAAATGTTTATTTCCTATAATAAAACTTCCAGATGCTGCTGTGGCGCCAACACTGGCATGACCTGCTTTATACTTTCATATATACAATCATATCATATCTCATGTTTTCATTGAACGAAACTGTCGATCATTTCACACTCGTGCAGAGTTCGTAAACCTTCGGGTGGCAGCGCAGTGGCTTGTAGGATTGTTCTTAGCTTCTCATGGGCTGATGAAGAACATACCGAGGTTCCTGTGCTAAAGGAGGTTCCTTGGCTTATTTACACTTTTTTTGATCTGTCTTCTCCATCGTAAACCTTTTGGACAGCGCCGGCAGGAAAACAAGCTGTTTGACATTAATTCGCTTCTTTCCATCTAAAATATTCACTACGTTTAGTCTGATTAGGTTCATTAGGTCTTCTAAAAATTATGTAACTTTTTTCTTATAGCCAGACCTTAGTGTTAGCTTCGTACCTGACGGTTTCGGCTACAACTGTGGCCTTCCTCAGAGGTTGTCACGTGGTGTTGCTGTGATGTGTCTGGTCAGCTGATTTATACAGTTTTTGGCACTGTCTTCCTGCTTGTGGTAGCAGGCTGACAGCGCCATCTGCAGTCCGACTTCTTCAGAACTGTGTCCCAGGTGTGAGAAAGTTGGTAAGCCCCCTCGACCCGGTTGACAGTCTGTGGGGCGCGTTTCCGGATCTCGATGGCTTCTCTGATCCAACAGTGGTATTTGTTGCTCTCGGTGCCGATGACATGGGCATTGTCCCAATCCATAAGATGGCTCTCCCTCTTGCAGTGGTCTGATATATTCACTACGTTTAGTTCCTTCATGGTTAAAACTCAAGTCTCCTCTTGACTCCAGAAATAGGAGCTCTTCAGACTCGCTGTACTCCGAATCTCACCTGAAGCACATCCAATCACGCTAATGATGTATAGGAAGGGAATCGGGGGAGGGGGGGCTGGTACATGCACTGAATAATGAGGTCATAGTAGTTTCATATTCCCTAAAACGCAAGTCAAAACTGTTTAAGCCGAGTTGTTCTCCAAGAAACATCTCCAACAGAATTCAATTTAGCATTAGCATGAGAAATGTGACTCCACAGGAACGTTTATTCACGGTTTCTGACAGATGGCGCTCCACAAATGGTTCAGCGCTGTTGAATGAAATTGCTTATTCACGGGTTCTTTTGAAAAGCTCTCATCGAATTTGCCTCCACAGAATTACTGACGTCAAAGGCACTCGGAGGAGCCGTCTATTTATGCAGTGTAGAAATGGAACCACAATATTTGCATTTGACTAGCAAAATATGCACACAGACAGCAGGTACCAGCAAAACAAATGGACTGACAAGTGGTAAAGTAACACGGTACTGCATTAATTGTGCCTGCCCCTTCATTTGTATTAGTTTACATAGGACTGCAGATGTCAGGAGAAAATCAGGCCACGCAGAGAAACAGTGCAGTTTTGACTTGTTGGTATAAATGAACATTGGACATTTTACACAAAGCAATGTGACATCAGGCTTTAGCAGCAAACATTTCCCCCTCGTTCTCCAGTTTGTGAACAGACTTCGGGCTCTACCGCAAGTGCAAAATGAGGCAAAAGTGGGCGGAATAAGGTACAGCACTCAGCGCAGACGCCGCCATAATACCATTACTGACTCCAGAAAACTTGATTCATTCTGTGATCTCCGATCTGCGATAGGGACGGCCAACAATACAACACATTTCCTTGATTACACCAAAGTTCAGCCATTCAAGGATAAAAACTCGCTGGCTGTCACTGTGTGATTGACTGACAGCAGCTTCGTCCAATGAGATGCGTGAACGTCACCTTGGACGAGCTGGCGGGCCCTGAGGACATGTAACCCAGCGCTTCTGATTGGCTGGAGGTTTTCTGTATTTGCTGTTTTAAAGAGTACCTAAATGGGCGTGCCAAAGCCTTTCCCCACCCACAAACAAAAGTCAAAAATTGCCGCGAAAGAGGCGGTCTCTGAGGTTTGGGGGTGACATGCGGGGGGTGAGTGACGATGTGTGGAGCTGGTGCGGCTTGTGACGTTCTGTGGAGGCCGTGGACACGTCTCCAGTCAATCAGGAAAATCTAATTTAGTAGCAGAGTTTACCCTGAAGGGGGCGCAACCCATTCGTTTTCCCAGATCATGGACGTGTGAACCCTCCACATGTTCAATGATAATGTTTGTACTGCTATAAAGTGTCACACTGAACACTCTCTGCTTGGAGACTGCACTCGCATTATTGTTTCATTCATCATACCTTTTGTATTTCTGATGTGGAGGCTTACGAGCACAATGCTGTAGCAGGGGAAATGTCAGGCCTTTATTGAGATTCAGAGAGAACTCGAGTGTCTTGAAGCAACTTTGATTCATCATGTCTCTGTTAGACCTGCGCTCATACGGAGCGGGGCTGATCGATGCTGTCGTCTGGAGACGAGGCGAGTACAGCGGGACGTAGTGCAGATGAGTGGTTTCATGCATTTACATCTATTGTTGTGTAGATTGCGACTTCTGCGTTTCACCTGCTTCTTTTATGAAACTGAAAGATATGAAGATTTTATGTTGAGTGATCTACAAATCAATCAAATCATATGCATAAGTAAGTAAGTGCTTTATTGTCATTGTACAAGCGTACAACGAAATAGTGTTCAGGTGTTAGTCCTGAGCTGCTGCGGCTGTGTGTCAACCTGACCCACATGACCTTAAAGGTTGGGGAAACTGTAGCACTCGGAAGAAACCTATATCCAAGTCTAAACACACCATGTGCAGGGATCGCGATAAACATCTTATCGACCTGCTTTGATGCAGCTGAAATCCTCATGAAATGTCCATGTCTGTTTAATAATCCAATATCTACAGGGAGCTGTCAGGTTATACAGTATAAAGCATGCACATGGGAAGGGGCTGAGGGCAGCTTTAAATGTGCTGCATAAATAAAGTTGACTTTGGCAGTGAATTCAAATGACATCAGACTCTTTCAAACTGTCATTGGAGGTTTTGGTAATTTTAGTCTCTTCTTTTCATTATTATTTAGACATGATTTTTGAATCTTATAAACAACTTTTAATTTAGTTTAGGTCAGCAGTCAGGTATTTGAGAAGTGTTTCCCTGCACGTTTATCAATCTCCCGCTAACTCGCTTGGTTTATTTGGAGAAGTTCACATATTTCTAAACCGGGCGGTGACTCCCCTTTCAGCCTGAGTGCGCGGGTTAATGACTTTCTGTTTTTCAGCTCATTCACATGCAGCTGCGGTGAAAGCAGAGGACCTGCTCGTGTGCTGTTCCAGGCTAATTACAGAGAGGATGGCCCTGTGTCCGTCAGAGTCAAGGATAAATGCAATACTAGGCACTACTACGCACTGGTCTCTGTGATTACTATTTTTATGAAGAGAAATGGACTGAGGTGAGTAGAGTAGCCAAAGTATTTCATGTAAGAGTGAATTTAGTAAAGTTAAAGTCGACGTGACTGTGAAATCTGATTTATGTTTGAGAGTTGATATACTAGCCTAAAATAACATGAACATTATGATGTTTCAAAAGATACAAGAATTCTTTTTAAAATCTATTTATATTCAGCTCATTTTCACATGTCAACTTCATGGAATCCTACAAAATGAGCTTGTACTGAGCTTTCTACCACTGCAGAGGAGGACGGGCAGACAATTGCGATCCAGTTGCAGAAAATGAAAAGAGACTGAGGTTGTTTGTGTTGAATGTTATCACGTAGCAACACAGGGATGATCAGAAAATGCACGGGAACATTAAACACTATGCAGTATCACGAAGACCGGGGATGTTGTGCATGTTCGTAGATGGCAATTACATCAAAACCATAGGGGCGTTTTGGTATAAGCACTCTCTTTTTTGTTTAAATCTTGAATGCAAATATCGTGCTGCATAAAGCATTATAGGGTCAGTTCCATTCTGGGACCTATAGGGCTCTTCTAGCATCCGGTTAATTCCAGTGCGCCGCAGATGTGGCGGTGAAAACAATGGCGGTATTAGACAGCGTTTTTGCCTGTGAGTGAACGATTGTGTTCGATAAATTGAGTTTTTCTCAGTAAATCCGGCCTAAAAGCTGTTGTGTGGTCGGACGTTCCATTTTGTCTGAACTACAGCGTCAATCTTGTAAACTGAGTAAGTTAATGATTAGACGTCTGCAGATTTAAACAAATTGTGTGGATTATGTTTTAAAGTTAAACATAACTGTGCCACATGTGACACATCAGGCTCCAAATTCTACGATTTATTTTACTTTAAACATAAAATAAATGGTTAATCACATGTTTAATGTCACGACACGCTTCAGCTAAATCTAAAGCCGAATAAACTATAAAGAACGTCGCCTTGAGCTTCTGAAACATTTTCTATCAGCATTACGTTTAACTTAGATCAGGATTATTTCCCGAAAGGCGAAACATAAATGTGTGAAATTCAGGTTATCGTGGTAATCAAATCACATTTCATCACAATCCGACAATTATTCACCTTCATAAATCCTCTCAAATCTGATGACAACCAGCAAACTCCCATTGTTTTCAACGAGGTGTGACGCCCACTATGTGTGGTCACATAGTTTTAGTTTTATTATAATAATCTTTTATATTAGAGTAAGTTTTGGTATTTGAAAAATGAAGGTAGTATTGACGTGTACCGCTAGAGGGCAGCGCTGGTTGGGAGACGGTTTCAGAGCGTTCGCTCCTGCTTCTCGTCAGTCGGCAAGCAAAGAGCCAACACTGACATTTGACTCCGTTTCTTTCTTATTTTGTTTGTTTGTATTGTCACACAAAACATAACTATCGGCTCAGATGAAGCCTGTTAAACATAGCTCATGCTGTATTGCCTGTAAGTCGATGTTAGACTAGTTTTATTTTTGTTAAAGAAGGTAATTCGTTTTATGCTAACATTTGCATGCTAGCTGTTAGCCTACATACCTTACATTCAGAGATTGGCTCACCGTCATTTTGTTTTTCTCTTTAGCCACTGTCAAATATTTGAAACTGTTTATTTTGTTAAGAAGAAACGTAAAAGAAAAAGGTGAAGTCTCAGTGCTAAAGCTACGACTGTCAAGTTGGCCTGTGTGTAATTTAGTAAAAAGCAAATTTTGGAGAATTTGAATACTCAACTGTATTTTTGGATTCCTGTAGTGAAGTGAATATATATTGTTCTTGTAAAACACAAGTAAATGAGTCGGGAAGCAGAGAGCCTGGACGCAACACTGACATTTGACTCTTTCTTATTTATTTTCAATATTTCATTTCGGCTGCGTGTCATATGACACCTGTCAATCCTTGTGTTGATTGGTTTACAGCACGGAGAGCCACGGAAATCATTGCACCCCACAGCTGACTGGCGTCCTCTGCTAATTTACTCAACCTGCCCTCGATGGCATATTTTCCATGCTATGAAAGCTATAGAAACGTAGTTTTGTTTTGGTCCAAAGTTCTACAGCAACGTTTCACTTACTGTTCACCCTTATCTTACTTCAAACTCTTCTGTTTAGCGGTATAGCTAACGTAAATAATTATTGCCGGAGTTTAGCGAACTTTTAGCAGACGTGGTCACTCATCCTGCTGGCGCTTCGGACACCGGGCTGACCTACTGTCATTCTGTTTAATAAAATAAACGTTTGTAACAATAAATCAGTTCTGATATTTAAACTAAATAAATAAATAAATCTGCACACCGCAGTGCGCGTGACGTCACGCAGGGAGGAGAAAGTAGTGGCTTCTGTCTGAATCGCCAACAGAATCAGTGACTCTACTATACAGTGCGGGCCTATGTAGTGAATGTGGGGTTAGGGACTAGGGTGGACTTTCGGACACAGAGTCTGACTGTGTTAGCCGCTCACTGTTGCTGCTGCTTCAAACCTTTGCGATCCTGCACGTGTTTGTGTTTACATGGTGGGGGGTGCACTGTGAGGCGAGGGAGGTGCGGAGCTCGTCTGCTTCTGCGGGACAAACTTTGCTCACTGTTTGAAATCTAGCGATGCAAAGTGGGGATACAACAATTCTGGTAAAATGGAGTAGCTGAGGGCAGCTTTAAGACCTTAACCTATTACCCCCACATTAACCGCATTGTCGCTGCATTTTTGCCAGAGTTTTGCCGCTTTTTTGTTGTGTTTTTATTTCTTTGTTTTTTTTGTTGCTTTTTTGTCACCTTTTTGTCGCTCTTATGTCACTTTTTTGTCGTATTATTGTTGCATCCTTGTTTCCGTTGCTATACTGATGCTCTTTTTCAAGAAGATTATAGATTTAGGTAAAGCCAAACTGGAGGAAATGCACTTGGTTCAGGTGGGGGTTAAGAGGTTAAAAGTTATTCAAAAGCATTTAATCGTAATCAAACTCAAATTATTCTCAAATATTCAAATACTCAAATATTTTTTTGTTTTTTTTAGAAAATATCATTTTTCCTTAGACACAGAACTTTGTCAATCACATATTTTTTTGCAGACATTCATCAGAATCATAAAAACAAAAGTCCGCTGCACTTCTGACCCGATCTTTAGCTCAAAGGTTTCCTGTTGTGTCCAGTTTAGTTCACTGTGCTCAGGTGTTGGGTTTAGTCCTGAGGGCCGACCTGAGCATCATGTTTCTGAAGGTCGGGGAAACGGGAGTACAGTCGTCCCTCGCTATAACGCGGTTCACCTTTCGCGGCCTCGCTCTTTCGCGGATTTATTTTTGAGTACAATAGCGTTCACGTGACATCACAACATTCTAAAGAGCCTATAGTTTAAAACTGAGGTGGAGGGTAACTATGGTAACT
Organism: Neogobius melanostomus; assembly: GCA_007210695.1. NCBI lineage: Eukaryota > Metazoa > Chordata > Actinopteri > Gobiiformes > Gobiidae > Neogobius > Neogobius melanostomus. The sequence goes on along the minus strand of VHKM01000079.1, from coordinate 233,426 downwards.
GTGCTAACTGGCGAATTGCAGATTTTGTTCTCTTAGTTTTTGGTTAATATCTCAATCATTACTGGAAGAATCCACAAGAAACAAAAACTGTTTCAAAGTTCATTGTCTTCTCTGTCAGCACATATGAACTAATGTCCTATTATTTTCTCTGAAAGGCGTCCAAAGGTGGTGACAATATTTGAAAACATGAGCGTGATGTTGACCAATAGAAAGGACTTTCAGACATAAAAGTAATATATCAGGTTTGTGAATCTAATCACTGTCAGATGCTGATGAGGAAAATCATTTGACAATTTCCTTTTTGGAAATTTCTTACGAAAACTGCATTTTCTCCCATAGAGTCGTATTGGCCTCTGCCCTCCACCTGACATTATGACATCATCACATTCTATATCGTGAACGCCACCTATTGTATATGCTTTTTTACAGCGTATGAATGCCATACGCGCATTGTATTGTGCGTCCTGGTTGGCTAGTCGCAGAGTGACTCCACACTGTGCTTTTAATCCATGTGTTCTTTTAATCTTGCATTTCTAATTGGGATGGATAGTTGATTGGTCACCGCCAATCAAGTCTCCTCCTTACGCTGCGACAGAACCTCCGACAGACATACGGGTCAACAACCTCGGCGCTCGTATTAATTGAGAGTTGATTAATTTACCCACAGACGTGATCGAATTAGAGCTGAACAAGTCATTTTCCGCTTCGTTTGAACCTGGGCGCGAGCGAGAGCAGCGGGAGGTCAGCGGGACAGACAGAGCGGGCCCATAATGAGCCGGAGTGAGAGAGAACAGGTGTCCGGCCGTAAAGGGACGCTCTCCGTGGGAACGAAGCGATCGGACCAGAACCGGTAAAAGACACAGGCAGGGAGGACAAACCGATACGTTTATACACTTCTACCCAGCACAGTCTAGGACTCAGTACACAATAATACTCTACTCAGTTGTACTTCGTTTCCATTTTAAAAGAAAGAATTTTAACGAAGCAACAAAAAAGGTCATACCGCCTTTGCTCTGCCCAATCCCGTCAGATCTCGGAAGCTAAGCAGGGAAGGGCCTGGTCGGTTCTTGGATGGGAGACCGTTTGTAACACCAGGAAGCCTAGCGAATGTAGTGAGTGAGTGGTTGATGGTCGGAGGGGCCGATGGAACGGACTGGTTGCCTCACTTCCATCAGTCTACCCCAGGGCAGCTGTGGCTACAACAGTAGCTTACCACCACCGAGTATGGAGTGAATGAATAATGAGGACAGTGTAGCGCTTTGAGAAACTTGGTAATACCGGCTTGTAAAGTGCAATACAAGTGTAAGCCATTATTATTATTATTAACAAAACATGATACACATAGGCTGCCACATTACGCTGAGTGAAGACTATTAAAAGGAAGTCAAGGACCGCGATTTGTCCCCAGACTGAAATCACAAGTGATATTTAGTCTGGGGACCACCAATTTATTTAGGAGAGGTGTGGTTTATGATTGTCCAGAGCCGTTTATTGGGATGAATGTCTATTATGCGTCTGCACGTAGCCATAGCCAATCGTATCATCATATCCGATGGCGTATGATGTACCCGCTGTAAACTTTTGAGCTAAACTATTTAGAACACGGTCTAAAGCTTGATCGAAAGATGGCATCGCGTCTGCTGCTGTCATGTTGGATCCATATATATATATATCATCGTCTTACCGTCCCTCCTCGTTCTGTGATTGGTCCCAAATCCATGCGAACATTTCGGCCATGGCCAATGATTCGAGCGCACACAGCAGTCTGGCGTTATCCAGGATTCCATTTCTCACAGCGGCACATACGCAAGCAAACAGGAAGCGGAGGGCGTCTGTCGTTGATGTGGTGTTTTTAGTGGTTTTACGTTAACAAGTTACTTTTATCTTACTGTAACTCAGTTACCAACACACTTACTTTAGTGGAAAAGTAACAAGTAACTATAACTGATTACTTTTTTTACAGTAATCTTCCCAACACTGGTCACCAGGTCCAAGTGTGAGTAACCACAGAAAGTGACTCTTATTGTTCACTGAGAAAAGGAAAATGTCCATAACATAGACTGCAGAGATGAGGATTTAAACAATTTATTTACAATTTAAAAACTACAATTTAAAAACTAAGAATCAAAATGTAAAACAGGCTCAAACTATTGTCAGCAACAGATTTCTCAAGAACTTATAAAGACTGAACAGTTAGCTCAAATCAATGCAAACATTTCTGATTATAACTCATTTAAAAAATGTGCAGTATTTCATAAACAAACAGATGTTTTATTCAGGAGAAAAAATAATATTCAAGGTGATTAAAAAGGTATTTCCAGAAACAGTCTTAAAAAGTCAATTCAAATAAAATAAATCACTTGTAATTGTAAATTGATTTTTGATTCAAACAGAATAAACAGACAATTTCATGAATAAAGAAAAAAAATTTAAGTGTTGGATGTTGAAATGTGCTTTAAACACTGCGTGTTCATGTGTGTTTTTAGATTACTGCAAACATTTCTGATTATAACTTATTAAACATGTATACAGTATTTTATAAACAAACAAATGTTTCAAGAAGAAAAAAAAGAACATATTTCAAGTTTGTTAAAAAGGTATTTCCAGAAACCGTCTTTAAAAAGTTGATTCAAACAAAATCGATCACTTGTAAATATATTGTTTTCACAAAGCCAAAAGTGTCTTTTGTAATTTACAAACAGTAAATGAACAATCTTAAAAATGTGTGTTCAGCAACATGTAAATGAATTTATTCAGAAAAAAAGAAAAGTTGTTGGATGTTGAAATGTGCTTTAAACACTGTGAGTTTTCATGTGTTTTTTTAGTGAACATCTCCGGATTAATGTTTTCTGACAGACTGAGCAGCAGTAAGGCCTCTCTCCTGTGTGTGTTCTTCTATGTCCATCTAAGTGAGACTTTCGGGCAAATGTTTTATTACAGATTGAACAGCCGTGTGGTTTCTCTCCTGTGTGTGTTCTTCTATGTGAATCTAAGTGAGACTTTTGGGCAAATGTTTTATTACAGATTGAACAGCCGTGTGGTTTCTCTCCCGTGTGTGTTTGTCTATGTATCTTGAGGTGAGAGAGATGTGTAAACTTTTTCTCACAGACCTGACAGCTGTAAGGCCTCTCTCCTGTGTGTGTTCTTCTATGTGCAACTAGATTACATTCATGGGCAAATGTTTTCCCACAGTATGAACAACTAAAAGGCCTCTCTCCTGTGTGCACTCTAATGTGACTTGTTAACTCCTGTTTTGTTCTAAATTTCTTGTCACAAACATGACACTGGTGCTTCTTCTTCTCTTCTCCTCCGTCAGCTCCAGACGTCTCTCCGTTGTTGACCGTAGCGCTCGTCTCTGGTGCAGACTTGTTTTGGGCAGAGACTTTGGTGCTTCTGCTCTGGACCTGGTTGTGGTGATTTTCTCCATCAGCCTCTGTCTCCATCTGTGCGTCTGAGCGGCTGAATGGAGGTTCCCAGTCTTCATCATCATCGTCGTCAGTGTCAGACGAGTGCTCAGTGTGTCCCTCCGTCTCCGAGCGGAAATGTGGCTCTGAGCTGATGTTCCCGCGTACAGTTTGTCTCTGTGGAAGCGGGGAGGGCTCTTCTCTCTTCACGCTCACAGCACTGGACTCTGGGAAACACCTGAAACATGATTTAAATATGAATAAACTGAACAATAATGTGACTTAGATGTGTTTGAAAGTGTGTGAGCCTACACTGGCAGCTGCTCTTCCTCCCGTGTGACGCTCTGCTCTTCTGGCTCCTCTTTGATCCGTGAGGTCTCGGTGATTTCCCGTTTTAAACTCTGACCAGTGTCCACTCTGACCAGTACGACTCTCGGGCTCAGGATCCGGTCCAGGAGCCGCTGGTTCCTCCGGTTCTCGTCTTGGGAGCGACGCAGCTCCTCCTCACACTCCGCTGTCGTCCTTTCAAACAGCGCACGTGTCTCTCCAGCCGCCGCAGCCAGACGCTCGTTCACAAAAGCTCTGAACGTTTGGCCTTCACACATTTTTACAAACAGCCCTAAACAGAGACGACAGAGAAAACAATGAGGTTTCAGCTGATCATTTACATGTTACTCTCCTGTCAAATAGAGCTAATGCTGCGTTCCAGGTAACTGGTAAATTTCCCACTTGGAAAAATGCCTTGGAGCCGCTCAAACTGGTAATTACAACTTGTAAACTCAGAAACCTGAAGACTGTTACGAGTTCGTATACGAGATGAAGACAGTAATGGCGCCCCCCAGTGGAGGAGCAGCTAATGATAAAACTGTAACAAAACCACTCGGTGACATGAACGTTACTTTTGGTCACCGCTTCAACATAACGTTATGTTGCATGTTTTTAATTAGATCTGGTTTGGAGAAACTTTCATATAACGTTAGCATCGTATGAGCTAACTGTTGTAGCATTAGCAGTTTTGTTTACATACGACTTTATCCACCTGGAACGCTCTGAGGTCTTAAGTCGTTATTTTCAAGTGGGAAAGATCCCAGTTATCAGTTGACTGGAACGCATCATAAAGCTGGGCCTAGACTTTTAAACTGTCACCAAAATAAATTATAGAATGTTAATAAATAAAGTTATACCATGGTCCGTGTGAATACTTGATTCTGATTGGCTGGAAGGTGTCCGTTAAGTAAGGGATAATGGTTCAGGGCGAAACCCGACAGTTCGCCCTGTCGGTACTTATTTTCCCGATAATGACTGGCGTTCTATACATTATCCCGCTTATTATACGGCTGTTTGCCAACTGTACACACACAAATAAACTTCATACACTTTTATGAAGGCAGAAAGGTTTATTTAATGATTTCCGCGGCAAATAGTTCCCAAAAGTTTGTGCGTTGCTTGGCAACGTTTGTTAATTCCAGGCAGTGTGGCGAGGCCAGTAGCAGCACGGCTAGCTACTTATTGCTAGCCTAGCTACTTAGTTGAAGGTGCAGTTCGAGAGGAGGAATGGTGGTGAATCTCTGGGTAAGTTGAAAGTCGGACTCCCGTTAACTTCACGAGCGATTCCCCCAACTTCTCTCGCAGGGACGGGGACAGAGATAGTGTCTGCCTGTCCGCTACTACTACTTACGGAGTGATATGAAAGACCTGTATTACAAGCACGAACTCCGTTGCCATTGGCAGCGGTCATTATTTTTTTCAGAGGTCTTCTATCAAAAAATAATGACCGGTAGAACGTTGGGAAATCACATTCAATCAATGGAGCGTTCTACTTGCATTGTGAAGGGCCGTATAATAAAAAGTGATAATGTACACCTAGCCCGGAAACTGTTAAATAACAGTTAAAGTGCATATGACAGATTTTAATGCTCTTGAAAATATGACTTATTTAGATGGATTACATCAGTTGCAAGTTCATCAGTTGCATAGTTATCATTTATTTCAGTGAAGCAGCAATTTTAATGCTGAAGAAAGAAATGAAAGAAGAAATGTTGGGCAGAAAAGTTATTTTTATTTGAATTTTTAAGCTGCTGACAGAAAGTGACATAAAAGATGATAACATTCCATAGCAGTTTGACTCATTCATTTCCCATTGACTTAACATGGTTGGCACGGCAAACATAAACATCACAAAAATGGTCAAACTAAAGAAATCTGGGTATAATCTTTAGCAAAATCTTAAATATAATCCTGTTAACTGTGTTTTAGCAAAAAATTGTGTCTAATGTGTCATATGCACTTTAAATCACGTTCTATATCACTCCACTGCAGCTGTTTCCATAGTAACAGTAAACAATTGAGCTGAAACTAGTTCCAACTGATTAAAAAGTGAAATAACTCCTGCCCAGGACTTAAAAAAATAAGCAAACAGGGCCCAATGAACAGTTTCAGTTAGCCGGACCATGGTATAAGTGGGATAATGCACTCCGAGGTGTCCATTATCAGAAATAACTGGACGATGCGGAGTCGTGCATTATCCCTTGCCTAAATTATAGTTATTCGTTTCTATTTCATAACATTTTTGTGTAGACTGATCATAAAGATTCCGCATAAATATTTCTCAAATTTTCGTTGCTACAGAAACAGTTTCTCTCCTGTCGAGCTAACTGCTGATTAGCCTTTAGCTCCTGAGAGATTATAACTTCAACTTCATCGCGATTGAAGCCAACAATAATGAAAACAAACCCTTAAAAACGTGTTAAAGAACCTTATAAATCACATTTACTGACCTGTTCTGTGTCTAAAATGAATAAAATCACAGTCGTAGCTTCAACAGCAGCAGACGAGAAAAGGCAGAGGGCAGTTGAGTCGCCGCAGTAACGGATTCAAACAAATCAAACTGAGCTGCAGTTTTATATACGTTTGTTAAGTGATGACATCACAGCTCTACTTCCGGGTCTGGCAGATGTGCGAGAAACTACAAAAAAACATACTTATTTATCAGGCCCATTAGCCAAACATGCTGCACCTACTGCTATAAAAGTCATATTTACCAAAATCGGTACTTCCGGGTTAGCGGTGAAAAATGCTAATGGCGCAGCAGCTACGCTAACCCCGGAAGTACCGACTTTAGTAAATATTACTTTTTTAGCAGTAGGTGCGGCATATTTGGCTAATGAGTCTGAGAAATAAGTAGCTTCAGTAACTCTCCGTTGAATTTCAGAAATATTGATGGTTGTTTGAGAGTTTTTTTATGTTTTTTTCTCGCATATTTGCTCATCTGCTAGGACCCGGAAGCGGAAGTCGTGACGTCACACTTAACAAACGGATTAACTCAACCCTTAGTGTGTGTTTGTGTGTTTGTGTGTGTTTTATTTTGTTTTATGTTTTTTTTTTTTATTTAAAATTTTATATTTTATTTTTTCTATTCCTATTGCTTTAATATCTGATGCCTTGAATTATTACAGTCATTTTAATTAGTTGAAAATTTCCAATTTGTAAATCGTTGTTAAATAAAAAATAAAAATAAAAATAATATTAACTCCTCCTCCACAATGGCGCGCTCCTGTGGGCCGAATGCGACGTCATCATTTTTTGACCGATTATTAACTGTCAGCGGTGATCGGCCAATACCTGCTACAGAAGCGGAGAGCATTGTATTCACCTTCACTTGATTTGTGATGTTTTCATATGGAAGATACGCAGGATTTATGAAATATTTTTGTATTTAGTCCTGAGCATGACTCCGTGTGGACGGGGCCTAGAAACAGCTCCATTATCGGGAAAAGCAGACTTTTTTTTAGTGTGTTGTAATTATTTGTTAAATATGAGCCACTACAAACACTGTATTTTGAAGTCCACAATGCTAAAGGACCAGCCAAAAGAAGTTGCAAGATTATACTTAATTACATTTTTTTCCTGCGCTTATGACCCGCAATTTCTGAGTGGCAAAAGACATATTTCAAGTTTGCATCATCCAAACCCCTGTGGATGTTGCTGAGGTATTGCAGTCTCTTCCAAGGTTAGGTAAGGTAGACTTGTTTTCCCCCGAAGAGAAGTTTCCACACAGTTACAGTACAGCCCATATGAGGCCTCGGTGCCACTTTGATTCGTTTTCATTAGAATATACCACTGAAGAATTGCCATCAGAGAAAACGGCTTCACGACATAAAAGGTCTTGTAAAGAGTCAGTAAAGCAGTGGTGAATTACAACATGCCCGTGTGGCTGAGACGGTGCAGGAGGTTGCATCAGATCGGAATTATAAAAACCTGCAGAAGGGACGGCCCAGTTTTTGGACTGGAACAAAATCAACAGTGTTTTATTTGCCTCTGTTTTAAGGTTTCACATTTGTACAGAAGCAGGATGAGTTAATTACCATAATGTTTGGGCTATTACCACTATGAAGCACCATCAGCGCACTGAAAATACAGGTCTGACCAGAACCAGGAAATACGACCATATTATCCGGTCTCTGCACTGGCTTCCTGTCAGTCAGAGAATAGAATTTAAAACAGCTCTGCTTGTGTACAAGTCTCTTCATGGTTTAGCACCAAAGTACATCTCTGACATGTTAGAGCCGTATGAACCGTCGGGCCCTGAGAACTTCAGGGAGGGGTCTCCTGGTGTATCCCAGAGTCAGGACTAAACGCTGCGTTTCAGTTCAATAAGATCTGTACGTCAGAGGAACTGGGTGTTATATGTAGCACACCAGGTGTGTATAATCAGCAGGTGAGTGCTTCCACCTGGCATGCTCCTGGGGTGTGGAGAGGAGGGGCTAGGATGTTGGGAGAATGGGGCTGGCAGGCAGCTCAACAAAACAGTGAGACAGGCCTCAACTCTGACAATGTTCAAATCCAGGCTGAAAACAGCTCTTTTTACCCGTGCATATGAAAACTGAAAGTAGTTTATCTGCACTCTTGAATTTTACTTTAATTTATACATTTTTATGTTGATATTTTATGGATTGATTTGATCTGTTTTCTTGTAATTTTATGCAACTGTGAAGCACTTTGAATTGCCTTGTGCTCTACAAATAAACTTGCCTTGCCTTACCTTACCTTGGACACACAGGCGCATAAAAAAATACACCCACTGTATTTAGACCAGACAAAGACAGCGGAGCCATGCAAGTCACACTGCAGGACATGAGGGGTCAGAAGTAATTTTCCTTCTCTGTTTGATCAGTCTCCTCAAACAGCTGCTGTAATGAAGGATATTCTCTTACTCCCATCACTTTTATTGCCGTGCGCTCATGGGATGGGCGGATCGATACCATAGTATAGATATATCAATACCAAATGTCTAAAAGTATGGTACAAGGTATCGATACTAATTTGTACATGTAAAATAATCTCATAATCTCTTCCGTCATACCATTAATGGAGAAAACTGTGGAGTTTCAATCAGGCTGTAAGGAATAGTTTTTTGGACGAAGAGTGTCAACACATTATTTGATATAAATGAGCATCGGCGTCGAACTGAGGGCAGAGTGACTCTAGACGCCTCTCTGCCATCGCTGCCACTGTGTAAGGGGCGGAGCCACGCTATGTGAGAAGAGAAGGAAAAGGCTTTTGTGATTTACAGGTTATATCTATAGGTGCACACGCTTCCAATTTGGCATTGAACAAACTCAAAACACAGGTACAAATGTTTTTCCCTACTTAAGAATGTGCCTTAAATCTGGCGCAGTTTTCTGACAGTGCCTTCTTGAGTATTGATTTCAAGAAGTTTTTTGATGATTTTGAGATGTTCATGAATGTGGCCCATTCTTCTGTACTACAGGCTTTTTCCTTTTACACTGAACCCATCTCAGATTTGTTTTTACTCACAAATGGCTTATTGATCGACAAGTGCACCAGTGTTTTGTGTGAAGCGAGGAGCAAACTGCTGCAGCCACCACCGCCTATAGAACATGGTTTTGGCTTTACTGCGACGGACGGTGAAGGTGATTCCCAGAGCGCTGCGTGTGGTCGAGCTTCAGGGACATTGTTTTAGCTGAGAGCTTTGAAATCCCACAGTCCCACAGCCATAAGGGCGGACAATTACCTTTGTCACGCCCGGTGCAGAGTCAGCAGATACACTGGTCCAAAGAGGGTTTTCATGTTAGGGCTGGAGCTAAAGTCGAGGTCAGGGGCAAAGTCAGGAAGAGGGATGAGAGGAGGGAAACAGTTTCACAAATCAATGACAAAGAACAACAAATTACACTCCCTGAACCAAAATAAAATAAAAAAAAGCATTTAACTAACTGGTTCAACAACACAATATGGAGTTAATAGTTTATTGACAAGGTTCCGGAGCAGGACCTCGACTCAACCGCCCTGCCTAGCCACATAGGGTGCATACCTACAGTATGTTCCCTGGGTCCTATGTTCCCCGGGTCCTATGTTCCCCGGGTCCTATGTTCCCTGGGTCTTATGTTCCCCAGGTGCAATTTTATTTTCCGTAGGTGAGTTGGTACTTCAACCAATCACAAGTCATGAGAGTGAAATGTCATACATACTGTATATCAAGCAGCTTAACCCTGACCCTGCCTTAAGGATAGTGGGCTGGTGCCTAATCTTAATCAATAGAAGTGGGGGAACATAGGTACCGGGGAACATAGGTACTGGGGAACATAGGTACTGGGTAACATAGGGCTGACCCCACCACATGCACCCTCTCTCCCTTAAGGTTTGTTTTAACTTCAGCGCGGATCCTTCTGCTCCGAGGAGGGGGTCCAAAGAGCTGGGTACACGCCCAAGACGGAGCGCCGCTCCACAAGCTGAATTTTGAATTTTGAACATATTGCTGAAATATTAATAAATATTCATATTATTAGGCACTGTACCTGATTTTTTCTTTTCTTTCTAGTAATAGAACAAAATGTGTTTGTGCTCCATCCATCCATCCATTTTCTTCCGTGTTATCCGGGGCTGGGTCGCGGAGGCAGCAGTCTCAGCAGAGATGCCCAGACTTTCCGATCCACACACACCCCCGAGGCGACACCAGGCCAGCTCAGAGACATAGTTTTCTCCTCCTTTAGTATATTGTAAACTCAGACATTTATGGTGAAAACACTGTGAAACACTGTCATTGTGCTGCATTTGTATCAATTTCAAGAACTTTCAATTGACATGCAGATTAGTTTCCTGTGGCCCAGAAAAGTGACCCTGCAAGTTGAGAAAAGTGCTTATAAACTCATCCCTGTGAAGAATTGGGATGCTATGTAAGTAAGTAAGTGCATTATTTGTCACTGTACAATGAATTTGTGTTCAGGTGTTGGGTTAGACCTGAGCTGCTGCGCCATTGTGGGCCAACCTGACATGCATGTTTTTGGAGGTCGGAGAAACCAGAGTACTGCCTTCAGTGCTCCTCTGCCTCCTGCGTTTATCCCTGTGTCAGAGCGTGGTGTCCAGCACTGGTCAGCCCTCCTCCTTCTTCTTCCTCCTGCGCTGCTCCCTCCACTCCACAACAGTCATTCACCATCTTCTCCTCCTTTGTCCCTTTTTTGTTTCCTGTAGCGCCTCTCGTGATCTTTTGACATTGCAGAAGCTTACTGAAACAATGCCATGATGCTGTAATCAAAGCTAAAGCCAAGAAATAGTGGAGCATGTGACTTTTTTTGTGACAACTTTTTTTTTTCTTTTGCTCAGACATTGCATATCGGAAGATGTAGGCTGCATCCGAAACCATTAAATTGTAGCCTCTAAGTACTAACACTAGCTACTAATCCTGGGGTCAACTGTTAGATCTCTATCCAGTTAGTGAACTAGAGCTTCAGCAGCATTTGCCCAATTCGACCGTCCTTACCCAGGGGAAGGGGAAGTGACATCACCAACAGCTGTTCTTCTTCTTTAAAGTTCAGTGCAGGCCAAAAAAGTGCATACCACCACCTACTGTATATTGTCCAACAACAACATAGTGTCCAAATAAAGACATTTAAGGCGGGGAAAAAAAGAAAAGAAAGAAAGAGAAACATCCAAATGATCCTTCACATTTCCCTTTATTTTATCTCAACAGCTGTTTCATAAAGCTACAGTATGCAAATTAACCATGTGGCTTAAGTTTCTACTAAATGAAAACAAAAGCACAAACTACTTACTTACTTACTGAGAAGGCTCTTTAAAACCATGTGACTGTGCTGTGGTGACTCTAACATGTATTTTGTCACTTTTATAAAGTTTGGCTTGTGCAGAATCTTATTTTTTATTTTTATTTTTTATCAAATGTGCACCTGTCAATCAACAGTGGTTGCGCATGAATCACTCGAGGGTGGGGGCGAGGGGGGTGGGGAGATTGCCGCAGTGGCTTATGGGATGGCACATGGCTCCTAATCGCCAGTAAGTTAGCATCAGAGGTCCCTATGCTAAAGTGGCTATGATAGTTAGCAAACAGGCCACTTTCCCTAACTCCTTCCTAACCGACAGCCCAATTCGGACGCATCTTATCATGGCGGACGCTGACGCACATCCGGTTTGGCGTAAGACCTCTTACCAATTTAGTGGTTTCGGATGCAGCAGTAGAGTTCTACATTAGGATAAAACTGCGACTTGCCCGTATCCCAAAGTGTGTGCTCATGTCCTCAATGTACGGCTTAAAGGAACAGGCCACCGTTTTTCCACACTGAGATATGTTTTTACCTGAGCTTAGACGAGTTGATGCGTACCTGTTGGGTTTTTACGCGTGCACTCAGTCGCGCCGAAAGACCAAAGATGTTGTTAGCATTTAGACTCTCCTCTTCTCTTCTATGGGGCCAGACGGGGGTGAAGTTAGAAGCGACCAAGCTCAGAATGTAAAAACGGTGGCCTATTCCTTTAAAGGGGGGGTATTATGTAAAATCGACTTTTTCAAGCTTTATATCATGTTATTATGTCATTCCCTCATTAAACACATGCCTGGAGTGTTGCCTTGGCTCATTCACATATTTTTGAGTAATCAGTAAAAACTCTGATGGCAGCCATTTTAGGTGTAGCTATGCCTCAGTCCTCCTAGGAACGCCCCCACCTCCTGGAGACGCCTCTGGACCTTTCGTCACCAGCCAAGCCACCAACCACTGCTCCTCAGCTCAGCAGAGCCCCCTCCCCGCACAGTAGTGTTGTTTAGATGTCACAGCAGTGTGCTGAAGGGGGCGTGTCGGAAAGCTTCTTAAAGAGACAGAGTCCTATTTCAAGACGTTCAGTACAGCCATTTTGAGAGAGCAATTTTATTCAAGGCAGTTATTTTAATTTACTGCATATACAGACCAACAGAAGGTTACGTCATCATTGTAGTATGCTATAGACTGGTGCTATGTGATTGAAAAAAGCATAATACCCCCTCTTTAACGCAGCTCGAGCTGTGACCGTAATGCCTGCTTTAACGTGGTACATGATACATAGATACCCCCCTCCGTCATCCTCATGAGGTGGAAAACCAATGCATTTCCACAATTCCCTTTTCTCCTCTGGAGCCAGATCCAAAGACTCTGTCAGGAGCATTTTGGCTGTCCTTCTGTCTCCGCCGTGTGCAGCACCAGTGCTGTGTCAGGGGGATTGATTTTTCATTTATATTTGTCACTCCCTCCGTGTAACAGCCTTTCAATTGACGCCAGATCTTTTCTTGTTCCATCACAGGCCTCTTTCATCACAGGGAGAGAGAGGGGAGCAGTGATCGTGGTGGCGGCCAAGGCCATGTTGTTCTCTGAGTGAGACTTGAACCCCTATTTCATCACTCTGCTAAACCCTCATGCATAAACAGGCGGGTTTGGGCTGCGATTGCCCCACATTTGTTATCATTTGTTGAGGCGAGACAAATTGAGCCTCCGCCCGTCTGCGTGTTGTGTCTTCTGCAGTTTTGGTTTCTTCCTGTGTTACCCCCTGAACCCATGTTCCTGATTGTTTGGCGATACATTCCCTCTTTTTGTCTCTGGACACCTTTTCATCAGATTGTCTTTGTCATCGCTGTTTAATTATCAGCACACTTTACATACGAAAAAGAGGCAGCACATGCTTTTGTTTGTTGTGGAAGGATAAGAACGAGAGTCTGCTCATGCATTTGCTAATGAGCTAATGGGAATGTGCTGTGGCATGTTTACACGTGTCTCATGCATTAACAGGCGCCGTCCTGAATAAACACATAATAACAATGGTCATAATGAGGTTGTGGGATTGAAACACGCTGGCATAGGAGCGGGAAGTGGCTCCGGCCCATAAAAACAAAATCTTCAGGCAACTAAATGCACAACAGTTCACTTAAAAACTATACAACTGTATGGCAGCACGGTAGCCGTTAGCGCTCGTGCTTCACAGCTAGAAGGTCCCGGGTTCGATTCCCACCTGGACGGGGCCTTTCTGTGTGGAGTTTGAATGTTCTCCCCGTGTCTGCGTAGGTTTCCTCCGGGTACTGTGGTTTCCCCTACCACTAAAAACATGTACAAGAGGCCAGGATGAATGAGAGTGTGTTTGAGAGTGCACATGGGGGACAACGGATGGAAATTAGTCTAAGGCTACAATCCGGTGTGCCTTGTTTACATGCATGAGACCCATGTATGTTCATTAACATGCACTGTCCTGACCAAATAAACCAATAAATAAAATAAAACTATACAAAATACAAATATTTCTTAAGAGTTAAACCGCACTGTGAGCCACAGCGTCTCCCTGAGCTCCTCGCCCCCACACCGCGCAGCAGCTGCACCTATCGCTGCGTGGAGTGAGACATCAGGAAGCTAAACTTTCGAATAACTTTCTTGTCAAACAGTGAATTGCTGCATTTTCTTATGGCTTGGATTAACAACAGAGAAGCAAAAAGACAAGGATGTGATTAAAATCTACGAGTTGACATAGAGAGATTTAACATGATGTTGCTGTTAGAGCGCCTTGTACATTCTGTCGGCATAAGCACAGAGAATCTGGAGTTTAAGTTTAGTACTGTAGGGCTGAAATCTGACGTTTACACACGCGTCCCATGTTCATTAACATGCACTGTCCCGACCAAATACAGAACATTATAAAGAGTCAAAATAAACATGAACATGAACACTGATCCTGGGTAAAAGTTACTAAATAGTATTTGAATGATTTACTCATATTTACTCCAATATATATATAGACGCACAATTAATGGCAATATTGCACTGGTCTGTTGGACTTGGCTGAACAAAAATAAACAATATTTTGTTGCTTAATCTTATGTATTCAGTCATTATTCAATGGTATACTAAAAATCCTTATGAAAAACTTACTTCTCACTGTTCTCAGGTCAAATATTTATGCGATTAATTTCGATTAATTAATTACAAAGCCTCTAATTAATTAGATTAATGTTTTTAATCGAGTCCCGGCCCTAAACAAACAAACTGACAGTTTTACATTGTGGTAAAATCCTGAGATAATTGTGTTGTTTGCAGTGTTTGCACAGTGCATTCTCTGATCTCACAGGCTCTTCAACGACAGCCTTTTTATTTGCGTATTATGGTATTAGACCTTGGTTAAACTAAATCCGCCTCACCACCTCGGCACAGAATCAGCAATGTCAGTCACTCATTTGTAAGGAATGAGAGGAAACCAATCCCTTTATTCGAAAGAAATGTGAAAAATCATATTATCTGAGACCTGATGAGAGAGACGTGAAATGTGTGGAATTTTGGATGTAAAGACACGGCACAGTATAAGGCATTTTGAAGACGTTTCGGTTTGAGTTTCCTAGATCCTGACTTAAAGGTGTTTCGGGAGGATGTTTCTAAATCATGAAAGCTTTTCTGAACTCCCCCAGGTGTGAGCCGTATTGAGCGCACGGGCATAATGCGTCCTGATTACATCTTTGGGCACAGTCTGAGAGGGAGAGCGTCTGACTGACTGACAGCTCACATTATCACTGGAGGATTAGAAAAAGTGCTTCTGCTGTAGATGCCACTCAAATAAAGCTGTTTGCTGCGTCTTTATTAAGAGCTGAGACGCACACAGACCATGACAGGCCAACACAAAACACACTCAGCGGTCACACATACAGAAGTGCTGCAGTTGGAAAGCTTTTGCCAACCAACCAAAGAGTCACTAATTCCTTCTGTCTAGACACAGCATTGTCCTAAAGTGATATGAAACATTTCCAACGTTGAACATTCCCGGAACCCTTTGCAACCCTACTCTACAGTACACGGAGTGAAATACTGTGAGGAAATGTTATAACATGACTAAACGCTGTTATGTCTCTTTGACTTTAACGATTTCCCATTTTTCAGTTTGAAAATGTGGACTAGACTTCAAAATAGAAACTTAACTCTATTGTTATTTAGCCTTAAAGGGATATTTCGGGATTTTTGACATTGGGCCTCATTTCCTAGTTATCCAGAGTGTTGTTAATGTCTGGAGATATTTTTTTCTTAAATTCATGCAGTTCTTATATTTGAAGAGTCTAGTGGCGCTAGGCTAATGCTAGGCTAACGCATTTCTATGGTATCAGTTAGCCTGCATTAAAAACAGTCTGACCCACTCCACAGTGCACCTGAGGTAAATCACTTATAACACCAGACTAACCATATAAATGTCTGTGTTAATAGAATAATTTTACCCATTTTGCATTTAAAATAACTTATATTTGAGCAGCATCAGCTTCATGGCTGTAAGCTAATGGCGGAGTGATCTGCGAGAAAATAGTCCCTCAAAATGCGGTAATTCATGTGATGCGAGGTCAGTTATATTTCAAAAAATATTTTATTAACACAGACATTTATATGGTTAGTCTGGCGTTATACGTGATTTACCTCAGGTGCACTGTGGAGTGGGTCAGACTGTTTTTAATGCAGGCTAACTGATACCATCGAAATGCTTTAGCCTTGCCAGACTCTTCAAATATAAGAACTGCACGAATTTAAGAAAAAAATATGTCCAGACATCAACAACACTCTGGATAACTAGGAAATGAGGCCCTATGTCAAAAATCCCGAAATATCCCTTTAAACAACAATGTGGGGAAAAGTGTCATATTTGATTCAGGCCATTATTTCAGTGTGGTCCAAACTCGATACATCGTCCGTCTCGGAGAGGAGCTAATGGACTATTAGCCGCGTTGCCATGGAGAAGTTTGTGTTGCGTCCTACTTTGTGCTGTTGTCCCCGCTGTGAGAAAGTGACAGTAAACAGCATTAATATTTTTTTTTTTCTCGGCGGCGAGTTTGAAAAGCCACAGTGATTACAGACCACAGCGGGCAGTGTCTGTGGGGTGTCTGCAAAGACGTTCAGCTTTTATGCAAAGTCTCCTTTGGAAATTAAAAATGAGTCCAGTGTGAGGAAATGTGCGCCTTATTTTGCAAAGCTCTATGCAGCATTTTATTGAATAGCATTATTTATCACCAGTCGTACCGACTACTGTAATGCCCTGCTCTCTGGTCTTCCCAAAAAGAGTATCTCAGGTTTACAACTTTTACAAAATTCAGCAGCTCGTGTCCTGACAAAGACCAGGAGGCGGGACCACATTACACCGGTTTTAGAGTCGCTGCATTGGCTCCCCGTGTGTTTCGGGATCGACTTTAAAGTTCTTTTAATGGTTTTTAAATGTCTTAATGGTCTTGGTCCTTTCAGAAATACTTTTACCTTATGAACCTTCGCGGTCCCTGCGCTCCTCTGGCAGGGGTCTCCTAGTTATTCCTAAAGTCATACCTTTCGGTATGAAAAGCGCTTTATAAATAAAGTTTGATTGATTGATTGATATGGATGGACTTTATTAATTAGTATCGGAACGGTTCACTCGCACTTCCTCTGTCTTGCATACTGGCGTCTCCGGGCCGTGCCCAGAGCGTGCGCTGTGTTCCATGGGTCCAGTGTCGCGGAGGGTTGAGACCCAGTGCCAGATAAGCCGAGGGAAGAAAATGTGGGCGTGTGATGGTAGGATTCACCTGGCTTCATGGTGTACCCCTTTTTTTAAAATAAGAAATACTCTCTTAACTGACCTCTGTTTAAAGGAACAGGCCACCGTTTTTTCCATACTGAGATATGTTCTTACCTGAGCTTAGACGAGTTGATACGTAACTGTCTGGTCTTTACGCGTGCGCTCAGTCACGCAAAAAAAACACAAAAAACCCTCTATGGGGCCAAACGGGGGTGAAGTTAGAAGTGATCACGCTCTTCCATGTTTTCCCTTTTAAATGGTTACGTGAGTAGTTACACGATCCAAGTCTAGTTACACAAAATTAAACATGTCGATTTTCTAAGCGGATAAAAAGAGGTTCTATATTGTAAGGCGTAATAACACCTTAGGAGCACTTTGACTTTACTGCGCGGACCTCAAAGTGCTCCTAAGGTGTTATTATGCCTTACAATATTGAACCTCTTTTTGTCCGCTTATTAAACTGACAATTTTTATTTTTGTGCAACTAGACTTGGATCGTGTAACTGCTCACGTAAATGTATTTAAAAAGCGAAAAGGTGGAAGAGCATGGTCACTTCTAACTTCATCCCCGTTTGGCCCCATAGAGGAGAAGAGTATGCTAACAACATCTTTGGTCTTCTTGCGTGACTGAGGACACGCACAAAGACCAGACAGGTACGCATCAACTCGTTTAATCCAGGTGGACCTGGCCGCTGCTGTCTTGCTTCGTTGATTTGCTTCTATAAACATTGTAACTACTGTATGTATCCTTTTTGACCACATGAAAAGAGAACCTACAAAAAGTTTGACAAACACTCACAAAAACCCCATAAAAAATGTATTTCACCAGAAGTGAGTCCTGGATTGTTGCTATAGCACAAGGAACTATTAGACTGGACTGGTGGTGTACGCTGCATAATGAGTCCATATGGTGCTGTGACCTTTATGTTACAGCAGAGGATCCATGTGCAGCTCCTACAGCGACAGCCGCTGCGTGGGGTCTGGGAATCATATATTATTCAATTACGAAACATATGATTGAAGTCTAGCAAACCATATAAATTACAACTTTTCCGCAGGGCAATGTTATAACGGGTTAGTCATGGGCTTTATGCAGACATTGTCACGCTAAGCACAGGATGATGAACTATTCGATGCATTATTTAGTCATTTCAGTGGTGGTAAGCTACTACTGTGTCCATACCTCCCTCCACCAATCACTCACTTATACACATACATACCTAGATGGAGGATGTGCCTGTTAAGAATGGCTTTGAAGCACTTCCTGTCCAACCACATCACCTCCTAGCGTCTCAGGACGTCTTTAAATTGGTTTGTATTGTCACGGCGGGAAGGAGCACGCTACTTTATGGCTCCTTTAGGGCACGTTATGCTTCTTATTTAGCGGATGGTGATGAGTTCGCCTACAGGGAGGAGGTGGACCGGATGGCATCCTGTCGCAGCTGAACGCCCAGACGACAGTGGAGATGATCGTGGACTTCAAGAAAAGGGTTAACTGCCGACCAAGATGCTGGTGCAGTTCTAAGCAGCGATCATTGAGTCCATCCTCACCTCCTCTATCACCGTGGTTACAAGGCAAATGGCTTCTACAAATAGGTCATGAAAATCCACGATGGATTACATCAAGAGGTGCAGGTGGGGGTAAGAGAAGGAAGGAGAAGATTGAGAGGTCAGACCGGTGGCCCGAGAGCCCGTGGCCCTTCTGTGCTCTTCCAGAATGGACATATGGCCAGTCCAGCCCTGGGCCTGACCACGCAACGCCCGGAAAGTCAGGACTAATGTTACATTTGACTGGAACCCAATGAAGACGTGCAGGAAAGGGGGCGATGTGGGCTCTTGGTGCATCTGTCAAATGTCTAGTGATGGGATTTACTAGGAGTCGAGTCTTTGGGTTCCGTTCATTTCAAAGAGCCGTTCAAAAGACTGGCTCTTTTTAATATGACATTTTAATAACACCAGCCAGATAACTCACAATATCTAAGACGCCGTCGATAAATGGCACACTTTTTTATTTAAATAATCTAAAATTGTAATGGGACTGATATTTACTTTTTGAGAAACGTGTTTGTGAATCAAATCTTGCGTCACAACACAATAATAGCCTGCATAATTTCAGACCTTAACCCACATTTTTACATCATTTCCTTGCAGTGTGATGGATTCATTCATTATTATTTTCATCTGCAGGCAGAGCACCTTCTTACACGTCTGTCCAGGTCCCACATATTGAGTCGGGGGGTGACTTTTAGCGTATTGATTGTCCTTCGTTCGTATTCTGCTCATAACCACGGGCTCAGACGGTGGACGCCTGACCCAAATCCTAATAAGATAGAAGATACGAAGATGTTTTTGTGGTGAAAGTGGGACAAGTCATGTGATGCAGTGGGACATGGAGGGACAGACACGAGAAATTTAGAATTTAGATTAAAGATCAGCACTGAAGGGTTTGCTATTTTATCCTTTGCTAATATGGGCTATCGGCTATAGTCAATTTCTCCATTGTGAGATCAATAAAGGATTATCTTATCTATTTTCGGACTTCTTTAAAATGAGCCCTGCCACAACTTCATAAGCCGTAGGGAAGCGGAGAATCATCGCAGTGAAAATCGGTCACAAGTTCATTTGTATATTTTATTACTTTACTTTAATTTCGGAACCATAAGAGATCGAGACTTACAGTTTTTGTTTGTTTAGGAAGCTGCTGATTTTTGCCTTTCAGACAAGATCCCTCTGTACCTACTAAACATGAATGTCCTGAATAAATCAGCCGTATGACTCTAATAAAGCGCCCCCTGCTGTCACAGTTCAACACTGACACATTTAGAAGCTTCATACACAGGATTATAGACCAACAATATCAGCGGTGCAAATCGGCAGATAAACCCATCAACCTCTGTTAGATATATTTGAAACCTTTACTATAATAATAAATGTTTAACTGGTGAATGTAGTGTGTGAGTGAGGAAATAGGAATCAACCTCCCTCTCTCCTCGTTTTTTTACCTTTTCTGCAAACTGCATTTGTGGATTCTCTGTTCCATATTGTTTTTCTGGATACTTTTGTACGTCTTTGCTGTGTTTTTGTGGAGGTTGGTGGATTTGTTTTCTTTGAGAGTCCTAAATGATTCTGAAGAAAGCAGCTTTTAAAGGTAAACAAAATGCTAGCTTATCAGCTAAACCCATTTGAGACCTACACATTTCTTCTTCTGAGACACTGAAGAGGCACCAAGAGCCCCACAGCTGCAGCACAGTCGAGGCGTCACAAGAAGATCTACTGGAAACAAAAAAGGACAAACGAGAGATGGTGAAAGACTGTTGTGGAGCGGAGGGAGCGGAGGGAGGAAGAGGAAGGAGGAGGTGGACCTGACCAGTGCAGGACACCACGCTCTGAAACAGGGACAAACCCAGGAGGTGCAGCACCATTTCAGAGGATCAGAGGAGACGGAGGGCAGCCAGCCAGGTTTCTTCCGAGTGCTACAGTTTCCCCGACCTCCAAGGTCATGCGGGTCAGGTTGACCCACAGTGGCAGCGCGGCTCAGTGGCAGCAGCTCAGGACTAACACCTGAACACTATTTCGTTGTACAGTGACAATAAAGCACTTACTTACTTAGGAGGCACAGATTGGCAGCCTCGCTTTCTTCAGCTGTGGTAACATAGCACAGAGTATGGTGAATAATGCAAGAATTATAAAGTGACTTTGAACGTCTGGAAAAGCGCTATTTAAGACTAACACATTATTATTATTATTATTATTATTATTATTATTATTATTATTATTATTATTATTATTATAATAATAATAGCCATTTGAGAGATAAATAATTACATCAAATTAAATTACTTAAAATATAGGCCATCGGCCATGTCATCCCTCTTCATATCGGTATCGGACCCCAAAAATCCTGAATAAAAATGTGCATTTCAATGTGCTTTGGAATTAGACTTTTTGTCGTTTTTATGGATTTATTGAATAAAAGATGTAGACTGAAAGCTGACTTCATTTTGGCACGATTCCTTTACTGACTCAAAAAACTCTGAAACATGGGTGGATACAGTGGGACATTATCTAAACAGGAGGGACAAAGGTTAAAATTGCTGTGCAGGTCAACCAAAAGAAGGAAAGGTCATGTTCTTCTCCTTGTACGTCCTCTATCTGAACACTAGATGGCGTATGAGCCTCACTAATCCTCTCCTGCGCTGCCAGTCATCCTTGCCCTTTCCCCCACACAATATTTGACTGTGTTTGTTGCCTATGAGCAAACTTTGGTGCTAAAGCCGCTTTTAAGCCGTGTGATGTTTCCAAATGCTTTGAACAACTTCTTGCCACGGTTTGGGAGAGACTGTCAGCTCACTGTGGGGATTTAAAAATGACTTAAAGCTGTGGGGCTCAAACGAAATCACAGCAAAGGTTTTGTAAGCGCTTTGATAAAGGCATTTCTTTATTTTACTTTCATTTTTAAAGTATCTGCCAGTGAAGCGAGGAAAAGTGACAGTGTCTATGGAGAGTTTTGTCAGTCAGCCAATTATTCATAGTTCATATTCTGTTGTAATGAACTGCTTAGATTTAGGCTACAAGGCACATACTTTTGTAGTGTGTGAGTAAGCGATTGGTGGAGGTCTGTCAGTGTCTAAAAAGTCGCCACCCGGCTCCAACTACCTGTTCTGATCTCTGTCAGGTTATTCCATCAGTGGATTTCTTCTTCCCTGATGGCACGGGCATATTCCAAGATGACAAAGCCAGGATTCATGGGGCTCACATTGTGAAACAGTGGTTCAGGGAGCGTGAGATGGATCGGCCTCTACAGAGTCCAGATCTTAACTCCACTGAGCGTCTGTAGGGTGTGCCGGAGAAGGCTTTGCACAGTGGTCACACTTTCCCATCATCAATACAAGATCTTGGTGAAAAATGAATGCAACACTGGATCTTTTGACTTTGCAGAAGCTTATTGAAACAAAGCCACAGCGAATGTGACTGTAATCAAAGCTAAAGGCTCTACAATCAAATATTAGAGCGTTTGTTCCAGTTGCCCAGCTTCTTTTTAATAAAGAGTAGACCAATTAATGAATGTATTGTAATTGTTTCTACAGTGGCACTGAAATACATTTTCCTATCATTTACCCTGGTGAGCCATACGCTAATGTTTGTCTGTGTCACATTTTATGAAAATACGGGACATTTTCTGGCGCCGTCTCACCAGTCCAATCAAGCTCCAAGATGGGTCATAATACGGTAGTTTCCCAGGCCAAACGGGAGACTTGACAGCGATGCAACTGCCACTCAGGCTGTGTTGGGGATAATGTATTACAAAAGTAATGAGTTACAAAAATACATTGCTTTTTTCAGTAACTAAGGAATATAACTTATTACTCGTACAAAATACAGGGATAAATAAGTCATTACAATTCAAGTAACTTGAGTTACAAGTGCATTTAAATGTATGAATGAAAAAATGCCAAACTCCCCCAAATAAAATGCAGCACCAAATCAAGTTAGACCCTGGTGTTTAAGATCTGCAGTTGCAGCTATTTAATGTCGTCAAAACAAAACACAAGAGAATGAGGGAAAGCGAAGGAAAAAGAAATCTCTGACTGCACTTTTGTTTGGTGGCTTTATTACTATTTTCAGTCTACAATTTGCCAAAAGTAACTCAAAAGTAGCTCAAAAGTAACTCAAAGTAGTATAACTCAGTTACATTCTTGAAACAGCAATATGTAATACAAACATAACATTCTTAAAGCTCCAATCACTAATATATATTACAATTAATAATAAGTAACTTGCCCAACACTGCTCACGAGGCTAGTGACAGAGTTCAGTTCGGTTATTTTTAAATATATATATATATATATATATATATATTATAATAGGGGAAATTTAAGGGATAAAACTAATACGGCGGGACACGGTAGTTTCCCGGACACTTGACAGCTGTGGTCTGTGTGCATGATATGTATTATAATGTTTGTCCTGTCAAACACTGCAAGACAAATCTATTTACTGGTACAAATAAAGTAAACCTGAACCTGAACCTGTGTGATCTTTTTTTATTTGTGGCGACTTTTTTGTTTGGCAGTTACAACACAGGTTATGCAGTGCAGCTGCCTGTATAGAGCTCATTTTCCAACTCCTGCCCCGATCAGGCTTTTTACAATTTTACAAAGTACAAGATTACAAAATTCATATGAAGCTTATGCAACACGAGGTTCACAAAACATTCATACTGTCATGGTTGGAGGTGGAGTGAAGAAAATAAAACCCAAAATGCAGGACTGCAACAAAACTGGTGATGTTTAATGAATAATGAATGCCCAAAATCCAGAGATAACAACAACTCAAACAAACCGGGGCTTACATAGACAATGACACGACAAAGGACCAGGAAACACAGGGGTATAAATACATGAGGAAACAGTGAACAGGTGAAACACATCAGGGCGGGGCAGACAATCAACACAAGGAAAGCAAAGCAAAAATCACACAGACCAAAAAGACATGTCAAAATAAAACACCAAGGTCAGATAAAACAAAAGGCAAACCAAAACAGGGTAACTAAAGGCCGAATCGTGACACATACTTTCAAAATTGTCGTCTACAAAGAAACTGTATCACTGTATCGTCTCCACAGACCTGAGGGTGGAACAGTGAGGCAAGAGCACAGACAACATAGATACATAGTAAAGTGAGAAATACTTTGAAATGATGCAAAAAAGTAACATTCAAAACACGGATTTCCCACAGTAGCTGCTAAGTCCAAACCATAACTTTCCCCACGGCTGGGTAAATCAGTGGGATTGGTTTAGAAGGTTTCGTGTGAGATAAATATTTTTGTGGTGGATTACGGTCATATGCCGCAGTATTGTGACCGCTCCACTTTCCGCGTCGTTAAACTGCTCTAATAAGCTTTATATAATTGAACAAAGCCGCTCGAGTCGGATCGTTTCGGGGATTTACCGGATCAGTTCGCATGCGAGGGTCCGGGCCAAAGGAGTGCTCGGGTTCAGGTGACTGTGACCACGTAAAACAGGTGAGAAGACGGACAGAAAGGTCTGAAAGTCAAGTATTTACCAAAGAACGTATATACGTACATGGAAGGTTCTTTGGCATTTGAGAGGGAATATAAAACAGAAGAAAAAAAAACATACATTTCCCTTAACATTTAAAACATTTCAGCTTGTTGTTTAATGGACAGAGCTCACGCTATACAGGAAGATCTTTACCTGAGACACACTGCCCCTTGTGGTTTAGATCCGGTCATTGTGAAACAGGACAAGACACTGGGCTCATTGTTGAATCTTCCCCTCATTTTAATCTCTTAACCCCAGCTGAACCGACCACATTAAATACGCTTTAAAAATGTGACATAAACACGGCGACAACGCAACAAAAAAGTTTTGTAGGTCTTAGCTTTCAAATGAGGCATGACCCTGGCCTATAGGCTGTAAACTCTCCAGCCAAGAAGCTTTTAGATGTGGGTAAAGCAGAACTGGAGGAAATGTTTTGCTCTATTGTGCCCTTTGTCTCCCTTAAAATGGATGGATAGATGGATGGATGGATGGATGGATGGATGGATGGATGTATAGTCACTGTCTTTACGTATCATAACCTTTCAAGGGCCTAATGCAATATTATGGCCATTCATTTTCCTTATTGTAGTTGTAACCAGACAAAGTGCAAGGGTGTTTTTGGACAATGCAGAGTGCTCCGTGTTCAGTTTTAGTTGGCCTTAGCACAAAATAGCATGTTGTGTATGTTGGTTTGCAGTTGTTGTATTTCATGTATCCAACTTTATTGTTATATTACAATAATAAGACACCAAGGACTAAACTAAGTTATTGTAGAAACCACATTATTTAAAAGGATGAACACGGGTTGGGAGTAATTAAGTTTCCACTCCTTTTCGAGATAAATGTTTTTGGGGTGTTATTTTGACATATATTAGATAAATACTCAATTAATAAAAAAAAGTGTGTATGACATTGTTACATTCGAGGGGAGTCATGTACCAGGTGTCTGTGCAAAAATGAGTAGCATGAACTAAAGTGGTTCAGCACTAGGCCTGTCACGAAACTTACTATATCGATTCATCGTTCAATAAATGACGAATATAATTTTGGGCTCAATATTTATCATCAGTACATTTATTGTACATGCTGAATGTGAATGCACGATGTCATGCACATTAGTAAAGGTGCTGTTCTTTACTGATTCCAAATTTGATATAGAGGCTCAATAATGGCCAAGAATACAGTCAAAATACAGCAGAGAGTAGCACTACAATTTTAAGGACTTGGACCAAACACTGTCACAAATACTTTTGAGGGGAACAAAGTGATCACTTCAGTGGGTAGAATTGTCAGTGAAGGAGGTCAGGTGCTCTTCAGGATCCAAAACGTAAGTATAGACAAAAAGAGAAACAAATCCGAGGCACTTAGTAAAGTCCTTTATTGGATGGACATGTCCATTCAATAAAGGACTTTTACTAGGAATCTGAGTGCCTCGGATTTTATTTCTCTTTACTGTCACATGGTTAATATTAGAATAAGATGAACTAGTGGTAAATATAATCCAACAGGGCTGTGGTGGTTATTTAAATGTAAATGAAGTGATGCCACAGACACCAGGCAATCGGCCCTGAATAAGTCAGGGTTCATTTATTTACTTATTTAAGAAAAAGAGGAGCAATGCGCATAAAACAAATGTAGCTCATAAAAAGTATGGACCACGTAGTTATTCATACCATAACAATGTGGGGGGGGGAAATGAAGCGTAAATACAATTTTTTGAAACCTTGATATTTGATTTTAACTTCACAAACTGTTCAAACCATTTCAGGGATGACTTTATGAGCTCATTGAGGAAAAGCCAAGAATAAAGGGTGACAGTTTTGAATAATTTAAATAAAACCCTTTTTTGTTTGTGTCCTACATAACCCCACATAGTTTAACGTCTTCAATGAGAATCACACAAAGTAAATAATGTTGAAAATAAAGAAAAATCAATACATGTAAAGTGTTTGCAAACTTTTGATGCGTGTATGTGACACTTATAATACAAGAAACTTTATTCTATCGTGGTAAGTTGGTCGTCCTCTCCAGTCCGCTCCCTCCCGCTCACAATAAGCCTAATTCAATCAAATGCTCAATTACCCCTCCAAACACCCCTCTCCCCCTCTGAGTGACGTCCCGCCAGCTCTTGGGACAGGTCACATGTTTCGGTGCCGGCGGCCGCTGTAAAGCAGAGCTAATGAGCCGGTGGCACGCTATAGTTAATCCTCCCGAACCTGGGCCCAGACCAAGTGCCCCGCTGATAATCCCATCAGCAGAAACAAAACTTTGGACAAAGGATTAGGAGGATTAGAACCTAAAACCAGGCTAAGACCGGCGGCGGAAAAACACGATATTCATCTGCTGTTTTTTAGACATGTTTAAATATTTATCGTGTGTAAGTTTGTTTGTCCCATTTGTGATGATTGGTCACACAGATTTACATTCGCCAAAACGGTGAATGTAACGGCGCGGGTCGTCTCATGAGCGGAAGGTTTTAACAAATGAATGAATGAAAGAAGAACTTCAGATGTTGGGTTAGCCGCTGCGACTCTGCGCACCGCCACATGTGGGCCAACCTGACCTGAAGAAACCTACGCAGACACAGAACATGCAAACTCCAAGTTTCAGACAATCAGGTCTCACAGCTTGACATCCTTCATGATGTTACATGGTGGAAAATAAGGGACTCCCAATGAAGCTGCAGCTTATGAGACTGGACTCCTTCCCACCACTACGCTTGTGTCTTGCCCGGATACCTCCTCTTTAGTGTTTCAGAAGAAGAAATCTGTGAATTTGTAAGTCTCAAATACAATATGGTTCTTTGCTGGCATTACTGCGCTCAAGCGAACAGTTGTTTAAAAAGCCGATTAAGATAAGTCCCAGTCTTTTCATATGTGCTTTAATAGAAAATTGTAAGCTTTTAGATTTTGAAAACTTCAAAATAACTTTTTTTTTTATGGGGGGCCGCATATTGAAGTGTACACAGGGTGAAGGGCCATAGATCAGTGGTTAGTGCTGTGAATGACTAGCAGAGGTTTAAATCGTGCCCCACACCTTTATGTATGCTTAAACCTTCATGCCAGCTCTGTCTCATGATAAATGTTGTTAGGTTAGAATTGTGTAGAATTATTACATTTCAAATAAAAGGACCATCTCTGATGATGTGTACCGATTCAGCAAGAAGGCGAGGGCCACCAACAATTGGTCTGAGGGCTGCATTTGGCCCCCGGGCCGCACTTCGGACACCCTGCTCTAACACCTCTTAATGAATATATTCAAAAAGGGATAGTGAAATGTCAATAGTCTTCTGGACTCTCAAATACAATTACATTGCATTACCCTACTATAGAAGGTGGATGAATGGCTTCCTTATAATCCCTTGAAATTGTTCACTGAACTCCCAACCTGCTTTTTAATGAAATATAATAATTGTATACATGTCGTTATGTGAGTTATGGACACTTTACTGAACCCGACATTTCACATGAGAATGAACTGCTGTGAGCCATACCTTCTGTTCTATATGAGTTTAACACCATTTAACCTCTTAATCATGTTCTCTTTAAACATATAACCCCAGCATAGTCTTCAATGTTAATCCATTATTTACTCAAGCGGTCTGACCCGTTCCCTGACCTCCCCATAGGCACCCGCCGCCGCCATAACAGGTAAGTGTTTCTATCTTAGCCTTTTGAAAACACAGCATAAATAAAAGCATATAGAAAATGTACGTAGACTTGTTCATTTGTAGAAGTTTGGATTTATAAAGTCAGAAGGTTAAGTATGTGGTGATTCATATGGAATGCTGTTGTGCCGACCGCCCGGACAGACGTGGGAGGTCTGAGCCTCAAATCATCTTAAAGGTAAAGCTGTTTTGTTGAAAGTTATTCAGGATTCGACTAGACGAAGTTGCCACAACGATTTAATCTCCCAGAGAACACAATCCTCAGAAGTGTGAGCCTTTCTGACAGTAGAGGGCGCTGCTCTCCTTTGGTTCGTCGATGGCATATGCACTGTTGCTGCAGTATCTGAAGAGTATGCATTGTCATGTATTCTTTTGATTATAAACATCTTATTTGTGCACCCAGAAACTTCATAAGCGCTGATTTTGCTGATAGTAACTTTCATTATTTGCCAAAAAGTTAATGTTTACAACTAGTTTTGTGATGATTCTGATCAAGTGTTTGTCAAATAAGCCCATATAACAACATAAGAAAATGCAATTCATTTTATATTATACCTGATTTTTTTTAATACAAACAATGAAAGAGGAAGCACTTTTGATCTTTTCATTTGAATATAAATCATGTGATTTTCCACACATAATTATTTATTCAAGCATTGAACAAGTCTGTAAAGTGGCAGACATTATCAAAACAACCGGCCATTTTAACTCAGCTTTTTTACTTTTTCAAGGCAAGTTTATTTGTAGAGCACAATTCAAACACAAGGTAATTCAAGGGCTTCACAGTTACATAATATTACAAGAATAAAATCGATCCATTGGGCGGCACGCACTGCAAGAAGGTCCCAGGTTCAGTTTCCACATAGATGAGGCCTTTCTGTGTGGAGTTTGCATCAGTCTGCAGAGGTTTCCTCCTGGTACTCCGGTTTCCCCATCACTAAAAACATGTACATGTAGGACTCCAATGGAAATGAGATTCCTAATGTCAGTGAGACATTCCTAGTTAAATAAACAATAAATACAATTTTAAAAATGAATAAATTACACAAACATTGACAGAAAAGTTCCAAATCCACTGCAAATATTTTACCGCAACCCACTTTTGGGTCCTGACCCGCAGCTGAGGAGCACTGGTTAGAGTAGATCTTCCTGACTGTCAGACGGATGAAGCTGTCCTTCAGTCTGTTGGACCTGGCACGGATCAAGAGCCTGCCGTTGACTCTCCGAAGGCTAAGCTAAAGCGGCTGTGAGATGGTTCTGGTATATCTCCCTCTGAGACCACAGCCACATTAAACGTAAAACAAAAGACACTTTGGCCACAGTCTGATCGTACTGAAATGAGCCATAGTTATTAGACCATTTATTTCTTACAAAACACTGTCTTGGATAATTTCATAGTGTTGCAGTAACCGCTCCACATAATTCATGCATCGCTGTACATTATTCAGGTCCCATACGAGTCTTTGGGGACTCATTTTATAGTGAAAACCCATCACTTCTGTAACGCCATGTGCCGAACAGTCTGCAGACCCCGTGATGGTCCCGATGTGTTTTTCCAGCGTGTTCTGGTTATTTGCTCTGTCCTCGGCTGGAGTTTTATCAGATGGGCAACAATAGTTCATCAAAGTGACGTTAGCATGTAGAAAAATAAACAGAAAGGTTTAACAAGGCTGAGGGCAGCATCAGTCACCTTCCATGGATCATTACTCAATCAGAAACTGCTAGATATTTTTGTTTCAGCTGTTTTAGATCAGTGTTTGAGATCATTACCAAATACCTGCAGAAAAAGCATAACACCTGCTCTTTTTAGTTCGATCATCAGAGTTTACTCAAACATATGAACTACGTGATAAAGTGACAGCGATTGATCGAACCTCGGATCTCCTTGTTTATTGACTGGAACTTTACAGCCATCAATAGCCTGTTCCGCCTAAACAGAAAGTCCGTTGCGTAATGAATCTTGCAGTGACACTTAAATCATCGGGACACGATTGGCCCTTGGACCTGACCTCCGACCTGTGAACTCAGTCTGTTATGAAAGCACCGCTGACTCAGTCAAACGAGGCTCTTAAACACTTCAGTATATAAACAAGGGGGAACCAATTGGGAGGAATCTGAAGTATTTATGTCGAGCTAGAACGGAGTGGCGGAACAGAGGCTGCAAATCTATGACATTGACCATGAAAAATCACCAACCATTCACTCACACTACACTATTACAGAGAAAGTGTCTTGCCAAAGTGCCACCATCATGATCTAATCCATAAAAGCAAATCATCAAACTTAAATGCATTACTACATCATAAGTGAACTGATCTCTGATTAGAATAAAACTCCAAGACTAAATATATAAAGTTTGTTCAAAATGCAGATCACCCCGAGTGTGTCCAAATACCATGTTGCCAGGTTTGCCATATGCCATCAGAATTGGGCAGATTTTTGTTTACGTTTATGTGGGTGAAAGAAACATTCAGGTTTTTTAGTGCTGTTTCTACATAAAATATGCGATTTATTGCTTAAAGAGAGTGTTTAATCAGTTTAGGGCTCGATCTTGTGTTTCTAAATGCACACTGTAAGACTAGACTTTCGTGCTGAAGGGAAGCACTATGTGAAATCTTCAGCTTCATACCTAGCGCAGTAAGTTTTTGTTCATGGCGATGTAATGTACAGCAGTGGTCCCTCTCCAAGCTTTACCAGACCGTACCAGACTGGAATATTGCCAATGTGGGTGGCGGTGGGTGTGGGTGCATGTGCTGGTGTTTTGGTCGCGTTTCTGCAGCGTGGAGATACAATAGCCATGCGCTCTTTAATACTGGAGCGGGACCTTTGATTATTCTCTCTCTCGGGACACGGACAGTGTTTAACTCACAGTGAGAAAAATACTTTGTAGTTTGTCCTGTGACAACTTAATAGGATTCGCAAAGCTGCGCGCGACGTTAATGTAAAGAAGAAGAGAGCTTAGAGGAAGCAGCAAGCGCTTGTTGAAGTCAGCGTTGTTTGTAGTGCACCACGATAGAGATCTGCATTGGGATTGGGTCCCACTGGGTCCCGCGGGACACACTGCAAATCTCACGGGAACGGGCGTTTCAATCAGACAGGCTAGCCTATAGCAACAGGATGACTCAGTCAACCAACAAAGTGCAGGAAGGGAAACGAAACAAACAACCCCATGAATCTCTTAATAGAAACAATTGCATGTTTTCTCCTGCGGGACGGGAGAAGACACAAAATCAATGCAACTCTATTAGGCTACTGCACATGTGCGGACATGAATTGTTTGCGGGCAGGAGTGGACAAAAATTCAGCAGGAGCGGCAGGAGCGGGATGAAAAAACAGTCCCGCAGTTGTCTACACCACAACCCAGTCGACACCCTTTTTTCCCTAAGCCACGCCCTCAGACGACCGGCGAAAGCACTGGCACACTGTTCTTTGGATGCAAGATTCCAACTTTGTCTTGATCAACACTGTTGTTTGGCCAGGCAGAAGATCGGGCCCTAAAACTTTTTCTAAAGTCCCTCCGTTTTCTGATCTCAGCAACTATTCAGAATCCCCAGCTTTCCTCATTCAGAAGGAAGGGGAGAGAGCTTGATCGTTTAACTTTGAAATCTCT
This sequence comes from Neogobius melanostomus, assembly GCA_007210695.1. Lineage (NCBI taxonomy): Eukaryota > Metazoa > Chordata > Actinopteri > Gobiiformes > Gobiidae > Neogobius > Neogobius melanostomus. The sequence goes on along the minus strand of VHKM01000079.1, from coordinate 201,851 downwards.
TTCTCTTTCTTATTTTACAGATTTACAGGAAGAAAGGGGCGGGCCCTCATCATCAGAGGGCGCACAGGCTCCAAAAAAGAATTTAGAAATTACAATATGTCTTGGGTTTTGGGTGTTTTGTTTTTTTTTAACTTTTGGGGCGAGTTTAGCTCATACCTGGCAATGCACATACCACAGTTGGAGAACCACTGCCCTACATTAAAACCTTTACAATATGAATTGTAACAAATACACTGACGACTCAAAACATTTTAAATATCAATCTTAATGTTTCACTCATATAACTTCCTTACACAAAACAGTTGCGCTCTCTGCTTACTTCACAGTCCACTTTATTGCCCTAAAATGATGAAATGATGACTGACAGCCTGATCGAGGCAGCTGCACTGGGCCTGGAGGATCACTCTGCGCTCCCTGTGAGTCCAATGAAAACGGATGCATTTCACAGACCAGGCGTTTCAGGTGGAAAAGACCTCCACAGACACCCTCGCCGCGGGACAGGGGTCAAACTGTGAAAAATGCTCCTCACAGGACTGGACCGTGTGAGGCTTTACCAGAGCAGGCCAAAAGAATAAGTGAAAGTAACACTTCCTTATGTGAACTCGGAAAGTCATTTGTTCCATTCCTTCTCAAGAATTATATACTGCACTTGTTTGGAGCCTATTGTTTTACCCTCATAATGTTTTAATTGTATTTAATGTCTATATCATTAGGCACTCTTTGCTGTGGGAAGCCACGACTTTGAAAGGTGTCAAATGGTAAATCACAATTCCTCACTTCCGAAATACGTGCTTGGTCAATATTGAGTCGACTTGCCAGACTGGGACATAAACCTGAGGTATTTCCCAGCATTTTAAACAGCACAGCAGCAACAGCAGAGTCAGTATATAACCCTCACTGTGACAGACACTATTTCAGTCCTACTGGTGTCTAAAGGCCTTCCCAGTTCTATTGCATTACTCTAAGGGCTGAGTCGCACCCAGAGCACATGGCTACTTAATATATGAAAAAACAAAAGGATAAACTTCAGCACTCCCTACAGCTGTTGTACCAGAGTTCTGAGCTCTAAAGGACAGAAGCACTGCAAAGGTAAGTATTCCTCACAATAGTGATGCTTCAGCAGGTGCAGACCCTCCTCAATATAAGCTGCTGGACATTAGCACTAGCCACGTTAGCATTAGGGAACGCTAAGCAAGGTTATGACAACAGAGATGGTATGGCCGTACAGCATGACCCAATATGATAAATGTTCTACAGTTCTGGCTCATTTACCATGATAATTGACTGATGTTTGACCCAACCTGCCGCATTTTTGTTTGAGCATGTGCAGCTCGCCTCAACTGTGATCTAGCACATATTTGGGAAATGAGGAATTGCTGACCATTGAAAATTGATTTAACCTCTTACCCCTGCCTTAAAGGGACTAGATGCAAGTTGGTCATTTTTATACTCACTACTGCCACCTCAGGTCTTAAGCGTAACTCGTGCATGACGGCACTTCAGACCCAAATTAACAACTTTTTGAGTGACAGTGCAGGATTTTAGAGGCAGTTGTGGTGAACAGGTCTGGGCTCATTCTACTCATTAGGACATTGCTGGAACATGTATGGGGAGGAAAAGATTGTAACATTTTTAAACTCTGTATAGTCCCTTTAACCGAGTGCATTTTCTCCAATTTGACTTTACCCAAATCTAAAAGCTGGACTGGAGCTTACAGCCTTTAGGCAAGTGTAACAGCTCATTTGAAAGCTAAGACTACAAAACTGATGGTAACTCTTTTGTCGCGTTGTTGCTACTTTTTTGTCACATTTTTCAAGCGTTTTTGTCGTGTTTTTGTTTGGGTTTTATGTCGTGTTATGGTCACTTTTTTGTGGCTTTCTTGTTGTTTTTTCATCACTTTTCTCGTTGAGTTATTGTTGCTTTTCTAGCACGTTTTGTCACATTTTGGAGGTGTTTTTGTCCTGTTCTCATCTTTTTTTATTCGCTTTTTTTATTGTTTTTGATGGGCTTTTTTTGTTGCTTTTTCGTCTGCTTTTTTGTTGTGTTTTGTTGCATTTTTGTCTTTTTCATCACTCTTTAGTCGTGTTTTTGTCGCTTTTTTTATTGTGTTATCGTTGTTTTTTCCGCCACATTTGTGTCGCTCTTTTGCCGCTTATTTGCTTTTAGATTTGGGTAATGCTAAACTGGAGAATATGTGCTCAGTTCATGTGGGGTTAAGAGGGTGAATTCCTCATTTTATTCGCCTACGGGAGCCACCATCTTGTATTCATGGCCAATCTCCAAGACTGACGCTGTGTAAATATACTGATCGGTCCTTTACCTTTCTCACAGCCAAACTAACCCTACAGAAAGACGACAAAAAGTGGACAAAAATAACACAAAAAATAATATGAGGCCACTTTTTCATTTCATCTTTCCATTCTGTTGTCAGTCTACGATCAGGCAAACTTATTTCCTTTGAGCTTTTTTGTTTTTTTCCCATTTTCTTTTCTTCACGCTGCTCCATCGATTACAAAGAGGAAATGCTTTAACAACAAAAGTGGGTGGGGCTGAATAAGGTGATTTGAAGAAAATATACAACATTTGGCTCCATTAGCGGCCCAGGCTGCTGCTACAACTCCGTTAAATGTCAACAGTCCCGCTATTAATTCTTTCATGCTGTAGTTTCTGCTAAAATCTCTTTCTGCTCCATCTCCACCAAAGCAGCAGCAGAACCAAGAGATTTTCCAAAACAAAGCTTACCTTTCCTCCACCACATTGCTGTCAGGTTCTGTGCACAAACGTTTTTGCAGTTTTAGGCTTGGTCTGGTTTGATTTTTTTCTTCTTTTGTTGCTCATGTTACGGTCATTCCACTTTACAATCCCAGCTGCCTCTCACTTGGTCAAACTGCCTCATCCAAACAGTGAGAAAGTGAATGGACCGCAGCTGCAGAGAGAGAAAAAGATGTGTTGATGACCGTCCGGGACATTCTTATAAAAAGAGGACAGGGCGCGGAGCAGTGACCCTCAGAGATCAGGTCTGGAGAGAATGAACAGAAATGGGAAGACCAAGGGGTCGCACCTTAAAAGGCCGTGTCCTGAACCCACTGGATGTAACTTATAGAATATACTCTGAACACACATATACACACATGACATAGAAAGTTTGGACACACTTTTTTTTCAAGACTATTTACATTGTAGATTTGCATTGATTATGAATTAACACATATGGAATTATAAGCAGAAACATTGGCGTTGTCCGTGTTAATAAAGGACTTTTGTGTACACTGTGCCTCGGACCTCTGGCTTTCCTGGCTCCACAGTTATGGTATGGTTTCAATCAATCAATCAATCAATCAATGGTTTTGTATAGCCCAATATCACAGCAGGAGTTGCCTCACAGGGCTGCACCGAACATTAAGGCAATAAAACAGAACAGTGAATAAGACAATGTAAAGTTCAGGCGAATAAAGTATCCAGGCAAACATAATGTCCAAATAAGCGTCAGCAGTTACCTGGCGACGAGCGGCGTGGGTGTCCCCTGTCCTTAGACTCTCCAGCACGGCAAGGAAAAACTCAAAAACCCAGTGGGAGAAAAGAGAAACTTTGGGGAGAACCACAGAAGGAGAGATCCACTCCCATGGACGGACAGGCTATAGAGACCAGGGCCGATGGAGCCCCTGAAGCAGACGAGCCAAGATCGCAGACCGTCCAGTCTTGTTGTCAATCCAGAAGGCAGGGTTCCTCCATTCAGCCGGGTTCCGTTTCAGCAAGCTTGTTTCCGCTCTACGTACCTATCGGCCTGTTTCCCTGAGAGCACCTGTATTTTTCCTTCTATTTTTTAACACTAAAGAGCTAAGTGAAGCACTCACCTCCAAGTATTTTCTATGTTTTGACAAACAATGATGTTTTATACAAAAAAGTTGACATACATTCTTCAAAATAGCCGCCTTTTGCTTTGATTACTACTCTGAACTTTTGACATTTTCTCAATGGGCTTCACGATATGTAGTCACCAGAAATGGTTTGACTGTGACCCATTTCAGGTGACGACCTTATGAAGCTCATTGAATAAAGTGTGGCAACTTTTTTGAACAACTTAAAATCTAAAACATATTTTGAGTTCCAGGTTTTGATTTGAGTCAGGAATATCCCTCTTTTTTGTAACTACAAGTCCCTTTTTCTCACTTTCTGTCACCACTTTCTTGACTAATTGCTGTAGATCATATTCAGAAGTGGCAATGAGGACGGTGTCATCTGCACCATAGGTGGTACAAAAATAAACAACTTCCGGTATGTAAGTTGTTTATTTTTGTACCACCTACCATCACCCCGGCAATCCACCAGCTCCCTCAAGATCCACTCACTGTAAAGGTGGAAAAGGTCTGGCCAGAATACACATCCTTGTCGTACTCCTTTTTCAAATTCAACATAGTCACCCATATTGTTGCCGATTTTGACTGCTGCCGTTTGGCTCCAATACAAGTTCCTAATAATGATCAAGTGTTTGTACTCATACTCCATAGATCATCGTGCTTTACTGAGTCAAATGCGTTGGTAAAAAGTGTTTCCAAACTTTTGATGAGTACTGTATATACCTCCCTCCTGGAACCGCACTTTAACGTGGTGGAGGGGTTTGAGCAACCGAATGATCCTGGGAGCTCTGTTGTCGGGGGCTTTGTGCCTCTGGTAGGGTCTCCATGGCAAACAGGTCCTAGGTGACGGGTCAGACAAAGAGCGGTTCAGAAGCCCCTTATGAGAGACCAACAGGCCCGGAACCATGAAGCCGTCCTTCTGTGGACCCACACCTGCAGGAGGAGCCATAGGGGCAACGGAAAGTAGAAGAAAATGGATAGATGGATGGACGTATATACCTGTTAGGGTGGCTCAAATGTTTATTTATCTTATTTTTTTTAATTCAACCCCTCCATGTGGATCATGTTCCTTTTGGGATAGAAAGTCATGTGAATTTTTTGAAGGACGTGTAGGGGTCGGACGTTTTACCATATTATAGTATATAAGTATATTTATTGCCTGTAAAATACACAGTACAAGTAGTTTCATCTTTACTTGCATTCTGTGTGGGGCGGCACACAACTCCGAGGAGGGGGAACCTGCCAGAGAATTTATGAGAGAGCTTTAATCTGCATTGTTGGAATCTCAGGAGATTAAAGAGAACAGTCAAAACAAGAACATGGTACATGTTCTGATAATGTAGTTCCATTATTGTAGAGTAAAAGGATGCTTAGTCAAGGCAATTTGAGTACTGCACCAATCAGGTAAAGGTAGCACTTTCCTGACCATCGTGGCAATACTTGGATTTAAACAAACAGGTACTTTTTGTCTTTTTTAAACTCAGGACCAAAGTCTTTTCTTCCTCTGAAAAAGCGTATTGAATGATAACAAAAAGTTCTAGCTAAGCCACGCGAAAAGAACACACACGTAGCATTCGGATATCTTTTATTTACAAATCCTGTCTGTGCTAGACTCAGTAATAGGGCAGGAAAGCTAATGGACATTTGGCAAGACTTTCCCCTGTCATAATGTTATGGCTGGAAGCGACACCCACATTTCTGCACAGCGGAGGGAAGCCAGAGAATGCGCTGTTGATGGCTCCATTCTGCAGCAGATCTCTCTCTCTGATCCACAGTGTGCTAAGTCCAGATGAGCTTGTATTGTTTGGATGTTTGTCAGCTCCTGTGGGATGTGTTACAGTTCTGATGAGGTGCATTAGATGGCACTGAGTCAGGGAACGCTGTTTAGCTTCTCCGTTCATTTGGCCTGGAATGTCCGTATATCCTCAAGTTGTTCCTCAAGTTAAAGTCTGGATAGGAAACTTTCAAATGCAAGTATGTGAATCGCCTGCGGAAACTAAAAGTGGACAGATGTGAAATTACAAAAGAGCATGAAGAAAGACTGGTGTCATAGTTAGATAAATCCTGAAGCAATGCTCAAAGGTTTACAAACCATCAACTACCTACGTTGCACAGCTAGGATTGGATTTCTCCTACCACTTAAATGTCTATGGTATGTTCCTCTCTAGGGCAAGGACTCCCTGAAAAAGAGATTTTGAAATGGGACTTCCTGGTTAGATAAAACAGAGGCCAAGCACAAATATGTCCAAAATGCCCAATGCCTGGCCGAAAGTTGGTCAGGTCTAGGTTCACCACACCAACACTACATGTACTGTATGTGCCCACTATGGCATGGTGGCTGAGCAAGATGGTCCCCCGGTTCGATCCCCTGTTCGTCCCCTGTGTGTCTGCGTAGGTTTCCTCTGAGTAGTCTGGTTTCCCCTACTATTAAAAACATGTACAGTAGGCCGTGATGGGATAGGATGAATGATGTGTCCGTGAATGAATGGTGGTGGTCGAAGGGACAGTTGGTGCAGTTGCGCTTTTGTCAGTCTACCCAGGGGAAAAACCGTCGCTACATCCGTCCCTTACCACCACCGCGTGTGGAGTGAATAAAGTACAAATTCCCTAAACTGTGTAAAGTGCTTTGAGCGACTTGTATCGTGTGAAAGCCTATACAAATAAGCTTCCATTCCATCCCAAAGAATGAGATCAGCTGACGACCTAAACATCCTGAATGACCTGGTTATTAGATCAATGTATTTCTTCTTCCCTGATGGGACATAGTCCATTGTGAAAGAGTGGTTCAGGGAGTGTAAGATGAATTGGCCCCACAGAGTCCAGATCTTAGCCCATTGAGAGACTTTGGGATGTGCTGGAGAAGACCTTTGTGCAGCGGTCACTCTCTCCCATCATCAATACAAGATCTTGGTGAAAAATTAAAGTGATAGTCTGTAAGTTTAAAAGTTTTACAAACGCAATAGAATGCACATATTTGACCTGGGGCCTGCAATTTGACGTTACAGGCTTCCACTTTGACCAATGAGAAGAGCTTTCCTGTGAACCGGCCTTTCAGGACCAATCAGGAGGGAGGGGGAGGGAGGGAGCTTGACCGTTTACTTTTGAAAGTTTGTTCTTGTCACTGCGAACGCATGCCGTAATCAAAGCTAAAGGCTAAGCTAAAGGCGCTACAACAAAATATCAGAGCGTGTGACCTTTTCTTTGGGTCAGGCAGTGTGTACGTTTGTTTACTTTGTCGGTAACGCTATTGTGCACCCACTTCAGCTTGTGGCATGTGCCCATCGCCCCCCACGCCCCACTCCAACTCCTGACCTGGCCTCTTTATTTCAATAATAGCCACTCGAAGCGTTCCTCATCCCGGTGACAGAGATGATGTGGGGCGCTACACTAAAACGTGCAGGTGATGTCACTCCTATCTATAAACAGGCGTGCGCTGGAAGCCTTGAATTTTCTCAGAATGGAGACGAGTTGAAATAGACCAAAGACTTATTATGTATAAATATCCCGCGGGTGGATACAGCGCAGCCCGGAGCACCGTTGCTGTCCTGCATAAGGATTCTGCCATTTGGAAAATAGACTTAAGAACACAAACTTGATCCTACGCTGTGCAGCCTTAGAAGGAGAAGTCTATAACGAGAGCATACGTTAATGTCATGGGGAAAAGTCAAGGGTCTTTCTATGAATAATGGATGAGTTGATAAAGGGCAAAGCTGATTAAAGTGAGGGGCGGAGAGTTTGTGCAGTATGTGCCACACGTATACGAGGAGGACAGTCATGTCGGAAACTGGGAGCTACGACTGTGATGTTTATTAAGAAGAGTGTCCATGGCAGCAGTGGTTCAGCAGAGCGTTTTCCCAATGATCAGAAGGTGGCGAGTTTGATTACAGCTGCCATTATTACGTCTTCGGGCACAACACTTCAAGCAAAGGCAGGTTTATGTGTAGAGCACAAGGCAGTTCAAAGGGCTTTACAAGGGCAGGAATGTATCCATAGATAGGCATGTGTATGGACAATGGACAATAGACCAGGGATGTCAAGATTAACTGGTTTTACGATTATTACCATTATAAAGGTTTATCAGTGCATAAACTCACCTGTAGTTAACCTCTTAACCCCTTTAGCTTTCAAATGTCACACTGTTGCTCTCCAGTCCAGAAGCTTTTAGATTTGGGTAAAGCCGAACTGGAGAAAAATGCGCTCGGTTAAGGCGGGGGGTAAGAGGTTTTAAAGCAAGGCAGACGGACAGGCTTTTTTAAAGTTGCTTCCACCCAAAGAAACGATTGAAGACCCATCAATGTGGGTCCGGGACCACACTGGGTATCCAAAAGATGACTAAGGTGTTGTTGTCACATATGAGCATTATATATGCAAAGCCTGCCCTCGGAAAGTTGCAGCAAAAGGCGCCAATCTGTCGAATATGAAACAACATCTTCGAGATAAATCTTCAATGTCCCAATCAAGGTGACAAACCACATAATTCCCAATGAAGTTGTCCAAATGATCAGAAATAGCCGCCACAAAAGCAAATGCGCTCCTCTCTGCTTCATCGTAATAAGCAGAAAGGAAAAGGAAACAAAACACGTGGAAATCAGCTGTTCAAGTGAGTTCCGATACAAGTTACCTTCGTCTGTTCATCAAAACATCTGACAAGTCATTAAAGTAGTACTAAGTAACTTGTTTACTTAATAAATCCTTAATGTAGTCCCTCTGGGGGTAATACAAGTGTTAATGGGATGATTGGGGGGTCTTTCATCTCCCCGGTGTCTCTGGCCAAAACCCACAATTGCAACTTGACTGCCACCGGGTCGGAGGCACCAATACACACTAATGGAATCACGAAGAAGAAGCTAACAGGCTAACGGGCAAAGCTAACTGCGGGCTAGCGCCACTTAAACAGTATTTACAGCCAAGTTAGAGTGAAAAAAATGATCTCCATTGTGTAATTGGATGAACAATATCCCTCTCTCCCCCTTTGTCTTTTCTGTCAGCGTAGTATTTACTCTCACGGACAATTAATGAGTAAAAAAAACGCAAAATGCTACGAGACCTGCAGTGCCGCTTATTGCCTCTAGGGGCATGAGTTACTTAGTACTGTTTTAAGCAGGGCTGCATAAGATTTGATCACATAAAACCGCTTAGACTGTAGATTGTGGGCTACTAATAATATTATAATAAAATAGTACTGATAAAAAAAGAGTCTTCAAGCCTTTTTCTTTATTTTTAGAAACAGTGAATGTTTACAAGTTAAAGTATTAACGACCAAAACTACAAATCTCAGTTGTTGCCTTTCATTAGGTCGATAATCGTGAATAATCATTAATTGTAAAATCGCGATATTTTCTCTCACAATAATCCGGACTCAAAAATGTGAAAAACAGATATTTTTTAATTGTACTTTCATCCTTTGTCTCTTGTACTGTATGATTGTCTGTATATCATGGGTGAAAGGAGGAGGGAGGAAATGTGATCGACTGCACAGGGTTTGCAATACTTTCCCCAATGTTTTCCATGCACCACATGAGCTGCTGTTTAACTCTTCCAGCCTGTGTTTTGTCACAGTATCCTATTTGTGACACTTCCCACCTTCCCTCCTCACGTGCTGCAGATAGAAGGGCTCGCCTCATATCTACTCTCTATGGAAACACGAGCTAAACAGCAGTCAACACTGAAAAGACAAAGGGAGAGAGAGAGAGTGGGGCCTGGGCTGCGTCACGGTGCTGCAGTCCTTTGGCGATTTGGCCATAGATTTACAGTATACTGTAGGTTCTGTGTGAATGCAGCGTGCTAAATCAGCAGATCTGCACAGGAGTAAGGGGCCACTTTGAACGCATGTTTCTGAATGTACACACCTGTTTCATTTGTGTCAACATGTCAGCCCCCAAAATATGGATTTATCACCGATTTAAACACTTTTCTACGCAGCCAAGAGTCTTTCAGTTCTACTTCAAGGGATTTTAGGCCTTTCTTTCAGAACTGTATCGCGGAACATTTCACAGGAAGAACGAAGAATGGATTAAAACAATTTTCAACAAATTCTGAAGGAAAATGTAACAGCTTCTGTGAAAAAGCTGAAGTTGTAAAGCAAAGGGCTTCTGCAAATGGGCAAAGATTGTAATCGATCAAAATCGACGGATTACATCAAGAGGTGCCGTGTGAATGTTTTGTTGTGGCCTTGACAGTCTTTTTAAGGAAGAAAGGGCTAAAATCCCTCCAACTAGAACTGTTTTTATCAATCAATCAATCAACGTTTATTCATATAGCACTTTACAACGACACCAGGGAGGCCAAAGTGCTTCACAGAAAGATAAAACAACTCAAAACAGAACATTATTACATCCTTGACAGAGATGAGTCTTGATCTGTGAGAACACACCGGCAACCATAAAGGAACGTTTTTTACAGTTTATTATTTATGTTATGTTTTGTGTTTCATGTTGCACGATTGAACCGAAGAAAATTCCTAGCTTGGAGCCTAGCTTACTAGCTGTTCACTAACAACGATTCTGAAAGACTCTTGGCTGCATAAGAATTCAAAGCTGTGAAACTTGCCATATTTGGGGCTATGAGGCATTTAGGCAAGGCAACTTTATTTGTAGAGCACAAGTCATACACAAGGCAATTCAAAGTTGTTCACAGTTCCATAAAATTACAAGAAAGCAGAACAAACCAATTCATAAAACATTAACATATATATATTTTTTAATTAAAGTAAAAAAAAGCAAGAGTGCTTTTGAAATACTTTCGGTTGTCATATGCACAGGTAAAAAGAACTGTTGTCAGAGTTGAGGCCTGTTTCACATCCTCATGAAGACGCTGAAACGCAGCCTCACCGTGTTTAGTCTTGACCTGAGACGGTTCATTTGGTTCATATGTCAGAGATTGACTTTTGATGTTAAAGGAATAAGCCACCGTTTTTACATACTGAGATATGTTCTTACCTTAGCTTAGACGAGTTCATTTGTACCTGTCTGGTCTCCACGTGTGCCTTCTGTAACGTAAACACAGTACAGACGGCGTTAGCATTTAGCCTCTCTCTTCTCTATAGCTACAAAGTATAATTAAACTACAAAGTATAATTAAACAATATTAAACAATGTGGATTTTCTAAGCGGATAAAAAGGGGAACTTTACTGTGCGGATGCCGAATTACTCCTGGTATTATTACGCCTTACAATATAGTTCCCCTTTTTATCCGCTTAGAAAATCCACATTGTTTAATTTTGTGTAATTATACTTTATAGTGTAACACTTCACGTAACCATATTTAAATAGGGAAAACGTGGAAGAGTTTGGTAGCTTCTATCTTCACCTCGTTTGGAGCTATAGAGGAGAAGAGAGAGGCTAAATGCTAACGCCGTCTGTGCTGTGTTTACGTTACGGAAGGCACACGTGGAGACCAGACAGGTACAAATGAACTTGTCAAAGCTAAGGTAAGAACATATGTCAGTATGTAAAAACGGTGGCCTATTCCTTTAAACCATGAAAAGTTGTAACAAGCAGCGCTGTTTTATTTCCTGGTTCTGGCCAGGACTTGAACAGCAGCGTTCTGGATGTACTGCATCTGTCGAACAGCTCATTTAGAGAGGTGATTAATGCAGGGTGCCCGAACCTTTGCTCACTTTTACATGATTATTTTGAAAATGCAAGTGTTGGAATTAAAACTTGATTTTTGTTTTAAATGTTATGGAAATGTCTCATCCGTAACCTCGTTCCTTTTGGAGATCATTTCGTCGTCCTCTTGCTTCATCATTCACATTTATAGAAATTTTGATCTGGGGTGCCTAAACTTTGCACCCAGCTGTAAACAGCGTTTCTGCATTTGTATTGATTGTATTAAAACTTGGTGTGGAGGGAGCTGGCAATGAAATAAACTAAATCAAAGAGCAACAGTTTTTTTGTTGGAGATGTGCTTAAAATGGAACCGCACATTGTTGCAATCTTAAAAACTAAAGTGTTATAAATGTCTGATCTAAATACTTGCCTGGGTGTTGCTGCAGGTCTTGTTCCTCTGAACAGGCAGCCGGTTCTCTCCAGATGGAGCAGAGTGGGGGAATGAGGGCAGTGGGACCCACCCAGACATAGTGTGAATACTGCAGTATATACAGCAGGATACCGCAGCATAAACAGAGCCGCGCCAGATACGTGTGGGATTTGGGACTGACATGTCACAGTGTCTCCCGGAGGAGCCACCATGTCAGAACAATAAATAAAGACAGTGGATCAGAATCACTCAGCTGGATGGATTAAACTAGTGTGCATGTTTGGTGTGCACCTGGACGAAACCACCTACAGTAGATACTGTAGGGGAGACCATGAAAACTCTACACAGAAAGGCCCCACATGGTTCATACGTCAAAAAATCCCATCATCATCTTCATAACCAGCTATAACCCAAATGAAGAATTTAATTTGAGGGATTTTGGAATTCACCTCACACTGTTTCTGAATTAGCACGCCGAAACCATGGCCTAATTTAAAGAGGGGGTATTATGTAAAATCGACTTTTTCAAGCTTTATATCATGTTATTATGTCATTCCCTCATTAAACACATGCCTGGAGTGTTGCCTTGGCTCATTCACATATTTTTGAGTAATCAGTAAAAACTTAGACGGCAGCCATTTTCGGTGTAGCTATGCCTCAGTCCTCCTAGGAACGCCCCCACCTCCTGGAGACGCCTCTAAACCTTTTGTCACCAGCCAAGCCACCAAACACTGCTCCTCAGCTCAGCAGAGCCCCCTCCCCGCACAGTAGTGTTGTTTAGATGCCACAGCAGTGTGCTGAAGGGGGCGTGCCGGAAAGCTTCTTAAAGAGACAGAGGCCTATTTCAAGATGTTCAGTACAGCCATTTTGAGAGAGCAATTTTATTCAAGGCAGTTATTTTAATTTACTGCATATACAGACCAACAGAAGGTTACGTCATCATTGTAGTATGCAATAGACTGGTGCTATGTGATTGAAAAAAGCATAATACCCCTCTTTAACAGACCCTGATAATGTCTTCATATGGAGAGGTTTATTTTGAACATATGCCTTTTGACATAAAAGAAAGAAGAAATAATCAATTACAATCAATATCAACATAAATCAGATCATCATCAGAGTGAAATAACATGAGCAAATACTGAATAATACATGAGAGTGGGATGAAGTGTGACCATAGGCGCATTGAGTTTCCTTGTGTATGACATTGCCTTGCTTAGACATATATTGATAGATGTCTTGTGCTCACTCCTCCCCATTTACATTAATGTCTCCATTCGAGACAAAATCCATGATGGCTGCTCAGTCTCATCTCACAGAGCATGCTCCAAAAAGGCCAAGAGGACCAAAGAGAAGCGCGTTCCTCGCCCACTGAGTGTGACTCCTTTCATTAACTAATACTTAAATACAACAGCTTTCTGTATAGTTTCATACTACTGATAATATTTTACTCAAATCAATTGTGATTCACTACATTCATCATTTCATTATTGTTAGTGCCATCTAGCAATTCCATCAGAGCAACACATATGTACATGCCACAGAACAAACAATAATTAGCATACTAGAGCGTACTACAACAGCGTACTAGAGCACACCCTGAATAGTTCTTCTTCAGCAATGCATAGACCCTTTAATTGTTTGTAAACATTCCGGGCTTAGCTGGAGGCGGGAAGCTCGATTCCTATCTATTTCCATTGTAGCTGTTGTCATAGTAACGATAAACAAATGTCTAACTGTTTTTGGAAATATCAGATAAACCTTATTTTATCGTCTCAAATGTCGTTCCTCTTGTTCTTGCACCTTAAGCCACAACAGGACCACATTTTTCAGTTGTAGTTTTACACTTAAAATCGCTATGTAGGGCTTTCATAATACATTATACATGAACAAATAAATAAATAAAAACAGGAAATTGTACACATTGTTATTATACTGAGGATGGTAATGACAACTGGGAAGTAGCAAGATCACGAAGTATAATATGTACTGCATAGTAACGTGCCTTTATAACATTATAAATAGTGACTTTCTGTAATGTTACCAAGGCTTGGCATTGGTAACATGCTGAAATATATTATATTAAGGATTGCCTTTTGTTACTTGCTTTGTACTAAACATCGTACATGAAACGAGATCGTGGTTGTCGTTGTGTTGCTTCGTTTCTGTTTTCTATATGAACATTTCAAACAATGCTTTGTCATTTGGTTTGTGTTAAAAAAGCCGCTTTGAAGTGTAACTGGTTCCCTTTTGACAACCTACTGCTCAAATAAATAAATAAATTGATGAAAATCAAAATATGATGCTGCTAATTGTATGATTGATAATGTGATTGCAATAAGATAAAGTTATTATTATAGTTCTGTCATGTAATGTCTTTATGTAGATGCTATATTGTAAATATTGTATTGATTTTGGGGGTGGGGCTTATAAGCTCTTGCTTCAGCCCACTCCTTTTGAGCAGAATATTTACTGCTCAAATAAACTAATAAACTAAACTAAACTAGTTTTAGTTTAATCTTATTTCTCTTGATCACTTCCTGCCTCCAGCTGATGTCACTGATGATGTCAGCAGTTAAAAGGTCTATAGGCATAGGCCTTTACAGGCCTTTACTATGACCCCCTGAAAACAGTTCCCCCAATCACCTTTTTGTCGATGAGAACCACGGCTTTATTATCATTTCTGTCATTGAAGCTCTTAAGTGCACTTTTAGGGCATTTAGATTGGACACAATCATTTCCTGTGTTGCATAACCTTCCTTTAATTAAGCTGCAGCTTTGGGTGGTTTAATTTCCAGTGTAACTAAAATAATAACATTAGCTTATGTTATAACAGGCCGTTTTGAATAATATTTCAAGGCTTAAGAGGGCAATCAAGGACTCCAAAGTAAATATGCAGAGGGAAATAAGAGTTTGATTCCGATCAGCTTTAACAATGGGAAATTAAATTGACTTTGTCCACTGCAATAACAGGATTCATATGTACAGTGAGATTTCTCAGTACCAATCAGTACGTCCATTCATCGGCACTGACGCGTCACACTGAGGCAGATAAGCTCAGAGGTTGACGTCAAAACATATCATGATGACACAGGGCTTTGGTTTCTGATACAACACGGTGAGTCAGCCATAAGCCTCATGTTTACTCTTCCATTCACACTATCTGTGACCCCTTTGATTAGAATGGTTTCAACATATTCATCATTCATTTACTTCTATGTCTTTTGCGTACTTTAAAGATTTCCACAGATCCTAAGGTCATTGGTTAGTTTAGTGAGCTGTCGAATACTTAGATTTGATAGTTTTTAGTTGTGTGTTCAAAATAATACTTCAAATATTTCAAACCTTTTATTGCAAATGTTCGTTACTTTCCTTCATATTGGAGCTGGTTGTGAAACGCTGTTGTAAAGCGCTCTCCAACATAAACAACAGATCAAAGCACTTCATCCATATGACTTCCCTTTATCATACCCTGTTCTATCCTAAAGGTCCTTCTCCGTTGTTGAACACGCTTTGCCCGTGTCTCTGCTGCTCCCACTGAAAAGCCCTGAGGCGGGACTCGTCTGATGAAGCCCTGGGTTTCACTGACCTGACAGTCGCACCATGAAGACAGTGTTCTCCTCTGTTTGGTGAAACATTTCTCCGGTGCTTTCTTTGGCTCGGCTGGACTGGTCTCCTCGGAGCTGGGTCTCGTTCATTTTTTTTTTTTACTGACAGCTTCACCTTTAGCCCTGGAAAATGCTGCACTGCAAAACTTACTTTCCATTTGAGCTCAAGTGACCTGATATTGATTTGAATATTTTGATATCAATGCTGTATATAGCTGTCTGTACATTGGGGGTGCTGAATTTTACAATAAAAACCCTAGTTCCCCTTGCACTTGCTCTGCTTTGGTGCTCCAAGTAAAGAAGGGAAAGATGAGCAACCTTTCATTCAGGCCATGTCCACACATATCCTGATAGCTACATTTCTTTTCCTAGGATGGGAAAGGGCTTTAGGTCTATGGGTAGTTTGGATCAGTTTAAACTAGTGTTGTTTTCAAATGTGGCCTTTCCCAAAAATGTGCATCCTGATATCTCCACAAACGCAGACTTTTCTACAACCGTATACAAAACTATCTCTGTCCACACCATAGATTGTTTGCAGAACGGATGACGCAACGTTCCATCTCCATGGGCCATGGGCTCCATGGGGTCTTCCATGCCACTACCAGTGTCCAGGCAACGGGGGAAGACATCCCTAACTCCAAGCTGTTCATCTACACTGACTTATACATCGATGTCTACCGCCGGGGTCTGATCGCCAAAACTAATACACATGTCAATAAATCTTCCTAATCGCTGCTTTTGTCTGTGTGAGTCTATCCAGGTTGAATTGCCCGTAGTACAAGGTTAAGATACAGGCTGTAACAAAGCTTGACTATCAGGTTCTGCCCTGTTCGAGGCCGTTCCCAGCATAGACCTACCACGGCTCCCTTGTTTACCTGCCCTGCTAATTTACCTCTTCTCTTAGCGGAAAGGAAGCCAGGTTGTTGTGTGTGATTCAGTCATGTGAACCAATGGACTCAAACGAACATGTAACATTTGAATAGTGATAAACTTTGGTACTGTAAAACTGAAACAACAGGATTTAACTGATAGAAAATCTAAACTAAAACAAAATATCTTTCTACCAATACATTAGGCCTATGATTAAGTTAAAGGGATATTTCAGGATTTATGACATATGGCCTCATTTCCTAGTTATCCAGAGTGTTGTTGATGTCTGGAGATTTTTTATTTTTTTTAAAATTCATGCAGTCCTTATATTTAAAGAGTTTAATGTGTAACGGTAACAGCTAGCCTCCATTAGTGCAACAGTCTGACCCTCCACAGTGCACCTGAGGTAAATCACTTATAACACCAGACTAACCATGTAAATGTCTGTGTCGATAGAATAATTTTAACCATTTGCATTTAAAATAACTTATATTTGAGCAGCTTCAGCTACACAGCGGCGGAGTGATCTGCTAGAAAATAGTCCCTCAAAATGCGATCATTCATGTGATGCAAGGGCAGTTATATTCTAGAAATCGACACAGACATTTATATGGTTAGTCTGGCGTTATAAGTGATTTGCCTCAGGTGCATTGTGGAGGGTCAGACTGTTTTTAATGCAGGCTAGCAGTTACCGTATAAATGCGCTAGCCTAGCACTAGCCTAGCGCCACTAGACTCTTCAAATATAAGGACTGCATGAATTACAAAAAAAATGTTAAAAAAACACTCTGGATAGCTAGGAAATGAGGCCCTACTGTATGTCAAAAATCCTGAAATATCCCTTTAAGGTGGCCCTATGTTTGCCCATTTCTGACAGAGGGCCTGATTAAGAAAGAAAAGTGCACTTGATATGTTTATCTCTCATAGACGCTAAAAGGCAACAGCGCAAACTGATTTATACATCAGATTTTATTAGATCACTAATAATAGAGTTTCTAATGATTAATTCGGTGCTTAACACAATAAATGAGCAAGTACTAATCTAAAGCAGTGTTTGCAAGTTAGCACCTGGCTAAAGTAAGTCAGGCGAAGAGCTGTCAAAAGTCAAACTGATCATTGTTAAAAATGCCTGTCCTCAGTGACACTGGGACAACAAAGCATGTCACAGTATCTCCTTTTTCTCTCTGGCCTGCCCTCCTCATCTAGTAAAGTAGAGACAAGTGTTCAGCTAAAATTACAGCCTCAAGGTTAAGAGCGGCACTTGTGAACAGGCGTGAGCTCTGAAGGGGTGCGTCTTCAGCCCCCGCTGCACACAATCCCGGGTCAATGCGCCGTCTGCTATAATCGCTACCAACTGTGACTTTAAGGCCGGTGTTGTCTGTTTTTTTTTTTTTTGGGGCGTTTTCTTCGACGTCAGGAGATTTAGCGACGCTGTTTGGTAGTTACGCTTCTCTGTTTTGGTCGACAAAGAGGCTGGTTTGAAAATTACAGGGCAGCAGGTACTGTAGGGCCCCACCCATTCTTTGAGTAATGTTTTCTGTTTGTTTTGTTTTGACGTAACTCTAGTGCTATAGAAATCAGGGCATGACGGTAAAAGCTCCTGTTTATCCTCCAAAAGACACACATTCTCCCTCCAGCGCTGGGCGACTGACCTGAGTGCACTTCTGTCCAACTGTTTTTCAAGCTGGACTCACGCGGCTTCGGTCCGTGTAAGACGCCATTGTGCCTCCCACCGAGTCACACGGACAACAGCCGCTCTTTTGTACCATCCATTTGCAAGTCAATGTCGGCGGGTTTTTCCAGTTGCAGCGTTTTCTCAATGGGCGAACCGCATTTTCGACTTGTAGCGCTTGTCGGGCCACTTTCCCCAGTTCTTTAAAGGAGAAGTTTTACTGTTGACCGTTAACCATGTTATTGGTTTGCTACTGTAAATAGGGGTTTGAGCAAGCGGGTTTTACACTCCTCTTGCCCTCCACACAAAGACATAATCTATAGTAAGCTGCACTATAAGCCTGTCACGAAAACAGAATTTGAAGTTCACGACAATATTGCAATAAACGATATAACTGAAGACCTTTTAATGCCATTTAAACTGACTCTGAAGCATAAAAATGACACGTTGTAAATTGTTATTTACCGTCAAACACAACAAAATCGACTGTGACAATGTGCCCCATGTGTGTTTTGAAACAGTCGCCATGCAATGCCAGATGTGTTCATAACACTCATTTGAACTAACTGTTGATTTTTTTAGCAAAATGCTCTGAGCCGTAAAATTTACAAATTCACTAAAATGACCCAAACATACCGGCCTCTGTAAAAGCTAATGTTAAAATAAAGTGATCATAAAAATATATTAGACACAAAAGAAGAAAAAAATCCCCCATTTATACCCCATGTGACAAATAGCCCCTCAGTTTTTGTGACAAATAACCCCAAGTGTCCACTTTACCAACAATGTAAGCTAGCTAACAAACAGCTTTAGCATGTTAGCTGCCGTTTTAGGCTTAAATCTAAGCTAATATCGCTGTCTTTCAGATCAGTGTCTTTTGTTATGACACTAACAAAAGGAAAGCTCTCATTACAGAAATAACCCAGAGATTAAAGTTTGGAAAAAGGAATAAAACAATTAAAATGTGTCCTCTCCTCCTGTCTGCAGTCCAAATGAGAAAAGTATATTGGATGAGCTGAAGAATACCAATACACATATATATCAATAGCAGGGTACAGCGCCCTCTAGTGTGGCTATAAAAAGCAATGTGACAAATTACCCGTGTGACAAATAGCCCTGGTCTCCCCTACTGTATTTTATTGTCAGATTCATGTCATTGTTCCTCCCTCTCAGCAGTATTTTCCCATGAGCTAAACAGAGAGAAAAACAAAAGCTCGGACTCATATTTAAACAACTGATTTGGTTACGAGCCTCTTAAGTGCCTTTTGTCTCTGGTTTAGTCTTCAGAGATTCCTCAGGGCAGAAGACATAATACCGAGTGAGTGTTTTCCATTACCACAAGGCCAAAGATTAGTTGACCTGGAGAAACTGCGCATCTGTCGCTATTCAAAGCAATAACAGGCTGTTTGTCAAAGTAATGGTACAGATAGTTATTCAAATGTTCCTATTTGACCTAGAGGACATTTGGAAAATACTTAGACAGTAACATAACAGGTTTTTAAAGATGTTTCATTGCCACAAAAATAAATCAAGAGTGTGACCCAGAGTAACCCCTGCAGAGCCGCAATTTCTATTAACATTGCGGTTCTCAAACTTTTACACCAAGTACTACGGTGTAAAATATTTGACCTTACAAGTACCTCCAGGCCAAGCTCAAGATCAAATCAGGACTAAACTAGGTCTCAAATGGATCTAAATTGAACTAAATTATGTCTAACTGGGTGTAAACCATGTCTAAACCATTGTTCCGCATTTTCTAATACTTTGCTCATTTATGCTTTTACTTTGACACTTATTTCATTACAAAATGTGGGTATTACACAATGAAATGATATCAAACCTCGCGGACAGCGATGCCATCAATGCAGACAGACTCCCTTTGGCAATTTAATAACATCACTACTGACCAGTCGAAGCAATCCAAGCGCTGTAGACAAAATTGAATATTACATAAGAACTTGCATTTCATAAAGTGAATGATACAACAGCATCTACCCACAAAATGTATCCAAATAGTGACTTGGCCACGATTGATACAATAATTCGGGCATTTTGTTGCAATTACATTAGCTTTTGTGTAATCAAAGCAATTATTCAGTCCATTATCCACATTTTAAATGCATCTGGGAGCATTTAGCATTTGAGAGAAGACTGAACAGCCAATGGACATGCCATGTTGTTGTCTGAAGATATTCTCCAACCTAAAATATGCAGTTTGATTAATTAATTAAGACCTCACACTTTTGCGATTTTTTGCGATGATACAAAATGCATGGACCACATACATACACTATGTTAAGACTTATTATGCAAATTGTATTTCAGTGCCATAAAGGTAAAAAAATTAAAAATAAAATTCAATTAAAGTAGTACTAAGTATTGTCCCTAGAGGCCATAAGCGCCACTGCAGGTGTCGTAGCATTTTGCATTTTTTAACTCATTAATTGTCCGTGAGCGTAAATACTACGCTGACAGAAAATACAAAGGAGAGAGGGATATTGTACATCCAATTACACAATGGAGATCATTTTTTCACTCAAACTTGGCTGTAAATACTGTTTAAGTAGCGCTAGCCACAGTTAGCTTTGCCCATTAGCCTGTTAGCTTCTTCTTCTTGATTCCATTAGTGTGTATTGGTGGCTCCGACCCGGTGGCAGGAAAGTTGCAATTGTGGTTTTCTGGCCAGAGACACCAGGGGGAGATGAAAGACCCCCAATCATCCCATTAACACTTGTATTACCCCAGAGGGACTACGGAAAGGATTTATTATGGTAAACAAGTTACTTAGTACTTGAAACTCATGGATGGTATTGTGTCTCAGGGCTCTTTGAATAACTGGCATCAACTATCTATCTATCTATCTATCTATCTATCTATCTATCTATCTATCTATCTATCTATCTCAGACGCCTGTGATGGTTAGTTTGTCAGTTAAGCCCAGTTAAGGGAAAAACTACTGAAAAAGAACGTTCCACATTATTAAGCAGACCACCATTTTCAAGCAATAAGGGAAAGAAAAAGGATCTCTCTGCTGATGAAAAGCATGCAGTAGTTGAATGCCTTCAACTAGGTATGAAAACCTTTTGATATTTCACGAAAGATTAAGCGTAATCCTGGAAATGTTAAGATGAACATCAAGGTGTCGGACCCTCCAGAGGCTTGCAGTTCTGCTCGTCAGCATTCAATTAACAGTTTAGGGGAGGCCGGGTAGAAGGTTTATGCACAGAGTACACAGTGCTACAGAGAATCAGAACAGTGCAATTTATCCTACATAGAATATCGAGACTAAATGGAGTAAAAAAAATAACATTCCTTGTATAAATTATCACATGACCCCTCAACAAGTTTCAGGAATTAGAGACAAGAATTAGAACAATTACCATTGATAGTAAGGGTTGACCACACACTTTACTCACGAAAGAGGGGTTAGGCTTCTATCTTCTTTACCATCACCTTGATCATCTTGGTGGTACTTCGTTGATAAGTTTGCGAACCACTGTCTGTACCAAGTCTAAACCAGAACTAAATCTGGGCTAAACCAATGCTGAACCATGATTGTTTTTTTCTTATGTAACTCAACCCATTTTGAGGTTCAGATAAACACGACCCAATCAAGATTCCTCTCCCTGTTTGTCTCGTCTGTGGGGCCAGCATTCTCCCCCGCGCAGCATAAGGAAAGTGTTCAGACTGGATTGAATAATAAAGAAGTGGTATTTCCTGGTATTTGGTGTCGGGAGCTTTGGCATGTCCTCTGAAATTCCTCCCTCGGTTACACAACCTTCGCTGCGGTCGTACGTTCCTAAGTAAACCAACGGGAGTCCGCTTGGGGTCCGCGCCTGTCGTCGGGCTCGGACTCGGACTATTCGACAGGGCAGAAGGGAGTTCTTACCTCCGCAGCTGTCATTACTGGAGACGCGCAGAGAGTTCTTGTTCAAACGCTCTACACCCAGAAGTCTCAAAGTCCTACAAAACTACTATCAATGCAGGACTAAACCAGATCGAACTCTTAGGCAAGGTGTGTATAAATGCCAAAAGATGAGCCTGTATGAAAACAAATCAGGAACCTAAAAAGACTCTCAATTGCCATTAAAATAAGTCCGCCTCTGGGCCCCGCACCACATGTTGAGAAGCGCTGGTGTGATGCACTCAGGACATGGCTTTGCAAACATCTGGAGTTGGACGGGTCGATGTTTTGCACCGTGTGGCTGTTTATGGACCGTTTGAAGTCTATGACGAGTCCTCAGCGCTGACCACATCAGGCTGAATAATGACGGCAGGGGAATCCAACCCAGATAAGTATTTGCAAGTGAAATAATGGGTGAAAACATGCTGTCAAGACGTGTTTTTGAAGTAAACCGGAGCTGTTTGTGTGGAGTTGGTTTGTATTGGAACAAAGATGCGGGGTAGCTCATTTCTAATGTCACGGTGACCCAGTATTTATAATGTAATCTAAAACTTTTCTACTCTTAAACCCTATTCGCAGGGATTAGAATTACCTGAGATAAAAAGTACAGATTACTGACGTCCTCGGAGTTTCTATGCCCGTGCAAATCTGCCATGTCGATATTTTGGAAGGTGAAAGTTCCCCCGATTTTTACCTTTCGGGTATTTCGACAATATCTGTGGTCCGACTGCAGGTAATTCTAGCCCTGTGTGAATCAACATGTCGAAGTTTATTTTTTTACCTGCATAAGTCTAATGTATTCAACCGTTCATTTACATGACATATGTGAATACCATTATGCCTCACAAATGCTGTTTTTAATCTGTTAATCTGAAAAAAGTGGAAAGGAGGAAACAAATTACGAAGAGCTAAATCCCAGAGACATGACTTACAATTAGAGGTCAACCGATATTGTTTTTTCTAAAGCTGATACCGATGCAGATTTGGCTGATTTTTCCAAATACCTTGTCTATATTACTGTGTATGATGCTTCTAAACTATAAAATGTGACAACACTTTATTAGAGGCACAGGGCTGATTTATTCAAGAGCTTCCTGTTTAGTAGGTCCTTCAGAGGGAGCTCTTATGGTTCCAAAATTATAAGCAAAAGTCTGCAACATAAAATATATAAAATAAGATCCGAGGTGAACTAACGATTTCCATTGCAATGTTTCTCAGCTCCTGGGGCCAAGGAAGTTGTGTGAAGGCTCTTGAAGCTCTGACTGAGCTGTGCAAAAGATGCAATGCAGAAAACAGGAAGTCTCTACTTTCACTTCCAGAGATGTCGGCTTTTATTTGATCGACCGATAACTGAGTCATTTATCAGAGCCCTGTTTTTTTTTTTCCTCAATCCAAAACGTGCACAATTGGCTAATCTTCTGTACTCCTGACACAACCTAGCTCAATATCTGAAGATGGGTCCCACTGTCGGCGTATTCTTTAACTATATAGAGAGAAGATGGAGACTCGTTCTATTTAAATCAAAATCATTATTTTATTCCCTGAATTTACAGACTAAACAAAAGTTATGCAGTTGTCCCCAGGTACCCATGTTGACCAGCCAGGAGGGATGAGAGAGAGAGGGAGGAGGCCCGTGGATTGGCCTTTTATAAACACAGGAAGTAGGCGTCTCCTTGTTGACACTTCTTCTGCGTCTGCGCCATCTGACTCCTAACACACTGCCCCCCAGTGGATTCCAAGAGTAAGGACAACAATAAAATGGGGACTTTAAAGCAGAGATTACATCACAGTTTCATATATAATCATTAAAGCCTATTATGACAAAAACATATATAGAAATATTCAATACCACCCACTGCTCCTGACAGGTTCCAACAGCGTTGAATTGTCCCCTAAGACTCAATAAAGTTGACCTTAGCCTTACAAAAGCCAATCCTATTCAGTTCAATCCACTTATAACACTACTATTACTTACTTACTATTGTCTTTTTTCTGCACATTACCCTTATGTAAGCTCTCAGTCATCCGGACACGCTCAGGCAGTACAGGTTTGTGAAGTCCGAGGGAGTTGTTTTGGCATTACGAGCGTGACATTGGTTTGCGTAGGGGCAGGGCAGGGCCCCACACGCACAGAGGAGCTCACAGGGACGCAGCAGCCGGGGCCGTGGGGTGAGAGGGTTCACGGGCTGCATGCTTGAGCTGCTAAAGGCCTCCTGGGTCAACAAACACCGGTCGGCCAAAAAAAGGTACTGAGTGAGTTTAACCGAGAGAAATAGCTTCATTGTGCTGCGGCGTGTATTGACCCCTTGACAGTAGTTTTAAGCCCTATCTCCTGTTCAGTGAGTGTTGACAACAGGCGAAAACATCAGGACTTATTTAAGTACAGACCAGAAAAATGTTTAGCTATACAGTAGTCGTTGTTCTCCTTCAATAAAGCAGAGATAAACTTTGAATGTCAGTGATGAGCAGTGATGCCAGTAACGAGCTATTTAGTAACAAGTTACTCTAATCTAACGCATTACTTTGTCTAGACTAGTAATCAGATTAAAGTTACTTTTCCATGTTTCTGTGAATTACTATTCTGTCATTTTCCTTCTGAAAAATATAAACTTCTTTTTGCATTTCCAATGATGTATTAGCAAAACTGGTTCCCATTTGCATTTTGAAGAGTGGAAGTGACGTCGGAAGCTGATGAATGTAACTAAAAAGTAACTTGTAATCTAACTTAGTTACTTTTAAATCAAGTAATCAGTAAAGCAACTAAGTTACTTTCTAAAGGAGTCACCAGAAATCAGTAAAATCTGTGGCAACACTGGTGATGAGATGAAGAGAGAGCTCAGTATTGTTTGGGGGGATAGCTTGATGCTACATATGCTAACATGAGCAACAAGTCTGTTCACTTCAACTGAAACATTTGCTCTGAAAAAACATCCATACGTACCAGATTTTGGCTTGACTGTATTTGTGCGTGATAAATATGTTTATAGTCTGCCAGAAAATGGCTAACATATGAAAATTGTGATTCCCATGAGAGGTTTCATCAGATTCGGCTAGGCCACGTCACCTTGCCGTCTGTATCTATGTCCCAATGAAGTATTAGCTTTTCAAGTGACATTCGTACACTGTTCTTACACTGTTTACAAAGTTAAATTAAAGTCTGGGCCAATCTATTGATTTGTCTGAGCCCTTTGAAATAATGTAAGATTCACTGTGTTAGCTTACTGTATTTGGTCGGACTCCTTGAGAAAGACAATGCAACAAAGTACACAGGACCTAATAAGGGTCACAGTTCCCACAAAAGCTCTTTTATGGAGTTGCCCATTGTCTTAAAGCTTATCGTCTCGAAGTTATAAGGCTATAATGTTTACAATTCGTCATCTTGGTCACTGCCCTGAATTAATGTCCATGGAAACTATCCATCACCTTACAGTACTTATTAGAATTATTATCACCATTGTGAAGAAGAAAAGAAGAAACGGAGCTGATATTGTTCTCGCAATAAAAGGCAGCACTTGCAGACGATTAATGACAGGTTAAGTGGTTTGATTCCAGATTTCCCCTGACTCAGTGAGGTGGTGCATTAGGGAAATTAAAGAGGCCGTAAAGTGATTACGCATCATCCCTGGGGCTGACAGTACACGGCACCTCCATCACCATTACAGGATTATGACGGACATTAATGGAACTCTCAGAGGAAATAAATCACATCTGCTCATTAAGAGGCAGTTTAGCAAAATAAAAACTGTATACATGTGGGTGGGACTGTTGAGCTCTATACATGGTTCAAATTATGCCGCTCCTGCAATAAAATGAGCCTCAAGACACTTTTTTTTTGGAGATCAACATCTTTAAAACCATATTTTCCAGATTATGTTTTAAAGATGCAAACAAATAGAAAACATCCCAAAATGTAACACAATAAAGTATAAGTATAAGCTTAACGTTCACTGTGTCTACTTTTTGGTCAGACACAGAGGCGTAAAAATAATATTCAAACCTAAAGCCTGCTCACACGGGAAAATATTAGAATTACACGAACCGATTTTACTCACGAACCTTCCCAGGTCTCAGACAGGAAATCTCAGCAAACCTCTCGAGACCAAACGTGAGTTCAGAGTAAACAAACATGGCGGACGAAGAAGAGGCAGTGGTGATAGTTTTTAACAAACCTCCGTGCTTCCCGGTGCTTCCTCGCCTTCCTCGCGGTCCCAAAGTCCTTCCGATCAGACGAGAGCAGTCTTAATGGCAGGAATATCTGATAAATTATCTCATGTCCTTAAAGGGATATTTCAGGATTTTTGTGTTGTTGATGTCTGGAGATATTTATATAAATATATACAAATATATATTTATATATTTGAAGAGTCTAGTGGCGCTAGGCTAGGGCAAGGCTAAAGCATTTCTATGGTATCAGTTAGCCTGCATTAAAAACAGTCTGACCCACTCCACAGTGCACCTGAGGTAAATCACTTATAACACCAGACTAACCATATAAATGTCTGTGTCGATAGAATAATTTAACCATTCTGCATTTATAATAACTTATATTTGAGCAGCATCAGCTTCTTGGCTGTAAGCTACGCAGCGGCGGAGTGATCTGCGAGAAAATAGTCCCTCAAAATGCGGTAATTCATGTGATACAAGGTCCCCCCCCCACATTACATTTTAAACATGTAAGCGGTTAGCGCTCGCAGCAAGAAGGTCCCGGGTTCGATTCCCACCTGGACGGAGCCTTTCTGTGTGAGTTTGCATGTAGGTTTCCTACCACTAAAACATGTACAATAGGTCCCTCTGGGGCCAGGACTCCCCTGAAAAAGAGATTCTTAATCTCAGTGGGACTTTCCTGGTTAAACAAAGGTCAAATTAAACTTTTGATTGCTGAGCCCTGCTGAGTCTGTGCTTTATTTGTTGCAGCATTAAATAAATAAATAATAATAAGTAAGAAATGTTCATTACACGCTGTTGTGAGAAGTGTGACTGAGTAGATTATTGTACCAGCAATTTTAATACATTTTTTATTTGTTCATGAGGCTAAAATGCACCAGAATGCAGGAAATTGCATTTGGTTAACATTTTCTAGACCCCGAAAACGGATTGACTCTCGATCCCCCAATATTCAGCCAAACGTTAGACACTAGGATTAGAGATGTTGAATTCTTTTACCTTTACATGTTTCAGCTGCTATCTGCAGATCCATCCACAGAAGTGTCAATTAATGGTGATTGGGACATCAGCCTTCAGGTAAGTGGGTAAATGTCAAACTCTCCACCTTCTGGACTGAAAATTAACCCCCCCAAAAAAATCATGCATTTTGAATATGATTAGTTGTCAACCCTCTCCAAACGTTTCTCTGATGTTGGTCCACATGAGGAAACGAGCCCACTTAGTTCAACCCTACTGCTTGGTTATACATTTAAGACCCTCATCTCCTCTCTTTACGTGCCTCCTGGAGCACCGAGAGTCCCCGGAGGCGTTGGAGTGGAAGCAGCTGATTACGGTTCCGACTCGGACACTTGTGCTCCACGGCAGGAATGTGGGGAATGCGTGGCCCCCTCCTCCTCCTCTGCTCGCTCAAAAACAAATGGAGCAGGCGCCTGGCCGGGCTGGAGAGACGGCCGAGACTGTCGATGCTGCCCCGGGGCGCGGAGGGGAGAGGAATGCCTGCCGTGGGGAGTGAATCTGTAAATCTGCCCCACATGCGCTGTCACATACTCGGGCTTGTACCGTGAGCTGGAATCCTTTTGGTGTCCGCTCTTCAAGGCCGCTCCACTTCAGCGCTGGGACAAAAACACATGTAGGCGCGCCATGTGGGGGCTGTCAGGGGAGAACTGGGGCATGGGTTCTCAACGTTTAGGACATGGACTATATGGACCGGGTCATCTGCCATTGTACACTTTACTTTAACAGGGTTTATAGGCGTAATTTATACAGGCTATTAATGCCATTTTTAATGCCGCAAATGCAATAAACGTGTGCATAATGTGAGGGAAATTTTGTCATCAAATTGGACACAATGGAAAACTTTTGAGTAAATAATTGTGTACAATTTCAGCCAAAACTGCAGCTGAATGAGTTTTTGTATTTTTGACAAAGTTACACCATAAAAATAATTGAACATAGTCATTATTATCCAAGATATTAAGATTTAAGATGCCAGTTTAAATCAAATGTAAGGCTTTTATTGCTTGTTTTTTGTTTTTTTTCCAAATTTAAATTTAAGGCCTAATTTGGGAACAATTTAATGAAGCCCAACCTGGAAATCTAATTTCATCGTCACCTCCAGCCAATGACCACATCGAGGGTCACACCTCCACCTGAACCTATCTGCACAGAGCCACACCTTCATTGTGGTCAATCATCTCCCTCGGTCCTGTGTTTAAAGAGGGGGTATTATGCTTTTTTCAATCACATAGCACCAGTCTATAGCATACTACAATGAGGACGTAACCTTCTGTTGGTCTGTATATGCAGTAAATTAAAATAACTGCCTTGAATAAAATTGCTCTCTCAAAATGGCTGTACTGAACGTCTTGAAATAGGCCTCTGTCTCTTTAAGAAGCTTTCCGACACGCCCCCTTCAGCACACTGCTGTGGCATCTAAACAACACTACTGTGCGGGGAGGGGGCTCTGCTGAGCTGAGGAGCAGTGGTTGGTGGCTTGGTTGGTGACGAAAGGTCCAGAGGCGTCTCCAGGAGTGGGGGCGTTCTAGGAGGACTGAGGCATAGCTACACCTAAAATTTTACTGATTACTCAAAAATATGTGAATGAGCCAAGGCAACACTCCAGGTATGTGTTTAATGAGGAATGACATAATAACATGATGTAAAGCTTGAAAAAGTCGATTTTACATAATACCCCCCCTTTAAGCCTCCAGTGTTCATGGCTCGTCTGCTTCCCAGAGGTGCTTTGACCCACCTCCACCCCTTCACCGCCTGTTCCATCCACGGCTTCACCGCTACATCCTTCACCGGTCTCCCATACCACCACCAGTGTCCAGGCTCCTGGGGAAGACATCCCTAACGCTAATCGCATTCATACTAACTCAACACTTGCAAATGAAATGAAACTGAAATGGCTTTCAATGCTTTTTAACGCCCTGTGGAAACCCTGTTTATAGGAATGGTTTACACCGACATCATTTAGTCCAATTTAGGTTTCTTTTAGACACGGTTTATTCATAATTTGATCTTGATCTAGGTCTGGTTGTACTTGGATCAGCAAATACTTTAGGTGAAGCTTAATCACTGGCCTAGATCATGAACTAGACATAATACTCAAAATGCCTCTGGATTAGGAACGTTCATGAACACAATTTGTTTGAATGATTTGAATAATTTCTCTGAGGGAACAAAGTTGTTTGGGATTTTAGGTCCATTTTGTCATCACAATTAAAAATGTGCTGCAGATAATTTGATTCAGAAATGGGACAAGTCTCTTTATTGTGCCAATTAACCAGCCTGAATGGATGCCCGTGGTGCTGAATTTAGCCAAATCTGTTAATCTGATAAATTTAGTCAGTGTTCCTAACTACAAGAGAACAGGTTTCTTATTTCATAACATTGCACCCCACATGTCCTTGTATTTCACTGTACTCCTCCCATTCCAAAATCATGCATGTGTTTCGTGAACTGAAAACACATTAGACACCTGTTTTACGCAAACATAGTTAACACGACTATGTTTAAGATATTACTAACAAATTTACCCAGCTTTCTTTAGTTAGACCATTTGTGATGTTTATAGTTTCACTTCCTTATTGGACACTGACAGGAAGTGACATAGATAGAGGCAAACC
The DNA here is from genome assembly GCA_007210695.1 of Neogobius melanostomus. Lineage (NCBI taxonomy): Eukaryota > Metazoa > Chordata > Actinopteri > Gobiiformes > Gobiidae > Neogobius > Neogobius melanostomus. The sequence goes on along the minus strand of VHKM01000079.1, from coordinate 172,164 downwards.
ATTTTAAACTGTTGCCATGCCAACTATGTTATATCAATGGGAAACTAGAGAGTCAAACTGCTACAGAACTTTACCTTCTTCTATGTCACTTCCTGTCAGCAGCTTAAAAATCAAATAAATATAACTTTTCTGGCCAACATTTCTTCATTAAAATTGCTGCTTCACTGAAATAATAATTATAAAACAAATGTTATACATCTAAATAAGTCATATTTTCAAAAGCATTCAAACCTGTCATATGCACTTTAAGAATGTAAAATGAGAAAGTGCCTTTTTGTCCACTGCCATACTAAATCTTGACGTCTGCAAATGTCTTTGTACCCCAACTAAAATTTTAAGTAGGCCTATAGGTGAAGCATAAGCCACTGTTGTTTATCCACACGTTTTTTATCTTGGCTCCTCTTTGTTCAGCATCTTTTGACTCACATATTCACACATCTCTCCTCCACATGTCTCCAAACTGTTTCAATCTGGACACTACTAACTTTCCAAAACATCTAATCAGGATCTCCAGCCAGTTCTCTCCAGCACAAGCATCATTTAGCTTTCAGATCCATTTTATTTTTGTTATGAACATGTTGAACACAAATACAGCAAATTACTGGTTGGAAACTAAATTCCTGACATTTTTTATTGTGTTGTTATCATCTTTACTACTGATTGTACTTGACTGTAGATTGAACTCCATAATTATACAAACTAATGTACTCCCTTTTTGTGAAGAAATAGTCACTGATGTGGTAAAAACAAAAGTTGGAGACCCCTGAGGCGTGCTGGCCATAGGGAGAGTCGGGAGGTTTCCCGGTGGGCCGCGGCACTTTTTAGGGCCGGGCCACCCCCACGAGGGGAAATGTGTCAAAATCAGAAAAGATTTTCGCATCTAACTTTTCATCCTTGTGGCGGGGAGATACCATTTGACATTGAACTAACTCAGAGGGGTGTTTAAGGGTGTTTAAGTGGAACACCCCTCCGCTTTAGTTGAAGTTGATGCAGTCCAATCCTGCGGAGACAAGTGTCCGCGCGAGTAAAGAGAGAAAGAGCCAGTGAAAGGTAGAAGAGTGGACAAATAAATATTTTATTTTCATAACTTGGTGCTGATTGTGGAGTTGTATCAGGCTCAGACTGTGTGTGCAGCGGCCCATGTAAAAAGAGTGTTAAAAAAAAGCGTTAGAAAAATGTCAAAGTCATACTTGAACCAGGGACCTCCTGCACCAGAGACTAGCGCTCTATCACTGAGCTATAAACACACAGAAAAGTGGGCCAGTCTTCTCTAAATTCCCGGCCGAAATGAGGTCCCAGCACGCCCCTGGAGACCCCTGATCTAACATGACCTGTCGAAATCCACACAATCCAAAGGAAATAAGACCAGTTTGAACTTCTCTTTTTAATTTTAATTTTTTATTTTGGTGTTACAGTTTTCACAACACATGAAATCGAAGGCATAATGTTACGCTCGTTCAAATGTGGCAAATGAATCCCGTGACGAACAAAGAAAAGTGCTTGGTTGACCACGCTTCAAAAGTCACAAAACGCACTACGACAAGAAAAAGAGAACTTGGTGTAAAAAAAAAAAAAAAGCACAGAGACCTCTAGTTTAAGTTACTTGCACGGATATATATTGTGAACACGAGTCTAAAAGGTAGCGTTTTTTTTTACAGTCAGTCAAAGGCACGATGGCTGTGGTTTTTAGCTTTAACTCAAAAAAAGCACATGCATTTCATTTCATTTTGTATAAATAAGCCGCTAGCATGGCAAACACATGTAGGAGCTCCCCATCACTCAATGATACATCTAGACATCATTTTTGATTGATTTGTAAGTCCTTAGGCTGCAAAAAAAAAGTGAAAATGACCGTAACTTGGGATAATTTGAGGATTTTAACTAGTTTAGATTGCCATATAAGGCCAAGAGAAACTTAAAGATCTTTCTTACTTGTTAAGTCATTTGTTTTTCTGTTTTTCACTGACAATAGCAACAACAAACAAATCATTGCCTTTTCTCTCTTTGAACCCCGTTATAACACCGTTCCCTCGTGCAACACCTGGAGCTGTTTGGTTTCGTTCATGTCGGAGTGATCCTGCATATTCAGCACATTCTCATTCTCAAACGCTCTGTTCCCCCCGCTGATGTCACGAGGTGGCGATCCTCTGACAGCGGCGTCACCGGACTCGCTCTGATCATTTCAGCTTTCAGTTTACCTCCACTTCAAAACATGTCTCTCTGTAACGGCTTCACTCCTTTCTGTGTCAATAGAGGGCTAGTCCAAGCATTTCGGATTAGGAATACTTTAGTCTGATTTCCTACAGTGATATTTGAAGTCATAGTTTGGATTTCATTCACGTTTTTATTTTCTTTACATAAGGATGTTTTGTACAGTAGTTAAAGATTTATTATAAATTCTAGATTTTCATATTTGACCTTGTATGTGGGGGTCTTTTACCATAGAGTTCAGGACTGTGATGTCATATCGCTAGGCATCATGGGATTTGCAGCAATAATACACAAATTGAGATTTTTAAAAGGTAAAATACCGGCGTTATTGTTCACATTAAAACACTTGGACACCACACTGTGTTAGATGTATTTACCAGTAGTGACTCAGCAGCTCTTTGTCTCTGTTTTAAGCTAATGTTAGCCAATGGATAATGTACGTTAACAGCCACAAACATGGCGGATCTCCATGTTAACAGTGGATTGTCCCGAACTCTATTGTTCTTTTTCCCACCGGTTGGCTGTTGCAACAAAATGGGACAAATGCTCTAATGGTTATGGAGCCACAAGCCATCCTAGTGCTGCTTTTTCATCCTTTTTAGCTATTGTGACAAATGATAAATTCCTGGTTTAGCCCCATGTTCCACTCGTCACATACAATAAATGCACTACAGAAAAAAGGTCACATGCTCAAATATATATGTTTGGACCACCGTTAGCTTTGATCACAGCACACATTCGCTGTGGCATTGTTTCGTTAAGATTCTGCAATGTCAAAAGATCCAGTGTAATATTCATTTTTCACCAAGATCTTGTTTTGACGATGGGAGAGGGTGACCACTGCGCAAAGCCTCCTCCAGCACATCCCAAAGATTCTCAATGAGGTTAAGATCTGGATTCTGTTTGTGGCCGATCCATCTCACGCTCCCTGAGCCACTCGATGAATCCTGGCTTTATCATCTTGGAAAATGCCCGTGCCATCAGGGAAGAAGAACCCCATTGATGAAATAACCTGCTCAGCCAGGAAGTTCAGGTCGTTAACTTATCTCAGTCTTTGGACAAATAGTGTTGCTGAACCTAGACCTGACCAACTGCAGCAACAGCAGATCAGAAAATTTAGTTCAATCCCACTTTGTTGTTGTTGTTCAGGAGTTGATACAGAGTAATGTTATATGGGTTGTAATGGTGACGATGAATAACGGTAATGCCAACACGGTAATGAATTCGGTATGGGAAACAGAAATAATACACTGGTTGTAGCGTGTGAGATACTGTGAATGTTGACCTGGTATAATGCAGTATGGCATCTGTTGAAATGTAACCAACTCGGTTGATAGTTGTCTTGTAAGATGGTAAGAAATATGCAGTGTTGTTAGTTATTGTTATTTAAGTTCATGAACAGGGGTGGGAGTCAATAAGCTTGTCTTCTTCCCACTCCTTTTCGAGTTAGAATGTATATTATTTTTTCTTTTTCTTTTATTGTGTATATATATTTTTCTGTTTTTTTCTTGGATTTCGTGCCTTAGCTCGAAATAAAACTCAACAAACAAGTATAACTGGAATTGAAAAAGTAGGCTGAAAAAAAGTAGGCTAAAGTCTTGCTTGTGGGACAGCTTAAACAACATTTAAAAGTCCTTTATTTAATCATGGACCAGCCTACGCGTTTTGACCACAAAATCTTCTGTTTTTTGACTGCTTTTTTTACTCGACATAAGCTGTCCCACAAGCAAGTCTTTAGCCTTCTTATTTTCACATTAAGTTCAGCCCTGTCCTTGAAGAGCACCGGTCATCGCTTACGAGATTCCCAGACCTTTGATGCACTCGCCCTCATCTGTTTTTCATTGATTTGTAAATGGAATTGATTGAGCTTCAACTATGTATTTTCACTAGGAATTGCCTCTGTGGATCTAAAAAGTTGCAGACCAAAATTAAGGCATTTCTCCAAGCAAATTATCTCCCTTAAGATTTGTATTTTCATAGTACCATAGTCAGAATAGGTTTTATTGCCATTGTCAGCGAAGTACATTCACAAACTTCTCCTAAAGATGCACATTAGTTTGCCTAAAACTTAAATAACTGAACAGAACTGAAGAGAAATCCGAACACATCTTGGTCTAATGGTAAAAAGCATCTAAACTAGTCAAAAATACTCAAATTCAGATTGACTTTTAAAACCCAGGTCATTTAAACTCTCGAAGACATTCCATTCTTGCAGTGTTCACTTCAATGATATGTCCAGACACCATTTTTTGATTGCTCTGAGTCTCTCTGCCCGTATTGTTTTGCAAATTCCCTTTCTCCCTGTAGGACGCCCTCGCAGCTCAAGGCCTGCTCTTCACTGCTGTCGGCTTGTCCATGATATTTAGCACATCATCCAAAATGGAGGGCCCAAGTCGAGTTCGAGGGACAGCAGCGAACCCGTGAGTTGGCTGAGGGAGTCGCGCGAGCCGCACTTTTCTTTGGCAAACTCGAAATCGAAAATGCGGCCCTCGTCCACCCCACTGTCCCGGTCCACCCAGTCGCCGTCGCACTTCGGGCGCACCTGCTCGAAGGTAAAGTCTTTGGCGAAGCGCTCGAACCCGTTGCAGTTGCTGTTTTCGTTGTAGATTTTGGGCTTGAAGTCGTCTTTGATGCTGTCGAAGCTGTCGCTGCTGGCGTCGCTGTTGAGGCTGCCGCTCGTCTTGAAGCTCCCGTACGACGACAGCTTATCGCTCCTGCTGGACTTGGTCGACTTCCCCTTGGATTTCGACTTGTGCTTTTTCTCCAGCAGGTCGAGCAGCACGTCGGGCTTGGCGAGCATCTCTGTGTTCGGAGACGACGGCTCGCTTCCGAAGACGTCCATGGATCTCAGCAAGGCGTCCATTTGCATGATCTCAACTTCGTCGAGGTGGTCGGGCTTTATCGGCGGGCCCAAAATGTCCTCCAACGGCTCCGGCGGCATCGAATACACGTGCGACGATATCAAGGGCAGGGACAGCGCTTGGCACCCGCCGATAGTTGGCAGAGAAATCGCGTTTTTCAACACCGGCGAAGGCGTCTCCACATACGACGCGTCCCCCGTGCTGTTCGCTCTGATATACTCGCTCTGGACGCCATATTGGATTTCCGCTTTGCCCGGGAGCAGCTCGTAGTTGCCTTGGAGGAAAGATATGTCTCCGAAAGTGTCCCTCTCTCCCCTCGTCCGATGTGGATGGTGTGGCGAAAGTCCCCCAGCGGAGGGCTAATCATATCCGGTGACAGGATATCCCGAAGCCTGCATTTTTTGCCCTTCTTGTTGGGGGCGGGCTTAAGGTAGATGGGGGCTTTCGCAGGCATGGCGGTATTGGATAGAGATCGGATACTCTGGACAGGACAATATGAAGTTCGGTGTCAGCGCTGCAGCTTTCCTCAAGGGATAAGCTAGAGTTACATTCTCAATAGAGGCCCCAGAAGTGATGGCGGCTGCAGAGACAGAGATCTTGAAACAGGACTCCGAGCGGCAACTGGTCTGGTCAATCGGTCAATCCTGGGAAAGAGAAAAGAGAGTTTGTGAGTTCAGATGTCTTGCTTAGTCGTCTTTGAAGCACATAGCCGAACTGATCGTTTGTTCGTTGTCATCCTAACACAGCCTGCTTCTCTGAAATGATCACACCTCAAGAACCAATCAATCCAGAGTACAAGTCTTACGTCTTCTTGGATTTTTCCACAACCTGACAGCCAAAACATAAAGCAATAAGCAGTAACCATTTTCCAGCTTCGACTCTCCTCTACCCCTTCTTCACAGCACCAGGAAAACCATCACCTGCTCCTTCTTCCACTCTTTACCCTCACACTCGCTGCTTCATCACAACCCTGATGACAAGTGCCAAATTTGAACGATCCAATAAGACATCGCACCTCACTCAATTCTAATGCATGTACGTCTTAAACTGCAACATAAATTACAGCAGCCATTTGCATCACTTTGGTGTTGCAAATGAGAGGAATTTCCTTCACACCAATTGCTTCTTTTCACACTGCAGCGTGGTCGTTATGTTCTTATTGTTTATATCTAAGCAACGCTGTCTTTGGTCTGGGCATGCAAATGGGTGTGGGGCGGCCAAAGAAACGAGCCTGGCCAGTCAGAATACACGCTTTTCCCATTCTTTGCAAAGACGTGTAGTCTGGGATCAGGCGTGATTGACAAACACATTAACCAATCAGAGGAAAAATGGATATGGTGTAAGCGGCATACGATGTATTTTGTGAACAAAGAAGCCAGAAGAGCGGAGAGAAACGTGAACAATCAATGTGGTTTTTGCCACAATAACTTAAGGATAAAAGGAGTCATTAGCAACTCAAATTCAGATTTATTTTATTCAGACATTTAAACACTTAACACATAAAAAGAGGAAACATTTAAAGGTTAAAGTGCATATGACACATTAGACACAATTTTTGCTAAAACACAGTTAACACGATTATATTTAAGATTTTGCTAAAGATTGTTCCCAGTTTTCTTTAGTTTGACCATTTTTGTGATGTTTATGTTTTCACTTCCTTATTGGACACCGACAGGAAGTGACATCGAAGAAGGTAAACAATTTAAACTGTTGCCGTGCAACCATGTTAAGTCAATGGGAAATGAATGAGTCAAACTGCTATGGAATGTTACCTTCTTTTATGTCACTTCCTGTCAGCAGCTTAAATTTTAAATAAAAATAACTTTTCTGCCCAACATTTCTTCATTAAAATTGCTGCTTCACTGAAAAAATGATAACTATGCAATTGATGAACTTGCAACTGATGTAATCCATCTAAATAAGTCATATTTTCAAGAGCATTGAAATCTGTCATATGCACTTTAAGTCTGAAATGGAATAGGCAGAAGCTAAAGCTTAACATGCCTATCCCAGTGTATTTACAAACAAAAACAGAATGCATGCAGTTATACATTTTTTGTTTTCAGTTCGTCACAAAAAGAAAAAAGCTCCATCATATTAAGTATAACTTTGCATTGTTAGCATCCATTCTCAACACACTCGGTTGCGCATTGGCTGTTTCCATCCATGTTTGGAACGAGACAACATTTTACTAGTGGTTACTTTGGTCTTCCTGTCGTGACAATGTGGACAGTGATTGGATCGATATAAAACTTTTTCAGATTTAATTGGCTGTTAGCAAAGTTCCAGACGGTCCTGCTTTTGAACAGATGCAAAAAGCAGGAGTGGGTGGCTGGCCAGGCAACAAAGAAACAGTTGTTCGTGTACATTGTGAATGCGGATAGCGCCTGCAAATAATTATCCAAAAGGTGTCTGCAAATCATCCCTTAGAATGATATGGTTCTACCTGACAACTCTTTGTAGATCTTGGTGCAAAATATGACCTATTTTCATTTTGTTCTGAGTGGTCGAAACTTTAAACCTGAACATCTCAGAACTACATCAGTTTGTAAATGTTTGATTTTCTCTGTCAGCTCATTTTACTAAGGCCAGTCAACTTGTACCAACTTGTACTTGTGACTTCCAGGCCATCATTATTTATCTTTTTTTCCTCATCTCTTCTGAAAATATGGTCCCTCGAGTATGTTTTGTTGAAAAAAAGTAAATAACGAAAACAAACATCTTCCTCCCATGCTGCCCCGATCTTAAAGCTTTGCGGGACGAGTGGTTGGATGTTTGTGCTGCACTAAACACATTTCCACACGAGACTTGACCCGCTCCCTGTATCTGTTAATGTGGCCCAGCTGCGGCTCAGAGCTGAACTTAGGGACTTCAGAGGGATCAAGGGGAGCTACTGCTTAGACACGCATCGCCGTACCATCAGGAGAGAGGGAGGGAGGGAGAGGATTTGGAGAGGGGGATTACCCAGAGACAAGTGCATCTTATGGAAGGAGGCGGCTGCCACTTTCTGCACCAAAATGTAGGAATCGAAACCCATTGGAACAAAAGTCCGTTTGATATTTTCCCGGCACGAAATGACAACAACAGTGCCCTTTCATCAGCTCTGCTTTTCCAGCATAAAGACGTCAGTGTGTTTTGCAAATCACTCCTGCTGTATTCTGCTGCTCTAGTTAAAAGCTGTCAAATGAACTGTGCCAAAATCAAGACCGTAAATGTCATTAGAAAGCATTTTTGTTTCAGTCGACAAAAGGAATGACACTGTTTAAAATACAAAAAGTAGGTAAGTAAGGTCTGTAAGTTTTTCTGGAAAGTGTCTCAAAAATGTGTGCCCATTTTACAGTTGCCTAATTTGTCAAATTTCCTTAAAGAGCAACTAAACAGCAAATCAAGTTTTTTTTTTACTGATAAACTGTCTCAATGGGTGTCTCCAGTGCTTAGCTTGTAAATTAGTATTTTCAGGAACACTTTTGGTCTGATGTGATGGATTCGGGGAACAGGCCAAAACATTTGCCAGAACACTCTCATTAAATACCATTATATCAGATCAAATGTTTGCCAGATACTCGTAAATATTTCCCGGATCCTTTACCCTGAAAAACTGAATACCATTATTTGAAACGGGGGATCAAATTAAGCACTGGGTGTCTCATAGTGTTGTCTACTGGTCCCTGACAATATTCTGACATTATAGCGCAAACATGTGTCAAATCCATAGACATATTATTAATAGACCGTCATTCCTCACTGCTCCCCGTTTACCATAATGACCACGTTCAAGGGGGAAATCATGGCGGATTTACAGACTCCTCCTCCCCAGCTCTGACGAAGCATGTTCCTAATAAGGGCATAAGGGTGGGAGCTTCACTGTAGACTCGGCCCTTGCGTGACGTGTAGCTCGCGCAGCTCCAATGCTAACAGTCAGACCCCGTTAAGTAGGAGATTCCTAAAATGTATGCTACCATAACCAGCCCGGTGCCCCAGATTGTTTTTAACCCAGCGTAATCACAGGAGGAATATCTAGCTCTAGCCACTTCTAAGACATTAGGCACTGGGCATTAAAGTTGTTTTTAACGTGTCTAAAGTCCAATGCATTCCAATGGGGGAATAGCGGCCATATGGAGGTACTACAGCAATGGCGGAGCCTCCAGTGTCGTAGTCACAAAGCAGAGCAGTCAGCGGCCATTGGTCAAATCCTAACTTTGGCCTGGAACCGAATGGGTGGCGCCCCCTTCAGGGTAAACTCTGCTACTAAATTAGAATTTCCTGATTGGCTGGAGACGTGTCCACGGCCTCCACAGAACGTCATAAGCCGCACCAGCTCCACACATCGTCATCAGGTGCTGCCCATTGTCTGCCCATTGTCCTGCCCTGTACCTGTTGTTTATAACCAAGTCCCTCCCACGTAATCTGTCTGCTGTGATTGTGCCAATGCAAAGGCCCACACACTCACCCCCCGCATGTCACCCCCAAACCTCAGAGACCGCCTCTTTCACGGCAATTTTTGACTTTTGTTTGTGGGTGGGGAAAGGCTTTGACACGCCCGTTTAGGTTCTCTTTAAGGTGAACGGTTTGAACCGGATCTGAATTGTGAAAAGAGACGGATCTTTCAATTTTAGAGAACTCCCCAAATGAACACAAGAAATCAGCCCAACAATGGATCAGGCCACACAAGTGAAAGCTTTTGCATTAAAGTCAAAGCTAAATGCACTCAAAATGATTTGTCAGGCAGTTGCAGCCTCTTTTTATTAGCTGTGGCGCAAGATTTTCTTCACAAAGACGTTTTTCAAAGCGTGAATATCAGTCCCATTGTCATTTTGACGATCTGACCGCAGACGCAAACGTAGCAAAAAAAACCCCACCAAAAATACGACATAAAAGTGACGACATTGTGAGATCAGTTTTGAAGGTTTTAGCTTTCAACACTGGCCTATAGGCTGTACACTTTTAGATTTGGGTAAAGCTGAAGTGGAGAAAATGTGCTTGGTTCAGGCGGGAGTTAAGAGGTTAAAAGTGTGCCTTATATTTATTTATTTTATTTGTGGTCATACCGCCTTTGTGATACCCAATCCCGTCAGACCTTGGAAGCTAAGCAGGGAAGGGCCTGGTCGGGACTTGGATGCGAGACCGTTTGGGAAACACCAGGAAGCCTAGCGAATGTAGTGAGTGAGTGAGTGGTTGGTGGTGGTCGGAGGGGCCGATGGTGCAGACTGGTTGCCTCGCTTCTGTCAGTCTACCCCAGGGCAGCTGTGGCTACAATAGTAGCTTACCACCACCAGGTATGGAGTGAATGAATAATGCAATGTAAAGCGTCTTTGAGTGTCCAGAAAAAGCGCTATATAAAACCGATGCATTATTATTATTATTAATATTGATCACGTCTTAGATATTGTGAGTTATCTGGCTGACGTTATTAGAAAATTATAATAAAAAGGAGGTAAATCCATAAATCCTTATTGTCATTGTCACAGAGAACAACAAATGATGTTGAGAGCTTTATGTCTAGAGAATTGTGTTCATTGTCCCACTGAAGTCCTGGTTCACATGTGGCCAATGTGAGGAAGAATGGTTATCTTTCATAGCCAGGATGTGCCCCGCCTAAAGCTAATCATATTAATGGACAAATCCAGGAAACTAAAGCACAAACGAATGAGTAAGCCCTGAGGATCCGGCTGTCTTCTTTATTTGATTACTTTGTATCTTCAGCCCGTTACTCGTCGATGTGGCGTGGGACAGCGTCTTTGTTGCCTGTGGGTGGCTGCGCTGAAGGGAAATGCCTTTTCTCTCTGGCTCTTGTCTGCAGTTCTATCAGCTGACTCATCCGCTCTGCGCTGTGTCTATGTCCACTTATGGTTAACGCCACGCCGGGTTATTTAGCACTGAAACGTTAAACACGATCTGCCGATTTGCAGCGAGTAAATTACGAGCCTCTACTGGTTTGCTTCAAGGCTGTTTTGGCAAATAAACTTGAAATGTGCATAATTCACAAATAGACACTTGTCCCATTGCAAACGGTATAAAGATGCGGTTAGTTGGCGTTGACCGGGGGAGGGCACAGGCTCAGGAGGAGAGACTTTGCCCTTTTATAGACATATTTAGTTTGGGATGCACTGTGAGCCCCGACTGTCCGACACAGGAGATTCCTGGGAGGTCTTCAAATGTGAAAAAGTAAAAAAAAAAAAAAAAAAAAGCAGTGGAATTCCTCCTGCCTCTGTGTCAGCCTCAACCCGGACACTTAAAGTAGGCTATGTTTATTCAGGAGCGCATTAGCCAGAGCCGCACAGGGAGACAGAGGAGCTCCCCCTTCAAATAGCACTTGGGCCACTTCCACGAACATTTGACTTCCTTTGTTGGACTGACGAGAGTTATGTGCAAGCACCGGGGGCCATTGTGCACGACATACTGTACACGTTCCTGTTGCTCGTTCCTTTTGGATTTCAGCGTAATATGTCGAAAACAGCAATATCCACGACGGATTTCTAAAACACTAACACAAAAGGATGCAGGCGGCAAGATCACCACTTAGTACTGGGTAGCCCTTTTGTTTTTAATTGCAACATGTGTATTTTTTCACCCTCCGAGCCAAGGATCTTCACGCTGCACAGCCATCTGGCAAACATGGCTGAGTCATATTTTAGATTTTTGGGGGAACAAAACAATTCCGAACCCTCACAAAGATGACTGAGACAGGTGCTTCTTTAACAAGGGTTTTTTGCTGGTATTTCCCACATCTTTATCACTAGCTTACTCTTTGTTTGGCCTAAAACCGCTGACACAAAATATCCAGTATAGTTTCACGCCCTGATTTTCACACAATCTCCCCATGAGCCCCCTCGTCTTGCCGCCCTGTTTCAATCTAGAAGTGAAGCGCCATGGTGAGTGGTTTTATTTTGCGATGATGGAGTTTAGCAAGAGATGGAGAGGTGTGGAAAGCATTGCCTGGATGCTAGGATAGCCTCTGGTTTTCAATATGCAATGATTACTCAAAGATGCGCGAGTGGCTCCAAACAGAAAGAACAATATTGTCTAAACGTCTAAAAAAGTCGATTTTGCCTAATACACCCCTTTACCAAGTCTTTTAACTGACTTGGGACATAGCCAGAGATACCTAAAGATGCATCAGTGTTCCGAGAGTAGATTTAAATGACCACCTAAGGCTGCAACTAATGATTATTTTGGTCATCGATTAATCTACTGATTCATCTTACGATTAATCGCTTGGCTGTGAAAGGTGCATGACATTTTTTTTTATCACATAAAGCTAAAGTGGCGCCGCTTGAGGAGTTAAAGTGAGTGAACTTAAAGAGTGACTAAACACCAAATCAAGTTTTTTTACTGAACTGTCTCAATGTGTGTCTCTTAGTGTTGTCTACTGGTACATTATTCTGACATTATAGCGCAAACATGTGTCAAATCCTAACTTTGGCCTTTGGCCTTCAGGGTAAACTCTGCTACTAAATTAGAATTTCCTGATTGACTGGAGACGTCATAAGCTGCACCAGCTCCACACATCGTTACTCACCCCCCGCATGTCACCCCCAAACTTCAGAGACCGCCTCTTTCGCGGCAATTTTTGACTTTTGTTTGTGGGTGGGGAAAGGCTTTGGCACGCCCGTTTAGGTACTCTTTAAAGTGAATGTTTGAAGAATGCTCTAATTGCTTATTCTGCTTTCTCACTGGATGAGACGCAAACAGATATTTATGAAATTTACACTGTACAAAACACTACGTTAGGGGTGGGAACCTCTGGGTAGCTCACGATTCGATACGATACGCAATACATGGCTCACGATAACGATTATTTCACGATACGCCGATACTGCGATAATCGATATATAGCACAAACATAAGCTACGATACATCACGATTTAAAAAAAAACATGCTACTTTTAACCTTTATTTTAACATACTATATATTATTCATCATTTACGTTTCTTTTCATGTGCTTTGTACCACTTTTATAAATGATCCCCGACTTACTCACTGAAAATGGGTCTATAGATCTGTCAGTGACTTCATTTACATTTAAATAAACAAGAAACCACAGTCCTATTTAAAAGGAATAAATCAACCCCAAATTAATCTTCTTAATAATTATAAAAACTATCATTAAAAGTAATGTATTTGTGTGACAGTGTTTGGTCCAAGTGCTTCCAACTGTAGTGCTGCCCCCTGCTGTCCTGACTGAATTTTGATCATTATTTGCCTCTATTGACTGTGAAAACAGTGGATCCCTGCTGCCTCATTAATATTCACGACGTTGCTCATTAATATGCACGACGTCATCAAAAGTATCGATATCGCAATAAAAAGTATCGGTATCGTATCGTCCCGCAAAATATCGCGATATATCGATATATTGTCACAACCTATACAACGTACCCTAACTTTAAAAACAAAGTAGGTTTCCATCAAAAATCCAAAATTGTCATGTCGTTTTTGCTCCATTTGAGTCTGTGTTTATGAGAAAAAAGATCGATTAGTTGTTTCAGCCCCACAACCACCGCATCAGCAGCAGGAGCATTAGCCTCATCACCATGTTCTCCTCTTCATCACCAATGCTCTCCTTTATCCCAGTGCGCTGACGTCTTTGACATATCATGGGCCGTCTTGGATTGGGAGTAATACGATTGTGACTCAGCCAAAATGCTGCCAGTCGATTCAACAAAACATTTGCTGTTCCTCGAAACCTAAAAGCAGCTGTACCCTTCCCCCACTTCTCAATCAGCATCAGAGCAAGGATGGAAAGTTTAAATTGCTCGACGTTAGCCTCACAAATCCTTCTTCACATGAATACAGATCGAAGCACTTTAGCAGTAGAGGAAGAAGCCCAAACTTTCAAGCAGTTCAAACATGGCCCGAAACTCATGATTAAGCCTCGTCTGGATTTACACCCTTGTCCCTGCGTGGTAAGGGTGGTCTTTGCGGAAGAATGCGCTTTCCCCCCCCCGGCTTTAGCGGATGCCCTGAGAGCCCGTGTAAACCTGTCACCTCGCTCTATGGCCGTGACAAAGTGCTGATGCTGAACATGTGGCTGAGCGAGCGGCTTCTGGCCCCCGTGTTGTTTGAGCGCGGTGGTGATTTCTTTGGAGGCAGATAGTGGTTCGGGAATGGGCTCCGTGTGTGTGAACTGCAGACTGTTTGGCCGCGTATTGACAGAGAGAGAAGGGGAGAAGGCCGCGGCAGCACTGTTTGGCCAAATGCAATCGTAAAGTTTTGAGTGGCTATTGTACAAACACAGGTGTTTTCCCGTTTGGGGTCGGTTGTGGTGGCGGGAGGGAACGTTTGGGTCACTGGAGTAAAAAGAACAACAGGGGTAATTGATCACACTTGGTGGACGTGTTGTTATGTTGGATACAAACTCACAAAAAAACTTTCCAGTGTGTCATCAAAGTGCGTACGTTTCCATGAGTTCAGTTACAGCATAGACCGTTGAAAAGAATAGACAACTCCTCCTCACTCCTCCCCAGCTCTGATGAAGCATGTTCCTAATAAGGGCATAAGGGCGGGATCTTCACTGTAGACTCGGCCCGTGCGTGACGTGTAGCTCGCGCAGCTCCAATGCTAACAGTCCGACCCTCATTAGTACGAGATTTCTAAAGCCTGGTCCAGCCTGGTCCCTTTAATTGTAACTAACCCAGCGTTATCACAGGAGGAATATCTAGCTGTAGAAAGTTCAAAAAAATTAGGCACCAGGCTCTAAAGTTGTTTTTAATGTGTCTAATGATTCCTAATGGGAGACTAGCGGCTATATGGAGGCACTACAGCAACGGCGGCCTCTAGTGTCGTGGTCATAAAGCAGAGCAGCCAGTGGCCATTGAGTTACAGTAAGTTAGGGATGTTTATTGTTTGCTATCAGTTAAATCATTGGCTTTTTTTTCACATCTATAATCTTATACAATATTTGACCCTCCAAGTACCACCAGGCTAGATCAAGATCTGTACTGACCACGAACAACAGTGTATCAATAACAATCTGAGTTGGGGTCGATACAACTCAGTGGAAGAGACACAGGTTTGGAAAGATATCCCCAAACAGACCTACAAATTGATTGAGCGATTTTGATTCAATAAACCTGTCTCATTAGGGATGGGATTCATGGCTCTTTAGTGGGAGCCGAGTCTTTGGGATCCGTTAATTTCAAAGATGTCCGCCAGATTACGCACACTGTCTAAGATGTGATCGATAAAGAAATACTTTTTTTATTTATTTAAATCATCTAAAATTACAATGGGAATTAGTGATCATCTCATCTTTATTTAATTATCTATCAGACTCGAGGTCCATATGGACGGTTGGAAAAATGTGTTTGTGACTCAAATCTTGTGCCACATCTAAGAAAAAGAGGCTGCGACTGTCTGACAAATCATTTTTAGTGCATTTTGCTTCGACTTTAGTGAAAAAGCTCCGTTGTTGGGCTGATTCTTAAGTTTGTTTGGGGGAGTTCTGGGTAAGATTGACTGAAAAAAAGATCCTGCTCTTTTCACAATTGAGATCCTGTTCAAACCGTTCACCTCAAAGAGACATTCGAAAGAGCCAGTCGGTCATGAACATTTCATCACTGCCACATTCGTCTTATGGATGAAAGTCCTTTCATCTGGCAACATCAAGCACACCATTTTGAATATTTATGAGACATCTGACCTTAGTTTATACTGTATGTGCTGAGAGGGAAGTTCTGACAGTTTTTGTAGATATTATCCATAAACCAAGTCGAAGTATCCTCAAGGATTATTTATGGACTTTTATTTAACCAGGATAAAACTTTTTTTTCAAGAGTGTCCTGGTCAAGAGGCAGAGCAACAATTTCACATACAAGTTCAAAAATAATCCAACATTGAATAATCAAATCAAGATAATACCCTCAGATACAACATCTGCAGATAAAAGACTTTCAAGATTTGGCGGTTTGAAATTATCAAGTGACACTAGGGCTGGGAGATTTTGTTAAAAAAACAAAACAAAAAAACGATTATTTTCGCCATATTGATTGATCTCGTTTTTCTATTGGATTTTATTATTTCATGATAAATTAAATACATCTTGCTGATTCATAAAATTAGATGCACCTTTTATTCAAATGTCAGCTCAAACAAAAACAAAAGCTTTCATCAAGTCTCATTCAACACACAAAAGTCTTCCATTGTCTCGTCCAAACCAATGGCCGCTGGCTGCTCTGCTTTGTGACGATGATACTAGAGGCCGCCATTGCTGTAGTACCGCCATATAGCCGCTAGGCCCCAATTGGAATGCATTGCACTTTAGACACGTTAAAAACAACTTTAATGCCCGGTGCCTCATTTTTTGGAACTGTCTACAGCTAGATATTCCTCCTGTGATTACGCTGGGTTAGACACAATCAGAGGCACCGGGCTGGTTATCGTAGGATACATTTTAGAAATCTCGTACTTAATGAGGGTCTGACTGTTAGCATTGGAGCTGCGCGAGCTACGCGTCACACAAGGGCCGAGTCTACAGTGAAGATCCCGCCCTTATGCCCTTATTAGGAACATGCTTCGTCAGAGCTGGGGAGGAGGAGTCTGTAAATCCGCCATGATTTCCCCCTCGAACGTGGTCATTGTGGTAAACGGAGAGGAGTGAGGAGGAGTTGTCTATTCTTTTTAAAGGGGGGGTATTATGTAAAATCGACTTTTTCAAGCTTTATATCATGTTATTATGTCATTCCCTCATTAAACACATGCCTGGAGTGTCTTAGACGGCAGCCATTTTAGGTGTAGCTATGTCTCAGTCCTCCTAGGAACGCCCCCACCTCCTGGAGACGCCTCTGGAGCTTTTGTCACCAGCCAAGCCACCAACCACTGCTCCTCAGCTCAGCAGAGCCCCCTCCCCGCACAGTAGTGTTGTTTAGATGCCACAGCAGTGTGCTGAAGGGGGCGTGTCGGAAAGCTTCTTAAAGAGACAGAGGCCTATTTCAGGACGTTCAGTGCAGCCATTTTGAGAGAGCAATTTTATTCAAGGCAGTTATTTTAATTTACTGCATATACAGACCAACAGAAGGTTACGTCATCATTGTAGTATGCTATAGACTGGTGCTATGTGATTGAAAAAAGCATAATACCCCCTCTTTAACAGTCTATGGTCCAAACTCCCAAACTAGGTGCTGTTTTCGCCAAAGTTTTCTAAAGTGCAATGGATTCCAATGGGGGACTAACGGCTATATGGAGGTACTACAGCAATGGCGGCCTCTAGTGTCGTCGTCACAAAGCACAGCAGCCAGCGGCCATTGGTTTGGACAAGACAATGGAAACCTGTCGATTATAAAGTTCTATGACGATTATTGAGATTGACCAAAGTAGAGATTGCCATTTCGATTAATTGCCCAGCCCTAAGTGACACGAGTTCTTTCAACTGAATCTCCTTCTGTAGTTCGTTCCGAGAGGTGAGGTGCCTAAAGGCCTTTTAACCCAATACTGTTCACGCTCCGGGCACAGAGCAGGAGAAGGTCCTGAGAGCAATACCACACCAACGGGTTTGTAAAGAAGGATTGGGTGGCACTGACGTCACACTTTTTTAAACTAAGTGCAACTGTATGACTACCAGCGGTGACAACCTCTATTATTTATTTATCTTCAGTCCTTGCTTGTTTGGTTTAAACATTTCAGCCTGTTCCCACCTCTTCCTCTCTCTCTCTCTTTCAAAGTTCCTCGACACTGCCTTGACACAGCCTTGAGCTGAAGCCAACTGCGGTGGGGAGTTTGGAGCTTGGACTGAAAACCAAAGTGAATTCGCCAAAACCTGTCTTCCCCCTACGTGGACCGCAAAACACCGGCCTAAACACATGTGACATTTTTCCTCACGAGAACCGAGAGGTCGCGACTCGAGCGCCTTGAACTGAACTCACGCAACTAT
Organism: Neogobius melanostomus; assembly: GCA_007210695.1. Classification (NCBI taxonomy): domain Eukaryota; kingdom Metazoa; phylum Chordata; class Actinopteri; order Gobiiformes; family Gobiidae; genus Neogobius; species Neogobius melanostomus. The sequence goes on along the minus strand of VHKM01000079.1, from coordinate 154,223 downwards.
CGATTACTGCTTAGCCTTGACGAAATTACAGCAACCGTCTGGCTCCAAGTCTCCTGTGGCTACAACAATCCCAGTTATGCATGTAAACCATATGATAACGCTCACGAAAGTAAAAAAAAAAATCTATACTAGCCTTTCAGGGGATTGACGTGCCAAACCCGCAAGACGGGAATACGCGACGCGTTTAAAGCTCGAAATGAAAAGTTGCATAACCGTGTTGATGTTTTAGATCAGGCGGAATTCACTGGGATTTTCTGTGTTTTCGTGGTTTGAGGAAGACAAATAAAGGCACGATATTGAATTCTGCTTTTACGGTGATGTCGGGAAAGGAGAGATACCTGGCTTAAGATAAGGGACCGCAGAGGGGAGCGGTGAACGATAAAGGAGTCTGTAGTGGTTTGAGAAACAGCGGTCAATATAGTCATAGATGCGAAACAGGCGGATTGGGCCCATAACTCCATCCATGCACATTGAAAGTTTAGTTTTGGTGGTTTGATATGTGCGTTACACTGAAAAAAGTTTCCTTGTTGAACCTACTTAAAAAATAACTTCAACACACAATTTGGCACGGTGGCGCAGCGGTTAGTACTTGAGTCTCACAGCCAGAAGGTCCCGGGTTCAATCCCAACCTGGACAGGGCCTTCCTGTGTGGAGTTTGCATGTTCTCTCTGTGCCTGCGTAGGTTTCCCCTACCACTTAAAACATGTACAATAGGCCAGAGTGAGTGAGAGTGCGTGTGGGGGAAAGGCTACAATCCGGCGTGGTGTGTTTACATGCATGAGTCCCATGTATGTTCATTAACAAATAAAACAATGAAATTAACAGACTGATATTTTAAGGTCAAATTAAATTTAAATAATAATTTGGTTTAATCAAATTGGCTGCTTTACTCTAACTTAAAAAGGAACAGAAAACCAACTTAATATTTACAGATACTGAAAAAATGCTTCACCCTAAGACAAAACTATATTGAAATCAACTTAATGTTTTTAAATATTGCTACAATTTAATGCAACACTTAAAGCAGTACTAAGTAACTTGTTTACCTTAATAAATCCTTTCCGTAGTCCCTCTGGGGTAATTGAGCTACAGTAAGTGTTAAAGGGATGATTGGGGATCTTTCATCTCCCTTGGTGTCTCTGGCCAGAAACCACAATTGCAACTTTGCTGCTCCGGGTCGGAGGTGTAATACACACTAATGGAATCATGAAGAAGAAGCTAACAGGCTAATTGTGGGCTAGCGCTACTTAAACATTATAGCCAAGTTAGAGTGAAAAGGTTTTTATCTCCATTGTATAATTGGATGTACAATATCCCTCTCTCCCTTTGTCTTTTCTGTCAGTGTAGTATTTACTCTCACGGACAATTAATGAGTAAAAAACGCTAAATGCTCTGACACCTGCAGTGGCACTTATGGCCTCTAGGGGCAAAAGTTACTTAGTACTGCTTTAAGTCAAAATGTACTTAATTGTATTGTGTGCTTCCAATTGAGCTAAGTTTTTAAGGTAGTTCAACGTGGAGACCACGTGAATTGTTGCCCTGTCGCCCCCCAGGGAAAAATGTAAAAACAACAACAAAAACATGTTAACTAATTGCATGGAAAGGTTAATGTTCGGGTCACATGATATTGTAGTTTGTGGAGACTTTGGAAAACTGCCTTGATTGTGGTGGTAATGATACCATTTTGATATTTTACAAAGCTATATAGAATGCAACTTATAGTAAAGTCATGACTAAAGCCAAACTTAACTTAATCAATTAGTCTGTGTTAGCAAAAGAGAGTGTACATCTCAGCTGAACACCTCCAGTCCTGGTTTGTCAGCTAACAGAAACATGTTCAGCCCAAGACCTTGTCCAGTTGACCACTTCTTTTGAAAACCGCTCGACGACCGCGAGCTCATACAATTAACCACTGAAACTGTTCCGAGCTCATGGTGAAACATTTTGGCCGTCAACAGCTGAACATCTGCTGTTCTTCCTACACAAGGTCAGAACTCGCCCACTCCACTTGGACCATGAGAAGTTAAAGCCTAAACATGCGGCCGCCTCTTCTCCTGCTGCAAACCGTGTTTGTCTCTGGAAGTCTGGCGCGGTTTTCACTGATATTTTGGGATGCATCCATTTTTAAATACATTTATTTATTCTTTTAAAAGTGCAGATATTTATGCAAGACAGTGCGGTTTGGTGAGAGAAAAGTCTTACACTGGAAAATGAATAATCTTTTTAAGGAAGAAGTTACATATATCTTGAATTAAGAGATTAAATCTAAAGTTTGAGTAGGTTTGGTCAGGTCTTTTATTTTCTTAATTGAGTTTATTTATATGTTTATAAGTGGCATTGCTTGTTCCATTGGCATTAGCATTTGTGTCTTATCTTAGACTAGCTCAAATCGACTCTTTTCTCAGTCATTTAAGTCATTTATCTGATTTAAGATGGTAATTTTTTCAGTGTACTGCATCAAAGTTCCAGTTAAAAGTAATACAGTTGAGCTTATTTTATTTCTGTTCAGTGCATCTTGCACATAACAATAATAACATTAATGTCTTACACTTGTATTGCGCTTCACAAGCCTGTGTGTGACAAGTTTCTCAAAGTGCTACAATGTAGTCAATATTCATTCTCTCCATATTCAGTGGTGGTAAGCTACTATGGTGGCCACAACTGCCCTGGGGTAGACTCATGGAAGCGAGGCTGCCAATCTGTTCCATCAGCCTTTGGACCACCAACCACTCACTCACACACTAAATAAGTACAATGTTCTTGAATTAAGAACATTTGTCATGAAATCTCTCCATAAGCCATGTTTGTACACTTTAATTAAGAATAAAGATCTCGTCTCACTTGAAATAACATTGTGTTTCCGTTAATTTAAATGTAAAAACATAAGACAGATTTCTTGAAAGTAGTTACTAAAACAAAGGACAACTGTACATATAATTTGAACTATTATTGATTATTTTTCCATTGAGTTCACTATTCCAAAGGACCCAATGTTTGGCTTTTGCATAATGTGTGTCCTTTAAGACATAAACTTAATATGGTAAGTTTGTGGACCCATAGAACTGGGCTTTAACCTTTCTTGCTCGCTTGCAATGTCATCAATACAGCTCACTTGTCGTCTATTATGCTATATTTGCACAAATGTATGCACTCAAGTTACGGCAGTCACATTTAGGATCACCGGCCTTAGCTTTAATTTAATTTAATGAGGGCCTAATAAAAGAGAGACAGGATTAAAGGTGTGACGAGAATGCACCGCGATGTTTACGAAGCTCATGTCGCACCCAGAAGGAAACGGCTCAATTACAAATGTCTATAATGGGCTAGCGGCTAAAGCCCGGTGCCCCGCTGACCCACTGAGTCTATTTAAACTGCAGCATTAAAATGAACAGGTGCATTGTGGGAGAGATGTCAGCCTTCCACTTTTGGAGAGGGCCCAGAAATGAGAGTGGCACGTGCATGTGTTGTTTTGGGGCATGCGCGGCGCCTGGGTACCGTTTCACCCCGGGGGGAAGTGAGGGATAAAGTAGCGTCTTATTTTAAAAGACCGTCTGAGTGAGGAGCTATGACCCAGCTGGAATCAGGGCGGCGCGTGGTAAACCTGCAGCTGCGGTCGTCCTGCAATGGGAAAGTCATGTTTGCAGCCGTACATGCGACCTGTGCCCAGTGCGGGTCCACGAGAGCTTTAAAAATGTGACCTTAGATAGAGGTGGGCGATAATATTGATTGATTGATTGATTGACTGATTGGATTTATTTGAGTGATTATTTACATTAACATTATTGCAGCGCAGAAATAAATAAAGTAACAAAAACCCAAAAGGAGTAGTCCGAAGCAAGAAAGCTTATAAGTGCCTACCCCCATATTCAAATTAAGTTACATTCCGGATACAGTAATACAACATCTCATGTTTACATACAATATAACACTTTACAAATTCCTGAATTACACAATTACAATTGTCCGCATTAACTTTACATATAGCAGCATTGTTAAAGAAAAGCATTTCATGTTTTACAAGAAGAAAATCACAGGATGTTTACAAGACTTCCAAAGTAAGAAGACATAACACAAGATAGAAATGTATGCAGTTTACCAATATATATAAACATTTTTATGTTTTCTTTTCTTATTCCTCTTTCCCATTCACATAATAACCATATCCAATAATTCTTATAAACACCAGTCACCATTCTATCAATTGACTATTGATTTAGTTATAATAAGTATTACATAGTCAACACGACCCATTATTATTGTCATTCCCATTTCCACTGTAAAATATTGGTTGTGATTGTTTTATTATTATTTTTTGTCTACAAGATCAAAATTGCTGTTTGGAAGATATAAAAGTTTACAATATCCAATGTCAAGAGGTGTGGAAAATTGTAACAAAAAATCAAATAAATTGATAATATCCAAATAAATGGGGGGAAAATAGGGAATAAATAAGTGTGCCCTTTCGTTGTCTGTTCAGGACATTATCTTTTTGAGCGACAAAGCGATGTAAATTTAGAAGCTATCCAGCACATTTCTGCATATTTCTGACCGTTTGCAATATCGCTTCGGGCGTGTTAGCCAAATATTACTCTGTGTGGTGCAAGTAATAAAACATTGTGGGAGCTCCCAAGCTGTGCAGCGTTATCATCCTTGTTTTCATTTGTTACCTCTAACTCTGGCACGCTACTCAGCCAGTTCGGATGTGCGCGTCCACCTGGCTCTTCAACGATATCGCTTCGTCATCGCTATCGAGAAAGCCCCCCAAAAATATTAGGATGTTCAGGTCATCCAGCCCTATACCATTAGGTAGGTACTCAGACTAGACTTTCTGCGACATTCAGATTCCCAGACATATGCTAGACTGTTAGTACTTCTATCACCCATAATGCTGATAATCAAAATTATAAAGATGTTACTTCCAGATCAATATCTATAGCTATAATAATAACAGATGTAATGTATAAATCTAAAGTGACGAGGATAAAGTGGGATAAGAGAGATGGATGTCTAGAGAATAATATGCACTTCCTGAACAATAAAAGTTGCCACCAGGCTCTAATATTTCTTGGACCATGCATTCGCTGTGGCATTGTTTCAATAAGCTTCTCAACAGATCCAGTGTTGGGTTACATTTTCACCAAGATCTTGTATTGATGATGGGAGAGTGTGACCACTGCGCAAAGCTTTTTGCAGCACATCCCAAAGTCTCTCAATGGGGCTAAGATCTGGTCTCTGTGGCGACCGATCCTCCTCATGTTCTCTGAACCACTCTTTCACAATGTGAGCCGCATGAATCCTGGCATTGTCACCTTGGAATAAGCCTGTGCCATCAGGGAAGAAGAAATCCAGGATGTTCAGGTCGTCCGCTGATCTCATTCTTTGGCCACATGGTGTCGCTGAACCTAGACCTGACCAACTGCATCAACCACAGATCAGTTTGTTAAAGGGGGGTATTATGTAAAATCGACTTTTTCAAGCTTTATTTCATGTTATTATGTCATTCCCTCATTAAACACATGCCTGGAGTGTTGCCTTGGCTCATTCACATATTTTTGAGTAATCAGTAAAAACTTAGACGGCAGCCATTTTAGGTGTAGCTATGCCTCAGTCCTCCTAGGAACGCCCCCACCTCCTGGAGACGCCTCTGGACCTTTCGTCACCAGCCAAGCCACCAACCACTGCTCCTCAGCTCAGCAGAGCCCCCTCCCCGCACAGTAGTGTTGTTTAGATGCCACAGCAGTGTGCTGAAGGGGGCGTGTCGGAAAGCTTCTTAAAGAGACAGAGGCCTATTTCAAGACGTTCAGTACAGCCATTTTGAGAGAGCAATTTTATTCAAGGCAGTCATTTTAATTTACTGCATATACAGACCAACAGAACGTCATCATTGTAGTATGCTATAGACTGGTGCTATGTGATTGAAAAAGCATAATACCCCCTCTTTAACTCTAGGTGGCAACTTTTCTTTTCGATCAGCCATTGTGTTTGACCTTCTAAGCCCTAGATCAAGATCAAATCAGGACTAAACAGGATCTAAACTGGGTGTAAGCCATGTACCAGATTTTACACCTCAAACTAAAATGGATAAACCATAAATTAAATCTCTAATTCTGTCAATCCATAATCAAGATGACCGTGAAGATCACTGGAATGTTTTGTGGCTCCAACACTCCTCCAACTCCATCACTGTCAAGCAAGCACCGATTATCTTAAGCAATGCCCTGGAATGTATGTTTTGACAAATGGCGTCTTCAAAACCATTGAACTCTCTGCTCTCATACATCAGCGTGTCATCGGGTCATCTCTGATCCGGGAGCCTCTCGAGCCCGTTTTAGCACGAGGCAGCCATAAGCGCGCTGAAGGCCAAAGTGCCCAGCGCTGATAAATGCAGCGTCGCTATCAAGCAATTAAAGCAGCGGCCGGCGATCCGTCTGGGTATTTCTGGGCCGTTTCAAAAGTCACGTGCGAGCGAAGTGGGTCACGCGCTACACAGGCACACGGTAGTCTAAACAAAACGGACATGCATCGGGTCCCGAGTACAGCGAAATGTAAGCGCAAAGGCAGCTGTTAGAAAATATGACCGCCGCATGACTTCCACCCCTCCTGTGAAAATAGAAAGCACTCCATTTTTCCTGACATAGATGAACACTTATAGTTCTGGGCCCAATGACTCCCGGCAGGACCTGAATGTGTTATAGACATGCAATGGACAGGGAAGGAGAGCTGGAATCTGGCTTCGAATGTGGAATGAGGTCAGACCCTTAGAGTTAGGGCTTAAGGTTTGTGTCTTATGCCTTATTACATTATGTACCTGCAAAGTTCTAATACACATTATTCCATTGTGTATGTACTATATAGGTACAAGTTATTACATTGGTTTGTCCTTCAAAAAGATAATTGTCCTGAAGAGATTATAAAAAACACTCTATCCACAAATTCTTTTCCAAATTCTTTCCCAATTTTTCTCCCTCTATTTTAATTTTTTAACCAATGTTTACTCTATTTTTCCCATTTTCTTCCCCATGTTCCCCCTATTTCATAAAAAAATTCACAAGAGTTTTCCTCGCATTGTTGTCACTTTTTTCGTCGTATTTTTTGTGCTTTTTTTGTAACATTTTTGTCACGTTTTTGTTGCTTTTTTGTCGCCCATTTTGCTGCGTTTTGCTGTGTTTTTGTTGCTTTTTCATCACACTTATGTCGCCTGTTATGTTGCGTTTCTGTCGCTCCATTGATGCTTTTTTATCCAGTTTTTCCCTACTTTTTCACCCTTTTAATTTTTTTATTCCCCCATTTTTCCCTCTATTTTTTCCCAATTTCACCCCCAGTTTTGTTTTCTTTTTTTGTTTTACAATTTTTCCCCTGCACATTTTTCCACATTTCTTGACATTGGAGATAGACTCAAAAAGGTTTGTAAATTTGCATATCTTCCAAACAGCATTTTCCATATTATCTTGTAGGCGACATATTGCCCATCTACTACTATAAAGTTTAGCATCCACAACAACCCATTACGCTGCCTTAGTTCAACTTTTGTTTACGTCTATGCCACATTATCTGACAAATACAAGACAAAATGTGCTACATTTCCCTTTTCATCTGTCGGGTAACAGTTTTTATTCCCCAGATGCCACTCCAGCTGCACACACTGTGACAAAGTGCCTATAGGGGCACAGCCACTGAAATAAGGTTGAAAACCGAAGCCTTTGCACTTTTTTCCCTCCCACATGTCCACATTTTGCTTTACAGCGCCTTAATAACATGGTAATCGAATGGAAATAATATGGTAACTCGGGATAACGAGATATAATTTGGCTGCTCTGATTCCATATTATTACTTAGCGTGCATCCTGTTAATGAATCTCCATAATGACCATGTTTTTAGACTCCTCCTTATGCTGCTTACTCACTGTCTGTCAAACATGTCAGAATGTGTCGCGTCTCATAATTTTGAAAGATTATGTTATGTTACAGAGATTATGGTACAGACAGACGCCGCCTAAAGAATGTTGCAACAGCTCTGCGTCGCAAACCTATGGCAGACAGCGGCTTATGCGGACGATTTTAGAAGACGTTTAGCAGATATATGCCAGAAGAGTGGTTGTAAATGAAGACCGAAGAGGGAAAAGGAACGTCAATGTATGCCTGTACGTATATTTCACTTTGTGTAGCGGTGTTTTTAATGGCCAGATTGTGTAAATATTAAGTGTTCTCGATCAAATAGTCTCTACTTTACTGTTGCTGGTAACATCTGTAGAGTACACAAACCAAAACCAGAATCTGTTTTTACAATTGAGCTCTTCAAATGCTAAAGGCTTTTTCAAATAAATGAAGGTATAGGGATTGGTGATATATTTCCCTTTTTCACGATTTCTTCACGATTTTCGATTAAGACTATTCTTTTTAAATATTGACACACATTGACTTTGCAGTAGTTTTGATTGAAACAGTCTATTTTAGAGTAAACCACATATAAGACAAAACATACCATCAAAACAAACATGAACAAACAAACTAGATTTGAAATGTTCTGTGCTTGAAAATGTTATGAATGCAAATCATTTTAAAATGGGGGAAGTCCCAAGTTGCAGCACAAAATGTTTGGGACAAAGACCTGACTGTTTTAAAGCCATTTGAAGCTGACCGAGATTGACCACTGGTTTATCTCACCAGCCTGGAGACTAGTTGGAGACTAGAGTCGCTGCTGGTCACGGAGATGTCTCCAAGATGTCCCCTGGAGATAAGGCGAGTCTCCAGATTGTCTCAGTGAGTCTTGGAGTCTTGGAGGCTACTCGGTCTCAGTTGTGGCATTGTTGCAAACACTCACTGTTGTTCTCAACCTGTGAGACACTTCTGTGACAATGTCTCCGAGACCAGAGGCTTGAAAAATCAAACCTGTTTGTTTTCACCAAGACTTCCTGGAGACTCGCCTTATCTACAGGGGACGTCTCAGACACATCGAGTCTCCAACTAGACTAGGCCGGTGAGACAGACCCTTAAGATTTCGATTTGGATTCAAAAATAGAAGATAAGTAAAAGCTTTCCAACCTAAGAGGAAGTTTACAAATGATTTGGCACATCCTAAAAGTGCATTGATACAAAAGATCTAAGTGAAAGAAGCAAATTACAATTACAGCGTTTGTGTGTTTTGTCCGTTCTCATTGCGTGAGAAGCAATGTCACGAAAAGCCCAGCTCTCCATTGTATAAATTTACTACATAGCAACCTTGAGAGTCAAGTTAAAAATAGCCCACATGACTGTATTACAAAGCAAAGCGTTCAGTTCAAAGATACAACAAAGCAAATCCATTGTGAGTTCACCCTGTAATTCCAGCTGACGTCACTCTTCAGAATAAAACCACTTCCTTCCTATGGCCGTAAATTTGACCTAAACACAACTATAGCTTGTTGCAGATAGAGTTGTGTCTAAAGGGAAAGTCCAAGTTGAATTCGAGTAAAATCTGGGAACATAAAAGATAGGGGGCAATGACAAAACGAATGCTGCAATTTAGCGCAATTAGCTGAATCATGTAATGACCTAAAACACATGTGGTGCATTTAGACCGAAATGCTAACCCGCCAACATCGTAACTCAACTTTCAACTATAGTTATTGGGAGGCTCGGGTTCGCCGTTTGAAGCTCCTGAATGTTATGCACCCCAACATGGTCAGGAAGTAGCCCAAGCACTGATAAAACTAGAAAGAAAAGGTCGTTTGTGCATATTTTCAAACACAGAGGACACAGTTATAGGTACCTAGAGTGTTTTCAAAAGCGAAAACGCAATGAAATTACCCTCACAGACCGGTTTGGAACAGGTTTGCAGCCTCTGGCCTTGATGGTGGTTGTCCCTAAATTTAGCCCGAAAGACCCTCTCTTTATAAAAAGGGAGCGCACATACCGCAGCGGCTAATGGCAGCCTTAGCACTCAACCCGGGCCGCTTGTTACATAAAGAAACCTCAATTACAAGGGACCAAACCTGACATTTGGGGGCATTGTGGCCAAAACCAGCGGTGCGGGGAATAGCAGGGTGGAGTTTTTAGTCGTGTCGTTTTGTCCTGGTTGGCCTCTGCGCGTACCACCCAAACGCACGGCCAGCTGTGTCAGAGCAGAAGATTGTGCTTTGTATTTGCCTTTTTTACGAGGCACGTTTATATTTGAAACAGACTTTTCCGGGCTCCAAACGTGTTGCTATTAGAGATGGGTGCTGGTAAAAAGGTTTGAGAATGGTTCGAGAAAAATGTTCAGCACAAACACTGGTGATGAGAACAAGCAATTTTCCAAAACGTTTTGTTGCCTGGTGGGTCCTGAGGCGGCACTAAAGAGAGTTAAGGGCCTATCACACCTTGTATTGATTGTGCGCATACCAAGGGCGTATCTCACTGGCCTGGAGACTAGTTGGAGACTTGAGTTGCCCCTGGAGATGAGGCCTCCAGGTAGTCTCGGTGAAAACTAACAGGTTCGATTTCAGCTGTACACTTTTTCAAGTCTCCGCATGGTCTCTGCATGGTCTCAAGCAGTTGTGGTAACGTTAATTTAGTTAGTTTAGTTTATTTTGAGCAATTTTACATGTTGTCTTTCAAAATGTATACAATTCCGGATGCTCACAATGGAGTAGGCTGAAGCAATAAGCTTATAAGTGCCTACCCCATGTTCAACTCAATATACATTTACATAGCATAATAAATTGTAAGTTCTAAATTACATCGACTTTAGGTACAACCGATACAGATTTATAACGATACGTTGTGAACACTGTTTGTTGTCCTCAACCTGTGACGTTTCTGTGGCGTCCCTGCAATGTCTCCGAGACTTGAAGAAGTGTTTGTGCAATCTGCGCTGAAATCAAACCTGTTCGTTTTCACCAAGACTACCTGGAGACTCGCTTTAACTCCAGGAGATATTTTGGAGACATGTCCGGGACCAGCGGATACTTGAGTCTCCAATTAGTCTCCATGCAGGTGTGATAGGCCCTAGAGACAACACAGAGATTGAGTGGGCAGGGCAGGTCTCCATATTGTCTCTGCTGAAATCAAACCTGCTCGATTTCAGCGAGACTACCTGGAGACTCGCTTAATCTCCAGGGGACGTCTCAGAGACATCTCCCTGACCAGCAGCAAGTCGAGTCTCCAACTAGTCTCCAGTCCGGTGAGATAGGCCCTTTACTTAGCTGTTACAATGATATGTGATTAAATCTACTGTTTATGCTCAAAGAGATTGTCTTTTTTAACTTTTATGAACATTATTCTTCGCTTTTATTGTTTTAGATCAGTGGTTCCCAACCGTTTTTTCTCATGTACCCCTTGAGTCATTTATTTATACTCCAAGTACACCCTACCTCGAGGATCTTTCCAATATTATTACAAATTGACTAAATAAACTAAGATTATTTGGTATTTAATAGTGTGTTGAGTTCCAAATGAAGCTAAAATACTCCCCGTACCCCTGGTTGGGAAATACTGTTTTAGATAATGAGTGAAACGATGCCAACTTGATGTTTTTTTAATCAAATTTTTCGAGTAAACCTCTTGTTTATGGTTATCTCCTCGAGATCTCAGGCTGTTCCACCAGCTGTGAGGCATCCTCTGCTGTTAACTACTGTTGTTAGTAGAAAGTGCAGTGTAGGTTTTCTTCCATTGCCAACTTGACTTTTCATCATACTATCATCTCTCCAAACACATTATGTAGATTTAGAAAAAGTAGAATACTAACACAATCATCCGGGCCTTGTTAAACATAGAAGACCAAGGCTTTTATGAGCTGGTTCTTGGTGCGAAATGTTTGAGAAAAAGCTGTATCAATATGTAATTCACTTTCTGTTTGAAGAGATTGTAGATGTCTTTTCCATCGGTGAAGGTGAAGATGTTTGGAATGTCTTACAAAGCCATGGCAGTTCATAACATGAACTTAACAGATAGATGATTCATATTGAAAGCCAAATAAGTGCTGGTGAGAAGGTGTTTGGTCAAGCGTCATTCGCCTAGAACTGAAACCAAGCTGCACAGTTTCCTTCCAAGATCAATAAATCTACCCGTCTTCGGAAGGGCGGATGGATTTATTGACGAAGGCACGAATTAAACATTTACAGCTTAAAGACATCAAGCCGACGCTGACTCCCACATTATCCTCCCAGTCATTCGAGATAGCAGCGTTTAGCTCTGGGGCTTTCATGTCGTCGAAAGCACGCAGCCAGACCAAAAAAAAAAAAACTCCAGCCGCCAAGCGTATCGAGTGTCTTCTACTCAGTCAGGGCTCTACTGTACGTCGCACATGTCGGACGAATTCGCCATTACCGGGCATTTCTGCTTCAGAGAGGCTCGACAAGAGAGTCAGCTTGTGTTGAACTTAAGACTAGCTCAAATCCAGTCGATGCAAGACAAGAAGGAATGTGAAAGTGTTGACATGGCATTTCTCCAAGTCCATAATCGCCTTTCGTAAAAACGCACTTTGCAGATTTCTATTCTTAGACCCTTTGCAGTTGTTGTTAGACATCGCCTCCCACATGACATCACAAGTCCTGGCTGCATTTTACACATTCTTGCCAATGCAATTGCTGTTTCAGCCCTAAAATATAAGTGCGCCGGCCTGTTTGCTCATGCAGCCAACATATTAAATGGACCCACGTGCCAGTAACGCAGACCTCGGTGGGAAATGCGCAGTCGTAGATGAAGAGATCTTCTTTGACCGGACTGCCATATATTTCGGCTGCAGTTCACAGCAGCTGGTTAAACATAGCTCGGCTGGTATTCCTCACATGCTATGACACATCTTCGAGACATTCTGGCTAAAATAGGCACCCCGTAATGAGAGGAGAGGAGCCAGCAACAAACTCACTAATTTAGACGACTGCAAAGAGAAACACATTTAGCTTGGCCTTAAATTGTTAAACAGTTTTAGGAATGGAGAAAGGTTGGTCTGATTTGGAATATGCTTGATTACACTTTGACACTTTTGATAATCACTGTAGTGGCACCGTGGCTTGATAAAATGCTCTGTTGCCAGTCTATCCCACAAGGTTAGTGAGTCAAAGATCATTTGCATTTCTTTCAAGGCCAAGAGCCACTTGAGATGATGAAAAATTGTGACACGTTTTAGGAATTCCAAGCTGTTTCTTCAAAACGAGTTGCACGCCATGTTCATAAGGGACACGGGTTTGTCTCCATCAAGCTTCTTCGCCATCCCTGTATTGGTATTTCTACGCGTTGTCTGGCGTTTCTCATTGTAGGGAACATGTAAGTCCAAGAATTTGCACTGTTTGCAAATTCAGACCTTTGAATGTGCTGTATCTTTATCTATTTCCATCAGCCTACCCAACAAGACAGCAGCAACTATCTCATTTTAACCTTTTGTTTCTGAAATCCTCTGACTTTATCCACGCAGCTACTCTGTCCCGCTGCAGTCACAATCTCCCGGCCATCCTCCTTCGCACAATGTCGCAACAATGCTCATCTGGGGTGTTTAAAATGACAAGCATTTCTCTCCCACTCACCTCCAAGCCCCCGGCGATTCAGTCCCTGCCATGGCATATAAACGCTCAGAGCTTTGCAATTCGCCGCCAACGATTAATTGTCTGCAGATCATAATCCAAAATGGCTTAACCAGCATCAAATGATCAAGAAAATCTGAATCACTTGCACTGGAACTACAGTAACACCCACGTACTCAAGTATCCACTGACAAAATCCTGACAGTTGCAGTCGGCCCTTTTCCCCATGCAAAGTTCCAACTATTACCTTCAAAATGTGAAAATCCACACACTCTTTTGTCCATTTGTCAATCCATTCAAAAAGATAGCCACTTGCAAATTACAAACGGTGTCCATTGCAGTCTCTACAAAGCAAAATCCCACTCATGTTGTCTATAAATCTTACCTCCAAACCCCCGAGTTATCCCACTCCTGCAGCAGTAGCACTTTGCCTCTCGCCTGTCTGTGTGAACGCTCCCCTCTGTTGACACTGCTTCTTGTCTGCGCTTCTGTGGACGTCTGCCGCACAGCTGTTTGGGAATCGCCTCCTCTCTCTCTCTCTCTCTCTCTCTCTCTCTCTCTCTCCTTAGTGCAGTCTCCTCCCTCCTCACTTCCTAGACCCTTCCCCCTCCAACTCCCAACTCTAAAAACTGCCTCTTCTTCTGTATGGCACCTGTGAATGCCCGTCTTCTCCCTATAGCCTGGGTGGATTTCTCAAACGCTTTCGGCCTGTAGGTTTTCTCTCTTCTTCTTTTTTTTGTTTTGCTGCAGTGCCGGTGCCTCACGGGATTTGTAGTGATTGTGCTGAAATGCAGAGGTATGCGCCGCAGCCTGACGTCTCCTCCGCATCAGATAAGCCCTGCGTCTGTCGAAGGCATTCGCCAAACAAGCCGCTGATTGTTCCTCTTTCTCTATCTGTTTCCTCATGTGAGCCTCCTCCGTTTATCCTTATCTGTGCAGTGCAAAAGGACACGCCTGCAGCAGTTACTCAGAGTCAGACTGTTCGGAGAGATTCAGGGTCAGGGCTGTGATTAGGCACCGGTTTAAGGCAGAAAGGAAACCCCTTGTTTATTTGGAATGACCACAACTGTTGGACAGAATAACGGATTTCAGCCCTAATGATGAGAGGATGTGTAAAGATATACCAAAATACTACACTTCAGTAAGACAGGGTTTATACAGGCAGAAGCAAGTCAAATGTAATGCTTTTTAATGCCATTACTATATTTTAATGCCAGAGAAAAAACGCTTTCATTTTTTAAAGAGGGGGTATTATGCTTTTTTCAATCACATAGCACCAGTCTATAGCATACTACAATGATGACGTAACCTTCTGTTGGTCTGTATATGCAGTAAATTAAAATAACTGCCTTGAATAAAATTGCTCTCTCAAAATGGCTGTACTGAACGTCTTGAAATAGGCCTCTGTCTCTTTAAGAAGCTTTCCGACACGCCCCCTTCAGCACACTGCTGTGGCATCTAAACAACACTACTGTGCGGGGAGGGGGCTCTGCTGAGCTGAGGAGCAGTGGTTGGTGGCTTGGCTGGTGACGAAAGGTCCAGAGGCGTCTCCAGGAGGTGGGGGCGTTCCTAGGAGGACTGAGGCATAGCTACACCTAAAATGGCTGCCGTCTAAGTTTTTACTGATTACTCAAAAATATGTGAATGAGCCAAGGCAACACTCCAGGCATGTGTTTAATGAGGGAATGACATAATAACATGATATAAAGCTTGAAAAAGTCGATTTTACATAATACCCCCCTTTAAGATTTGCAAACATTTCACCAAACAGAGGAAAGAGAAATTGACAAAATGGGAAACTTTTGAGCGAAAAAGATGTAGTCAATTTGAGCCAACACTGCAGCTGAACACGTTGTAGACCAGAATTTTGGTATTTTTGATGAATGTTTACAGTAAAATGTGTCATCATTCTCCAATAAATTGAGATATAATTCCAGTTTCAATCCAATTTAATGCTTTTCAATGACATTTAAGCAAAATTCATTTAATGGAGTTGAAAATTAGCACTAGCTGTAACTCTTTTTGCGTCGCATCAGCTACAAGCTTGTCTTGTACTATGCTGAATTGCAATGTCCCTGTCAAATAAATACATGAATAAATGACTCAACGAAGAGTATGTAGTTGTCCAGCTAAAGGCGGGTGTACACTGTGCGATTTTAGCCGTCTGCGACAAACGACCACTTGTTGTGAGGAAAGTCTTAGGTCCTAGCTCAAATCTCAGGTCGTAGGTTGTACAGTGAGACAAGGACAGAGATTTAACCTCTTAACCCCCACCTGAACCGAGCACATTTTCTCCAGTTTGGTGTTACCCAAACGTAAAAGCTTCTTGGAAAAAGTGTCGAAATAGCTACAAAAACAAGTGTAAAAAAAATAATAATAATTACAGTAAAGAGTGATAAAAACGTGACAAAAAAGCAATGAAAGAGAGACAATAATGTGACTAAGACGCAACAAAAAGCCACAAAAGTGCAACAAAAAGTGACAAAAATACAACAAAAGAAGTGACTACAGAGCAACAAAAGAGCGACAAAAACCAATGGAAAAAAAAAGCTTATATCAGTTTTGTAGGTCTATAGGGCCAGGGTAACTACTGCTGTCTCTGCAGTCAAGAAGCGTTTAGATTTGGGTAACGCCAAACTGGAGGAAATGTGCTCAGTTAAGGGGTTAAGAGGTTAAAACAGAATCATCGCACGAGCAAAGACGACCGACATCAGGCAGGGTCGTAGGAACGCTACATGCAGGCGTCAACAATACAATACAACATCAACACAGACCAGGCATGAACGGGACGCATTTTACTTTCCCCGCTTTTTTATGGCCCTATTGTCGGAGCCACGTGAAACTGTGGTGAAAAGGGGGACAGTAAAGAGCAAGAGCCTCATACCTGGAGTCGGCCATGTTTGTTTGCTGTGACTTCACGTCCGAGCGTGACGGACAGAGTGAGAGTTCCCGAGACTCTCATTGTTCTGGACGTAACAGGGAATCCATGTCTTTGTGTTTTCGATGTTCAATAACTTTCCAAATGGATGAATATAACACTGTATTCTACATCGCTCAATATTCAACTTTTTATTTTGGAAAGCCAGATTCTAGTCAAAACTTCAAATCTCAAGTGACCGGACATCAGTTTACTCGGGACAGTCCCAGCTTTGACTCATGTCTCCCCAGGGTGGATTTTTCCTTTGATTTGTCCCAGTTTTACACAGGCTTTTTCCCAGTTTCTTGGTTTTTGGACAATGTGAGTGAAAATGTATGTCTTTGGGCCATGTGCATATCAATGAATAATGGAAACTGTTTTACTCCCTTCATGAATTCCCGTATTGTGTCGTTTTCTAAAGTTGGAACATTTGGTCGCCCCATGCCAGGGACCTCCAACCCTTTCCAAGTCACTCCCCATTGCAACATACGCTTGATGAGTCACATTTTATGCATTGTCTTTTGGTTCTGAGCATGTTGAGCACATTTGGGTGAATGTCATTTTCTTTAATTGTGTTAAAATACATAAAAAGCTCTCACGCTCTAATACTGTATTTGGTTGGACACTTTTAGCTTTGATCACAGCACATGTGTACTAGGGCATTGTTTCGATAAGCTTCTACAATGTCAAAAGATCCAGTGTTGCAATAATCTTTCACTAAGTTCTTGTATTGATGATGGGAGAGTGCGACCGCTGCTCAAAGCCTTCCTCAGCACATCCCAAAGATTGTCAATGGGGTTAAGATCTGGACTCAGAGTGACTCGATGAATCCTGGCGTCATCGTCTTAAACATGTCTGTGCAATCAGGGAAGAAAAATCCATGGATGGAATAACCTGGTCATTCAGGATGTTCAGGTCGTCAGCTGATCTCAGTCTTTGGGCACACAGTGTTTGCTATGGTATTGAAAAAAAAAGTTTAGGTTTGTTTGTTTGTTTGTATACTTTATTGTCCCTGTAGGAAAATGTGTCCTCTGCATTTGACCCATCCTTCGATGCCACTGGGGCGACCCATAAAGGAAGAGTGGGCGACAGCAGTGCCGCACCCAGGAACCCATCTCCAGATGTGGAGCCTGGCTGATGGTCAGAATCACCTGGCTGGAGGATTCACCTATTGTACATGTTTTTAGTGGTAGGGGAAACCGAAGTACCCGGAGGAAACCTACCCAGACACGGGGAGAACATGAAAAGCAGGAACCGAGAAAAATTAGATCATTCAAGACCAAGTTTCAATGCCACTTATAGGTCCGGGGACCTTTTATGGAATACATTAGCATTATTGTTCTCTTTTCTGGTTCTAGATCATTAAAGTAGGGTTATAAAAACATTTAAAGGTACCCAGCCCTAAACCTGAGAAACTGCAGATGCACTGATCCAGGTGGCCACTTTTTTGGGTGTCAGACAGTGTATCATTTCTCCAGACTTTCCGGGGTGAACTCCACCAAAGTCACATAGTTCCACAAGTGTGTGAGTTGCATTTTGTCCTTTTAATAGCGTACAAGTTACTCAACGCAGAGTCGTGGGAACATATTTTGGTTAGGGGGTGCTGAGGAACAAGATGGCCCCCAAAAATGCCTTTTCTGTGCTTAGCTCCTATTTATCACTATGACACGCAATGCTGCGCAAACCATCCACCTTCAGCACCCTGGGTTCCCACAGCCTTGGCTCAACGGGTAAAAAGGTTGGAGACCCCCACACAAAGTTTGAGTGGGTCAAACTGCAGACCAATTAGCTTGCTATCAATACTAAGTAAAATTCTTGAAAAGATTGTTACTGGACAGGTAAAACAATTCTTTACAGATAATAAGTTATTTACACAATTTCAACATGCATATCGTGTAGGCCACTCAACTGCAACTGCCCTGACACAGATGGTAGATGACTGCTTTAACTTCATTGACAACAACAAGTTAGTTGGAGCTGTTTTATTAGATTTTAGTTCAGCCTTTGATTTATTAGATCATGAGTTGCTTCTAGAAAATTAAAGTATTACGGATTTTCATTGCATACCATTGGGTGGTTTTCCAGTTATCTTTCAGATCGTAAACAATGTGTTTTCTACAACGGTAGTTTCTCTTTCTCAAAACGATTGCAATGTGGTGTACCTCAGGGCAGCTGTTTAGGGCCCTTACTTTTTTCAATCTTCACTAACGACCTTCCATTGGTGTTGGATCATGCTAAAGCTGTGATGTATGCAGATGACACCACAATATACCTGCCTGCTTCATCAGCTGATGTTCTGTCGATCTCCCTAGACAGCGATCTAAAGTCTGTTGCAAGGTGGGCTCATGCAAACAAACTAGTGTTGAATACATCCAAAACAAAAAGCATTATACTGGGATCTAGTTGGAAATTAAAGGAAAAACCACAATTAGAACTATCAGTGGATGGCACAGTGATCACTCAAGTAGAAGAAACACACTTCTCGGAGTCATTATAGATAGCAGACTTAAGTGGTCCAAGCATATTGATTGTACTGTTGCTGTTATGGGAAGAGAATTATCGGTTATCAGAAGATGTTCAAATTATTTAAGCCAAAATCTTCTTTCGCTAGTGATTAAGACTATTGTTCTGTCCCATTTACATTACTGCCCAATGGTGTGGTCCAGTGCCTCCGAAAAAGACATTGAGAAGCTACAATTAGTGCAAAATAAGGCGGCACGTCTTGCACTGAGGTGCTCAAAATATACAAATATTCAAAGGTTGCACCAAACTTTAGGCTGGACATTGGTAAAGAATAAACTACATTTTGCCCTTCTCTGCTTCTTTCAAAAGATTCTTGTGTTAAAACTCCCTAAGGTTTTATATGATGTACTTGTATTCAGTTGTTCCATACATAAGTTTAACACAAGACATGCAGTAAATGGTCATTTTACTCTTCCATCATGTAACACTCAGACTGGACAGAAGGCTGTTATGTTCAGAGGAATGAAATCCTGGAACTCTTTGCCTAAAGACATTTCTAACATTGCAGACATAAATATTTTAAAAAAAGACTCTGTTATCACACTTCAACAGATGAAATATGTTGTAATTGTGTATTTATGTTGTTTTATATTGTGATTTTATAATCTGGACCCCAGGAAGACTAGCCATTGTCAAGGCGATGGCTAATGGGGATCTTAATAAACAAACAAACAAACCCAATATGTAATACGTATAGTTGTCATGAAGGTGAACTGATGCACTGGATTGCAAGTAGCACATTTTCAGTAACAATCCCCTGACTTAAGCTTACTGCAGTTTACAACCTTTTCTAAACACAAGGACGGCCTCTGTGCCAGACTGAACATAGCAAGGCCACTTAGTCAGATGCTGATAATCATTTTTGGGAGTGTACTGTGTTAATATCCTGAATTCCTCCGCTCTGAGTTGCGGATAAGTCTGACCACTGTCCGGATAAGGGTTAATTTTAGCTGCATGGTCCCGAATGACACGTCACCGAATCTAATGGAGCCGTTACTGCGGAGCGCACTGCAGCACTGAGCACGTGCAGCAAACATCCACATACTGCAGACTGCGCTTTTAGGAAATCCTTATTAAAATGCATGGACTGAGACGGGTCCTGCCCCCACGCTCTTGCAGTCAAGGGCGTTACTGAACTCTCCTAGGTGAGAATATAAGGCTGAAGAAACGAGATAAAAAATTAAAAAAATACAGCGGTAACCTTGGAAACTGGCAGAGAGGAGAGGCCCACGTGTGAAATGTTTGGGCCAATCCAAGGGTGGGAAAAGGGAGGTGTGCGCGGTGAGAACAGGGGAGGGAGGGGCTGGTGTGAGCGCCTCAGTTTGTCACTGTCTGCAAGAAAGGTGCATTCAAGTCCACACATGCACTCACTGTGTTTACGTGAGGTTAGACAAACTGCTCAGGATTGTGTGGATGTCGAAATGGTTTATATGTGGGGGGGAAATGAGGGAGAAAACGCTAAATAACGGGGATTGAGGCTCAAAAGTGTCAACATCAAGTGGCTTTGGCTTTAAAATAAACAAAAGATGAAGATTTATAGTGTGTATTGAAAGGGGGGCTGCTGGTTCTGATGTTGTGGTGGTGAAATATACTGTATGTTCAGCTCTGAAAACAATTCGTATTAGACCTTTATATTAGAACTGAATGAGTATGACATTAAAATGAGACCTCTGAAAGTTACAACAGGTTCCAGAAGTAAAGTACCCGTTAATTTCCATGGGACTGATATTTACGCTTTGAAAAACATGTTTGTGAATAAAATCTTGCGCCACAACAAATAAAAAGATTGATTGATTGATTGATTGATTGATTGAGTTTTTATTTCGAGCTACACACAAGGCACAAAAGCCAAAAAAAGAAAGAAAAAAAAAATATATATATAATAAAAGAAAAAATAATTAACATTCTGGCTCGAAAAGGAGTGGGAAGAAGACAAGCTTATTGACTCCCACCCCTGTTCATAAACTTAAATAACAATATATAACAATAACACTGTTTAGTTCTTATCTTACAAAACGATTAACAATTGAGTTGGTTACATATTAACAGATGCAACAATGCATTATATTAGGTCAACATTCACAGTATGTTACACGTTATAACAAGTGTATAATTTTGTTTCCTATACCGAATTTATTACCATGTTGGTATTGCTGTTATTCACCATCACCATTACAGCCCATATAAGATTACTCTGTATCAAAGTGTTTGATACAGAGGCGGCAACTGTCTGACAAATGGTTTTCAGTGCATCTAGCTTCACTTGTTGTGTCGCCTGCTCCATTGTTGGGCTGATTCTTGTGTTTGTTTGGGGGAGTTCTGGGTAAAATTGACTGAAAAAATTGGAATATAATTGAATCCATTCTCATTTCCCGACCTGTGAAATGTTTCCTGTGCTACAAACATGATCGATCCACACGCATAACAGTTGGATGGATTTTCCTTTGTTCCTTGTATTTTAAGCTATCTGTAAAAAAACAATCTTCAGTCTGATATAGTCTGCTGATGAAAGATGAAGTACTGTAAATCCATCCTCTTTGTTGTGTTCGAGCATTTCTCCTGTAACCTGAGGCGCCAGGATGATAGCGGTTCAAAGGGACATTTTCCCCTCTGAAGTGGGCTGATCCTGGGGTATTTTGTCTGTAGTACAGTGTGAGTCCTGCGGAGGAATGTGCTGTGCTGGCATTTTCACACCTGTGTCCCGCAGTCGGATTTTCCAGCGCTAAACCTCCAGGTGTGCAGCCGACAAAGAACCAAAGCTTCAAAACACACCGGCTCCAGTCCAGCAAACAGGTGGTCTGACAAAACATCTCATTTCACAAGGCATCAACGTGCTTTCGGATCTTGAGGTATTTGGGAGCGAAATGAAAAACAGTGATGGGGCTGAGGCGGACAAAACACTTCACCCGGGTGCATACCTATGTTCCCTGGGTCCTATGTTCCCCAGGTCCTATGTTCCCCGGGTGCGATTTTTTTTTTTCCGTAGGTGAGTTGGTACTTCAATCAATCACAAGTCATGAGAGTGAAATGTCATACACATATCAAGCAGCTTAACCCTGACCCTGCCCTAGCCACTAACCTTAAGGATAGTGGGCTGGTGCCTAATCTTAATCAATAGAAGTGGAGGAACATAGGTACCGGGGAACATAGGGCTGACCCCCTTCACCCTCATGGTTTGGGATCTTAAAACCACACTGCGCTACATACAGTACAGTATGTGTTGCTTTTTAAATCCAAACATAAAAGCATGAAGCGTTTGGATGTGGACCTACTTCATTAAAAGGAGAAGCTGCGTTTGATCACAACAGATGTTGACAGTCAGCTACAGCCCGCTCAATGTATTTTTTTCCTATAACCGTTAGCATTAGCCATCAAACATCGCAAACTATGAAACATCCAGATGTTTAAGCTGTTGTCAACCACATTTAGTTGCGGTAAAGCCTAGTTAAAATCATAATGAATGCAGAGAGTAGACCTTTTAGAATTTTACTTTAGCTGTTCCCTGTGCCAGTAGCTGCGATACAAACATGATCAATCCACTCTTACGCATCACAGTTGGATGGTTCTTCTTTTCATGAAAAGAACAGTAGAGTGGGTCGTCTCATGATCGGCTTCTGTTGGCGCACACAGACGTTGTGTCCTTAGGCAAGGCACCTCCAGAGTCCAGTGTCTGTGTGCACCAGTGTATGAATGGGAGTGTGAATGGGTGACTGGTTCCTTGCTGTAAAGCGCTTTGAGTGTCTAACTTAGCACTATATAAGTTGAGACCATTTACCAAATGCCATTAAACGTGTCATAAATGTCATACCTCATGTGGTCATTTTTTTCCAGTTCATAATACAGTATTTAATTATATCTATTGGTTGAAAAGTTATCCACTGTGGCTTTAGATATTTGGGAAGTACAACAAATCTCAGGGGCTGCTCGTTCAAATCTTGCCCAAGCACATTCTGTCCCTGAAACGTCTCCAATGGTGACGTTTGTTTGGGGATGAACCAACGTATATTCCATCAGGTGAAGTAAACATCAAAGACACTTTGTCACAAGACGCAACTGCAGAGACACAGGTTGAACTTTGGTTTGTCAATAAAAGTGAAGAAGTCCAAAGATAAAAACACTTTGAGATGTGATTATTCCATGATTGAATCGTCTCGAACATGTTTTTTTTTTTAATCTCTTGTCTCTTACTGAACCAAAACACCATTATGGAAACACACTTGAACATGTGACTGTTTTCCGTGGCACCTAAACTTCTTTTCAGTGTTCAACATTAGAAGGTGTTTATATATCTGACAGCCATAGATTTGACGAATGTTACTGAGTCACATGTGAACAGCAGCAGTGAATGAGGCCCTTGTAGCTCCGCTCTGCCGCTGCCCGGGCCCGAGGTGATGTCACTGCCTGTGGTCGGCACATGACACTGTCCCTTCAATTACACACGGCGAAGCCAAGGAAACTCCACACTCATACTACTGTATGAGGCTGTGGAGGTGGAAATGACAGCGTATGCCCTGGTCAGGCCTGTAAATAAGATAAATACATACAGAGCTTATTGCAGTTGTTCAGTTTAGCTCGGAAAGTCCAAAGGCTGTTTGTTGTGCAGCATGGAAACCAAATGAGATACACACAAAACAGATTCAAATAATCTATAGCAGTGTTTCATAACTGGTTTGGCGTCGGGACTGTGAACCAAAGGTAACAGGCTGTGACCCAAATACATATTACATTTGTTGCATAAAATGTAAAATATGGGGGGGTTTCCCACAAATTATTGCTGATTAAACAATAAGATATTCACCACTGTAAAGCTTACATCATGTAATAACAATACAATCAGCAGCCTTAGTTTACAATTTGCAGCATTGGCAAACAAAGAGGTTTTAGCATTTCACATTTCACAAATAATAATAATAATATAATAATAATAATGGGGCGACAATGGCGCAGATGGTAGAGCGGGTCGTCTCGTGATCGGAAGGTCGGGGGTTCGAATCCCGCCTCCTGAAGGTGCACATTGTCGTTGTGTCCTTGGGTGAAGGCATTTCACCCACATTGCCTCCAGTGTCTGCGTACACTGGTAGCCCCCTAGGAGAGACCAACAGGCCCGGTTTGAACCGTGAGGCCGTCCTTCCGTGGAGCCATGGGGGCTGGTGCAATGTGATTTGGGCAGCTCCAACGGCTGCCCCCACGACCCGGCAACGGACAAGTGGAAGAAAATGAATGAATGAATAATAATAATAATAATTATTATTATTATTATTATTATTATTATTAATGGTTATTGTCATTGATCATAACAATTATAACAATTATCCTTCTTGTCATTATCAATGGATGAATATCCAATTTCATATTATATAGGCATATTAGACATTTTATATTCTGCCATCTTGCCTCGTTGTCATTACTATCCACTATTTATTATCGTTATTATGATGATGACATGCCCAAACTGTAAACCCTTTCTAGTGTGTTGCGTTAAAAAGCCAGAGTGTATAGTGGCCTGTTGAAAGTGGGTGGACGCCCTCAATCAACAAGTCCCCACCCAGCTGCCCTGAGACTTGGTGGATGATGTTTATGTGTTATGTGTGTGATATCATAACAACAACACCATGCTTTGTGATATTTAGTAATAATCTCAAACACATGTTTATATCTTACACTTTGTTGGTTATTATGCAATATTGATCTAAAACAGCTAAAACAAAATATCCAAGAGTTTCACTAACTAATTTTCACACAATCTCACCGTAAGCCTCTCCCACTTCCCTCACCTTCATTGTGCAACTGTTTCAATAAAGAGAAAAGAAAAAAATGAGTGTGCAGCATGTGTGGTTGTATAGTGAAGGTGTGGCTTCACTATACAGCCACACATAAAAAAAAGTCGATTTTGCGTAATACCCCCTCCTTTAAAAGATGATGGCTCCATGCTTCTTTCTGCACTGTTTTCATTATATCTGGGTTGTTTATCTCTGGGTTCTCCAATTTGCCCCATCAACCTAAAAACACACTGGTAAAAACAAACAATAATCTTAAGGAAGACAAATGACATCAAATTAAGAGATTTAATCTAAAATTGAAGTAAGTTTGGTCTGGCCTTCGATCAAATAAAACATCTTATTGCAAATGAAACAAGCAATGTTTTAACCTTAATTCAAGTAAGTCATTTATTTCATTTAAGGTGATCATTTCTCCAGTGCACTGCTAGTCCTAACCTTGTAGATGTTCTTCTATTGTTATGTCAACAAATTGCATTAGCGCCTAAATGTGCACGATGGCAGACAAATGTTTTATTTACCTCAACCAGACCAGCATAGGAACTGAAACCTGTCTTACCCTCTGCGCCTGAAAATACGTTATTACCTAATCAGATTCATTCCACAGTGACAGAATTCAACAGCCAAGAGAAATACGGCCCCAAACATTGCTGCAAGAATCAAGACCGCAAAGTTCCCTCAAGTTACAACAACATGTATCCCTCATTGTGCAAATATTTTGAATTAAATTATATTTTGAGGATAAATACATAAAAATAATGACAAGCAATAAATGATGCAGATGTTTTGGTTACATAATACTGTGGTACGGTGTTTTCTGTTCCTTCTGCAAAAGCCTGTCTGTGTTTGTCTGTGTGGAGGGTCATGTTGAACTTGACCACAAATCCTCAGCCACTTACTCTTTCCCTCTTTTGGATTACATTTATATTCCAATTCAGAGTTAATTTGCCGCGGTCTGTCTTGACCTTTTCATTCTAAATAACAAGTCTTCTTCCAGTGAGTTGTTTCTTGTTCCGCTGAAGTCACTTTCCGAATGACAGCGATCCTCGTGAATGTAAACGCGCTCGTCCAACACAATCAATGAGGATAAACCACGTATACTCTGGGAAAAACAAGACACTTTTGCTTCTAAATCAATATATCCAGGCACAAACAAGTCTTACAGAAGAGACTTTATCAACACCGAAGAGAAAGCACAAGCGGCCCTCAGTCGACTGTGCACCTTCACCTTAAAGCCTCCAACCACTCCTTTGAGGACGGGGAGGTCAAAATTCTAGCTAAAGAAGAACGTTGGTTTGAAAGAGGAGTAAAAGAAGCTATTTTTGTCAGAAAAGAAAATCCCTCCATGAACCGAAATGGTGGGCTAAGATTTAATCTTTCTTCTTTTACTCCAATCTGCTTCGGGTTAAACCGACAGAGCACGGCCAGTCCAAGAAGACGATACCTCAGCCAACAAAAGAACAATAGGCAGGTAATTAGCAGTGATCATCCATGAATAGGACAGGATTGACCGATACTGGGGGGAGCAGGTCGTTACAGACGCTCTACTTCAAAGGTGTTTACCCACAGGTGAGAGTAGCTGTGACTAGAGGGGAGGAGCCGGGCCAACCCCAACTCCTCCCAACTGGTCTTTATCTAAGCTGCGTGCTGAGCGTAACCTTGTTCACTGACGAAGCCTTTTGGATGAGAGGCGAAACGTTTGGAGACCTCAATACCAAGTACAGAAGATGACTCAAGTACCTTCTTTGAAGATGGACAACTCCTGTACGACTGAGAACTTACACAGACAGGCACAGTAAAGACAAATATACAATACAAAGTCATGAGCTTCTTTCTATTCTTTTATTAAACAGATTATATTTGTAGAGTAAGGTCCTTATTGAGTGAATTTTGATTCACATTGGTGGGCTTGTTTAAACCTGCGAAACCACACTTTTCCTCGCACAACCTCCTCCCTTCCACTCTTGGTTACAGATAATATCTCAATAGAGCACTTGATGCAGCCAAACTTTGCAAAAGAAAACTTTATATTCCACTATCTCAGAGGTGGGCAAAGTGCGGTGGCCCCCCAAGCATTTTTATCCGGCCCTCTACTCTTTGTCCATATTTTATATAATTTTATCTGCATTTTATGTTGGATCAGCGGCTCAATGACCATCCCCTGTCAGAGTGGGCTCAAATGACTATATTTTAAATTGTATTCAGTTTTTTCATTCAAAATGGACACAAAGATATATGCAGCAAAACTACAAAGTCAATGCAGTTTGAATGGAAAGGAGCAAAGAGAGTAGCAATCTTGATATCTGCCCCTTTGTTAACTTTACAATCACTTCACATCAGTGATTTTTTTTTAATTAATACATTTTTTTCCAACTATCATCAAGCGAGTTCCAGATATAATTTTGTGTTTTTGTGTGTTTTCCCTTCTGGAACCACCACCTTAACGTGGTGGAGGGTTTGAGCGCCCGAATGATGCTGGGAGCTCTGCTGTCGGGGGCTTCGTGGCCCTGGTAGGGTCTCTCATGGCAAACAGGTCCTAGGTGACGGGTCAGACAAAGAGCGGTTCAGAAGCCCCTTATGAGAGACCAACAGGCCCGGTTAGAACCATGAGACCGTCCTTCTGTGGACCCACCACCTGCAGGAGGAGCCATAGGGGCTGGTGCAGTGTGATTTGACAACCCGGCAACGGACAAGTGGAAGAAAATGGATGGATGGATGGATGCAATGGAAGAAAGTCCAAGTTATCGTTGAAAAATAGTGCACCTAATTATAAAGCATTTGAATCAATTTCATGAAGTGCAGGCTGGTTTTATATCATTAAATAAAATAAATCAATACAAGATATTTGTGAGAAATGAATGCAACTCTGGATCTTTAGCTGAATATTAGCTTTTCTTTGGTTTTCTTTCCCTGAAACATGAGGGCATTGCTGTATTTTAAGAGTTCCTGCTGTTTGTATGTAAGCTTTGAAAATCTGTACCTAATAGCCTGACTTATTTGGTCTTACGCATGTTCAGGGACTCGTAACCGCATCGTGCCCGAGCAGTTAGTTCCTGCGCAGTTTCATGTTGTAATCCTTGTTAACACTTCCAGAGCTGCGCCCTCAACCGCCCTTCCTCTGCGCTGCGCTCACACCCAGAAACGCACGCACAGAAAATCATTATCACATGGACGGGGCGGGACGTTGGAATGAGGTACTTGTCTGTGAAATGGGGATGCTTTTTTCAGGAGGGTAAATCATGTCTAGATTTGATTTTCTTTCAGCTGTTTCAGTGTCAACAGCATCCTGACTCAATCATTTACCCGAGCTTCGACAACTGGACTTGCAATAACAATAACATCAAAGTGAGGCTACTGTATCCACATGAAGACATGATGCTAATTTAACAAAAAACTTTCTCTGTAAACACAAAGCCAGCTCAGTAAATGTGTGCATCCACATGAATTGACTCAGGTCTGTGAAAACGGAGCGATTCATCTGCCAGGCCTGTGTGAGGCGCTGTGACACTACCAAAGAAAACAGAACAAGAGAGTAGGCAGCACATGTGCCTTTCTGTCTTATAAACAAAACTCTGCTGGTAAATATGAAACGTCTCAATGCATTTACGTACTACAGAAGAGATGAGGAGGTGGATTTATTCTTCAGACTCACAGGTCGGAAGCAGAAAAACTGTCAGTGGATGGACTTTTACTGTCATCCAAAAATACAGACTGAATGGAGGCGAAATCTCCATGGCGAACTTCTCCATGTCACCTGTGGCTCGCTGTGGGGTCGAGGAGACCATCAGCGAAGTAACATTTATTGGTATGAGGTCAGTAGATGTGATGTCATGGTTTACGGAGCCACGTAAACGGCGTTTTGAGATCTTTCCACTCTGGGACCTATAGTTTGGAAAATGTTTGTTTACGGACCCCCAAAACGTAAGTTTCATTTTTAATCCTGAGCTTGACTTTGTGTGCGAGTTTTCGTTGATGAGACACAATGTTAGAAAGTGTCTGTCAGACATTCACAATCAGAGCTTTCTCTCTCTCTTCACTACTTCACTACTACTTAGTGTTTTTTTCCCATACCAATGATGAACAAATGTACAAATCCTGAAGTGATGATCTAAGGATGAAGTGGAAAAAGGCAATTTCACAAATCAAAGGCCCTAAACCTGACTTATTTTATATTAGTGGAATTGAATATGTTTTGTCCTCCTTCAGTATATTCAGTATATGCATCTAAAGCATTTGTATCAATTTCATGAACTTCCCGGCTAGTTTTCTAGCATTTCTCAGACAGTGACCCTGAAAAGTGACCCTGCGATTTGTGAAAAGTGCCTATAAAGTCATCACTGTGGCTATTGGGGAAGTTAGGAATGAATTTGGACACAACTAACAATTTAATTCCAGCTTTCATTGTTTGTACACAAAAAACTGAAACTAGACTAACACCTTGTTGTGTCTGCGTCGCCTAAAACTGGACTAAAACTATCACATTTATAAATGACTACAAAGCATATTCGTCCATAAGGCTAAAACTAAGAGGGCTTCCAAAAACACTGATGAGGCTTTTATTTTGGCACAATTCATTTAATGTCTCAATCATGACTCTAAAGATCATATAAGTCGGCTTGGACCTGCAGATAACGTTGCACACATGTTCTTTTCCCATGCTTTGTCGTAATAATTTCCCTGCTTCAGCCTTATCTTGAGGGCTTCACCGACGATTTCCTGAATAAATCTTCCAAACCACCGTGAAAATGAACAAACACAGCGTTGTAGGCACTGAAGGCGAGTCGAGTCCCGCTTAAATCAAGCAGCTGTCCATTAGCGAAGCCTTCTCTGTCCGGTGTTTTTTTAAGACCTGGTGGAAACTTGTGGGTGGCAGTTGTTACATAAGACACATTTCTTTGGGCAACGACTAAATAAACGAGAGGGATATACGAGCGTCCTCCCTGTGCTTGCGGAGGAGGAGGCCGCGGGTCAACGGACTGAAAATCCCAAGAGTTTAATAACAAGATGTTCTGACAGAAACGGTAAACACAGACAGGAGCTGAGGGCTTTATTTGGCTGGAAAACCTAAAATACTACAAGCAATAATACGGTACTAACAAGACATCTTATAAAGGCAAATAACAACGTCTTTCGGTTTCAGGTTTAGACAGCTTTTCCTTGCAAACAAGTAACTGAAATAGCACTTTTGTTATTTGGGATTGGATTTTATTTCGAATCCATTGCCTGATTTTTATCCCAAAAAATAAAGCAAAGTGTTTTTTATTTTATTTTAACACCTTGGCTAATGCCTCATGTGGAGGAGTTCAAGTTTAAGAAACAACTTAAACATCACCTCAAAGTAAATCAGTCATGCACTCATTTTAACTAAAATGTAATTTGTAAAGTTTTTATATTGTGTTTTGTATATATGTTTTGTTCATACATTGTTTTACTTGTGTGACCTGCCTCGGGACTACAGATGTAAATTAGCAGTTTTGCTATAATCTGGCACATTTACAATTTGTGTACAACTTGTATATGATTGTTCATTAAAGTGTGTTATCCCGATCAAATAAATAAAATAAAAAATAAATAAAATCTCGGGGTCTTGTTCACGAGTGAGGGACGGATGGCGCGTGAGATCGATAGACGGATCGGTGCAGCGTCAGCAGTGATGCGGTCGCTGTATCGGACTGTTGTGGTGAAGAGGGAGCTGAGTCTGAGGCAAAGCTCTCGATTTACTGATCGATCTACGTTCCCACCCTCACCTATGGTCATGAGATCTGGGTAATGACCGAAAGGACAAGATCGCGGATACAAGCGGCTGAAATGAGTTTCCTTCGCAGGGTGGCTGGGCGCACCCTCAGAGATCAGGTGAGGAGCTCAGTTACCCGGGAGGAGCTCGGAGTAGAGTCGCTGCTCCTTCACGTCGAAAGGAGCCAGCTGTGGTGGCTGTTCTGTTCCGGATGCCTCCTGGGCGCCTCCCTCGGGATGTGTTCCAGGCATGTCCTATTGGGAGGAGGCCTCGTGGAAGGCCCAGGACACGCTGGTGGGACTATGTCTCCGAGCTGGCCTGGTGTCGCCTCGGGGTCCCCTAGAACATCTGGAGGAGGTGTGCGTGGATCGGGAAGTCTGGGCATCTCTGCTGGGACTGCTGCCTCCGCGACCCGGCCCCGGATAAAGAGGAAGAAAATGGATGGATGGCTAGACTTAACAATGCAATATTAAATGTGAAAACTAGTTTGGTCAAAGCCTAAATAGCAGTAACGTTATCAGGCTTGTACATTATTTAATTTACGACAAGAAGCAACCTCCCTCTCTGTTGGTACAGCTGCAGGGTTTTTTGCCTTTTTCTGCGAACTGCATTTGTGGTTTCTGTGCTCCACATTGTTTTACTGGATGCGTTTGTACGTCTTTGCCGTGTTGTTGTGAGGATCGGCACATTTTTTTCTGAAAATGTCCATAATGGAAATATTAGTTTTACTTGGAAGAATTGTAATCCTGATTTATTCACAGTTACAAAAACATTTTACATGACATGAAGTTGTTTATGTTCTGAAAATGATTATCCAGATGATCTATCTGAACCGTTCATGTGGTATCGTCGTGTTGTTAAAAATAGCTCCACTTTCTCTTTTTACGCCATGGTTCTCTCCCTCATTGTTGCCAGCATATGACTACAATTAGGCCGAGGTGGTTTCATGGTGGAGTACAGAGAGGTTGTGGGTTCAAACCTCAAGCCAGAGCCCAAATCTCTCTGGGTGGAGTCTGCATTTCCTTCCTCTTCCTTTCCTCCTGCTGCGGGTGCCGTGGCCTCTGCCCATTGTCTAAAGTTAACAATCAGGGAAACTAGATC
The DNA here is from genome assembly GCA_007210695.1 of Neogobius melanostomus. Taxonomy (NCBI): domain Eukaryota; kingdom Metazoa; phylum Chordata; class Actinopteri; order Gobiiformes; family Gobiidae; genus Neogobius; species Neogobius melanostomus. The sequence continues at coordinate 122,693 of VHKM01000079.1, read as the reverse complement.
CTCCTTAGTTATCAGTGTGTGTTTACATCCTCCATAGGGCCCTAACTATTGGGATGTACTCCACATATTCCAATAAGTGAGCAGTAAAAGAAGATAATAATAATGTAAAAATGTATCATATTGATTCCCTGTATTTTGTAGTGACATCCTGTTCAAGCCCTGATTAGAACCAGGAAATAATCTCCAGATTAGTCCAGAGCTCGGGTTTCGGCACTGGCTTCTTTTTCTTATATTTTAAATTATTCAAATTTTCCGCCCTTTATTCTTGACATTTTCTGTATGGGCTTCATAAGGTCGTCCATGAAATGTTTTTTAACAGTCTGTGCAGTGAAAACCCTTTTTCCGGAGACGACCTTGTGAAGCTCATTGAGAAAATGCCAAAAGTGCTAATTTGAAGAATCTATTTCACCTCTTTTTGTTTAAAACATAATTCCATATAAATGAACGCCTTCAACAATGCATAAAAATCCATTTCCAAACTTTTGACAGATTCTGGAAGTCTCTTCATGATACATCGCTGACATGTTCAAGCCAGAAGAATCATCTCAGCTCTGAGAACCTGAGGGAGAGGTCTCCTGCTGGGCCCAGAGTCAGGACTAAACATCGCAGCTCAAAAAACTGGAATCTCAACCAAAACAATGTCCATATCCAGGTTGAAAATTGTTCTTTTTCACAACTGAAAAACTCTGAGCTCCTCATCTTATTGAAATGATTTGTTTATTTTTGTGATAGTTCATTTGTTTGCTCAGTAGTTGTCCATTGTAGTCAAATGTTTTGACCATGTTAGGTCCATCCTTAAATAAAATAAAAACATTTAATTAAGTAAAACAAGCAGTTTAAAAAAAAGATAAAATACTTTTTTTTTATGTAAAAGGTAATTTGTCTTATTTTAAGGGGTATTGCTGGTTTCTGGTGACATCACAGCGTTCTAAGGGCCTATAATATTATATAGAGGTAAAATTATTTTGTTTTTGAGGACATTTTTGATCTTGTACAGAGAGATCATGGACCCAGTGACTGATATTAATGATCATTTTTGTAATTCATACATTTTCTTTTTACTTGTGACAGTGTAATGCAGCTAATAGGAAAAACTGTCTCCTGCCCCCACTGGGTCCTGTGACATCATCACATTCTGACCCAGCAGTTCATGCTCATTTCATGGCATTAGCAATTTATATCTTAGATAAGTTCAAAGGGACTCAAAGTCAATGTAAAAGCCATTGTAAGTCATTCATCTCATTTAAATGCCCCTTGATTGATGATTTTTGTCTCTGAAAGGTGCAATATAAATAAAGTGTCTTCTTCTTAAATTGGTCATTTTTCCAGTGTTGGTCTGGTTCTGTTTGTTAAATTATGTTATATTTTAAATTATTAAATTATATGCATCATTATATGCATATTTTAAATTAATTAAATTATATGCATCATCGTGGCCCAGAGCACCATCTACAGGCAGCAGTGGGGATGACATGCAATCAAACTAATAGCCAATACCACGCTAACAAATCAATGGTGCCGTGATGAGCACAATTTGAGTACGGAACGGACTTTAACAATGTAAAGGACATAACTTTACATTATCTGTTGTGCAACAAAATCAAACCAATGGGAGAGGGTTAACTTGCTCCAGGTCTGGGAGGTAACCCTGAAAAAAAAACCTGACATCCAGGAATCAAACTGGAGGGTCCAGCGTCGCCCTGAAGAAATATTGCCATGCAATTGTTTTGTGCTTTTGCCCCAATTGCGTAATCTTGTTATGTAATCTTCTCTTGGCCTGTTCTCACGGCCCACACCGCAGCTGTACGCACAATAAAACTAACACATGAGATTTCCTGTTCAGGTTAGACACAATAATACACAGTTAATGCCAACAGGTATTATGTGTCTGTTCTGCAGGACAATCTCACAATGTTCAGAGCAAACAAGAAGGATCGGGACATGCTGTAAAAAAAAGGGAAATAATACTTTATAAGGACATAATTCATAACTGTGTCGTATCACACTGTTGTGGACAAGGAGCTGAGGTGAAGGCAGTTTCAAGACTAGAGTCACTCCTCAGTTTCTAATTGATTCCAAAGTCATTAACGGCAGAGTTGGTCGGTAAAAAGGTAAATTTACTTAAGTACTGTACTGAAGAGCTTTTGACATTGTCCTTTACTTCAGCAGTGTTGTGTACAGAGCATTATACTTTTACTCCACTGCACTGTAAAATGTAAAATTTGTTTCAACTCAAAAAACTAATTCCAAGGGCTGCCAAGAAATTTTATGTGTAACCAATAACCATTTTACAATCTAGTCGATTTGACATTTGAGATTCACCTCTTTCGTTCAATTGTATTCTTAGGTTGACATAACTGTTTCCAGTTGTCTGAAGTGAAAAACTTAGGTTGACACAACTGATTTAATTTGTAACTGACGTTTTTCACTTCAGACAACTGGAAACATTTATGTCAACCTAAGAATACAATTGAACGAAAGAGGTGAATCTCAAATGTCAAATCGACTAGATTGTAAAATGGTTATTGGTTACACATACAATTTCTTGGCAGCCCTTGGAATTAGTTTTTTTGAGTTGAAACAAATTTTACATTTTACAGTGTGCATTTCTATAAAGGCTCCAAGTAAAAAGTAAATTTAGCCATCTGTTTTGTAAATTCTCTCTATGAACAGTATTGTATTTATAACAACAATGTTACAAATGCAATCAATATTATTACAAAAATACTTCAGTACCTTCAGTCAAAATGCAACTGCAACTTTCACTTGTACTGTAATGATATTCGACCAGAAGTATCTGTACATTTACATTAAACAAGTGAACGAGTCAGATTTACTCGACGGTGATTCAATTCCTGAAGAAAGACATTAATTATTTGAATACAAAAACACAAACAATCAAGAAATGGAGAAAGCTTTGATGAGCAGCTCTTCTCACGCCATCTTTTCAACCATTGAATTTAAAACTGTACCGACCCATTGTTATATAGCTAAAAATATTCCTGCATAACTTCTAACCAGGCTACAGTGTGGTTGCGGAGGAGTGCGTTGTGGGTAAGAGTAGTTGTGGAGGAGGGCATTGTGGGTAGCCTAAACACGGTCCCGCTCTGTGGACGACGTGTATCAAAATGTTTTTGGTTCGCACCGTCCTGAGTTCCAGTGGACCACACAGGACTTTGGCAACTCCTGACTCTATTTTAAAACAAGGACAAACACAGAAGGTGCAGCGTTCGGGTCAAGAGCGCGGACAGAGGGAATCACTGAATCAGTAGCACACTGTAATAACAATTATCATCCGCATTATGCAACTACAGTATGTTAAAAAAGTTCATATTAATACATATTTGATCTTTCAGTGACCCAGCGGCTGTATGGGAGATGAGCTTGGAGCCTTTACTTTCTATCCCAGTGGCCCCTATGATGCTTCAGGATCAATTTTATTTCCTTTTTTTTAGGGTTTCTAGTGGGTTGTTGAATGGAATGTAAGTTTAACCATGGAGACAGTTCAGCAGTACAAACGTACGAGGAACCCTAGAAACAATTGATCATGGAGCATCTTAAGAGCCAACGGGATGGAAAGTAAAGGCTGGTATTGTGTTTGTTTTTTCCTTTTTTGTTTAGCTTAAAATCTTCAACAAAACAATAAAGGCACATAAATGAATGTAACAAAGATCAACTTAAAGGGACTAGATGCAGGTTGGTCATTTTTATACTCACTACTGCCACCTCAGGTCTTACGCGTAACTGCAGTCTCTATATTAAGCTCATGCATGACGGCAATTCAGACCCGAATTAAATTGATTTTTCCTGCACAAACTATGACATTTTTTGATTTGGACCAAACTAATTTCTAGCTCTCACAGTCCCTCCTGCATATCCGAATTGTTCAAGCAAATTGTTGATGTGCACGTTAAGCCCGTGTACAGCTTTGAGCGGTGGCAAAGTGAAGAAGGAGGTGCCACCACCAAAATAAATTTCACTGATTTAGGTTCTACGTCTATCTTCTATTGCTCAATAAACAAAATAGGTGAAGACCATGCAACAAGGTCTGTTTTTTGTTGTGTTTACAACACACTCTGCGGTGATAAAAACACATTTATTTTACAACAACAAAAAGTCAGGTACCCCACATTTAACCCCTTTTTGAGTGATTTTAGAGGCAGTTGTGCTGAATAGGTCTGGGTTCATTCTACACATTAGGACATTGCTGGAACATGTACAGTAGGGGGAGGAAAATACATAATATTAACATTTCAAACTCTGTAATAAATTAATTCTGGACATTCCCAAACTATGTGTGGTCTCCCACCTGAGCACAGCCCCTCCAGCATTGGTCTGAAGTTCTTCCAAACTTGGATGTGACAAAGGGAATTCTAAAAGAGACAACATTTTTGCTAAAACTTTCTTTAGTCTGGCCATTTTTGTGATGTTTATTGGACACAGACAGGAAGTGACATAGAAGAAGGTAAACAATTTTAAACTTGCTGTGCCAACCATGTTAAAGTGCATATGACACATAGCAATTTTTGCTAAAACACAGTTAACATGATTATATTTAAGATTTTGCTAAAGATTATCCCCAGTTTTCTTAAGTTTGACCATTTTTTTGATGTGTATGTTTTCACTTCCTTATTGGACACCGACAGGAAGTGACATCGAAGAAGGTAAACAATTTTAAACTCTTGCCGTGCAACCATGTCAAGTCAATGGGAAATGAATGAGTCAAACTGCTATGGAATGTTACCTTCTTTTATGTCACTTCCTGTCAGCAGCTTAAAAATTCAAATAAAAATAACTTTTCTGCCCAACATTTCTTCATTAAAATTGCTGCTTCACTGAAAAAAGATAACTATGCAACTGATGTAATCCATCTACATAAGTCATAATTTCAAGAGCATTAAAATCTGTCATATGCACTTTAAGTCAATGGGAAATGAATGAGACAAACTGCTGCTTCACTGAAATAAAATGATAATTATGCAACTGATGTTATCCTTATGTTATCCACTAAAACCTGTCATAAACCTGTTACGGGGGAAACAATTTGGAGAAAAATCTAAACGTTCTGTAATTATTCAAAAATACTTAAACAAATTCAGAATTATGAATATAGTTTTCCACTAAATAAAGATACAAAGACATGGGAGGAGCAAAGTGGTTCAACAGCCCATAATTACATAATTTTTTAATTATGCCAACGCTGCCCAACGCTGTCCTTGCACAGGCGGAAGATCGGGCCCCATTTATTTTACATTTGTATCTTTTATTTGATGTGGAACAATCTTCAAACTTCCTTTAATGCTGTCCCTGGACACAACAGGCATCAAAACTTGATCTTTAAAGATATAATTGTTTTTTTTTGGTAACTGCTTTCCATACGCACTGGTATTGTTTAACAGTACCTGATTTACCACATGGATCGCACTTTTATTCCATAGAAAATGAGTAATAAAACTACTACATTTCTCTATTACCAAAATGTGTTTACCAACAGTGAACGTCCATGCAAGTACCTATTACTCTGACAACATAGCATTACTGTAAGTGGTACATGTTATCGCCGCGGTCCAACCCAGAGTGACGTCAGTTCAGACAAACCACTAAATGAGGCGCTTCAGACGCAGGAAAAGGGAAGCTCGAGGAACGCATCATCTCCAATTTACTCCAGGAATGCCGATCCGATCTGTGTTCGGAAAATCCGCTGGGAATTTTGTCAAACCCTCCCCAATCAGGCCACATTCACGAGAGAACATGTTGGCTCGTCTGCTCCAAAGATGCAAAAAGGCAAGACAGTGGAAGGGAAAGTACGGGGAAAGGATTATTTTAGAAGATGAAGGAGTTATTATTGATGGTTTTCTGGTGTTTTCAGATTATTGAAGTGCCGTGGAATCTGATTTCGTTCTAATCTTTGACACCTGTGCGACCGTAAACCAGGAGAATAGAAAAAGGACAGAGTGATAAATTAGCCGACTCTCTATTCGAAGCACCTGCTCTCTCAGTCATTATTCTCGTTCAGTTTATGAAAGCACGTAGTTCGTGTGAGGACGAGGAGTGGAGGACTTGTGTCTGGGCCTGTCTCCTGCCTCCTGGACACTGTCGTAAATCGATACTTCAAACAATGATTTCTTCCGCGTTTTCAGAGCAACATCCTCCTCACATAACCAGGAGCCTGAATTGAATAACCATGAAAAATAATACAGAAATAAATGAATAGAAAAGTGTATACATGCATTTCAGTCACGTGACTTCTGTAGTTCTAGCCGCCATTTTGAACACCGCTGGCTAATGCAACAGTGTATCTACCTGCGTCTCAACTATTGAATTCAAGATGCTACATCAAAAGATTGCACACTTGACAGCAGATGAGCTGAACAGATACACAAAGAAGATCGAAACCTTGGGATTTGATATTTATCAACTGTCTGGAGATTTTTTAACACCAGTTAAAACCAGTGAGTTTACCGCATCTAACGTTTGCGGACATCTATCTACATTTATTTGGTCCATAATCCCTCTCCATACACCGATGAAGCTCTCAAGGCTTTTAAGAGCATGGAGGCCTATCACTGCTTTATCTCAGGATGGGTTACGGATAACAATATACAGGTGAAGAGGCGCAAAATGTTCTTGGTCACAGGAAGGGTAAGTAATAAACAAACAATTGCCTTTTGCGAACGTTAGCATGTGTCGGCACTCATCTCTCTAAAGCAGGGGTGCCCAAAGTGGGGCCCGCGGGCCAATTTGGCCGCCGAAACAATTCTGTTGGCCCGCCAAAGAGTGACCTACTTTTGCGCTGTATGGTTAATACTAGCTCTCTCCCATTCATTCTCAATGTTAATTATGGATGCAGTACACTTTTTGGCCACCAGCGTCAAATTGGGGGCGCTGTTTCACTCCTTTAAGTTAAGGAAACACTGTTAGGGTTTTCCAACTTTTATTGCAAAGTTTGTTGACATCAACATAGGTCATGTTAAAAATGGACTTAAAAGACATAAACATAAAATAATTGATGCTGAACTGACACTTTCAAAATGATCTAATGGCATTTTCTTTGAGTTAACAAATGAATGAGGTAAAGTCAATGTAGGTAATGTAGATACAGGTGTTGTTTTTTACATTTTACATATTGCTACAATTGTTGATTTTGTTCTACTAAAACTAGGCTTTTGCCATAGTTAACATTTGTTTTATATAGCATGTTATTTGCATAGATATAATCAAATGCAAATGTACACCGAAAAATAAAATAAAGCAACTATTATTATTTGCAGTGAAATGTGTTTCACGCTTGACATCGCCGTGTTTGGCCCGCGACCCACAGGCACTTTTTCATTTTGGCCCTCGGAGACAAAAAGTTTGGGCACCCCTGCTCTAAAGCAAACAGTTAAGCTGTGGGTTGTTATTTTGTTTTAGCCTACTATGAGTCGTGTTTTATCGATAGTTTATGGTTTTATCAGCTATGGATCGGGGGTAACGTTAACACGAGAAGTGTGTTTATATTGTTCTACGGCGGACAGTTCACGCGGGTCAGTCTGCTACATGTTAACCTCTTACCCCCCGCCTTAACCGAGCACATTTTCTCCAGTTTGGCATTACCCAAAGCTTTTCGACTGGAGCTTACAGCCTAGGCCAGAGTATATTCATGTAGGTAAACAGATTGTTTGTTTGTAGCCTAGCCTTACTTGCGTTATATTGTTTCAACGGCGGCCGCGTTACTTCACTTACCTGAAACAAAATGCTCACTGTACAGTTTGGAGTCGGCTGTCGGAGTCCAGTGGTCTCTCCTGATGGCAGTAAATCCATTTCTGTTGACAAACTTGGTCTTTAGGAAACTTGTACAAAGCGAGTCCCTTTTTCTGAGACAGGGCATTTGTACATCCCACAGCGCGAAAGCTGGATGGCATAACTGTGGTGTTCGGTGTTTCGGTATTCAAAATGGCGGCCACAACAATGCGTGACATCACGGGAAACACATGTATAGGGCAAATGGTTCCGGCTCTGGGCTGGGACTATGGGACTGTGGGGAGCGGATCGATTATAGACCTACAGAGTGTGTGAAGTTTGGGATAGATTTATGAAGGAGCGTTGAAGTGTGACACAAAGTCGAAGCGTGCATTGTGACTGCTCTCACATCTGACCGGCCCAAAAGTACCACAGCCTCCAGGAAACTCCCAGAGTCCAGTCCAGGCCTGAGTGGATGAGAGAGGACTCAGCGGACACAGGCCTGTCACAATAACGGTGATGGGGAATTATAGAGTTAATTCGGCCCTCACACATGGCCCTTATCATATCGTACTACCAAAACAGCACAATTTGGCCTTCTATGACTTGTGGCCTAAATTACACGTGGCACACTGTCAGTGCATATAATTCACGTGGCACACTGCCAGTGGTAGATGCTTAGTGCCTACGTGGCACCAGGTTTACTTAACTCTCTTGATGTGGAAGGATGGACAGATTTGAATGTTAGGACTGTGCTATGTCTTGAGTTCATGTCTCGGGTCTCGCAAAGATGGCAATAAAACTTCTCCTGCATAAGACATCCGACTGCTGCCTATTCTTCCCGACCTTTCTACCATCGTTTTGTGGGAATTCTCTTACAAATTGGCGTCACGAACTCGTTTACACAGCTGCTCTGGTAAGTGCGTTTTTTTTTTTTATCCTTGATAAAAAAGGAGGGAGAATGGCCTTACCAGACGCATGCTTGCTAAAAAAAGAATAATGCAATGGGAAATGTTTAAAGAGTAAAAAAAACAGTGTTATTGGTTGATTCTGGATGTTTGTTTCTGGTCGAGAGTAGGGATTTAGGTCCTGTACTAAGACCTAGAGTATTCGGATGCACAAGTTTAGACTAGAATGGCTACAGAGATGTGAGGCTCGATACAGACTGTTGAGTCTACTGTTTAAGCAGCTAGTCGTCACAGGTATGAGAGGGACACATAATGTAGACTATTTTGAGTGTAAGCTTTGTTTAAGGTTGATTTTAGCGTCAAACATAAGGCACGTTGATGTAGCCACTGAAGCCGAGCTGTGGGCTACTGTGTGTATAGTTGTTTTATGCTACTTTAATCTTGAATTGAGTGCTGAATATTGAGCCGGTAATGGATTACATTGGCCGTGTAATTAATTACTTAGACGGTTGGAGGATAGTATAGTCACGGTCGAGTACGACCGTGAATACAGACTTTATGTGGCCCTTGTATCGGAAATTGATGCAATGTTTACATGAAGTTTGTCGTTAAACTGCAGCTGGTGGTTTTGTCTGAACGTCGTTTAGAGGAAATCGGGCAGTTGTGGTGAATAACGGTTGGTGGGAGAGAGCCTAGGATAATTTTTCTCACAAGGGAGACCGTTGAAGTTGTTGTGCACAAAAAGAGAGAACGCTTCTGCAACGTATACAACCTACGTTTGTCTTTTGCGTTAACTTGAATTTAACCGTGAAAGTCCAGAATCAACTAATAAACATTGCGATAAATATCACGTTATTTTATTTAAAAAGGTGAAGTTGGCTATAGTTTTGGATGCAGCTAGAGATTTTTTTTTGTCCGTTGTTTGCGTTCCGTGGTATGTGTCTCCGTGTTGTTTGTCTGTCTGTCCACCTGCTGCTTTATCTAATTGTTTTGCTTGTCTGCAAGGTCCGTGAAACAAAGTGTTCCTGATAACGTCTGCCTAGAGACAGATTGCTGAGTCAGCATTAAAAAAAAAAATAATAAAAAAAATGGCAACATTGTTTACTAGAACTAGCTACTAAGCTACGGTACAGATTAAGAGTCTCTGTAGGGTAAACAATGTCGCATTTTGAATGACAATTCAATTGATGATTCACGCTGGTGATAATGAATTGAGATTATGTTTTGTTTTTCGAAAGTTGATGCTGCCTCTAATCTCTGCTTACAGGCCACACGAACTGCGAAGGAGGACTGACTTCCGGTGTGACACCGATGTGTTTGTTTAACTGCAACTTTGTGAGTACAACAACTGGGTTTTTAAAACACATAAGGTTAAAAATAATGAGAGAAAGGCGTATGATTTATGGCATTAGGCTAAAAATATTAAAGATTGTGCTTGACAGGCAATCAAAACAAACGATATTTGGCAACAGTGAAACAAAGTTAGGATCAAAATGTGTACAATTGAGAAGTAAAAATGTCTTGCTTTTGTTGTTGTTATGTCATAAAATGTTGACAGATGTTATTCTGCTGTGATTTGTTTTAGAAAACTGAGCTTTAAATATGATTCTTAAAGTACCAGGACCTAAAAAAATAATAATATACTCTGTCTTTGTAGTTGGATTTGCGGTATAGTGAAACTTAATTCTGTCTTTAAGGGTCTGTGTAGGCTTTGGGCGTACAGGAGTGATGCGACCTTTGTTGAGGTTATAGAAATGAGATACACGCAGGCCACGTCAGCAGATCGGCTCTCGCTGGTTCTCTTAAAGATAGTTTGAAGCACTTGCTTATAATTTTTTACATATTTAGAGTCAGCCCCAAGGTTAGATTTGAGAAGTGGTCAAAACACTACCTTTGTGAGGGGAACGGTTAAGATTAGATTAGCTGGTATCCAAACTGGTTTATAAGAAATGTATTGTTTTGACTAAGGCAACCAAAATTTTGTATCGCAGGCTAAGTGTTTAATATGAAGATTCAACATTAGTCGGAATAATGTTTCCCAAGGTGATGTGGGATCCCCAGGAGATGGCAGCGCCGAGACATAATGAATTCAAAACAATTCTTAATTGCAAACAACACTAATTTGAATATATAGGTCAATAAAGAAGATAGGTCTAAACAAACAAAGTTTAGAGTGGTGTTTTGCTTGATATGGTCTAAATTACTAATACACTTTTACATCTCGGTTTTGCTTGCAAGGTTTTTGGGGGTCCTGACAGATCATTGTGCGTATAATTTAATTTCCTTTAAAATACCAATTTATTTGAAACCTAGAATAGACGATTGACGTTAACATGATAACATAAACTGATCACTAATCGATATGAGAAGGTAAAACATAAACAGGAGATTCTCCTTTTTCTGAAGATTAGCCCTTTTTGATAGTGTACAGAGGATTTTTTACATTCTTTATTATTATTATTATTACTTTTATTATTTACTCTTATTATTATTCTTATTATTTACTTGTGTTGCTTTTCTTTCAAATTTTCCTGTTTTATTTTTTATTTTTATTTTTTGTTAGCATTTTTGAATTTTTTCTTATTTTGTAATGCTTTGCGCGATAGGACAACCTGATTTTTTTAAGTCTTTAATTTACTTTTACCTTGCCCCTTTTTGGTGGTTAGAGAGGGAAGCGGCTGGGCCTTTGTGCGATGCGTGAGCGCTGGTCCAAGTGCATGAAGGACAGTTTACAAAACCTGAGAGTCTGCCCTGCTCTCAAAACCAAACACCTCCTCTGCTGCCGTCCCCCAACGCCCTAAAAAGCTGTCTGCAGGCGGACTAGTGCTGCAAATTTGTCTCAGGTCCGATGCTTCGCCCCTGTTCCACCTTTAGTTTACATTTGTTTTGAATTTTTGCGTATAAATAGATGTTTATATATTTTTAATCAATTTTTTGTGTTTTGCCCATGGGCTAGGCCCATGGGACTCCGTGTTACTGTAAATTTATCTTTATTTATTTTTTCTAATCTTCTTTTTGACTTTTTTTAATGCTCAGATTGGTCAAACCATTTGAATCTTAATTGAACAGCTATAATTATCAAGATAAAGTAGATAATGAAATAAATAAATAAATGTAATTGAATAGTTTGATATTTACAGAGTGATAAATAACTAACAAACATAGACATTGTAGGGTACATAAAGTAAAAATTATTCAATGTTAACGAGGCGAGTTTAGGTGAAGCCAAGGCTCGTTATTGCTTTAATAGTATATTAATTCTAATACTTTCTTAAGTTATAGGCAAATTGTACTAAGTTCAATCCTACCTGATTTGCAGTAGGCCTTAGGAATTTATGTAAATAAATACATTACTAAATAAATTAATGACAGAGAGATCTTGAATATTTAATCAGTGATATCATTTTGGCTTCTAAAAAGAAACATTATTGTAAGTCTCAGATTACGGTGTAGCAAATCTGCGTTGATCCGTTGCAGCTGATAAAATATTATCCCCTTAACTTTGAAAAGTAACTTGAGGTTACCATTCTCGTGTGAAAATGTTTTGTTGATAGTAGTGATAGAGATTAATTTGCTTGCTTTCTGATTAGTGCCCGAAGTGTGTTATAGCTCCCCATGGTGACGAGTCTGGCCGGTGGGACGGAGAGTTTGAGAGTGAAGATATGTACAGGGACCAGGTTATGAAGTGCCTTTGGGGTGATGTGGTGAGAGGTAGAGGCCCGTGTGATCAGGTGTCGATGGATAATGGAGATCTCGGAGGCAGGGAATGGTTACACGTGTTGAAAACGAGAGTCAGAGGTTTTGTGATATTGGCGAGGAGATTGAGGAGGGTTTTAGACCTATGTTGATTGGAGTCAATTAAACCGGAGTAGTAGGCGGATTTGGCAGAGGAGAGGTTGTCAGATGATTAATGATGTGATTATTGTATATTTCTTTCTATTTAGTGAGTCTAATTTTGTATAGTTGTTCTAGTTGTGTTCTAGGGATCTGGGTTAAGGCTTAACAATTCTCGTATTGTGTAAGTGTTGTCTCTGAACCTCACGAAATAGTGTGACTTTTATTCAAGTAAGTTGAGTGAGTTTTGTGCAGAAATTGATTGTGCAGTGTTTTTATTGTTGGTTTAGGTTTTAAGCAAAAGAAGAAGTCCTAAATTCTGATAAGCGGTTGGTACTGGTGTACTTTAATTTGGAGCATTGTAATAAAGTAATCGTTTACACTTACACTGAAAACCCTTTGATGCTGAAGTTGAAGTATAGTGTCGTTTGCCAGGACTTGTCAGCGGAGGCTGAATCCAGATTTGAACTCATAGCGTGTTCTTAGATTTAGATCTGAGACTGTGGTTTTGCGTTGCGCGCAGTCCGATGAAGAGGTTTGCATGCAGCGTAGTAGAACGGTGTCTTCAAATCTGAAATTTGTGCTGGCAAACGTGTTTTATTTCGAAAATAGCAAAGGTGATAATCAGTGTAAATCCGGTATCTTAAGAGTCACTCAGAGAAAGGTCACACTTATGACCTCAAAAGTATATTGCTCATTTTCCACACTTTCACGACTCTGGTGCACCGAGTCCGTGTAACTGTTGAAAAGAGGAGGGGCCAAGAAGGAGAGTCGATTTGATCTCTGTAGAAATAATTGTGACTCTTTTGATCTTGAAGGAACAAATTTTGTTTACTTACTTAAATTTACTTACTGTAAATTTTGAAAACAAAAGTTACAGTAAGTAGTTGAACTTCAAGTCTAAAACCCGATCATTAAACACAGGGAAAGACGCAGAAATAACGTGACGTTGTGCAAATAAAACCCAGTTGTTGTAAACAATAGGAAGTGTAATGATATTATGGCTTCATACTAACCAAACTAATGCCATGATTGCATTTTTAATGTTATATTTACTATAAGATCATAGGAGTGTGCCTATTTTTTAGTAACCTGTATGTATTAAGTGTGTAACATGTTTTAATCTATATTCTTTCTAGTTGATAACGTTCATTTCCCACAGAGACAGGGAATTTGCAGAAGGGCCTGACTCAGGACAGGAGCTGAGGAGCAGAGAACAATACACATGACATGATAACATGTGGCCTTGTGCAGGCCGGAGTGTGCTTCTTTGTGGTTGCAGGAGGCAGCGTGGAAGAAGAGAATGTCAGTTCGCTCTGATGTTCGGAGGCATCTGTATCCTTGTGTATTTATTTTGTGTTTCCAAGCAAACGAAGGAAGCACTTATTATCCCATCATATATATTAACTTGCGATTGATAGTAATGGTTGACATTTAGGTCATGATAATTGAACCCAACTCTAACGAAAAGTCATATTTGGTCGGCAAGTTTGTAGAAATTGTACTGATGTGTGTGCTGTTTGCAAGTATAACATTATTTTCACAGGCGACCTGAGAGACGGGTTGGATCTGACAAAAAGGCAACCACATATCGGTTTGGGTTTGAATAATTGGTGATTAAGATTTATGTAAGCAGACATAATGTATCGAGGTATTTAATACAAATTTAGCAAGATAATTGGTTCTACATTTGCATTTAAAAGGTTTACATTGGTTTAGTGTCAAAGTGTGGTTTGAGTTTAGCCAGAAGTAACTGTATGATATGATTTTGATGCAGGTGTTTGAAGGAGTTTGTGTTTGGAGAGGAACGACAGGTTCATCTTACACACCCCACTTTGCCCTTGCATTTATTTCATTTTGCATCATTTTCATTTGTACATTTATGAGTGTTTTCATTTTATATTTGCTTTTAATTTTATATTTAGCTTTATTTACTTATTATTTACATTTATTATTTAAAATGTTTCTTCCTCTTTTATAGTTGATAAGTTTTTATACACTTTTAACTTCATAGGATGTGTTAAGGTTTTTTTTATATATTTAGTTTTGTTATTCTAGTTTTTGTTATTTTATGCATTTAATATTTTATTATTTTTTACATTTGTATATTGCCTTTTTATTGCCATAACACTGAGGTCCGACATCAGTGGCAAATACCAAGTTGAGCGTTAAGTCAGGATTTGTTCCCGCGGCTCATAACCACTGATGGTTCACATTTTGTTTCCATTAGCGCGACAAATGTACAGAGATTGATTAGGACTTAGTGGGAGGCCATTTTTTGTATACCTATTTCTATATTTACCTAGTTTTTAACATTTCATTTTCATGTTTTTATATTTCTTATTTTTTTCTTATTACTATTATTATTATTATTATTTTTGTTATTATTACTATTATTTTTATTTTTATTATCCTTATTTTATTCTTATTTTTATTCATTTTTTGGTCCAGTCAGTTTTCAGCCTCTTGTGATTTTGCATTTATATTCTAATTCATAGTGCTTATCTTTCATGGCTTTATATATCTGAATTTGAATTCATAACTTTGCAGGTCCGGACTCACAAGATGCATGGAGCAGGTTTTAATACTTGGTTGTCTTGTGGGGAGGTCCTGTCATTTTATGTTTTGTGTGTTGCTTATTGCAGGTATGTTTAGGTCGGAGGAAGGTTTTAAGCTCTACGTCAGAAGCCGATATGCCTGAAGTATACAAGGATGAATATGTTTTGGTCTTATTGGGGTTCTTGCTTAGCATTTTTCAGTAACATTACTTTTAATCTTGATTAAAATATGGGAAGCGGGTGAACTGTATTCTGTTTTAAGCTAGTTAAGATCGCAAATAATGAGGGTTACCATCCAGTTAGATTTGAATTTTATGGGAAATGTCATTGTGCATGAAAATATGACTTAGCATGCTTCTCCTTGGACGCCGTTGACTCCCCACGCCATTCTATTCCGACATGGAGGTTCGTAAGGACATCTTGATGGCTGTGGGTATATTAATCCCGATGGCTCATCCAAGATGGTCCAGTCATGTTCCTTATAGATCCGAGGCACCTGGAGGTGTTTCGACGTCCTGAGTGTGAAGATTGTTCTTTTTTGCTTATGGGCATTTCTCTTAATAGGTGAATGTGGTTTTCCTGAGAATTGAAATACTTATTTTTTTTTAATGTTTTTGTGGTGTTTGTATTTTCTTGTATGTACATTTTCTGACTTGGACCAATAATAATATAATTTGCAGGAGAAACTGAATTGGTGGCCATAATCTTTTACCGTCCCTGGATAATTGGCAATAGAGTCTGGGATCGGACGTTTGGTTATGGTGCCCCCTCTTATACGCCCTTAGTACTTGATGCATGTGTTTTTATTGGTAGCAGTATTTACCCCGATTGGGTGATTAAGTGAATCTAATGACCACATGCCTCAGTATTTTGGGGTCACTGAGAGGGGGGTCATTTTATTCCATCACAATGACCCGTGTACTGCTGAATTAAGTGTTGAATATTGTTATGAAATGTAGATTCTGTGTGTCCTTCCACATAGGAAGTTAATCTTGTTGAGAGTTTATTGGGATTTAGCTTTGATTGATCTTAACTTGATTCTAATTGGGTTTTATTTAAGGTTACATTTACTTTTAATTTGGGTGAAACTACTACGTGTTTCAAAAGGGTGGCGTGATGGGGAATTATAGAGTTAATTCGGCCCTCACACATGGCCCTTATCATATCGTACTACCAAAACAGCACAATTTGGCCTTCTATGACTTGTGGCCTAAATTACACGTGGCACACTGTCAGTGCATAGAATTCACGTGGCACACTGCCAGTGGTAGATGCTTAGTGCCTACGTGGCACCAGGTTTACTTAACTCTCTTGATGTGGAAGGATGGACAGATTTGAATGTTAGGACTGTGCTATGTCTTGAGTTCATGTCTCGGGGTCGCAAAGATGGCAATAAAACTTCTCCTGCATAAGACATCCGACTGCTGCCCATTCTTCCCGACCTTTCTACCATCGTTTTGTAGAGATTCTCTTACAAACGGAATTCAAAGTTCGACACATAGACCCATGAAATTATAGCAATAAACTATATTATTGAAGACCTTTTAACCTCTTAACCCCCACCTGAACCAAGCACATTTTCTCTAGTTTGGCTTTACCCAAATCTAAAAGCTTCTTGAAAAAGAACGCCAAAATAGCCACAAAAACAAGAATGAAAATGGAACAAAAAAAGGGGTAAAAAAAGTCAAAAAAGTAACAAAAGAGTGAAAAACACATGAGAAAAAAGCGATGATAGATTAACAAAAAATTCAAAAAAAATGGCAAAAATGCAACAAAGAGAGTGACAAACGACCGACTAAATCATGACAAAATCCATTGAAAATGTGGCAAAACTGTGACAATAAAGCAATAATAAAAATCTAAAAGTGACAACAACACAGCAACAACGCAGGGGAAAACATCAATTTATATCAGTTTTGTAGGTCTTAGCTTTCAAATGCGTTACACTGGCCTGTAGGCTGTAAGTTCCAGTGAAGAAGCTTTTAGATTTGGGTAAAGCCAACCTGTAGAAAATGCATAACAGTGAATATTAAAATATCCACTATAAACATGAAGTACAAGGAACACAAGCTGCTGAGGGTGAAAAATAAAGCCTTACATTAGAGAAATGTGACGTCAAATGCAAATAAATGGACAGATGATAAATATTAAGCCCAAAAATATATCTGTCATTTATTGAACGATAAGTCGATATAGTAATTATCGTGACAGGCTTATGCTAACAGAAGCACTGCAGTGTCTGTTGTTTACATTTGAGGCTCTGTTTTGACAAATAGTTGTAACACAATCGCCCTGACAACGCCACCACAAATTATCGCTTCCGAGAAATCCCCAAAATCACTGCTCGAGTCCACTTGTATCATACCTCTGAATCTTAACCTCTGAGGAATTTCCATCCACAGAAACTCCACATAATAATCCATACATTTTCTTCCACTGGTCCGTTGCCGGGTCGTGAGGGATGTTGTTGGAGCTGCCCAAATCACATTGCACCAGCCCCTATGGCTCCTCCTGCAGGTGGTGGGTCCACAGAAGGATGGCCTCATGGTTCTAACCGGGCCTGTTGGTCTCTCATAAGGGGCTTCTGAACCGCTCTTTGTCTGACCCGTCACCCAGGACCTGTTTGCCATGGGAGACCCTACCAGGGATTCGGGCGCTCAAACCCCTCCACCACGTGGCGGTTCAAGGAGGGACCACGTAATAATGACAATAATAATCAAAACATGGAACCTTCTCTCTGTGAGGATAAAGGGCAAATCCCTGAGCCACTGTGCTGCCTTAAAAAACAGAAACAGATGCGAGAGAGTTGCCGTCAGCCACGTGGACGTGTAACACCTCTGTTCCTCTTTCTCAGGACACTGTGTTATATCAGGGGCCAGTTTAAAGGGTCACAGCCAGCAGCTCCTCAGAAACCTATTACCGGCCCAAAAAACATGCACCCCAGTGTTGGAATCTAAGGAATGTCAAAGTTTCAAACCTCGTCCACATCTTTCCGGACCTTCACTGAGCGTTTGTGAGAGAACAGTGTGACAGGAAGACGCTGATGGATGTGGACAGAGCGCGACTCGGGGCAACGAATTTGGTAATGTCGACAGAAACTCAATGTTCAGAGAATGGGGGAAAATACATAGGCTACTCATAGGTTTCAGGTGACATCAGTACACTCTGTGGCCTGTAGAGTGCAATAAATGAATGGTTCTCAAACTCACACCAAGAAGCATTTCATAAAATATTTGACGTTTCAAGCACCAGCAGGCCAAGATCAAATCAGGACTATATGTTGATATCAATGCTGTTTATAGCTGTCTGCAGTCATACGTTATCTTTCTTGATGAAAATGTGACAGTAAAAATGTTTTAGCAGGGTTGTTCTCCATCCGTCCACTGGGGGCGTTGAATTTTACGATAAAAAACCCTAGTTCCTCGTTCTCTAGCCCTTGCACTTGCTCTGCTTTGGTCCTACTTGGAGCGGTGCTCTACGAGAGAAGGGAAAGATGAGCAACCTTTCATTCAGGCCATGTCTACACATATCCTGATAGGTACATTTATTTTCCTAGGATGGGAAAGGGCTTTAGTAAAATGGGGCTAAAAGGTCTTTGAAGGATCAACCTAAAGTGGACTAAGTTATGACAAAACTAGATGTAAATCATGAAGCATAAATGACATAAAATCACACTGCCGGACCCACAGAAAAGTGGCCACCTGGATTTAACTAACTTCTATGGTCTGGGGTTGCTTCAAGTTCAGCAACACAATGCGCCCAGAGATTGAGCTCAGCTGACGACCTGAACTTCCTGAATGACCGGGTTATTCCATGAATGGATTGCCTGGTGTCACGGGCATACTCCAAGATGACAATAGCAGGATTCATCGTGCTCACATTGTGAAAGAGTGTTTCAGGGAGCGTGAGATGGATCGGCCGCCATAGAGTCTAGATCTTAACCCTATTCAGAATCTTTGTGATGTGCTGACGAAGGATTTGCACAGTGCTCACACTCTCCCATCATCAATACAAGATCTTGATGACAAATTAAAAGTGGGCAAAATGTATGATTGCATAATTTGTTCAAAAATGTAAAGGGTTTAGAAGATAAAAGAAGGGATATGGGAGGGAAAAATAAGTTTCACCTTGATTTAGAGATGGAAAGTCACAGAGTTTATAATGGAAGTCTATGGGTACACACAGCAACACTCCCAGAGGGCACGAAACTTCTCACACAGTCAAATTAAAATTCAGATATGTTTAAAAACATGTCAAAACACACCTCTGTTACATTTTGGGGGGGAATTGAACAACCATAGCAAAAGTTATCACAATAAGATACACAGAGTTCCTTTAACAAGACTCAAGGGTTAAGAAGTCTAAGCATTAAGAGAATAGAAAATGTTTTCCCACCGTCGTCTGCACTGGCTTATTTTAGCATCAACAATGTTTCACCTCTTACTCAGCATCAGACAGCCTCTGAAAGCTTAATGCGGTTCAAAAAACAAACACAAGGTGTCAGACTTCCTGTTTCACTGCTGTCGGCCGCACAGACACAAGCAACACTATTTATTCCAAATGGTCAACAGCATATCAACCACTTTGCAACTGTGGCAGTATTTGAAATGTTAAAGTTCGCAAAGAAATAAGTAATGTGTGCAGATAGTTTAGAAGAAGAGCCTTAGGGACTTTGAGAGAGACAATCGCAAAAAGAACATGATCTCTTACAGTATTGTTGTTTAACACATGTATTTGTTTTGTTTGCCTGTGAGCACTTTTCTGGGTTGCCAGTTTTTTTTTTTTTTAAGTCGATTTTAACTTAAAATTGCACATTTGACATTGTGGCCCTGGTTGTCATGATCTCTTAAAGGAGGGTATTATACAAAATTGACTTTATACAGCTTTTCACCATGTTAAAAAAAACAGATCTGGCGTTCTGTTTCGAGCTAGCACACCTCAGCTCTCGATTTCTTGCGAAGCTTAAAGAGCAACTAAAGGCCAAAACAACTTTTTTTTTTGCTGATAAATTGTATATCTTTGTATAGTTAATTTACTAATGGAAAGTAAAAGTAGAGGTTCACGTCAGCCACATGGGGGTCTGATTAGTGGACCATTCCCCGATCACGGCCAGCGAAGGAGGAAGCGGAAGTGTAGGTTTTCAGTATTACATTCACAAAGCAGCAGGAGTGTGTGTCATTCGTACTTACTGTGGAAATGTCAGCTATTCGTCTGACTAGGCTATGGCATTTTCTGACCAACAAAGTGTAAGACTGTGATAAAGACGTGTTTGACATTATTATTAAACGCAATACTTTCCCAGAGAGTGAAAGTGAAGGCTCCTCAGTTATCAGACCATTTCCATAAAGCTACAAAATAAGATGCAAAAGTGTGGAGCACATACAGCATAAGTGAAAGTGCTATAGATGACTGTGTTGAGTCTAAAGATAGCTTATACCTGAAATGTCTACACCCCTGCCCCATGTCTTCTCTCACATCCTCTTCTGCTTAGCTTGAGTCCTTGTTGGCATTACCACAGTCTGAACCTGTCGCCTGTGCACCATGGATGGACGTCTCATCGTCTTCATGAGTGAGTTCAGTTTAGCTATAACATAACGCTCGCTTTTGCAGTTTTGTAGCTGTTTGTTACATTGTGTTTCATGCATTCATTTGTCAATTTCTTTGTTTGTGTGTTTGCATTTTATTCATTGTTTTTTGTTTATTTTTTAAACTGTAGGGATAGATTATTTTACAAGGAGTCCTGGCCACCGAGACTGTCATTACTGCCTTTATTTTATTCCCTGTCAATGTACAGAAATCATTAAATTCAAAAAGGGAGTAAGCGCACATGAGCCTTCTCCTTTAAGGTTTTCTGTGTGTGTTATGTAAATAATAATGTAAATTGCTCACTTAAACTGAATAAAATATCTTCAACAGGTGTCTTTCTTCTGGCCGAAGGACAGGGTGAGTTTATCTTCATTTAAAGCTTTTAATCTAGTTCTACGGTGGGGAGTGGGAACTTGCTTTTCCTGAAAAGGGGTAGTGGTGACGAGGAGGCTCACAGTGAGGTGTGAGCGAGCCCAATGTAAGGGACTGGTGGGACATATTTGCACTATTCCCGTTTCAGTCAGAAATGTGCTGTGGACGAGGAAGCAGCGCACTTTTGCTAGTCTGTCCTCACGCTGCAACGGGAGTTTTATCGTCACTATAAAATTCCCCCACGAGGCATTGTTCCCGATCACAAATCTATATTACTGTGGGTGGATGCCCCAGGGAAATGGAGAATGTCTGTGCCTTCCCCGGGCGACTGATCTCCCTTATAGGGGTTGTAAACTGGCCTGCGCGCTCGCCTAATATAGCCTGTGATTATTTCCTCACTCCAGAAAATTAATAGTTTAAATGTCTCAAATTGAGGATAATATTTCAAATTTGAGTTGCTTTGACTGGTAAAGATGTAGTTGGGCATTTGACCCAGATTATTAGGCCCGAGCGCCATCAGGGCTGGCGAAGGGGCTCTTGTAATCGTACCCCCAAAGTGCGCGGAGCGCACAAAACGAGCGCGAAGTGCTCGCCTCCCCTCAAACATGCACTAACGCACTCCTCTCCTCGTGCACGTTCCGTGCACGTGCACATGTATCAGAAAACGAACATTGTAATTGGACCCCAAAGTGCGAACAAAACGCACAAAACGAGCGCGAAGCGCTCCCCTCCTCTCAAACACTCACTAACACACTCCTCTTGTCGTGCACGTCCCGTGCACATACATATATAATGCAAAAATCAACATTGTAATGTAAAGTGCCCGCCAGTGACCCAGGACCTCTACCATGAGGTAGGAATGCGCGAGTGCTTTCCAAAAATATATAGTTTATGGTACCCGCGTAAGCGGGAACATTGTTTTCGTATGGGAATATTATTCTTTCTTTCTTTCTTTCTTTCTTTCTTTTGCACCGTCGCAATTTTCACCCAGTGAACATCGACGAAAAGTCACAGATTTTGGCCCAAAATTCAAACCCGATCCGACGTAACTTTTGACTATTTCCAAATTTTGAATTTCAAAATAGTGGCGCAATAGCGCCAAATCAGTTTTTTTTAACATTGCGAGATAGGACTTGGCCAAAAATGAAGTTTGTCGTAGAATCATAAAATCGGTACAGACGTGCATCATGACAAGTTGAGCAAAAATATTATTACGGCAACGCCGTCCGCCATATTGGGTGTCGGCCATTTTGGATGAAAGCCCGCGAAGCGGGAATCCGCCTTTATTTTTCACTTTGTACAAAATCTATCTCCTCCTAGAGCGTTTATCGGAACGACCTAATTTTGGGTGGAAAATAATCTTGAGAAGTAGAACTTTAAAAGTTATCCAAATTACGTTTCTACGTTTTACGGTTTATATGCGGCGAAGCCGCAAACTGTACGAAGTATTTTTTGATTTTTCGCAAACAAAAATGGCTCCCATTCGCACATATGAAGTCCGATTTCGCTCATTTTGTTATCAGTTGTTAAAGTCTCAGTCCTAAACACTTTCATTTGGCAAAATTCAAATTGGGCGCGATAGCGCCCCCTATAGGAATTATATGGAGAGTACAAATTTTAGTTTTACGAAAATTAAAATAATTTGGCACAAAATTCTATTTGGTCGTTCCGATCAGAAAAGTCAATCACACCCATGCCATATTTTTCACGGTGTTGCCGTAGCGATGACCAGAACGTCCATTTTATTCTGATGGAAAAATGCTAAACACCATAATTCAGCGAGAAGTGAGGAACCAAAGGTTATCCAACGTACTTGGATAACCTTTGTGGATGTTCTGCGGCGCAGCCGCAGCCCTAAGTAAAATGTAAAAATATGCTTCAGTTTGCAGATATAGTGTGATACAAATTCATACTAATTTTTCTCTGTATAATGTCAAAATTGAGCGCGGAGTGCGCGTTAGCGCATTCCAACAATCCTAAAACTAAGACCCTTGGGAAAAAAAAAAAACATAAAGGCAGTAGCAATACCATAATTTTAGATTGAGGGAGACAAAAGGGCGCGAAGCGCCCCCTTGCTTTAGGTAGGGCGGTCGGCGAGGGCCGATAATTGCCGCTTGTCTTTATTTCAGGTTGATTTACCAATGGGGTAAGAAAATTGCCCAATTGTCCCATTGGCAGTTCTACTTTCTTATTTCGAGCAAGATTACCTTAGAAACATCTGAAATGTCATCAAACAGGCAAAGTATTATTGGTCTTAAGGAGTGAAAACCCCTCAAAACAAGATTAATATTCTCAATCAAGTCATTTAAATCCATGCTTGATATGTAGTTTTGTAGTGCTGTGGGTTTATCTTCAATCTCTGGTTTATAATGATCGTCCACAGATCCTTAAAGACCTGCAGAATTCAAACCAAAATTGCCAATATACTGGTCAACATGGTTTAAAGAGTGAACCAAAACTTGGTCAGTGTATTGACAATGGAGGCTGACATTTAAAAGATTTTCAAAACTGTGTAAAATTAAATCTCCTCTGTTGCGTGACAGGGAAAAAATAAGAATACAAGTTTTGAAACATGTACAGTTTTTTTTAAATTTCATCTTCAAAAAAGACACATTCCCCACACTGTATGAACCACCCACAGCATGTTTCCTCCTCTCTGCACAGTTTCTCTGGCTCCTGAACTTACAATCCATCCACTGATCATCACTGACGCCGACATGGTTCATTTAAACTGTCAGACATCACCACGTCCTGGGTCTAAATGCTTCTTTAGTTTCGAAGGCAAACCCTTTCATCATTCCCCATGTGAGACCACGATGAGAGGCCACGAGCTGCTGTCCATAGTGAATCAGACGTCTCCTGCCGACATCACGGTTACATGTTTGTACCGCACAACTGACTGGTCTCCGGACTCTCTGCACAGTGACAAAATAACCATCTCTATTCGAGGTGAGGATCATACGACTTGTTGGATGCATTAACAATATGATTCTGCCTACTTTAACAATACATTACTTGTGTGTAAACTGCATTGTTTTGTTTTGGCAGCAGTGGTTGTCGCATAGACCATGATCGTTTACTCTGTTTTAGTGCAGGAAACATCAAGATATTGTTATCCAAAGCCTCATTGATTGTACCATTTGTGCTGTATATGAGATAATACTGTGAATCCTTGAACTTGGTTAGAGTATGAATGGTTCCTGGAGACGCATAGAGCACATTGTTCAGGTCAGAATTCATAACTTTTTGCCATCTAAAAACATTGCTATTTCAAAGGTATAGTGTTTACACTACACCTTTGAAACTAGTCCATATGTTTTTCTCCAGCTGGTTAGACAACTGTACCGGCCTCCTAAACAAGCTGTAAAGACAGCTGCTGTTCATTCATCACTACCCCAGGCGTCGTGATAATAAACTACTACGTAGCCACTGCTGCCCAGAGGCTGAATGACAGAAACATGACACTATGCACTATGGAACTGCACTGACCACCACTTGGGTAAAGCGTCTTATTCAATACTGACTAAATTAGTTTCCAAATATGTCGTCCCAGACCTGGCTCCTCCCTCTCTGATGGCGGACCCTTCAGTGATCTTGGACACAGACACAGTCACTCTCCGCTGCCGGCCTCCAGCCGTGGCCTCTGTGCCTCTCTGCGTTTTCTTTACCAATAACGGAGGCCTCTGGGTCAGATCTGACTGTGTCCAGACTCTGAGAGGCTCCGAGCTGCTCTCACTGAACCACAGTTCTCCTGCTCAGGTCCAGGTCCAGTGTTACTACAGAGACAACGAGAAACAGAGAAACTCTCCCTACAGCCGCAAACTAACTGTCAGCGTTCAGAGTGAGTTGAATTAGAAATGTAAAATGTGTGATTTCGATGTCACTATTTACTATTTCAAATTCACACGGTATAAACATGCAGTACACTATATACTACAATAATTGAGAATGTGTGAAGAACCTTTAAGATGAACTTATATTGACTGGTTTGATGATTTTCATTATAGGTTCCAACCAGAAGTGAGTGTTGACGTTAATGGTGACTCTGTTGGGATCGTCTGCTCGCTGCCTGGTTCTGCAAACGTTAATTCAAGATGTTACTTATATTTTGGAAAGTCAACTCGCCCATATCTCACAACGTCTGTTTGGGGGGAATGAGAAATGATCGTCCATTTTGTAAATTTTTCCTCTCAATGGAGAATTTGCAAATAAATCTCGATGCGGTCGAAATGAAACTCATCAGCTGTGATTTCAGAACAGAAAATGGACTCTCTTCTCGCAGTGAAGGATACAACATGAGCGGTGAGTCACAGTAGAAGTATTTAAAGAGGAGAGTTGTCTAGAATACTGTATAATTTATATGGTACTATATGTGTCTTTGCAGTTTTTATTAAAAATGTACAAATGACCCTGCGCCATGTGACCACTGCTGTATCAGAGCCCGAGAAGACAACTACCCCAAGTCCGGTGACAGGAAGGGAAACCACAGCTTCAAGTACAGGTAAAATGAAGAAGATGAATTAAAACCAATCTGCAATATCAGAGCACAAAGAAGTACAAAATGGTTAAACTAAATATGAAAAGAACCACTAAACGTGTACATTATCAAAAGACCACAAACTCATATCATATCAAATGAAATGGGACCAATACTTCATGTGCAGCCAAACCATTTACAAGAAGTATATACAGTGCCTTGCAAAAGTACTAATACACCTTGAACTTTTGCACATTTTGTCATGTTTACAACCCTAAACATAAAGATTTTATTTTGACACAAGTAAAGTGAAGTGAAGTGAAAGTAAAATGATACATGATTCTGTTATTTTTTGTAAAAGTGGGGCGTGCATAAGTATTCATACAGCATTTTCTGAGTGCATTAAATTGCCTTTATAACATTCCTAATGACTGCAGAATGTTCACACCTTGCCCTAACCATTAAATAGAGGCCACCTGTGTGTAATCTACTCTCAGTATAATTCCAGCTGTTCTCTGAGGGCCTCAGAGCTATGGTCAGAGTGTATTGGTCACTAAACAACATCATGAAGGCCAAGGAGCTCACCAGAGAGGTCAGGGATAAAGCTGTGGAGAAGTTTAAAGCAGCGTTAAGTTATACAAAGATTTCCCAAGATTTTAACATCTCACGGAAGAAGAAGAAGAAGAAGATCTTTATTTATATAGCGCCTTTCACAGACATGGTCACAAAGCGCTTTACATGAGAGCATTTTACATTCACTCCATACTTGGTGGTGTTTCCCCTGGGGGAGACTGACAGAAGCGCTGTCGCAATTACATACATCTGCGCCAACGGTCCCTCTGACCACCTCCATGCATTCACACACATCATTCATCCTGGCCTATTGTACATGTTTTTGGTGGTAGGGGAAACCGGAGTACCCGGAGGAAACCTACGCAGACCCGGGGAGAACATGCAAACTCAACACAGAAAGGCCCTGTCCAGGTGGGAATCGAACCCGGGACCTTCTTGCTGTGAAGCGAGAGCACTAACCGCTGCGCTACCGTGCCGACGGAGCACTGTTCAATCCATCATTCAGAAATGAAAAGAGTATAGCACCACTGCGAACTTACCAAGACACGGCCGTCCACCTAAACTAACAGACCGAACAAGGAGAGCACTGGTCAGAAATGCAACCAAGTGCCCTAAGTCTGTGTAAATTCTCAGTCGTACAGGAGTTGTCCATCTTCAACGAAGGTACTTGAGTCATCTTCTGTACTTGGTAGTTGAGGTCTCCAAACGTTTCGCCTCTCATCCAAAAGGCTTCGTCAGTGAACAAGGTTTCCCTCAGCAAGCAGCGTAGATAAAGACCAGTTGGGAGGAGTTGGCTCCTCCCTCTAAAAACAGCTACTCTCACCTGTGGGTAAACACCTTTGAAGTAGAGCGTCTGTAACGACCTGCTCCCCCCAGTATCGGTCAGCCCTGTCCTATTCATGGCTGATCACTGCTAATTACCTGCCTATTGTTCTATTGTTAGCTGAGGTATCGTCTTCTTGGACTGGCCGTGCTCTGTCCGTTTTCCCCGAAGCAGATTGGAGTAAAAAGAAGAAAGATTAAATCTTAGCCCACCATTTCGGTTCATGGAGGGATTTTCTTTTCTGACAAAAATAGCTTCTTTTACTCCTCTTTCAACCAACGTTCTTCTTTAGCTAGAATTTTGACCTCCCCGTCCTCAAAGAGTGATTGGAGGCTTTAAGGTGAAGGTGCACAGCCGACTGAGGGCCGCTTGTGCTTTCTCTTCGGTGTTGATAAAGTCTCTTCTGTAAGACTTGTTTGGTTTCTCCAATATAATGTTCTTTGCATTCTTCTTCTTTGCATCGAATAGAATAAACCAAATTGCTTTGTTTGTGGCTCGGCGTTTTGTCTTTGGGATGAACTAATTTTTGTCTCAGTGTGTTCACAGGTTTGTGGTACACTGGTACACTGCTGTTTAAGATTCTCTGGAGTTTCTCTGATACCCCGGCTACATACGGCACTGCAACTCCCTTTCTTCTGGGTTCTGTAGTCTGTCTGTCCTGCTCTTTGGGTCTTCTTGCCCTTTGTGCTCTAGTGAGGGACCAGTTAGGATAGCCACAGTCTGAGAGGGCTCTCTGGACATGTTGCTCCGCTTTGGTCTTTCCTTCTGCACTGGTAGGCACCTCTTTAGCTCTATGTCTGAGTGTCCTAATGACCCCTATTTGTGCTGGAGTGGATGGTTTGAGTCAAACATCAATACTGGTCAGTATGAGTTGCCTTCCTGTAAACCTCTGTCTGAAGTTGTCCGTTTCCCCTATGATAACTTTACAATCTAAAAAGGCAAGTTGTTTCTCCTTAGCGTCCTCCCGAGTAAATTTAATGTTAGGGTCCACAGCATTGATGTGATCTGTAAATGGTGTCACTTCCCTCTCTTTAATTTTGATCCACGTGTCATCTACATATCTGAGCCAGTGGCTGGGTTTGTTACCTGGGTATGAGGCCAAGGTATCCTTCTCCATTTCCTCCATGTAGAGGTTAGCCACTATGGGTGAAACTGGAGAACCCATAGCACAGCCGTGGATCTGTCTGTAGAAGTTGCCCCTGAACTGGAAATATGTGGTGCTAAGGCAGATCTCCAGTAGTTGGCAAATGTGGTCAGGGGTGAGCTGGGTCCTATCCGCTAGAGTGCTGTCCTCAGTCAGTCTCTTCCTCACCGCCGTGACTGCTGCTGAGGTAGGGACGGATGTGAACAGTGCTGTCACATCATAAGAAACCATGGTTTCATCTGATTCCAGCCGCAGGTGTTTGATCTTCTCCACAAATTCCTTGGTGTTTTCCACATGGTGTTCTGTGTTGCCGACTAAAGGGGCTAAAATGAACTTGAGATGTTTCGCCAGATTATAGGTGATGGAGTTAATGCCACTCACAATGGGTCTGAGAGGAAAACCTTCCTTGTGTATTTTGGCAGACCATAAATACACGGAATAGCCTCTCCCGGGTAAAGCTTGTAATATAACTTTTTGTCAATTATTTCTTCCTTTTCTAGTTTCTGAAGCTGCTCTATAATTTTCTTCCTGTACCCGCTGGTGGGGTCTCTTCTGAGTCGCTCATACGTGTTTTCATCACTGAGCAGGTGCTTGACCTTGGTCTCGTAGTCAGCTGTGTTGAGGACAACAGTGCACCTGCCTTATCCGCTGGAAGGATGGTGATGCTCTCATCCTTCTTCAAGGCTGCCAAAGCTCTTCTTTCTTCTCCAGTGATGTTGGAGGGAGGAGGTCTGGAGCTCTTGAGGGCTGATGAGATTTTCAGTCGAAGGTCCCCTGCCTCAGACTCAGTCATCCTGTTATTCCTGATGGCTGACTCTGTTGCTGTGATGACATCCACTGTGGGAATGGATTTGGGTGTGATGGAGAAGTTGAGCCCCTTGGAGAGCACGCTGTTCTCCGCCTCTTTTGAGGACGGGGAGGTCAAAATTCTAGCTAAAGAAGAACGTTGGTTTGAAAGAGGAGTAAAAGAAGCTATTTTTGTCAGAAAAGAAATCCCTCCATGAACCGAAATGGTGGGCTAAGATTTAATCTTTCTTCTTTTTACTCCAATCTGCTTCGGGGAAAACGGACAGAGCACGGCCAGTCCAAGAAGACGATACCTCAGCTAACAATAGAACAATAGGCAGGTAATTAGCAGTGATCAGCCATGAATAGGACAGGGCTGACCGATACTGGGGGGAGCAGGTCGTTACAGACGCTCTACTTCAAAGGTGTTTACCCACAGGTGAGAGTAGCTGTTTTTAGAGGGGAGGAGCCAACTCCTCCCAACTGGTCTTTATCTACGCTGCTTGCTGAGGGAAACCTTGTTCACTGACGAAGCCTTTTGGATGAGAGGCGAAACGTTTGGAGACCTCAACTACCAAGTACAGAAGATGACTCAAGTACCTTCGTTGAACAAGTGCCCTAAGATAACTCTGGAGGAGCTGCGACGTACTGCCGCTGAGCTGTACATGGGACAACTATAAGTCGTACTCTACACAAATCTGGCCTTCATGGACGAGTGGCAAGAAGAAAGCCATTATTGAAAGGAGGCCATAAGAAATCCAGTTTGAAGTTTGCTAGAAGTCATATGGAGGACACAGCTACCATGTGGAAGGAGGTGCTTTGGGCAGATGAGACAAAAATTGAACTTTTTGGCCCAAATGCAAAACGTTATGTATGGCACAAACCTAACACTGCTCATCGTCCTGAGTGCACCATCCCCAGTGTCAAATATGGTGGGGGGAGCATCATGCTATGGGGCTGCTTTTCCTCAGCGGGGACTGGGAAGATTGTGAATAGTTGGGATTTTGGAGGAAAACCTGCTGGAGTCAGTGAGAGAATTGAGGCTGGGGCGGAGATTCACCTTCCAGCAGGACAATGACCCTAAACACAAAGCTAAATCTACAATGGAATGGTTTAAAAACAAACATATTAATGTGTTAGAATGGCCCAGTCAAAGTCCTGACCTAAATCCTATTGAAAATCTGTGGAAAGACCTGAAAACTGCTGTTCACAAACGCTCTCCTTCTAATTTGACAGAGCTTGAGTTGTTTTGTAAAGAGGAATGGGCTAAAATGTCAGTCTCTAGATGTGCAAACCTTGTCATACCCCAGAAGAGTTGCTGCTGTTATTGCAGCAAAAGGGGGTTCCACAAAGTATTAATTCATGCTGTATGAATACTTATGCACACCCGACTTTTCGGTTTTCTATTTTTTGTAAAATAACAGAATCATGTATCATTTTGCTTTCACTTCACAGTTGTCTGTTACTTGTGTGTGAACTTTCAGTAAAAAATTCAAAATAAAATCTTTATGTTATGGTTGTAAACATGACAAAATGTGCAAAAGTTCAAGGTGTATTAGAACTTTCGAGAGGCACTGTAAGTCCAATTTCTATTTATATCAGACTTTTGCCTCAATAGGCAGGTTATCATGGTAATCAAATCACATTTCATCACAATCCAACAATTATTCACCTTAATAAATCCTCTCAAACAACCACCAAATATCAGCGATCTCCCATTGTTTTCAATGAAGCGAGAGCGCTGTGTTCGCTTGATTTGTGACGTAACACCGTAGACACCCTATAGCAATAGTGCGTGTGACTTTTTTACATGGGTAATGAGTGTATTTTAGTGAAAGTGAAACAGCCCTAATAGCATGTTTGTTACATGTGCAAGTGAATGGATAAAGTCATAGAAATGTGGTTCCCAGACTGTGGTACAGGAGCAACATGGGGCACGCTATGAAAGATTTAGCACAACCTAAAACATGTTCAAAAGGATTGTCCTCCAGTCATTTATTTCTGATCATGATTTTAGCACAAGTGCGATGTAGATAGCGGGAACTTGTTAGGGTATTTGTAGGAAGTTTGACAGTACGCTTAAAAAGATTCAAACGATTTAAAAAAAGATTTTATTTTTATTTCATTCCTCCCAAGTCCTTGGTGTGGAGCGGGGGGTGAAGGGTGAAGGGAAGCACAAGGAGGACAGGGAAGGGAGGGAGTTTAGCTTTCTGATAGCCTGGTGGATAAAACTGTTGTGGACCTGGGACAATGGAATCACTTTTTTTTTATCCACAAAAGTTTGGGACAAGAAACCATTTAAATGTCACCACTGTACTGTTTTAGATAAATATAACTTACTCAATTTAAATATGGATGCTTTGTTTATAAAGTTCCTCCATTGCAGGACTTATTAAACCTAAGACTGCGAGTGGGAAGGGCACCAGGGCCACAGCTCAGGGGGACTGTGAGGTTCCAAACAGGAAAACCACAAACAGTGTTCTCAGTCAGAGGCACTAAGTACTGGAACAGTCTCCCATTATCAATAAGAGAGACTCCAACACTGGACACTCTTACATCCCTCCTAAAGTAGTGGCTAAAGGAACTCCAGGCCTCTCAACACTTTTAGTACTGACCAGTATCTGTAGCATTTTTCTGTTGTTTATGTTTTATCTCTGTCACCTGCCAAGGGACTACGGATGTAAACGATCTTTGCTATAATCTGGCAGATTTACATCTCAAACGTTGTAGATTAATTCATATACTTTGTCCGTATCAAATAAATAAGAGACGGACCACAGGGATCCATCCTCAGCATACATTAATCAGATGTATTAAGGTTGTAGATTGGCCTATAATCCACTCAGACATGTAAACTTCACAGAGAAATGCGTTTTCTCCTCTTAACCACCATGAGACCAAATTTCTTCCCAGACAATATTACCCTAAAGATAGATAGAGTCTGTCTTTATTGTTATATAATATATGCTTTAACGAAGATCTTGTTTTTTGTTTTGTTTTTTTGTTTCAACAGATTCAATATTTCAGGCTAAAGCTCAAGGTAACCCTATATAATGTATTTTCAATGGTTAATTTCTGATGTATTTATTTCCATATCAATTATATTTCTTTGAAACAGATGATCCTGCTCCTAAACTAACAGTTGATCCAGCAGTCATCTCTGAGACTAACAGCGTCACACTGAACTGTCAGACTCCTGTCCAAGAGCCACACTGCTACTTTGTATTTGATAGAAAACACTACGAATCGCTCCAACCTTGTCAGACTGCACTGAGTGGAACTGAGCTGCTGTCGATGGTGAAGAAACGACCACCAGCGAAAATAACTGTCACATGTTTTTACTCTTACAGACACAATCACACTTACTATCGATCTGCACACAGCGCTGAGAGCATCATCACCATTGGTAAGTCACATCAGATGAAGTGGAAGTTTGTTTTAATAGAATAGATCACAAATTCAAAGCCTTTATTGTCGTTAAGCAAAAGCAAAGAGTTAAGTCTGCTGCTCAGTTCATGTAAGGAGCCACACACAGATGTGATTAGACTACGATTTGTAATCCCTATACAATTATTTTCCACAATATATAGTAAGCAATATGCAAAGTGCAACTTGGTGTTTTTGTGCTATTATTCATGTGCACATGCCTACCTAAGAAAAGAATATTATATTGTTTCTCCACAGGTTTGGCTCCTCCCTCTTTGACCGTGAACTCATCAGTGATCACAGAGAAGGACAAAGTTAAACTGCACTGTCGACCTCCACCTTCTGTTTCTTCTTATCAGTGCTATTTATACACAACAGATGGACAAACATGGGGCAGTTCTAGATGTGAGCAGACTCTGAGAGGCTCTGATCTGCTGAGGGTGAACCAGAGGCCTCCTGCTGAAGTTCAGGTCCAGTGTTACTATTATGTAGACTGGAGACGAGAAATTTTTCCATCTCCATTCAGTGAGAAATCTCTGTCACTGTTCAGAGTAAGTAACTGACAAAGGAAAATACGCTTTTTATTTGGCAACTCTAAGCAATGTGTAGTTTAGGTAGTTTTAATCAACTGTTATTGTAGTCTGTTGGCACAACATTTGCAATTTCTGACATGAGAAACGATCAGAAAAGATCAGTGTTATTGTATTAATTTTTGTTGGCATTTCCCTTAAGTTCTTGTGGAAATGTACAGGGACAACAGAGAATAAACGTCCAAATCCACAACTATTACCAAAACCAGAGATTAGCTTTGAAGAACATGATATAGACATTATCATTTCCTGCTCCTCACCTCTTTCTGCGACTGGTTCAAAATGTAACCTGTATTTTGGAGAATCCACTCAGCCATATCAAACTATCAACTCACGGACAGATGAACTGCTTTGTCAATTGTATATCTCTGTTAATGATTTTCGGAAAATGTCCGAAAACAAAAGGTCAGCTGTGATTACACTTTAGGAAATGGATCCAGGTCTCCTCTCTGCGATGAACACACGTCACGAGGTCAGACTAAAGTCATGACTTCTAATATTATTTTTATGTGGCCCGAGCGCCATCAGGGCTGGCGAAGGGG
This sequence comes from Neogobius melanostomus, assembly GCA_007210695.1. NCBI lineage: Eukaryota > Metazoa > Chordata > Actinopteri > Gobiiformes > Gobiidae > Neogobius > Neogobius melanostomus. The sequence continues at coordinate 89,352 of VHKM01000079.1, read as the reverse complement.
CTCTTGTAATCGTATAGAGTGTGCGGCGCGAAGTGCACAAAACGATACATATATAACAATACATATATAATGTGAGTAGACACATACATACAGTATATCAGGGTTTCCGTTAGCCGGCTGTAGCTGGCTTTTGGCCAGTTTGAAAAGCAAATGGCCGGTAAAAATGATTTCCATCGGCCAAATTGGCCGACGGTAAAAAAAAAAAAAATATGGAGAGAATATAGAAAAATATATTAAATACAACATTTGACCTAAGCCAGTGACTAACATGACACAGTGTTTTCGAGACAGGTCTAAATATTAAAAAAGGTTCAATATTTCTATCCAAAAAGTTTCGACTTACGCTCTTAGCCCATTTTTACGAAGCGCAGTTGAAGTGCCTTCATCGCTCTCTGGATATGTTACGCTTTTTCTTCGTGGTTTTTCACATTTTCCAAGAAAACGGCGAACGACAGGTACATTTACTTTTATAAAAGTGTGTTAAGAACTCAACAGCTAATGAATTCGATTAGGATATTCTGTAAACTTCGTGTGTTCAGTCAGACTGACGCGCTGTCCCACAGCGGCTCTTCCTGGGAGAGTGGCCGGGTTTAGAGGCGCTTCCCTCGGTCAGTCTGCACAGACGCCTCGGTTTAGTTACCGGTGTTCAGAGCCGCTCTTGAGTGTCAGAGCTGGGTCCGGGGTGCATCGCTTGAGAGTGACTTTTGGTGACTTTAGCATTGTCGATTTGTCCCGCCAGAATATTTCATCTGTTAGAGACGTTGCTAATTTTACACCTGAAGCCACATTAAAGCGCGGAATGGCATCTACAGCCCAGCCCTCGTGTGTGCAGCTGATGCGGTCAGATCTGGACAGCGTTCGGGTCATAGTTTCCTTCTGTCAAGCGGGTATACATCCGCGTGGCACCTGCTGCCTCTATCCTCTCCACGCGCACACTTTATGTTTGGATTTGAGTTGTTGTTACATTTTTCTCCCGTCATTCTTTTATTAGAAATAGCCTTGTTTTGGACTCACTAAAGCACTCGTGTAGCGCTCGGTCTAAATGTAGATTGTTATTGATAATAAGCCACATTCATTATAGGCTCTATATTTTTAATGGCCGGTAATTCTTATGAATGGCCGACATTTTACAACCCAGCCGGCCAAAGTGGCCGACAAAAAAAGTCTAGGGGAACCTCTGCAGTATATAATGCAAAAATCAATATTGCAATTGTACAGAGCGCATAAAAGTCAATGGGTGACTGAGAGCCCTGGGTCACTGACCCAGGACCTCTACCATGAGGTTAGTGCGCGAAAATATATAACTGTACGAAGTATAACTGTACGAAGTGAATGGGAGCCAAAAATGGCTCCCATTCGCACATATGAAGCGTGATTTCGCTCATTTTGTTATCAGTTGTTAAAGTCACAGTCCTAAACACTTTCATTTGGCAAAATTCAAATTGGGCGCGATAGCGCCCTCTATAGGAATTATAGTTTTATAGTACAAATTTTAGTTTTACGAAAATTAAAATAATTTGGCACAAAATTCTATTTGGTCGTTCCGATCAGAAAAGTCAATCACACCCATGCCATATTTTTCACGGTGTTGCCGTAGCGATGACCAGAACGTCCCATTTTATTCTGATGGAAAATGTTAAATTCCATAATTCAGCGAGAAGTGAGGAACCAAAGGTTATCCAACGTACTTGGATAACCTTTGTGGATGTTCTGCGGCGCAGCCGCAGCCCTAAGTAAAATGTAAAAAATATGCTTCAGTTTGCAGATATAGTGTGATACAAATTCATACTAAGTTTTCTCTGTATAATGTCAAAATGAAAACAGAGTGCTCAGCATTGTCAAAAAACACAAAAACCTATTTTTTTCTGAGAAAAACCTAAACCTAAGACTTTAGGGAAAAAAGTTTAAAACAACAAAACAATTAATGCAGTAGCAATACCGTAATTTAGATTGAGGGAGACCTTGCTTGGGCAGGGCGGTCAGCGAGGGCCGACACCCTGACGAAGGCGCAAGCCGACACGTGTTGGTGTGCTTTTAATGTGTCTGGCCCATAAATAAAGCCTTTCCACTTTTGCAAATGATGAGTGCCTGGACCTGATTTTTCTCTGCACGTTCTATTGCCTCCTTCCATGAGCATCATCTTTTTGATGGATACAGAAGCTCCCTGTTCTAATTTCTGTTAAAAATGATAATATGTTGGGTTTTAAGGATATTTTATGCTGACTGTTGTTAATCATTATGTTTTTCTTTCTGAGCTCCATCGAAAATCTGCCGTGGCATTTGCTGATGTTGTTCGTGCGTACTGTAATAGCCTTTACCATCCTGTTAACGATTTCCCTCTGTTTCCTGATGATCATTAGTAAGAAATACTATGTTTTTACATCATATTCATATTGCCTCTCAGTCAAACTTAATAACTGAATGATTGCTCTCGTTCCAGGAAAACATGGTGGCAAATGTAAGACTTGTAGAGCTGTTTTTAATTGACAAATGACGCAGTTACTCCTGCCTTTCTTATCCTCTTGTTACCTGTAAATCACTGTCAGCCAATCACAATGCATTTTCTTTGCCTCACACCCAATCAAACCAACGCTCTGCTCTTGCTTCGCTCTGTCATTTAGTCAGTTCAGCCACAATCACCCTCTGCATCTCCATCTTCTTGGCCCAAGACGAGATATTTATCTTACTCTCTCTATTTCATTGATTATGTATCTCCTTTTGGAATATTTAAATAATAAATAGCTATTTGGCAGGGTTTTTGGATCTAGCTCCATTATACAGAATTGGGACGATGTTGCGCATGTTAAGACAAAGACATGAAGATCAGAATGTCAAGCCTGTGTTCAATAATGACTTAAAGAGAGGCAAAAAAGTCTTAATGAAAGGTCCAGGAGCCAATTAGTCCATTCTTAATTTACAGTCTAATGGGTTTGACTTTGGTTGATTCTGCCCATTTCATTGTGTTTTTTCCACAGCTGTCCAGGCAAGAACTCTGGTAATTCACAATGCTGCATTCACTTTCACTGTATTGAACAAGATATACAGAGAATGATTGTTTGTTTTGTTGTACTGTCTTTTTCAGATGACTCCAACTCCAACAATCCAAACAGCAACGCTCTGGTAAAGAGAAAGAATGGGGTTGGGGGAGGTGTTATTTTATTTGGGTTAGCAAATAGAACATTCACAAAACAATCTCTAAAATACAAGATCTTGGTGAAATATTAATGCAACATTGGATCTTTTGACATTTCAGAAAACACAACACTATAGCGAATGCTTAAGGTGCTACAACCAAATATTTATAGTGTGTGACCTTTGTATGTGGTGACTTTATTTCTCGGTCTGGTCGTGAAGTTACTTCTTATCTCATCACCTTATGATCAAAGAGCTTTTCATGATCAGCAAAAGAAATAATGCTAGTGTAATAATCAGTCCATTGTTTTATTTATCAAAATCAAGTGTGAGATTTCATTGACAGTTGTGTTTTATGCATTTGTTTTTGATAAAGCCTCTGTCTGAGAGAGTCGACAGTTTGATCTCAGACACTTCTACTGTCTACTGTTCACCTGGTAGGAGTCTAAAGTTCAATAGACTAAATATTTCACAATAGGATCACTCACATACAACATTATATTTCCAGCAGGTTCCCCAAGTGAGAACGAAGAGGAGCTTCACAGTGAGGATGTTTATGAGGCAAGGCACTTTACTTAATTACACTAACACTGACTACATATTATGTTCAATATGATGCTTGCTAATGCTACTGCTAATCTTCTTTTTGTAGAATACAGTTTAGAGCCAGATCCCTCTTCCCTGTGGACCCGGTTCCAGCAACAATGGACAGTTTACTGCAATAACTGATGCAACATATTTTGTGCTAAATACATGAGTGCATAGTTTATTGTAAATCAGAAACAGCTAAAACTGCTCTATTTGTGATAAATGCATTAGACCTTCAGATGAAAAGTACAATGGAGTCAGTATTTCTGTAAAAACAAAGCCCAGACTTCAGCTTAACTTGAGTACACAATGCTTCAGACAGTACAGGAACCTGGTAAAATGAGCATTGCCTTTCTTATAGCATTATTATTATTTGACGCTTGCCAGTGTTTTGACCTCCAAGAATATCACATGAAAACCACCTATAGCACGTTTGTTCTTGAAAAGTCATTTCTGCTTTTGTGACTCACGTGTTTAAAACTGTGAATGTGTGAAAAGATAAGGTCAGAACTTGTGTTAGATCGTGTAACTTTAGGCATGTTTATATATATATTTGAACCCTGAACAACTTACTGCTTCTGTTCGGCTCTGAGAAGGTTGGTGACCCCTGGACTAAATGGTACTTAACCTGAAATATTTCTTTTACTGTAAATATCATTTGATTTCTGACGTCTTCTCATATTTCCTCACATAACCAGGTTAGAGATTGCTTGAATGTAAATCTCACATGGCAATAAAAGCAAATTCAAACGAAATTCCTTCTCACTTTCTCTTTGCATAAACATTCAAAGGTGTTTAAGATTTAACAGTTGCTTTTATTGTATGTTTGAAATGAGCCAGTAATAATAATAATAATAATAATATATTTGTTTATTTTGTGCTTTTCTCGACAGTGTCGAGCCACATTTTGCAATAACATTATATTATGTAATAACAGTTCAAAATGTAATAACATGTTCTCTTCTTTGTGTACCACATTTTGTATTGTTTTTTTTTGTATTTTTATTGTTTTTTTTTCTCATTTTGCATTAACTCACTATAATGCAATAGAATGTTACCCTTTATGACGACTGCACACTGTGCACAGTCAAACTGCTATGTCACTTCCTGTCATTAGGTTACAAATTCTAATAAAAATAACTTTTCTGCCCAAAATGTCTTCATTCAAATTGCTGCTTCACTGAAATAAAATTATAATTATGACTCATGTGACCCATATGAATAAATCATATTTTCAAAAGCATTAAAACCTGTCATATGCACTTTAAAGCATTTGTAAAAACTTATTTCTAAAAGCTAAAACCTTTGCTTAAATGATATCAGTTTGAGGTGCCCAAAGTGTGGCCCGGGGACAAAATGAGGCCTTCAGAACAATAGCACCCATGCACCTGCATTGCATACACGCTCTAACACACAGAAACTCCACAAACCAAGGCAGAACTGAAACAATAAAAACACAACCTGACTAACTTTGGACACCACCCTGCACTGTCCTGACCAAATAAACCCATTTCAAATACAGTTCAATGCAGTCTTTGATGAAAACGTTTGGACATCCCTGTTACAAATGGTTTAACAATGGTCGTAAAGATGTGCAAATGTTTCTTGAATGATGAATGAAGTGTCACCAATGCATTAAACTGTGGCTTAACATCACTCACAGACGCTGTTTATTACATTATTCATTCAGCTCACCACAAATGGCCAAACAACACGCTAAAACATTTGTAAAATTATGCCGAAAAACAACAAATCCTCTGTTCATTCACAATGTGCAAATAAACTTGTTACATCACAGAGTGCCATTTAAATATTGGCGATAAAGACACTGGCAGCCTCGCTTCAGTCAGTCTGCCCCTGGGCAACTGTGGCTACAATAGTAGCTTATCATCACCGAGTATGAACTTAAAGAATACACTGTAGCGCTTTGAGAAGTTTGTAAAGCGGAATACAGTGCAAGGAATAATTACTATCATATTCATACATATAATTTTCACTGCCTGGTGTGCATGTGTGGATCACCTACCATCTTCTCCAGCGGTGAATGATTCGAGAAAGGACACCTGTAAATACAAAGGACATGACATGCAATTTTAGAGGACAGTGATTATTATTTCCATTTGTCACTTTAACTATCTATGACATACGTATAGTGTTTCCCTTTAAAATCAGTCATTGCTCTCACCATTGCAACGCATACAATATGTAATAAACAAACACATAAATGATACAAGTAGTAGGCCTATACAGCAAGTTAACATTAGAAGGTTTAAAACAGAAAATATAGCCATTGTGGCAAAACGGAGACTGAATTAATGTAATTATTAATTTTACCTTTATTTAACCGGCAAGTCCCACTGAGATTAAAACATGTATTTTACAGGGGAGTCCTGGTCCCAGAGGGGAAACTATTGTACATATGTTTTGTGGTAGGGGAAACCAGAGTACCCGGAGGAAACCTACGCAGACACGGGAAGAACATACAAACTCCACACAGAAAGGCCCCTTCCAGTATAGTCTAGTACGAAAATCTGAAATTGTAACTTTTGTGGTTCCGGAATGTTAGGGGTTGGCAACCTTGTTTTTATGTTAATATAAGATGTTGGGAACATATTTCATGAATATGCCACTCGCGTATCGCGTTCGTTTGTTTTTTATTGAAGAAATAAGAAGAGAATGTTTACCAAAAAGTCGCACCTTCAGTTATGCACTATCTGTCAGATCAAATGAAATATCTGCGATATTAAACAAGATTTTCTCATGAAATTTGCACTGTATGTGTAGTTTGACATTATGTCACGTCACAGGAAATCTTTCCTTTATAGGTTTAAAAATAAACTAATTATGTCAGTTTTTCATAGTGGAAACAAGATGGCTGCCATAACTGAACTGGCTGATACTCCGTTCAATTGTTGTATCTTCATAATTATACCAGATTTTCTGAAATAATTAACACTGTATATAGACTATATCAACCTCATGCAGTGTGCAACATTTCATCTTCATCAGTTAATACATAAATAAATTACATGACATTTAATCAGTGAATGTTAACCGAAATGGCTCATTTCCAACCATATACTGTTGTCACATAAAATGAAATATCTTCAATATAAAATAAGATTTTCTCATAAAATTTGCACTGTATGTGTAGTTTGATATGACATCACGTCACAGGAAATCTTTGCTTTATAGGTTTAAAAATAAACTAATTATGTCAGTTTTTTCATAGTGGAAACAAGATGGTCGCTGTAACTGAACCGGCTGATACTCAGTTCGATTGTTGTATCTTCATAATTATGCCAGATTTTCTGACATAATTGCCATTGTATATAGACTATATCAACCTCATGCATTGTGCAACATTTCATCTTCATCGGTTAATGCATAAATAAATTACATGACATTTAATTGGTGAATGTTAACCGAAATGGCTCATTTTCACACATGTACTGTTGTCACATAAAATGAAATATCTTCAATATAAAATACGATTTTCTCATGAAATTGGCATAGTATGTGTGGTTTGATGTGATACTATCAACTCTCAGGAAATGTTAGCTTTACAGGTTTGAAAATAAACAAAATATGTGAGTTTCATTGATTGAAGAAACAAGATGGCCGCCGTAACTGAAATGACTGGTATTCAGTGAAATTGTAATATCTTCAAAATTGTACCAGATTTTCTGAAAAAAATCTCACAGTATATAGAGCTAATTAACCTAAAGTTGTGTACAAAATGTAATCTTCATACATTAATGTATAAAGAAATTACATGAACTTGAATTTGAGTCTAATTATACTATAAAAGAGAATTCAGCACATAGAAGCTTTGCCCCTCAGAAATGTTCACACTCTGTGACCAACATTCCTCTCCAACATTGTTTCGGTGGTACTGATGTTTGAATGTGTTAGTTTCAGGCTGTTTCTGAAGGTGGTCGATCGGCCATTGGCACATTATCACCAATAATCTGCCTCTGACCAGTTGTAGCTGTGACAAAATATAGAGTCAAATGATCACACACGACAGGTTTATGCATAAACACAGTGTAAGAATTTGATCTGAACAATGGGTACTCTAAGTAAAAATATAAAATACAGAATGCATTAAAGGATTATTCTTAAATTAATACATGAAATATAGAACTTATTTCTAGTCACAAGTATCATCAGCTTTTAGGGCGTTTTGATGAATTCTCCCATGGCGTCCATATCCACCTGTGCATCTCACATGATTTGCTTCTGCATTTTGCTTTGTTACAGCAGTTGCACTGGCATTGTGTTATTTTAATATATACACCTGGAATTACACTATCATTAAACAAACATGGAACTATGTTCACATTTTTGGAGAATGGTCAAACGGTTGAGCTTTCAATGATGAAAACCACACAATGTGCACAGTATTTGTGGTATTTGTGGCTTTATGATGGGGGTGAACACTTGACAGTGGGCCACTGCTGCCCCCTACGGTGTTGGTACCTCCTTTGGAACAGAGGCTGCTTTGTTTTCCCATGCATTGCCCACTGCACTCTTCCTTAGATTGAGTTGAGTGCACTACATTGTTCTGCCTGTGACTGGGATCCTGTTTTTATGATGAACTAATCTCTGTCTCTAGGTGTTAACTGGCTAGAAATAAACTTTGATTTTGACCTGTCGAAACATTTTCTGTAGTTTTGCCCCTACTCCAGACATATGGGGAGTAGCCACGCCCTTTCTCCTAGGCTTTGTAACCTATTTGCCTTGTTTTTTGGCTTATTGGACTTTTAACTTTTACTGTTAGACTGTTAAAATCCTAATCACTCATAGTTTATTATGAAGTGAATGATTTGAATCAAAGAGTAGCCATGTGTGCTTCCGTAGATGAAATAGGTATCTTTGCAGACACTTGATTTGTGGCTGTCATGGGACGCCTATCTCGATTCGTCAGTGATATGGTGTGGTGTGACGTGGTTGCGTGCCATATTGCGTATAATTGCTTCCCATAGGCCCCATATTGTGACCCCTGGTATGATGTTGCCCAGTTGGCCGTATGTGACATTTGCCGATGGTGTTCTACGATGTGACATCCGTGTTTACTTGTTTCACCGTCTCAGAGGCTGTAACAGCAGTGAGAAGGAGACTGCTGAATTCTATGTCCACGAGGCCCTCACAACCAAGATAGTCCTTTTACTGAAGCTCAACGGGCCCAAAAAGTAAAAAAAAACTAAACAAGACAGAAACTTAACAGAGCCTAGGAGAAAGGGTGTGGCTACTCCCCATATGTCTGGAGTAGGGGCAAAACTACAGAAAATGTTTCGACAGGGCAAAATCAAAGTTTATTTCTAGCCAGTTAACACCTGGAGACAGAGATTAGTCCATCATAAAAACAGGATCCCAGTCACAGGCAGAACAATGTAGTGCACTCAACTCAATCTAAGGAAGAGTGCAGTGAGCAATGCATGGGAAAACAAAGCAGCCTCTGTTCAAAAGGAGGTACCAACACCGTAGGGGGCAGCAGTGGCCCATTGTCAAGTGTTCACCCCCATCATAAAGACACAAATACCACAAATACTGTGCACATTGTGTGGTTTTCATCATTTAAATGGTAAATGGACTCGACTTATATAGCGCTTTTCTACCTTTATCAGGCCCAAAGCTCAACCGTTTGACCATTCTCCAAAAATGTGAACATAGTTCCATGTTTGTTTTAATGATAATTCCAGATATATATTAAAATAACACAATGCCAGTGCAACTGCTGTAACAAAGCAAAATGCAGAAGCAATTCATGTGAGATGCACAGGTGGATATGGACGCCATGGGAGAATTCATCAAAGCGCCCTAAAAGCTGATGATATATAAGTTCTATATTTCATGTATTAATTAAGAATAATCCTTTAATGCATTCTGTATTTTATATTTTTACTTAGAGTACCCATTGTTCAGATCAAATTCTTACACTGTGTTTATGCATAAACCTGTAGTGTGTGATGTGTGATCATTTGACTCTATATTTTGTCACAGCTACAACTGGTCAGAGGCAGATTATTGGTGATATTGTGCCAATGGCCGATCGACCACCTTCAGAAACAGCATCAAACTAACACATTCAAACATCAGTACCACCGAAACAATGTTGGCGAGGAATGTTGGTCACAGAGTGTGAACATTTCTGAGGGGCAAAGCTTCTATGTGTTAAATTCTCTTGTTATAGTATAATTAGACTCACATTCAAGTTCATGTAATTTCTTTATAAATTAATGTATGAAGATTAAATTTTGTACACACCTTTAGGTTAATTAGCTCTATATACTGTGAGATTTTTTTCAGAAAATCTGGTATACTTTTGAAGATATTACAATTTCACTGAACATCAGTCAGTTCAGTTGCGGCGGCCATCTTGTTTCTTCAATCAATGAATCTCACATATTTTGTTTATTTCAAACCTGTAAGGCCAAAATTTCCTGAGAATTGATAGTATCACATCAAACCACACATACTATGCCAATTTCATGAGAAAATCTTATTTATATTGAAGATATTTCATTTTATGTGACAACAGTATATGGTTGGAAATGAGCCATTTCGGTTAACATTCACTGATTAAATGTCATGTAATTTATTTATGTATTAACTGATGAAGATGAAATGTTGCACACTGCATGAGGTTGATATAGTCTATATACAGTGTTAATTATTTCAGAAAATCTGGTATAATTATGAAGATACAACAATTGAACGGAGTATCAGCCAGTTCAGTTATGGCAGCCATCTTGTTTCCACTATGAAAAAACTGACATAATTTGTTTATTTTTAAACCTATAAAGCAAAGATTTCCTGTGAGGTGACATACTGTCAAACTACACATACAGTGCAAATTTCATGAGAAAATCTTGTTTAATATTGCAGATATTTCATTTGATCTGACAGATAGTGCATAACTGAAGGTGCGACTTTTTGGTAAACATTCTCTTCTTATTTCTTCAATAAAAAACAAACGAACGCGATACGCGAGTGGCATATTCATGAAATATGTTCCCAACATCTTATATTAACATAAAAACAAGGTTGCCAACCCCTAACATTCCGGAACCACAAAAGTGTTAACGGAGCCCTTTTTCAGATTTTTTACTAGACTAGTAGGGAAACAAACCCAAATGGTTGACACCATTTTTAGCTGTTTTGGTGCTTTAAAACGGGCAGGGTGACCTCAGATCTGACCAATAAAACGATCATTAATATCTTAAAAACGATAACTGCACAAACGTAGCATAAACGATTGACATAGGCTATTTTATATAAATTCCAGCATGATGAGGGGCCAGGTTAACTAATGTCCTGCACGCATGTGCCCGGGCTAAACCTACGCACATAATAGTAAATCTCAAGTAGGATGTCTTTATCGCAACCCAGTCTCTTCAGAAAAACAATATACAGGTGAAGAGGCGCAAAATGTTCTTGGTCACAGGAATGGTAAGTAATAAACAAACGATTGCCTTTTGCGAACGTTAGCATGTGTCGACACTCGTCTCTCTAAAGCAAACAGTTAAGCTGTGGGTTGTTATTTTGTTATAGCCTACTATGCGTCGTGTTTTATCGATAGTTTATGGTTTTATCAGCTATGATCGGGGTAACGTTAACAAGAGAAGTGTGTTTATGTTGCTCTCCGGTGTTGAGGATCAACGTGGGCGGGGTTAATTCGGGTTTGTTTATCGGCGTGTCGCAGGCAGTGGCGGACTGGCACCAAAAAGAGGCCCTGGCAATTTTAGCAGAGAGGCCACATTTGTCTTCTCAAGTCATCTGCAACCAACAAAGTTGTGATGAGCGGCGAGCGAGCCGCTGGTGGTGCTGCCGCTTGCAGCCATTGCGCCAATAGGCGGCCGCTTCCTCGCTTTATTTAGCCTATTTATTTGTTTGTGATGCGGCCACACAAGTGATGAGACCAGGCGGCCGCAGTGGCATTTGCCCACATTGCCCAATGGCCAGTCCGTCACTGGTCGCAGGACAGTCCTGTAAAGACTGAAGGACACCTCCTTATAAGTCCTATAGATGGCGCCATACACCTCAATAGGCTCACCTCAAGCAGATGCACTTTCATGTACGCTATGATAAATGACATTTGAATAACAGACGGCTTTAATTACAATAAACCAGGGATATGGCCTTGGTCTCATGTGCAAGCTGTCAATATCTATAGGCTAATAAATCCAATTGTGAGACGTACAGGCAGAAGCATCAACCACTGTTTCTGTTCCCAGGAATACAGATCATCTTCTTATTTAGGCAATATTGCCTAAATTGTGAAAATAAATTATAAAAGTGTCCAGGAAAATATAATAAACAGCAAATGAATAAACCCAAGGAGGCAAAGACACACAGGGGATCGAACCACCAACCTTCTGTGCACGAGACAACCCACTCTACCATCTACGCCACCACTTGTTTAAAATATCTACTCTCGCCCCACATAAAATCCCTTTCCTTAAGGTGGGCTGTGTCCATGCCTGACAACAATGCACCTTTGGGACGTCCAGTGAACAATTAAATCTTTTCTTCGTCTTATCCACCTAATTGAGAAAGCAATTGTCATAAAGTAGTATTAATATGAGTATATAATCGCACTGTATGATGGCAGGTCAGCCAGGTCTATTCTGATGTCCGAAGAAACTAAAACATGAGCTGAAACGATATTATGGACAGGCATGGACTCAGCCACCTACACCCCTGCTCTACCTCTACCCCACCTGTACCCCTCTCACTCTCCAGGGGTACAGGTGGGGTAGAGGTAGAGCAGGGGTGTAGGTGGCTGAGTCCATGCCTGTCCATAATATCGTTTCAGCTCATGTTTCAAATTCATCAGGCATCAGAATAGGCCTATATGTCTGCCATCATACAGTGCGATTATATACTCATATTAATACTAATTTACAACCATTGCTTTCCCGATTAAGATGAGAAAAAGACAGTGATTTAATTGTTCTTAATTGTTCACTGGACGTCCCAAAGGTGCATTGTTGTCAGGCATGGACACAGCCAACCTCACCTCCTCCAAGCCCCATGGAGCCGAAAGTTTATTTTTAATCTCATTTGCATCTGTTATCCTGTGATTTTTTGTCGCCAAATGGACAGTATTAAAAGCAAGGTTTGTTGACTGCGGTGTAACTTTTCCTGAGGTGTAGCATTGTTTGGTATAACTGTCGTGGCTGTTTCATTAATTGTGCTATTGCTAACCTGAGTTGGAACTTTACTTTGGCTAACTAATGTTCACCCTTACCTTTGAATGCAGCGTGATTCGTGGGTATCAAGCTAAAGCATTGGCATTCTTATCTACCTGTAGGCTATAGTGCGCCTTAAAATAATGTGATTGTTCTCTCTCACCGTTCATGCACGTACTATTACTTATGTTGAATGACATGAACACAATAAAGGAATACGGAATGAAATGAAATTATGTATTTGCATTGTGTTACACTTGATGGTATGAGCAGGGATTATTGTTGCCTACTGTATTTGAATATCTTCAAGACAAGCCATGAAGTAAGTAATTTTATTCTGGGAAAAGGCTAAACCATATGGCAGGGACAGTAATTGATAGATGTATGACCAAAGAAGGCAAGAGCATACAGTGTTTCAATGGCCCAGGTTCAACATACTGTATTGTCTACATTATCTAATGAGGACTTATCCATTCTTCAAAATATTTCACTTATTGGTGCAGTGCACTATACTGGCATCCATTAAACACATGCAGCTCCACAGTGAATTCCTGAATTGTGAACTGATGACGTTCTGGTTACGCTTTTGAAACTTTTTTTTTATGTCAACAATTTGTCCTGAAACTTAGGCTCAGGAGTTACTGTCAGATATTGTTGCTCGTGTTTAATTTGAAGGGATATTATGTGGGGCGAGAGTAGCTATCTTTAATAAGTGGTGGCGTAGATGGTAGAGTGGGTGGTCTGGTATGCAGAAGGTTGGTGGTTCGATTCCCCGTGTGTCATTCCCTCCGTGGCTTTATTAATTTGCTGTTTATTATATTTTCCTGGACACTTTGTATCATTTATTTTCACAATTTAGCCAATATTACCTAAATAACAAGATGATCTGTATTCCTGGGAACAGAAACAGTGGTTGATGCTTCTGCCTGTACGTCTCACAATTGGATTTATTAGCCTATAGATATTGACAGCTTGCACAGGCCATATCCCTGGTTTATTGTAATTAAAGCCGTCTGTTATTCAAATGTCATTTATCATAGCGTACATGAAAGTGCATCTGCTTGAGGTGAGCCTATTGAGGTGTATGGCGCCATCTAAAGGACTTATAAGGAGGTGTCCTTGAGTCTTTACAGGACTGTCCTGTGACACGCGATAAACAAACCCGAATTAACCCCGCCCACGTTGATCCTCAACACCGGCGAGCAGTTCACGTGGGTCAATCGGCTACATGTTCACCTCTTACCCCCCGCCTTAACTGAGCACATTTTCTCCAGTTTGGCATTACCCAAAGCTTTTCGACTGGAGCTCACAGCCTAGGCCAGAGTATATTCATGTAGGTAAACGGATTGTTTGTTTGTAGCCAAGCCTTACTTGCGTTATATTGTTTGAACGGCGGCCGCGTTGCTTCACTTACCTGAAACAAAGTGCTCACTGTACAGTTTGGAGTCGGCTGTCGGAGTCCAGTGGTCTCTCCTGATGGCAGTAAATCCATTTCTGTTGACAAACTTGGTCTTTAGGAAACTTGTACAAAGCGAGTCCCTTTTTCTGAGACAAGGCATTTGTACATCTCACAGCGCAACAGCTGGATGGCATAACTGTGGTGTTCGGTGTTTCGGTATTCAAAATGGCGGCCACAACAATGCGTGACATCACGGGAAACACATGTATAGGGCAAATGGTCCCGGCTCTGGGCTGGGACTATGGGACTGTGGGGAGCGGATCGATTATAGACCTACAGAGTGTGTGAAGTTTGGGATAGTTTATGACGGGGCGTTGAAGTGTGACACAAAGTCGAAGCGTGCATTGTGACTGCTCTCACATCTGACCGGCCCAAAAGTACCACAGCCTCCAGGAAACTCCCAGAGTCCAGTCCAGGCCTGAGTGGATGAGAGAGGACTCAGCGGACACAGGCCTGTCACAATAACGGAATTCAAAGTTCGATTCATAGACCCATGAACATATAGCAATAAACTATATTATTCAAGACCTTTTAACCTCTTAACCCCCACCTGAACCAAGCACATTTTCTCTAGTTTGGCTTTACCCAAATCTAAAAGCTTCTTGAAAAAGAACGCCAAAATAGCCACAAAAACAAGGATGAAAATGAAACAAAAAAAGGGGTAAAATAAAGTAAAAAAGTAACAAAAGAGTGAAAAACACATGAGAAAAAGCGATGATAGATTGACATAAAAATGCAACAACAAAAAGTGACAAAAGACCGACAAAAGCAAGACAAAATCCACTGAAAAAGTGGCAAAAATGTGACAATAAAGCAATAAATAAATAAATCAAAAAGTGACAAAAAACACAACTGTAGAAAATGCATAACAGTGAATCTTAAAATATCCCACTATAAACATGAAGTACAAGGAAACACAAGCTGCTAAGGGTGAAAAATAAAGCCTTACATTAGAGAAATGTGACGTCAAATGCAAATAGATGGACAGATGATAAATATTAAGCCCAAAAATATATCTGTCATTTATTGAACGATAAGTCGATATAGTAATTATCGTGACAGGCTTATGCTAACAGAAGCGCTGCAGTGTTTGTTGTTTACATTTGAGGCTCTGTTTTGACAAATAGTTGTAACACAATCGCCCTGACAACGCCACCACAAATTATCGCTTCCGAGAAATCCCCCAAATCACTGCTCGAGTCCATTTGTATCATACCTCTGAATCTTAAACTCTGAGGAATTACCATCCACAGAAACTCCACGTAATAATCCATACATTTTCTTCTACTGGTCCGTTGCCGGGTCGTGGGGACAGCTGTTGGAGCTGCACCAGCCCCTATGGCTCCTCTTGCAGGTGGTGGGTCCACAGAAGGACGGCCTCATGGTTCTAACCGGGCCTGTTTGTCTCTCATAAGGGGCTTCTGAATCGCTCTTTGTCTGATCCGTCACCTAGGACCTGTTTCCCATCGGAGATCCTACCAGGGATTCGGGCGCTCAAACCCCTCCACCACATTAAGGTGGCGGTTCCAGGAGGGCCCACGTAATAATGACAATCATAATCAAAACATGGAACCTTCTCTCTGTGAGGATAAAGGGCAAATCCCTGAGCCACTGTGCTGCCTTAAAAAACAGAAACAGATGCGAGAGAGAGTTGCCGTCAGCCACGTGGACGTGTAACACCTCTGTTCCTCTTTCTCAGGACACTGTGTTATATCAGGGGCCAGTCTAAAGGGTCACAGCCAGCAGCTCCTCAGAAACCTGTTACCGGCCCCAAAAACATGCACCCCAGTGTTGGAATCTAAGGAATGTCCAGTCAAGCAGCAAGTCAAAGTTTCAAACCTCGTCCACATCTTTCCGGACCTTCACTGAGCGTTTGTGAGAGAACAGCGTGAAAGGAAGACGCTGATGGATGTGGACAGAGCGTGACTCGGGACAACGGATTTGGTAATGTCTACAGAAACTCAATGTTCGGAGAATGGGGGAAATACATAGGCTACTCATAGGTTTCAGGTGACATCAGTACACTCTGTGGCCTGTAGAGGGCAATAAATGAATGGTTCTCAAACTCAGACCAAGAAGCATTTCATAAAATATTTGACGTTTCAAGCACCAGCAGGCCAAGATCAAATCAGGACTAAAATGGGGCTAAAAGGTCTTTGAAGGATCAACCTAAAGTGGACTAAGTTATGACAAAACTAGATGTAAATCATGTAAATCATAAAGCATAAATGACATAAAATCACAATGCCGGACCCACAAAAAAGTGGCCACCTGGATTTAACTAACTTCTATGATCTGGGGTTGCTTCAAGTTCAGCAACACAATGCGCCCAGAGATTGAGCTCAGCTGACGACCTGAACTTCCTGAATGACCGGGTTATTCCATGAATGGATTGCCTGGTGTCACGGGCATACTCCAAGATGACAATAGCAGGATTCATCGTGCTCACATTGTGAAAGAGTGTTTCAGGGAGCGTGAGATGGATCGGCCGCCAGAGTCCAGATCTTAACCCTATTGAGAATCTTTGTGATGTGCTGACGAAGGATTTGCACAGTGCTCACACTCTCCCATCATCAATACAAGATCTTGATGACAAATTAAAAGTGGGCAAAATGTATGATTGCATAATTTGTTCAAAAATGTAAAGGGTTTAGAAGATAAAAGAAGGGATATGGGAGGGAAAAATAAGTTTCACCTTGATTTAGAGATGGAAAGTCAAAGAGTTTATAATGGAAGTCTATGGGTACACACAGCAACACTCCCAGAGGGCACGAAACTTCTCACACAGTCAAAATTAAAATTCAGATATGTTTAAAACCATGTCAAAACACACCTCTGTTACATTTTGGGGGGGAATTGAACAACCATAGCAAAAGTTATCACAATAAGATACACAGAGTTCCTTTAACAAGACTCAAGGGTTAAGAAGTCTAAGCACTAAGAGAATAGAAAATGTTTTCCCACCGTCGTCTGCACTGGCTTATTTTAGCATCAACAATGTTTCACCTCTTACTCAGCATCAGACAGCCTCTGAAAGCTTAATGCGGTTCAAAAACAAACACAAGGTGTCAGACTTCCTGTTTCACTGCTGTCGGCCGCACAGACACAAGCAACACTATTTATTCCAAATGGTCAACAGCACATCAACCACTTTGCAACTGTGGCAGTATTTGAAATGTTAAAGTTAGCAAAGAAATAAGTAAAGTGTGCAGATAGTTTAGAAGAAGAGCCTTAGGGACTTTGAGAGAGACAATCGCAAAAGAACATGATCTCTTACAGTATTGTTGTTTAACGCATGTATTTGTTTGTTTGCCTGTGAGCACTTTTCTGGGTTGCCAGTTTTTGTTTTTTTTAAGTCGATTTTAACTTAAAATTGCACATTTGACATTGTGGCCCTGATTGTCATGATCTCTTAAAGGAGGGTATTATACAAAATTGACTTTATACAGCTTTTCACCATGTTAAAAAAACAGATCTGGAGTTCTGTTTCGAGCTAGCACACCTCAGCTCTTGATTTCTTGTGAAGCTTAAAGAGCAACTAAAGGCCAAAACAACTTTTTTTCTGCTGATTGTATCTTTGTATAGTTAATTTACTAATGGAAAGTAAAAGTCGAGGTTCACGTCAGCCACATGGGGGTCTGATTAGTGGACCATTTCCCGATCACGACCAGCGAAGGAGGAAGCGGAAGTGTAGGTTTCAGTATTACATTCACAAAGCAGCAGGAGCGTGTGTCATTCGTACTTACTGTGGAAATGTCACCTATTCGTCTGACTAGGCTATGGCATTTTCTGACCAACAAAGTGTAAGACTGTGATAAAGACGTGTTTGACATTATTATTAAACGCAATACTTTCCCAGAGAGTGAAAGTGATGGCTGCTCAGTTATCAGACCATTTCCATAAAGCTACAAAATAAAATGCAAAAGTGTGGAACACATACAGCATAAGTGAAAGTGCTATAGATGACTGTGTTGAGTCTAAAGATAGCTTATACCTGAAATGTCTACACCCCTGCCCCATGTCTTCTCTCACATCCTCTTCTGCTTAGCTTGAGTCCTTGTTGGCATTACCACAGTCTGAACCTGTCGCCTGTGCACCATGGATGGACGTCTCATCGTCTTCATGGGTGAGTTCAGTTTAGCTATAAACATAACGCTCGCTTTTGCAGTTTTGTAGCTGTTTGTTACAGTGTGTTTCCTGCATTCTTTTGTTTATATCTTTGTGTGTTTGCATTTTATTCATTGTTTTCTGTTTATTTTTAAACTTTAGGGATAGATTATTTTACAAGGAGTCCTGCACTGCAAAAACCCACCTCCTTAATACTAGATAAATACACTTGTTTTTAGTGAAAATTTACTAGAAACAAGTGAAATTATCTGCCAGTGCAGTAAGTGAATTTTTCTTACTAAGATTTCTTGAAATAAGAATATCATCTAGATCTAAATAAAGTTAAAAATAAGTGTTTTACACTTATTTTAAGCAACAAATAAAGACAATTAAATCTTAAAATAAGCCTTACACACTTTTTTAGGCAACAAATCAGGACAATTTATTCTTAAAATAAGCTTTACACACTTATTCTAAGCAACAAATAGAGGAAAGGAAATCTGAAAACTAGCATAAAACACTTATCCCAAGCAATTTATCAAGGCAAATAATCTAAAAACTAGTACATTAAATTATTTTTAAGATTTTTTTCCCCCTTAAATTTAGCTAATAATCCTGAACGTAGTACTTTAAGATTATATTTCTTATACACGGCAAATACAAATAAAACTGAAGCAGAGCATGAATGTCAATTTTTATTTGTACACCTGACGTTACAATCACTCGCAGAGTTATACAATCGAACAGTGTGTCTTTTACAGGTCCAACATTAGGCTTTTGTTCAAGCGGTTTTAACACCTCAACATTTGTTTGAGATAAAACAAAATGCCAGTATACAGAATTACTGAAACAGGCACACGTGAAAAGAACTCCAGTATATGTTCCAGAAGGAACTTGATTAAGAGTTCCCTGTTGGCCTTTAACATAAAATCTTAACCAACAATGTGATCATAGTTTTCAGTGGCATTGTTTGAAAGAAATCATCCCGAGTGTAAATTAACAGAAGTAATGTGTTTATTTTTTTGACTAGTATAACATTCAAGGTTCAGTTGGTCAGACATTAGAGATGTTGAAATCTTTACATGTTTCAGCCACCATCTGCAGGCCATCTTCAAAAGTAGTAGATGGTGGCTGAAACATGTAAAGATTTCAACATCTCTAATCCTAATGTCTGACCAAATAAACCTTCAATGTTATACTAGAAAGACACAATGAACATTATGAATATTATAGAAGGCACTATGAACGTAACTAAGCTCAATGTTTTTGGACACCTGGTCAAATGTGCAGCTTGCTTTAAACTAATTAAGTGCACCCCCCCCCCCCCCACAATCTCAACTGAAATCTACAAGCTACTTTCCAATAAATGCATGCCATTCTGCTAGGGCTTTCTGTAAGATGATGTAGTGTCACGCTCATGAATGGCATCCTGCAGAACTTCTGTCTGAATGACAGACAGGAGGGTTGCCACGCATTTGGGATAAGTCAGATGGAGCGCATAAAAGTATGCCATCACATAAATCATAGCCTCACCAAGTTTTTCTTTGTCAAATGTTGTAACTGGCAAATTACCAACCGCAATGACACACTTGCAGCCATCGAACACCACTACTGGACATGACAAGCTTCGTTTCTGGAGGACAGCATCTGGATCTTCTGTAGGCTGCAAGACACAAAAGAGATGGCACACATTTAAAGAAATGTTATGTTTTTGAGGTTCTGACCAAATACCAGCAAAAAGCATATTTGTCATTATCTTGTTCTTTGTTGGTTAGGCACAAATTTTATACTGTAGTTTTGACTCCTGGTTTATCAGTGTCTTGCCACAAGCCCCTCCAAAAGGGAAAAAATAGCAAGCTCAAGTTTTTTCTGGTTACTTAGGTACACTGAGGAGAATAGGAGCTTGGAGTAAGAGAACAGTCCAGGTGAAAACTTCACATATTGTACAAACATGCGTGAGTGACTTGAAACAACTCCACAGATGTTTTTTTTTATTAGATAACATTGTAACATGCTATAAAAAGTTGATTTTGCATAGCCCCTCCTTAATTTAGTTGTAGTGAGTCTGTAGCCCATATTTATAACGCAAATTATACAAAACCTACCTTCAGGACATGTAGAAACGCTGTACAAGGAGTCCCCATCTTTTTTGGCGGAAGGGCAGGTGAGGGAAAGAGCATTGGAAGAGCCTTCATCAATGCAAGGTGGGCTTCAGCTGGACACAGGAAAAAAACAATTCTTCATAAACCTACATTTCATAGAACTTGGTATTTAAATTGTAATACTTACTTTTGTCCATGGTTATTGGCGGCTTCATTGCCTTTTTTGACACGCCATAGAATTCTACCCTGGAGCAGAATTCCTTCCATCTCAGTTTTATTTGACTGATGAACTTATCGTTTTGTGGATCCAAAATTCTGCGCAGCTCACCCAATGCCTAAACAAACACAGGTTTAAAAAAATAAAAATAACTTTAATACCACACCAAACACATTTGAAAGGTATCCTCTTACTCCCCACTTTAATGGAGCGCATTTTCTCCAGATCGGCTTTACCCAAATCTAAAAACTTCACAGCCTACAGGCCAGTGTAACGCTTCATTTGAAAGCTAAGAACTACACAACTGATCAAAGATTTTTCCTTGTGTTTAAAGGCGTTGTTGCCGCATTGGCGTCACTTTTTTGTTGCGTTTGTGTTACTTCATCACGTTTTTGTGATTTTTTTTTTGGTTTGGTCAACTTATTTCATGTTTTGTAGCTTTTTTTTTTTTTTACTTTGTTGTCCATTTTTTGTCACGTTGTGTTATTGTTGCTTTTTCATCCTCATTTACATCTCCTTTGCCTTGCTATTTTTATGCTATATTTCAGGAAGCTGTTAGATTTGGGTAACACCTGGATACTTGAATAATAACTGGAGAAAATGTGCTTGTGTAGGTGGGATTTAAGAGGTTAAGCGTGATTACCCATTGTATTTGATTAACTCCCCCACTAACTTACATGATGCAATTCTTTGAAGCATGGATATGCATCCAAGATGAGGGAAGCTCTGTTCTCCTCCTTCATGGAGTCTGAATCAATGAAGGCTCTTCTGGCTTCAAACTCGAGGTCTAATAGCTGGGACACATCTTCTTGGTTTGGTTTTGGCTTCTTGCACATTTCTTGTAATGTTTTGTAATGTCTTGCTTGTATTAGCAGACTATCCTTGTCAGCTAAGGTGGAGAGAAGTACAAAAGTATTTCAGTTTTAATAGTTACAGAGAGACTTTTCCACAAACCATTAGCTTTAAATGGCTGTGTGTTGACAACCATTTTACAAAATTACATGTATGTACTTACATGAAGTGGAGGCATCATCAGAATTGCTGGCAGGTGATAACAGCAGAGTAGATGCACCACTGGAAGAACTGCAATCAGCATCTTCAGCATCTTCATCTTTATCACTTGGAGAGAGGTCAGTGAGCCTTCTCTTTGGCCGTCCCCTGTCAGGTGTTGGTCCTTGCTTTTTTACTGGAGTTTTTATATTTTGCAGCCTTTTTTGTAACTTGGCATTAATGCTCTCCTGGTGACAAATACATACAGTTCATGCTTACTGAACAAAACAAAATGGTCTATTGAGGAGACTCGAATAAAAGAACTTACATGTTTCACGCTTGTATCGTTATCCTGCAGCATAGGATAATATTCCACAATTCTTTTAGCCATTGCAGTGATTTCGGTCTTAGAGGGGTATCGCTCCCTTTGGCCTTGGCTTGCTCTTAAAAGGGACACCATACTTGTGATTGTATTTCTCACCAGCCTGCATCTCAGTTCTTTTGACATGACACATTCATGTTCCCTGCCGGTGCGGGCCAACTCGGAGTAACTCTTTCGGCATTGCTCTAACTCACTGTCTGTGTACACAACATATTCCGGAGGACTGGGGAGCTGCAAGGTTTTCAGCGGGCTTTTATACGCATCGGCAGTCTGAGGGCTGGCTGTTGCAACTACCCTGGGTGAAGAAGTTGTTTCAGGTTTCTGTGGTACAGGATGGTGTTCCTGGTTTAGGGCGAGAAAAGCATGTCAAGTAATGCAAAAATAAAAGCACACTTTCTGGAGATTAGTTGAACTAAATATTTTTATACAGTACCTCGGGATGAATTATTGACCACACATGTTTTCTTCGGATAAAATGCTCAGGTCCAGGAAACAGGTCCCTCAGATCATCACGGTTCAATGTTAAAAGCATTCGCTCGTCAATGCTTGCAGCTAACAAAAGAGACAAACACCAGTTGAATTGTACAAGTAGCGATACAAAGACATAATATATTATAATCTAACCTTTAAGGATGGATATGGTTACGTCATCCAGCTTCTCCATTGCTCTACCTACCAAACAAAATAATGCTTACAAATATATTATCAACCAACCTGATTCCTGAATAAAACTGGGTTGAGCCCACTTTAATAATTCTAATTAATATCAAAATATTAATTTAAACCCAGACCTTGTGAGGGAATTCAAGTAGCCAGTAAATGGTTCAAAGACTGTTTGAAAAGGCTAAAACTGGTTAATCAGCCCCCTTGTGTTAATTGAAAGAAATTCTCAGCTCGCCAATTTTACCACTGAACCAACTAAGTTAATACAAGACTGGCAGAGGCTAACTTTCCTTCATGAAAATCATAGCTAGAATCCTACCAATATTAACGTTATAGCTATTTTTTAAAACCATGTGCGACGGCTGCTAAGCTAACGCTAGCATCGGTTAGCATGCTCCGTTAGCCGTTTCCCCGCCCAAATTAAATATATCGTTCTGTCCGCTTGAATTTAAAACAATGATTAGCCTACACGCTGCTTATATTTCAAATTGCTTACCTCTCTTTCTTGCCAAAATGTTCTCAGTTTTTCTTTCGACGATGCGCCAAGATGCCTGTGACTGTGACACTGCAAATTCAAATGGAGTTGGGTAACAACACCCCCTTCATGTTCCGTGAAGGGGTGCACATCTCAATTTTTGCTTCTACATCAAATCTATTAATTTGTGCGTTCATGAAACAGAGTCAGTATGATATGTACATCTCTTTTTAATTGATTTAAAATAACTTGCCAGCCAAATCTGAGTTTAATTGAGTCTTATTCAATTACGCACACCCTTCAGCGTAAACATGGTTGATTCCGGGTGATACCACTAGAATTTTAGAAACTTTAGAAAAACTATATATTTTTTACTTAAATCAAATTGTTTGGTTACTACTAACTGGGTATATGGCCAAATTATTCATTGAGTTATGTGTATTATTTCATTTCCTTTATTTGTGACCAATTTATATTGTTACAATTATAATAACCCCCATCAAGTTGGTATTTACCAAAGACGCCAGAGTTGCTTTTGGACTTGACTATCAACTAACATATTGTCTGCGCGACGTTCTTGTGATACAATGGCCTGCTGGAGGTGCGTTATTTGCTTCGTCTTTGTTGCATTAACGCTGAAGTCTCTTTTAAGTCATATCAATACTGCGCACAGTCGCAGTCCGGATTTCCGTGTGATTTGTGGAGTAGATGGATGCGCCGAGGAATACCGCGTTTTCAACTCTTTTTACTACCATCTCAGGCGCACACATCCACAATACTTAGCCACTGGAACCCTCCTAGAGATGGCTGACTTCATTCGATGCAGATGCATTAGGACTTGAAAATTTTGGTACAGCCATTTTTGCCGACTATACTACCGAAACAAGACAAACTGTTAGCAATGGCAATGCCACTGAAGAGTCACTACCGGACCTCCCAGATACGTCGACTATGTTGGAGCAGCAACAGGAGCTCCAGGAAAGTCAAAGTTTGATGGAGAAAGACCCAGCTGAGGTTCAAACACCGCGTCAGAATCAGGTAATGTACTTTATGCGTGTGTGTCTTATGTATGTATGTTGTGTAACCTCTTACCCCCCGCCTTAACCGAACGCATTTTCTCCAGTTCAGCATTAGCCAAATCTGAAAGCTAAGTTCTCGACTGGAGCTTTCAGCCTATAGGCCAGAGTAACGCCTCGTGTGAAAGCTAAGACCGTCAATGTGTTTTATCTCTCTTTAGTCGTCTTTTGTTGCTTTTTTCATTTTTTCCTCCTTTTATTTTCATCATGTTTTTGTCAATTTTTACTATGATTTTTTTTTTTAGTCATTGTTGCTTTTCCGACATGTTTTGTGGCTCTTGTTTTGCCTTCTCATCACTTTTAATCGGTTTTTTCGTGTTTGTTTTTGTTGCCCTTTTATTTATTTTATTTATTTTTTGTCACCGTTTTGTAGTACTTTCATCTTCGTTTTTCGTCACTATTTTAGCAAAGTTTAAACTTTAGAAGTTTTTAGATTTGGGTAAAGCCAAACCGCAGAAAATGTGCCCAGTTCAGGTGGGGCTGAGGGATTAAAGTTATGTGTTTTTTGAGACAAACTACTGGATTAGAATAATTAAATAGGTATGAAGTTACTAGTATAGGAAGGCCAGTATTGAAATGCAAATGCAGGGAATTTGCTGAAATTCAGATTTGCACAACAATGTAGGCTTAGTTACAATACTTCATGGTGATTTGGCATCTCTGAAGTAGACCTTTTAAAATAATTAAACAGAAATAAATTTATTATTTACTGGTGTTGTGTGCTTCTGACTTGGGTGTGGTTGGATGCTTCATGAACCAGCAACTTTCAACTTAAGCTTGCTTTTTCTTTCAATTAACTCCAGAGTAGATTCCATAAAGATTGCTTAAGTTTAATTAAATTAGTCTTAAATTGTTCACAACATCTGCAGCTTGATTTAGATATGCCTCCTCGTAGGAATTTTGAAATAGCAAAAGATACAACAGTTGGGAGTATTTATTTGTTTTTGTTTGTCTTTTTTTTTTTTGTATCTGATGGAATTGGAAACATTCTGAGTTACACAATTGTCTTCTTTTTGTCCTATAGGGTGGAAGAGAAACTGTTGATCTTGCCAGATGTGCAGCTGCATTTGCTATTGGTGTGCGGGAGCAATGCCACCTATCACAGGTACTGCTTCATCTAATATGGGGGGGGGGGTGGACTTGATTACATTTCATTTATTTGAGCTGAGGCCAGTCATCGAGTTGCATTGTTATGTTTCTGTCATATTGTATGTTCACGTTTTCATGTCTCTGATGTTGTTTTCTTTTGGGTTTTTCATCAGAGGAGTGTCAACAACATTGTCCTTGGTGTTCAGCAATATCAAACGGCTCTTCTGACGTCCTTGAGAGAAAAAATGAAGACCATCCTTGAAAGGCATCCTGACAGCAATGTACCTTTACAAGAAGTTCTTTCAACACTGGACAACTTTCAGGATCCCTTTCCCCTATGTGCAACTACAAACCTACAGGACCGAGCAACACAGATGCATTTTAACCCCGTTACACCTGAGGAGATCATAATTCCAAGTATGCCTGTAGAGTTAAAAAGGGAGACTCTAGAGTTCTTGCAATCAAAAACAAGTCTTTCTACTACATCCCTCTGATTGAAAGTCTGAAACAGCTATTATCCAATTCAAGACTATTTGACATGCTCAGTGCTGGACCTCAGAGTTGCCCCAAGGCCAGTTTTTTGTATGACATCAATGATGGAAGCATTTTCAAAACCCACCCACTGTTTTCGAAAAAGAACTCTGCTTTACAACTGATACTGTACTCCGATGAGATAGAAATTTGTAACCCCCTAGGTTCACGTGCAAGTGTAAATAAATTACTAATGTTTTATTACACTTTAGGCAACATAGACCCCAAGTTTAGATCAAAGCTGGCTTCAATCAGACTTCTCGCAATCGCAAAGTCTAAGGACATAGACGAGTGCGGGGTAGATATTATACTACGGCGAATTGATGAGGACTTGAAGTTACTGTACGATGGCGTTAGGATTAACACTGTGAATGGGGAATTTTATTTAAATGGAGCAGTTGTTGCTGTGTGCGGTGACACTCTTGCCCAGCATGAGCTTGCAGGATTCAAGGAAGGAGTCGGTTTTGCATATAGCAAATGTCGTCATTGTGAGTGTACTTTTGATGAAATGCAAGCAAACTTCAATGAACAGAGTTTTACCAGACGGACATTGGACGGACACATTAGGCAATGCATTGAAATACAAAGGGCAACTACTGAATTCTTAAAGTCCTCGCTCAAAACGACTTTTGGCATAAATAGACAAGCAAGTTAGTTGATTTCCCAGGTTTTAATCTCATAGAGCAAATGCCACAGGATATTATGCATATAATTCTTGAAGGAGTGGCACCAATGGAACTGAAGTGTGTGTTGAAATATCTCGTTTTATCTGGAAATTTGGAGTTGGACATGTTTAATGCTGCCATGCAGAATTTTCCTTTTTCATCAGTGGACATACGTGACAAACCTTCACCAATAAGTGTTGCTACTTTAGCTTCAAATGACAATAGACTCAAACAATCTTCTGGACAAATGCTTATATTAATCAAGATTTTGCCATTCTTATTGGACTGTGTTGTAGAGAAAATCCATATATCCAGTTTATTTTGGATTTAATTGAAATTGTTAAAATACTTTTTGCCCCAGTTGTGTCTTTACAAACTGTGTCCAAACTAAAACAAATGATAGAGGATCATCTTAAACAATTCAGACAACTATTCCCAGAAAATAATGTAATCCCAAAGCAACATTACATGCTGCATCTTCCCTCTCAGATTATTGCCCTGGGACCTGTAATACGGCATATGTGCATGAGATTCGAGTCTAAACACTGTTTTTTAAACAATGGTCATCCAAATTAAACTTTAAGAATGTGTGCAAGTCCCTTGTAAACCACAATCAGCTGCTGGAGTGTTGTCAAAGTGAAGCAGGAACTGAGCATCCGATTTTTGTACATGAGAAAGAACTAGGTCCTGTATCAGAGGTTGCTAATATTGAGCATTTACAATCAAAGGTTGTAGATTTTTTGGGGATTGAAGCTGCTGTACATCATGCTGTTAGAGTAAAGTGGCTTATTTTACATGGTAGCAAATACATTTGTGACACGTCTCTGATTCTCATTTCAGCAAATGGTTCAAACCCTACCTTTGGACTCATAAAAAACATTTTTGTTGTTAATAGTGTGTTGTATTGCTTTGAATACCAGGTGTATGAAACCTTGGGTTTCAACAAAGACTTTCTTGCCTATGAAGTTTCGATACCTAACCTTGCCCAAGCAACTGAACTGACTGATGTTGAAAACCTACTTGATTATACGTCATATTACCCAGTCAATTTCAGAAAACGTGTCTATGTTATGACAAAATATAACATTGAAGATGTCATTGCTTTAAAAACTTAAAATAAATATACGTTCAAATGATATGGGATTGACTTTCTTATTTCAAGATTATTTCAAGGTTTCTTATTTGAGAAAGATTTTTGTTCTAAATGCCAACTGAAAACTATTTTTGCTTGAAATAAATGTAAAATGGCTAACTTTTAGATATACAGACTAAATAAGAACAAAAAGTAATATTTACTTGAAACAAGTCTAATCATCTAACACATGAAACTGGAAACTAGCTTGTAATGCTAAAAAAAATGGAGAAGATAATTTGGCTAGATTTAAGACAATAAATCTTGTTAAGCTACAAGGAATTTGCAGTGTGGCCACCGAGACTGTCATTACTGCCTTTATTTTATTCCCTGTCAATGTACAGAAATCATTAAATTCAAAAAGGGAGTAAGCGCACATGAGCCTTCTCCTTTAAGGTTTTCTTGTGTGTGTTATGTAAATAATAATGTAAATTGCTCACTTAAACTGAATAAAATATCTTCAACAGGTGTCTTTCTTCTGGCCGAAGGACAGGGTGAGTTCATCTTCATTAAAAGCTTTTAATCTAGTTCTACGGTGGGGAGTGGGAACTTGCTTTTCCTGAAAAGGGGTAGTGGTGACGAGGAGGCTCACAGTGAGGTGTGAGCGAGCCCAATGGAAGGGGCTGGTGGGACATATTTGCCCTATTCCCGTTTCAGTCAGAAATGTGCTGTGGACGAGGAAGCAGCGCACTTTTGCTAGTCTGTCCTCACGCTGCAACGGGAGTTTTATCGTCACTATAAAATTCCCCCACGAGGCATTGTTCCCGATCACAAATCTATATTACTGTGGGTGGATGCCCCCAGGGAAATGGAGAATGTCTGTGCCTTCCCCGGGCGACTGATCTCCCTTATAGGGGTTGTAAACTGGCCTGCGCGCTCGCCTAATATAGCCTGTGATTATTTCCTCACTCCAGAAAATTAATAGTTTAAATGTCTCAAATTGAGGATAATATTTCAAATTTGAGTTGCTTTGACTGGTAAAGATGTAGTTGGGCATTTGACCCAGATTATTTCACTTGGTCCAAGATGTTTCCGACTCGATTCAATACATTTTGTCTTTATTTCAGGTTGATTTATCTGCCAATGGAGTAAGAAAATTGCCCAATTGTCCCATTGGCAGTTTTACTTTCTTGTTTCGAGCAACATTACCTTAGAAACATCTGAAATGTCATCAAACAGGCAAAGTATTATTGGTCCAATCAGGAAAAAGTCTAAATGAGTGAAAACCCCTCAAAACAAGATTAATATTCTCAAATCAAGTCATTTAAATCCATGCTTGATATGTAGTTTTGTAGTGCTGTGGGGTTATCTTCAATCTCTGGTTTATAATGATCGTCCACAGATCTTTAAAGACCTGCAGAATTCAACCCAAATTTCCAATATACTGGTCAACATGGTTTAAAGAGTGAACCAAAACTTTCCAAATCGTCTTAATCAGTGTATTGACAATGGAGGCTGACCTTTAAAAGATTTTCAAAACTGTGTAAAATTAAATCTCCTCTGTTGCGTGACAGGGAAAAAATAAGAATACAAGTTTTGAAACATGTACAGTTTTTTTTAATTTCATCTTCAAAAAAGACACATTCCCCACACTGTATGAACCACCCACAGCATGTTTCCTCCTCTCTGCACAGCTTCTCTGGCTCCTGAACTTACAATCCATCCACTGATCATCACTGACGCCGACATGGTTCATTTAAACTGTCAGACATCACCACGTCCTGGGTCTAATGCTTCTTTAGTTTCGAAGGCAAACCCTTTCATCAGTCCCCATGTGAGAACACGATGAGAGGCCGTGAGCTGCTGTCCATAGTGAATCAGACGTCTCCTGCCGACATCACGGTTACATGTTTGTACCGCACAACTGACTGGTCTCCGGACTCTCTGCACAGTGACAAAATAACCATCTCTATTCGAGGTGAGGATCATACGGCTTGTTGGATGCATTAACAGTATGATTCTGCCTACTTTAACAATACATTACTTGTGTGTAAACTGCATTGTTTTGTTTTGGCAGCAGTGGTTGTCGCATAGACCATGATCGTTTACTCTGTTTTAGTGCAGGAAACATCAAGATATTGTTATCCAAAGCCTCATTGATTGTACCATTTGTGCTGTATATGAGATAATACTGTGAATCCTTGAACTTGGTTAGAGTATGAATGGTTCCTGGAGACGCATAGAGCACATTGTCCAGGTCAGAATTCATAACTTTTTGCCATCTAAAAACATTGCTATTTCAAAGGTATAGTGTTTACACTACACCTTTGAAACTGGTCCATATGTTTTTCTCCAGCTGGTTAGACAACTGTACCGGCCTCCTAAACAAGCTGTAAAGACAGCTGCTGTTCATTCATCACTACCCCAGGCGTCGTGATAATAAACTACTACGTAGCCACTGCTGCCCAGAGGCTGAATACAGAAACATGATACTATGCACTATGGAACTGCACTGACCACCACTTGGGTAAAGCGTCTTATTCAATACTGACTAAATTAGTTTCCAAATATGTCGTCCCAGACCTGGCTCCTCCCTCTCTGATGGCGGACCCTTCAGTGATCTTGGACACAGACACAGTCACTCTCCGCTGCCGGCCTCCAGCCGTGGCCTCTGTGCCTCTCTGCGTTTTCTATACCAATAACGGAGGCCTCTGGGTCGGCTCTGACTGTGTCCAGACTCTGAGAGGCTCTGAGCTGCTCTCACTGAACCACAGTCCTCCTGCTCAGGTCCAGGTCCAGTGTTACTACAGAGACAACGAGAAACAGAGAAACTCTCCCTACAGCCGCAAACTAACTGTCAGCGTTCAGAGTGAGTTGAATTAGAAATGTAAAATGTGTGATTTCGATGTCACTATTTTACTATTTCAAATTCACACGGTATAAACATGCAGTACACTATATACTACAATAATTGAGAATGTGTGAAGAACCTTTAAGATGAACTTAAATTGACTGGTTTGATGATTTGCATTATAGGTTCCAAACCAGAAGTGAGTGTTGACGTTAATGGTGACTCTGTTGGGATCGTCTGCTCGCTGCCTGGTTCTGCAAACGTTAATTCAACGTGTTACTTATATTTTGGAAAGTCAACTCGCCCATATCCCACAACGTCTGTTTGGGGGGAAATGAGAAATGAGCGTCCATTTTGTAAATTTTTCCTCTCAATGGAGAATTTGCAAATAAATCTCGATGCGGTCGAAATGAAACTCATCAGCTGTGATTTCAGAACAGAAAATGGACTCTCTCCTCGCAGTGAAGGATACAACATGAGCGGTGAGTCACAGTAGAAGTATTTAAAGAGGAGAGTTGTCTAGAATACTGTATAATTTATATGGTACTATATGTGTCTTTGCAGTTTTTATTAAAAATGTACAAATGACCCTGCGCCATGTGACCACTGCTGTATCAGAGCCCGAGAAGACAACTACCTCAAGTCCGGTGACAGGAACGGAAACCACAGCTTCAAGTACAGGTAAAATGAAAGAAGATGAATTAAAACCAATCTGCAATATCAGAGCACAAAGAAGTACAAAATGGTTAAACTAAAATATGAAAAGAAACCACTAAACGTGTACATTATCAAAAGACCACAAACTCATATGAAAAGAAATGGGACGAATACTTCATGTGCAGCCATACCATTTACAAGAAGTATATACAGTGCCTTGCAAAAGTACTAATACACCTTGAACTTGTGCACATTTTGTCATGTTTACAACCCTAAACATAAAGATTTTATTTTGACACAAGTAACAGACAACTGTGAAGTGAAAGCAAAATGAAACATGATTTTGTCATTTTTCAAAAAATAGAAAAGTGAAAAGTGGGGCGTGCATAAGTATTCATACAGCATTTTCGGAGTGCATTAAATTGCCTTTATAACATTCCTAATGACTGCAGAATGTTCACACCTTGCCCTAACCATTAAATAGAGGCCACCTGTGTGTAATCTACTCTCAGTATAATTCCAGCTGTTCTGTGAGGGCCTCAGAGCTATGGTCAGAGTGTATTGGTCACTAAACAACATCATGAAGGTCGAGGAGCACACCAGAGAGGTCAGGGATAAAGCTGTGGAGAAGTTTAAAGCAGTGTTAAGTTATACAAAGATTTCCCAAGATTTGAACATCTCACGGAGCACTGTTCAATCCATCATTCGGAAATGGAAAGAGTATAGCACCACTGCGAACTTACCAAGACACGGCCGTCCACCTAAACTAACAGACCGAACAAGGAGAGCACTGGTCAGAAATGCAACCAAGTGCCCCAAGATAACTCTGGAGGAGCTGCGACGTACTGTCACTGAGCTGGGGGAATCTGTACATGGGACAACTAGAGTCGTACTCTACACAAATCTGGCCTTCATGGACGAGTGGCAAGAAGAAAGCCATTATTGAAAGGAGGCCATAAGAAATCCCATTTGAAGTTTGCTAGAAGTCATATGGAGGACACAGCTACCATGTGGAAGAAGGTGCTTTGGTCAGATGAGACAAAAATTGAACTTTTTGGCCCAAATGCAAAACGTTATGTATGGAGCAAACCTAACACTGCTCATTGTCCTGAGTGCACCATCCCCAGTGTCAAATATGGTGGGGGGAGCATCATGCTATGGGGCTGCTTTTCCTCAGCGGGGACTGGGAAGATTGTGAATAGTTGGGATTTTGGAGGAAAACCTGCTGGAGTCAGTGAGAGAATTGAGGCTGGACCGGAGATTCACCTTCCAGCAGGACAATGACCCTAAACACAAAGCTAAATCTACAATGGAATGGTTTAAAAACAAACATATTAATGTGTTAGAATGGCCCAGTCAAAGTCCTGACCTAAATCCTATTGAAAATCTGTGGAAAGACCTGAAAACTGCTGTTCACAAACGCTCTCCTTCTAATTTGACAGAGCTTGAGTTGTTTTGTAAAGAGGAATGGGCTAAAATGTCAGTCTCTAGATGTGCAAACCTTGTCATACCCCAGACTTGCTGCTGTTATTGCAGCAAAAGGGGGTTCCACAAAGTATTAATTCATGCTGTATGAATACTTATGCACGCCCCACTTTCACTTTTCTATTTTTTGAGAAATAACAGAATCATGTATCATTTTGCTTTCACTTCACAGTTGTCTGTTACTTGTGTGTGAACTTTCAGTAAAAAATTCAAAATAAAATAAATATTAATAAATAAAATCTTTACGTTTAGGGTTGTAAACATGACAAAATGTGCAAAAGTTCAAGGTGTATTAATACTTTCGCAAGGCACTGTAAGAAGATTCAGGGCCGCCACACATTGTTTTCATTAGAGAATATAGACAGATAGTTCAGACAGGGAGAGAACTGTGTGTATTCATTAAAAAGCAGCCTATTATCACTAAACCCATTTAATTTCATGTTTATATTGAATATTTTGTCTTTTCTACCATTTTTATTCCATCTATAATCAAACATAATACATATTTTATTTTGAATTTTTTGAACGATCCTATTGCTACACAAGCTAATAATATCTTGACTTATTTCACATGGTAAAAAGTTCACACAGTGGCTGAACCCATCAAAAAACAAAACAAATTCTGCTCCCTTTGTAGCGATTTTTTATAGATTTTTTATTTAGTCTATAAGTTTTGGCTCTCCTGCAGGATTCATTCAGGAGAATCAGATTAAAGAGCCAGGTACACGAGAAACAGAAAATCATAAATGTACACATTGTGTCACATTGTGTGGGTGGAAGCAGGGCCGTCAACAAACTTGCTGGGGTCCGGGGCATGCTCACGCTGCATGGACCCCCCTGATTCTTGGGCCCAAGTTCACTCCCCTTGTTGGAAGCAATACAATGTCATATAGCCTTTGAAAGTAAGCAAATCTTGTTTTCTTAGCTTTCTATTCAGAAAAGCCAGTCACCAGCGCCAGCACCTTAATGACAGAAACACAGACATTGACATCATCAGGTAACAAGAATGTATTCCCATTTTTTACACAGTGATTCACACCATTCATTGTAACACTCATGGGTTTTACAGTGAAATCATACCCCGGTTCCACTCAGAAGGACAATGTTATGACGGAGACGCCCATATCAGGTGAATGATGAGTACTTACACATTTTATGTAGCAATTAGCAAAACTTATATATTTTTTTCTCTTTTGTAGGAATCACATCTCCTTTGAGTAAGTCACAGTGGCCCTTTGAGACCCTTTGAATTTTTGGTGATACCGTTGTTGTGTCAAACAGAAAGTCTGATTTGGAAGTGGGTGATTGCGTTGATGGCCTGTGGAGTGACCGTGGGGAGTGTCCTGTTGGCTCTCGCTATTCTCTGCACGAAAGGAACAAATGGTGAGAAATGACATCTGCAGGGCTGTTTATAGCTTCATGGTGGTCTTGATACTGAGAACAATAAGTACTTTTAATGAGGTATAGAGACAAGAATGTCAAGAGGTGTGGTCCTACTCCTAAATGTATGATATGTTTTATAATGACTAAATACACATACAAAATCTACTTGTAATTCTTTTGTTGAAGACCCAACTGTCTAAATATACATCTTCAAAATAAGCCTCTTTGGTTTGTGGACAGCGAGTGTCTGAAACTATATTCACACACTGTATTGTTTTCTGTTTCAGCAGCTACAATTCAGAAGATAGTTGTTAAATTTTGATATTTTCTACATGTATACACTCTATGTATGTTTTCAGCTGGTAACAATGCTATAACATTGTTAAAAATAAAAACAAAAAGATTTTGCATGAAATTGACTATTGTCTATTATTAGATACGATTAGTCCTCAGGATCCTGACAAGAACGACATGGTAAGAGCTAGATTCAAACCACATTATTTCTTACTTTAGCTCCAGGTAATTTAACCAGTAATTATTTTGTAGGCAAGTGGAGCCTACAGCTTGGCCACATTTCCAACAACAGGCGAGGGTTTGGCTGGTGAGTATACTTTTGAATAGTACAAATATATTTAAATCATACATTATTGTCTTAAATCATTTAAATGAATATATGTTCTTGTGAGGTTTCGAAGGGACCAGGGCACAGCCTCAGAGTGAGGTCCAATACGAGGTATGAAATCACACTTTTTTAAAAGCCCAAAATGCATCGTCATCATTTTGTTTAGATATGTTCTGCACCAGATTATAGCTAAATAGCTAGTTTCCATCTGCAGTCCCTGGTTACATAGATAATATACAGTAACATTGTAGTCAAAGTACAGATAAAAGAAAATATATATATATACAATAGCATGCAATGAATAAGCAATCATAACAAGCCCTCTCGCTGACACTGACCCTCACACACCACACACACATACACAGCACCACACCTGTATAATTCAGCCACACCTCTCATTTACTGCGTCACATTCACATTCATAAGCACTAAACACAAATGTAATAATACATTTCAAATTTCATAGTAAAATGTTCTCGTACATGAATATATACACATAAGTTGTCCTGTGGTTCAAACATAGTGTTCACCTCAGTGTGAACAGCTTTGAGTGCTCCAAAGCTCCATTCCTGGAACAAGCTCCATGTAGCATGTAGCTACTTTGAACCGCTTTGTTCCTGTCTGTGTCTCTGTATCTTTATTTGGTTGAAAATACATCCATCATTCGGCATGTGTTAAAGTCGTGGTGTAGTAATAAGTGAAAGAGAGGTTTTCTTTCCAAATACTCACTATACAATACAAAGAGGAGTTTAGAAAGAGTTTGTTTGAAGAAATGATATAAGATAGACCCCTCCCTGGCAGATCAATGTATATATTCATCTTTCTGCTAAAAGATCATCCATTGCTGACGAAGCCCCTCGAGGTGAATGACAAAACTTCCTTAGCACTAACTAACTCACTACAAATTAAAATGTTTTTTTCTCCTTTATGACTGAGAAAATACACAAACCTGAGTGCATAACTGGGCATATTTACTTTCCCATTTAGGAGCATGCAAAATTTTAGATTTTTTGATATAACTTGTATTAAACATGTATTGATTGTCTTTACACAGCGTAGTACTAAAATACAAAAATACCATTGTTAAGCTGCAGGGCCGTGCAGAGAGCTACAGAGGGGCAGGGGCTCAAAACTCAAAAGGGCACTACACCTCTGACGCGTCTGACACAAGGTTTATTGTTTAGATCGTACAAAACTGTCGACTTGTTGACTTCATTGGTCCGTGATTATGAGGCCGACTGATAAAAAATAAAGAGCGATCGGAAGCACAAGGTGTGGAGATCGTTGCTCTGTGCAGGAGATGCCCTCTGCTCTCACTTCCTCCTCTCTAAGCGCCACTCTCTGCAGCGCAGCAGAGAGCTGTGTAAAAGAATGATTTCTTTCTTTTTTTTAGGGCACATATCATCTCTATGACACGATCTCGGATGAGCCACCACCAGGAGCCATTGACTACAGCTATGTTTAAATTTATAATGTGACATTTTGCAGCATTTATACTGCTTTAGAAATGCATTTTGCTGATTATCGGACGTACATCTTCTAAGGACTTGATATGGAACAAACTTGGCTATACACACAATTTTGATGTTCCTTAACTAAGAAAAGACTGTCAATAGTGTTCTTCTTGTAATGTGTAAGAATTATTTTTCCATTAAGCCAAACTGAATAAACTAATCTGGTTCAACTGTGCAACACATTTCTGACGACTTCCTTGTATTTAAACTTTGACATATGAAGAAACTCTCTCTATGGTGAAGAGCACTGTTTCATTACCTCATTAAAGTGGTTTTCCTGTGGGTGAAAAGCTGCACGTTGAACACTCTGCAGTTCAGAGACAGAAGTTAATCATGGCTGGATATCTCGTATTTGTCGTCTTTATGAGTGAGTATTTTGTTTTATATTCATTTACTTTTTTGTCAATGGTTTGGAGTCAGAATGACCTAGACATTTAGTCGTGCTTCAATAAAGAAAATTAAAGTGTTTTTTTGTTTTTTTTAGCAAGTAGGAAGTAATATTGACGGTGTGGAAAGTTTTCTGATAGTGTAAGACCTCTAGCATAATCGGTCCTCTAAAGAGCTAAAGAAAGAACAAATGATACCTGAAAAATCAAACAAACATTTCAAATTTGGCTAATTCATGACATGAGTGATTATAATAGGAGACTGATAATATCCTACTAGCCATATATGACAAAAATAGTGATTGTTTTAAGTTTACAAATCTAGATACATTTTAAGAGATATAAGAGATGTTTAAACATGCATAAAACGTTAAATTTAATAATGTAACTTTTATTCAACAGCTGTGTTCTCAGAGGCCAGAGGGGAAGGTAACCTGACAATTGAATTATTAATGTTAGCTATAAATATTGTAATGTATCTTTATCAAAAACATGATTTTCTTCTTTTTTTTGTATTTTAAGCTTTATTATCAACTTCATGTAAATTTTATTGACTAAATGTTAAAATTTCTTTTGTCATCTGCTTTCATATAATTTTATTCAAACATACAGTATTTAAAGGAGTTTCAGAGAGTTTCTCCCACTTGTACAGAGGACCAGACTTGTTCATTGAGCATTACATTTGAATGATATGGGTTTACATTTTGGTAAATATGAGGTCTTGTGCGTAAGAATTCAATATAATAGTAATATAAATAAAACTTCAAACGTTTTTGATAAAGAAAAACATTGTGGCTTATGTCTTAGAATAATAAAGAACATATAATGTCTTTTTTAACACTGATCATTCACAGATCTGGCTGCTCCAACACTGAGTGTGAAACCAGAGATCATCACCAAATCAGGATCAGTAACTTTACACTGTCAGACTCCTGTTCCTGTGACTCATTGCTTCTACAGTTTTGACAAAGCTCCGTTCAAAACAATGCCATGTCGTCAAACTATCAACGGGAGTAAACTTCTGTCGTTACTAAACAGAAACTTTCCTTCTGAAATAAATGTAGCATGTTTTTACAGCAACGCCACAGCCTCTCCCCACAGTGAGAAGAAAGTAATCAGTGTACGAGGTAGGAGTCTAAAGTATATTATGCATAAATTACTCTTTTTATATGTATATAAATACTTATGTCTGTTTTCAGATCTTGGCTCACCCACTGTGTCTGTCCATCCATCGGTGATCACAGAGTTCAGCAGTGTAACTCTGTATTGCCAGCCTCCCATGTATGTATCTGTGTCCAGCTGTTCTTTCTACACTCTGAGTGGACTGCAGTGGGCGGGGTCGTCATGTACCCGGACTCTTAGAGGTTCTGATCTGCTGAAGAACAACCAGCCTGCTCCTGCTGAGGTTCAGGTCAAATGTTACTACACGGAACAAAATGAGGAAATGAGTCCATCCCCCACAGCGACAAAACAATTGTGGCTGTAAAAGGTGACGTCTGAAACTGATATCGAATCCACTGTGTGAAAGTTTTGAAAAACGTATCCACTGTAACAATTTAAATAGTATGGATTTATAAATCTCGATGCTACAGTGTGCATATTAAGCAAATACATTAATCAACAATAGATTGGAATTAAAAAAATTAATGATGAATTGCAACTATAATTTACCCAGATTAAAGTGACCTCAACAAAAATACTCATCCAATAATCATGACATTTTATACTTGCAGTACAATTAATCAACCCAGGGACAACATAATATAATTTGCCGAAAACACTTGAAACAGTCAGGTGACCTTTCTGTTTTAAACACTGCATCAAAATTCAAAGCTTACATTTAGCAAGTTACCTCAAACATAAATTATTTTTTTTAAACAAAATACAGGAGAACCAGTTCTATTATTAGAACCTAATAGTCATTACGTATTGTATATAGATCACAAGGCTCATGAAGATATGTGTGTAGGCTCTCAGTTGGGCTTTGAGTTTCCAAAGATGTCAACTGGACTGGGTTGTTCACTGTAAGTTGAACAACTGAATTCCAGTCCTTGTTTTACATGTATCTTTAGAGGCTTCTTCTCACTCTTGTAATATCTATCTTACCCCGTTCTACATATATTTTACATCCTATGAATGAGACAGTTATGATCTGTTATATAACTTGCTTGTTTGTGTTTTTTCATAGTTTTGGCCCCTCCAACGTTGACTGTGAAGCCTTCAGTGATCACAGAGATGGACAGAGTTATCCTCCACTGTCGGCCTCCATCTTACGTTTCAGCTTCTTTGTGTTATTTTTACACCGTGAGTGCTTCAGGTGGAAAATCTCTGAATGCCACTGACTGTTTCCAAAACCTCACAGGCTCTGATCTGTTCTTGGTGAACGAGAGTCCTCCCATTGAAGTTGAGATCCAGTGTTTCTACATTGTAAATCAGAAAACATCTCACAGTGATAAGACAACTATAATGGTTACAGGTGAGTATTGGCTGATATAATAACAAGGTGTTATGCACCCATGTGAAAAAACCTGCTGGAGATGTGTCAGCCTCTGATCATTTGTGTTGCCCCATGTGTGCATCAAAATTCAAAGCTTACATTTAGCAAGTTACCTCAAACATCACAAAACACAGGAGAACCACACAAGGGTGCCCACTTTCTATTTCTGTAGGCTCTCAGTTGTCCATTGAGTTCACCACTGTGGAAATGTTTCCAAAAAATGTCCACTGGACTGGGTTGTTCACTGCTAGTTGAACAACTTAAAGGGATATTTCAGGGTTTTTGACATAGGGCCTCATTTCCTAGTTATCCAGAGTGTTGTTGATTTCTGGAGATATATATTTTTAATTCATGCAGTCCTTATATTTGAAGAGTCTAGTGGCGCTAGGCTAGTGCTAGGCTAGCACATTTCTACAGTATCAGTTAGCCTGCATTAAAAACAGTCTGACCCACTCCACAGTGCACCTGTGGCAAA
The DNA here is from genome assembly GCA_007210695.1 of Neogobius melanostomus. NCBI lineage: Eukaryota > Metazoa > Chordata > Actinopteri > Gobiiformes > Gobiidae > Neogobius > Neogobius melanostomus. The sequence goes on along the minus strand of VHKM01000079.1, from coordinate 49,737 downwards.
TCACTTACAACACCAGACTAACCATATAAATGTCTGCGTCGATAGAATAATTTTAGAAATAAAACTGACCTTGTATCACATGAATTACCGCATTTTGAGGGACTATTTTCTCGCAGATCACTCGCCGCTGCTTTAGCTTACAGCCACGAAGCTGATGCTGCTCAAATATAAGTTATTTTAAATGCAAAATGGTTAAAGTTATTCTATTAACACAGACATTTATATGGTTAGTCTGGTGTTATAAGTGATTTGCCTCAGGTGCACTGTGGAGTGGGTCAGACTGTTTTTAATGCAGGCTAGCTGTTACCATAGAAATGCGCTAGCCTTGCACTAGCCTAGCGCCACTAAACTCTTCAAATATAAGGAGTGCATGAATTAAAACAAATATATCCAGAAATCAACAACAATCTGGATAACTAGGAAATGAGGCCCTATGTCAAAAATCCTGAAATATCCCTTTAATTCGACTCCATGTTTTACATGTATCTTTAGAAGCTTCTTCTCACTCTTGTAATGTCTATCTTAAATCCTCTTCTACATATATTTTAATCATCCTATGAATGAGACAGTTATGATCTGTTATATGACTTGAGTTTGTTTGTTCATAGTTTTGGCCCCTCCAACGTTGACTGTGGAGCCTTCAGTGATCACAGAGATGGACAGAGTTATCCTCCACTGTCAGCCTCCATCTTACGTTTCAGCTTCTTGTGTTATTTTTACAACGTGAGTGCTTCAGGTGGAAACACGCTGGACACCGGTGACTGTTTCCAACACCTCACAGGCTCTGATCTGTTCTCTGTAAATGAGAGTCCTCCCATTGAAGTTGAGATCCAGTGTTACTACATTGTAAATCAGAAAACATCTCCTCACAGTGATAAGACAACTATAATGGTTACAGGTGAGTATTGGCTGATATAATAACAAGGTGTTATGTACCCATGTGAAAAAACCTGCTGGAGATGTGTCAGCCTCTGATCATTTGTGCTGCCCCATGTGATAACATCATATGGCAACATGTAGAGATGTGAACTTGGTCCTAGGTCAAGCAGTTCTCTAAGTGAGCTAAACCTGGAACGAGGCCTCAGCACAGCTCTGGTGAAGACACTACTATCATATCTAAATATATTTGAAATTGTATCTTTTACAGCAACTAAAATCACTTCGACAACGATCCCACCTTCAACCTCAACTTTGTTCAACCCAGAGACAAACACTGGGACACAAGCCCATGTGACAGGAAGTGAGACTGCGAAGGCCCACAATTCAGGTAATAACTTGGACAGACACATGAATGAGCGATCAATAATCTTAAAATCAATGTTTTTCTTTTTACAGACAATTTAACAGCTACAAGTATGTTGCTCACTAATCATTATGTTCCTCACCTTTTTACCCATACTGTACTTTCACTGCAGATGTACCACAGTTTCTTAAAGTGAAATGTATCCTGTCTTATCAGAGAGCCTCATAAAGATGTTGGTGATACTGTTGACAGCCAGTGGGGTGACCGTGGGCTGTGTCCTGCTGGTTGTGACTTTTTTCTGCACAAAACAAAGGAATGGTAAGAAATGCTCCATGTGCTCCTTAGCCTGATGTGTTGATAGCTATAGAATGTACTCTACTACAAGGAAAAAAAGTTAATTACAGGAGTTGAGATGTCATTACATACACCATCTAAAAGTCAAACCTGGCTGTTTATTATTCATTTGTTCTTTTTTTCTCCCTTTTTAAGATAAAGTGAAATCCCAGGCTCCTAACAGCGGTGGACAGGTGAATAACACACTAACATTATTCTTGTATGACAATCAGATTTAATATCATGAATTCTGTTTGATTGGATTTGCAGCTTGTTGCTTGTAGATATAGTTTGTGTAGCCCAGAACCTGCCACAGATTCGCAAGGTAACCTCCTCTTTTTTTTCTTCTTCTATATTTGTCTGAATTTTTCCCCGGGATTTAGTCTCAATAATATAACCTTTACATTTTCAAGAAGGGCCAGTGGCTGAGATCCAACCTGATGTCCAACAGGAGGACAAAGTCACAGAGGCAAGTTGCAGTCATTTAAAAATGTTCAGTAAAGTCAGAAAAGTTATGCTGATGTTGAATTGATGATTTTTCCTGACTTTTAGACGAGCCCGTATCACGAGTACGCCTCCATCCCTGACAAGCCCTACTCAGTCTCAGTGAAGAACGTCATGTACAGCTCTCTGGAGATGACCGAGCAATAACTAATATAAACGTTTATCACATATTAGCAGATAGTTAATGTATGACGCAGCATTACCTTAATGAAATGGTTCCTCTTGCTACATTATATACAGTATATTATGTCAGCTCTATGATCTTTCTACTCTTATAATAGCAGTTTCCTTTAAATATTCTTGTTACTGATAGTTTCAAAGTATAAATGTGAAATTCCACTTGATTAGCATCAAACATAATAAAGTACTGTATAATTATCAACATGCATTGGCAGTTAACAATTTCTATGAATAAAATGCACTTTCAGGATTCGGATCACAAGTACCTGGTTGGGGATTAACCTACTCCACGTTTCTTTCTTTTTTTATGTGGTAAACTGCACTTAGAAAACATAGAAACTTCACCAAGAAAGGGATTGAATTGACAACGTTTTGTGCTGTGAATAGAGACTTAGCTTTAAAGGTCCAATATCATGCAAAATCCACTTTTTCTATCTTTTAGCCATGTCATTTTATGTCCTCCTTTAAACAAACACAGGGTGGTGTTTTGTTTCATCTGCTCATGTTTCTGTAATCCTGCACACAGTCACACAGAATAATCAATAAAGCTTGACAATTTTAATGTCGAGACAACTTCACTAAAACTTCTGCTCTTGGGTCTGGGAGTAACTATGGTGCCTTAGACTGACCATTATGAACTGAATCTGTAATGTAGTAAATACGTGGTCATTTGATGCTGTAGGTTTACATGAACTCTGCCACAGATGTGTGTGGGTGTGTGTGGTTTGTGCTTTTACTGTAGATGTATATGTGTCATTGTCTGTTCTGTGTTTTTGTCTGTTTCTCTGTAAGAAGACAATAAATAATCAATTCTATTCTATTGTCTGATCCTGTCCATGGCCAGGTTAGCAGGTTTGCCAGTTGCTATTGTTGGCATTACAGTCAATTTGAAAAACTTTTAATTGCAGCATTGTACCCATTTTCTTGATATATATTTTAAGTTATACTGCAAGCAATATCAAGGCTAAGGTGACCTGACTAATGCATGTATTATAATACTCAAGCACACAGAGCGGAAACGGTTCTCTTTCACACGCCGTCTTATTTAGGCATAAAGCACCCAGTTGTTCTTTTCTTCTAAAGTGTGAAGCCATCTATAGAAGTGGTCTAGGTCTGACTGTGGCTTCCTTATTTGTTGCCACTCATCTGCTTTCAGTCATGGCTCCTCTCCGGCTCCTCTGCTTCATCAGTGAGTGTAACTGTTTTGTTATTTTGTTATTTAGTAATCCAATAAAACTTTGTATTTGTTTTGCTTCTTGCTAACATAATAACACCAACTTCGACTAAGGCTGAATTAAGATCAACAATAGTCACGGTGTTGGTCAATAATGCTTTTTGGTTTAGCTTTTTGTGTTTAATTTTAATTCATATTTGTAACAGTGTTTGGATATTAAATGTGATTGAAACTAAACAGCAATAGTGTGTGTCATGTATCAGGAGAAGGAAATGTAAATGATTCTGACTTTGTTGCATAAACTTAGAAATGTATTTTAGTAAAAGATGCTCAATACTGTCCTTCAGTTATTTAATCCTGAGCATACATATAGTTTAAGAGAGATGAACATACTGTAAGTCTATAGGGGAGGTGGCCGCTTGATCCGATGTGCTAACCACGCAGACGCCGTACCACCAAATATATTCATAGACAATTATATTATTCCAATAATATAACCTGATGAATTTAAACCTCAAATTATAATCTTCAATAATATACAGTGCCTTGCAAAAGCACTAATACATCTTGAACATTTGCACATTTTGTCATGTTTACAACCCTAAATGTAAAGATTTGCTAGTTTCCATCTTGGCAGTCCTGGTTACATAGATAATATACAGTAACATTGTAGTCAAAGTACAAGATAAAAGAAATATATTATATACAATAGCATGCAATGAATAAGCAATTCATAACAAGCCCTCTCGGCTGACACTGACCCTCACACACACTACACACATACACAGACCACACCTGTATAATTTCTTAAGCTCTACATCCTCGTCATCTACTGCGTCACCATTCACATTCATAAGCACTAAACAACAAAAATTGTAATATTACATTCAATCATAGTAAATGTCTCGTACAATGAATATATAACACATAAGTTTGTCCTGTAGGTTCAAACATAGTGTTCACCTCAGTGTGAAGGCAGCTTTGAGTGCTCCAAAGGCTCCCATTCCTGGAACAAGCTCCATGTAGCATGTAGCTACTTTGAACCGCTTTGTTCCTGTCTGTGTCCTCTGTATTCTTTATTGTTGAAAATTACATCCATCATTCGGCATTGTGTTAACAGTCGTGGTTGTTAGTAATAAGGTGAAAGAGAGGTTCTTTCCAATTACTCACTATTACAATACAAATGAGTTTAGAAAGAGTTTGTTGAAGGAAATGATATAAGATAGACCCCTCCCTGGCAGATTCAATGTATATATTCATCTTTCTGCTAAATTGATTCATTCATTGCTGTTACGAACCTCGAGTGGTGAATGACAAAACTTCCTTAGCACTAACTTAACTCACTACAAAATTAAAATGGTTTTTTCTCCTTTATGATGAGAAATACACAAAACCTGAGGCATAACTGGGCATATTTACGTTCCATATAGGAGCATGCAAAATTAGATTTTTGATATAAACTTGTATTAAACATGTATTGATTGTTTACACAGACGTCAGAACTAAAATACAAAAAAGTACCATTGTTAAGCTGCAGGGCCGTGCAAGAGAGCTACAGAGGGGCAGGGGGCTCAAAACTCAAAAGGGCACTACACCGTCTGACGCGTCTGACACAAGGTTTATTTTTATGATCGTACAAAACTGTCGACTTGTTTGACTTCATTGTCCGTGATTATTGGAGGCCCGATGCTATAAAAAAATAAGGCGATTCGGAAGCAACCCAAGGTGTGGAGATTCGTTGCTCTGCTGCAGGAGATGCCCTCTGCTCTCACTTCCTCCTCTCTAAGCAGCCACTCTCTTGCAGCGCAGCAGAGAATGCTGTGTAAAAGAATGATTTCTCTTTTTTACGGCACATATCTCATCTCTATGGACACGATCTCGGATGAGCCACCACCAGAAGCATTGACTTAACAGTATGTTTAAATTTATTAATGTGAACATTTTGCAGGCATTTATACTGCTTTAGAAATGCATGTTTTGGCTTGATTATCGGAGTACATCTTTCCTAAGGACTTGATATGGAACAAACTTGGCTATTACACACACATTTTGATTGTTCCTAACTAAGAAAGACTGCATTTGTCTTCTGTAATGTGTAAGAATATTTCATTAAGCCAAATCTGATGATAAATCTATCTGGTTCAGCTGTGCAAACACATTTCTGCACGACTCCTTTGTATTTAAATCTTTGACATATGAAGAAACTCTCTCATGGTGAGAGCACTGTTTCAATACCTCATTAAAGTGGTTTTCCTTGTGGGTGAAAAGCTCACGTTGGAAACACTTGCAGTTCCAGAGACAGAAGTTAATCATGGTGCTGGAGTATCTCGTATTGTCGTCTTTATTTTAGGTATTTTGTTTTATATTTCATTTACTTTTTTGTCAATGGTTTGAGTCAGAATGACCTAGTAAAGTAGTCGTTGCTTCAATAAAGAAAATTAAATGTGTTTTTTGTTTTTTAGCGAAGTAGGAAAGTAATTTGACGTGTTTGTGGAGATGTTTTCTGATAGTGTAAGACCTCTGAGCATAATCGGTCCTCTAAGAGCTAAAGAGCGATACTAAATGTGATACCTGAAAAAATCTTAAGACAAAGCGATTTTCAAATTTGGCTAATCTATGACTTATGAGTGATTAGAATAGGAGACTGATATATGCCTACTAAGCCATATATGACCAAAAATAGTGATGTTTTATTAGTTACCAAATTCTAGATACATTAGAGATATAAGAGATGTTTAAGACATGCATAAAACGTTTAAATTTAATAATGTAACTTTTTATTCAACAGCTGTGTTCTCAGAAGGCCAGATAGGGGAAGGTAACCTGACATTTGAATTATTTAATGTTAGCTATAAATATTGTGTAATGTATCTTTATCATAAAACATGGATTTTCTTTCTTTTTTTTTGTATTTTATAGCTTTTTATCACTTCATGTAAATCTTTATGACTAAATGGTTCTAAAATTTTCTCTTCTGTCATCTGCTTTCATATTCAATTTATTCAAACATACAGTATTTAAAGGAGTTGTCAGAGAGTTTCTCCCTACTTGTACAGGGACCAGACTTGTTCATTGAGCATTACATTTGAATGATATGGTTGGTTCATTTTGGTAAAATATGGGTCTTGTGCGTAAGAATTCAATATAATAGTAATATAAATAAAACTTTCAAACGTTTTGATAAAGGAAAAATCTATTGTGGCTTATGTCTTAGAATAATAAAGACATTGTGAATGTCTTTTACACTGGAATCTATTCACAGATCTGGGCTGCTCTCCAACATACTGAGTGTGTGAAACCATGAGATCATCACCAAATCATGGATCAGTTAAATTTACACTGTCAGACTCCTCTCTGTTCCTGTGACTCATTGCTTCTTACCAGTTTTGACAAAGTGCTCCAGTTCAAAATACATGCCATGTCTCAAACTATCACGGGAGTAAACTTCTGTTCGCTTTATCTAAAACAGAAACTTCCTTGCTGAAATAAATGCTAGCATGTTTTTACAAGCAACGCCACAGCCTCTCCCCACAGTGAGAAGAATAGTAATCAGTGCTACGAGGGTGAGGAGTCATTAAAGTTATGATTATGCATTAAAATTACTCTTTTTATATGATTATTAGAATTACATATATGTCTGTTTTAAACAGATCTTTGAGCTCACCCACTGTGTTCTGTCCATCCATCGGTGATCACAGAGTTCAGCAGTGTAACTCTGTATTGCCTAGCCTCCCATGTATGTATCTGTTGTCCAGCTGTTCTTTCTACACTCTGAGTGGACTGCAGTGGGCGGGGTCGTCATGTACCCGGACTCTTTAGAGGTTCTGATCTGCTGAAGAACAACCAGCCTGCCCTGCTGAGGTTCAGGTCAAATGTTACTACACGGAACAAAATGAGGAAATGAGTCCATCCCCACAGCGACAAAACAATTGTGGCTGTAAAAGGTGACGTCTGAAACTGATATCGAATCCACTGTGTGAAAGTTTTGAAAAACGTATCCACTGTAACAATTTAAATAGTATGGATATAATCTCGATGCTACAGTGTGCATATTAAGCAAATACATTAATCAACAATAGATTGGAATTAAAAAATTAATGATGAATTGCAACTATAATTTACCCAGATTAAAGTGACCTCAACAAAAATACTCATCAATAATCATGACATTTTATACTTGCAGTACAATTAATCAACCCAGGACAACATAATATAATTTGCCGAAAACACTTGAAACAGTCAGGTGACCTTTCTGTTTTAAAAACACTGCATCAAAATTCAAAGCTTACATTTAGCAAGTTACCTCAAACATAAATTATTTTTTTTAAACAAAATACAGGAGAACCAGTTTCTATTATTAGAACCTAATAGTCATTACGTATTGTATATAGATCACAAGGCTCATGAAGATATGTGTGTAGGCTCTCAGTTGGGCTTTGAGTTTCCAAAGATGTCAACTGGACTGGGTTGTTCACTGTAAGTTGAACAACTGAATTCCAGTCCTTGTTTTACATGTATCTTTAGAGGCTTCTTCTCACTCTTGTAATATCTATTACCCCGTTCTACATATATTTACATCCTATGAATGAGACAGTTATGATCTGTTTATATACTTGCTTGTTTGTGTTTTTTCATAGTTTTGCCCCTCCAACGTTGACTGTGAAGCCTTCAGTGATCACAGAGATGGACAGAGTTATCCTCCACTGTCGCCTCCATCTTACGTTTCAGCTTCTTTGTGTTATTTTTAACACCGTGAGTGCTTCAGGTGGAAAATCTCTGAATGCCACTGACTGTTTCCAAAACCTCACAGGCTCTGATCTGTTCTTGGTGAACGAGAGTCCTCCCATTGAGTTGAGATCCAGTGTTTCTACATTGTAAATCAGAAAACATCTCACAGTGATAAGACAACTATAATGGTTACAGGTGAGTATTGGCTGATATAATAACAAGGTGTTATGCACCCATGTGAAAAACCTGCCTGGAGATGTGTCAGCCTCTGATCATTTGTGTTGCCCCATGTGTGCATCAAAATTCAAAGCTTACATTTAGCAGTTACCTCAAACATCACAAAACACAGGAGAACCACACAAGGGTGCCCACTTTCTATTTCTGTAGGCTCTCAGTTGTCCATTGAGTTCACCACTGTGGAAATGTTTCCAAAAATGTCCACTGGACGGGTTGTTCACTGCTAGTTGAACAACTTAAAGGGATATTTCAGGGTTTTTGACATAGGGCCTCATTTCCTAGTTATCCAGAGTGTTGTTGATTTCTGGAGATATATATTTTTAATTCATGCAGTCCTTATATTGAGAGTCTAGTGGCGCTAGGCTAGTGCTAGGCTAGCACATTTCTACAGTATCAGTTAGCCTGCATTAAAAACAGTCTGACCCACTCCACAGTGCACCTGTGGCAAATCACTTACACACCAGACTAACCATATAAATGTCTGCGTCGATAGAATAATTTTAGAAATAAAACTGACCTTGTATCACATGAATTACCGCATTTTGAGGGACTATTTTCTCGCAGATCACTCGCCGCTGCTTTAGCTTACAGCCACGAAGCTGATGCTGCTCAAATATAAGTTATTTTAAATGCAAAATGGTTAAAGTTATTCTATTAACACAGACATTTATATGGTTAGTCTGGTGTTATAAGTGATTTGCCTCAGGTGCACTGTGGAGTGGGTCAGACTGTTTTAATGCAGGCTAGCTGTTACCATAGAATGCGCTAGCCTTGCACTAGCCTAGCGCCACTAAACTCTTCAAATATAAGGAGTGCATGAATTAAAACAAATATATCCAGAAATCAACAACAATCTGGATAACTAGGAAATGAGGCCCTATGTCAAAATCCTGAAATATCCTTTAATTCGACTCCATGTTTTACATGTATCTTTAGAAGCTTCTTCTCACTCTTGTAATGTCTATCTTAAATCCTCTTCTACATATATTTTAATCATCCTATGAATGAGACAGTTATGATCTGTTATATGACTTGAGTTTGTTTGTTCATAGTTTTGGCCCCTCCAACGTTGACTGTGGAGCCTTCAGTGATCACAGAGATGGACAGAGTTATCCTCCACTGTCAGCCTCCATCTTACGTTTCAGCTTCTTGTGTTATTTTTACAACGTGAGTGCTTCAGGTGGAAACACGCTGGACACCGTGACTGTTTCCAACACCTCACAGGCTCTGATCTGTTCTCTGTAAATGAGAGTCCTCCCATTGAAGTTGAGATCCAGTGTTACTACATTGTAAATCAGAAAACATCTCCTCACAGTGATAAGACAACTATAATGGTTACAGGTGAGTATTGGCTGATATAATAACAAGGTGTTATGTACCCATGTAAAAACCTGCTGGAGATGTGTCAGCCTCTGATCATTTGTGCTGCCCCATGTGATAACATCATATGGCAACATGTAGAGATGTGAACTTGGTCCTAGGTCAAGCAGTTCTCTAAGTGAGCTAAACCTGGAACGAGGCCTCAGCACAGCTCTGGTGAAGACACTACTATCATATCTAAATATATTGAAATTGTATCTTTTACAGCAACTAAATCCTTCGACAACGATCCACCTTCAACCTCAACTTTGTTCAACCCAGAGACAAACACTGGGACACAAGCCCATGTGACAGGAAGTGAGACTGCGAAGGCCCACAATTCAGGTAATAACTTGGACAGACACATGAATGAGCGATCAATAATCTTAAAATCAATGTTTTTCTTTTTACAGACAATTTAACAGCTACAAGTATGTTGCTCACTAATCATTATGTTCCTCACCTTTTTACCCATACTGTACTTTCACTGCAGATGTACCACAGTTTCTTAAAGTGAATGTATCCTGTCTTATCAGAGAGCCTCATAAAGATGTTGGTGATACTGTTGACAGCCAGTGGGGTGACCGTGGGCTGTGTCCTGCTGGTTGTGACTTTTTCTGCACAAAACAAAGGAATGGTAAGAAATGCTCCATGTGCTCCTTAGCCTGATGTGTTGATAGCTATAGAAGTACTCTACTACAAGGAAAAAAGTTAATTACAGGAGTTGAGATGTCATTACATACACATCTAAAAGTCAAACCTGGCTGTTTATTATTCATTTGTTCTTTTTTCTCCCTTTTTAAGATAAAGTGAAATCCCAGGCTCCTAACAGCGGTGGACAGGTGAATAACACACTAACATTATTCTTGTATGACAATCAGATTTAATATCATGAATTCTGTTTGATTGGATTTGCAGCTTGTTGCTTGTAGATATAGTTTGTGTAGCCCAGAACCTGCCACAGATTCGCAAGGTAACCTCCTCTTTTTTTTCTTCTTCTATATTTGTCTGAATTTTTCCCCGGGATTTAGTCTCATAATATAACTTTACATTTTCAAGAAGGGCCAGTGGCTGAGATCCAACCTGATGTCCACAGGAGGACAAAGTCACAGAGGCAAGTTGCAGTCATTTAAAATGTTCAGTAAAGTCAGAAAAGTTATGCTGATGTTGAATTGATGATTTTTCCTGACTTTTAGACGAGCCCGTATCACGAGTACGCCTCCATCCCTGACAAGCCCTACTCAGTCTCAGTGAAGAACGTCATGTACAGCTCTCTGGAGATGACCGAGCAATAACTAATATAAACGTTATCACATATTAGCAGATAGTTAATGTATGACGCAGCATTACCTTAATGAAATGGTTCCTCTTGCTACATTATATACAGTATATTATGTCAGCTCTATGATCTTTCTACTCTTATAATAGCAGTTTCCTTTTAAATATTCTTGTTACTGATAGTTTCAAAGTATAATGTGAAATTCCACTTGATTAGCATCAAACATAATAAAGTACTGTATAATTATCAACATGCATTGGCAGTTAACAATTTCTATGAATAAAATGCACTTTCAGGATTCGGATCACAAGTACCTGGTTGGGATTAACCTACTCCACGTTTCTTTCTTTTTTATGTGGTAACTGCACTTAGAAAACATAGAAACTTCACCAAGAAAGGGATTGAATTGACAACGTTTTGTGCTGTGAATAGAGACTTAGCTTTAAAGGTCCAATATCATGCAAAATCCACTTTTCTATCTTTTAGCCATGTCATTTTATGTCCTCCTTTAAACAAACACAGGGTGGTGTTTTGTTTCATCTGCTCATGTTTCTGTAATCCTGCACACAGTCACACAGAATAATCAATAAAGCTTGACAATTTAATGTCGAGACAACTTCACTAAAACTTCTGCTCTTGGGTCTGGGAGTAACTATGGTGCCTTAGACTGACCATTATGAACTGAATCTGTAATGTAGTAAATACGTGGTCATTTGATGCTGTAGGTTTACATGAACTCTGCCACAGATGTGTGTGGGTGTGTGTGGTTTGTGCTTTTACTGTAGATGTATATGTGTCATTGTCTGTTCTGTGTTTTTGTCTGTTTCTCTGTAAGAAGACAATAAATAATCAATTCTATTCTATTGTCTGATCCTGTCCATGGCCAGGTTAGCAGGTTTGCCAGTTGCTATTGTTGGCATTACAGTCAATTTGAAAAACTTTTAATTGCAGCATTGTACCCATTTTCTTGATATATATTTTAAGTTATACTGCAAGCAATATCAAGGCTAAGGTGACCTGACTAATGCATGTATTATAATACTCAAGCACACAGAGCGGAAACGGTTCTCTTTCACACGCCGTCTTATTTAGGCATAAAGCACCCAGTTGTTCTTTTCTTCTAAAGTGTGAAGCCATCTATAGAAGTGGTCTAGGTCTGACTGTGGCTTCCTTATTTGTTGCCACTCATCTGCTTTCAGTCATGGCTCCTCTCCGGCTCCTCTGCTTCATCAGTGAGTGTAACTGTTTGTTATTTTGTTATTTAGTAATCCAATAAAACTTTGTATTTGTTTTGCTTCTTGCTAACATAATAACACCAACTTCGACTAAGGCTGAATTAAGATCAACATAGTCACGGTGTTGGTCAATAATGCTTTTTGGTTTAGCTTTTTGTGTTTAATTTTAATTCATATTTGTAACAGTGTTTGGATATTAAATGTGATTGAAACTAAACAGCAATAGTGTGTGTCATGTATCAGGAGAAGGAAATGTAAATGATTCTGACTTTGTTGCATAAACTTAGAAATGTATTTTAGTAAAAGATGCTCAATACTGTCCTTCAGTTATTTAATCCTGAGCATACATATAGTTTAAGAGAGATGAACATACTGTAAGTCTATAGGGGAGGTGGCCGCTTGATCCGATGTGCTAACCACGCAGACGCCGTACCACCAAATATATTCATAGACAATTATATTATTCCAATAATATAACCTGATGAATTTAACCTCAAATTATAATCTTCAATAATATACAGTGCCTTGCAAAAGCACTAATACATCTTGAACATTTGCACATTTTGTCATGTTTACAACCCTAATGTAAGATTTTATTTTAATTTTTTACTGAAGGTTCACACACAAGTAACAGACAACTGTGAAGTGAAAGCAAAATGATACATGATTCTGTTATTTTACAAAAAACAGAAATAGAAAGCGGGGCATGCATAAGTATTCATACAGCATTTATAACATTCCTAATGACTGCAGAATGTTCACACCTTGCCCTAACCATTAATAGAGGCCACCTGTGCGTAATCTACTCTCAGTATAATTCCAGCTGTTCTGTGAGGGCCTCTGAGCTATGGTCAGAGTGTATTGGTCACTAAACAACATCATGAAGGCCAAGGAGCACACCAGAGAGGTCAGGGATAAGCTGTGGAGGAGTTAAAGCAGCGTTAAGTTATACAAAGATTTCCCAAGATTTGAACATCTCACGGAGCACTGTTCAATCCATCATTCAGAAATGGAAAGAGTATAGCACCACTGCGAACTTACCAAGACAGGGCCGTTCACCTAAACTAACTTTCTGCAGTCATTAGGAATGTTATAAAGGCAATTTAATGCACTCCGAAAATGCTGTATGAATACTTATGCACGCCCACTTTTCACTTTTCTATTTTTTGAAAAATAACAGAATCATGTATCATTTTGCTTTCACTTCACAGTTGTCTGTTACTTGTGTGTGAACTTTCAGTAAATAATTCAAAATAAAATCTTTATGTTTATGGTTGTAACATGACAAAATGTGCAAAAGTTCAAGGTGTATTAGTACTTTCGAGAGGCACTGTAATTTCAACTGGTCTTAAACCTTTGATCAGGACTGTATAAGATATAAACATGCATATCTAATCTAATATTGAATCTTTTATTCAACAGCTGTGTTGTCAAAGGCCAGAGGGGAAGGTAACGAGACAAATTAAATATTTATTTTTAGCTTTAAATCATGTAATGTATCTTTATCAAACACATTTTTTTCTGACTGGTCACTTTATCAGCCGAGGATGCTAATACAATTGTTCAGAGACTTTCTCAATTATTACATATGAAAAACACACACATGCAAGAGCACTTCTTTAAAAATATTCCGTGTTATTGTTTTTATAATATATTTCAATTCAGTTTTAGTTTTATTCTACATTTAGCCAATTTCTTTTTAAATTGTATATTAGCTTTATGTTTAACTTCATGTACATTTAATTGACTAAATGTAACATTTCTGTTATCTATACTTTCATATCATTTTATTCAAACATATTTAAAGGAGTTTCAGAGAGTTTATTCCACGTGTACAGAGGACCAGACTTGTTCATTGAGCATTACATTTGAATGATATGGGTTTACATTTTGGCCTGTGGTGATGGTAATTATGAGCTCTTGTGCAGAAGAATTTAATATAATAGTAATATAAATAAAACTTCAAATGTTTTTGATAAAGAAACAACATTGTGACTTATGTCTTAGAATAATAAGAACATATAATGTCTTTTTTAACACTGATCATTCACAGATCTGGCTGCTCCAACACTGAGTGTGAAACCAGAGATCATCACCAAATCAGGATCAGTAACTTTACACTGTCAGACTCCTGTTCCTGTGACTCATTGCTTCTACAGTTTTGACAAACCTCCGTTCAAAACAATGCCGTGTCATCAAACTATCAACGGGAGTAAACTTCTGTCGTTACTAAACAGAACTTTCCTTCTGAAATAAATGTAGCATGTTTTTACATCAACGTCAAAAACTCTCCCCCAAGTGAGAAGAAAGCAATCAGTGTACGAGGTAGGGGGCTAAAGTATATTATGCATGAATTACTCTTTTTATATGAATATAAATACTCATGTCTGTTTTCAGATCCTGGCCCACCCACTGTGTCCGTCCATCCATCAGTGATCACAGAGTTCAGCAGTGTAACTCTGTATTGCCAGCCGCCCATGTATGTATCTGTGTCCAGCTGTTCTTTCTACACTCTGAGTGCACTGCAGTGGGCGGGGTCGTCATGTACCCGGACTCTTAGAGGTTCTGATCTGCTGAAGAACAACCAGCCTGCTCCTGCTGAGGTTCAGGTCAAATGTTACTACACGGAACAAAATGAGGAAATGAGTCCATCCGCCCACAGCGACAAAACAATTGTGGCTGTAAAAGGTGACGTCTTAAACTGATATCGAATCCACTGTGTGAAAGTTTTGTAAAAAGTATGCGCTGTAACAATTTAACCTCTTAACGTCCACCTTAGCACATTTTCTCCAGTTTGACTTTACCCAAATCTAAAAAGCTTCTTGACAGTGTTGTCCGCTCTCTTTGATTGTATATTTTGTTGCGTTTTTGTCATGTTTTGACAACTGTTGTGTTGATTTTTGTTGCTTTTTCATCCTCGTTGAAGTCTTGTTTTTGACGCTATTTGGCCAATTTTTTCAAGCTTTTTAGATGTAGGTAAAGCCGAACTGGAGAAAATATGCTCGGTTAATGCGGGGGTTAAGAGGTTAAACAGTATGGAGTTATAAATCTCGATGCTCCAGTGTACACTTGCATCACATGAATTACCGTATTTTGAGGGACTATCTTCTAGCAGATCACTCCGCCACTGTGTAGCTTACAACCACGAAGCTGCTAGTTATTTTAAATGCAAAATGGTTAAAATTACTCTATCGACACAGATATTTATATGGTTAGTCTGTCGTTATAAGTGATTTGCCTCAGGTGCACTGTGGAGGGTCAGACTGTTTTAATGCAGGGTTGCTGATACCGTAGAAATGCTTTAGCCTAACACTAGCCTAGCGCCACTTCTTCTTCACATTTAAGGACTGCATGAATTACAAAATATATATATATCCAGAAATCAACAACACTCTGGATAACTAGGAAATGAGGCCTATGTTAAAAATCCTGAAATATCCCTTTAATTCGACTCCATGTTTTACATGTATCTTTTGAAGCTTCTTCTCACTCTTGTAATGTCTATCTTAGATCCTCTTTTACATATATTTTACATCCTATGAATGAGACAGTTATGATCTGTTATATGACTTGAGTTTGTTTTTTCATAGTTTTGGCCCCTCCAACGTTGACTTTGGAGCCTTCAGTGATCACAGAGATGGACAGAGTTATCCTCCACTGTCAGCCTCCATCTTACGTTTCAGCTTCTTTGTGTTATTTCTACACTGTGAGTGCTTCAGGTGGAAAACTTCTGGATGCCACTGACTGTGTCCAAAACCTCACAGGCTCTGATCTGTTCTCTGTAAACGAGAGTCCTCCCATTGAAGTTGAGATCCAGTGTTTCTACATTGTAAATCAGAAAACATCTCCTCACAGTGATAAGACAACTATAATGGTTACAGGTGAGTATTGGCTGATATAATAACAAGGTGTTATGCACCCATGTGAAAAAACCTGCTGGAGATGTGTCAGCCTCTGATCATTTGTGCTGCCCCATGTGGTAGTATATCCAATTTGACTTTCACTTTGAATATGTTAATATTTTTATTAGAAGTAAATGAATCTATGCTTTATTAATGCATTTGCCTTTAGTACACCTAGTTTAGTTGTTTCTAATTTTCTAATTTAAAGCTTTTTTAGAATGGCTGTTACTTGGAAGATTAAATATGTTTATCTGTAAAGTTACTTGTTTTACATGTATCTTTAGAAGCTTCTTCTCACTCTTGTAATGTCTATCTTAAATCCTCTTCTACATATATTTTACAACTTATGAATGAGACAGTTATGATCTGTTATATGACTTGAGTTTGTTTATTCATAGTTTTGGCCGCTCCAACGTTGACTGTGAAGCCTTCAGTGATCACAGAGATGGACAGAGTTGGTGAGTATTGGCTGATATAATAACAAGGTGTTATGCACCCATGTGAAAAACCTGCTGGAGATGTGTCAGTCTCTGATCATTTGTGTTGCCCCATGTGTGCATCAAAATTCAAAGCTTATATTTAGCAAGTTACCTCAAACATCACAAAACACAGAAGAACCACACAAGGGTGCTATTGAAAACACCAAAATATTACCTAAATCAAACTACTTTTCTAGAGTTTTTGATATTTTGCTTTTTTTGAATTTATTATCCATCAGTTCATCTTTTCTGCTCACAAATAGACATCATGAATTATAGATGTGATTAACTTTGTAATATATGTTATTTGAATTTTACTTACAGGGACAACAGAGAAAAAACTTCCAAATCCACAGCAGTGGCCAAAACCAGAGATTAGCTTTGAAGAACATGATGATCAGGTTCTCATTTCCTGCTCCTCGCCTCTTTCTGCGACTGGTTCAAAATGTAACCTGTATTTTGGAGAATCCACTCAGCCGTATCAAACTATCAACTCACGGACAAACACAAAGGAAACTGAACAGTTTTGTCAGTTTTATATCTCTGTTAATGATTTTCGGACAAATCTCAAAAATGTCCGAAGACAAAAGGTCAGCTGTGATTACACTTTAGGAGATGGATCCAGATCTCCTCAAAGTGATGAACACACGTCTCGAGGTAAGAGTAAAGTTATGACTTCTGATATTATTTTTCTTGTGTTGGTTTAATGTGAACATAAAACATAAAAATATTATTTTTAATAAATATTTTTCTCAATGCAACATTTCTTTTACAGATTTCATCAGTAAATTCCTGCCAAGTCAAACTCATGAAACCACAGCTTCATTTGATCCAGTAAAAACCACCACCAGACCAAACCATGTGACAGGAAGTGACTCTGAGACCCCCAGTGCAGGTAAGACAAAACCTTTATTACAGTAACGCCATATCAAAACTATCAACTACTATGATAATGAGTTGATATAAACAGAATGACCCAGGCTCTTGTGGTCACAGCTTTAGTGAAGATCATGCTAGGTCATGTGACAGGAAGATACAGCAGACAAAAGGGTCTAAATGCAGCCGATGGAGAGTCACGTGATCAGTGGAGCTCCATTTCTCCACAGGAAATAACATCACCTCCACTTTATTTCAATGACTCACAATAAGACGCCTTTAGTAAACTCCACTAACCCTAATTAGAGTCTAAAAACAGCCAATGTACCGATGGCCGCTCTAACCAACTACGATGTAGGACTAAAACCGCCAAACGCTCTACCACCTGAGCCACTGTCGTCTCAGACTGTGGTATTGGGGCTTCTTCTTCTTATATGTTAAGAATTTGTATTCAAAGGAAAATAATCTATGCTTTATTAATGCATTTACCTTTAGACCTAGTTTAGACATAATTTAGTCCAATTCTGATCTACTTTAGAGCCTTTTTACTATGGTTTATCTCTGACTAACGTTGATCTAGGCCTGCTGGTACTTGGAGGCTTAAAAAATATTAATCTGTAAAGTTTGGGAAATCCTTCTCTGTCACGCCGTAATGTTTACACTGAAATCTTTTAAAACTACAGACTTTTACTTTATTATACATTGGATCCTCTTTCCTGTCAGACTTCTCTTCTATTTCAGACTTCTTTCTATCTATTCTTTTAACATGCATGTGCACATTTGGTTATTTAGATTTGGACATTTAAGTCATTTCCTCCACCACAGTAATGTTTGAGCCCGAGACACAATCAACACCAGATAAGATTAGAAAGAGAAATGATAATATGGTAGTTTTTAAGTATATTTTATGCTGACTGTTGTTAATTATTATGTTTTTCTTTCTGAAGCTCCGTTTCCATCGAGAAATCTGCCGTGGCATTTGCTGATGTTGTTCGTGCGTACTGTAATAGCGTTTACAATCCTGTTAACGATTTCCCTCTGTTACCTGAAGATCATTAGTAAGAAATACTATGTTGTTTCATCATATTCATATTGACTCTCAGTCAAACTTAATAACTGAATTATTGCTCTCGTTCCAGGAAAACATGGTGGCAAATGGTAAGACTTGTAGAAGCTGTTTTTAATTGACAAATGACCCAGTTACTCCTGCTTTTCTTCAACCTCTTGTTACCTGTAAATCGCTGTCAGCCAATCACAATGCATTTCCTTTGCCTCTCACCCAATCAAACCAACGCTCTGCTCTTGCTTCGCTCTGTCATTTTTGGCTTGACTTATTTGTGTGTGATAAATATGTTTATTGTCCGTCAGAAAATGGACAAAGAGTGGAAAAATTGTTATTCCCGTAAAAAAATTCTTTTTCCCCTTATATGACGCTTTCTGTCTATATCTATAACGTTAGCACGGGCTAGCTGAAGCTCGTTAATCCTACCTATTTGGGAGGTTTTTTGGATCTAGCTCCCTAATTTAAAAATGTTATAGTGAAAGGATCACATTAGGACGATGTTGCGCATGTTAAGATAAAGACCAGTGGGTCACGCAATGGGAAAACATTAATAAATCGATACATAAAACAACTGCCTCCCAAATATGGAGAGAATTTGCATGGAAATTCCAAATGAGATATTTCATAACACCAATCCAACAGTCTAAATATCAAAAATCTATAACATCAAAATGTTGGAGAGACTGTGGAGAGAAAATAGCAAATTATTTCCATATCTTCTGGTCATGTCCACTTTTGAAAATATACTGGGAAAATATATTGAATGAAATACAGAGGGTGCTAAACATGGATAAGAAAATGTATAAAACTGTCATCATGTTGGGCTTAACATCAGTGGGAGAGTTTAGTAAAGAAGATCTATATCTTCTTAGAATATTAAGTGTAAGTGCTCTCAAGCTAATTACTAACAACTGGCTACAAAAAATAAGCCCAACCATAGATAAATGTAGGAAACTGATTGATAAAATTAAAGAAATGGAACGAATAACTTTCAAAATAAGAGGACAGGAAACAATTGGTCTAGAAATGTCGGAGAAATGGGAGAAATATCTTAATTTAAAAAACTGAATAAAAATTGATAAAGCAGTCAAAAAAAGAGGATGTAAAACCATTAACAGCCACTAAGGGGAGCACTTATCACTTAATCACTTATTGTTTTTTCTTGTTTTTTTCTTACTTTTTGTTGTTGTTTTGTTTACCTTTGTATTTCTTTATACATATTTTTCTTTTTATGTTTAACCTGTGGGCATATAACACTGTTATATGATACATTATTTCAAATAACACACTTTTAAGTATAAAACTTAAAATAACATGAAATATTGTAAAAATATGGCTGATAGTGGAGTATTTCTCACAGGGAATACAGATGTAAGAACGGTAAATAAATGTGAACTGGGAGCCATGCACTGCACATTTTGCATATGCTGCATGGGCCCCAAGTTCACATCACAACATATCTATATTGTAAGAAACAGAACATCTGTATAATCACTATAAGAAACACAATAAAATAAAAAATTATAAAAAAATTAAAACAAGATAAACACCAGAAGAGAGGCAAAAAGTTTTAAAGAAAAGTCCAGGAGCCAGGAACTTCAGGAGCCATTTCCTTATTTGGCCACCATTTGTTCAATCTTAATTTACAGTCTAATGGGTTTGACTTTGGTTGATTCTGCCCATTTCATTTTTTTTTTTTTCCACAGCTGTCCAGGCAAGAACTCTGGTAATTCACAATGCTGCATTCACTTTCACTGTATTGAACAAGATATACAGAGAATGATGGTTTGTTTTGTTGTACTGTCTTTTTCAGATGACTCCAACTCCAACAATCCAAACAGCAACGCTCTGGTAAAGAGAAACAATGGGGGGGTACTTCTCATCTCATAACCTTATGATCAAAGAGCTTTTCAAAAACAGCAAAAGAAATAATGCTAGTGTAATAATCAGTCCATTGTTGTAGTTTTCAAAATCAAGCGTGAGATTTCATTGACAGTTGTGTTTTACATTTGTTTTCCTTGTTTTTGATAAAGCCTCTGTCTGAGAGAGTCGACAGTTTGATCTCAGCCACTTCTACTGTCTACTGTTCACCTGGTAGGAGTCTAAAGTTCAGTCATTAGAATAAATATTTCACAATAGGATCACTCACGTACAACATTATATTTCCAGCAGGTTCCCCAAGTGAGAACGAAGAGGAGCTTCACAGTGAGGATGTTTATGAGGCAAGGCACTTTACTTAATTACACTAACACTGACTACATATTATGTTAAATATGATGCTTGCTAATGCTACTGCTAATCTTCTTTTTGTAGAATACAGTTTAGAGCCAGATCCCTCTTCCCTGTGGACCCGGTTCCAGCAACAACGTTCACTGCAATAACTGATGCAACATATTTTGTGCTAAATACATGAGTGCATAGTTTATTGTAAATCAGAAAAAGCCAAAACTGCTCTATTTGTGATAAATGCATTAGACCTTCAGATGAAAAGTACAATGGAGTCAGTATTTCTGTAAAAACAAAGCCCAGACTTCAGCTTAACTTGAGTACACAATGCTTCAGACAGTACAGGAACCTGGTAGCCTTCAAAATGAGCATTGCCATTATTATATTATTATTTGGCGCTTGCAAGTGTTTTGACCTCCAAGAATGTCACATGGAAACAACCTATAGCACCTGGAACCAAACAACCATTTGTTTTTGTTCTTGAATAGTCAGTCATTTCTGCTTTTGTGACTCACGTGTTTAAAACTGTGTGATAAGATAAGGTCATAACTTGTGTTATAATGTAACTTTAGGCATTTTTGATATATATTTGAACCACGAACAACTTAGGCCCTGTCCCAATTCAAACCCTTGCCCTCGCTTTGAGCCCTTCCCCTTGATTTTGCGCGTTCCCGCGGAGAGGTAGGGTGTCCCAATACTTAGGGAGCAAGAGGAAGTGGCTATCTCCCCTTGAAAAGGCCCCTCCGCAGCGAGTCAGGTCAGGAGCAGACTTGGGGCCGAGGGAGTATAAACATGGCAGCTACCGGTGGAAGCGACAATTACTAATGTAATAATATATACGCAAATAAGCCTGTCAACATTCTGAAATGTGTTGGAATATCTTAGTTAGATGTATATGCAATGGACTTTTAAGTTATAGTTTGAAAGTCACTATTTGACGACGTTCGTAAAAATGCCGAGTGCTTCGCCAGAGTCTGCCCGTCAGTATACACTGACGGCCGGGTGTGTGTCCCGGAGTGTGCCCCGGTGTGCCCCGGTGCACATGTGGATGTTTCGTGCTTATTCAGGTTCTCAATCTACTGACTCTGATTCAAGCTTTCAGTAAACAAAAATGGTCTCAAGCTGAACTCTTTCTCCTGTGAGGACTGTTCCTTGTTTACGTTCTACTTATGTGACATAGATGATTATTGATTATCTTAAACAGTAATGCATCACGTTTAATGTCGTTTAACAATAGACTGGATGTAAACTATACGATCTGAATGTGTAGGTCGTCTTGTCTTTAGACACAATGGTAGTTGGCAGCTAAGTTGAGCAAAGTGCCAAAATTAAACGAAACAACATACCTGAAACATCCCGACCGTCACAACGTAGATAAATCAACATGGCACCCACAAGAGGCAGGTGCTACGTATTTCTTGTCATTGTAGTTTATGTGTATAAACTCTGTATTACCGCTTTCTACTCTAGACGGGGGTGAAATCAGACACGTCGATGTTGCGCGTGACGTAAGGTACACGTTCTTCGCCGCAATGTGCATACTAGTGTTGTCCCATTCCTTAGGGGAGAATCTTCACTTGCAATTCCCTCACTGAGGGGACTTTACTGTGGAGGGAACTATGAATAAAAATAAAAGTTTAGAAACGACGAAAAAGCGGCGCTCTGGCTCCCAGTTTCACTCCTTGTAAAATGAGGAAAAATCAGAAGGTACTGTAGCATGTCTCAGAGGTTCTTTATTTCGGAGAGTCAAATGAAGTTTACACTTGTAGTGTCTGAGAGAAATCCCCCGAACTTACTACAGCACATTCAATAAGTCAAAAGCTAAGTCCAGCCTCCTCAATGCACAGCCCCCATACATTGTTACAAACAAAGAAACCTGATATCTTTACATGCTCATCTCTCTCTACATCAAAGCACATTCTTTAGCTTAGTTAAACATCTGGCCACTATATACTAAACACAGATAACACTTCTTATTGCCCCGTAAACAGGATGCCCCCCTTCTACTAAATTGGCCCCTGACCTCCCTGGCATCGCTAAGTCCAAAGAGTAAAACATGAGTCAGCAAAAAACACCACACATTAATACAGTCTATTAAAAAACTACTTTATATATCGACAGAACTCAGCGAGTGTTCTCAGAGGCAAGTGTTGGAATTGGGACAGGGCCTTACTGCTTCTCCTCATGTCTGAAAAGGTTGGTGACCCTTATCCTGATATTCCCTTTTATTTGTGTTATAGCTTGTTCATCTAAAGTTTTGTCATGGTCCTTACCATTGGTTTTGCCCCAATAAGCCCAATTAAATCCAAACTGAACATGCCCCTCGTTAGCTCATCGTGTTTCCACTATCCCACCCACTGGCCCTGCAGCGCAGCAGAGAGCGCTCAGAGAGAGGAGGAAGTGAGAGCAGAGGCATCTCCTGCACAGAACAACGATTTAGTGCCCTTTGGATTTTTGAAGTCCTGCCCCTCTGTAGCTCTCTGCACGGCCCTGTTGCAAAGGATGCCTTTTCATTGTAGTATTAAAGCGGCTTTGTGCTCAGTGTATTGTACAACTATATTTAAAAATATCTAGCATATTTATCTAAGGGTATCAAGGCAGAGGTGACCTATAAAGTACTTTGACAAAAAGTCTGAAATGTGCATAATACAGGACCTTTAAGAGGCCCATGTGAACCAGTAGAAATGTTCTTGTGAATCTGTGCTGGAGCCACTGCTTATTTCAGCACATTTGAATAAACTGTTGCCTGATCAGTGCAGCCCGTCCACACTGCTGCATGCATTCAAGTGCGCTACAACATCACGGCGCAGTAAATAATTCACAGAAAAATAATGTATCTGCCAATTTTTTCCCATATCGGACCAATACCGATATTAGAAAAAAAGTGACAAATATCGGCCAATAATATCGGCACTGCTGATACACAGTATCGTCCATCCCTATTGCTGACGAAGCCCCTTGAAGTGAACAGCGAAACAAGTTTAAAAAAGTCTCCTGTATGACTGAGAAACTACAAAACCTGAATGCATATTTACTTTCACATTTAGGGACATGTAACATTGACATTTTTTGATTAAATATCATTGTTAAGCTGTGTAAAATAAAGATTTCTTTCTTTTTTTGAGCACATCTCATCTCTATACCACAATCGGAGCCACCAGCAGGAGCCATTGACTACACCTGTGTTTACATTGATGAGACATAATGTGACATTATGCAGCGTATACAGTATATTGCAGTATAATGCATTTTTAGCAGATAGTCGGACTTAATCTTCTAAACCTTCTTAGGACTTGATATGGAACAAACGTGATTATACACACATTGATTATGTTTCAATTTTCACGTCTCTTGATGAAGGACAGACTGTGTACATATAGAATTTGTCTTGAAATGTGTGAGACTTATTTTCCCCCCATTGGTCATTAAGCCAAACTGAAAAAAGAATCTGGTTGAGCTGTGCAACACATTTCTCACGGCTTTCCTATATTTAAACTCTGACATATGAAACAACTCTCTCTATGTTGAAGAGCACTGTTTCGTTACCTCATTAAAGTGGTTTTCTTGTGGGTCATGAGCTGCACATTGAACACTTTGCAGTTCAGAGACAGAAGTTAATCATGGCTGGATATCTTGTATTTGTCATCTTTACGAGTGAGTAAAGTATTTTGTTTTATATTCATTTATTTGTCAGTGGTTTGGAGTCTGTACAAATTAAATACTGTTTCAATAGGTGGTTTAATAAATACAATAGAAGATCATTTTATTTATTTTTTTAGCAAGTATAATACATGCCTCTAGTGATTATGATAGGACAATATCTTACCAGCCATATGACAAAAAATTTAATTATGTCATAAGTTTACAAATATATTACAGATATATTTTAAGAGAAACAGTCCCGATCAAAAGTTCAAGACCACCGAAAAATGGCAAAAATTCCCATTTTGCATGGTTGGATCTTAACAAGGTTCCAAGTAGAACTTCTAAATGCAACAAGAAGAAAAGGGAGTGAGAGTAAAGTATTTGAGTAAACGTTTTATTGAAAACAACAAATACAGTCAACTGAAAAAGGTTTTGCAGCTGATCAAATCTGTGCAAATGTGGATTCAGTGCCATTTTCTGTCAGGTTTTCACACTGTCATGACGTCCTGATGGCAAAGGATTTTGTTTTTTCTCGTTTTGGTTGTGTTTTGGTTGTTGAGCTGTGTAAGCAGAGCCTCTGCACTTCATCATTGCTCAGTGCAGATGTTACAGAGAGCATCCCTCATGACTGAGGTCCTCGTCTGTGGGAACTACTGGTTACTGATCTGCAGTCTGCTCCAGTAACAGCCTTCATTTGGGTCGAGGGTCGTCCAGTGTCTTGACAGACGGCCAATTGGATCCTCAGGCTCAGAGCTGGTGACATTTGTTTTCAGTCTTCCACTTGACTTTTTTGCTCCAGAACCTTCAGGATCTTGAAATTGTAAATGACTGTTTCACTGTATATATGGTCACATATAGCGACTTTATATCCTGCTTTAGGCACTCAGAGTTTTATATCAAGGAACAACTCTCATTCACACACCAATGTAAACAGACACTGAAGCAAGGGGGGTGAAGTGTCTTGCCCAAGGATTTGAACCGCCGACCCTCCGGTCACAAGACTATCAGCAGTGATGGCGTGCTGTGAGAGGCCCTGCTTTTGCAGCTCAACAACCCGACCACGTTCAAAATGAGATTTATTGTTGCCTTTGCATCAGGACGTCATGACAGAATACCTGACAGAAAATGACACTGAATCCACATTTTTGAGATTTACTTTTTTCTTTTGTCTCACTCCCATTTTCTTCTTGTTCCATATTTAACATCTACTTTGAACCTTGTTAAGATCCATCCATGCAAAATAGATGTTTTAACTGATCTTAAACTTTTGATTGGGACTGTATAAGATATAAACATGCATATCTAATCTAATATTGAAACTTTTACTCAACAGCTGTGTTGTCAAAGGCCAGAGGGCAAGGTAATGAGACAAATTAAATATTTATTTTGAGCTTTAAATCATGTAATGTATCTTTATCAAAAACTTTTTTTTTCTGACTGGTCACTTTATCAGTCGAGGATGCTAATACAATTGTTCAGGGACTTTCTCAAATTATTACATATGAAAAACACACACATGCAAGAGCACTTGTTGAAAAATATTCTGTGTTATTGTTTTCTACAATATATTTCAATTCAGTTTTAGTTTCAGTCCATTTCTTTTATAATTGTATTATAAGCTTTATTATCAACTTCATGTAAATTTAATTGATTAAATGTAAAAATTTATTTTGTCATCTGCTTTCATATAATTTTATTCAAACATATTTAATGGAGTTCCAGAGAGTTTCTCACACTTGTACAGAGGACCAGACTTGTTCATTGAGCATTACATTTGAATGATATGGGTTTACATGTTGGTAAATATAAGCTCTTGTGCAGAAGAATTTATTATAATAGTAATATAAATACAACTTCAAATGTTTTTGATAAAGAAACAACATTGTGACTTATGTCTTAGAATAGTAAAGAACATATAATGTCTTTTTTAACACTGATCATTCACAGATCTGGCTGCTCCAACACTGAGTGTGAAACCAGAGATCATCACCAAATCAGGATCAGTAACTTTACACTGTCAGACTCCTGTTCCTGTGACTCATTGCTTCTACAGTTTTGACAAAGCTCCGTTCAAATCAATGCCATGTCGTCAAACTATCAACGGGAATGAACTTCTGTCGTTACTAAACATAAACTTTCCTTCTGAAATAAATGTAGCATGTTTTTACCTCAATGTCAAAAACTCTCCCCCAAGTGAGAAGAAAGTAATCAGTGTACGAGGTAGGAGTCTAAAGTATATTATGCATAAATTACTCTTTTTATATGAATATAAATACTCATTTCTGTTTTCAGATCTTGGCCCACCCACTGTGTCCGTCCATCCATCGGTGATCACAGAGTTCAGCAGTGTAACTCTGTATTGCCAGCCGCCCATGTATGTATCTGTGTCCAGCTGTTCTTTCTACACTCTGAGTGGACTGCAGTGGGCGGGGTCGTCATGTACCCGGACTCTTAGAGGTTCTGATCTGCTGAAGAACAACCAGTCTGCTCCTGCTGAGGTTCAGGTCAAATGTTACTACACGGAACAAAATGAGGAAATGAGTCCATCCCCCACAGCAACAAAACAATTGTGGCTGTAAAAGGTGACGTCTTAAACTGATATCGAATCCACTGTGTGAAAGTTTGGAAAAAGTATGCGCTGTAACAATTTAAATAGTATGGAGTTATAAATCTCGATGCTACAGTGTGCATATTAAGCAAATACATTAATCAACAATAGATTGGAATTAAAAACAAATTGCAACTATAATTTACCCAGATTAAAGTGACCTCAACAAAAATACTAATCCAATAATTAAGACATTTTATACTTGCAGTACAATTAATCAACCCAGGGACAATAATATAATTTGCTGAAAACACTTGAAACAGTCAGGTGACCTTTCTGTTTGACACACATCAAAATCCAAAGCTTACATTTAGCAAATTACCTCAATCATCAATTTTTTTTTTTTTTTTTTTTTACAAAATACAGGAGAACTGGACAAGGGTGCCCAGTTTCTCCACATTTATTTGATTAAAAGTTTTCATTAGAACTTAATAATCATTACGTATTGTATATGGATCACAAGGCTCATGAAGATATGTGTGTAGGCTCTCAGTTGGCCATTGATTTTCCAAAGATGTCAACTGGTCTGGGTTGTTCACTGTAAGTTGAACAACTGAATTCCAGTCCTTGTTTTATATGTATCTTCAGAAGCTTCTTCTCACTCTTGTAATATCTATCTTATCCTCTTATACATATATTTTACATCCTATGAATGAGACAGTTATGATCTGTTATATGACTTGAGTCTGTTTTTTCATAGTTTTGGCCCCTCCAACGTTGACTGTGGAGCCTTCAGTGATCACAGAGATGGACAGAGTTATCCTCTACTGTCAGCCTCCATCTTACGTTTCAGCTTCTTTGTGTTATTTCTACACTGTGAGTGCTTCAGGTGAAAAATCTCTGGACGCCACTGACTGTGTCCAACACCTCACAGGCTCTGATCTGTTCTCTGTAAATGAGAGTCCTCCCATTGAAGTTGAGATCCAGTGTTACTACATTGTAAATCAGAAAACATCTCCTCACAGTGATAAGACAACTATAATGGTTACAGGTGAGTATTGGCTGATATAATAACAAGATGTTATGCACCCATGTGAAAAAACCTGCTGGAGATGTGTCAGCCTCTGATGTAGTAGTAGTAGTTTATTCGGTCATTTCATTCCTTTAAACATTAAACACACATTTCCATTATCATGATCATTTGTGTTGCCCCATGTGTGCATCAAAATTCAAAGGTTATATTTAGCAAGTTAGCTCAATCATAACAAAACACAGGAGAAACACACAAGGGTGCCCACTTTCTATTTCTGTAGGCTCTCAGTTGTTGAGTTCATTGAGTTCACCACTTTGGAAACGTTTCCAAAGATGTCAACTGGACTGGGTTGTTCACTGCTAGTTGAATAACTTAAAGGGATATTTCAGGATTTTTGACATTGGGCCTCATTTCCTAGTTATTCAGAATGTTGTTGATTTCTGGAGATATATATTTTTTAAATTCATGCAGTCCTTATATTTGAAGAGTTTAGTGGCGCTAGGCTAGTGCTAGGCTAGCGCATTTCTACGGTAACAGCTAGCCTGCATTAAAAACAGTCTGACCCACTCCACAGTGCACCTGTGGCAAATCACTTAGAACACCAGACTAACCATATAAATGTCTGTGTTCATAGAATAATTTTAGAAATAAAACTGACCTTGCATCACATGAATGATCGCATTTTGAGGGATTATTTTCTCGCAGATCACTCCGCCGCTGCATAGCTTACAACCACGAAGCTGATGCTGCTCAAATATAAGTTATTTTAAATGCAAAATGGTTAAAATTATTCTATTAACACAGACATTTATATGGTTAGTCTGGCGTTATAAGTGATTTACCTCAGGTGCACTGTGGAGTGGGTCAGACTGTTTTTAATGCAGGCTAACTGATACCATAGAAATGTGTTAGCCTTGCCCTAGCCTAGCACCACTAAACTCTTCAAATATAAGAACTGCATGAATTTAAGAAAAAAATATCTCCAGACATCAACAACACTCTGGATAACTGGGAAATGAGGCCCATGTCAAAAATCACGAAATATCCCATTAATTCGAGTCCTTGTTTTACATGTGTCTTTTGAAGCTTCTTCTCACTCTTGTAATGTCTATCTTATCCTCTTATACATATATTTTACAACTTATGAATGAGACAGTTATGATCTGTTATATGACTTGAGTTTGTTTGTTCATAGTTTTGGCCCCTCCAACGTTGACTGTGAAGCCTTCAGTGATCACAGAGATGGACAGAGTTATCCTCCACTGTCAGCCTCCATCTTACGTTTCAGCTTCGTTGTGTTATTTCTACACTGTGAGTGCTTCAGGTGGAAAAACTCTGGACACCACTGACTGTGTCCAACACCTCACAGGCTCTGATCTGTTCTCTGTAAACGAGAGTCCTCCCATTGAAGTTGAGATCCAGTGTTTCTACATTGTAAATCAGAAAACATCTCCTCACAGTGATAAGACAACTATAATGGTTACAGGTGAGTATTGGCTGATATAATAACAAGATGTTATGCACCCATGTGAAAAAACCTGCTGGAGATGTGTCAGCCTCTGATGTAGTAGTAGTAGTTTATTCGGTTATTTCATTCCTTTAAACATTAAACAAACATTTCCATTATCATGATCATTTGTGTTGCCCCATGTGTGCATCAAAATTCAAAGGTTATTGAGAATGAGGAGTTGTCGTCATGGCACAGAGCCCCCCCACCGATCCGCCCCTCGCCGCCATAGTGGTTGCAGTCTGGCGGCAATACACATTGTTTACATGTGTTGTTAACGCCGTAGTAGCGGAGGTTCTTGCTATTTCGCACTGTTTTACCGCCTGGAAGTCACTGCTGCGTTAAAAACTGCTCCAATACCTCACACGATAGACATGGAAAACGTAGGAACAATGGGATTTTTAGGTTACAGAAATGGACACAGCATCAAGGAGCGCAAGTCTCACTCTGACCTGTCAAAACATGTTGGAAACGTTTGTGCACATTGAACATCCCGTAACAATGTAGTGTTTACGAAACACGCACTTTATTACTTTGTCATTTTGGTCAAGAAGTGTCCCCTAAATGCAATGTAATGACAACGCACTAAAACGCATGTGAAGAAAGTTACTTTTGCCAGTACAACACTGTTTTCACCAGCTGGAGGCTTGTAGAGCCAAGTCCTGGACCCACAGCAGAAAGTCTCGTAACTTTCCAAAGACTTGTGGCTTTTAAACTCCTGCATCGTGTAGTAACTTACACCAAATACAAGGTAGTTTACTGTGTCCATGTATGTGCACGGAGGTAAATGGTCCAGGTCTCCGCTGCAGGGAGCTCGTGTGTTGATGTTTTGGATGTTCGCAAGCTTCTCCAAATACCGCTGTTTTACTCTTGGTATGAGCTTGTTCCTGTAAGGTCCCTTTTCTTTCACCCTTATCTTTTTGCATTGCTTTACTTTCTTTCTTTTCTTGTCGTATTCGTAAATCCGTCTCTGTCTCGCCGAAAACGTAAATGCGCAAATTTAAAGTGCTCTGGAATATGAGGAATGCGTGAAATTCTGGGGGCGTGCCCCCAATCCGCAGCCAATATGTCCGACAGGCTCAGAGCCCCCCCCCCGAATCACCCCAACTCGGCACGTGACTCCTCATTCTCAATATTTAGCAAGTTACCACAAACATCACAAAACACAGGAGAAACACACAAGGGTGCCCACTTTCTATTTCTGTAGGCTCTCAGTTGTCCATTGAGTTCACCACTGTGGAAACGTTTCCAAAGATGTCCACTGGACTGGGTTGTTCACTGCTAGTTGAACAACTCAAAGGGATATTTCAGGGTTTTTGACATTGGGCCTCATTTCCTAGTTATTCAGAGTGTTGTTGATTTCTGGAGATATATATTTTTTAAATTCATGCAGTCCTTATATTTAAAGAGTTTAGTGGCGCTAGGCTAGTGCTAGGCTAGCGCATTTCTATGGTAACAGGTTGCCTGCATTAAAAACAGTCTGACCCACTCCATAGTGCACCTGAGGCAAATCACTTAGAACACCAGACTAACCATATAAATGTCTGTGTCGATAGAATAATTTTAGAAATATAACTGACCTTGTATCACATGAATGATCGCATTTTGAGGATTATTTTCTAGCAGATCAGTCCGCCGCTGCGTTAGCTTACAACCACGAAGCTGATGCTGCTCAAATATAAGTTATTTTAAATGCAAAATGGTTAAAATTATTCTATCGACACAAACATTTATATCGTTAGTCTGGTGTTATAAGTGATTTACCTCAGGTGCACTGTGGAGTGGGCCAGACTGTTTTTAATGCAGGCTAACTGATACCATAGAAATGTGTTAGCCTTGCCCTAGCCTAGCACCACTAAACTCTTCAAATATAAGAACTGCATGAATTTAAGAAAAAAATATCTCCAGACATCAACAACACTCTGGATAACTGGGAAATGAGGCCCAATGTCAAAAATCACGAAATATCCCATTAATTCGAGTCCTTCTTTTACATGTGTCTTTTGAAGCTTCTTCTCACTCTTGTAATGTCTATCTTATCCTCTTATACATATATTTTACAACTTATGAATGAGACAGTTATGATTTGTTATATGACTTGAGTTTGTTTTTTCATAGTTTTGGCCCCTCCAACGTTGACTGTGGATCCTTCAGTGATCACAGAGATGGACAGAGTTATCCTCCACTGTCAGCCTCCATCTTACGTTTCAGCTTCTTTGTGTTATTTCTACACTGTGAGTGCTTCAGGTGGAAACACTCTGGACACCACTGACTGTGTCCAACACCTCACAGGCTCTGATCTGTTCTCTGTAAACGAGAGTCCTCCCATTGAAGTTGAGATCCAGTGTTACTACATTGTAAATCAGAAAACATCTCCTCTCAGTGCAACTATAATGGTTACAGGTGAGCATTGGCTAATATAATAACAAGGTGTTATGCACCCATGTGAAGAAATAAAACAGCTGGAGATGCGTCAGCCTCTGATCATTTGTGCTGCCCCATGTGATAAGAACATATGGCAACATGTAGAGATGTGAACTTGGTCCTAGGTTAAGCAGTTCTCTAAGTGAGCTAAACCTGGAACGAGGCCTCAGCACAGCTCTGGTGAAGACACTACTTTCATATCTAAATATATTTGAAATTGTATCTTTTACAGCAACTAAAATCACTTCGACAACAAGCCCACCTTCAACCTCAACTTTGTTCAACCCAGAGACAAGCACTGGGACACAAGCCCATGTGACAGGAAGTGAGACTGCGAAGGCCCAGAATTCAGGTGATAACTTGGACAGACACATGAATGAGCGATCAATAATCTTATAATCAATGTTTTTCTTTTTACAGACAATTTGACAGCTACAAGTAAGTTGCTCACTAATCATTATGTTCCCCACCTTTTTAGCCATACTGTACTTTCACTGCAGATGTACCTCAGTTTCTTAAAGTGAAATGTATCTTGTCTTATCAGAGAGCCTCATAAAGATGTTGGTGATACTGTTGACAGCCGTTGGGGTGACCGTGGGCTGTGTCCTGCTGGTTGTGACTTTTTTCTGCATAAAACAAAGGAATGGTAAGAAATGCTCCATGTGCTCCTTAGCCTGATGTGTTGATAGCTATAGAATGTACTCTACTACAAGGAAAAAAAGTTAATTACAGGAGTTCAGTTGAGATGTCATTACATACACCATCTAAAAGTCAAACCTGGCTGTTTATTATTTATTTGTTCTTTTTAAGATAAAGTGAAATCCCAGGCTCCTAACAGCGGTGGACAGGTGAATAACACACTAACATTATTCTTGTATGACAATCAGATTTAATATCATGAATTCTGTTTGATTGGATTTACAGCTTGTTGCTTGTAGATATAGTTTGTGTAGCCCAGAACCTGCCACAGATTCACAAGGTAACCTCTTTTTTTCTATATTTGTCGGCATTTTTTTCTGGGATTTAGTCTCAATAATATAACCTCTACATTTTCAAGGAGAGACAGTGGCTGAGATCCAACCTGATGTCCAACAGGAGGACAAAGTCACAGAGGCAAGTTGCAGTCATTTAAAAATGTTTCAGTAAAGTCAGAAAAGTTATGCTGATGTTGAATTGATGATTTTTCCTGACTTTAGACGAGCCCGTATCACGAGTACGCCTCCATCCCTGAGAAGCCCTACTCAGTCTCAGTGAAGAACATCATGTACAGCTCTCTGGAGATGACCGAGCAATAACTAATATAAACGTTTATCACATATTAGCAGATAGTTAATGTATGACGCAGCATTACCTTAATGAAATGGTTCCTCTTGCTACATTATATACAGTATATTATGTCAGCTCTGTGATCTTTCTACTCTTATAATAGCAGTTTCCTTTTAAATATTCTTGTTACTGATAGTTTCAAAGTATAAATGTCAAATTCCACTTGATTAGCATGAGAAACATAATAAAGTACTGTATAATTATCAACATGCATTTTCAGTTAACAATTTCTATGAATAAAATGCACTTTCAGGATTCGGATCACAAGTACTGTACCTGGTTGGGGATTAACCTACTCCACGTTTCTTTCTTTTTTATGTGGTAAACTGCACTTGGATAAAACCCAGGGAAAACATAGAAACTTCACCAAGAAAGGGATTGAACTGACAACGTTTCATGCAGTGAATAGAGACTGCCTTCTTAGCTTAGCTTTAAAGGTCCAATATCATGCAAAATCCACTTTTTCTATCTTTTAGCCATGTCATGTTATGTCCTCCTTTAAACAAACACAGGGTGGTGTTTTGTTTCATCTGCTCGTGTTTCTGTAATCCTATACACAGTCACACAGAATAATCAATAAAGCTTGACAATTTTAATGTCGAGACAACTTCACTAAAACTTCTGCTCTTGGGTCTGGGAGTAACTATGGTGCCTTAGACTGACCATTATGAACTGAATCTGTAATGTAGTAAATACGTGGTCATTTGATGCTGTAGGTTTACATGAACTCTGCCACAGATGTGCGTGGGTGTGTGTGGTTTGTGCTTTTTGATGTATACTGTATGTGTCATTGTCTGTTCTGTGTTTTTGTCTGTTTCTCTGTAAGAAGACAATAAATAATCAATTCTATTCTATTGTCTGATCCTGTCCGTGGCCAGACGCTTCCCTGTCCAGGTTAGCAGGTTTGCCAGTTGCTATTGTTGGCATTACAGTCAAATTGAAAAACTTTTAATTGCAGCATTGTACAGATTTTCTTGATATATATTTTAAGTTATACTGCAAGCAATATCAAGGCTAAGGTGACCTGACTAATGCATGTATTATAATACTCAAGCACACAGAGCGGAAACGGTTCTCTTTCACACGCCGTCTTATTTAGGCATAAAGTACCCAGTTGATCTTTCTTCTAAAGTGTGAAGCCATCTATAGAAGTGGTATAGGTCTGACTGTGGCTTCCTTATTTGTTGCCACTCATCTGCTTTCAGTCATGGCTCCTCTCCGGCTCCTCTGCTTCATCAGTGAGTGTAACTGTTTTGTTATTTTGTTATTTAGTAATCCAATAAAACTTTGTATTTGTTTTGCTTCTTGCTAACATAATAACACCAACTTCGACTAAGGCTGAATTAAGATCAACAATAGTCACGGTGTTGGTCAATAATGCTGCCTTTACATGCAGGTTTTTTTTTGTTTTTTTTTGAAGGTTTAGCTTTTTGTGTTTAATTTTAATTAATATTTGTAACAGTGTTTGGATATTAAATGTGACTGAAACTAAACAGCAATAGTGTGTGTCATGTATCAGGAGAAGGAAATGTAAATGATTCTGACTTTGTTGCATAAACTTAGAAATGTATTTAGTAAAAGATGCTCAATACTGTCCTTAAGTTATTCAATCCTGAGCATACATATAGTTTAAGAGAGATAACATACTGTAAGTCTATAGGGAGGTGGCCGCTTGATCCGATGTGCTAACCACGCAGACGCCGTACCACCAAATATATTCATAGACAATGAATTATTCCAATAATATAACCTGATGAATTTAAACCTCAAATTATAATCTTCATAATATACAGTGCCTTGCAAAAGCACTAATACATCTTGAACATTTGCACATTTTGTCATGTTTACAAACCCTAAATGTAAAGATTTTATTTTAATTTTTTACTGAAGGTTCACACACAGTAACAGACAACTGTGAAGTGAAAGCAAAATGATACATGATTCTGTTATTTTTTCAAAAATTAGAAAATAGAAAGCGGGGCGTGCATAAGTATTCATACAGCATTTATACCATTCCTAATGACTGCAGAATGTTCACACCTTGCCCTAACCATTAAATAGAGGCCACCTGTGTGTAATCTACTCTCCAGTATAATTCCAGCTGTTCTGTGAGGGCCTCAGAGCTATGGTCAGAGTGTATTGGTCACTAAACAACATCATGAAGGCCAAGGAGCTCACCAGAGAGGTCAGGGATAAAGCTGTGGAAAGTTTAAAGCAGCGTTAAGTTATACAAAGATTTCCCAAGATTTGAACATCTCACGGAGCACTGTTCAATCCATCATTCAGAAATGGAAGAGTAAGCACCACTGCGAACTTACCAAGACAGGCCGTTCACCTAAACTAACTTTCTGCAGTCATTAGGAATGTTATAAAGGGCAATTTAAATACTCCGAAAATGTGCTGATGAATAATGAGCACGCCCCCACCTTTTCCACTTTTCTCATTTTTCTGAAATACACCCAGACATCCTAGTATCATTGCTTTCACCTTCCGTTGTGCGTTTACTGTGTGTGAACTTTCAGTAAATAATTTAAATAAAAATCCTTTATGTTTATGGTTGTTAAAATGACCAAATGTGCAAAAGTTCAGGTGTATTGTTTTTTCGAGGAGGCACTGTTAATTTTCAAATTTGGGTCTATAAACTTTGTATCATGACCTTGTATTAAGATTAACATGCATATTAATCTTATATGAATCTTTATTCAAACAGCTGGTTTTCAAAGGCCAGAGGGGAATGTGTAACAGAGTGACAAATTAAATATTTATTTTTGCTTTAAATTCAATGTATATGTATCTTTATCAACACTTTTTTCTGTACTGGTCCACTTTATTCAGCCATAAAGGGAGATTAAGAGATGCAAACACTGTTTCAGAGAGATTTCTCAAAATATTACATAATGAAAACACACTACATGCAAGAGCACTTTCTTTAAAAAATATTCCTTATGTTATGTTTTTTATAATTATTAATTTTTTCAATTAAGTTTTAGTTTTATTCTACATTTAGCTCAATTATCTTTTTAAATTGTTATCTTAGCTTATGTTTAACTTTATTGTCATTTATTATGATAAAGTAACATTTCTGTTATCTATACTTTCATATCAGTTTTATTCAACATATATTTAATAGTATGTTTCGGGTTTATTCCACTGTTGTACAAGGACCAGACTTTGTTCATTTTGAGCATTACATTATTGATGATATGGTTTACAATTTTGGCTTGGTGAATGGTTAATTATTAGCTTTTTGCAGAAAATGAATATAATGTAATTACATACTTCAAAGTTTTTTTTTGAATAAAGAAACACTTGTGATGATGTCTTAGAATAATTAGAACATTAATAATGCTTTTTCGAAACACTGATCATTCACTGATCTGGCTGCTTCCAAAACACTCGACTGTGAAACCAGAGATCTATCACACCAAATCAGGATCATAACTTTACACTGTCAGATCTCCTGTTCTGTGACTCATGCTTCTTACAGTTTTGATCACAACCTCCGTTCAACAATGCCATTTCCTATTCAAACTCTTACGGGAGTGAATTCTGTCTGTTACTAAACAAACTTTCCTTCTGAATAACATGTAGCATGTTAATCAAGGTCACAGCCTCTCCCCACAGTGAGAAGAAAGCATCATGTACGATCTCTGGCTAGGGGCTAAAGTATATTATGGCACATGAATTACTTCTTTTATATGAATATAATCTATGTGTCTGTTCTTCAATTCTGGCCCACACTGATGTCCGTCCATCCATCAGTGATCACCAGATAGTTCAGCAGTGTAAACTCTGTATGCCAGCCGCCCATGTATGTATCTGTGTCCAGCTTTCTTCTACACTCTGAGTGCACTGCAGTGGCGGGGTCGTCATGTAACCCGGACTTCTTAGAGGTTCTGATTGCTGAAGGGAACAACCGCCTGCTCTTGCTGAGGATTCATGTTAAATGTTCAACTACACGGGAAACAAACTGAGGAAATGAGTCCATCCCTCCCCACAGCAACAAACTATTGTGGGACTTGTAAAAAGGTTGACTGTCTTAAACTGATATCGAATCCACTGTGTGGAAAGTTTTGTAAAAATGTAATGCGCCTCATATGTAATCAATTTAACCTCTTAACGTACCACCTATCACCATTTCTCCAGTTTGACTTTTACCAATCTAAAAGTCTTCATATGACTCTCAGTTTGTCCGCTCTCTTTGATTGTTAATTTTGTTGCGTTTTTTCTGTATTTTTGACAACTGTTGTGTTTGATTTTTTTGAGTTGCATTTTTCATCCTCGTTGAAGTTCTCTGTTTTGACGCTATTTGGTCCAATTTTTCTAGACTTTTTAGAATGATATGGTAAAGCCGAACTGGAGAATCAATATGCATCGGTTAATGCGGGGGAGAGTTAGAGTTTAAACAGTTATGAGAGTTAATATAAATCTCTCTGAGCTCCTCAGTTGTAACCATTGCATCACATGAATTACTCGTATTTTGATGGGACTTTCTAGGCAGATCACTCCGCAACTGTTTGTACCTTACAACCACGAGTCTGCTAGTATTTACAATGCAAAATTGGTAAAATACTCTATCGACACAGATTTTATATGGTTAGTCTGTTCCGTAAGTGATTTGCCTCAGGGCTTGCACTTGTGGAATGGAGGTCAGACTGTTATAATGAGGGTTGTCTGATACCGATAGAAATGTTTAGCCTTTAATTGCACTAGATTCAAATGCCACTCTTCTTCACATATAATGACTGCATGATTAACAAAATATATTATATATCCAGAAACAAACATTTAACTTCTGGATAACTAGGTAATGAGGCACCGTATGTAAAAAATTCTGAAATTCTATCCCTTTAATTCGATCCATGTTTTACATGTATCTTTTGAAGCTTACTTCTATCTCTTTGTATGGTTTCTTATCCTCTGGTTTACATATATTTACACTTATCCTAATGAATGAGACAGTCATTCGATATGTATACTGACTTGAGTTTGTTTTTTTCATTAGTTTTGGCCCTCTTCCAACGTTGACTGTGGAGCTCTTTCAGTGATCACAGAGAGGACAGATTCCTCCACTGTCAGCCTTCTATCTTACGTTTAGCTCCATTGGTTATTTATTTACAACCGTGAAGTGATCAGTGGAAAACTTTTTGATGCCACGAGCTGTGTCCAACACCCTCCCACAGCTCTGATCTGTTCTCTGTAAATGAGTTCCTCCCATTTGAAGTTGAGATCCAAGTGTACTACATTGTAAATCAGAAAACATCTCCTCACAGTGATAAGACAACTATTATGGTTACAGTGTGAGTTATTTGGCTGTATAATAACAAGATGGTGTTATGCACCCATATGAACTGTGGGATGTGTCAGCTACTGATCATTTTGTGTTGCCCATTGTGAGTATGCATCAAAATTCTACAAAAAGCTTATATCTTAGCAAGTTACCTCTAAACATCACAAAACACAGAGAACCACACAAGGTGCTATTGAAAACACCAAATATTACCTACACAACAACTTTTCTAGATTTTTGAATATTAGCTTTTTTTTGAATTTATAATCACCATCAAGTTTCATTTGTTTTCTGCTCACATAATTAGACATCATGATTATAGTATTGAATTAACTTTGTAATTTATTTGAATTTTATCTTACTAGGTACAACAGATGCAAAAAACTTCCAATCCACAGCAGTGGCCAAACGAGATAGCTTTCAAGAACATATGATGATTAGGTTTTTCATTTGTCTGCTTTCCTGTCTTTCTGCGACTGGTTCAAATAATGTAACCTTGTATATTTGGAAATCCACTCAGCTCGTATCAAACATCAACTCTAGGCAAAAGACAAAGTAAACTGAACGTTTGGGTCATTTATATCTCATGTTAATGATTTTGGACTATATCTCAAAAATGTCGAAGACAAAGGTTCAGCTGTGATTACACTTTAGGAGATGGATCCAGATTCTTCTCAAGTTGGATGAAACACACGTCTCGAGGTATAGTAGTAACGTTTATGACATACTGATATTAATTTTTTCCTGTGTGGTTTAATGTGAACAATAAAACATATTAAATATTATTTTAATACATATTTTTCTCAATGCAACATTTCTTTAAAGGATTTCATCAGTAAATTCCTTGCCCAAGTCAAACTCCATGAAACCCAGCAGCTTCATTTTGAATCAGTAAAACCACCACCAGACACAAACCAGTGTGACAGC
Source organism: Neogobius melanostomus (assembly GCA_007210695.1). Classification (NCBI taxonomy): domain Eukaryota; kingdom Metazoa; phylum Chordata; class Actinopteri; order Gobiiformes; family Gobiidae; genus Neogobius; species Neogobius melanostomus. The sequence goes on along the minus strand of VHKM01000079.1, from coordinate 10,219 downwards.
GAATGACTTCTGATACCCCCAGTGCAGTAATAAGACAATTAACCTTATTACAGCTTACGCTCATATCAAAACTATTCAACTTACTTGATACCCAGTGCTCTTTGTGGACACAGCTTAGTGATGAGATACTGCTAGGTCATGTGACAGGAAGATACAGGCAGACAAAAGGTCTAAAATTGCAGGCGAATGGAAGAGTCACAGTGAATCAGTGGAAGCTCCTTTCTCCAAGAATAACTTCACATCCACTTTTTTCACATGACTCACAATAAGACGCCTTTAGTAAACTCACTTAACCCTAATTAGAGTCTAAAAACAGCCAATGTACCGATGTCCTTAACAACTACGATGTATGATAATACCGCAACGCTATTCTACCACCTGAGCCACTGTCGTTCTCAGACTGTGTAGTGGGGCTTCTTCTTCTTATATCGCTTAAGAATTTTGTATCAAAGGATATTAATCTATGCTTTATTTAATGACATTTACCTTTAGATCTAGGTGTAGACATATTTAGTCCAAATTTGATCTACTTAGAGCCTTATTATTTCTATGTTATCTCTTGACTAACTCGTTGATCTTAGGCCTGATTTACTTGAGCTTAAAAAATATTAATCTGTAAGTTTGGGAAATCCTTCTCTGTTACGCTCGTAACTGTTTACACTGAAATCTTTTAATAAACCAGATCTTATCTTATTATTATATATATGGTCCTCTTTCCTGTCAGATTCTCTTCTATTCAGACTTCTGTTCTAATCTATTATTTTAAACATGCTATGTGCACATTTGGTTATATTAGATTTGGACATTTAAGTGTCATGTTTCCTTCCACCAACAGTATGTTTGTGAGACCCGAGAACAATCAACACAGATAAGATTAGAAAGAAAATATATTAATTATGTAGTTTTTAAGTTAATTTTATGCTGACTGTTGTTTAATCATTATGTTTTTCTTTCTGAGCCTCCGTTTCCATCGGGAAATCTTGCCGTGCATTTGCTGTGTTGTTCGTGCTACTGTAATAGCTGTTACATCTGTTAATGATTTCCCTCGATCATGTATACATTAGTAAGAAATATCCTAATGTTTACATCATCATATCATATTGTTCCTTCTCAAGTCAAACTAATTAGCTGAATGATTGCTCTCGTTCCAGGAAACATATTGGGGGCAATATGATAGCTTGTAGAAGTGTTTTTAATTGACAAATGATCCCGTTACTTCCTGTCTTTCTCATCTCTTGTTACTGTAAATCGCTGAGTTCAGCCAATCACAATGCATTTCCTTTGCTCTCACCCAATCAAACAAACGCTTGCTCTTGCTTCGTCTGTCATTTTTGGCTTACTGATTTGTGTGTAGATAAATTAGTTTTCATTGTCCGTCAGAAAATGGACAAGAGTGGATAAAATTGTTATATTCCCGTAAAAAAATTCGTTTCCCTTTATATTGACGCTTTCTGTCTTCTTATATCCTATTAACGTGCACGGGCTATTCCTGAAGCTCGTTTAATCTACCTATTGGGAGGTTTTTTTGATTCTAGCTCCTAATAAAATGTTATAGTGAAAGGATTCATAGGACGATGTGCGCATGTTAGATAAAGACAGTTGGTCACGCCACATGGGGGAAAAACATTAATAAACGTACATAAACAATCTGACTCTCCCAAATATGGAGAGAATTTGCATGGAAATTCCAAATTAAATTCATATACACCAAATTCCAACTGTCTAAATATCAAAAATCTATAACATTCAACATGTTTGGAACTGTTGAGAGAAAATAGCAAATTAATTTTCCATATCTCTGGTCATGTCCACTTTGGAAAATATACTGTGGAATATATTACTTGAATGAAATTAATCAGAGGTACTAAACATGGATTAGAATGGAAAAACTATCATCATGTCTGGGCCTTAACATCAGTGTTGAGAGTTTAGTAAAGAAGATCTATATCTTCTTAGTTAATGGGTAAGGTCTCTCAAGCTAATTACTAACAACTTTGCTCACAAAAATAAGCCCAAACCATAGATAAATGTGAAACTGATATTGATAAAATTAAAGGTTAATTATACGAATAACTTGTCAAAATAAGAGACTTAGGAAACATTGGTCTTCTAGAAATGTCGTGGAGAATGGGAGAATATTTTAATTTAAAAAACTGAATAAAAATTGATTATAGCAGTCAAAAAAAGAGGATGTAAAACCATTAACAGCCACTAGGGGAAGCATTATCACTTTAATTTCATATTGTTTTTTCTTGATTTTTTCTTATCTTTATTTGTTGTAGTTTTGCTTACCTTTGGTATTTCTATATCATATTTTTTTTTTCATGTTACCATTGTGGGCATTATAACACTGTATATGTATTACTAATTTATTTTCAATATTAACAAAAACTTTTATAAGATAAAACTAAAAATAACATGAAATATTGATAAAAATATGGCTGAATTAGTGGAGTATTTTCTCACAGAATTACAGATGTAAGAACTGGTAAATAAATGTGATTACTGGGAGCCACTGCACTGCACATTTGCATATTGCTGCATGGCCCCCAAGTTCACATCACTATCTATCTATTCTAATATTGTAAGAAAAGAAAATCTATATAATCACTATATGAAACACAATAAAATAAATAAATTATAAAAAAAATTAAAAAAGATAAAGACCAGAGAGAGGCAAAAAAAGTTTTAAAGAAAAGTCCAGGAGTCAGGGAACTCAGAGCCATTTCCTTATATTCCACCATTTGTCTCAATATTAAATTTACAGTCTCATGGGTTGATCTTTGGTTTGATTCTGCCTCCAATTTCATTTATTTTTCCACAGCTGTCCAGTCTCAAGAACTCTGGTATTCACAATGCTGACATTCCTTTTCCACTTATTGTAACAGATTTATAAAGGAATGATGGTTTGTTTTGTTTGTACTGTCTTTTTTCAGATGACTCCAACTTTCTCAACAATCCATTTACACAGCAACCTCTGGTAAAGATAAAACAATGAGGGGTTATCTTCTCCATCTCATAACCTTTATGTTATAAGAGCTCTTTTTCGAATGTATCAGCAAAAGTTATTAATGCTAGTGTTATTTCTGTAAGGAGAATCAGTTATTGTTTTTATCTTTCAATCATAGTGGTAGTTCTCAATTGACAGTGTGCATTTACATTTGTTTTCCTGTTTTGATAAAGCCTCTGTCTGAGAGAGTCGACAGTTGATCTCAGCCACTTCTACTGAGTCTATTGTTACCTTCGGTTAAGGTGTCTAAAAGTTCAATAGAATAAATATTCTTCAAATAGGATCACTCTAGCGTAACATTATATTTCCAGCAGTTCCCCAAGTGAGAACGAAGAGAGCTCACGGTAGATGTTTATACAAGGCACTTTTATCTTAATGTTACACTAAGCACTGATCATATTATGTTTCAATATGATGCTTGCTTAATGCTTATCTGCTAATCTTCTTTTTGTAGTAATACAGTTTAGAGCCTCCCTTCTTCCCTGTGTGCACCCTTTCTTGTTTCCATCTCAATCACATGGACAGTTCAACTGCAATAACTGATGCACCATATTTTGTGCTAAAAACTGATGAGTGTCTATTTCGTTTATTGATAATCAGAAAACACTAAAACTGCTCTATTTTGTGATAATGCATAGACTACAGATTGATAAGTACCATTGGAGTCATGTCATTTCTGTAATCAACAAAGCCAGACTTCAGCTGACTTGAGACATCCAATCTTCAGACAGTGCAGGAACCTGGTAGCCTTTCAAAATGAGCATGCTTTTTATTCTCTATAGTTATTATTTTTTTTTTATAATTATTATTAATATTATTTATCTATATGGTGCTCTGCAAGTGTTTTGACCTCTCAAGCAATGTCACATGAAAATGACCTAAGTTATAGCACCTGGAACTGAACAACATTTGTTTGTTGTTTTGTATAGTCAGTCATTTCTGCTTTGTGGACTTCACGTGTATTAAACTGTGTGATAAGATGAGAGTTCTAATAACGTTGAATAGTTATAATTAACTTTGAGGCATGTTTTTTATAATATTTTGAAACAAACAAACTTTTACTGCTTACTCCTCATGGCTGAATAGTTTGGACTCCCTTATCCTTAGATTTCTTCCTTTATTTGTGTTATAGCTTGTTTATCTAAATGTTCCTTACCATTGGTTTTGCCCCTAATAGCCTTATTAGCCTATATTTATCAATTAAATCCTCAAACTTAATACCTCCTCTTGCTTAGCTCATCTATGATTCCACTATCACCACCCACTACCCTGAGCGCAAGCAGAGCGTCCAGGAGAGAGGAGGTATGAGAGGCTGAGCATCTCTGCACAGTCAACAATGATCTAGTTGCCCTTTTGATTTTTGAGCTCTGCCCCTGCATGTAGATCTACATATGGCCCTGTGTGGCAAAGGATGCCTTTTCATATTATCTATTTAAAGCGGCTTTGTGCTCAACGTGTATGATACAACTATATTTAAAAATATCTAAGATATTTTTGTCTTAAGGAGGTATTCAAGGCAGAGTGACCTATTCAAGTACTTTGGACAAAAATTATGAATTTGTGCATAACCAGGACCTGAGACCCATGTGTATCCTCAGTTAGAAATCTGTCTTGTGAATTTGTGCTGAGTTTCTTTTCTTTAGGGCCATCGACTTATTTTCAAGCACAATTTAATAACTTTGTTGCTGAATCAGTTGCAGAGCCCGTCCACATCTGTGCTGATGCGATTCAAGTGCAATCATAGAGATAACAATCACGGCCGCAAGTAATAATAATTTCACTAAAATAATTGTATTTGGCATTATTTTCCCATATCGGACCATACCGTATTAGGAAAAAAGTTGACAAATATCGGCCAATAATATCGGCCACTGCTTGATACACATTATCGTCCATCCCTTTGTGACGAAGCCCCTTGAAGTGAACATTGCACGAAAACAAGTTTAAAAAAGTTCTCTGATATGACTGAGAAACTACAAACCTTGAATGCATTACTTTACTTCAATTAGAACAATGTAACATTGACATTTTGGATTAATTACATCAGTGTTAATAGACTTTGTAAACAATAAAGAATATTTTTCTTTTTTCGAGCACATCTATTCTCATCAACTCACAATCGGAGCCACCAGCAGGAGCCATTGACGTACACCTGTGTTTACATTGATGTTTGAACATAATGTGACATTTTGCAGCAGTATTACGTATATTGCAGTTATAATGTTTGGTTTAGTCTGATAGATCTCTGACTTAAATCTTCTAAAAACCTTCTTAGACTTGATATACTGGAAACCAAATGTGATTTATAACACACATTGGGATTATGTTTCAATTTCACGTCTCTCACTATGAGGACAACTGTGTTTATAATATAGAATTTGTCTTTAAATTTTGTGGAGGACTTATTTCCCCCATGGTCATTAAGGCTCCAACTGAAAAAAAGAAATCTGGTTAGTGTGCTGCAACACATTTTCTACTGGGCTTCCATATTTAAACTTTGAACATATGAAAAAACTCTCTCTATAGTTGATATGCACTGTTTCTGTTCTCTTCAATTAAGTTCTTTCTGTGGCGTCCATGAGTCACTGTTGAAACACTCTGCTAGTTCAGAGACAGAGTTAATCATGGTCTGATAAATTCTTACTATGTCATCTTACAGAGGAGTAAAGTATTTTGTTTTATATCATTATTATTTTGTCGTGGTTTGGAGCTGTACAAAATTAAATAATGTTATCAATAGTGTGGTTTTAAATAAATCATAGAAGATAATTTATTTATTTTTAGCAAGTACTAAACATGTTCTAGTGTTTTATGATTAGAACAATATCTAACCAGCCATATGACAAAAAAATGTAATCATTGTTCATAAAGTTTACAAATATATTACACGATTATTTTTAAGAGAAACAGTCCCCGTCATAGTTCTAGGCCACCGAAATAATGGCAAAAATTCCCTTTCTGCATGTTGTATCTTAACAAGGTTCCAGTGTGAACTTCTAAATGCAACAAGAAGAATCAAAGAGCTGAGATGAACGTATGTTGAGTAAACGTTTTATGTTTCTCAGGAAACAACAAATACCAGTCAAACTAAAAAGGTTTTGCAGGACTGATCAAATCTTGGCATAATGTGGATTCTCATGCCATTTTCTGTTCAGTTTTTCACACTGTGCATGAGTCCTGATGCAAAGTTATGATTTTTGTTTTTTCTCGTTTTGGTTGTTGAGCTGCATAAGCAGAGCCGGTCTCGCAGCACTTTATCGCTTTGCTTTTTCCTTCAGTCGGAACAAATTGTTTTAGCGTCAGGTTGTGCAGGGAGGTCAAACAGCGCTGGCTCAGTTGCAGATGTTACAAGCATACCTCATTGATCTAGAGGTCTCGTCTGGGTGGATGTTATATACTGGTTATCTGGTCTGCAGTCGGCTCCAGTAACAGCATTCATATAGATCGAGGGGTCGTTCCGTGTCTTGAGACGAGCTATGATTATTTCTCAGGTCAGAGCTGGGTGACTTTGTTTTCAGTCTTCCACATTTGACCTATTTTTGCTCCAGAAACCTTCAGGATCTGAAATCTGTTAAATTGACTGTTTCATGTATATTGGTCAAATCTATAGCGACTTCTTTTATCCTGCTTGAGGATCTCAAGAGTTTTATTATCGCAGGAACTAACTCTCATTCACCTAACCAATGTAAACAACTACTGATAGCAAGGGGGTTAAGTGTTTTGCCCAAGATTTGAACCTGCCGTATCCCTGCCACATTTCGTGTCACAAGGACTTACTCAGCTAGTGATGGCGTGCTTTGTGGAGGGCCCGCTTTTGGCAGCTCTATACAACCCTTGGGCCACGTTCAAATGAAGATTTATTGTTGCCTTTGAATCAGGACGTATCATGACCAGAATACCTACAGAAAATGACACTTGCAATCCACATTTTTTGAGATTACTTTTTGTCCTTTTGTTCTCATTCCCATTTTCATTCTTTTCCATATTTAAGATCTACTATTGAATCCTTGTTTAAGATCATCCATGCAAAATATTGAGAATGTTGCTCATTTTTTCAACTAATTCTTTATTCTTTTGATCAAGACTGTATTAAATATATAACATGCATATCAATCTAATATTGAAACGTTTTATTCAACAGTCTGTGTTGTCATAGGCCGAGGGAAGGTACGCAGACATTATAATATTTATCTTGAGCTTTTAACTCATGAGTATCTTAATCAAAACTTTTTTTTTCTTACTGGTCCACTTTATCAGCCTCGATGCGCTAATACAATTGTCAGAAGACTTTATATCATTATTAATATGAAAACACTCACCTGAAGAGCACTTGTTGAAAATATCCTGTGTTAATTTTTCTTTTAATATATTTCTCAATTCAGTTTAGTTCTACATTTAGGCTCAATTTCTTTTAAAATTAGCTATTATTAGTTTATGTTTAACTTTCATGTAAATGAATTGACTTAAATGTACATTTCTGTTATCTTATACTTTCATATTATTTTTATTAACATATTTAAAGTTCAGAGAGTTTATTACGTGTACAGAGGACTCAGACTTGTTCATTGAGCATTCATTTAATGATGATTATGTGCTTTACATGGCTGTGGTGATGTGTAAATAATGGAGCTCTCTGCAGAAGAAATTTAATAATAGTAAATATTAATAAACTTCAAATGTTTTTGATAAAAAACAGACATTGTGACTATCTCTTAAGTATATGTTAAAGAATCCATCATGTCTTTTTTTAACACTGATCATTCACAAGAATTCTGCCTGCTCACCAACATGAAGTGTGAACTCATTGAGTCATCACCAAAATACAGGATCAGTTACTGATTACACTGTCAGATCCTGTTCTGTGACTCATTCTTCTTACAGCTTATTGACAAAGCTCCGTTTCTCAAAAAAACAATGCCTTCATCAACTATCAACGGAATAAACTTCTGTCTTTACTAAACAGAACTTCCTTCTGAAATAAATGTTAGACATGTTTTTTACGCTTCAATGTCAAAATACTTCCCCTTGAGAAGAGAGTAATCAGTGTACGAGGTTAGGAGTCTAAAGTATATTATGCATTAAATTACTCTTTTTATATGAATATAAATACTCATGTTCGTTTTCAGATCTTGGCCCACCCACTGTGTCCGTTCAGAATTTTCTCATCGTGATCACAGATTCAGCTCGTATAACCTCCCTGCCTATTTGCCAGCCGCCACAGTATGTATCTGATGTCCAGCATTTCCCTTTCTACACTCTGGTGGACCTGCAGTTGAGGCGGGGTCGTCAATTACCGCCGGATCTTAGAGGTTCTGTATCTGCTGAAGAATACATCTCAGCCTGCTCACTGCTGAGGTTTCAGGTCAAATGTTTACTACACGTAACAATATGAGAAATGATCCATCCCCCCACAGCAATAAACTTTGTGCTTGTTAAAAAGGTGCGTTCTGAAAATATTAGAATCCACGTGTGAAAGTTTTGTAAAAATAGCGCTTAATTCTATTTGTAACAATTATTAACCTCTTAACCATCCCACCATTAACTGACACATTTTCTCCAGTTGGTCCTATTACGCCTAATCTAAAAGAAGTTCGCTTGACAGTGTTGATCCTCATTCTTTGATTGTATATTTGTTGGTGTGTGGTCATGTCTTTGTCTTTGTTTTTGTCAACGTTTGTGTGGTGATTTTTTGTGCTTGTTGCAAAAACATAACTCAGTTCCAATAATTAAGACATGTCTATATTAGTTAATAAAATATAATATAAGTATATTAATTATATTAATTGCCAGTACAATTAATCAACAGGCAAATAACATAATTTGCTGAAATACAACTTTGAACAGGATCATTGGTACCTTTCTGTTTATTTTGACCACACATCAAAATTCCAAAGGTACATTTAGCAAGTTATCCTCAAAACATTCCAAAACACAGGAGAACCACAGTCACGGTGCGGACCAGCTTTTCTTATTCTGTGGCTTCGTCAGTGTCCAATTGAGTTTCACCACTGTGGACAACCGTTTCCAAAATTCAGACTGAGCACATGGGTTGTTCACTGCTAGTCGTCGTTGAAAACTTAAAGATATTTATTGACATAGAGGCCTCATTCCTAGTTTCGCAGAGTGCTGTGATTTCTGGAGATTTATATTTTTAAAATTCATGCAGTCCTTATATTTGAAGGTTTTATAGTGGGCTAGGCATGCTACTAGCACATTTGTACTAGTAACAGTAGCCTGCATTAAAAACTCAGTCTGACCGCACTCCCCGTGCACCTTGAGGATAAATCACTTAATCTCCAGATTCCATTATTAATGTCTGTCCATAAATAATTTTAAGAAATAAAACTGACCTTGTTCACAATGAATTACGGGCATTTTTGAGGGGACTATTTTCTCGCAATCACTCCCGCTGCTCTCGTGTTAGCTGCTTATTCAACCACAAGCTGATGTCTGGCCACAAATATAAGAGTGATTTTAAATGCCATAAAATGGTTTTAAAATCTATATTTTATACAGACACAGATATTATGTATCATGGTTGTCTCGGTGTTATAAAGATTTTACCCAGGTTGCACTGTGGAGTGGGTCACAGATCTCGTTTTTAATGCTTAGGTTGTCTGCTGATACCGTAGAAATTCTTTAGCCTTGCACTAGCGCCACCTAGACTCTCTTCACATTATATAGACTGTATGAATTACAATCAATATATTATATCCAGATAATCATACATCTCTGGATTTGGCCTATGTCTACAAATCCTGAGATATCCCTTTAATTCTGCTTACTGTTTTACATGTATCTTTTGAAGCTTTTGTTCTCACTCTTGTAAGTCTATTCTTAGATCCTCCAAATTTTTAATATATATTATACAAACTTTATGAATGAGGATCGTTATGATTGTATTTATGACATTGGTTTGTTTGTTCATAGTTTTGGGCCCCTCCAACGTTGACTGTGGGGCCTGTCAGTGATCACAGAGATGGACAGAGTTATCTCACTGTCAGCCTCCTGTGTTGTTCTTTGTGTTATTTCTAACACCGTGAGTAAGCTTCAGGTGGAAAAAACTCTCGGACGGCATCTATGACTCGTGCTCCAACACCTTCACAGGCTTTTGCTCTGTTTTCTGTAAACGAGAGATCCTCCCATGAAGTTGAATACAGATGTTTCTCACATTGCAACTCATGGAAACACTCTCCTCACAGTTATAGC